>JARGCU010000025.1:10000000-12400000 GCA_029227775.1 Morpho helenor
CTGATAATGGGTGGAAAAGTCCTGACTAGGAGCTGACCACCCGTCCTATACCGACAGGCGTCTCCGAAATTAGATAGATTAGATCCCACTGCTGGGTATAGACTTAGTATCTCCTTTTGAAAAGAAGCTTAGAACCACAACGCACAATACTCACACACATATCTCAAATTTGTCTAGAAATTGTTGTGCAATTCTTCACAGTGTTTTTCCTCTATCGAAAAACATTCAATAAGTTTCGAATATCAAATAGGCACATAAGTTTTAACAGAAAAACTCATTGGTTCCAGCCCTGGGTTTGAACCTGTGACCCATTTATCTGTAAATTAGGATACAAGTAACAAGCTCCATAAATTACGCCGTATCCACTATCCTATTTCAAAACAAGTATGAATTTAAATTTTGGATTGCAATTAATTAATTTCTGATAAAATATAGAATTTAAGTAAATTGCTTGATTTTTCAATTAAGACTATCGTGCGAGGCATAGTTAATGTATAGAAACCGACTATAAATACGCCTTAATTTATCGGATGAACCCGACTTGTTTTAAGACTATACAAGGCCCTTATTCATGAGCTCTTTATATTGCATTGCCGCATCGTGAACTGCGTGGTTATTTGATTCTGATTTGTAACATTCCTTAAAAATAAATAAAGTGAGAAGTAAGTAGCAGTCTGTTACTATCCCACTGCTGAGAATAGGCTTCTTCTCTCCGTTTTTGGAGAGAAGACTTGGAGCTTAGACCTACCACGCTGCTCCAGTGCGGATTGGTAGGTTACACATATCTCCAGAATTATCTAGAGATATACAGGTTTCCTCACGATGTACTTCTTCACCAATAAGCGTATGATAAATTGCAATTAGCAATTAGACACAAGTTTTAACAGAAAAAGTCATTGGCGTCTGCAAGGATTTGAACTCTTGACCTCCTCGAAAGAATCGCACGGTGTTACCGCTGGGCTACCACAGATTCAAAATATTCTCCAAAATAATGATATCTAATTAAAAGTAAATAGCGCACAGAAATTGGCCGCTCATGCGTCACGTATCCTCTTCCTGCGGCGCCGCCCATCGCGCCGTACATTTCGTAACAGTGACCACCGACTCGTCTGTGTTATTTTTGTTGACATCACAGAAATAACTGCATCTGCCTTAACACCACTCGATACCGCCGACGTTGACAACTTTATGCTAATTGCGTTATTGACAGCTTCACACGTCATTCGGTTGCAAAATATCTAATGTCAATCACTATATTTTCACTTGTCTCGAATCAATCTATAGAGACTGCTCTATAACAATCCGGTTCTTTTACGATGCCTACATACTTTTCATAATTAAGATGGACAGATTTTTTTATAAACACAAGAAAATTGTGAATTTTAAAATTGGAGGACCAATAAGTGATTGAAAATTGTATTTTGGAGTTAATCTATATAAGTATTTTTGAAATGTTTGAGTCGTAGAGTATAAAAGTTACACAATTTTTTTGTCGATTTTTTTGTCATAATAATACTTCGGTGGATAAAAAGTGTACAGTTCCCTCATCTGCTTTTGCCTTTCACTCTTTAAAATATAATTATCGCATGTATGTTGTTGGTATAAGAAAAAGATCATCTACATTGGCTTTTATATTTGACTGGCGCCAGACGCGCTAATGTCGAAAACTTCACACTAATTGCAGTATTGACAACTACATTTTTAGTTCAGTTTCGTAATACAAGTTAACCGAACCCGTTTTTTCTGTGAAACGTTCTTAAAGGTTCCGGGAAATGTAAAGTTAATTTCACATTTCTCGGGCATGTAAACTTTTAATTAATCTGAAAATTATACTGCTTGTTTCATTATGCTTCATGTAAATTTAAATTAATCGCAGTTTATTTTATATTATAATACGTATTCTTTTTTTAAATATACGGGACAGAAATAATAGTTCTTATATTTGTACTTTTGATATGAGGAATAACTATATAAAATACACAGATCTACGCGACCAGAAGTTTGTACAATAATGACCTTTAATATTATGAAAGTAATCCTCCATAAAACTTATGAATTATAGCAAAGATCGTAAATTATTATAATAAATGTAAACCAAGATTTATCGCAGACTTTAACAAAATAATATTATCAATACATTTTTGTTATTGATATTCGCAAAGTAACGCCGAAGTTTAGAAATTACGTTTAATATTATTTAACTTCAGACATAGGCAATGTGATATATATGCCTCTTCTCTCCGCTTTTGGAGATAATGGTTGGAGCTAAAATCAACCGTGCTGCTCCAATACGGATTGGTAGGTTACATATATCCCCAGACTTCTTTACATATTTCAGATATACTTTAGATATATAGATTTCGTCACGATGTTTTCATTTACCGAAAAGCGTGTAATAACTTGCAATTATTAATTAGACATTTAGTTCTATTAGAAAAAGTTATTGGTGCCTCCCGGGGTTTTAATTATGACCCTGTCGAAAGAGTCGCACGGTCTCATACGCATATTATATAAGCTATGATAGCACGCTGGGCTATCATAGCTTATATAATACAATATAATATGTTATACATATTCACACACACAACGTCTTCGCCGGCGAAGGCGAGGTCTCCGCTTTCTTACGTCTAGTAACCGATACGTCCCCGACCATTATGACATTTAGACTTTTCCATAAGTCCAATTCAGTCCTTCATAACGAGTTGCTTCAAAGTTCAAACCAAGGTCCTGCCTTACAGAAGGCAGATCAGACAGATAAAGCGATGCTCCTAGAATACTACGAGTCTCGCTCGAGACTCTCTCTTCTATTTCACTCGCGACGATGATTCTGCGGCCGCCCATCGGTGACGCTGTAAAAGCCGTTAGAGCTAACAACATTAATGTCCGAAGAATATACATCTTAATATTAATATTTTGCAGAAATACACAAAAGTGTTTCCTCTTTAAAACATCTCAGATGAAAGTTGTAGTGTTTATTTTATAAAAGACACAAAACTCCAAAATGTTTCACGACATTAAGACAGTCATTATGCAAATACACGCCGCGTGACGCAGACGCTCTTCCTTATTTGCATACAGTATTTACTTGTATACCAGTTTAAACGTATCCTAAGTATCTGTTAAATATAGACTTGTAAAATTAAAAATGTTTGTTATTCGATAGTGTAGTGCTAAGTTTAATGAAATCGAGACAGGTAAATAACCTCTGCTTTATATTTACGTATCCTAATAACATTTACGATTATGAATAGTCTCTACTATCAGAATTTCATACTGCTGTTACATATTAATTTCACTATTTATTAAAATCTCATTATTTTTATATATTTCATCTTGTGTTATTCTGCTCTATAATGTTTAGAATCAAGCTACTTACTAGCTAGATATTAACCTAATATGCTAGAATATAACATCTTAATAATAAGATTATTAATAAGTATTATTAATGTAAGATTATTTTATAATTTTCCACGTGACGCTAAACGGACAGTAAACAATAAAAACGTTTCGTAGTGCCTACATACATACTTTATAAAATCAGTTAATACCTATATGTCGCTAACAAAACAAATAATCCAGTTCGAAAATAAATAACTGATTTATATATTTAGTTCTAAATCATCATTCTCGTACCCTTTTCCCACTCTAATCGGGGTCGGCACAACATGTTGTCACATGATTTGGCTACGTATTTTACGACCGGCCGCATGCCCGATGTCAACTTACCTTAGTCGTATTTTATAACACCTCGGTAAGAAAGAGGTTGGTCTATATATATTTAGTTCTTAAATTAAACGAACAAAATTTCTTTATAGTTTGCGCTTAATATAATTAGTTCGAATTAGTTTGAATACATTACGTATTAGCAATACTAAATTTAAACTAACTGCTTTTATATAAAACCAATGTTCATATTTCTATCAAATCGCTTAAACATAATAGTCAGTGAATAAAATTTAAAACATATTTGTATAATAAAATTTTGTATGTAGTTAATTCACATGTCACTCAAGTTCCTAAAAGCAAGTGCAAAAGCAGTAACCGAAACACTAGGGTTAACCTCATACGGATAGGCATATTATGTAATTAACAATAAAACAGCTTTAACTGTATACGTCTGACAATCGCTTTAAAATCTATAAGGGAATAAAAAAAAACCATTCAAAAGTAAATAACTTTTATTTGTTATTTCTTATTAGGTGACAAAATTTGTTGAAAGCTTCTCTAATGTTGTGAATGATATATACATACATATATTAAATAAATTCTGTTTATAAAACACACCTATTATGAGAAAGTAAACAGAATATTAACTATGAATCTTCGTATTCATGGATTTTTTTATTATTATGTCCGTTAACAAAACTATTTGTTCCCGAAATCTATTTTAGAGCATAATGAACGATCAATGCCCTAATTAGTATTTATAAAACTGTTACTGCTTTCTATCAAATTATTGGAGGTTAATTATATAAAACCATAAATGTAGATAAAACTTTTAAAGCACGTATTGTGAGTGAGATACAACCGACTCTACTTGGGAATTTAACTGATTGTGCTAGACAGAAAAGTTACGAACCAAACCTAGATTCTAAATCATGAACTTATTACGCGTGTCCCGTTGGCAAATTTTAGTTCCCACGCTTTAGTCTTTCCAGTAACATACAACGAAGATTACATAAATATAATAATTATTATTATATTTGTAAACATTGTAAAACTATAATGTTACCATAATAAACTAGATATTTTTAGAGTCTTGTTGTTGCTCTCTTCACTAAATAACAAGGGGAGCGCAAATAAAAGTGACACATTCTGTGAGACAACGGTGACGACCGGGATACGGGTAACGGGAAGCGAACTTAGTCCTTTTAAGGATGTTGTCCGGCTACAGCTGGTCGTAACTGCGTCTCTACTCAATGCTACCGATAAACAGTTAATGAATACTACATTTACTAGCAAGTAATACTCACTCACATGTGTCACGACAACGTGGACAGTGTTCTCGTAGTGGCTTTGTTTATCTATTAGTGTCAGTCAAATCAAGTTTAATCAGTACACGTATATACCCAATCAATCATTCGGACATATACATATACGGTACGTGTTCTTCTATTTGGGCATCAATATTTGATGTATAGCTCTATATTTGGCTAAACTTATAATTTGAAAGCTGAAAATTTGGGTTACATATATATCGCGCCGCGCATTTTATAAACGAAATATAAATCGAGAATCTGTATTTACGATATTCATTGCACATTATAGAGATGGAATATTATTAGTAACTTATAAAGACTTTCACTTATATTCTTATCATCTTAGTAATACGGTTTTCGAGTAATGTTACTCCTTGAACCAGTGGAAATAGTAAAACAATTTTCCTTTGATGATAGGTGAGAATAACGGCAGCGCCGAGGGTTCGGGATCGGGTGGGGAGGCGGGTGAGGGAGCTGAGGCCGCACATACATTTGGACCTCTCGACGGGTCCATCTACGCGACAGTAGTGCGCGCGAGCGGCGGGGCATCATCTCCGCTCACTGCATCGATGGATTCCGGCATCTCATCAGCGGGGCGCCGCGCCGCCCCCAGTCCGCCCGATGAGCTGGACGCGCTGCTGGGTGATATGCTTCGCACTGTGAGCGCTCTGCCCGACCCGCCGCCGGCGCCGGCTCAACAGTCGCACGCCGACCGCGCTCCAGATATACCGTACCACGCGCGCGCTGATTCCGCACCATTCACGTACGGAGCACCCGGTCTCCGCCCTGGGATGCTTCGTGCTTCGAATCGCCTCGCTAGCCCTGAGCTGGTGCGACGGGCGCTTGGCAGCGATCGTAACTACCGCGGAATTGAAGACGACGATGACGAGCGGACCATTACTCCCGAGCCATCTCCGCGGACACCGCTATCGCCTCGCACATTACGAAAGCTCACTCATGACGAAATCACTACTACTACTACTACTACCTCCACCACAACCGTTCCGGCACCATCGTCACCAGTACGTAACGGAAGGTCAGTACATTTTTAATAAATAATATTCATTCAGCTCAAATATAAATTCTTACTTTTAATAACAAGTTATTTAGTAACTAGTATTTTAACATCAGGGAAGAAAAACGGATCATTAATTTAATATTTATATATGTATTGACTGCATTTAATTAAATTGCAAATGAGGCTAAATGTTTTCTATTCTGTAAAAATGAATTTTCAAATTATTCCTAAGGTTATATACACCTTTGTAGACACCATGAAAGTTAATAAATAATGAAGTTTTTAATTTGCAAATGATTATCTCGATAGTATATTAAATAAGAATTGATCAAAGAAGGGGAATTTGGTGGGAGATATAAACATGTGTTCCTGTGTTGTAGGCGTGAAGGCCAAGCGCCTGCCGCCTACATCCCTGGCCTGCTCTGTTTACGTTTAAAACCTAACAACTCAACCATATTTTTAGCGAAATCAATCAATCAATTTTTCAAGGCTCATTTCTACGTAACTATCATTTTTGTTTGTTATAAAAGATTGAAAAAATCCCGACGATAGACTCTTTTAAGGGCAAACATTAAAAGAGATGTAGGAATTAGTTGATGGAATATAGCAGCTTTTGAACAGAAAAGTCATTGTTCTCTCGCTAAAAGGAGTTAATGCCAAAACGCGACAATTATAAATTTATAAAGTTAACATAAAGAAATAAAGTAGCATCTTAAAGATTAATTATTGTTACAAAATGTACAAATTCAACCTCCTTCAAATATTGAATTCAGTAATATGAAAAACATTGTGGCCGTCAATATGTGTCATTAAGTTGTTGAAAGAGATTAAATGGGTTGACTTTTGAGAAACTTGAGTCTTATTTAATGAATAAGTATGAGGAAGATATCGTTGTTATATTATAGTTTGCCATATAGTTTCACATGAATTACAAGATAACATCGATGTGGTTAAACTAATGTATAATTAGGACGCACAGAGACATTTTGTGTGGCAATGTTTCGTCATACTATGTTTTGAGACTGATACGCGTATCAAGAACACAGTGCAACGCAATGCAAGTACGTTCAAAAACCGCATCGTCTAAGTAACTATTATGAATTATTCATGTGTAATTGTTAGACGTCACTACTATTTTTAGTACTCTGTGACTTGCCCTCACTTTTGGTATAAATGAGAGTTTTTTTAAGTATTTCGCATTGATCTCTTTTTGGTAAAGATCTCTACAGGAATTCAAAAATCCCCATTGATTTTCCCTGCTAGAGTCGTAACGTTTAATCTGTCTGATTAATAATTATGAAACTAGAAACCAAAATTATGGCTCTTCCTTCAATGTCTAATAGCCCCTTCAAAAGATTTACTCTCACCATAGAATCTTGTGATAAATAAGTCAAACCATTACCATGGCCTTTTTTGGGCTGTATGACACCCTATGATCTATTGGTTTTTCGAACTAAATTACCGCGTTAGCGTTGCAGTTTTTTAGTTCCACGATCTCTTTATTTCATATATTTTTTTCCTGATTTGGTCAGGCAAATACTTCTGAATAATTTATACACTAACTTTGAGCTTTTCATGAGGTCCATTACCAGCCAGCACCTTACAAAGTTGCGGATCTTTTTATATCACCGATTACGCGTACTGTTAGAAAACTTAACTCTTCAGGAACTTTGGGCTTTCTACCGAAAAGACCACACGTGGTAAACTGATAAAAATGTTATTTCGTTCAATGGCCCTTTGTCCCATGTCTTCTTGTTAATGTTTTATTTGAATTAGTTATAGTTCTACAGGAATTCTGTTACATAAATCTCAACGTTAACTTTGGCTCTACGTATTAGGTAAAAGTAAAAATGGTGTTAACCAGAGCATAATGAATACAACACGCATTTGTAAACTTAACCACATAAATGTACAAAGACGGATAATGTTTCATCCGGGGAAATTTCGACATGCAGTGTATCAAGCTCGACACGCAAGCCAATAACATTGTGGACGCTGGCTTAATTTATTTAGCCGCGTTCCGCTCGACCCACTTCATTGTCAATGAAGAAGGGTAATGAAATATACCATAACCAATCTCGGCTGCTACGCACTCTTGGTTCACTGATCAGTCATATTGCTTAATATTGTTTTTTTAACTGATGGTTGTATACTCATAAATTTGATAGTCTTCTCAATTTCAGTTTCTAATAACCTAATCAAAGTCATCATCTTCCTGCCCTTATCCCACTCTAAGTGGGGTCGGCACAACATGTTATAAACATGTTGTCACATGATTTGGCTGCGTTTTTACGACCGGCCGCCTGCCTGACGTCAACTTACCTCTCTCGCATTTTACGACATCTCAGTAAGAATGAGGTTGGTCTATTCTACTCAGCCGGATACTACACGGCGAGTCGACTTACCTTAGTCGCCTTTTACGACACCTCGGTAAGAAATGAGGGTGGTACTATTCTATTCAGCCGGATACCACACGGCGTTAATAACCTAATTAAAGTAAAAACGATAAAAAGTAGTTGGTGAAATTTCACGTAGAAGGGACCATTGATCTGCCTTTAGGCTACTCCTATAAGACATATATATTGTTTTCAAAATAATTCCAATGTAATAATATTAAATGACCAAGCAGCCCAGTTGCGATCATAAAAGTAATTTACTCCTTGTGTTGACATGTGTTATTATAATACATTACGAGAATATTTCGTATACCACCGCAGGCGGTCCCGTTTCTTGGTAAGATAAACTTTTTTCAATGTCAGCTTGTATTGATGGTATTGGTAGGTTTACATTTAAATAATAGTATTCAATCGATGACACTAAAGATCTTTTAGGGTTATTACTACGGAGTATATATGGAAGTTACTTAAGTTTTAGTTTCTACTATCATGTTGTATTATACATACGGCGATACTAATTCATATAATCAGATACGTTCCAAGCGACAAAATCAATTGATAGGCTATTCCGATGCTATTGCTAGGCTATCTTTTTCGACTTTATATATTCTAAATATTAATTTACACCACATTACATTTACACCATGACAAATTTGTCAAAAAATACGATTATTATCAGATATTAGCGGCTTGAAGTGCTTACGGAAGCACGGGGAAAAGATAATTGGCATAGCTTATGTCACTGTCCCAAGAGAGCAAACATCTAATTCTCACTTTCGCAAGTAGGTCGTAACACCTTCACCCTTCCCATCTCATAATGTCTGCTCTACTAGTATCTACAACTATTTTGAAATTATTTTAATACCAAAAATTATCATTATCATTTCCAAATATTTATCCGTAGAAGTCGTCGTGTCTGTGAAAGCCCATAACAGAACTTGCCAAGAGGTAGCAGGCTATATTAATTTTCCTTGATTAGCTTAACAACTATTCATTATTTATCTTTTGAACTTTTCGGTGAAATATAACATCGTGATGAAACCTTTTTTAGACTTTAGACCTTTCATCTTTGGAGGATATGGGATACGTGTTAGAGTAGCGTGGTAGATCGAAGCTCTAATAAATTTCAACAATGGAGAAAAGCAGTCCTTACTCAGCTGTATTAAAGGTACTTGAATATGATAAAATAGGAATAAGGACACATTCATATTAATAATTACAAGCTGGTACCATACAAAAGTTTCGGCCTACTTTCAGTAAATAAAATATATCTTTACTAGTCTTTTGAAAATATGTGCTTGTCAAAAGAAGAAAGTTTTAAGCAACGGAGGTATACATAACGGTATGCATGGGAAATGGCAACTTACAAAGGGTGTATTAATTAAAGCTCGGAAAAAAATTATAAACTGACAAGAACCAAACCGGAAAAGCAAACTTTTTAAATTATTTTTTTAATTCGAAGTAACGATGTGAAAGTTGGAATAATTAAAATCTTGTGGCTTGACTTAATTGAGTAAGATCCAGCCACTGCTGGTCACTAGGGCATAATTTGAAACACAATACGTGTGCCAATTGTTCTATTTTCGAGACCGCCAATTCCATTTAAAGAATATAAACTTGTATTGTTATCATTGGTTGTTATTCAATTAACACCCACGGGATATGTACCGATCGAGTCCTACGCAGTGTTTGTATCTGGTACCATGTGACAATGTTTTCAAATAAGTAAACAAACTACAGTTTAATAAAATAACATTATGATTTCGTATTCAATAATTCATGAAAAAAACTGTTATGATTTTATATTCAATTATACATCAAAAAATATTTTTTCTTTACTGAGCTTTATTTCTCTCTAGCTCTGAAGTGCAAAATGTCCCTTAAAAGTAATTTTTTAGACCTCAGTTCGATTTTTTCCCCGAAAATCTTGGAAAACAGTGAAAGTTATATCAATATAATATATTGCATATAGAGAGGAACAACATGAGGAGCTACAACGGAAAATGGTCAAAAGCAAAACTTGTCGATTTTTTTTGGACAACTTTTCGTGAAATACCACTACTAGAAAATATGAAAAGAAAGAAATCTACAAAAAAATACTACTAAGAAAATTTATTTACACTTCTAATGTCTAGTGATGATTTTTGACAGATTTTTTCTAAGATCGTATTATTATTTTAAATAAATGACCTGACAAGTTTTATTCAAAAGTTCCATTAACTAAAATTGTCTATGTATTTGTAATTTTTTATACCATATAATTCATTAATATTTAATTTTTATCAAGGAGAGATTTTTTTGGAGACCAGCGTTATCAATGAAAGATACACTAAATTACATGAAATGTACACTACGTTATAAATTCGAGATTTGAAATTTGTGCGGCTATGGCGTGACACTACGTCGCCGTCGTGATCCAAACAAGTTGCTATTTTAAGATAAACGTCGCCATAAACGGCCTGTTCGGTCGTAGATTGTGTTGCCAATGACGCAGACCTCATAAACGCACTTTGTCACACATACTTTCCAATGAACGATTCTATGTCAAATACTCGATTACCCATTGAGTTCTGTGTGTATCATTGAAAATGGTTTATAAGTTACGAATGAACGCTTGTATCAAAACGCTTTTGTGATTTGTTACGAACTTGTAACGTAATTTATTTACATAGAGTGGGTGTTTTAGAAAACTACATAAATATGTGATCAATTAATTCAAGGCCCACTGTTTTTTCGACGCTACCATATTTAGGAATCGTTACGTTCCTTTTTCCGTTTTACGTTTCTTATGTGTTGACAAACAAATGATCATAATGAAAATTATCCTTTATAAATATATGTAAAATAACTAAAAAGCAAAAAATATATAACAGATGGTTGAACGGAGACGCGGAATGGATAGAGCGTCCACCAAGCAGTGCAAGAAAAACGCCGCCCGAAAACGGAACGTGGCGATCTAACAGTACTCTTGGATGGCAAGAAAGTACCCGATATCGAGAACCTAGGAGATCGGAGGGTAATGTGGAGACAAGTTCCGGTTTAACATGGCTACAAAGACAACAACAAAAATTAAGGGAACGGAAAGAAGCCAGGGAAAGGGTCGCTCGACTACCGCTCGAGTGGGACGCGCCTTCCCGACACGTGCGTCGATCAGCAAGCCACCGGTAAACAAATTTTTTAATTAATATCCTATAAAAATAAACACAATTCGCTACAAGTATATTATGTAATCAATTTCCATTCAGGCCAGGTTCTGTCAGCGACAGATTGTATCTTGTATTTATAAACCTACATGGTGACATTCTAGTATTAGATCTTCAGAATTTGCGGTCTTAGCTATGTCATGGAGAAACCAAAGTTTATTCGTCCGGAATTTATAAATCCAAATGCGTCCTGAGAGTAACTGACTTGAAGTTCGTTCTTTATATACCTATTTATTTATTTACACTCCATTAATTGTTTATCAGGGCAGATATTGTTTGAGAGTGATTATAGGGTGAGGGTGATTATAGGTGATTTAGCCCAGAACTCTGGAACCTATGACTAATACATATTATTACGTTTCTAGTGTGGATGGATACACAAGCGATACTACAGCATTTGCCGATGATGATGACGACTTCAGTGTACCTCTACATGTGAACACGCGCACTCCTTTAAGGACTGATAGCATCAGTCCACAGGCTCCTGACAGGTACCTAATATTTGAAATATTCAGAAAAAAATGTGTGAATACGTAAAACATAGCATAAAAGTCGTTAAGACTTATGCTTTCACCATTTGAATCTGCCAAAATTAAACATTCCTAAGAAATTAAGTTCTCTTTAAGCTTCATTTAGTTGAGACAAATTTGTATTTTATCTTTATTTCTTTTCATGACAGTTTGACAGAAAGTTGAGTTTGACAAAAGCTGTGGTAGCCCAGCGGTAACACCGTGCGCCTCTTTCGAGGAGGTCTAGGGTTCAAACCCGGGGCAGGCACCAATGAGTTTTCTAGTAAAAACTTATGTGTCTAATTGATAATTGCAATTTATTACACGCTTTTCGGTGAAGGAAAACATCGTGAAGAAACCTGCATATCTCTAGAGAATTCTGGGGATGTGTGTAACCTACCAATCCGCATTGGAGCAGCGTGGTAGGTAGGTCTTAGCTCCAATCCTTCTCTCCAAAAAAAAAAAAAACGGAGAGAAGAGGCCTATGCCCAGCAGTGGGATAGTAACAGGCCGTTACTTATGACAGTTTAAATTAGGAAATAATAAAAGTATATCTTCTAAATTTAAATAGTATTCTTCTTTTCTTCTAATTGTTGCATATAATTTTATTTTATGTCAAAATAAACCTTACAATTATTATAGATTAAACAATAAAATCATTAATTTTTTACAGAACCTCATCTAGGAAATTCATGTATGAAAAGATGACGATGCGCGAGTGGAGTGCTAACAGCACACCGACCAGCACACAAGCGCCTGGTTTACTGTCACTTGCAGAGCCGAACAGCAATGACACTATTGTAAGATTTTATAAAACTCCTATTTAAGTTAACATATCTAGAGGTCAATATGTCGGCTACATATATAAACACTAGAATTCTGTACACAGGGATGTGCGTTACTCACCAATCCCTATTGGAGTAGTGTAGAAGCTAACAGCTTAGACTCAAGCTTCAACCTTTATCTCCAAAAGTAGATAAAAGGCCTATGCCAAGCTGTGGGATAGCAAGAAGCTGTTACTTTACTTTAAAATATATATTGTAAGCCGCATTAAGAAATTTGTTGGTTTGGTGCTACATCAATGAAAAGATATTATTTGCATGTATTATTTAACCTCCGACGACATCAACTTTTGTCATGAGGTAGGAATGTTTAAAGCCAAACTCTGATGTAAAAATATATAAAGTTATTATAGTAATATAGGGAAATCAGCCTTAAATGTGTTCATCAAAATAAAAAGCGAAAGCAATTGAACCTATCTGTTTCTCTTGTTATGTTTGGTTAGAAAAGGATTAATATGGGTCTCTCATCTTCCCTCTTTTAATTTCTTGTCGGACACTCCCGCTCACAGGCCTGCCCTACGGTGCCTCTACTCTATATATAATAACCCTATGAAAAAATAGTTAGTAGTATGCTTGATTCGCAGGGCCGAGAAAGATCAGAAAGTTGGTCACGATCCGAGTCCCGTGCAGCTACGCCCGCCTTTCCAACACATCCGCGAACACCATATCCACCCACACCGACCCCATCTCTCACGGCTAGGCCGCCAAGATCACCAACGGTCTCCAGGTATATTTCTGCTTACTAATAAGTTAAATGTTTTTTAAATTTAAAATACATTAGCCAAAAAATTCAAGAGTTGTTATGTACTTAGTAAAACAGTATAATATGTTTTAGGAACAATACAATACAAGCTGTGCCAGTGTCATCGCCCGCGTGAAAGTCCAAAATTTTTCCCGATTGATAATATAAATATAAAAGTGTTTATTATGAGTTAACCATAAGAGATAGAGACATACTATCCTGGACTTTTTTATAGTATTTTTGTACATCTACAATTCTCTAATACATTACTTTAGTGTATTTCTGTTGGTATACGCGGCCCACGCGATTAAAGCTCTCAGCAGGCGAGTTTTTTTACAACTACGCGACCTCTTAAACACAATTTACATATAACTGAACTATTAACCTAAACCTTCTGGAAGAACCTACCGGCACTACCTTATAGTAAAAGAGTTCCATAGATTTTAAGAAAATCTATCACCTACAGACAGACAGCTTTTGAGGACTTTGTTTTATAATAAGTATAGATATTAACAGTAGATTCCAAACTTTCGCAATTCATACTTATCATTATAGAAACATACGAGTCACATCACGATATCGTTGAGTTAGATTTATATTAGGTTCGACGTTTTGGTGAATAAAAGAAGGTAGTCAGTTCGTGACCACGACGACCAGTAACTAGATTATATCTGTGACTTGATCTTGTGTTTATATAATAATTAAATTAATAAATTCACAGAAAGGAACGTGAAGGTAGTCCCGAGTCAGAATACCGCACTTACAATGGCAGTAGTGGCTCGCGACGATCGAGTGTTAGTGGTGGCGCCGAACCGCAACATGTAGCTCCTGACCGCGTACGCTTTGCCCGAGATACCAGCCACTACTGGTACAAACCTAACATCTCCCGCGATGACGGTTAGTATTAGAATAGAAAAAAAACAATATTCGCGCCATACTATTTCACAAAACTACGCCGTGTGGTATCCGGCTGAATAGAATAGTACCACCCTTATTTCTTACCGAGGTGTCATAAAAGGCGACTACGGTAAGTCAACCCGCCGTGTGGTATCCGGCTGAGTAGAATAGACCAACCTCATTTCTTACCAAGGTGTCGTAAAAGGCGACTAAGGTAAGTTGACTCACCGTGTGGTATCCAGTTTAGTAGAGTAGACCACCCTCTTTCTTACCGAGGTGTCGTAAAATACGACTGAGGTAAGTTGACGTCAGGCAGGCGGCCGGTCGTAAAAACGCAGCCAAATCATGTGACAGCATGTTTATAACAAGTTGTGCCGACCCCGCTTAGAATCGGACAAGGGCAGGAAGATGATGACTATTTCACAAAGTCTATTTTATTATATTACCACTCTATATTGTATACAATGTATGCATGGAATCAGTCATCAGGCAATCATTTACATGGAGAACAAATAAAGTTTCGCTGAAAATTTATGTCACTTAATGTGTTACTTAAAAATATATAAATAAATAATTATATGAGACACTTAAACACGCGGTCGTCCGCCCCAAAGTAAGTAACTTAATACTTGTGTTACAGATAACTAGTAAATATATTTCTTATATAATTTTTCTATAATTTTCAAAAACATATATACATCCAGATTCGAAGAACTAACAAATTGTTTATAGAAAATGTTGGCCCTTGGCGGGAAACCTACAAACCCGCAGAAGGCAGTCACTGCCAACTGCGCCACTGGGCCAGTCAGCTAAAAATAGGATGGATAGTCTGTTAGAATAGCATAAGGGTAGGAGAATGATAAATATTTATATTTGTAGCGGTGGCAGCTGTACAACAACTAGAAGAAGGTGCGTTCATAGTGCGCGACTCAAACTCATTCCCGGGTGCGTTCGGACTTGCGGTGCGCGCCGGCGGGCCGGGCGGCGTGCGACACTTCCTAATAGAGCCGACAGCGCGCGGCGTCCGCCTACGAGGCTGTCCCGACGAGCCAGTCTTCAGCTCGCTTTCTGCGCTCGTCTACCAGCACACTGTCACACCTCTCGCCTTGCCGGTCCCACTAAAACTGCCCGAAAGGTACGAGAATAAGATAACGTGTTAAAATGTTGATTACTTCTATCCTCTTAAAAATAAAGTCATGTCAAACGTGATGAAATACAACTTCCTCTTACTAGCACTCTAAATTTATTAATAAAAATATAAAACTATTATTTTATAATTTAAAGCAATAGGCGCTAATTTGCCATACTTTTTATTTATGGAATAATAATTCTTTAAGAAAAAAATAACAGTATTTTGTTGTATACGATCTCCTGATAATGCTTCGATTACGGATCGAAACGATCGTTGAGATTGTGGTAGTGCTTGTTTTTGTATTGCTTGTATAGTGTGGTAGTGGTAGTTTGTGATACTTACTGTTCCTGCATGTGTATAATGAGAACGTTTTTAAAGAAAACTGTTGTAAGTATAGGAAGCACAATAATGTTTCCTATAATTACATAGGTTTTCTTAAAAAACGCGTTTACATTTCATTATTACTTTGTTGAATTACTTTATGATAAAGCTAGGTAAAAAACAATTCCCAATTTCCAAGCAATATCCAAGCATGTGCTGAATACTGACCCACTAATGAATTACTTGAAATGTTGCTTTACCTTTCAGTATTTAAAATGTGTATTAGAAAATAATATATCTTTTGTGTTAATAGAGACCCTTGGATCGGTGGTAGTGCGAGTGCAGCAGCGAGAGCGTTACTCGCTACAGGAGCAGCGTGTAACGTCCTCCTGCTGGGCTCCGAGAATACTGAAGCTCTTACTGGTCCGGCTGCTGTTAAACGGGCCGTCCAGAATATTCTACAGAAAAAGGTACTTACCTAAAAATATACTTGAATAATGCAAGCTTTTACTGTTTTTACGTAATTAATTCATATATAAAATAGTACCTGGCTCGATAATTTTTTTCAAAATATAAAAAAAAAAGAAATAATATTGTAGTTGGGGATCGATCTAAGGTATTTACATTTCTCGAGACTACCCGTGCCCCGAATAAGCTACGCTGACTTGACAGTTTAAAGCAAAAATAGTGTATCAATATAAATTGTAGTATTTTTTAATCCCGAAAAACAGGGATAAACGATTTATTTTACATAAAACCTAGCTAGACCGATTTTTCTCCCCCAAAACTCCCTACATGCTGAATTTCAGGAACATCGGTAGAGCCTTTTCCGAGATTCTTATATATCCGTATATATACAAGATTAACTCATTTAAAAAAAAAAAAATGCTCATATCCCTGAATATCGCAGTTTTATAGTGGGCACTAACCCTAATGAAAACGCGATCAATTTTAAATGTAGCATAACGTGTATCAGTATTATCAACGAACTTATCACATTCACAATACCTTAAAATATAAGTTAAAGCTACTAAAATCATTAACTTTTCAGAAATATAAAAAATATCTTATATTGGATTTAAACTTTATTTTTCCTCATTTACAAGTCTCCTATCCGTTCACCATCGTCCCTCTCTCTCCCTCCGATCATACTGTCCCGCTCACAGAATCACCTGCATTCCATTTAAAGCATTCATCTACTGTTTCGTCCATTGTTATTGTCCATTCCCGCATATAATAAAACAATACAATTATGTATATATCAATTGGAAGGAAATCATTTCATTGGTGTGATAAATAAATTTAAATTTATGTCCACAGGCAGCGGCCCACGTTGTGCACTTTAAGGTGTTCGGTGGTGGAATTACACTGACAGACGCTACACGCAAGCTTTTCTTCCGGCGACACTACCCTGCATCGGGTGTCTCCTACGCGGGCATCGATCCTGACGAACGACGATATGCCTACCTCGATAATGGCACACAACATGAAAAGTAAGCTTTTTCTTACTTAAATTTTAATTGAGTTTCGTTCTCAGTTCCTTTCCAAAGGTATCACTATTATCAATAAAGATTCAACATTTACAATCAAATTAACGAATGAAAAATGGAGAATGTGGTATTACCGTCTACAATACGATCACACTTTAGTTTACATGATATACACAGTATCTAACTACTCTTACTATTATTGTTATAGATTTGCAATACATATCAAATAAACGCTACATATTAGCTTGATACTTTATGCTGACGTAGGGATCACCCTATGAAGGCCCTGAAATGGCAATGGCCTTTATTTAGAATACCGACCTACATCTATTAATTTTACGAATAGAGCAATTTTCTACACAGCTGTGTACAATTTTCTACATTTTCTTAGCACAGAACATTATTTAATTATGCAGTATTAAATAACTTTTAGTAATCCATCTGACGAATATCCGGTATTATATCCGGTATAGAGATTCGCCGGATGGATTACTCAGCGAAATATTCGTTAAGATTTAAGAAATTATGTAGTAGTTAAATAAAAAATATCATTATTCTACAGACGTATATTCGCATTCGTGGCCCGAGCATCGTCAGGGGCAGACAACCAGTGTCATGTGTTCGCTGAGCTGGAGCCTGAGCAGCCCGCTACTGCTATCGTCAACTTCGTCAATAAGGTCCGTATTAAAAGAAATATTTAAATTTAGATATATTCAAAATTTCATAAAGTATCCATGATATATTGAAAGGTTTACTGTTATTTATGCTGCATGTAGTTTCGAAGGAAAGTATAGATGAGGAATCTGCGTATGTGGTAAAGAGTTAAATCCATTAAATGGAACACATTGGGATAAAGATTCCCCTGAAACAATAGTTCAAAAATCCCTGACAACTGCGATGTGAGTACGAATAGCGATAAAGCAAGACCACGCTTCTGCTAGCTATTTACGCCATCATAATTGAATCACTCATCATAAATCTCACCAGGTTCAATTTCACTCAAAACATTATAGTTTACTGCATAAAAAGAAATGATGTCATTACTTGTAGACACATTATAAATTGAAATTTTTATTTCGATTTCGAATGCAGAGTGTACTATTCAATAGTACACTCTACATTTAGCATTACATATATTTCCTTTTATCGCGGATTATAGCAAAATAATATTCTCATTACTTTTGTATTATGGACCTCCGCAAAGTAACGCCTAATTCTATAAATCGATTTCCATTCTAAAGTCTATTTTGTACCATGTAAATCACTCACTATTAACAAATTTAGATACTAATATCACCTCTTATTGTTACAGGCTCTGCTCGGGAATTCTCTGAAAAGAGATATTATATGAAAAGTTATTCAGAACATACACGCACGTAGTTTGGTTTAGTGTTAACAATACTCACATTAAGTGTCAAACACAAAATCAACCTTATTCATTGCGATGAATATAAACAGAATATTGGTTTTCCTATTTTATCCATTAAACCTAAAGATTAAATTAAAATACTTGAAATAGCAAATTAAATCATCAGTTTCGATATAGAAACTTACTTCATAATTTAACGTTATAAAAAAATAGAAATTTATCTAATATATCTCACGATTCGGTGGATATGGTTTTAGTTTTTCATTTTATATCAACTTAGACTTATGGTTAAGTTATTTTCAAAGATTTACTAGTACGCTTCACATTCACCAAGTACCATGTACTATTTTAATATACAATAAAAATAATATTATATCTTATAATAATTTAGAATAAAAAGGAACTAACTAGTCTCATTATTATTTAAATATAAAATCATGCGTGCCTAACATTATGTCAATACTAATGTACTTTATAAGAAAATATTTCTTGTAAAAAGGCTCTTTAACATTCTAAATAGGTATACCTAATATAATTATTAATTCGCATGTTTAATAGTTAGATAGAAATCAAAAACAATGCATTTCCTAGTGCATTTTGAGCACAGGCTTATGGTCAAAAAGTACAACGAAATAACAATATATAAGTACAATAATGCACTATAATATTTATTTAAAAATAATAATTTACTAATTAAAAAAGGAGTTTTAACAACCTATAAAAGTGCTCCAAATAAAAAAAGTATATTGAATAAGAAGGATTTTAAAATAGGGCTAAAGTGAAATTTGTGGTATACATAGTTCTAATAATGCTATATGAAATATAACGCCTTACCAGTGATCTAATATTATTATCATTTAATTTAATGGTTAAAGTGTACCCAGTTAAAATAAATTTAACGTAATTTTTAAGAAATAACTGTTGTCAAATGTATTTATTGGTTATAATAAATCATTTAAAATATTTAAGGTGTTTTTATTCATTCTATTGTATGAATTCAACATTAGCATAATATTATTAGTCTTATTAATAATGTTGATGAATTTTGTGATTCTACATTTATTAAATTTTAATTTATCAATGAAATTTAAACTATTTTGGAATAAATAATCCTTAAAACCTAGAGATATAGTTGTACTAAATGTCGCGAGGAGTTCAATTTGTCATTAAAACTTTTCCATCAATAGACATATTTAGTACTAATATACTCTGTTAAAAGATATAATTTGACCAGAGACAAAACTAGAAAGTTGAATAGAAAAAAAAATGTATTATTGACGAGAGAGTTTTGATGCTTGGCAAATTAAGCATAACCTTGCTGGACCTTGAACTTAAGAACCTTGCTATATTGCTTAATTTCTGCCTAGCCCACAATTACTTAGTACCAAGAAGACACAAAGAAGTATCACCAAATATCACTCAATATAATATCAGGTGTGAGTTTAATATTTGAAAATAAAAATACAAAGACTGCAATTAATTTTATTATATTTTACACTCAAAGAAAACTTCTTCGTGATATTTACAAAATATCCTACCAGCCATGGATATTATATAAATTGACACAGCAAATATATTAATCTAACAAAAATTTCATTTTATTCTTTGTCGGTGTCCATATCGCTTCACGGTTCGCTTTTTGTATGACCGTCAATCCGTAGAGCGGCCGAACCTGAGATGTCCGTAGTCGTCGTAATAATCATATTGTCTAGCTGCCCCGCGTTTTACTAATTCATATTGGCGGCGATTCCCCGGAAAGCCTTCCTCGTCCTCCATGAGTGAGAGACCTCGAAAACTTGCGGCTTGGCAACATCGTGTCGTAATTACTAAAGCTACAGTAAAAGCTAATGCTATTATTGTAACGAACCGCATTGTTTTCTCCAAACGGTCTGAAATATAAAAATTATCAATTAGTTTTACGCAGCGTAGGTAAAAAATTTCGTTTGTTTCATCAGCATCCACCTGTCCTTATCCCACTCTAAGTTGGGTCAGCAAAACATGTTATAAACATGTTGTCACATTACGACCGGTTACCTGCCTGACGTCAATTGACGTATATTCGCATTCGTGGCCCAAGCATCGTCAGGGGCAGACAACCAGTGTCATGTGTTTGCTGAGTTGGAGCCTGAGCAGCCCGATACTGCTATCGTCAACTTCGTCAATAAGGTCCGTATTAAAAAAAAAATTAGATATAGTTAACATTTGCTCAAGCTTTGTGCCTTGCAAAAGTACGAAGTAGTATTGACTTAATAACTAGTTATAAGTATTATGTTGAAAAGAGCAACCGCCGAGTTTCTTGTTGGCTCTTCTCGGTAGGAACAGCTTTCCCAATCAGCAGTACAATTGACGACTCAAAAGTACTTGTTTACAAGTTTATTTGAAGAACGAAAATTTTGTGATATGTTGAATGGTTTACAAAAAAAAATCTTGTATGTATGTATATCTAGGTATTTATATTTCTCGAGACTGCCCGTTCCCGAATTAGGTACGCTGATTTGACAGTTTATGGCCAAAATAGTGTTTTATATAAATTTTAGTATTTTTTAATTCTTCCCTTATGTTCGCCGCTCGACGGGGACACGCGGTGGTTATGTAGGACTCGCACCGACTTAAACGACCTGTGTGCTTCACCATGCTGCCGATGGCAAGGACAGGGTATCGTTGTAGACATTGCCCCCATCCCCGCTGACAGCTTTGATCCCAGAGAACACCTCCTCCGCGCCCCAAATAGGGACCCCTATGCCTTGGTGGGCGTTTCCGCTCCCACCGGGTAATTTTTTATAGAGGTTTTCTTCCTCGCAAACCGAAGGTCCCCGTTCCCATTGCTTCCGGGCTTGACCGACGGTGGCCGAAACCATCTCCATTCAGACTTAAAGTAAGCCCAACTGAACCCGTCGCTCATTAGAGACTCCACTTTTAATCTCCCCGGAGTCCCCGGCCCGTCCAGATTGCCCTCTGCTAATCAAAGGGACAACTGGATTGGCCACCCCACAGTGGTTCGTTCGTCAAGACTAATCTTGCCCAAGGTGCGCCACGAGGAGGCCGACCACTTTGGCATCCCGAAAAACATATACATACTCGTTCATACAAGATTAACTCATTTAAATATTAAAGATTTAAAGATTAAAGATATACGAGGATTATACATTTGAAAACTAACCCGTACCGTAACGTTGTTTAACTGTAAGACACACATATATGGTAGGTTACACATATACATATACAGCAGCTAAAGCTTTCCGCAAAAAATGGCACTAAAGAAAATGGTTTTATAATTAAACACACCCAACATGGTAATAAAAAGCAAAACATAATACCTACCAGACTCCTTGCTGTATGTCTTAGAAATGGGATAGAAAAATAAAAACCGGAATATTTATACTAAATCCACAAAGTGAAAAACAGTGCTCCCCTCTTTAATATTCCCCTCGTCGACTTTTCTTGGTTATGGTAATTGACATATTTCAATTATTTCATACCTACTCAATTGATCTTGTTAGCCGCTTCAATGTATTTTTGTAAAGAAAGGAGAACAATTTAAAATTATTTTCTCATCGTATTATTTTAATAAAAAAAAATTTTTTATCTATCTTCAAATTTTTTTATCTTCAATAGCATCAAGCATAGATACGAAAAAACGTATTGCAATACAAACAAGCATTTTTACATGCTTATTTTGTCACATATTCTTAATGGTTATTTATTTGTGCATGAATTTAGGACCATTACAAAGCCAGTTGCAAAATTGACGCTTCAAAAAAGTATTTAATCCTGTAAAGCCTTTATGAAAAAGTATATTTTGAGTTTAATATCATATCAACGACATTATATGAATTCTATCATAAGAAAAGATTTGGTATAATTAGCAATCAAAAATTTATTTAATATTTCTTGTGGCAACGTTTATAATAATATCGCTTGTTGTAACCATTATTCCCGACCTAGCGGCCAAATCTGAAGAAACCGTAGTCCTCATCATCGTTTTGGGCTTCGCGTTTTACAAAGTTATGTTCGTGTTCATTCCCCGGTTGGAAGCCTCCTTTCGCTTTCAGGACAGATGGGTTAGCAGCCTCGGAGAATCTAGCCAACATAGCTAAAGCTACTGTCAGCGCTAACGCAATAATTGCAATGAACTGCATCGTTTTCTAAAACAATCTGTAAGAAGGACAAAGGTAATGAAGAAATTAATAAAATAAATATGATTTTTTTGTTACTTTGAAAGATATCATGGTCACACAAGATGCTAGTTATTAATAATACAAAACGGTATTATACAAAACTGTCCCGCATTTAACAATTAGGTGTTGCATACAATGAGTGTACCAACTCGTAAGACAAGAATTAATTTTAACCGTATGCTGCTCCTTAGCTAGACCAAAACAGTCTCGAATGTGGCTGTTCTTATGAAATTGTAATCACGAAAACGAAATTCGGGCTCAGAAATATTACAAGTCAACTTGCGTGTTTTTGGCATTCGTATGAAGAGAGACTGTTTTGGCGTTTCTCAATTTTTTAAGGTCCGTAAGGTCTCTATTGCCTTTTTCTCTCTGTTCGTTTTTCATTTTTAACTGAGGTATAATCGCCATACCATTACTACAGCTTCTCTCTATTTATTCTAGTCCATCCTAATCTCTTTTCAACGACGGTCATTCACTTATTACAAAATTTAACCAGAGTTCTATATGTCAACACCAATTTGAACATTTAAAACCTATTATAAATTAAAACTGTTCAAAGATTTCATCAATCCCAATATATTTATACCTACTGCTGCATTATTATTTTGGATAGAATTGTAACAAAATACTTACCGACAAATGGACAGCTTCTTAAATGGCTGAAAAACACGATGTGTTGAATGAACCGACGTAAAAGCTATATATATACTTTTTAAAATAATTTCAATTTTCTTTATTTTTCCATGGTCATGAAACATAGTTAACTTACCTTGAAATGTGTATGATGTACGTGAAATTGAAAATTTTTGATTAAGAAAAACATTGTCTTGCTTTTTTACTACTTTTCTGTTTTTTAAACTATATGATGTTAGCCCTAAAGGCTTTTACAGCGTCACCGACCTAACTGGTTCGTTGAATTAAATATTATTAAATTATATTGAATTATGTTTTATTGAAGTTAAAAACAATTTGTGGCTTTCTTTGCTCAAATTTAAACAAAATGTTAAATTATACGCTGTGTAATTTTATTTATACGATATTAAATCAATCAGTTCTACCATGTGTCAAATTTACATTGTAGCATTTATTAAAATGTCAGTTTATTTCATTCGATTCAAACACCTCGAGGACAAAATTAAAATATAAAATAAAACAAAAAATATATATTAGAAAGCAAAAAATGCCTAATTACAGTTTTACTGTCAAATTAAACTAGCTTTAGAATAAACGCTTAAAGTAAACGGTTAGATGTTAAAAGTTATAAGTAAATTAATATACCTTAGAATACCCTAAATTCCAAATCTGTTTAATATCATGTTTGAATATTTTTGAAAATATGGCACGGGCTGGCATCCCACAGCTGCACAAACGCCTACTCTCTCTTTCAAGATTGACTCGAGCTGACAGCTACCTCCATGCTGCGTTACACATTGCAGATATGTAGGTTTATGTTTATAGATGTTTTGTCTATTAATTTACAAACATTAACGAACAAACACATTGTAAATATAAATTAAGTTAATTTTTTAAAATGCTAAAACTCATGAGTGTGTATCCGGATTATAGCCCGCAACAGTACTAAAAGATAAAAGGCTCTATTTATACAAAGTTTAAAATAATCAAGGTACTCGTATTTGGAGTTTAAAATAAAAATGGGAATAAAATTAATTTTATTTTAATTAGTATAAATGATTTTTATTGTCATGTAAAAAGGGCTTAACAGATTTTAGGCGCATTTAATAACCTAAATTAAAATATTTTTCAAAAACTTTTGCTCGTGGCACAGGAGGCAGACAGAGACTATACGCAGGTGAAGTCGCGAGCTTGCTTGTTAAAGCTAAAAATATATAAAAAATATATAATATAAAAAACTCCAAATTTATTAAATGAAATAATTTATTAAAATTAAAAAAAATACATTATAAATTAAAAACACAATTTTTACTCATGCTGTATACTTTTAAGCCTTTGCTTTAATTTAAATAAAGAACATGATAAACAATTGAATTTTATCCCGCCAAGTTTATGTGTTGATCTTAAATTGTTAAAAAATGAGTTTGAATATAAACGAAATAAAGTGTTTTGAACAACAATTTATTCAATTAGTAAGCGAATTTCAGTCGCTGTCGGTGAGCTGATGATTTAGATTTTAGTAATTGGATATTAATCAAAATATTCGTTTATGCAAAACTTTAAAGACTTTTAAGAATGTACATACTTGTTTTACTTACTTGAATAGAACCGATTTCCGCCAAGGGAAAATATATTTAAAAAATTGTTGTTTCTTAGAGTCTGGGTGTATATATATATATTTAAGTACTTATTTTAAAAATTTGTAAGCCGTAAATCTGTAACCGATGACAAAAAAAAACTATGAAACAAAACACACAGTAATTGGACATACTTAATATCATCAGTCATAATCCCACTCTAAGTGGGGTCGGCAGAACATATCCATGTTGTTACAATATTTGGCTAGGTATTTTACAATCGGTCGCCTGCCTAACGTCAACTTATCTTAGCCGTCTTATACGACACCTCGGTAAGAAATTAGGGGCGTCTATTCTATCAACTAGTAATTTATGATTGGCCACTTGCCTAACGTCAACTTACCTCAGTCGTCTAATACGACACCGCGGTAAGAAATGAGGGTTGTCTATTCTACTCAGTCGGATAAAATACGGCGGGTCAACTTACCTTAGTCACTTTTTACGACGCCTCGGTAAAAAATTAGGGTGGTCTATTCTATTCAGCAAGTAATTTATGATTGGCCACTTGCCTAACGTCAACTCACCTCAGTCGTCTAATACGACACCGCGGTAAGAAATGAGGGTTGTCTATTCTACTCAGCCGGATAAAATACGGCGGGTCAACTTACCTTAGACACCTTAGACACCTCGGTATGAAATGTTTGTAGGCTATTGTACCCAAAGCTTATTTATAGAGATATTTAATACCAGAAAAACATTATGAATTTTTCATGTATATAAAGTTTTTGTACTTCTTTTACTGCGCTATTTTAATAGGTATATATTTCATGTAAGTACGGGTTATTTACTAAAATTATCATATTAAGCTCTTGATCAAACGATAAATCCCTCTGATTCTTCCCGGATCGATCTGATTTTTGTGATGGAGATATTTGAAGGTTGATGGTGACAGAAGCTACTCCTAATTTCAAGACTACAGTCCACGCGAACGAAGTTGCGCGGGTAAAACTTACTTATAATTTTATATATATATATATATATATATATATATATATATATATATATATATATATATATATATATTACTTAATAATTTATACTGTTGTGTTAAGTCTGTTCATATACTTAGTCAGTCGCAATTAAACATTGAATATCGAAACACGTCTGTTATTAAATTCCTGGTGAACCTTAATTAAATCACCGTACCTATACTATACTTTATAATATAATAATTTATACTATACGGGTATACTTAATAATTTTTATTTTCTCGACATGAGAAAGATATCAGAGAGTCAACTTCGTGAAGCGCTTCGAACAGAAGCGAGCCGCGCTGAAACAGCAGAAGCGTCTAAAGATGCAGTCGAGCGTGCTGGTGCTGATGCCCGAGCTGGTGCGATCGCTGCCTCAGCAGGCGCCACGCAAGCTGGAAAAGCTCTTGCTGCTGTTCAAGATGAACTGGTCACTGTGAAGATGCAACTAGAGTTTGCCGTACAATATCTCCATTTTCTTAATGACTGGCCCGTTGGTGCAGTGGGTAGTGGGTAACCTTCAGCTCCGCGGGTCGCGGGTTCGAGGCCGAGGGCCAACATTTTCTATAAATGAATTAGTAAGTCTTCAAACCCGTGTGGTATCCAGCTGAATAGAATAGTACCACCCTCATTTCTTACTGAGGTCTAAGTCGACCCGCCATGTGGTATCCGGCTGAGTAGAATTGACCAACCTCATTTCTTACCGAGGTGTCGTAAAAGGCCACTAAGGTAAGTTGATCCACCGTGTGGTATCCGGCTTAGTAGAATAGACCACCCTGTTTCTTACCGAGGTGTTGTAAAATACGAGTAAGATAAGTTGACGTCAGGCAGGCGGCCGGTCGTAAAAACGTGGCCAAATCATGTGACAGCATGATTATAATATGTTGTGCCGACCCCACTTAAAGTGGGATAAGGGCAGGAGTATGGATTTAATTCTAATAATTACCAACACAGGATCGTCAACGCAGTTTATACGAAGAAAAATGTTCAGAGATGACAAATAAGATAACTTCTTTAGAAAGAGAACTCCAAAATCTGCGTCCACTTCAAGCCACAAATTTGAACTTTCAGCGCCAGTATACTGAACTGCAAGAACGTGTTCAATCGGCGGTTGAGAAGGCCCAAAGGTAAATATACTATGTACATTTACAAAAATTTACAAAAAAGTTATTATACACTAGTAATCGGCAGCGGCTCCGCCCGCGTGGAAAGAAAACCGTAATATAGTATTTAGATAACCATAAAAAAGGTTGAAGTGGATTAAACTTAAAAGCTAGACATATGCTGTCGCGAACTTATATTTAGAAATTTAAGAGGGAAACAATTTTGTAATACATGATTTTTTAATAACTATCACCGTTTACTCAGCGCACGCAAAAAAAGGTTTAAATTTTGCTGTTTTCCTACTATTTTTTTTTTGCTAGTCTTCTATTCATCTTAACGTGATGCTATATAGCCTTCCTCGATAAATGGACTATCCTACATTGAAAGATCAATTTTCAAATTGATCCAGTAGTTCCTGAGATTAGCGCGTTCAATCAAACAAACAAACAAACTCTTCAGCTTTATATATAGTATAAATAGAGTGGTGGAGCCATAGGCAGCCCAGTTAGTGTGTGTTATCTTTGTTTAATCTATAATAAAAAAGTGAGACAGATTATAGTCTCATTTGCTTTCTCTTATTTTTGATGGTCATATATTAAGTTGACCCCCCTAGTATATATGCCTACTATGCAAAAACTGCTATCCACAAATATGCCAAGTATTCGAAAATGGAAAAGGAATTAAATTAAAAATCATTTTACTCTAGTGTATGTAAATCCATATGCTCTCAAAGTTCGATGTTACTGAATTTGACTATACAAAATATACCATATCCGGAAAACACCTATTAAATATTTAACTAGAGATTTATTTTCAAGATTTGTGATTTTTCATAACCTCGATTTAATATGTTGGCTTCTTTTCATATAATCTAAGAAAATAGCGTAAATAAAACATAGCTGTGATAGCGGTAACACCGTGCGACTCTTTCGAGGAGGTCACGGATTCGAACCCGGGCAGACACCAATGAGTGTTTCTGTTAAAACTTTGTATCTAATTGATAATTGCAATTTATTACACGCTTTTTGGTGAAGAAAATAACGTGAGAAAACCTGCATATCTCTAGAGAATTCTGGAGATATATGTAACCTACCAATTCGCCTTAGAGCAGCGTGGTAGGTTTTAGCTCCAATCCTTCTCTCCAAAAACGGAGAGAAGAGGCCTATTCCCAGCAGTAGGAGAGTAATAGGCCGCTAATTTAAATAAAAACAGTACATATAGTTGTAACAAATAATTTTATTCAATTAAAAGCGAAGTATCACAACTTGAGAATGAGCTACGGAGAGTGGAAAGATCTGCAAGTGCAGGATCGGAGTTGCGAGAGCGCGCTCGCTTGGCGGCAGCGGCGCATGCACGAGAGAAACGTCTAGCAGATGCCGAGATGCAACTTACTGCACGTGAACTGCAAGCTGCTAATGGTATAATGCGAAGCGTTCGAAATATAAACTAACTGAACCTTACATCATCATTTGTAATTTTTATTGAAAAAAATCAAGCCAACATTAAATAAATTGATATTGTGATATTTATGTTCTAGCTGAAATAATGCGCCAAAAAAGTTTGATAACAGAACTAGAATATCGTCTGTTGAGTTGTCAAGATGAAACATCTAAGAAAATAGTCGATCCTGATATTGAATTATTAAAGGAAACGAAAGCGGCTCTAGAAACCGAAAGAAATGGAGCGATGCAACTAAAAAAAGCTCTCTCTGCGGCTCTGAACGACAATGCTTCTTTAGCCGCCCAGTTACACAACATTGACAACAATGATTCTAAGCAACTGTCTGAATATAGTACTTCCACTAAAATTTGTCCTATCGACGCTTTTCTCGCTGATTGAGTTTTGAGTTACTTATTAATAAACTAAAATAAAGAAATAGCAAGAATTTCATTATTTTTATCCGTAATTTTTAAGGTTAGGTTAAGGTTTCTTAGGTTTTTTTGTTGGTCCACGCGTTGCTGTGGCTCAGTTTGGTTTCGAATTCCTCTCGAAACTGAATTCAACAGTTTAAAAAAATGCTACGATCGCCACCATACTTTACAGGATCATCGTTGTCTATACAGGACGTACAGACGGCGTTCTCTATAATTTTAATTTCTGTGTAATGATAGAACAGTAACGGAAATAAAATTAATATCTTTAATCAAATCAAAGTAATATTTATTCAAGTAAGCTTTTGGAAGCATTTTTGAATCGCCAAGAGTCAATTAGATTTAATGAAGCTACTACTGGTTCAGAATGTTGCTTTTATCGAGAAGAACCATCAAGAAACTCTGCGGGGTCAATTTCTGAAATCTTCATGAGCTGCAATAGAGGCACAAATCAAAAAACACGTGTTTTGAACTGACCGGCATCCTATCCTCTACTACTAATGTTATAAATGCGAATGTTTGTGAGTATGGATGAATCTTTGTTATTCTTTCATGGCGAAGCCGCTAAACCAATATCGATGAAGTTTGGCACAATTATTCCTTATATACCGGGGTGAAATATAAAAAACCCTGTTAATTCTATAAGAATAGGATGATGACATTGAAAAGCGCTATCTATTGTCAAACTATCACGCGACAATAGTTCACGCGAACGAAGTTGCGGGTAACAGCTAGTCATATAATTCAATATCAGGCCATTCGTTTAAGCAAACTAAAAACATTTTTTATAAATTTCTTTAGCAATGAAAACTTTAAGCCCATTTGTCTCAAACCATGATTTTTTAAATTGTGATTGTAATTAATTTCTTCGTCATTGTAACTAGCGCATTTGAATTGACTAATGATTTATAATTTATCACCTACGATGTAAAGCCAAAAAATAGATGTCAGATCTCTTAGAATCTTTTGCATCGAGGATGGAAACCGAAAATAGTTTAGAAATAAACAAATATATTACAATGTTGCGGGTAAACCTGTTGGAGCTTGAATGTTTTGCTTTTTAAAGTCGAAACCAGTTTCCAAATTGCGATACACATGCCATATCAGGTTTGTTCGTAAGGTCGCGTAATGTTACATAAACATTTTTATTGTTAACGCTGTATGTATTGAATAATGAAGTTCAATTTGACCAAGAGTACCGTTCATTATTATAGTAGATACTAGATACCGGTGGATGACCTTCTCTACTGCATCATGATAAAACTCGTTCCAAGAAATGCAGTTAGTTTCCCGAATGAACTGAAATGCTTAGCGTAGCGTATAAATTTATATAAATTAATATATCATATCAAATAGATTATTTCTTTTACGATACTTTCTATTTTTAAGTGATAAATTCATCAGCTACCTATATTCCTAAGTAAATTAACAATTTTCATTATCTATACCAATATTACGTTTCTCAACTTCTGCGGTTTGATTTAGGCTACCCAGTGTGACTTTATGCCCTAGATATATTCCGACACAATTTCAACTGGTAGGTGATATGACGACACATTTGATATGTTGGTCATGATTTTGGTTTTGATCGGATTAACCTTGAGGCCTACTTTGGCGGATTCTCTCTGTAGGTCCTTAATCAAAGCCAACATATCTCCTATGTCCTCAGTATTTTACGACCTCCTACTAGTGTTTTACGACCGGCCGCCTTCTTGACGCCAACTTACCTCAGTCGCATTTTACGACACCCCCGTAAGAAGTGAGTGTGGAGTAGGCTCTAGAGCTAGAGCTTGAGTAGACTCAAGCGGAATCCACACCGTGGGTCAACTTACCTTAGTCGCCTTTTATGACACCTCGGTAAGAAAGAGGGTAGTCTATTCTACTCAGCCAAATACCACAAGGCGGGTCGTCTTACCTTAGTCGCCTTTTACGACACCTCGGTAAGAAAGAGGGTAGTCTATTCTACTCAGCCAAATACCACAAGGCGGGTCGTCTTACCTTAGTCGCCTTTTATGACACTTCGGTAAGAAATGAGGGTGGTCTATTCTACTCAGCCGAATACCACAAGGCGGGTCGTCTAACCTTAGTCGCGTTTTAAACACCTCGGTAAGAAATGAGGGTGGTCTACACTATTCAGCCGGATACCACATGGACATTTGTGGTTATCTTATTTACATCAATCCTTATGTTATAAATTGCAATAAACTTGTCTTTTTGTAAGTATCTTCTAGTCACTACACTGTACTTTACTACTGTATGCTTATAACTTCTTTGACGATCAATTTCTAGAACAAATTACAATAAGCATAGCAAAATATAAAATTGTAATAAGCCACGTATGCACTGTATAAAAATTAATGGTGTAATTTAGAAAATATTTAAAAACCATGACCAATAGATAATTCAACAATTTCTGATTGGATATCATAAAACCAAAACACATCAATGGCTAACAGGAAATAACGTTCAATGTAATGTGGGTAGTGTTTGCTTGAACGAATAGTGGGTGCATTAAGTTATGACGCGGAGTTTTCGCAAGGCTTCGCAGCGCCCCACACCTCGTACCTGCGCAGGCGCCTCGAACTGCGCACGAAGACAGTCATTCTGCGACATTGCAGCTCGCGGACACGCTGCCCGGCGGCCCGAGACGATCGCACAAAAACTGTGTGCGAATATAAACGATCTGTGATATAGTGTTAAGTTACATGCAATAATTGAAAGTGAAAAGTTATTATAAAGTGAAATTCGTTGGATGTTATAACAGTAAGCTTTATTATTATTGCAGGTGTAAAGGTGTATCATCGTAAACATAATATTGTAGAGTCCGCTGCAACAAAATAACAATATAGGTAGATACATGGATAGGTACATAAATGTTTTAAGTTTAAATATTCATATATATGTTACATAACAATACAAAATAACAATTGTTCAAAAATGCACTGTGTGGTGGCAAAATGGCACTTTATACAATGTGGAGAAAGTATATGACTTAAAAGTTCTCTCGTTTCCTTTACTATGCAGCAATATACTCATCACTTAGTTACCCAGAAATTCTAATTCATGTAATCATTATAATGAAATATAATACGCCGTGTGGTATCCGGCTGAGTAGAATAGACCAACCTCATTTGTTACCGAGGTGTCGTAAAAGGTGACTAAGGTAAGTTGACCCACCGTGTGGTATCCGGTTTTGTAGAATAGACCAACCTCTTTCTTACCGAGGTGTCGTAAAATACGACTAAGGTAAGTTGACGTCAGGCAGGCGGCTTGTCGTAAAAACCGCAGTCAAATCATGTTACAACATGTTTATAACATGTTGTGTTTACCCCACTTAGAGTGGGATAAGGGCAGGAGGATGATGATTATAATGAAATATAATGTATTTAAAAACGATTTAAATATATTCGAATGTATTTTTATGAAATGCTTTTACCATATTAAGTAAAAACAATTCCACCTACGCAAATAGATATAAATAAGTTGATATAAGTGAGTCAGAGAAGCTTGGAGACAAGGACGGTGAGCTCAGTGTGTGGAAACAGTTAGCATGTGAATTCAATGGTTACATTACAATAATTCACCCACGACACCTGCCATCTCTACCATTAACATTCCTATTGTGAATTGATCTCGAAACATATTATTTTTATATACTTTCAGTACAAATTGATGTACCTGTGTTTCAAATAGATGCATAATGTATTATCAATGTTAATAATGTATCTGTTGTTTTATAAATACCTAAGGTCTACATTCTGTACGTAATACTGTGTTAACAGCTTGTAACCATGACCAAGAGTTATGTTTCCTTTTACACGTTCGTATATATTAGTTACGCAACCAAAATTATTTCCTCCTGCCCTTATCCCACTCTAAGTGGGGTCGGTACATGTCCCATGATTTGCTACGTATTTTACGACCGGCCGCCTGACGTCAATTTACCTTAGTAGTATTTTACGAGACCTCGGTAAGAAAGAAGGTGGTCTATTCTACTCAACCGGACACCACACGGTGGGTCAACTTACCTTAGTCGCCTTTTACGACACCTCGGTAAGAAATAGCGTGGTCTATTCTACTTAGCCAAATCCCGCACGGCGGATCGTTTTACCTTAGTCGCTCTTTACGAAACCTCGGTAAGAAATGAGGGTGGTCTATTCTATTTAGCCAGATACAAAACAATCCAAAAATATTATCAACCAAAAAAGGCATTATACATTTGTGGTTATCCTTTTTATATCAATCCTTATTTTATAAATTGTAATAAACTTGCCTTTCCATAAGTATTTTCTAATCACTGTATGCTAATAACTTGTTTGACGATAAATTTCTGGAACAAATTACAATAAACATAGTAAAATTTATAATTTTAATGCGCCACTTTTATAAAATAAATTTAAATCTTTTAGCACAATAGGTATTATACAAAATCTGATATCGTTAGGCTTCGTGTAAGCCGCTTCGAGGTACCTACTCAATAAGATGTCAAAAATTTATTTTCTCTGTATTAACTAAATAAATCAGATAAAAAGTGGAAACAAAAAAATCATTTAAAAAAATTAGTTTTTTTTTCAGTAAAACGATGCAGAAAATAAGACTAATATGCTGCTTAGCAGTTCTTACATCTGGAATGGTACAAAGGTAAGTAAATACGTTGAAAGTAAATAAACGTAAAAATTACCAAAGTAACATAATACTATCGCACAACAATACAAAACAAAAAATATCTTTGAAATTACCTTATACCTTTTACAAGAGAAAACCTTCTGGTAATCCCTGTATTAGACAGACTATTCCGGGGTAAAAAAAAAGATCAAATACACTAATGAGAATTTTCCTTCAGCATATATTGGAGATTGGCTTAGTAATAGTAATAACAGAACATAGGTTAAAATTTTAGTTATTTTACAAAACAAAAAAAATAAGGTAAAAATTATCTTTGAGATTTAGTCAAGTTTTTGTTCTATAATTTCGTTTCATTTTACTCGCCACTGTAAAATATATACGTAAGTCCGAAAATTTATACGTTATAAATAAAAAAGACCGTAACATGGAAAAAGACGTAAAAAAGGGCTTATTATGATCTAGTTTATATAACATAGTATAAAAGACCCAGAACACGCATTGTTTATACAGTCTATTACAATAATTATATAATTTTTCTCGTGATTTCCGTAATTATTTCAAACGCTTAATACATAACTGGTTTTGTAAAGTTGACTGATATATAATCAAGTAAAAGGAAATGTTTAGTTTGTTTTACCTTGTATGTAAACCGGCAACGCGTTTGATGTACTTTTATTTATTTGACAACTCTGTAACCAACTTTTACTGAGAAATATTGGGGTACAAACAGTTATATCCGTTAATCGCTATCTTTCAATCTCATATACTTAGAACTGTTTTACATCATTTTATTATAAAACTAGCTTTTACCCGCAACTTCGTTTACGTGGACTGTTGTCGCGTGAGAGGTTGATAATACGAGTTATCTACGCGCTTTTAAATGTTATCCCATTCCTGTAGAATTAATATGATATCTATGGCCTATATCTTTTCCTGGTGTAGAAGAAATAATTGTGATTAATTTCATCGATATAGGTTCAGCAGATTTGCCGTGAAAGAGTAACAAACATACGTCCATACTCACAAACTTTTACATTTATAATATTAGTAAGATAGGTAAGATAATAACTTAACATTCTGCTAATCATTTCTATTCTTGAAAGGAAAAGTTATTTTGTCGTGTTTATATTGCAATTTACAATATAATATTTACTTATAGTGTGATATTAAATCGTAAGCGTAAAAGAATATTAGTTATTATTATATTGTTATTATTATTAATAGTATCTTCTTATGCTTAAACTAAAAATCTTAAATAAGCAGTAATAGCCCAGCGATGTGACCGTGCGACTTTTTGGGCGGGGTCACGGGTTCAAACCCCGGGCAGTTTTTCAAGTTTTTCTGTTAAAACTTGTGTGTAATTGATATTTACAATTTATCAAATACTTTTCGATGAAGGAAAATATCCTGAGGAAACCTGTTTAGGTATCTCTTTTTTTTTTTTTTTTTTTTTTTTTTTTTTTTTTTTTTTTTTTTTTTTTTTTTTTTTTTTTTTTTTTTTTTTTCGAATTGACAATATGCTGTTAGCCCTAACGGCTTTTACAGCGTCACCGGGCGGGACGGGCGAGCGCAGAAGCATCGCCGAGGTTGCGAAATGCGTAGAGTAGAGCGCAGAAGCTCTACTAGCGTCGGGGAACGTCGTCCTAAGGGTGCCTCCTGTGAGGCCGGACCACGGCTTAGGGCGACGTGTAGTGGAGGGCTGATGGTATGACTTTGATTAGTCAATACGACGACGGAAGGGTGGCAAGAAGCCACGACCAACCGATGTCAGAAATCTGGGACCTCGTCTTCGCCGGCGAAGACGCTGTGTGTGTGTATTACGTGTTTCTGTGTTTGCGATCGTTATTTGATCGTCAGGGTCATATAGGACGCTTTTTGGACGCCTATATTTTCGGTGGTCAGACCTAACTGGGATGTAAGTGGCAGCAACTGAAATGAGAGGGTTTGGGTGTACCTCGGATTTCTCGAAGTAAGACTTCGAAAAACGTTTAAAGAGGTGAGTAATGGTAGGGAGGTCGAGGTCTCTATGGAGGTCAACGTTCCGCATGAACCACGGACAACCAGTGGCTGTCCGCATAAATCGGTTTTGCATTCTTTGAAGCGTGAGCAATCTGACCTTTGAAACGTGCGCGAACGCAACGCTCGCATAGGACATTATTGGTCTTATGCAAGTTTTGTAGAGTGTCACTTTGTTGCGGAGTGACATTTTACTTTTCTTGCATAACATCGGATAAAGTCGTCCCATGACATACGCAGCCTTATTGCAGACTATGCGTATGTGCTCGTGGAAGGTCATGGAAGGTTGGAAGGTGACACCTAGGTACTTGACTTTCTGTTGCCAGTGAATTGGTGTATCGTAAAGGGAAATTTCCGTAGGTGTGTCTATGTGAGATCGGAAGCGATTACCGATAAAGTGAATAGCTGCACTTTTATCAGGGTTTATTTCGATTCTCCATCGGCGGAACCAGCGTCCGAGGCTGTCTACCGCTTTCTGGAGACGTCTAGTGATAACTTGAGGTTGGCGAGATGTGGTAAATACAGCGGTATCATCCGCGAAAAGGGCAAGATGAGTGCGCTCTTTAATAGGCGCCCGTGGAATGTCACTCGTGTAGAGCGAGTACAATAAGGGTGCCAGCACAGATCCTTGAGGGACACCGGCACGGATAGGGCGGCGAGATGATAGAGTGCCGTCTACGCGGTACCGAAAGGTACGATTGGTGAGGTAGTTTCGTATGATAAGTACGAGTCTGTCAGGTATATTTAATAGGAGCAACTTGTGGATTAAGCCTGCATGCCAGACCTTATCGAAGGCTTTGGCGACATCGAAGAATATGACACCTGTAAACTGCTTGGTTTGTAAACCTTGCAATATGTGCTCCGTGAGGCGGTGCACTTGTTGAACACAGGTGTGTTTTGGACGAAATCCGAACTGTTCGTTGGGAAGGAGATTATAAGTATCGACTACGGATTTTAATCGGGCAAGGATAATTCGCTCGTATATTTTTCCTAAGCTATTTAACAAACTAATGGGACGATAGCTAATCGGGAGATTTCGAGGCTTTCCCGGTTTGGGGATACCTATCACTGTAGCTTCTTTCCACTCGTCAGGAAAGGAGCATCCGGAAAGGAGGGCATTAAAAATCAGTACCAGTAGGTGGATGATTTGGTCGGGAAGGCACTTCAGTGCCCTGTTGGAGATGGAATCAGGACCGGGAGCTTTTTTGGAGCGGAGGTTTTTAATTATGGTTCGGACTTCTTCTCCGGTAGTGGGAAGTAACGGCTCGCTTTCGGGAGTCGTTGCGGAAAGATTGTCTGCCACCTTTTCCACTCTGGAGTGGAATTCGGTGAATTCGGGTACACTGGGGTTGGGAGAGCATTGGTTTTCCAGACTGTCTGCCAAGCATTCGGCCTTTTCAGCGTCGTCAAACGCAGGTGGGAGATTCGGGCGAAGTAATGGTGGGGTGGCTGCGTACCCATCGGCTTTTAGAGATTTCGCCAAGCACCAGTAGGCCTGATGTCCTGGCTTGATCTCCGAGAGCTTTCTATTCCAGGAATCGTTGTGGAAACAGGTTAATTTTTCTTTAACCTCTTTCTGTAATCTATTGAGCGCACTCCGGTTTTCTCGGGTCGGATATCTGTCGCGTGCCCTAGTGGCAGCACGTTTTTTAGCAATTAATTCTCGCAGATCAGCTGGTAGTTCTCGACAACGAAAGTTATCGGGAATTTCCCTAGAACAATCCTTAAGAGTATCAGATAAGTGAGCTGTGAGATGAGTGGTCGCTGTTTTTGCAGTTTCCACTGAATCTATACGGTCAGGAATCTTTTTGAGGTGGTCTGAATCAAGAGATTGGAGACGCTCGCTAAGTTTTTTCCATTCGATAATGGTTTTGTTTCGAGAAACCGCGGTTGGAGGGGGTCCTAGCTGAATTAAGACTGGGCGGTGGTCCGAGTCTAGGTCATGAATAACTTGTATGCTATGTAGCTGAAGGGTAATATTTTGGATTAGTGCCATGTCGATGGTACTGGCAGTCGGAATGGGATGGGTAGGCCGAGAGTATCGCGTGGGCTCGTCTGGAGCCAGAATATCAAAGTTCAGGAACGGAGAGTTGCTGAGCCTATGTAAAAGATTGCCATTGGCATTTGGAGACGATCGATTCCATTGACTATGTTTTGAATTGAAGTCCCCGCCTAGTAAGACGGCGTCTCCAAGTCCTAACAGAGTCCTTATGTCGCTTTCTAGGAGAGTTTTAGACGGACTGAGATAGATTGATGCTAATATAACCAGCTGATGGCCAGTCATCCCTAACTGACATACGGAGGCCTCGATATTAGTAAGTCGAGGGGGATCTAGAGGAGTGCAGTGAAGAGACTTCCTGTAGTATATTGCTGTGCCTCCAAGAGGGCCTGCGAGTCGGTCATTTCTGATTAAGACAAAGTTTGCTATCTTAGGATCGCGATGGAAAGGCTTCAGGAATGTCTCTTGCACTAAGAGGATGTCGATCGGGTACGCAGCCATAAATTCGCGCACTTCGTATATTTTATCCCAAAGACCGTCTGCGTTGAACAGACCTATGGAGAGTCGGTTTGGTTTAATTCTGCCTTTTGGTGTACTATCCATACTAGGCATTTATTTTTTGAATTACTTCAATGAGCCGATGGTGCTCGAGAAGTGCCGACAGACGATCTTGAGGATTATTCCTCAGTTTGTTTGCTAGTATCGACAGTTCGTTTACGTCGATAAGCGCAACAATAGAGCTAATAAGCTTCATGTCTTCCACGAAACTATTAGCAGTATTGTTTACTGAATTGGCAGCCACCTGTATTGGCTTTGTTTTAATCGCCGGAGGGGGCTGGGGGACGGGGAGGGAGACAGCAGCTGTTTGCTGCTTTTTATGCCAGGGATTAGTAGCGGGCAATGGAGCCGGTATGTACCTGTCCGCCACAGGTGTTTTATGACCCCCACGTGCATTATTTTTACGGACTGATATTTTTTGGGTGCGTTTCACCTTTCGCGGAGCTTTTGGGCAACCGCGATAGTTTGCAGGATGCCCTTTGGTCCTACAAAGTACGCAGCTCGGTGGTTCCTCAGTCGGAACCGTACGAGAGCAATCTGACGTACCATGGTCTCCTAAACATTTCACGCATCGGGGTCGTGCGTGACAATTACGTGCTGAGTGCCCGTAAAGCTGGCAGCGATGGCATTGGCCGATCGCGCCTCGGTTACGTGGGACTTCGATACGAAGCCCAGACAATCTACATATAGATGTCACGTTAAAGACATTTTTGCCCTGCGGTGACAAATCAAGCACAACAAGGCAAAGTTCGTAGGGGACTTTGGTCCGCGAATGGTACATACGATGTACCTCTCTGACGGGAAGATCTTGGGACTTAAGGTCCTCTTTAATGAATTCCGTGTCTATCTCTACAGGTAGACCGCGGATGACAACGCGAAGTTCGCGTTCATCTTCTAGCGCGTATGAGTGATACTCAATATTATCATCTCTCAGTAGCGCTGTAAGTCGGCGGTGGTCATTCGAGGTGGGTGGAGAAACCCTAATGCCAACATTTGTAGAGCGTGCTGTTATATCCTAATTCCTTATGGCAATAGTGCTGACGAGGGACGCCATGACGTCCAAGTGACGCTTCACGCCACACTATAAATAGGCCCCATTTCTAAGTCCGCAGAGAGTTAGAGTTTAACCACCGGCGTAGTTGCATCAATTGCAACCTCGGGACGCGTGTCGAAAATTCATCCCCGTGTTCCTTGTAAAAGTTTCACGAATTAAACGTGTGTGCAGGGTTGATTTTTGTGTTTTTTTTTAAAAACGGTGCGCAGCCGACCATCCTAACAATTGGTGTCAGAAGTGTGATGCTGTGAAATCTCGCGAATACGAGATCCAGCAACGGTCCAGCCGCCCTAATATACCGAATTCGAGGTGATCGACGTTAAGTCTCCGCCCTGTGCGCGAGCCCGCATCATCGAGACCAGGTACCAAAAGTTGATCGACGGTAAGCCTCCGCTTCACGAGCGTGAGCCCGCATCAGCACATCGACGCCGCCACCACGTTTCTCCGTGTCACTTTACGCCACTCTACTCCCTTTGACGCCCGCCGCGACGTCATCGTAGCATCGCAGTAATCTCCAATCTTCAAAAAGGACTCTATCCTAATGTTGAAAACCATATTACTGTGAGTGATTTCCATTTCTAAATCCTAGTGAAAAACCTTATACAAAATCTTTATACTAAATCTTATATACTAAATCTTATGTGCTAAATCTTATATGCTAAATCTTATTTTCTAAGTGTTAAAATCAATTATAATTATACTTTTACATTCTAAATCTTTATTTTAAAAATTTACACTGTTTTATAAATTGTTAAATTTTGATTTAAATTACTATATTATATTTTATTTAAAATGTCTACCAAATCTGAAAAACAGGACGTAGAGAAAGTCACCCTCTCTGTATTAACAAAATTTATTAAATCTTATAATGGGGACAGAGAATCACTCCCCGCATTTTTAACTAATTGCGATAATGCCATGTCCTTGGCTCATAGTAGTCAAAAAGAAATTTTACATAAATATATAATATCACAACTAGAAGGAAAGGCTCAACTCGCCTGCAGCCTAAAACAATTTTCAGAATGGACAGATTTAAAAGAATTTTTGAAAACGTCTTTTGGTGAAAAGAAACATTCTTCTCATTTACTAGTTGATTTACAAAATTGTAAACAGTCATTGCACGAATCAGTAACACAATATTCTCTCAGGTTAGAAACTTGCTTAACACGTTTACAAGCGGACATACATTATTCTTGTAACATTAGAGAACAGCTTCCAGGCAGAATAGCCGCTAGTGAAGACTTAGCTTTGAATACTTTTATGCTGGGTCTAAACCCTATCTTCAGCTCTACGGTTAGGTGTAGAAATCCTAAATCCTTAAATGAAGCCATTTCCCTAGCCATAGAAGAAGAAAAAATCTATAAGCTCACTAAAATATCTACTAAGCCCTCATGTTCCACGTGCCACAAACCAGGACACGTATCTGCAGAATGTTATAAAAATAAATTAAACAGGAGACCTCCTCCTATCCATAAATCCTTCCATGTCCAAGGAGAAGGCCCATCCACTTCTAATTTCCAAAATAATAATCAAGTTAAAATATGTGCCTATTGTAAAAAATATGGTCATTTAATAAAAGACTGTCGAAAAAGGCAATATAATAATAATCGCTCAAGAGATAATAATCAATCCTCATCTTCTATTCCTAATCAAAATTCTCAAAATACTAAAAACATAAATAACATTGAATCGGAAAACTAAACACGGTTTCGGATCCGTGTCTGCCGAAATCGTTTAACGTTTCAATTGACACGAAAAATAAAAATGCTATATCTACTAAATCTCAATCGCAACTTCTAAATCTTGATAAGTTGCCTAATACTAAATCTCAATCGCAACTTCCAAATCTTATCAAGTTGCCTAATACTAAATCTACTAAATCTTATAAATCTAAAACGCAGCTTCCAAATCTTTACAAGTTGCCTAATACTAAATCTTCTATATCTTATAAACCTAAAACGCAGCTTCCAAATCTTAAAAAGTTGCCTAATACTATATCTAATAACTCTCAAACGCAACTTCCAAATCTTACCAAGTTGCCCAATTCTAAATCTACTATATCTTATCAATCTCAAACGCAACTTCCAACCCTTAACAAGTTGCCTAATTCAGAAAATTCTAATTCCTCTCAGCAGCTTCTAAATCTTAAAACAAAGCCGCCGAGTACAAAGTCTAATAAACAACAAAACGATACTATTTCAATTTCCCAAGAAAGCATACCTGTATATGAAACAAAGGCACCGAACAAAATATCATTGCCTCATATTTATTTAAATACGGAATATTCCGATAACCCATTGTGTTTTTTAGTCGACACAGGAGCTAGCATATGTATCGTAAAAGATTCAAGTTTAAATCCAAAGCCAAAAGTTTCTGAAGAAACAGTTAAACTTAAGGGTATTAATGACACTGATTCCTTATGTACTACCCTAGGCTCATTTTCTATGATCTTCAAATTCTATGATAAATCCTTAACATATAAATTCCATATGATAGATAGTAATATTAATTTACAATACGATGGAATAATCGGTAATAATTTACTAAGTCATTTCAATGCTAAAATCGACTATGAATCTAATTTCTTAATTTTACACGAAATCGAACTTCCTATTAGCTTTAGTCAACCTACTTATATCATACCGCCGCGCTCAGAAACAATTATAGAATGCGCAGTATCAAATGAACAAAGCCAATTGTGTAATTTACAGGAAGCGCTACTTCTAGATCATATTATAAGCGAAGGTGTTTATATTTCAAATTGTATTGTTAGTTTAAAACCTAACAAACGAGTAAATATTTCTATTTTAAATACCACTGAATCGAATGTTGAGATAAAAAACTATTCCGTTCATCTCACTCCTTTTGATAAAGATTTTTCTAATCCTATTTCTTGTACGGAAAACATTTATAAAAATGAGATAAAACAAAACTCCTTAAATCGCCAAAATCAAGTTCTAAATCAAATAAGACATTCGCATTTAAACTCTGAAGAAAGAAAAGCCCTACTAGAGTGTTGTTCTCAGTATTCAGACATTTTCTTCCTAGAAGGAGATAAATTAACCTTTACTAATTCTTTACAACACTCCATTAACACAGGCGATACGCCTCCAATTAATGTAAAAACTTATCGTTTTCCGGAATGCCATAAAAATGAAGTCGAAAGTCAGGTCCGGAAGATGCTAGATCAAAATATAATTAAACCTTCTACATCTCCATGGAATGCCCCCGTTTGGGTGGTTCCCAAAAAATTAGATGCCTCAGGCAAACGTAAATGGCGAATAGTTATTGATTATAGACGTCTAAATGACGCTACGGTTAGCGAAGTCTACCCTTTACCCTTAATCACTGATATCCTAGACCAGTTAGGTCATTCGAAGTATTTTACCACTCTAGATCTTGCAAGTGGATTTCATCAAATATTGCTAAATCCTAATGATGCCCCTAAAACAGGCTTCACTGTCACAACTAACGGTATATCCGGTCACTATGAATTTACGCGCATGCCCTTCGGATTAAAAAACGCGCCTAGTACCTTCCAACGCTTAATGAACACGGTACTCTCTGGTTTACAAGGTATACATTGTTATATATACCTAGACGATTGTATAATCTATTCACACGATCTTAATTCCCATATTCATAAATTAAGATTAGTCTTTGACAAATTCCGCGAATCAAATTTAAAACTACAGCCCGATAAATGTGAATTTCTAAGACGGGAAGTAGCTTATCTAGGACACGTCATTACTGACAAAGGCGTTAGTCCCAATCCTGAAAAAGTTAAAGCTGTTATGCAATATCCTACGCCACAGAGCGCCAAAGATATCAAATCTTTTCTAGGTCTAATAGGCTATTATAGACGTTTCATAGAAAACTTCTCAAAACTCACTAAGCCTCTAACTTCATTATTAAAAAAGGACTGTATCTTTAAATGGTCAAATGAACAGGACCAATCATTTAACATACTAAAAGAAAAATTATCTTCTGCCCCACTGCTTCAATATCCTGATTTCAATAATCCTTTTATCTTAACTACGGACGCATCTAATTATGCCGTCGGAGCCATACTTTCTCAAGGAGAAATCGGTAAAGATAAACCCATCGCGTATGCTTCCAGAACGCTTAACAAAAGTGAAGGAAACTATTCTACTACAGAAAAAGAACTTCTTGCTATTTTATTTGGTGTTAAAACATTCCGCCCCTATCTTTTTGGCAGGGAATTCAAAATCGTGACGGATCATAGACCCCTAGTGTGGTTATTTAATGTCAAGGATCCCGGTAGCAAACTAATAAGATGGCGTTTAAAATTAGAAGAGTATAATTACCAAATCATTTATAAGCAGGGAAAACTAAATTCAAACGCAGACGCACTATCTCGATTCCCAGTTCATATTCTAGACCTTAATAATTTAAATAAATTACCTTACGAAAAATTCGTAAAGGCACAGTTCCTAAAAACTATATCGAATAATACAGAAATCATAGAGCATACCGAAGCTCTACAATTAACAAAATTAAAAATAATTTGTTGCCCAGTATCTCTGGACTTTGATTATTCTATGCCCCATTGTGAAGAAATCTTATCTCAACTACAAAACAATAATGAAATATTATCCTCAGAACGCGAACCTTTCACCGTGTATTCATATACAAACAATGATAAAACTTACTATTTCTTGTTTACTAAAATTCATCATTATGAAGAAGTTAATTATAAAACTATATATAACTTATTAATGTCCCTACGTGATAAAATCCTTGAACAAAATCCAAATGAAAAAGATCTTGCTATATCCGATTTTTCAGAACCATTTTCTTCTTTAAATTACATGAAAATTTATAACATGATCGCGTATATTTTTCATAACACTGATTTCAAAATACATATATATAAAAATCAATTAATATATCCTACTCCAATCGAAGTTCCTCGCATACTTAAAGAAAATCATGACTCTCCTATCGCGGGTCATCCAGGTTCGAATCGCATGTATAAACGTATTAAAGAATCTTATTATTGGAAATCCATGCGTTCAGATATCGAAAACTACGTGAAAAAATGTAAATTATGCCAGGTTAATAAACCGCTACGCTCAATTAATAAAGCTCCTATGATTATAACATCCTCCAGCACTAAACCCTTTGAAAGATTAGCTCTTGATATTGTTGGACCACTCCCTGAATCCGGCTTCCAGAAATTCAGATTCATCTTAACATTACAAGATGATTTAACCAAATTTTCTTGCGCTTATCCTCTCGTAAATTCGACTAGCGAAGAAATTGCACGCTGTTTCATACATTTCATATCTCTTTTCGGTTTCCCAAAAACTATTCTGACTGATTTAGGTACATGTTTTACGTCAGAACTATTTAAACAAATTACTCAAATCCTTAAAATCAAATCTCTTAATACTACTCCTTATCATCCACAAACTAACGGTGCGTTAGAACGTAGTCACGCTACCTTAAAAGAATATCTAAAATCATTCGTAAACGATAACCAAGATGATTGGCACTGCTATATCCCAACTGCCATTCTCTCTTATAATACAACCCCTCATACTACAACCCAATTCACTCCCTTCGAACTTTTATACGGATATAAACCTACTATTCCTAATTCGTTATATGAATCAAATAACAATGTTACTTATCACGAATATATCCGCGCATTACAATATCGAATGAAATTAAGTCGCGAAAAAGCACTTGAATTTATAAATAAAAGTAAAGAAAATTCCAAAAAATATTACGATAAATCTACTAAAGACATTTCTTACAAATCCGGAGATCTCGTCTATCTTAAGCATCATCATCGTCAAGGCAAAGCCTTATCCCCAATTTGGAAAGGTCCTTATAAAATATTAAAATTGAACGGTAAATACAACGTCACTCTTTTAATCGGAAGAAAACATGTTAAATACCACGTCAATGAAATCAAACCCTCTCAATCATAATTTCTATCTTTCCAGAATAATACTTTGTTCCCGATGCTACGCGCACTTCAAGTTGATCCCTATAGAACATAGTCCAGGAATATTTTTTGACCCTACAACTTCTATTAAATTTTATAACGATTACTGGAACGTCGTAACTCATATCGATATTATTTCAATTGAACCTAATATTATGAACATTCAATCTTTACGAGCTAGAACCTATGAACTATGTAATAAAGCTCAATATCCCTCTTCTATTTCCGAATGTAAATACATACTAAGTCCAATCGACGTATTATTACAAGCAAATATAATTAAATTGCAATCACTATCTCATATAATATCTACTAATTCCTCAAATCATATTAAGAAAAGATCACTAGAATTCGGTGGTCAAATCCTTAAATTCTTTTTCGGCACTCTCGACGCAGACGATGCCCGAAATACGATGACGCTATTAATCTTTGCGAAAAACAAGAATCGCAAATCCTAAATCTTTTAAAAGATAACATTCATGTTGTCAAATCTACTATAAATAATTTTAACTCTACTATTTTTAAGCTTAATCAAAATGAAGTAAAATTAAATGAACAAATTAATTTTATGAACTCTTTTATCACTCAAGTTGTGAAGAATAACGATCAACTTACTTATATTTCTAAAATCCAAAATTTCGTTAATATTTTGGAAAGTTCTCTTCTTACTATATCAAATATCCTAGACTCAATCCTTAATTCTAATTTATTTTCTAAGGCAAATATTTTGCATCCCTTAGTTATAAGTCCTACTATGTTATTAAAAGAATTAGAAAAACGAAGTAGTCACATAAATAAGCGACTAGATTTTCCAATTCCTCTTAATTTAAATAATATACATACATTAATCGATATTTCTAAGCTTACCGCTTATTATTATAATAAGAAAATTACTTTTATTCTACAAATTCCTCTCGTGCAACCTTCTAAGTTTGATGTCTATAAATGCATCCCATTGCCAACGCCGCACGATCCTCAAAATCCTTCGTCCTTTGCTCTTATTCGTCCTACGAAATCTTATTTAGGAATAACCGATGATAGGTTAACTTATACATTATTCGATAATCTAAATAATTGTAAAATAATTCAAAATAATTATTCTATTTGTCCTCTAGAATCTATATTTTCCACATTAACTAATCCATCTTGTGAAACAAGACTTCTAACAGAAGTTTCTTTTACCATGCCATCTGAATGTAACACTGTATCTTTATTCGGAATAATCGATGTATGGCAAAAATTAAATAATAATAAATGGATATATGTTCAATCTAGGAATAGCAAGTTAACTATAAAATGTAATGATGTTATTCAAGATCATTCAATATCTGGTACAGGTGTACTTAACTTAAACAACGATTGTGTTGGATATTTTAAAACTTTACAATTTGTTCCTTCTAAATCTTATACTACTAGTGTCATAAATCAATTAAATATTAATTTTGACATTATCCAAGACGATTGCTGTAATAAAGACGTATTTAATAAAACAAAGTTTTCTATTTCCCCAGTTTCTTTAACAAGTATAGACTTAGATAGTCTCAAATACTCTTTACATAACTTAAATAATATCGAAAAAGAAATAAATTATGCCCAGAGCCAGCCGCATATTATTAAATACGGCTCATACTATTCTATAATAACTTATATAATAATTATCATTATTTTCTTATTTTTATCATTTAAATTATATCGCTATTTTTGCAAAAAGAATCAAGTGGCTTCTTCATGTTGTATACAGATTTTTAATCAATGCCACAATAAAAGAATCGATAGACATAATTCTAAGATAAGTTCATCCTTCGAGATGACCGAAATGTCAGACAATATCTCTGAAGATATCGAGCCACGAGCTCTTAGCAGACATAATTCATGTCATCTTTCTAATAGAAATCTTAATAATTATACTTAAGTCTTACTATATCTCGCTGAATCTTTATTTACTAAATCTTTTCTAGTTTAAAAAATAATTATAATAAATCTCACTGTATCTCGCTGAATCATAAAATATTAATAAATATTTTACTAAATCTTGCAATGTGTCTCTGAATCTTATTAAAATACATTGTATCTTTAATTTATAATAATTCTATATTTTGTACTAAATCATTAAATATTATTCTTTATCATTTTTGTTTTTATTTTACTAAATCGTTTAATATTTACTATGTTTTGTAAATGGATTTTCGATATCGCCGACCTCGTTCTAGTTCTTTGATTTCTACTTCGCTTCTTTTTAACCAGAAAGCTTCGTCTAAAAGGGGGAGCTGTTATATCCTAATTCCTTATGGCAATAGTGCTGACGAGGGACGCCATGACGTCCAAGTGACGCTTCACGCCACACTATAAATAGGCCCCATTTCTAAGTCCGCAGAGAGTTAGAGTTTAACCACCGGCGTAGTTGCATCAATTGCAACCTCGGGACGCGTGTCGAAAATTCATCCCCGTGTTCCTTGTAAAAGTTTCACGAATTAAACGTGTGTGCAGGGTTGATTTTTGTGTTTTTTTTTAAAAACGGTGCGCAGCCGACCATCCTAACAGTGCGCTCCCAAATGAGATCGACTGGGCTTCGATCTTAGGTAATAAGCGCTGCCATGCAGCTTTTTCCCTGATATAAAGCGGTGGGACTTTTTCTCGCCGCTCGGTCATCGGGGAGTCTTGTGGCTCCTCGCTGGCCTCACTTCGAGTATGTCGGTCAGAAGGCTTAGCCGTGGCTGTGACGGGCCTTTTAGAAGGGATAGTCTTAGGAGCCTTTAGCTTTCGCTTTTGGCTCTTGCTGACGACGGTCTCAAAGCCGTCGTTGTCGGTTTCTACGTCTAAAGACGAGATAGAGGTCTCAGAAGGAATTTCTTTGACCTGGTAATGCTCAGACTCCATGCCTGTCGACACAGAGCTAGCAGCAATAGTGACTGGAGGGCTATCTTTGACGGCAGGATGCGGTCGAAGATATCCCTTCAATACGTCGCGATGGACAGCTGGGTGGCGCGTCTGGAGGTACTCTAGGAGTCCCTCCATTCGCGGGTCGCCCAAGTAATTACATTGGGGGTCCATAATAGACCCAGAGGAATAGGTCCTCCCTGCCGGCAAGGGCAGGGAGGTGTGTACCTGCGGTGTGCCCCTATTGAGTCTTTGCCCTTCGGGGGACAGAGGTGTGTACCTAATTTACAAACTAGTGTACTTACGGACCGGATACAACAGGCACTGTACACAAAAGCACTGCACCAATCTAATCGAGCAACGATGACAACGCTAGCCGCACTACACTGCGAGCGACACGCTACGAAAACACAACACAACACAAGGGCGGCACTTAGGCGCGAAACTTTAAAAGAAGAAAGATTATTTATACAAATAAAAGATTGGATCGGAAACGAGCGTAACTAAACAGAGCGCAACCACTAAATCGGTGGTCAAGTCGAAATTCGCTTGTCGAGACATCCGTACGCGACGGAGGTCGAAAGCGAAGTGTGAGGTATCTCTAAAGAATCCTGGGGTTATGTGTAAACTACCAATTTTCATTTTAGCAGCGTGGTGTGTCAACTTCACATGTCAGCTTCAACCTTACAGCTATAGTATACTAAGAGGATGTTATGAGACTTTACCTTTCAGTAATAAAATTGTATAAATATATATTTAAAAATTAATTTCTTTTTTAGCGTCTCAATATTAGGTCCCAAGTTATTAAGGCCATACGGAAATTATAAAGTATCCATAGCAGGAGGATCCCGAGCATACAATATATATGTGGCCGTGGAGGGAAAGAGATCAACTGGCGAACAGTTCTCCCAAGGAAGAGTGGTACAAGTACCAGCTGCTGCGTCTAGGCTTATAGACCTCGAGGTAAATTTATAAACAGCGGTTTAGTAGAATTCATAGACTCTTTACATATTCAATATTTTTACCTTTTTTTTCATCACATAATAACTATGATACGTATTTATAGGACTTGACTCCTTACCAAGTTTACTTAAATTTTGAAAAAGACACCGGTAATATTGATGTTTATTAAATTATTACTAGTCTTCAAACAATACTACGACAGATTATAAGGTGTGAACATCTTATAAACAGTCGACATCTTACTCCGTTATTTTTTTATGATTATTTTATCGTATTGAATCTAATCCTTTTAATAAATATTTCTTAAAGATTATTTGTTGAATTTTTATTCTTAAAACAAAATATATTGCTGATATTTAATAACTTAACTATTAACAGTTTAAGAACTTTATCTGTCACGGCGACAATATTAAAATATCAATTAAATACATATCTATTTACACATTACTCATCTCAGAGTCATTATTATCAGGAAAAGGTAATAAAATACCTATCTAGTAGTAAAACCATTTAAAGACCATGAATCACCATTTGCACATGAACCTACGTGGCGTGGTATTTTTTTAAATCATAATTATTTAAGGGTTAATAATAATTTAGTTTAATAACAAATCAAACAGAACTGTAAAGTTTTTGGGCGTCAACAATCAATAAAACGTTATGTATATAAATCGTTATATAAATCGTTTATATAAATCGTTATGTATATAAACCTATGTATATAAATCGTCGATAAATCATCTCCGTTATTACATATATATACGAGATTTTATTCTAAATGTCCCTATATTATGTTATATGTATTTAGACTGATAAGATACAACCCCATTTTTGAATTCCTTTAACTTTTTAGTTTTTAATTTTAACTTGAAACAATAACGTATTTTATTAAACTTCATATATACAATAGGTCAATGAAAGTTGTAGCATACAAAAAACAAAAAATATTTGGTATCTATGAATTTAGTATGAATATTCTCTAATTTGCATTATTTTGATGTGCTACATCATACAATACGAGTACATCATCCTCCTACCCTTATCTCACTAAGTGGGGTCGGCACAATATGTTATAGACATATTGTCACATGATTTGGCTAAGTATATTACGCCCGGCCGCTTGCATGACGTCAACTTACCTTAGTCGTAGTTTACATCTCGGTTAGAAAGAGTGTGGTCTATTATACTTAACCGGATACCACACAGCGGGTCAACTTTCCTTAGTCGCCTTTTAAGACACCTCGGTAAGTAAAGAGCTATTTAGCCGGATACCACAGGGCGTAACATCATACAAATACACCATACAATTCGTCTTCTTTAAATCGCTCTTTTGATCATATAGATTGATGATCCAGGACCTGGCCACTATAAGCTTGTCGCCCGATCTACGTCAGGCCCACTGTTCGCCTCATCAGCACCAATAATATATCAACCAAGGAGCTTTTGCATTTTCATACAGACAGATAAAAGAGTGTATCAACCTGGTGATACTGTTAATTTCCGAGTTATAGCTTTAGACAAGTAAGTAATTGTATTATTTAAAATAATAATGATTATTATTTAAATAATTAATCAAGAAAGTGAGGAATTGCAAGGACGGATTGCCGAATCTGTAAAAGTAAAGCAATAAATAATACATTTTGCCAAACTTAGCTTACATCCACAAAACTCTCCTAAAATTTAAAAAATTCGGCCTAAAACTCTACTTAAAAAACTTATTTATAGGAATACATAGCAATGCCTTAATAAACATATGGAAGTATGTAATTAACCGCAATTGTTGAAGTAAAAGTAATCCCGTGAAAAATAAACATAACATGTAACACATATTACGTAAACAAAATAATGTTAAACGTAAAGTGAGTAACTGTACGTAATCATAATGTAGTACTAATTTTAAAATAGTTATAATATATCAGTAAAGTTTTATAGGTAAAAATATATTAAGAAGCAACTCCCGTGACTTAAAAATATACTTAGAACATTAACACACATTATAAACACTTTCGATTGTAACACCAAGAGCATGATATCAAGTGTTCGCACGGTAAGATTGCGTGAGATGATCGCGCGGTCGTCGACCCGTGGCGCTTTAATTTTTCTTCCTACTATGATTTTAGAAATGCTTGATTTCACTTATACTGCGTCCATCATATTATCAGTCTTTTGACAGCTCACGCTCATTAAGTTTTGTATTGCTTACGTACAAATATCATACAAATAATATTTGTACTTTATGGATGGGTACCGCCCACTTAGTGATGTCACACATAATGGGTTACTACGATTATGCCACAGATTAAAAATAATCGGTAGAAATCGATGTTACGAGTATTAAAAGACATTTAATAACATTATATAAAGTTTTACTTTCTTCTTAGTTAATACATGAATACAAATAAAACAATCAGGATATTTTAATTTATTTTATTAGCACGAGTCGTCGGAATGATAATCAACACTAGACTCCTCCGATGAGGAGTCTTCAGTAGCAGTTATTATTAGCTCTTGTGTAGATAATATATTATCAAACGCAATATCACGTTCTCAATCAGAGAATATTACTCTTTTAGTTCTTTCCACCACACTTGCCCAGTTCTCGGCCGTTACGTGGGTGCAAGCATTTTTTAGCAATTGCAACATTTTATTCGCTGTGAATGGGGGGCTTGTATTGCATCTCGCAGCATGCCCTTTTACTTGTGCCCATATAAGTTCTATTGCGTTGTACTGGCAGTGGTATGGAGGAATCCGAAGAACAGTATGGCCATATTCTGCTGCCATTTCATTGATTACATAGCGTTTTGCTCTCTTTTTGGTTTTTAATATTTTTATTAATTCAACTTTTAACATTGAGTCGTCCACATTTTCTCCATTGTCCCGAAGCCAATTAATTATTTCATGCTTTTTATTAGCCTGTGTTGGCATTTTGTCAATTTGACGGGAGTGGTAGGGCGCATTATCAATAAAAATTATTGATGGTTCTTCCAATGAAATGAGCATTTTTTTGAACCACTCTTCATACACATTTGCATTCATCTCTTCGTGGTAGTCATTTGATTTCTTCGATTTAAATGCCAACAGTGCGTCTTGTACAAATCCTTTTGCTGTACCTGCATGGCAAATGATTAGGCGCTCACCTTTTCCCATTGGTACTGAGGAAGTGGAATCAGCAGTATCATCAGTCCAGAAACGAGATAGTGTGTGGTTAGCGTTGAGCCATGTTTCATCCGTGAAAACAATATTTGCCCAAATCTTGTATTTTCTTTGCCTCTCTTAAAAAATCACAACGTGCTATAGCTATATCTGTGCGTTCCATTAATAATTTTCTTTTATTTAACTTTTTATATGAAAAGCCAATTGTGTTCAAAACTTTGACCAAAGAAGATTTTTCACCATGAAATAGACCACTTCTTTTCAAAGAAACAATAAGTTTTCTCAAAGTTGGAATTTCTTTTCTCAAGTAGTAATCTAGTTTACGTAGGTTATCATTAATCGAATTACTTAGGTACGTAATTCGATTAATGATAGTAGGTACTATAATCGGAATGGTATCGCATACGAGAATCTTTAGGACATCACTATCGTCAATCTGTCAAAAGATGGTTAATATAATGGACAGTGTATAAATAAATTTAATGTCTGTTCGTAATATATTTTCTTCGCTATAATTTTTTTTTAAATAAGTAAGGTGTTCTCACTTCTTTAGTCTACCCGTTATCCACTAAGCTATTACAACTATACAAATGACAGCTAAAATATAATTTGCTTTCTATTCAACACTTAGCATTTTTTCAGCCTAGCCATCAAATTTTCCTCCCCAAAACCCCCTTTATGCCGAATTTCATGAAAATCTTCAGAGCCGTTTCCGAAATTCGAAATATACTCGTATATATACTCGTATATATACCTTATATATACCTTAACTTATACTTAACTTATTTTCAGATATCTATTACCATTGTCAGGAAATGTAGATGTAAGTATTTTGGACACAGGCGGGTCCCCAGTAAAGCAGTGGGCTTCTGTAGCTATAGATAAAGGAATCTTTGCTGAGGAGTTATTGCTTGCTGACGAACCGGCGCTTGGTCAATGGACTATACAAGTAATTATTTTTTTTTTAATATTTAACCAGTGGTCTTAATTAAGTTTAGAATACTCAAAAATTTCTTTTAAATATTAGTTATGCAAAACGTATCTAGCAAAAGCTTTGTAATTATAAACATATCCTTTATTTTGAATACGAAAAATATGAATACAGTAGGTAAGTTCACTAGTTTGGTAGTCTCAATGCCAAAACATCATCCATCCGGCAAAAAGATTTCCAGCTGATTTAGAGATTCTTTCAAAATTGTTCAAAGTTTAATCCACCATACAACAATGTGAATGGACTGCTCACCAAAACCGGATCAACGGTTTTAACCTTTGCAATTACAATTTTGTTTAAGATAGCCTTCACTGATACGAATATTTTTATTTCTGTATGCTTCTATAATCAAGCATCTATGACAGGATATAATAGGTTCATTGTTCCAAATAATAGTGACTAAACAATCTTTGAAAGATAAAGCTCGTGACAATAAAATAAATCTTTTACGAGAAAATAAATTTAAAAGCAATAGAAATTGATGTTTCATTACAATATAAAGCGATTTACACACCACGACCGCGGAAAATTGACTTCCGATAATAAGTTTTTAACAAACGTGTTACATAGTGTGTACAACCTTAAAAATAATAAATATTAATTATTATTGTAGGCCGAGGTTCGTGGTCAGAAGTATTCGAGGCAGATAATGGTGGCTGATTATGTCTTACCAAAGTTCCAAATGAACATGGAAATGCCAAAGGAGATGCTGTTCAGTGATGGACAGTTTAACATAAACATAACTGCTAAGTAAAAACTATTGATTATTATCTTTAATATTAATAAACATTTCAAAGCACATAATCAAACAATATTTCTTTCGTTTTCCGTTTATATGAGGGCTATCCTGCATATAAACACGATTTTTGAACAGTTTGCAAAATTTTTGTTTGCATTAAAATTTTCGTTCGTTTTGAAATTAAATTTTTCACAAGAAATAGAAAATATTAAAATTACAATCTCACGTTCTTTCTGGCTTTTACGATACTTAAAACTACGTGTTTAATGACCAACTGTATCAAACAATTTCATTAAGAGAGATAACAGAAGTTCTTTGAGCTAATTCGTTCTAATTACAACAATGTGTACTGCCACTGCACAATTATAAACAATTTGAAGCATACATGAAACCCATGTATAAACTTTTTCAAAACTACGGTCTTTTTTTACAATACAAGATATAGCTTATGGCATTGTATTATTCTTATCATATTGAATAATATGGAAAATACATTGAAAATAATTACATATTTCAGCGTCAATTATAGCTCAGAAATTCTTTAGAAAACCGCATTACTCAAAGAAAAACTAATCAATACAGATGTCGAGTGTAATTACAGACCTTGTCGATACAAATGTCGATTGTATCGACAGGCTCAACAAAGCAATAATTTCATTGTAAATATTTTTAGAATTATTTTTTTTCTGAATACCAAAGCCTTTACGAAAAACTGTGAGAAATGATGTTACACTGACACTAAATAGGCTTACTTTTCCTAATATATTTTTTTTCGGGGAAATAATTGCTTTATATCATTAGGATCACATCAGAATTTGCTTTATTTGTAACCCGCTGTGTAGTTGAAACTGTTTGAAACGTGATCAATTGTTTTCACAGGCATTTCAATGGTCTCGCTGTAAAAGGTGAATTAACTATATCAGCATACGCTGTTTTCTTTTCTGGATTATTACAACCCGTATTCTCTACTCCCGCCCGAAAAGTTATTGAATTTGATGGCCAAGCCAATGTTATATATGATCTCAAAACAGACCTGGACCTAGCTGAGGATGCGGCTAGGCCTTTGGTTGTAGAAGCCGTATTAGAAGAAAAGAATACGCTTTTAAAACAAAATGTATCATCAAGAATACTTCTCCTTCGAACTCCGTATAGACTTAAAATAACGGCCCCAGAACGATTTAAGCCGACTTTACCCTATAACGTTCAGGTTGGTATATTTAATTTAAACAGCCTATAAACAATATAATTTAAATACAATATAATTACAATACAATTAAAAACAATAATACGGGCAAAATTATTTCTTATTATTTCTATGACATATATGGTAATTTTGCTTTAACCTAACTCAATGCGTTTTATTTTCAGATAGAGTTAGTAAATTCAACCGGGCAAACTATTGATACGCCTGGAGATGTAGTTGTTGAAAGATTATGGGACGATGGAGCTCCGGTTAATAAAACAACCGTAGCCTTGAAAAAAGGGTTTGCGAAATACACCTTTACACCAGATCTGGCACACACAAATTCTACTCTCAATTTAGTGGTATGTAGATACCAAAATGTGAACGTATTATGGAAGAAACATGAAATGTCTATAAGTATTAACAAATTAAATTTACCAGGTGAAATATAAAGAAGTGTCGGAACGAGTTGTAAATGTACAAAAAAGCCTGGAAAAAGGAGGACAATACTTGAACGTGGAAGTGCTAACTCGTAACACAAAAGTCGGGGATGAAATGCGTGCACAAATCTCTGCCTCAGAAGCAATGGACCTCGTGCATTATGTTGTTATTGGTCGTGGAGATATTCTCGTCGCGAAAACTTTAGAAGTAATTGACTTTATTTCTTTTTAATACTAAAAAATTGTTATTTATTTTAATACAGCATTACAACCATTTATCCAATATTTTAAGTAATCACTTTACAGAAATCTAACTAACAAACATTTAAAAATAGTTAGAGGTAGGTGGTTAAACGGCTCGAACGATTTCCATGAAATTCAGCATGTAGGGGGTTTTAGGAGGAAAAATCGTTCTAGCTAAGTTTCATTTTAAAAAATATCGTATTATCTCTGTTTTCGGGCATTGTAAAAATGCTAAAAAGTATTATAGAATATAACCTAATTTACAGTTGAGTCCAGCTCGTCGCAGTGTAGATGTGTCTGTACCAGTTACTGCGGGAATGGCGCCAGGATGTATACTGCTAGCATGGTACCCTCGACTTTCTGGGGATTTTGTACTTTCTGCTGCAGTATATACTCCTCAAAGAGAAATGTTGCAGCACAAGGTAATCGGAGCTATTAAATTTCAAAAGGTTTTGTATAACCGTTTTTCTTTCGAATATACCAAATTTTTATAAACCTAATTCTGAACCTCTTTATGAATCTCTATGAAAATCTTTATATTCAAATTCATATTCAAAATATTCTTTATCCAAATTGGCTTTATAAGCACTTTTTCTATATTGGTGTCCTGAAGTAAGAATGGGATCACAGAAGACAGCTTTTCACATTTATAATATTAGTATGGACCGTAAATAAATAACCGTTTTCGCTTTATTGATTACGTTAGATCTGCATACATATTTGCTACAGCTTTGTCAAATTTTCAGGTGTCAGTGACGTCAGTATCATCGGGATCGCTTCTCCGGCCAAACGGTCTAGTGGAGTTTCGTGTTTCGGGAGAGGCTGGTTCACAAGCTGCCTTGCTTGGTGGCGATGAAAATGCTATAATCACCGGATTAGCAAGAGACAACGGGCTAGGTAGCGGACTCGATATGCATTCGGTACGCATATTTATCAATACGATTTACTTTCTAACCGTGTATGACTAATTTGGGGCCGCAAGCTTTAGTTAGATGACATCCTCTTTTTAGATCTGGTCATATAGGTAAGTATTTTAAATAATAGTATTTCCCTACTACCTAATGGCAATACTTTCTGTTTACCTAGTGCCAATAAAATTTTTATCAAAATGTTATACGAGTAACGTGAAATTAGAAAGTCGGGATTGTCATTGCTACGACAATACACTGAGAAAGAGTGTGATGAGCATATTCTATTTATAATATAAGTCCTCTCGCCATTAAAGCTCTGCTCAGTCTTTGTAATATATCCCCTTCCTATCTATTCTTTCGTCTCTTTAGATCTAGTTCTTCTATTGCCCTGTGTAATAAATCTCTTTTAAAACAATAAAATTGGTTTCAGATCGAACGAGAAGTAGAAAGCTTCAGCGGATTAAAACATTCCCTTTTTAAAAATGAAGACCATTTGCCCAGTTTGGGATTGGATTTAGGCGGGCGAAATTCTTCTGATGCGTTTAGCGTAAGTACGAATTTCTGGACTTCTTAAATTTATAAATAAACAATAAATAAACAAATATTATGTTTTAGAATGCAGGAATGGTCCTATTGACGGATGGCTTCTTTATTGCTAGTAATGATGCAGGTGAGTTTTTATTTTACTTTAACGTTCGTTAGTACGAGGTTAATTTTGTATTTCATGACGTTACTTTGCGGAATTTCATAATACAAAAATAAATTTGTACGAGTAATATTCTAATGAGCTTCAATATTGTGAAAAAAAAAATATTTAAATAAGTTAATTTATAAATATTTACCTATATTGCGGAAACCGATCATAAAAACTCTGGTAACTTTGACGTTATTTTGTAACTTAAATGCAATTATAAAAATTATGAGAATTATTATAAGATATTTCATATGCAAATAATAAAATTATGCTCATAACTAGAATAATATTACGCAGAATCTCATATATGTAATAATATAGAGAGTAAGTATAGCCAATCAAGGCTTAGTGTCCTTACGTAACATCGTTTTCTTTGGCAATTATCAAATACCAATTTGTCAATAATATATGTATAAAAATTCTAATGTTATTCTTTAATGCAAGTTATGTATTAATGATTATAGATAAAAACTATTAAAATTTAAAACATTAGTAAAATTATTTTTACCGTCATTTCAATAGACGTTAAATCTGGAGTCTATTCTATGGAGTATCTGAAATTATCTCATTGTCAGTCACCTTAAATATTTCCACAAATGACTCTTATGTATATGCTATGCCATTAGACTTTTAACCTAATAACCTTGGTATTCATAACAGAAGTATCAGGGGCACCGGAAACAGGCACCCGTGCACCACAGGCTGGTCCATATGCTTTCAGTCGAGTACCGACTCCGCCTGCACCTCGCTATTATCTCACAAGAAATCTTTCGCCACACTCTACTTGGATGTTTACAAATCTAACTATTGGGTATGTAACTAACAATTTTTTCTATCAATTCTCAATGCTTGCAAACGTTTATACTGCCCATTCAAAGGTTTAAATCTGCAAAGTCAACCTGTCGTTTAATTTGCCTTAAAGACTAAATTATATAAATGATTCTCATATTGAAAACATACATTACATAAAAATGATCTTAGATTTAGTGTGATGTAAAAACCTTAAGAGGTATGCAAATTAATTGTATAAAAATTGCTTCGAAAATAAGGCATTATTTTTCGTAAAAAGTTAATGACAAAAAATGCTATTGTGGGTTATCCGTAAGAGATAGACATATACCATCGCGGACTTTTCTGTAGACCTTTTCAATGTGTACAAATACTTAGTACATCATTTTGATAAATCTCGTAGGGTTTTAGGTAGCCTGTGTTTGCAATGTAAGCGGAAAAAAAGTAATTATTTACGACATCACATTAGAAACTTCAAAAATTACAGTATTTCTCTACTCCATATTGAATGTTATTATACATATAAACCTTCCCCTTGAATCACTCTATCTATTAAAAAACCGCATCAAAATCTGTTGCGTAGTTTTAAAGATTTAAGCATACATAGGGATATAAGGGAAAAACAAAGAATGTGACTTTGTTTTATACTATGTAGTGATAATCCTTATAGCATGATTCAGTATTCACGCGCGATTGCTTATTATTAGCGTATTTCATGTATAACTTTGGTGTTTCTATACCGATTTCAATGATTCTTTTTTTATACAATGGTTAATACTATTCACTTTTTTATTTAGGGATGACTGAAAATCATATATATGTAGGAGTAAGCAAATATAACCAGAAAGCTTCGAACTGCTAAGCTATCGGGAGTTACACGTGTTATTGTGAGTCAACAATAAAAGATAGACATATGCTGTTGTGGGATAGTTTTTATATAATTTTAAGGAGAACATTTCCGTCATACATGATATCTGTGTAGCTTTAACCATCAAGGTTGCACACGCGACGGAAGCTTAAAAAATGGAGTAACTTCTCCCGTTTTCCCAACATTTCCCTTCACTGCTCTGCTCCTATTGATTGCAGCGTGATGAAAAGTATACTATAACCAGCCCAGGAGTATGACAAAAAATTGTACCGAGTTTCGTTAAAATCCGTCGAGTAGTTTTTGTTTCTATAACGGTTATACAGACAGACAGACAGACAGACAGACAGACAGACAGACAGACAGACAGACAGACAAAAATTTTACTGATTGCATTTTTGGCATCAGTATCGATCCCTAATCACCCCCTGATAGTAATTTTGGAAATATATTCCAGTTACAGAATTGACCTTTCTACAGATTTATTATAAGTATAGATAGATTAAGATTGTTTTATTTACTCGGAAAAGAGCTATAAATAGTTTTAATTTAGTTTTAATTTTAATAATATACCAACAGCAATGATGGCGTCGGCACTCGAGAACGCTGGTCACCAATCACTCCCGGTGAATGGTCGGTGGGAGCATTTGCAGTGCATCCAACTCTGGGTTTGGGCATTGCAGAACCACGTAAAGTCACAACAGCCCTCCCTCTCTCACTTACCGCCGAACTGCCAGAAGCATTGCAGAAAGGTGAAACTCTGGCAGTAGTAATTACATTGAAGAGTACCCTTGCTACAGATACATCCGTTGAAGTGACTTTCCATAATTCCGATCAATTCTACGAATTCGAACCTCTTGAAAATAACATCGATTCCCCCAAAAGTAAGTATAGTGCTAGCAAGTCATGAACTTGATCAAGTGCTTTACGTTATCTTAACTAGCTACAACACTGCTTTTTTATCCTGAAACTTGTACAATCAAGAGTTCTATTGCTAATTATTCAATTTTTGTCGCTTTTAAGTTAATACTTAATGATAACAACGAATACTAATTTTTCACGTTCTTAAACTATTTAATATAGCCATATTATCCATATTATTAATCAAATAATACCCATATTATTAATCAAAATTAAAATAATAGCTTGAATATATTAATATAGATATATACTCTAAAGATAACATTATCAAGTTCTTAATAATATCCCCATTCAGAAATTGAATTATTCCGTCGCCTGCGGGTAACTGTGCCAGCAAAAGGATCCAAGAGCACAGCGTTCTTGGTGACAGCAGTACGCACCGGAGAAGCGTCTATCATCGTGGAAGCTAAAGGCAATGGCGTGTCTGCGTCTTTATTCCGAACCATTAATGTTAAGGTAAAAAATAAAAAAGGATTTTAATTGGACTCTTCTTAAAGAATACTTAATTAAAATGCACTAATCATAAAGACCTCCCGTTAGCCGCGACCGTGCGAGTATATTTTACTAAATCAAGTGAATGAATGATTTTAATACCATAAGGATACATAATTAAGTATATATAGGATATACTTAATTTAAGTACCCTTATGGTACATGTATAATCAATGCTTTTCTTAAATATGTGATAAGTTGTGGAGAATAACTGGCAGTATTGCATTTTGTTATTTCGTTTATTATAATATATTTGCATATTTTTGCATTCAAATGACACAATTTGTTAGGTCTTTTCAAGAAACAAGTACAAGCGGTGAGCTTTTTAATATTCATATTCGCTACGCTTTTGCGATTCGTATTCATTCGTTCCACATAAACTGTGGACTTTCGACGTCCCTTACCTTTACCATTTTTGTCTGAAACAAGTACAAATAGTGCCGTCTATAAAATATCCGATCAGGTATCCCTTAAAACGTAAATGTACATATCTTATTTTTCAGACATACTTTTTAAATATAAAATATGCAAATACGAATCCATTAGTAAATAAATTCTCGTTCAAATATTGCGATAGAGAATCAAGAACTACAACAAAGTATTGTCGAGTATATTTCAGACTATTCATCTCCTAAAGAAATATTAAATCTAAAATTTTAATGTCCTATTGATGAGTCTTGAGTGAACTTAGATGAGTCATTTACACATTTAGTTCACGCAAATATGTAGTGTGAGATAAAATTTATATTTATTACAATTTAATCGATATTCATATTAAAATTTCCAATGACGTTTAATCAAATGATTCATTTTATACATTCACAAATACGTTACAAGTAACTCAATAGTTATAATATAAAAAAATTGAATTTAATCTGAAATATTTTTGATTTCGATAGCGGGAACAATAATCAGGAGTTTTGGCCAACATTGCCCATGTCGTTTTTTTGCGCAAAAATAACTCCTAAAAATAAATAATAAATATCATAACTAGAACTTAAAGCAATTTCAGTTTTAGTTTTAAAATTTAATATTTTACTTTTAATATTTTATAACACACAATTGCTTAAAGTTACCTGCGTTTTCATCATTACGAATAAATAACAAAAACATTTTCCCTAAAATTTGCAGAAAAATTTCGTACTGCACTGGACAGGTTCTAACAAGATACTGAATGAACTTAGGGAAGAACTTGATATATAGTGTTGGCAAAAATAAAATTGTCTTTCCGACTACATAGTCAATGTTGCTATTAATCTAAAATATTTTTCCTTATTAGCAGATTTGCTTATAATTTACTCTTCGAGCAAAGTTATACTTATTGGCAAAGATGTCTTACGGTATATGTATAAGTATGTTAAAGGATGTTAATTTTCTTCATTATTGCTTTAGCGTATTAGCCGTGAAAGCCTGACAGACAGACTTTAACATTTATGATACCATTATAAATGTATACATTTTTTAGATATATGTAATTATTGATGATAAAGTGGATTAATCATTTACTGATGTTACAACAGGACGGTTATATAGAAAACATTTGGTCGTGGGCACTGTTAGATGGTCGGCGTGGCGTAGCGCGGGCCAATGTGACGTTGATGCCTGCTGCTGGAACGAAACTGGGTGCAGTTTCTCTCGAAGCCACTGGAGATTTGTTAGCCAACACGTTGCGATCAATGAAAGAGGCATCCACCGTTGCTGCGGACGCTTCATATGCCTTACGACCATTAGCCCGCTCCTGTATTTTATTGGACTATCTTCAGGTAATGGATTAATTAATTTTTGTTTTGTTACGGAATATTTTTAAATTATGATCATATTAAAATTAAGTAATAATTAAGCAGGCCAAAGGATAAAAATAATGCTATTTCACTCTACAGCCCCACCCCTAATACAAAAATAACATCGTACTATTGCTCCGTTACGAGATGAAAGAAGAACCACCAAAGAAACTAAATTTGCTTTTATACTATTAGTATGGATTATTGTATAAACATTACCGAAATAATATATTCTTTACTTATTTAAATCTCAAGAAAGATAGCCTTGTGACTTGTGGTTTTTTTTAAATAATTATCCCTTTATTGAAACTCAGCACGACCTATTTACTATACGAAGCTGTAAATTATGTTACATGATTTTGAATTCTAGTCGACAAATCAGGATGACGAGGTGACGATTGTTAAGGAAGCACGCTTGCAAGCCTCTACCGGTTACCAGCGGCTCATGGCTTTCCGTAAGACCGACGGTTCTTTTGCGCAAGAAGCAAAAGAGGAATCTGTATCTGATGTATGGTGAGTATCCTAGTCATAAATCGATTCTGATAAACCCACAATTATATACAGTTCGTGTACAGAGCCCAAAAACAACGAAATATCTCGGTTTGTAGAAAGAATCTGCCTATTGTCAGACTGCAATTGCGCTGTAAAGCGCTAAATTGTCATCAATAAAAGAATTCCTTCATAGAATATGAAATTCGATACTTCAGAGCCATACTCTCCCCACAAGTGTAAACCATCTCTTTCTTCTAATAGGATGACATCTATAGCTGCACGTTGGTTGAGCCGCTCGTCTCGATACGTCGATGTATCACCAGAAGCCACGATGGCTGCTGGAAGATGGCTAGCCAAAGAACAACAAGCTGACGGCAGCTGGCAACCACCTCCACTATCGCAGAAGAATGATCCACGGGCACAAGCAGCTATTCCTTTAACAGCATATGCTCTACTAGCTTTACAGGAGACTAAGGTATTTGCGTTCTTTTAAATCCTTTAATACTCGATTCTGTATTATCTCTCTCTTTTCAAACAAAAAACGTCTACTGTTGCGCATTGTCTCTTCAAAGGTCTTCCACGCTTCACGATCTTGTGCCGCTTGGATGTAGCGGTTTCCAGAAATTTGTTTGAGGTTATCTGAACATAACTTAGGAATTCTTTAGGGTATATAGATTTTATGACAATGTTACCTTTTAGATTAACATAATTTACCTCCTATCAGCTCTTGCCTATAAACTTGTTTAAATGTTATGCTAAATATTAAGTCAAGTGCAATATGTTGCAGAGTAACGAAGCTCTTTACAAGAATGCCATAAACAAGGCTCTGGATTTCCTTGCCAAGAAACTTTCACCGGAACTAGATGCATACTCTCTAGCGGTCACGGCGAGCGCGCTCGCAGTCGCCCGACACCCACAGGCCACACAAGCTTTGCAAATCATGGATAAATATGCAAATACATCGGGTAGGTCATCCCAAAGATCATATTGAAAATTTTATTTTATTGTTCGGTTTTGCAATTAACTGATTTACTTTCGTATCATCGTTCTCCTACACTGATCCTACTCTTAAAGGGGTACGCAATATGTTTCATCATTTCATTTAACTAATTTAAATTAAAGTATCTATTTTATAGTCAATTTTTTGTTGGATAAAAATTATATTAAAAAACAACATTCAATATTTTCAAACTGAATAATTAGGGCAGATTTATTGTATCATTATCAGGTGCATCCACCCTGTACTGGTCTCGACAAGTTAGCGGAGCAGAATGGCGAAATCCATGGTTAAAAGGAAATAGTCTAGAAGCTTCCACTGCAGCGTGGGGTCTCCGAGCTATGTTAGCGTCGAGCCTGTTGGACGAGTCTGTTCCCGTCGCCCGTTACCTTCTTCAGACTCTTGGTCCCAATGACCAAGATCCTGACGTTGTAAGTTAAAGCGTAATTTTTTTAAATAAAGAATTAGTAACTTTTATGCAAAAAAGCTTAATATAAATAAAAGAAATTTTAGACAAATACTACAACTATTTTATTTTAATACGAATAATCATTTCTATAAATCAAGGCAGTCTTCCTTTTTGTAATTTTTTTATATTTTTTATTTATTTATTATTATCATATCGAGTAACCTGGACTCAAAGTAATTGTTAGTAGCTTAAAATTATCTTAGTATCTTAACCTACACTTAATTTATGCCATTCGAAATGGCGCAGCAATGTCTTACATATCTGCAGTCCAGTCTGCTAGCTATTATGTAATTTATGTTATGTTATGTTATTTATGTAATATGCCTATGTAATATCTTCATCAGCTTTGGCGAGCTGCATTTTGCAACCATACTTTTATGACTAAATTGCTTTGATAGTCAGGTCTTAGGAAGTTACAGAAAGGCTAAGGCTAAAATGCTATTTCTTTTTACAGTTAGATGCGCTGGCGCAATTTGCTGCCCTGATCAAAACCACGAACAAGTTAAGGGTGTCAGTTACCGTAGCGAGCTTCGAAGAACCCCGCCAATTCAATATTGATGATGACAACGCTCTTATCATACAAACACAACTGGTAAATTTTATTATTACATTTTTCTTAATCTTTATTTTATTTACAATAATTTTAAGTATTTCTTATAATGGGAATTATATTGCCTTCTCTAGGTTCGCAATGCACGTAATGCGAGCGCCGTGACCGAGGGTCGAGGAGTCGCAGTAATAGGACTTGAGGCCAAGGGAAGCACCAATGTAACTGGAGCATGGCCCAGATACACCTTAGATCCGAGGGTTGACCAAGTCTCCACTAGGGAACGACTTCAACTTTCAATCTGCATCGGGTAAATGCATAAACTCAAACGGTATAATAGGAGATGCATAATGCACGAATCATTATGCACCTTTCATTATGTGCCAGTGTCTCTATAGACATTTTCAACTCTACGTTATTATATTGAGTTGATGCAATGATGAACACACCGCTAACAGTTTTACAAGCTTGTATTATCAGGTTCTATTAAAAGTTGCGTTGGCAAAACGGCTAGATCACGTAGTTTAAGATTTAAAAAACTTAACAGTTTGCTTCGGAAACCTATATGCTTAATAATATGATTCGTTACGCGTTTTACTGTGAATGAAAACATTGTAATGAAGTCAAACCACATGTTTCAATACGCATTGAAAATATGGCAGATCTAGTTTAGATCCATACATCCAATGTCCATCTCTTCAACAATAGATAAGTCTTTTTTCAGTACTGAGATAGTAAAAGGCCATAGGTTCTTTTTTTGTTTATAACATTCTAATATCGGACTGATTTAAAATTTGCCACAATAATGTAGATATGATGCAGAATACATAAAGTTGAGTAGATTTCCTATTCCTGGCATAGTCAATATATTCTTATGTCTTATATTTCTTATTTAGGTTTGTTCCCGTTGTGAACGACACTGAAAGCGGACTAACACTGCTGACTGTGCAATTGCCATCGGGGTATTTAGCGGATCTAAACACAATTACAGAATTGACGGTAAGCTTCTTTTAATCATTCTCTGCTTCGAATCGTGGTTTTTTAATACGAGAAGCTTGTTTAGAATACAATTTGCGTATGTTACGCTATTTGGATGAACAAGCAGCACATTTTGAAGAACTTCTGCTCACTTTATCATTCTTTTGTATACTGTAACATACTGGCTTATCATCATCGTTGTGAAGTGGTGAAGGGAGATCTTCCCACATAATTTCCACATAGGGAGGATTTCCATATAATCCTGTGACATCAAATTTCAATGAAATCAATGAACTATTAATAGCCCTCCGCTTTTTAATATTTTAAGTTTAACCGTTATATACGATCCAGCTCTTTAAATAATGATTCAATACATTTATTGTGGCCAGTATGTATATCTTACAAAACAACTTGTAAAGTGTGCTGTTTTTTGGAATGTGTGCTGCCATATGCTGATTTCCTTTTAAAATTGCAACAAGAGAACTTGTCTTGGGGATGTATTTTTAATAAACCAAAGTCAAATATGATTAGTTGGCTGTTGGAAAATTTTTAAAGTTTAGTAATGTGTTCGGTGTTATCAGTCGGCACGTCACGTGGTTGGCGCTAAAGTGATGGCAGGAGGCACGCAAGTAGTGGCTTGGCTCCGTGCCACTTTGTCTGAAAGATGTGCCACCCTTGCAGCACCGAGAGCTTTGCCCGTCGCACGGCAGCGCCCAGCTTGGGTGACACTGAGCGATCTTTACGACTCCAGTAAGTATCATTTGCATTTTTAAAAACTTAACTACCGACCATTTAAATCCACTAGTATTGCTAACACGATTTAAAATATATTTGTCATTCCCAAACTTGGGTTATTTCTGTGTTATACGTAGTTCACGAACCTGTAATAAATCTGGAACTATAGTGGATTTTAGACATAATTCACTCATTTCAAGATGCCGTGAGAATAAGAATATAAAGTTATAGATACCGATACGAAATAAGTAATAGAATTATTTTGGTGGAATAAGTGATTTTAAATAAAATATCTTTTGTATGCTAAATGTAGGACACACACACCTTATGTATACCTTATGAAAAATTAGTAACCTAAAATCTTTAAACATGATTTGTAACATTTAGAATGCTTATGAACAAACGTTTAAAAGTGTTCACTAATATATAAATTGAACTATAAATTGTCATAAAAACATTTTCTTAAATTTGTTAACAATATTTGTACACATTGTTTGTACCCATTTTTTACACCTGTGTGGGATGAACTTCAAGTCCAAGGCAGAAGCTCTTATTAATGTATATACTTAAGTAACGGCCTGTTACTATCCCACTGCTGGGCATAGACCTCTTATCTCCGGTTTTTTTTTTGAGAGAAGGATTGGAGCTAAGACATACCACGCTGCTCCAATGCGGATTGGTATTTTTGGATTTGGTGATTTCCTCACGATGTTTTCCTTCACCGAACAGCGTGTGATAAATTTGAATTTACCAATTAGACTCATATGTTCTTACTAGAAAACTTATTGATGTCTGCCCGGGTTCGAACCCGTGACCTCCTCGAAAGAGTCGCACGGTGTTTCCGCTGGGCTACCACAGCTTATTTGTTACTTAGCTTATGAATATATTATTCTCAAGGTCACCGCGCCCGCGTGTTTTACCAAGTACCACCAAGCACGGCTTGCGACGTATGCCGTGAATGGGAATCTTGCGCAAGTGCATGCGGTTCTACGGAGAGGCAAGTCAACCCAACAACCACTCCAGCGCCATCTGCTGCCTCCACTTACAGCGAGCATGTGCTCACATTGGTTATAACTACTTTACTTTTATTGCGGTAACAATAGCTGCTATTAAAGAGACCCATTGTATTATATTATATAAGTAGATTTTGAAAGCGTGCACTTACTTGTCTAACAATTGTACAAAATACTTATATGTAATGTTGTAACTTATCTGTTTCTAGTTTTCCGTTTATGTAAACGGAAAACTAGAAGCAGATAAGTTACAACATTACATTACATCGTTACATCACGTCATAGGTAGATACTAATTTATAAAAAAATTAATTAAGTTCTGTCATACCCCGCAGATTATAAAATATTTCAATATCATATATCATTAATTTTATATTACTAAAAATACTAAATGATGAATAATATACAAAATCCAATTATCGAAACTGAATTATCGAAGTAACTACCGAATTATTTTTAAAAGATGGCAACATCTCGTTTCCTAATTTTTCGGATAGATTTTATTTTAAATGTGGCTTTTTCTAAAATATTATTCCTTTTCATATTGTAAGAAATATTGTTGGTTTAAATTAGCATAATTAAGATGGATTGGAAATTAATTTCATTCAAAGTCGAGTTTCCCCTTTTATTCCTTAGTTTTTCTTGTATTAAAATATATAGGCATGCACGCAGAACACTTATTAGTAAAAAAGGATATATAAAACTCAAACTAAAATTTATTTAATTTATATATTTATTAAGTTTTATATTCTGTTACATAATACACATATTTTTTTATAATAAACGTCACAAATGTACAGCCAAAAAAATATTTTGGTAGAAATATGTTCAATATTATATAATAATAGCTTATCATTCCGTAGCCAAACCTTTTTTTACTTTACAGACTATAATATGATTATTATATATTATTAATAATATTTCTCCGTAGAGAATATACTACTTGTATGAAGACTTATTTTATTAGGACATAGATGTTATAAAGATTTATATAAACAAAGATAGGCCCGCATTTATATATACCAATAAACATATCCATAAATTAGAAAATTCATTTTTGACATAGTATTAAGATATTTTAATTACTGTATATAAAATACATGAATATAGAAAAAATATTCTTCCAAACTTACCTGTTTGTAAGTTCTATGTGCCTAGACTATAAGAATGTATAAAAAAAAATTACTTTTCTGAATTTAAAGATTAAATATGATACTGATGATGATGCAATACAAATCCAAATCAATCAACGAAATATTAAAAAAGGCGATTACTAGACAAAGAGTGAGTGAAAGGCGTTGAATTTAGAACAAATGTATTTAAAAAAATTCACATAATAAAACCCATTGATACGACAAAAAACGACAATTAGATATTAATAAAATTAATATTTATCTCTTAATTTAAAAGTTCAGCATCTTGGTATTGTTAACAAACCATAATTATGTTATATGCAAAATTGACATCATGCATTTCATTATGTTAACACAGTATTTTGGGAAAGAAATCATAAATATTCATGTAATTATATTAATTGTCAACAAAGTTCTTTTTATATATCCATTTTCCTAATCATCCATTGAAAAAATCCTAAAATAGAGAAAGACATCGTGAGAGGCACAGCAGAGGCTTTTAACCAACCCCATAAACTGAAATACAAAAAGAAAAGGTAAATTTTCACCATGCATTTTATAATATGGTAAGTATAAAATTCTTCGACCAACATATTAAAACTGGAAAACAATACCCATATACTCTACCTACATATAATTGACATAAAACCAGAGCCTTCACTCAGCTATTACCAGATCGACATCGTCATTTATCAGCAATAATAAAAAATTACGACGTCTGTATTAATTATATTTTTTCCTAATTCAATAATATTTTACAGAAGGGAAAATAAAATCCCTAGCATTTTTAGTCCCAAGCAACTAGCAACTTTACTTAGTTATAGTGCGTGCTCCGCCCAGTCTCTTCCTTTGTCGACAAAAGATTGGAGGTTTATACCTGCTTCATGTGTACCTCCATTAAGCACACAAGTCTTTATAGAAAACGCATAGGTGGATTCTTGGAATTTTATTCGTTACCAGCTTGGTAAGTGGTTGAGGTATGACTACACTGTATACGGATGTCGTGAGTTTTTCAAAAAGGAAGAAGGTTGTACAAAACAAGTGAAGTTATCGAGAAAAAGGGGAGTTATTTGATTTGTGAGAAGGAAGGAAGAGAGTTAGGTTCTGCTCTGCTCTATAGAGTTTCTTACATATCTAAATATTATTAAGTTATATATAATTATAAAATGTATTTACTCGTAAGGATCGTCAGAGATGTAGAAGGGTTGTGTTGGTAGGAGACCACTGTCGGCAATGAAGACATGCTCCAATGGGCGATCCTCGGAGTCCGTGGGAGTGTGCTCGACTAGGTGAACGATAGTTTGACCTTCAACTACCTGAGAGAAAGTATTTTGAAATAAGTAAAAGAAAGAGTTACAAAAATTTACAAAAGTAGTTAAGGGATCACAATGTTACATCGGTTGCTTACACTCATCGTCCCTTGCGAGATTGTTGCAATTTAATCCACTTTTAATTTGATGTATATCAAACTCTTAAGCTTGATTCCCTTTTAACATTCAACATCGATTATTAGAAATAACATTAATTATTAGTACCTTGCCTATAACTGTATGTAAGCCATCCAACCAAGGAGTTCCCTTTGTTGTTATTATAAATTGACAGCCATTCGTATTCTTGCCTGAAATAGAATATTTGTATTTTGTGTTCATTCCAATATTGTGAATGCAAAAGTTTGTGACTGATGCAATTTTTTAATGGATAAAATTGTAGTACTGGAGAGTTATATATCTTCTTTTTCTCTCGGAACTGAAGTCCACGCTAAAGAAAATGCAGGCAAAATCTATTTCTTTTTTTCAAAAAATTTAAAAAAATAGAAGAAACTAATTGTTTTACGAAGCTATCAATATAATTAACTCAAGCAGCAGTTCAATTAACTCAATGTCGCTCGGTAGGCGATGGAACGAGATAATATGCTGTGAATGTATATACGTGATAGAATCAGAAATTATTAATATTATCAAACGGGCAGCAGAGTTAAAGTAACAATAGGTTGCGCATATATTTTTAAATACCGATCGACGTTAGCATCTCAAGGTAGTAACTAGAGTAGCGACCCACACCGAATTACGACTGTAGGTTCTACGTAGATAGATACGATCTCAAAAGGTGGCAAAACCTGAATCCATGCGGCACAGCTTCTTGTGGCGTGGAAATCTCTTGAAAAGAAATTACCAAAAGTCTACACCCATCGGTTGAACGAATTTCAAATTTATTTTTAAAATAGCTGTTTCATACCTTGATTGGCCATAGATACGAAACCTGCACCGCTGTGTGGTGTATCCAAGTTTTCATCTTCAAAAGTGTCCCCATATATACTAATTGATCCTGCACCGTTATTTGAAACAACATCACCACCTAAAATTTGCAAAATTATAGATTGCTTGAAAACTAGTTATATTTGTTGAAACTGATTATTTACCTTGTATCATAAATCTTTTAATAATGCGATTAAATGTAGTCCCTTTGTATGATTTTCCCTCAATCCCTTTTGTGGCCAGGATTTTAAAATTTTTAATAGCTTTCGGTGCCAAATCTCCAAAAAGGCCAATAACGATACGGCCTATAGGCTTATCTTGCCTATGAATATCAAAATAAACTTGATCGGTTACTCTATATTGTCGTGCCTGAAATAAGAAACGACCAAAAAATAAAATTGTGTTTTAAACTACTATTAACCATGAATCCAATTATGACCAAATATTCACTTACACAAATTAATACAATTAATTGTGACAAACAAGTAAACATCAAAAAGATATTCATATTGTTTTAACCTTGCTTTTTTATTTCACAATTAAAGAAGTAACACACAGTGACTAAGACGGGTATACATACAAATACGGTGCTAGAAGTCGATGTTAATTGGATAAAACAGTGGAGGGAATGGGAAAACTTATAACTGCATGTCAAAGCGAATTGGTTGGTTGGTATAGATAATGCGCAGTATAGAAATACAAACCGTGATCTCAGAACGGTTTAAGCGCGTAATCTCTACCAGGAGGTCGCCGCTTCATTACTGGACAGGCGCCTATTAGTTTTATATTTAATTGATATGCAAAATTCATCACGCGCTTTACAGTAATCTACACCACTCAAATCCTGCTTATTTGTGGAGATTTTCTGAGACACTTGAGCAGCGTGGAGAGTTTACTTTCAAACTTTCCCACCAAAGGAGAAACGAGGTCTTTACCCAGCAGTAGTATAATAAACCATATTTTATAGAAATATGGTTTGATTTATTTTGAGAGTACTTGTTGAGATGTCGCTGGAACTGATCTTACGGCGCAATATAAACAATTTACTTTAATTTGTCTACTCAAAAAGTTAGTACTGATAGTTTGGCTTTAATGAGTTTCATCAATTAACCGCATTGGTTTTTTATTGAAAACCCTTAGTTGTCTACCAGGGTTCGTTCTGGCAAACCCTTGGGATGAGTCACGCAATATTTCGACTATCATAATTTCTACATCATTAGGATAATTATTAAAGATTATAAGCATCCTTCTACCATGTCAAAAAATTATTGAAATATAATAATAAATTATAATAGAATATTTTATTTCATTTCACAATATTTTAAAATACACACGAGTTTGAGATCTCCTTTTAAGTATAAAGATACTTGTGTTAGGAGTTCTCGCTCCTCCATAACTACATACTAATTGACAATCATTTTCCTAGGTAAGGTTGTTGACATTAATTTAAAATAAAACTTAATAAAATAGGAAAATAAAACTAAACTAACAAAAATATATAAATACTACATGTTATACTACTACATGTTATCCATGTTACATTATGTATTGCTGTGCATGTGTGTGTGCGCACGCGCGTATGTATGTGTGTGTGCGTGTGTGTGTGATTGTGTGTGGGCGCGTGTTTGTGTATGTATGTGTGTGAAGATGCAAGCATGTCTGTTGATGGATGCGTCTGTATGTAATTAAATTGTATTTAAATTGAAGGTCTATTTTTAAGTAGTAATTTTAAATAAATTTTCGACGTCTTCATAAGTAAGAGTTTTTAGCCACTCAATTAGAGCCTTTTTCCAATTAAGGGAATTCATTGTGTAAATGTTTAAAGTTCGATTAATGTGTTTATATAAATATATTGATTGATTTTTAAACTGCCGTTTAGCAAAAGTAGTTTTCACTGTGTTTGTGGGAATTACAAAATTACGTCTCCTTCGATTAATACAATCGGGGTCATATGGTAGGTATTTATGTACTCTTGATAAAGTTTGAAGTATGTATAACTTTCTAACAGTTAAAAGATCATTTTTGGAATACAATTGTTCTGTTGGATACCTAAAGAGTTTAAAAAACATTGTTTTCAATAAGAAGCGTTGGGCTCTTTCAATAACTATAAATTTTGTTTTAACTGCTCTCCCCACACTGAAATTGAATACGCAATCACAGATTGAGCTAGAACAACATAAATTCGTTTCAAAATATCTTTAGTAACCAAACGCCTTAAGACTTTTGAATACCCACGTCAATTTCCTGATTCTATTAGCTAACAGCTCAATATGTGAATGCCAGGATAAAAGCTGATCTATTATTATGCCCAAGTATTTTATTGATGAAACCCTGGCAATATTGGTATATAAGCAGTTTGTAGGATAGGTAATTCCACATTGATGGACCATTACACCTAAAGTCGCTACCTGATTGGGTGTTATTATTTTTTTTAAGTTCCTCATTTTGGTTAGTCAGAAACGCCATGGAATTTTCTATATTGCTATTTGATTGCTGTATTTCCTTTTGAACGAAACTTATTTTCTGCAATTCTTTTTCTTGCGCAGAAAACAGAGATGATATAGTTTTCATCTCCTGTTTAAATCGGCTAAGTCGGACCTATAGTCGTCCTCTCGAGGTCTTTTGTTTCGGACAGTGTAACCATAATTTGGTGGTGTACTTTTTAAATCAGAATCAGACATCGACCTGTTAATTAAACTGTCCATAGTACTAGGAGAGTATAACAAGCAAAGAGTTTTAAGAATATCGATGTATTGTTTTTTCTAAACACAATACAGTCAGCTAAGATTAACAGCTAAAGTGGTGGTTTTATACCAAAATAGCAGATATATAAAAACCAAGTTGTTTAATTTTGGCGCAATTGCCAAATTTACAAATAATTAAAAATAGTAAGTACCAGGGTAACATATAATAATGGAGGTTACTCACGATTTCGTTTACGTCTTTGTGTTTATTTGTTTTATTTATTTATTTGTTTCTTCGTAGAATTTTAATTGACGTACGTGTGCGATTCTGTGCGTCAAGTACCAGGATGACATAAAACAATCGAAGTTACTTTCAACTTCACTGCGTTAACATGCAGTAGTAGACTGCTGCTCTGTTATGCACTCCCATTTTATAAACTTAATTATAAAGTAATATTTTAATTTTACTCTTAAATTCTTTTAACCGATTACTGTAAACACTTCTACACTTTACGGGGTGACTTTGACTTTATAATTTGTATTTTACTATTATATATAATTGAGGCAGATGGATGGAAGTCCTTCGAGAAAGTCTGCTTCCTAATCGTAGGGATCAAGACCCTCAGTAATGAGGAATGCGACGCGAGGAGGAGGATAATTGTACATTATCTATGAGTAACTATTTCGAGTACAATCATGCAAATAAAAAACATTTTATAAAATAGCCATCAAAATAAATTAACGTATCTTTTTAGTAATAAAAGTAATTGAAATTTAATTATCAGAGGTCCTTAGAAACAGGAGTAATTGGAGTCTAGTCTTTTAAGGTCCTTAGAACCTGTTGGAATCGGATGGTTCTGTGTGTGAGTGTAACCGCGAATATATAAGCACAGCAGTGGCAGATTTTTGCAAATTTCCAATAAAATATTTCCACCACCAATTAATCTACAATTAAAATTCCTAAAGATTTAACAATTTTCATTGACATAAATACTTTATTATCATAAATTTGTAACCTTTGTTATTCGTCTGTGGTCTAATCTATATTTTGGGAAACGAAGTAATTTTCAATTTTTTTTCTGAGTAAAATCAAAACAGATTAATTCATTCAAAAATATAGGTATATTAGACTACATATTTATAAATTATGACAGTGAATAATACAATTGCTCATCAACGTCTGATTCTTAGCGGGGATCGAGAAAGGTATATTTAATTTTTGCTTTTAATAATTGTTGTATTATTTGCATATTTAATGTAAACAGAACATAATTATAAAAGATAATGAACTTTAATAAAATTCGTAAAACTTTTAAATCGTATGCGAATACTTGAAAATCTACAGTTAATTATTTAATAAATAAATTCTACTCTTGTTTTATTCCTACACTATATATTACTGAATTGCAGTTTATGAAAGATTGCAAATCCTTCAGTTTCAAAAAACAATAGTTAAATTTTTCATGAAATCTTACACAGCTTTTTAATGTTTTTAAACCTATCATTAGGTAATTATAGCTAAGAAATTTAGCAATGGGTAGGAAATGTCTCATCTCTGAATACCAAGCTAAGTAGAAGCTTGAGAAGTAGATTAATTCATCATAAGTTTTAAATGTTATGTTGATAAAATATTCAACCACATGATCATTTGCATTACAAAAATCATCTACTTTGAAATAAATTTTCATCACAAATGAATTAATTACTTGCAGATTTAAAGAACTTCTAAGGAGGAGATTAATTGAATGTGGTTGGAGGGACCAAATCAGGATGGTGTGCCGTGAAATTGTTAAAGAACATGATTCTAACTCCATTACTCTTGATATGCTGGTGGCAAGAGTAACACCACGAGCTAGAGCTCTAGTACCAGATCCAATTAAAAAAGAATTACTTCAGAAAATAAAAACCCACCTTTTAACCCAAAAGAATGTTTAATTATAATGAACTGATGAGCTTAAACTTGTAGCAAAAAAAATAATTAAATTCATAAGATAAGATGGCCTTTATATTAGCTCAAAAAATATAAAGTTTTATTGGTATAATTAAATATTTTGCTTTCTTCTGCATAATCAACCTGAAGAATTGTGTATGTATTGTTATGTTATGTTATGTTATAAAAGTAGAGGAGAAAAAAAACTATTCAATTTGTCATTGCTACACATTTTTAAAACTACAATTTCAACTAGATTTTTTTATCATTTTAAAAGTATTTTAAGTCTAAAATAAAATAAATCAATTTAAACCAACAATATATTTTATTTATAAACATTTAGGTACAATAACCAAGAAATATATATTGCTTACAAACATAATACTGCCTTCAGATCCTATTTACCTGTCATGCACATGTTTCAATACTAAGTTGATCATGTTTATAGCTTAAAATGAAAATTAATACTCTGAATTATATATTAATATAAGTGCTATGGTATCTAGTGTGATACTTATGTAATTAAACATTAATCATCTCATAATTTAACATTAAAAAACTATATATGCAATTTAGTTTACAATTTTTAACTGTGTATCTGTAACTTAATATGAGATTATGTTCAAATTCAATATAATATGTAATTTTTTAATTTATTATTTGCTCATAGTGTCAATGTCAATAATATACTTATATAATGTAACGACAAATGAAAATGCATTGTAAATTTTATCTAAATATACAAATGTAATAAATTGCAATTTTGTCTAAATATTGAGCAAGGCAAAAAATATACTTAAATTTCACAATTTCACATTCTTTTTTAATATAAATGTATACTACTTGTAACAAGAACAAATTGTAAAATTCAATAAGGAGCTGTAATATTTACATTTTTGATTGTAAGATATCAGCAATCGATCATGCAGTATTATAAATATATAGTTAAATATTCCACTTCCTTTTCTCTCGTTCACAACAGAAAAATAACGAAACTAACACCCAATTTAAATAAAATATTAAAAGTTAATACCAATTGTATAATGAGAATAAATAAATGCATTTTAAAAGAATTTTTATAGTTGAATTAATGAGCAATCAGTTTTCCTAAAATAACATCTTTAAAGCTCTTAGATGCCCGACTTACACAAGGTATGTAGTTTGCTTAATTTTAATTATGTATGTACAACATATACAGATGGAATGTTTCTTGGACTTGCTATACCATTTAGGGTATGATATATTTGATCACATATCAACTTATATAATTATTTATAACAATATCAGTACTCTCTTATATAATTACAACTAATAGTTATATTTATTTTTCACTTAAACCTAAACTATATTATAATTCTACTTACACATCGACTTATTGATTATTAATTTACACAATACTGCTGATTACCAATGAGCAATTAGTAGTTTGAGAATATAAGATAAATTGGCGATTGAATTTGGAAAACAATTAACTCGAAATTTTACGTTTATTGCCAGCACCAGTAGGAGATCTTCTATATTAGAAATAATAATTTGATATCTTTTTAATTAAATGTACTACTGAGGCAAAAGAATACGAAAATACTTCTTTAGGTAAAAATTATAACTGTACTGAATATTTTTCTGTTTATTAAAATTATAATTTACATTTTTGTTGTATGAAGTCTTATAATTAACGAACGCTCTCAGTATTTCAATACTATTGTTTATCATAGTTTTCAAAACCACTTCAATATTCACACAATGTCATTTTAGAATATTCATTTTCGGTAACTTCCAAAAAATATTTGTAATAATCTAATATAATCTAACTACAAATAGTTCAAAAATTTCATGAGTTCTCTACAAATTTGGCATCAATACATTTTTTATCTATTAGGAATGTAATCAGCACATAATTATTTTGAGCATTTTAACACTAGGTACGTGATAATAATCAAAAGTCGTTTATAAGTGCACGATAGGGTTAAAATTAACCCAATAGATTAGAAAAAACCACAATACCATAAATTACCATTTAGGACCATTCATTATTTAACTAAGTATGTTTTAATGATGTAAAAATTGATAAATAATTAGTTTTATTAATTGGAAGTAACAATATAAAAAAAAATCGACAAAAACTACTTATTGTTGTTTTAATATGTGTAACTTAATTGTTCGGGTGGGTCACGAAGGCGGGTCTGGTTCGAAATATCGAAAAAATATTGAATGTTTCGAAAAAAATAATCAGTAATATTATTTTCACTTTTAGAAAATTTTTGCTAAATTTCTACTTTCTCTCCTGTAGGTGAATGTTATAAATATGGTAGCGTAGAACATAGAAAAGCTAATTTATTTAGCTAAACTTTTAATCGGCTTTTATGCGACTTTGTAAACTTAATAATATTAGAAACATGGACACACAATGGATAAGCTGAATAAATCGTAAATCTTGGACTATAAAAATTTGGCCAATGCTTCTCAGCAAATGTAATCGTTTCCTTTTGAGAACAGCCGTTCCAAGAGTGATACTATATAATCAACGAATTTATTAAGAAAAGGCGACTCAGGTTTAGAATTGCAGCTGCATTAGAAACCTATCACCAGAAAGCCATCTAGAACAGTATTTAAAATATTTTTACCGTTGGTCAAATCAAAACAGTATAAACCCAGTAATAACAATGATTTTAAACAATTAATTTAAAAAAAACGAGTAAAAGTATCCTATATCATTATCATTATGGTATCGTATATCATTTCGTATCAACTATAATATTTATCGAACTAAAATTCACTGGTCAATATTTCTTATCTTTCATCTTATTACGCAAGTACATGCAACATATGCAGTAATGTTACACATTAAAAGTTAAAGGCGGACTAGAAGATAGTGTTTAGCTGGATCGTGTTTGTACTATACAAAATGGTCCTCAATGGTTTACACGACAAAACAGAAGAAAATAAAGTAAAAATACATCATGATTAATTTTAAAAAAACATACACATAAAACATACCAAATATAAATGTAAAATTAATCACTCGTTACGATTAATATAAATTTAAAAAAATTAAAACCTTTTTAAGAGATTCTGCGATAAGCGCTCAGATCAACAGGGACAATCACATTGCGACTACTCAAAATTATGAGAAAGAACGGCAACGTTTGAAACTAATACAACAGGTACAATCACGAAATATGGAATTATTTCATCTATTTATCAATTAATTAATTTATACAAAGTAAATAAATCATAGACAAGTTTTCATAATTTATAGAAGGCGTTACTTTGCTGAATTCTATACTACAAAGTTATGATAAAAAAAAATTGCGTTTGTTAAGAAAATGTATGGTAATGCTAATAATTTAAATAATGTAATGCGTAGTGTGTTGTTTGTGGCGGTGTTTATTGAAGCGTGCGGTAACTAATCTTGCATGTGTAAGGTATAAGAAGGATTTTTGCTTCCTACACTTAGCATTAAATAGATTTCCTTAACATGCGGATTATAGCAAAATAATTCTATCATAACTTTACTTTAAAATTCTATCATAATTATAAGTTTCGGTAGAGTTCTTTACTAATTCTTATGCACAAAAACGAGCTACTCTATTAGTTGCATAGGCGTTGAAGAAAATACAAAAAGCTACCATATGATCGGTCATTTCAGTAATTTTCATAATAATGTTTTATATTTCAGATCATTCAAATCTCTTCTCAGCTGTAAAGGTTACACTAAGAATGAGCTGCTTACGAGATTATTATTCAGTAATATAATTTAAAACACTATCACGGTACTATATAATAACACATTACCTATCTAAATAATATTTAGTAAAAACGATACGCTAAACATATTTAGAATTAACAAGCCATAACATAACTCTGTCTCAACATCACATAATAAAATTTGGAAATAAAGAACACAACATGCTCCAGCGACTATTATTGGCTACTCACAACCCGTGCTCAAATCACGCAAAATTTTAATTCCTTTGGCTCTACGAATCGATATGGCATAGTTACGAATAGGATTGAAACTATTTTAAATAGTATTTATGGGCTTAAAAGCGATACTTGTAACCATTATTATTGTAAGCAGACTACTCAAATATCAAGTAAGATAACATTCACTAAATATCTGCATAACATAGATATTTCAAATCTGATTTTATTGCCTACTGTAAAAATCTTCTAAGAAACTTAATGCTATGTAGAAGTTTTAGACATAATAAAAAATAATTGCCTATATGTATTTTACCTTTTTAATATCTGCAAAATTTAGTGCTTTTAGGTCACTTTATAAGCATGCCATTTCTTACAACTTAACACCAAACAAAACGCGGTGTTGTGCGTCAATTTATGTATATAAATCCAAATTCGGAACTCTCCTTTGATACTCAACTTTTCAAATACATTACTAACTTAACCTTCACCTTTCAACACTGAGTTGAATAAAAAAGATCTCACATTGGATCTTGGTAAATAAGCTAAATAAAATGATAAATACGAGTTATATGGTAGTTCATCTGTATCTTGAGTATGTAGGTCTATTATATCGCTCATGGGCTGCAATAGAGGCACAACTCGAAAAGCATGTGTTTTGGATTAAGAATATGTGTAAATTTTGAAAGGTTGTTCTTTTTAGCAGTGATACCGGCAAAACTCAATTCAATATTAGGCCGTTCATTAAAGCAAAATAAAGCATTTTTTCCTTAGCAATGAAAATTTAAATAAATTTATCTCAAAAGATAATTTTTTGAGTTGTGCCAATTATTGCAGCCTATGAGCGATATATGAAAGAAACAATGCACCTAAGACCTAAGGTAAATATTTAAAAGTCCAAACGCGAAAAAATTATACATTCGTAACATAATAAATATCTCCGTCAAGAGCATAGTATTTTTTCTTAAATAAGCAAATAATCGTGATTTCATTGAATTTACAATATTATGTTAAAAATCAGTAAATAAAAAAAACTCGTAAATTTCGAGAACACTATGCATAAGGCTTCAAACGAATAACGAGACGTTATAAATGTAATTTACTGCATATAAACTTTCAATTGATTACAAAGTACCATTTTCAGCAGTACAAGCAAGACAAATTGTCTTTTCGCTTTTATTTAAATAATGGGAATTATGAGATTACAGAATTGTTAATATTCTGGAGACTACATATATATACTTTAAAATAATATTTATTATTTCTGATTTCATATATTAAAGTATGTCGATAACTACAGATCTTTTTCATAAAAATTATTGAAATAATATAATGATATATGTTATTATAATATAAGGCTAATTTTCTTCAATTTTATGAGAAAGTAAAAAACTTGTCCATTATATATTCATAACTATTGTCTCTTTCTCATGCTTATTTACTTATATGGTTTTAGTGATAGTATCAATGGTAAAGGTTGTGTACTTGTTCCAGCTAGGAGAGGGGACGCCTTGCTCGCGGGCGTAGTGGAGGCCCGCGCGATACCAGAACAAGGGCAGATGCAAGCGCCATGCGTACGGGAGCACGGGAGCCGCCTGGTAACCTGTTAATAGTTATTTAATTCTAATAATGCGCTTAGAGCTGTTAAATTTGCAATACTTCAAATTCATAATATTCTTTATTCAAGTAAACTTTATAAGTGCTTTTGAATCGTCAACTGTACTGCTTGTTCGAAAAGCTGTTCCGAGAACATCCAGCAAGAAACTCCACAGTTGCTCTTTTATCACTAGTTACATTTTATCGGTACTGTCTTGTACAGTGTCGCAGAGTAGCTACGTCTATAAAGATGGAACGTAGCTCTCACTATTTCACAATAACTCAAATATTTTTCATTCATTATTTTTATTGTCTATATTAAGAATTATTTTTCACTATTTAGTTCGATGTGCTCTAAAAGCGTGTTATTTACTATTTTTTTAACTAAGTATATTTTGTTTCAACTTTTTAGTGCGATTGATTTTGAAAAGAAAAAAGCTTTAAAGGTATTTATTTTATTTATTGGTTTCTGATAAATGTACGAAGTTTGAATTAAATCTCCGTTATCAGTTCAGTGGCTCAAAATTGAGATCAAAGCATACATGTTTGATTTAAAACTAATATGAAATGTTAAAAATTCTTAACGTTTAGTAAATACCTGACAAGGAGCGACGTGACGGCTGCCCGGCCGTCTGCAGTAGGCTCTATGGCGACCGGCCGTAGCTCCGCGCGCCGCCGCCGGCCCCAAGCACCTCCGTTCAACACTATCCGCACAGCTGCGAACGGTCGTTTCGCCATGTGCAACATCTAAATCAAATTAAAAAGTTTTTTTTTTAACTAACTTAACAGTTAACACTAAAAAAACAAACATAATAGAGAGAGATGCCGTGAGCGCCAGACCTTCGTCATTTTATAAAAGCTGAAACTTTGTCAGTGCGTGGTCCCAACACAGGTAAGAACGATGGTAGATTATGGAATTTGGATCATAGTGGCTTTGGGAGATACGAGGTACTCAAGGTTGCAAAATTCCGAATTAATTTCGTTATAGTATTTATTTTTTTTATATTATATTTTATTATTTTTTATATAAACTAAGATAAATTTTCCAATTTTACATTTTTTATACTTAAACAAGCGTTGACGTAACTAACAGCTTTCATAGAACGAGGTCTTGGTTAGATTTCAATATTTTAATTACCTCTACCACATGACGTCTTCGGGCCCTGCGAACATCTGCAGCTTGTTTCGCTTTCCATGCAACAACACACGCCGCCAAGAAAAGGAAAAAGCAAGAAAAGAACACGGAGAAAAAGACAAAAAGGTCGATGTGCAACTGATCCTGACGGAAGAAAACAATTCCGAAACTAGCAGAGCCATCTTCCGTGTGTCTCGCTCTGACAATTATATAAAACTTCGTGTGGGTCAGATCGTGAATATTCTGCGGCAAAGTTAGAACAAGACGGTTGCGAAGATTCTTAACACGAAGCAATACATTTCTCTTATCAACCGTTACGTACGTCGCTAGATCTTTGGCTGTGTAATCGGCAAGGGCGTATTCTGTCTTATCATAATACCAAGTAACTTTTTCTGGCTTTTCTGGTATGTGATCATCGAATGATGGCATTTTGCGGAATGTATCGTGCTTGTAATAGGTTGGATCGAGTTCTACTGCATGAGCTCCCGTGCTGGTATTTACTGACACAACAAAGGAACTGTCGTTGGGACTCATATATAAATCTACAGCACCCTGCGTTACATCGACTATGACTCTGATGTCCACGTTCATATATCTAGGGTTTACGGCCACGAAAACTGTTTGTCCCGGGTAAAGGGGCCGCGGTTTGATTTTGCACTCATCTAAAACAAAAATTAGCACTCAGTATAACGCTCAATAAAATCGTCCTTAAGGATTTAAATTGAAGCTTTCTTTCGCGTTAAATTTAATGTTTCGTGAGACAATATTTAATCATTCACTCTTATATTCCGATAATTCTGCTTAATGATATACATTCAAAATTATATATTTATATATATTCAAAAATCTCACGTGATTTAAAAATTCAATAAAACTTTTTTGATATATTTTATACGAAGATCTTACTTTATGGTCTACAATCCTAATACGCTTGTTAAAGATCTCCTACATTACCTACCTATAGACTTTCCGTCAAAGCAAAGCTTATTCTCGATGTTTATCGTCTTGTAACATTGATGCCCATTTCGAGGGTCACCCATATATAAATCGCGGCATTTCACGCACTGATAACGCCAACACTCTTGGGCGGAGTTCTTACTGGAGGAAGCAGTCTGACAAGATGCATCACTTTCTGTGTTATTACCGCAGTTACATTTCTCCCCAGTCACCGGGTCGCACGTATCACCATGACCATGACACTCACATCTGGAATAAACGATATGTCCCTTAGCTGAAACTTTAGCTCAGAGAGCATAGTAGTTACTCAGAAGCAAGATAAAAATCCTTTCAAACCATTAACTCTAAATTAATTTTAATATGGGCATAATCAATTTACAAACATTATTACAAACATATGATACATTCATCCCATCTTAATTTTATTACATTCGAATATGAAAAATGCTGCGTTGGACACTCTCTGTTAGGTGGACTGACGCTCTAAAAAGGTCTAAGACATCTTTTATAACCAACGGTTAAAGATCTTATAGCGGGTAAATGCTTTGAATAGACTTACATCCTGCAGCTGGTGTACATAAACAATTAATAAAGAACCCCTTAAAGAACCCTTAAAGGTATTTCTTTTTCCTTAGAACTTCGCATAGCCAAAAATACGCAGGCTAAAATAAAGAAAAATGACGTACGGGCGACAAGGATCACGAAAGTCTTCAGATCCTCTAAAATAACCCTCTATGCACCGCTCGCATCGAGGTCCATCAGTATTATTGGCGCATCGCACACAGCGTGCCTTAGCCCCGCCTTCTCTGTAATATTCTTCCAGATCCGCATTACTTATATCGCGCGATATGTCGGCTTCGTTTGTGCACACGGAGGTATGTCCATGGCAGTAAACAGAGCAGGGTATGCATAGACCGTTATCTGTCGGATCACCTACAAAATTTGGCTTACATTTCTCACATTGGCTACCCTAAAAAATATAAACCATTTTTTAATTTTTTACACGTATTCGTTTTTTTGGAATCGGTCTTAAGAGAAAAATATAAAGATAATTTAGTGAAAATTTTTAAAATATTGTTAAACCATCCTTTCTGACCTTTATGCTATAATTTTATTTAGATAAAGGTGCGTAAAATTATCATTAACTCTTAGGATAAACATTTGCAACAAACAAAGCGCAAGGACTATTAACAATAACTTGAAAATATATTCAATTTTAACAACGCATCTTACCATAGTATTGTTATGACATTCGATGCACACGTCCAATTTATCCGGCCCCTCACAATGCGAATGTCCGTTACATTGGCACTGTATTGTGCAGTTAGCGCCAACATATCCGAAATCACAGCGACATCTATCTGGTTGTATACAAACACCGCGCACGCAACCTTGCGAGCAAACGGCTGCGCAAGCCCCACCGACACGTTTGTGACCAGTACCGCAAACACATTCGTAGCCCTCCGGCAAATCACGACATACCTGCGCATAGAAAATATGTCTTTGTAATATATACGAGTATATAGTTGTAAGCTGTGGTAGCCCAGGGGTGACATCATGCGATTCTTTCGAGGAAATCACGGGTTCAAACCCGGGCACACACCAATGAGTTCTACTGTGAAAACTTATGTGTCTAATTGATAATTGCAATTTATCACACGCTTTTCGGTGAAGAGAAACATCGTGAGGAAACCTGCATATCTCTAGAGAATTCTGGAGATATGTGTAATTCTGGAGATGTGTGTAATACCAATCCGCATTGGAGCAGCGTGGTAGGTCTTAGCTCCAATCCTTCTCGCCAAAAACGGAAAGAAGAGGCCTATTCTCAGCAGTGGGATAGGAACAGGCCGCTACTTACTATGTAGTTGTAAGTCAATAACGTAATCCTACCACGTTTATAACCGGAGTTTTAAGTATTATTGTAAACCTACAATAATACGACAACAATAATACGTTGACCGCAGCAAAATCATAAACGTATACTGTATTTTTATTTAAAATAAATGAAAAATTATAAATAAATAAACTATATTTGAGAAACGACTTGTAAACTTACTTCAGAGTCAGCTTTACATTGATGATGGTTATTCATGCACTCGTTTTCTGGTGGACAACGTGTGTAATGCCATGAGAAAGAGTTGTCGGTGTTGTTGTTCTGGTGTACATTTGTATATACCGCGGCACAGGTCGTTCGGGTTGAGTACTCTAATGGAGAGTCGATGGACCCTTCGGTACAAACACCTTCTCCGTTTGCACCTTCGAGTGCGCACCAACCGCAATGTGAATGATGAAGGCACTCTGTACATTGTTCGAAAGTTCCACACGGTGCTGGACACTTATTTTTATCGGCTTTAGTTAGAACTAGTCCACAAACTCCGCCCGCGCAATACACAGGCTGATACGCAGGCGAAATACATGTGCCGAGATAACTAGCCCAGTGACACTCAGAAAAACCACCCTCAGCTCCTTCGGAATTAAGGCACGTCTGACAGTCTTCGTAAAGATGACAATGACTAGGGCATTCGTCTTTATTGACTCCAAAATATGAATGTCCAAGTTTAAGGGCAACAGCACGTAAATTCGAATGTCCTGGTTCATCGGTTGAGGTGCATGTCCAATTAAAAAGTTCTGATGGATCATCAGTTACTCTTGTTGTTTGTGCTAAAAGATAAATCTAGTTTAAAATAACATAATACACAATGAAGATTGTGATGATGATTTCAATTATAATTTTTCAATATAAAATTAACTTACCTCCTCTTTCGGCTAGTCTCGTCCAAGTACATTGATTTGAAACACATTTATCACAATCTGATGCAACACACCTTAATTCTGGACACTGGGCTGAGTCGCTGATGTATCTTGTGCCAGCATTACATTTCATGCTAGTGCATGATTCATCTGTTGGTACACATTCACCTAGAATAATAGACTAACATATTATTTTTGTTCTTATAAATCCGTCAATACGATTATAAATGACTATTTGAGTGTCTTGTTGGCACTTGAAATATAACTTTTTAATCACAAAACGTGCATAATAAATTTTTTTTCTCAACAATCACTAAGTAAAATAAGATGTCTTGAAGTGTCTCATAATTGCTCTTTACAATATTCTTCTGCCATGAATAATATGTCGTCACATAAAAATAAACAAATTCTTTAACTTTCATTTTACTTACCAATTCCTGCAGCACAAGTTTCACACCAGCGACATACTGGTTTTTCTTCAGGATACAATGGCCAAGCAGCTAAACACGAAGTGCACGTTGTAAAGTTCTCACACGGACGCCTCGCTACTAAGTCTGCATCACAAGCCGCACCGGCATTTGTTGATATTCTATCACTTCCCTCACATCCTGGATTATCAACTGAATAACATTTAGTGTAATCACCGGTACTACAGAAACTACAACCCATATGACTTCTACATTCAATTTTGCTAGCACTCCATAATGAGCACAAATCATCAGGCAAAGTAATGCGTGTCACCTGACAGTTTGCACTGCCCGTCCAGCCCCCAACTATATAAATATTCCAGTCGTTCTCAGATTCCATATCTATAGCCATCGCATGAGCTATTGTCCGAGGTGGAGGATGATCCAGCACACTTGCACCTAAAAAAATCATCTTCTATTATTGTCAATATTTATTAACGTTTATTTAAAACTAATCTAATAGTGATACATACCTTTAGTTAGCTTAACCCATTGATTGCAGCTGTAAATATATGCTATAAGAGAATTAGACCTTTTGTCGGGAACTGTTCGTCCGCCAAATATTATCATATATTCATTTGTTGTAACTGCTGAATGTAAATATGTTGCCCGGGGTAAACTATCGTGAGCACTATTCAGACTTGGAAAAACCGGCAACTCACTCCAAGTTTTAGTAGGATAGTGGAATGAAAATAATTTGTTTGATATTATTGTTCCATTATATATGTACAATATTCCTCCAAATACGTAGAGACTTTGTGAAGGTACATGATATACTGTACTATGACCAATGATACCTACTGGTTTGGTACCCTCACAAGTTAATTTAACCCACTTGTCGTTGTCCAAGTCAAATTCCCACACGTCTGTCATGTAACCTTCTTCTAATGAGAATCCTCCAATAAGGACTAAACTTTCATAATCTTGGAATTTTTGTAACGTCAATGTATGCCCAGCAAGACGTGGTGGTGATTCTCCTTTATTTCTAATTAAGTTCCATCGTTTTTCCTTTAAACTAAACTGCCAAAAGTCATTTAATGTTTTGTTTTGGCCACCTTTTTCTTGTAAACCTAAGCCGCCGTAGATATATATATTTTGTTTAGAATGATAAATTTCTGCAGCATGAAAATATCGCCCTTCAGGCATTTTGGGATCTGGAGTAGCATCTACGGTAACTGGCATCCATGTATTATTTTTCGTGTCATAATATCTTATATCGTTTAAAGGTCCATGAGAGAGTGAGTACCCTCCAAACATCCATAAACCTCGTCTATCTGCGACTAAGCTATGTCCGAATCTCGGCAAAGTCTTTCTCAAATGATCGAGATCATCAGATAAAAAATCTGAATTAAATAGCTCTGTGAAAACAAGTTGTGTTTTATCAAGTTTCAGAGAACAGTCATCTCCCCCAAAACCATCATTACAAAGACATCGACCATAACTTGTATCGCATATTCCACCTTTAAGATGCATACTGCAATTATTTCTACAGATTTCTACATCACAATTAAATCCACCATAACCCTCTCTACATATACAATGCCTTTTATTGCATACCCTGGGCCAAGAGCAGTAACCTTCACAAGCTAAAACGTTGTAAACTCCTTCAAAGCCTTGTTCGGGTTGACTTTGTTTGTAATGGACAGTCAAGTTCCCACTTCTGGCTTCCACGATACCTGAAGAAGCACCATTACAAAAAACACCTAAAAGTTGACTTTGTTGATTGTTAGTCAAATCTGGAACACCACCTAACCCATCATATACATAAACAGCATTTTCGTCGCAAGGAACGTTAAAAGTAGAAGAATTCACAGTGAATTGTATTATAGCGTCTTTGATATCACCAGATGAAATGATCCATAAACACTCTTTTGCTGGGCCGATACTTTTAATGTCGGGATCGGTTTTATATGAACCAATACCTTCAGTTTGTGACGCGTTTAACATTCCTCTAGGTTCACATTGATAGTAACATCTTCCCCCATGACGAGGGTCACCATAAAATTTAGGTTTGCAACGTTCACAATTTTGTCCTTCTGTGTTATCTTTACATATGCATTCACCCGTCGCAACGTCACAAACACCTCGGGTTTCATCCCCGTGGTCGTTACAATCGCACCGTCGACATCCTTGTCCTGTAGTAGCATTACCATGACTGCCGGGCTTACAAGACTCACAAAACTCTCCCTCGGTCCAGTCCTGACATTCGTCACATCTACCGACGCCAGTTCTACACGTTGAATGGTTATGACAACCGCAATTTATTGAGCAATCCGCTCCAGTCCAACCCAAATCACAATGACATTTATACTGTGGCGCACCCAAACAGTATCCATGTATACAATTATTGTAACAAGTCCGCATACAACTTTTTTTACCATCTCCTATATACCCCTGCTTACACTTGCAAGTATATGAACCGTGCGTGTTGTTACAAACAGCATGCTCGTGACAATCGTGAAGCCCAAGTCCACACTCATCAACATCAGGACATTGAGCATACGCCCACCCCGCATCAATAGAACTTACATTTAAAAGCGTAGCGCAGTCCACATGAGACCTAGTGAAATCTCCCTCAGTGCACATCCCATTAATTGGATTTTCATGAGAATGGCACCAGCCACAGCCCATACTACGCAAACAGGTCGAACACTGCGTTTGCGATTGACAGGATTTACATTGTCCAGATTTTCTAGTAATTTCGTCGGCAGGTGTGGATGCGCGGTCAAGCCACTCTCGACATAGGCCAAACTGATACTCGCTAGTGTAGACACTGAAACTAAAGCACTGCCTCGTTGCTTCGCACCAAACGCATCGGCCGCGTTCATCAAGGCAATGTTCACAGTCTAAACGCATACGACAAGGAGCGGGACACTCGGTGGAATCGACGATGGCTCCACTGGCACGGCCTCGACGGGCGCATCTCGCCTCGTCCGCCCACCATTCGCAATAGTTTCCAGATACACAACGCTCACAACTAATATAGTTAGAGCAATTGGGGCAAGCTGCTGGTTGCAATGTAAGATACCTCCATTCACCGTCGACTGCACAGGTAGTCTTCTCATCAATATTCCTCTGTTCACATCGATTCGACAACTCACACCAACCGCATGCTGCATCCGATAGACACAACAAACAATTGTCATAGTTCGAACACTGGCCGTCTGAATACGGTTCTAGAAATTCAAATGTAAATACCTGTAAGAGAGGAAAACACTTTATTATGTGAACTCCATACTTTTCACAAATTAAAGTATGCTACAACTATGTTTTAGTTGTATACTATAATAATATTGAGGTTTTAGTTATAGCATTATGATCGACTCACCTTAATACTTTCTTGAGATTTGTTGTGAAGAAGCTCCATTTTGGCATGATGATGAGATGGATATAGACCTGTATGTAGAGAATCGTTAGCATGCATATCTACTGCAAGACGACCTGGAAGTAATACAGGCCAGTCTACTGGTCTACAAGAAGATGGCTGCGCAGTTACATTTGCAATGGGCTCTGTTCCCTCTCCTAGACTTAGGGATAAGTTGGAATATCCAGCACAAATGTGCAAAACTTCGCCTGTCCCATTCCAGTACTGAGGTATATGTAACCAGCCTCTGAGCCTAGCTTCACTTGCACCACTAAATATATGATTGCTGCCTCCGCCAGTGCCCCAATCTACAGTCGTTGCATTAACTACTGAAACGCCATCTGGATGGTTCCAATCAGCAGGTTGCTGATATCGTAGAAAAGTAAGTCCTGGTCGTTTATCTAAAATTTTACATTCATCTGGGATTGTAACCTCGGTACCAGTTATACCCCACCAACCAGGATTCTCGGATGGCGTATCTTCGCCACATACGCCGTAACTATCTAAAATAAAAAAATAAACTTTCTCAAATAATTCAAAACTTTAGATCATTTTCAATGCAAACATAATAATATTACTTTATTAATTTATCACTACAATTTAATTCAATTTAAAAAAATTGAGACAAACTAATACACTGGGATTATTGTAATAATTAATTAAACTGAATAGCAATAAGTTTAACGTTGATAGTACTCCTATATTCTATTTCAAAAAACAAGTTTAGATTTTGTTTCATAAATTCATTCTAGATTATAAGAGAAATTATAAAAAAGCAAAGAGAAATTGAAACACAATAAGCTTATTACCTACCGTCTTTAAGATGACATCGAGCGTTTTGGACACACCAACTACACTGGTATAAACCTAATTTTGTGCTGACCGAATGTAATGGTGTTCGTGAACTATTCTTTCCCAGTGGAGGTCCGTGAATAAGACACGAATGACAATCTCCAAGCGCGGGACAAATGCCACCACATCTAATCGATTGTAAATTTGTAGTGCAGTTTGATCCAATCGTTCTTCCATAGCATATCTGTAAAAGTGCAAAAAGCTCTGAAACTAATTTCACGTCCTAATAACCTTTATTGAAGTTAAACTCACAAACATTTATTATTTGATAAATATTTATTTATTTATACGAATCTCCAACAGCATAACATATAATATAACGCAAAAAATATCCCAATTAATTATTCCAAATTAACAGTCTTAAATTAATTATGTAGTACCAATTACAGGAAATTACATGATTCTTAGTAATAGTTTTACAACTGTAAACCTAAAAATAAACAAAGACAAAAAAAAAACAAGAGAATAATGAAAACATAAATAAAAATAACAACATTAGGGTTTAAACTCTGAACTTAAAATTTTAGTACATTTTTTTATAAATGATGAAAGCCCATCGCAGCCAATATCTGGTGATAATGCGCCCATTGTGCAGCTATTGTATAAACGCGAGATACGTGATATCGGGGTATTCTGCACCAATTTCGTTTTAGCAAACTTTGACTTAAAGAACGGACATGAAATGGAATTAAAAATATAAATATTAAAATTTCTATGACGTTGCAGGATAAAATTTGCGCCTCAATGATAATGCGACCAGCTCTCCATTAACTGAGATATGGATATACGTGGATTTATAAGAAGAAGAAGAAGAAGTTCGAGCGATCTACACTGAATAGCGCCGGGACACTTTGACCTTTTTGTAAAACACTATGTAAAAATACTTTTACAACTTTTAAATTGTTTCCATTAATCATTATTATACTTGAACTAATCGTCGTTCACTGTCCTTAAATAGTTTTCGAGGCATAGTTGTGGTAGAACCTATAGGCCCTACGCAACGGTCTACGATCGTATTTCCAATTAATAAAGAGTACTAAGTACCCAACCCAGCGCTGCTTTAACTAGTTCATCCGTTAAGCTAATATTAACACAAAGCATAAATACACGTATAATGTTTTTGACTATAGTTCATTTATTTATTTACGAGTTGTGCTAAGTGTTTTAACAGCTGAATATGGTTGTGGAATAATTAAGATGGTTACCTACTTCGATTTTGTTAACGAGGGAAATCTTCTTGTGTTGGTTTATTTGGACTATGGATTTTACGCGAATTAAAAGAAGCCGATTGTATTTACGAAGTTTTGTCTACATGTCATTATAACTCAAAAATTCAGAACCACTAAAGCAGTACAAAGGGGACAAAACACACACACCCTCAACTTTATGACATTAGTAGAAGAATTTAAGCACTGACCTCAAGTTAATTGAATAATCTCGTAAGTTATAGAGCTGTACATACATCATCAGCAGAACACCATCCACACTCAGGGTCAGCGAGACATTCAGGCTGTGTCCGATGTTTTGGACAAGCCGACTCTGGGTCTTTATTCGTGATACCAGCATGCCAACTTGGAACAACGTACGCTAATAAATCACCTGAAACATAATTAATAAAAAATTGTTTAAAATCGGTTTAAAAAAGTTTTGATAAAGAAGAAAACAGTCCATTAATTTAAGCAAAAAGAATCTTTTTCTATAAAATATTTTAAAAATGCTAAAATTTCTACATGATCTATTTTTGGGGAAAAATCAATAAATAAAATAAATATAAATAAATAAATAAATATATGGGGCACTTACACACACGGTCGTCCGTCCCCAAAGTAAGTAACTTAATACTTGTGTTGTGGTAGACAGACAACTGGTGAATATATACTTATATATTTTTTTAAATACTTACTTATATACAAATATACACCCAGGCTCAAAGACCAACAAATTCGTTTATAGAAAATGTTGGCCCTCGGCGGGAATCAAACCCGCAACCCGTGGAGCTTAAGGCAGGGTCACTACCCACTGCGACAACGGGTCAGTCAAATTCAATAGAAAAATAGTCAATTTGTGGTGGGATTACATAAGTTTTAAGTAGTTTTTATTTAATTAATATTCTCTTTTAAGCTTAAATTGAAATAAAAATATCAGGATTGAAAATAATTTTTACCATTTACATTTCCATGATATCCACCAGCTATAAGCAAAGTGGAAGGTGGTCTTAAATCGGCAGCATGGGCAAAAACACCTTGCTTTTTCGGATAATATTTTCGATTTTTCCCCAAAACATCCAATGGAATCCAAGAGTGGCATCCGAGATGATAAAGGTACATTTGGCCATCATAACAAATTTCTTCCCGGTTGTGCCTGTGTGAATAGCCACCAAACACCACCAAATAGTTTCCTTAAATAATAATAAATAACATTAAACTATAAACTTTTAATCTTGGTCAAATACTACATTGTACTGACAGAGTCTTTCCAGAGTCCAGACTTTTAGGTAGACGTTGTAACAATGTACTAATTAAAAAATTACGCTAAACCTAGAATTTAGTATAGACCATTACCGACCATATACGTATAGACCAGGGCTTCTTAAACTGTGGGTCGCGACACCCAGGGGGGTCGCGAGACTACTGAAAGGGGCGTCGCAAAGGTAATAAGTAATAAGGCGGTATCTGATACTTTTCAATCACTATTGATACAACTACATGGCTGCAGCTGTCCTTTAAAGAACTTACGTTACACTATGTACAAATATAAATACAAATAAAAATCATACAAAATACTATTGTAGTTTTATTATAACTATTTTTTTAAAATATTTATATGGAGGAGGGGTCGTTTAAAATTTCCTAAGCTTGAAGGGGGTCGCTATAAAAAAAGTTTATGAAGCCCTGGTATACACCATTAGACCGAAACTACACAATTGAAATTAATTGTACGACAATTGAAAATTAAGGTTAGAACTTCTAAATACGAGGCAGACATGAGTCGATGGCTCTCTTAAATAAAGTGCCAGAAATCTTTATATATATAAATTCAACTTTGAACTTTTTGAATCGCAGAGCTCAAGGTATTCAATGGAACGAAGGAATAGGTTTTACAGAGTCACTAGGCGTATTGGAAAGTGCACTCTGAAACTCTGTTTACTTGATAAACCCAATTACAGCTAAGTTATACCCGATTTGCAAGTATATAAAATACTAGTAATAGCCCGCGGTTTCACCCAAGTACATACCGGTCTCATGGCAGTGGAAAGTCTACTTACTAAGTTTAGTCTACTTACTATATATTTATTTTTGTTATTTATTTTTAAAATATATCATCAGTTTCTGCAGCGCATGCGATGACAGATTTATATGACAAATTTTTTACACCTTATTACACTTTTATTACGGATCCCCATTTTGTTTAAATGTACTATAGCCTGTTGCTCAATAAAGATGCAGCTTTAAAATGGTGAAACAATTTTTGTAATCGGTCCAGTAGTTTGTGTATGACAACGTTACAAACATACATACAAATTGTTCCTCTTTATAATGTTAGTATAGATAATTAATCAGCATTATATTTACCGATGATAGTTGCAGTGTGGAAAGCTCGCTCGCGCGGAACGTAGGTATCACGTAAATGGGCTCGAGGATAGTGAATTTCGCTCCAATGTCTGTAGGCTAGGTCAAACGCGAACATTCTATCGGAGAGCTTTGAAAACCTTAAAAAATTAACGAACTAGATAAGTCTTAATATTTCATGAGCATAATAGTTTTGTAATTCCTAATTTTAAATTTGCTTTTGAAATAATAAATTCAATCAAATAGGTTAATAATAACGATCACAACATTAGTTTTCTTTTTTTTATAACAAAATTATAATTAAGTAATTTATAAGGAAAGGTTTTAAATTAAAAATAGTGTTAAAACATTTATTAAATCAATTGGATTTAATCGATTTTAATTCGAAAAAAAAAGATTTTGCTCATTAATCATTATTGTTACGTAAGGTAAAGAAGTTAGAAAATACAAGATAGGAATAATAAACTAGCAGGATTTTTAATTTTACTTTTTTTTTTGTTACCTGGCAACACTTGCAACCACCCCTCCATAGACTAAAATCGAGTTAGAATGTTGATGATAAACAGCTGTGTGTGCCACAACTCGCACATCCAACTCTTTTCCACCCCGCACTTGAACTTTTTCCCAGGTCTCAGTATTAGCTTCACCCAATTTAATTTTATACAAGCTAAAAACATGGTATGTTCGTTTAGTATCAACATTGCTTTTCTTAAGATTATTGATTCATTATATTTCAGGAAACACAAAATTGCATTACAAGGAACGGCTTAGAAACAGATCACGTTTATAGGCAACGAAGTTTCCATATCTTTGGAAATATATGGAAATTTCACACATTATTAATCTACTGCATCATCGTTCTCACTGGTACAACCTATTAGGTAGATCTTATTCAAAAATCGGGATTAGCACTGATCAGTAGATTACACAGTCAATTTAAATATAAATTATTGATGATTAGTCAATATACCTTTAAAGATACAGGAAAAAATTACCTTGAGGAGAATTCACCGTCTACCGTACTTCCACCAAATAAATACAATTCATTCTTAACGGCCGTTAGTGTATGGCGTGTCAGTCCGGGTGGATTAAAGGAGGAATTAGCAGCTCTTAATGTCCATAGTTTGGTTATCGCGTTATAAAACCACAGTTCTGAAGATAGACTTCCGTCAGAAAGCTTCCCACCATACAGCATAAAGCCCTTATTAAAAGCGCACGCCGAGTGTCCATATCTTGGTTCTGGCTTAGTGTTATTAGATTTGAGATTCGAAGTGAGAAATTCGGGTCTATCGGTGAATTGTAAATAGCTCTCTGAGTAAGGCGTGGATGTGTGTGAATACATGAGAGGTAAAGTTGTTTTGTCATGGTGTGAGAATGATGTCAGAAGCAAATTAAATAGTGAACTGCGATTGCCTATTTGCCAGCTACCATCGATGTTTCCCTGTGGAATTAAATATATTAATCTATTATTTATAAGTCTATTATTCTTATAGTATTTAAATAAAACCTGTTATTAGGTACGATAAAAAATATTGGCAAATGTTCTGTCTCTGAAAATTTTATAGGTATGTTTTATTTATGAATCGCTTTTTTTATAATGATATCAAAATGTTATTATTGAATTAGAATATATATGGACTCAAATAGGTCGTACAGCATTTAGAAGTTTATATGATTGTCTAGTTTTTATCAAAATTTCTTGTAAATATAATTTAATTTGTCTCCTTTTAGTAATATTAATAATTTTTATACCTTACTACCTACGATAACACTGTACTCGCCTTAAAAAGTGTTTTACCTAGAACTTGTCTCATGAAAAAATGTATTAATAAGTATGTGTAAAATGCTATTGGCTTGTCATAATAAATAAATAAACATCGATCTGATAAGCTATAACTATTATTGTGTAAATTTTATTTTTGAATATCAGGTCTTGAAACAAAAAAGTTTTTTAATTTTGTTTAAATAACGTTATAAACGATTTTGGTTAATACTTTATTAAGTAATCACACTACGCTTACTCACCTTGGTGAATAGTGTTAATAAAGATTTATCTATCTCTTCATTCGTAGGATAGCGACGGAGCACTTTTCCGTTTTCGTCATACCATTGACTAGTAGAAAAACTAAAGGAAAAAAATATAAGGAAATCAACTAAACTATACTAATTATAAGTAACCACTTTTAAGAAATACATTTATTACTATAGGCTATAAGAATTAGCTACTATTTATCAGGTGAAATATTTCGATTAATCTATTCACCAATATTTAACAAAAAACAGATATTTTTACTTAGACAAAGGAAGGCTTAATTGGCTTACAATAATTATTCGCAGAATTGTTGATGGTTTTAATGATCTAATACTTAAAACGTTTGACCAACAATTGAATACGCTTTTATTTAATATTTGATCAATGTATATATTCCTCCTGCACTTATCCCACTCTAAGTAGGGTCGGCACATGTTATAAACATGCCGTCACATGATTTGGCTGCGTGTTTACGACCGGCCGCCTGCCTGACGTCAACTTACCTGAGTCGTATTTTACGACACCTCGGTAAGAAAGAGGGTGGTCTATTCTACTAAACTGGATACCACACGGTGGGTCAACTTACCTTAGTCGCCTTTTACGACACCTCGGTAAGAAATGAGGTTGGTCTATTCTACTCAGCTTAATCAATAATCAATCTATCAATAGTAGGTTACAAACTTTTGTATTGCTGCACATGGCATGTACAGGGAGGAGTTTCCTCACTTCAGAAATTTAGCTAAAGGTAGGATTGGCTTATAACGTATATATTTCCATTTTTTTAAATATTGACGTTAGTCGTTCAAGATTAATCGGCATAGTTGTAATAATAACTCAGACCGTGTTATCTCTTTCTATTGAATATAATGGCCAATCGCAATATCTGACTCTAGACATTTTTTATATAAAATATATGTAAATGAAATTTCTGTTCTATTTTATAATCACAGTCACCAAATGCTCACAGAGTTACATTCAAGGCTATATTCACTTATGTATATATGTTATGAATAATTAACCATATAATTCATGTACTCTATGATATATGTATCAGTTGGATCTTTTTGTGATGTGACCACTTTGAGGTCATTATTTCGCTTAGTAGTAGATTTTACCTGTCTACTAAAAACATGCTAATTTATCAGTAATGTTAGTAAGTTATTTAATAATCAATTTAAAGTATATCTGAATTAAAAAAGGTCAATAATAGGTTTTTATTAGACTTTGTTTAAAGGAGTTATGGCAGAGCCTTCCCATGACACTCTAAAGGTTACGGAGCATTGTGTTAATTACTAATCAGCAGTGTCCAAACACGAGAAAGACGAAAATAATGTCTTACTTAAATGTTCCACTTCACCCGGTCGACGAGTATACTAGTCACCGAATCTACCTTGGAGGGGCAGCGTTCGCGGAATGTTACGCGAGATATTATTGACCAAAATATCCCACTACTTAAAAGAACAATCTTCCAGCAGTGTGTATTGTAAGAGATGACTTATGGATACAAACTTAGTCAATATGAGATTATAGCTCATAAGTCTTTCCACAGGTGATAGAGGTAGCTATACTTGGAATATCTCTACATAATCCAATCGTGCATAAGGAAAACAGAAGAGCTAAACTACTCATATAGCTCAGCTTATCACGAAGCCAAAGCGGCAATCCTTGTGTAACATAAACACTGCTTTATGATGAGTATACAAAGCTAGTAATCTTGGATGATTTTACATTGTCTTACTTTTTACATTGTATAAAAAAAAATCAATTGAAGAGAAACAGTAAAATTAATGTATACTTACTTATAAATTTCCAATAAACCTAGAACCCTATTTAGATCATATCCTCCAAATACATATAGGGAATTAGTCTGATTGATATATATAGCAGAGTGGGCAGCCCTTTTTGTCATGCCACTTTCTGTATGAGAGAGCCAATGCCAGCTATTTCCCTCTTTGTCATTGGTTTTTAAAGAACATGATTCTCCCGAATATCTGAAGAAAAATAATAATATTAGATACAAAAAATTTCTGTCACTAGATATAATGTATAAAATTTAAGCTCCTTTTATGTATTCAATAAAAACTAGGAATGTAGCCTGTTTTTTAATGATTTTTCTATAGAATAAACAGCAAATTGGTACTGTCTTTTCTTAACTAAATCTTATAATAATTTAGTGCAAAATAAGGATTTTAAGGCCTCCATGTAAAACATATTTATAGTTCAATCATAGCAAGTATATTTTTAACAAACTTAGACTTGATATAGAATCTATCTAATGATATAGAATTATATCTATCTTTTACACCTTAAAAGACAGATATAATCACCACAAACTTTTTTGGAACCTAATGAAAAGAGGAACACTTTTTAAAATTATTTTGTTATTTCTCAATATAGCACAATACACACAGTGTTTTCAATAACAGCCTCTGGACAGCTTGATTTGACCAGAAATTTTCAACATAGAAAATTTCTGGTCAAATCATTATTCAATCATCAATATTGTCATAATATATACATAAACTTTAATGTAATTTACAAAATAAAGTAATTTACATAAGCTTTAACACATTATACACCAAAATCATTCTGGTGAATCACTTTGTGTATTGGTGAGAACTGAATAAAAATCTGTTCAATGTTTTTTGAGATAATTAACAGACAAGTGTGATATGTTTAACTTTGTTAAATTATATATATGGGTAAGTAAATAATTTAATTTCTTGCAAATACCAGATACAATAAGATTATTTTTATAAAACTTTCTGTACAAATAATGAATCAAATCAAATCAAAATCAAAAAGCCTTTTATTTATTAATGTCACAGTAAATTAACAAACAGTAAAATGAATAACAGAAAATTAATAGAAAGAATAAGTATTATTAAATAAAATTAAGACAGTTATACAGAAATGTGACGTTACAAATTGGATCACCATTCAGCTTAAGTTGAGGTACTCCTCAACTTAAGCTGAAAGTACCTCAACACTAGTTTTCAATGGCGACTATTTTTACTTAAAACTAAAACTTAATTTAACGACAGTAAAAACGAAAGTGACAGACAGTTACAGAAGTGTGAAAGACTATGAAGTTATACATAATAGAGAATCAAAGAAAGAAAGGGCAACCGAGAATGCTTAATTATTACCACTGACCATATACTTTTATAGTTGGTGACGACCAAATTAAGTTAGAAAATGATCTAAAATTTTCCTTTTTGTAATAATAATAGAAATATATACTCACTTACCCCTTTTTACATAAGCACCTGTCACCCACACACTGTCCATTTCCAGAACATCCACTAGGGCAAAGTTTTACACTACAATCAGACCCACCCCAAGTACCACCACAAAAACATTTATTTGACATGCACAGCCCACGTCCAGTACAGTTGTTTGGACAATTGTGTATAGCATATGTTGCTCTAAACCCATCTAGCACATAATTTGTATCACTATATAGTAAAATGAGCATCTGAAAATTGATTCACGTTTAAAATTAAAATATTAAACATACAGGTGGTAATGAAAAGATATTTTTAAAATATTCCTATAGTAAACAAAAGTAAAAACAGAATAAGGTACTTGAGACATTAGCTTGTCGGTATTATTTAAGTATTAATACTAAATGATATTTAAGTTATACATGCAGACTGAATACAATAATACCACCCTCATTTCTTGCTGAGGTGTTGTAAAAGGCAACTAAGGTAAGTCGACCCACCATGTGTATCCCGCTGAGTAGAATAGATCAACCTCATTTTTTACCCAGGTGTCGTAGAAGGCGACTAAGGTAAGTTGACCCACCATGTGGTATTTGGTTTAGTACAATAGACCACCCTCTTTCTTACCGAGGTGTCGTAAAATACGACTAAGGTAAGTTGACGTCAGACAGGCGGCCGGTCGTAAAAACGCAGCCAAATCATGTGACAGCATGTTTACAACATGTTGTGCCGACCCCACATAGAGTGGGATAAGGATAGGAGAATGATGAATAATGATGATATTTAAGTTATACATACATATCCACTAGACGCCGTAACATTTTGTGGCTCAGTTTTTCCACTAAAACTTCCTAACAATGGTGCATCAAAAGAATCACCATCGTATACAAAAACATAATCATATGAACATTCTGTGCCCATTCGGATAAAACTTAAAGTTATGTACTGACTCTTATTTGCTGCCTTAATAAGCCATTCACAATGTGAGTCCTAAAAAAGATTTGTTGGTTATTTCTACAAAATTTGGTTTCAAAGAAACTGGTTTAAGACGCCACTAACTTGTGTATAATTTGAGTTACTGGGTCCATCCGTAATAATCCCACTTGGGTCCGTAAATACCCGACGGGTTTTGTCACAGGGTGCCGTAGTCGCTGCACACAACACAGCTAGGCAAGTCCAGCTGACAACTACGAAACTTGCTCCTTTCTCCCGAATGCGTGGATAAAACATGCCTCTTCCAATTTGTCGCAAACCATAAGTCAAACGTCAGAGCCATATAATAATGAAATTACGACTAATATCACTAAAATGTTAAATAAACAACACTCATTTTTATGACATCTACTTCAAGGCTAACAACTATAACACATGAACAGTGCCACTGTGGCTTAGAAAAGTTACGAACTGATGTAAAATATATATTGATTCAGTATAAAATTTATTTATAATCTTAATTTTAATGACATATTATTACTTTCTAACTAGTTTTCCACAAACAAACAATCAAATCCATCACAGTATTTTGACATTTAGGTATAAAATCCACAGACGAATATCCTTAGGTATGAATAAGTCACAGACAATAAGCAAAAATACATATAAAATACATATTTGCGTAAAATAGATTTTTAATATATACAAAAGAAATCTCTTATATTACGGTACTTAAATTAAGGATTGGTATATCGCTCAGATTGGGTAAAACCAAGGAGTGGCTCATTCATTATAGCTCCATCTTTTATCATTTTAAATAAACATTCGAACTATATTCTTGTTGAAAACGTTATGTGCGAGTGCTGGCATCGTTTCTACACGGCCGTAGCTTTTACGTGGCAGTGGATGGTGCCGAATCCCAGCCACGCACCATCCAAGCCGGAGTACCCCAGGGCAGTTGTATATCGCCGCGCTTATACGCGGCGTATACGGATGACATCCCCACCCTGCGCCACCATCTGCGGGAAGGGGAGGAGGACGTGCTGTTGTCGCTCTTCGCTGACGACAGCGCGTATTTCGCGTCGTCCTACCACCAGATCGTTGCCACCAACCGCATGCAGCGTATGCTGGACTTGTTGCCGGAATGGCTGGACAAGTGGAGGATGGCCGTCAACGTCGGGAAGACGGCCGCTCTGCTCACCAGCCGCTCCAAGCCGCTACGTCAGCTGACTCTTCGAGGCCAGGACGTAGAGTGGAAGACCACAGTGAGGTTTTTGGGGTGTGAGTTGGACCGCAGCCTGCGCATGGTCCCCATGGTCAATCGTGCCGTGGGCCAAGCTGCTGCTGCCAGGTCCCAGCTCCACACGCTGTTCACATCCCATTTACCTGTCAACACCAAACTGCGAGTCTACGGTGCCTACGTCCGCTCGCGCTTGACGTATGCGGCACCCGCCTGGTACGCGCTATGTTCGGCGTACCAGAGGCGAAGACTTCAAGTCCAGCAGAATCGCTGCCTGCGACTGATCGTAGGAGCCCCGAGGTATGTGCGGAACGACGTCGTGCATCGGGATACCAGAACGCCGACCGTGGAGGAGTATGTCCGTCGCCTTGCGCGCCGGATGTTCGCGCGTGCGGACAATAGCGCGCACGTACACCTCCATGGCATCGCGCCACTCCATGCGCGACCACCCGATGGACGTTCCCTGCCTCGCGAGCTCCTGCGATCACCGTCTCCGCGGCCCGATGCGGATGACGACGGCGACGACGAGGACGACGCGACGGGCGAAAGGGCGAAAACACCGGACACGACACCACCCGAACGAGGACTACCAGAAGACGACTTTGAGGTCTGGGAGCTACCATTCCCAGACCTCCCCACCGAACAAGGAATCCATTAGGTCACCTAGGTGACCTGGGCTTAGGGCCCAAATACCGACACCGTTAGGTCACCTAGGTGACCTCGGCCCACGGCCGGAATACATACCGGGCTTAAGTGCCCGCGAGGAGATGCCCGGGTAGAGAGGATTTCCTCGAGGCCCGCATCCCGTTTACCCCCGCCCGGGGAGTAAGCGAGAAGACCCTGCTGCTGTTGAAAACTTTAAAAGTAAGTAGAAAACAACCTAATGAGAACTTATTTCATACATATTATATTCACAATGTTAAATATATTTGTCCTTTAAATACTGCTCCCCAAACCTAGCCCTTAAATAACCTCGTTTCACTATCATAAATAATGCTATACCTATATGTTTTCTTTCCTGTTCCCGAAAGAAAAACTAGACTTTTATAATAAGTTATATTTGTATAAGCTTTATTTTTTATTTGCTTTATTTAATTCGTATCGGTCCAGCGGATAAGCCCTGCCAGCGTAACAGGTAGACAGACTTTTGCATCTATAATATTAATATGGATGACTAATAAACATTATCTATAAGTAATACTTAAAATGTTAAGGTACATAATCGTTTTATAAATTCAATATTTTTGTATTTAATAGATTTATATACGTTATGCATATATACCTATAATAAATATTATAAATATGTCTTATCATGCTCCTACCCTTATCCCACTTTAAGTGGGGTCGTCACAACATATTATGAACATGTTGTCACATAATATGGCTTCGTATTTTACGACCGGCCGCCTGCTTGACGTCAACGTACCTTAATCGCCTTTCACGACACCTCGGTAAGAAATGAGGGTGGTCTATTCTACTCAGTCGGTTACCACACGGTTTATTTATAATGATTATTTATAATAAGTGAATTGTGTTACTCTACAAGAGATGTCGTATGTGCTACATTGAAGTTTTAAATCTAAGGTTACAACTAACACACAGTCATCTCTTCTGTAGTCTTTCTGGTTCAATATTTATTAAAAGTTTCTGAGGTATTATTCTAATATAAACAATGTGAAATTAGTAATAGAGTATTTGGTTGAAATCTAAATAAGTTCATTTCAGGAAAGAAACACACACAATAATTAAGCCTCAGAAAATCAAGTGGGGTGTAAGGTGGAACTGGCAAGTAATTTGCAAGAACAAAAGGCCGTTCAGTAGGCGGAGATGAGTATCGATCGCACGCTGCTGACTCAGCACTCGCACTTCAGCGTAGCGGGGAGCGAAATACGCATCGAACTCTCTAGTCTATGATCCCAAAAGTACTGTGTATACATAATTAGTGTATGAAATTTAGTCATTTAATTATCATACTACAATAGGGTAGGCGTGTGGTATCCGGCTAAGTAGAATAGTACCACCCTCATTTCTTACCGAGGCGTAAAAGGCGACTAAGGTAAGTTGATGTCAGACAGGCGGCCGGTCGTAAAAACGCAGCCAAATCATGTTACAACATGTTTATAACGTGTTGTGCCAACCCCACTTAGAGTGGGATAAGGGCAGGAGGATATATAGTTATTATACTACAATAGGGAAGCCAGTCTAAATGTCCCTATTGCAATAAATAGAAATAAAGAGAAAGCAAATGAGTCTTTATCTATGCATGTCTCTTTTTACAAGTACAATTAATATAGTTTAATAGCATTCGACATTAGAGAATCTCAATGTTCATTTTATAAGTAGTACCTGAGTGACTGAGCCTTGGTTGGTAATTTTTTACAAAATGAGAAGAAAGAAACTTCAAAAAAAAAGAAAAATTAGTTGGGTAGGTGAGGCTCGATTCTAGGTTTTTACATTTCTCGAGACCGCCCGTTCTCCGAATAAGCTACGCTAACTTGACAATTTACGTAAAAATAGTGTTTTATATTTAATGTAATTTTTTTAAGTGATCCAGGGTTAAAACAATTTATTTAAACAAAACCTAGCTAGATCGATTTTTCTCCGCCAAAACGCCCTACTACATGCTAAATTTCATAAAAGTCGTTGGAGCCGTTTCCGAAATTCCGAATATAGATATATATACATACAAGATTAACTGATTAAATGATAATGAGTTCCTTATAACCGAAATACTTATTAACCATCGAAAACGTCTATGTGAGGTATTATGTATACGTGTGTAATGCGTCTGGTATGTTAATAAAGTTCAAGTGTTGTTAGTGGATGAGTTGCCGTTTAAGGCGTGTCATTAGCGGTTATCACTTCATTCCGCGTGAAAAATCTTCAACAGCCCCCGGGACCACTTGCTTTCGCTTTAATGATTTATTAATTTCACCTCCTTTAAAGTATATGTATAATGAGCTCGTCGCCGACCTTAGATTTTATAAGTAGACATGGATCTTTGTTTATAATCTAACGTAAATAAAATCATCATCTTCCTGCCCTTATCCCATGCCCTGGGGTCGGCACAACATGTTATAAACATGTTGTCACATGATATGGCTACGTATTTTACGACCGGCCGCCTGCCTGAGGTCAACTTATCTTAGTCGTATTTTATGACACCTCGATAAGAAAGGGGATGGTCTATTCTACTTAACCGGATACCACACGGTGAGTCAACTTACCTTAGTCGCCTTTTAAGACATCTCCGTAAGACATGAGGGTGGTCTATTATACGTATTTTCTTAGATTGAAAAACTGATGTGTCCTAAAACTAGGTTTTAAACACAACTAACTACAACAAAACAACAAACTAATTTAACAAAACTATTTTACGACCGGCCGCTTACTTAACATCAACTTACCTTAGTCGTATTTTACGACGCCTCGGTAAGAAAGAAGGTGGTCTATTCTACTTAACCGGATGCCACACGGTGGGTCTACCTACTTTAGTCGACTTTTATGACACCTCGGTAAAAAACAGGGGTGGTCTATTTCTACTCAGCCTGATACCACACGCCAGGTCAAATTACCTTAGTCGCCTTTTACGACACCTCGGTAAGAAATGAGGGTCGTACTATTCCATTAAGCCGGATACCACACGGCCAAAAGATTAAATAAACCCATGATACGCATTTTCTAAACACTAAAAACTCTGACCTCATAAACACTGTTCACAATTATTCCATTATACGTATTTTCTTAGATTGAAAAACTGATGTGTCCTAAAACTAGGTCGTATCGTTAATTTTTTCAATTAAAGCAAAAGTTATTTAATTTCTATATATTTACCATTTATCTTGACCCTTCTTTAATATCATAAAGGTATTACTATATGTTCCTCTTATAGCCAAGTTGAATGGAACATATACAATTCAGTTGAAACAACCTAAGAATATCATTACACGCGTGATTGTGACCTTTACAGAAACAATAAGAACATGCCTTTAATAGCCCAGTTGAATCTTGTGAACGCGCGTGCCTGTCCATTCTAACCGTCGTTTACCATATAAATGAATCCACAGCCACCGTTCATTTTTTAGCACAAACACCACATATTGTGTCTACTGTTTACACTGTCTGCCTGAGTTCGGACACTGTTTGTTGACGGTGTTTGTTTTTATTTTTTTCAGTTAACTTTCCTTTAATCAGTTTCATGTATACTATTCAATTCTCATTAATAATGCTGCCTTACGCCGTGTGGTATCCGGCGGAATAGAATAGTACCACCCTCATTTCTTACCGAGGTGTCGTAAAAGGCGACTAAGGTAAGTCGACCCGCCGTGTGGTATCCGGCTGAGTAGAATAGACCAACCTCATTTCTTACCGAAGTGTCGTAAAAGGCGACTAAGGTAAGTCGACCCGCCGTGTGGTATCCGGCTGAGTAGAATAGACCAACCTCATTTCTTACCGAGGTGTCGTAAAATACGACAGAGGTAAGTTGACGTCAGGCAGGCGGCCGGTCGTAAAAACGCAGCCAAATCATGTGACAGCATGTTTATAATATGTTGTGCCGACCCCACTTAGAGTGGGATAAGGGCAGGAAGATGATAAATCGCGTCTATGAGATTTAATTTTACAAGTCGCAGCTGAGGATAACCGTTCTTTTACAATGTAGCTAAACTAACAGCTCATGCCATTGCATTTCTTAGAAGTTAGTTACGCATTCGGATCCTACAGTAATATAATACAAAGTCTTACGTACTGTTACAAAGTATCGAATTATCATAGAGTTATTATACTAGAGTAAGGGGGACTCCCTTACCTTTAAGTGAGAGTGTCACAATAAATAATGAGAGGGAAAAGGAAAGTCTTATACTTTTCGTCGTCGTATCTTTGTCTAATTACCCATAAAAAAGAGAGACAGATACAGTCTTTTTTGCTTTATTTATTTTCTCTTTATTAAATAGTACCTGGTTGACCAAGCCTTGCTTGGTAATTTAAAAAAAAATAAAGAAACTTAAAAAAAAAAGGAAAAAAATGATTAGGTAGTTGGGATCGATCCTAGGTTTCTCGAGTCTGCCCGTTCCCCGAATAAGCTACGCTGATTTGACAGTATATGACAAAAATAATATTCAATATAAATTTTAGTATTTTTTATTGCCTAAAAACAGGGGTAAAACTATTTTTCTTTTACATAAAACCTAGTTAGATCGATTTTTCTCCCCCAAAACCACCTACATGCTGAATTTTAGGGAAATCGTTAGAGCCGTTTCCGAGATTTCGAAAATATATATATAAATACAAGATTAACTCATTTAAATATTAAAGACATCGCATCTAAACAAAATAGGTAATCTTTTTAAAAGTTGAAATGACTTAAGGCTAAAGACAAAAACCTCCATGCGTCCAGTACTTAGCGGTACAGTTACAGGGCATTTAGTTGCAGCGATCTCCCCAGGGACGACCGCTCGCATCATCATACAAATGGCACATTAGCCCCGCGGCCGGACGCACCTTATCTACCTCTCAACTATATTTGTTTTGTACAGGATTTCTAGAGATTTACCACGGTCGCTAGACATTAACAGTCGATTAGCAGCCCTGTGTAAAGGGAAGTTAATTTTAACGATCGTTTGACCTTTTTAAACATATTGGCATAAATACGTATGTTTAGCTATAAGCTATTGTTAATTAGTTATTTGAGCCAGATAATTTTTGAATTTAAACGTAGTTTTTCGTTGCTGCCACGAAAAAAATCTGACTTATTATAAAGTTAGTGATAACAATAACTTCAAAATTATTATAATAATATAAATTTATTTACAGCAAAAATGTACAAGTTATATCTATCTTAAATTACTTACACGCTAGGACTATACAAATCATGCCCACGTGGAAGTGTCCCAAGAATGCTTGTATATTATTATAATTAATATACAATTAATAAATTTATATGTATTATATTAATATTTTGGGTAAATAAGTTCTGATATAGCTATTATAAAACTATTAAACGGTGATTGATAAATTTAATATTCATAAGTCGTGAAAAACTTGAAATTCATCATTTATCAATAATTTACTTTTAGTATAAATACTTTTCTTTCTTATCATCCTATTTCGAGACTAATTTAATTATTTGCTAAAGGGATGATTTCTTTAGTAAAGAATATACATCCACGGATGCGATAGAAGGACTAAGCTATAAATCAGCGGTCTGTCGATGTGAGGCCGCCCTATTGCAACTCGCGGCCTGATTTGTCGCGTCCACATTATGCCAATGGGTGGACTACTAGTGTGGCTTCGATATCGATTCGATTCGATTTCGATAATACACAAAGTGATGCATATAATTTCAATAATACAGTTTAAAAAAATAACCAGTTAATCGAATCATTTCTAAATAAACCAATTTTAAAGAAACATTATTGTCACGAATATGGATATATACTCGTAATATATATATATATATATATATATATATATATATATATATATATATAATTAATGTAAAAAACAAAAATTAAGTGTAGGTTAAGGGACTAACTAAACTAAACTAACATATAGATTAAGTTACTAACTAATGAGTCTTTGTTACTTGATATATAAATAATAAATAAAAAATTAAAAAAAATTAAAAAAAAAAAAATAAGTATATTTACATTTTGATGAAATCTGGAACCCTGGAATTTTGAAACCTTTTCTGTTTTATTCTATTACATCCTTTTCTATTATAGCTTTAACTGTTTAAAGCCAACTTTAATAATATATTACCATCACAAGAATAACAAAAGTTTGTAATTATAAGTGTAAATATAAAATATAAAATAATATAATAATATTATTTTGAATAATACCTAATTAGAATAGACAAATTATTTTACGTAATTTCGATAAATTATGCAAAAATGAAAAATCAAATATAAAAATATAACGAAACAGTATTAGTTAAGATAGAACTTTAAGATAGAATTTCTGAACTTGTTCAAGATCTCAAAAATAGATATAATATAAATATTGTTTATTATTCAAGACTTTTGCGAATTTAAATCTAATGAATGATTAGAATATTATACGAATTAAAACTCATAATTTTTTTGCATACAAAAATATAAATAAGAACTACAATAATATGCAATTATTGCATGCAGTTGTAGTTTAGTTCCACTTCCAGAAAACCAGTTCGATAATAGAACACATATGAACTTGAGTTATTTTTGTGTATTTAAAATGTTACACATTGCCACATAGGTTAGAATATATTAATAAATAACCAAATAACATACACGTGAGTAACATAAAACATAAATGAAACATATAAAATGTAAAAATAATACATTTTGCAGCACAAAACTTAAAAAAAAAAGATTTTCGTATCGCTTTCTTCAATATTTACTAATCCAGACTTATCGATATAACCGAAGGTAATTGTAAAAAGTTATCGATAAATAAAAATATTTCTCAGCACTATATTGACATTTATAGCCAAGCAATAAAGCGTCGCTCAGTAAAGTTGTCCCCACACGGTCAAGAATATCTTTAACCATTATTGAGGTCCACTTGCATAATCACATCGTTTCGTGACATGAAAACATTTACCAATGTTACTTATTTAAATAGATGCACTAAGAAATGTGATGTGCCTGAATATGTGATAGTTGAAAAATGAGATCTAGTCACTCTTAGAAAGAGTTGCGGGTTGAGCCCCGTGTATGCAGGAATCAGTTTTGTATCTAAAATTTTCGCCGAATTGATAGTGACAATTAATTATTCGCGTTACGGTAAAGTAAAACATCGTCAGAGATCTTGCAGATGTCTGGACAAAACCTAGTGTAGTATACAAATCTTGATTTTAAGTCGTGTAGGGGTTCTAAATTCGAACCCTTGTTTCTACCAGTAAGACCTTTGCCCAGCAGTGAGATATAAAAAGATCCCTTTTTTTATAATGTGTATAATATAAAGATCTTTTGATTAAGGTCTTGTCCCCTATATTCGAATTCAAATCATATTGAAGTATTGGAAGTAAATTCTATTTGATTTTGGTATCTAATTCCATAACAAAAAGTAATAATTCAAGAAATTCGTGTAAATAATATAATTAAAAATGAGTAAACAATAGATTAGTAGTAACAATAGTAACAATACTTTATATAATTTTGTTTTAATTAAGACCAATAGTTAGTTATACCTACATATCGCAACGGATATTCTTGTAAAGTTTGGTGGTGATCCAAGCATTTTTAACAACTTTAATTATATATCTTTGAATAAAGCCCCGTTAAACGGGCTGGACATACTTACTAGCGACATAATTTAGCGAAAGTACTATTAAATAGTTAGTACATTTAAGTGATTACGTTTAATCAGTAATACGTGTTAACGCTTTAACTAATCAATAACTCACAAACGTTTATAGCGTGGAAATTACACCGTCACAAAAGCGTGCACTGACCCTTACTTAACACTACTGTGTTAAACTGCGACCTAATTTCAGATTAATACGCTTAAGCGGAAACCTCACTAAGCCGGTTCAAATGGCACGGAAGACCGGCTACGTAATACGGATGAATACTATTGAAAAACGAGCTAATAGTCAACAATAGCTATTTTGCTTTGATTCTCCTTCATTGCCTAACTTTTGCGACTAAGTAGATTTATAGTTTCCGCCCCATTCATTATCGGTATTGAACTACATGGCGATAGCGTACAAACGCGTGGCATAAATCTGAATGCAACTAATAAATAGTCCGCCAAGAAAAGTTTCCTCTGCTCTGGCACAAGTTACAGAAGTTCGCACCATTTGACTTCACACTGGGAGTGATAAATGTGCCAAATTGGAGAGAATACGATTTTACCGTTGACCCATATAGTTATAGAAAATTTTAGAAGCGAATTTATTATTAAGTTTATACATACAAACACAGACCCTCAATAAACTAAGGCCATTATTATAATAGGCATCGGCCATCCAAATACCCTAAAGCAAATAAAAAGAATTATTGCGGAAATCATAACCCGTCCCACAGTCTTCTATTTTCCTAATATTGTTTTTTTTGTTGGCTTTTTTGTAGTTAGAAAAACAAAGAGGCCATAACTCTTCCCGCTTGATCTGATATAGCCGTAATGGCAATAATGGATCCTGGTCAGCGGCCCGCATGCAAATAAATCTGCCGACCAATGCAATGATGTGTAGAGAATGGGGTCTGCCGCTGCTATCGCTACCGATGGAGCGGCCTCGTGGCCGACTTGTTCACCTGTATGTGGTGAATTGTACAAAATGATCCTTGTAAAGAGATTTTTCAACTAAACTCAAATATATCTCATAAATTAACTCATTTAAATATTAGAGATAAATAGTTTTATGTAACTTTGTCTATCTCTTTGATAACTGCTCTTTAAAAAAGAGGGTTAGTGGCATTGTGACTGAATAGAATTTTGATAGAATATAATGTTTATTTTATTAACAATAAATGTTTATGGCATTAACATTTTTATAGTAATAATAGGCGGGATGACAGATTTATGATTTGATTCCTAAAACAATTTAAAACGTTTTAATACATTAATTAGTCCACTTCTGTTATAGTTTCTGTAAATCCGGTTTTTATAAAAAGCCTTAGTCGCCTTTTACGACACCTCGGTATGGAATGAGGGTGGTCTATTATACTCTGCCAGATACTACACTAGCACTAGCAGGCTATAAAAAGTTACTCAAGTACCGCAAAATATCCTTGTTTCCCACTTATTATATTGTAATTGCAGATTACATGATAATACTATTGTATTTTGACGCATGTCGTTAAGAACTTTATCACAGCATGTTAATTTCCCCGTTCAGTTATGGCCAATAATCTTTACCTGCTGTTTTTTATCCGGAAAATAGGCAGCGATAAAAGTCAGAGCAAATGGCAGTCAATAAAATAAATAGCGATGGCAGGGTGTTCTGTAAATAAGTCGGTGCCCAGGAAGGCGCGGGCGCGGGGCGACGATCGCCTTTTTTATTGGCGCCTCGATTGCTCTCCACACGACGAGTGTAAAGCGAGCTGCAACGCTGATGTCGCAGATTATACGAACAGATTAGAGAAAGAATTCCCCGCTGTGTATTATCAACAAACGCCGCCATGCATCTTAGCAAATTCAAAATTTCAAGAGCGTACTATTTACAACCCTATGCTCTATCTTCCATATATGCGTTAAACTCAAATTTGTAGACTTTTGCCACTTTGATATTTACATCAGATATACGCATTCAAGGTGAAATCATGATCGTCCTCCTTTTTTTGATTTTTTTTAAACATGAAAAAACCCCTTATGGGTACCGCCTCCCGACGGGGACAGACGGTTATGTCGGACTCGCACCGACTAAAACAACCTGTGTGCTCCACCACGCTGCTGGTGGCGGGGATAATGAACCTATGAAGACATTGCCCCCCATCCCCGCCAGCAGCAACTCTGTACCCCAGAGTGCGCCACCTCTGGGTCGGGGCCTTTCTAAAAATGGCCCCTACCTCCGCTGGACAATGCATCGGGAGCACCAGATGCATCGACCACCGCCTCCTGCCCTTATCCCACTCTAAGTGGGGTCGGCACATGATACAAACATGCAGTGACATGATTTGGCTACGTATTTTACGCCTGCCTGACGTCAACTTACCTTAGTCGCTTTTTATGACACCTCGGTAAGAAATGAGGGTGAACTATTTTACTCAATTGAATATCACACGGCGGGTCGACTTACATTAGGCGCCTTTTACTACACCTCGGTCAGAAATGAGGGTCGTCTATTCTAATCAGCCGGATACCACACGGCATAAATAGGTGAAATACCAAACCTATTAAAACTTCTCGTTCAAGGCTATACGGAATTTATTAATGATGACAACGGTGGCGGGTTGGTTAGTGTGCCACCGTCTATAGAGGCGGTGGCACACTAACCAACAGGTGGCAACAGATCACTCAGATTTGATTGCAGGTATCTGATACAATTAATATATATCAAACTGTGGTCAGAACTCTGTTCTGATAGAGGGCTCCTTTAACCATGGCTAGCTAGGCCATCACTTTAGTGCCTTAGTTATTTATTCCCTTCATCGTTATCTTATTTCGTATTAAGTCTAGTCCATAGGATTTCTATAGCCTATATGTTACCCCAGTGTGTGAGAAATAATTGTGCCAAATGTAATCGATATAGGTTCAACGGACCCATTCGTCGTGAAAGAGTAACTAACATATATTCATATTCACAAACTTTCGTATTTATAATATTAGTAGGATTTAACCTTTTGTAATGGTTTATAGTTTAAGAAATAAACAATAACAATTTTTTGATAAACTATTTTCAAGGTGATTCATTGTATTTCCTGTACGTATCCTAAAAGGAAAATCACCTAATGTCAATATTACGAGTATCACAAAATTGTGTTAAGACAATAATAAAGAATTCCGCACGTATCGCGGTCGGTCGCGAGGCGGCGCCCAGTATTAATTTGTAGGAATTTGTCGACGACCCTCGCCCTACGGACGTCTTGGATTCCAATCACGCACTACAAGTTCCGTAATTGCAGCTAATAATTTCTTTAAATAGCTTCAATGACCCGTTTCAAAGAGGACCAGAAGAAACTATCTCTCACATTCACTCGTATTTTAGACAGTATCTGGGTGATTGAGCCTTACTAGGTAATTTTTTTTAAGATATAGAAAAACTGAAACTAATTGGAAAGAATTGGAAAATAATTGGGCAGATGGGGCTCGATCCGGTGTATTATCACTTCTTTAGTCCGCCCATCATTCGCTGCGCTATGACTACTTTATAATTGATGGCTAATCTAATTTGGATTCGTACACATTTTAGCATTTTTTCAGTGCCCGAAAACGGTAATAAAAAGCCATTTTATTTAAAGAAACCTAGCTAGATCAATTTTTCGCCCCGAAAACCCCCTATATGCTAAATTTCATGAAAATCGTTAGAGCCATTTCTGAGATTCAGAATCTATAAACGGCTTATAACTCAAAATTTGTTGCAAATTAGTTTGCAAAGGTCTCTAAGACCAATTAAAATAAAAATGAATAAAAATAGATTAATGTTTCATTACTATACTAGGAGTCCCGCCCCAGCTTGGCACGGGTATAAAGCATATAGCCTATGTCACTCAGTGATAATCACAGTATTTCGCTACTCCATATTGAATTTTATTATACATATAAACCTTCCTCTTCAATCACTCGATATACTTAAAAAAACCGCATCAAAATCTTTTGCGTAGTTTTAAAGATTTAAGCAAACATAGAGATATAAGGACAGACAGAGAAAGTAACTTTGTTTTATACTATGTAGTAACGTTTATAGCTACTACTATTTTGATAATTGTCATATTTTTACCATACTTATCCAAAGACTAAATTACGTTTAGCTGTCATTTATGTTTTGTTTTTCCATGTCATAGTCGTTTTTGCTATACCACTTTTATAGTGACTTGACGGGATAAAATAAATGCGGTCGAACGGGATAAAAAGTCCTATGTCCGTCTCCTGATTCTAAGCAACCTCTCCACCAATTTTCAGCCGAATTGGTTCATCCGTTCTTGAGTTATAAATAGTGTAACTAAGACCAACTTTCTTTTATATATATATAGATTTATACTCACAAACAATATTATTTGTCTTATATTAATCATGACCCTTACTTATATGAAGAAATTGTTCAAAAACTGTAGGTTAATAATTGACACCATTTTTTTTTTAAAGTAACGGGATGTTACTATCCTACTGCTAGGCTCTCTCGATTTTTTTTTTGGAAAGAAGAGCCGGAGCTCAGGCCCACCACGCTAATCCTATGCGGATTAGTAGGTTAGTAGGTTAAACATATCCCCATAATTCTCTGATAATATTCAAGTTTCCTCCCAATTTTTTGCCTTAGCCTCACTGCGTGTGATAAATAAACACAGAAGTTTTTGCCAGAAAAACTCATTGGCGCCTTTGTTTTTGAACCCGTGTCCACCCCGAAAGGGTCGCACGGTCTTACCGCTGGGCAATCCCAGCTCTCATTTAAAAGATTGTCGTAAAATATCACGGTAGAAAACACAGCAGCTATAAACTTACATATACGTAGCTAATAACTTTTATTAGGGCATTTTTTGCAGTGGCTGTGATCTCGTCGTGTCAATGCATCGCTTTGGGCTGCGGACAGTCTCGGGGGACTCGTCAACGCCGGCGAACCTAATCCAATCACAGCTATTGGTCTCCTTGTGCCCCTACTCTCCTTACGCTCTGACTGTAAAGAACACCTGAACAGTTTCATAATAATTTATTACTATCCCGACATTATATTACAAAATTCTGTTTTATTCATTGAAATTTTTTACTGATTTTATACTATTTTAATTACTAAGATTGTAGAGTTATTTAGCCGTGTGGTCCCACTGAGTAAAAAAGACCACCACTTATTTGTTACCAAGCTATCATAAAAGGCGACTAAGGTAAGGTTATCCACCGTGTGGTATCGGTTGAGTAGAATAGATCTCGATCTCTCGATCGATCTCTTTCTTACCGAGCAGTAAAATAAGACAAAGGTATGTTGACGTTAGGCAGACGGCTGGTCGTAAAATACGTAGCCAAATCATGTGACAATATGTTTATAACATGTTGTGCCGACCCCACTAAGAGTGGGATAAGGGAAGGCGAAAGATGAAGATTGTAGAGTTAATTATTCTAGTTAAACATTCTTTTTTGTTAATAAGCTTTTTTTACTTAAATCGATATAACTAATAGTGATATTGAATTATTCATGTTATTTTATTTGTAGATTTAATACGTAATTTGAAAAATTAAAGAAATACTTTATTTATTTAGTAAGATAACAGTATTATAAACATACATTTTTGTTTTTTACATGTATTTCATACAGTATTAATCTACTTAAAATACTATTATAGGCATATACAACATTCAAAAATAGTAAAAATAAAAATAAACATTGGTTTCTACCATAGTAAAAGTAAAAATTTTAAATATTTGGGAACTAAAAGTAAAAAATAATAAAAAATATATAATAATAATAATAAACAAAGAACTACAGAAAAATTTTAAAAATACTTGAAATTTATAAGTGCTACAAGAGACGTAGGCCTGTCACCGTGCTACGAGCCGTAGCAGTCTTATGAGCCGCCAGTTAATTTACCTAAGCATCTTACCGCTATCTGTCAGCGCCCGCTACGATTATGGTAATTGTTAATTGTAATTCCCTTATCACTCTTTGTGCTGCACTGAGAACACGGTATATCTAAATTAAATATTATAACTCTGTGAATATTTATACATATTTCAAGCTGTGATAGCCCAGCGGCGCGACCGTGTGAATCTATAGAGACGATCATGGGTTCAAACCCGGGCAGATACCAATGAGATTTTCTATAAAAACTTATGTGTCTAATTGATGAAGGCGAAGGAAAATATCGTGAGGAAACCTGTATGTCTCTTGAGAATCCTAGAGATATGTGAAACCTACCAATCCGCATTGGAGCAGCGTGGCAGGTCTTAACACCAATACTTCTCTCCAAATCGGAGAGAGGAGGCCTATGCCCAGCAGCGGGATAGTAACTGGCCGTTATTTATACATACTTCGATCGCACTCTAATTGGGGTCGGCGCAACATGTTTTATGGTGTGATGTGATTTCGTCAACCTACCTTAGTCGCATTAACGACACCTCGGTAAGAAATGAGGGTGGACACGGCGGGTCAAATTACCTTAGTGGCCTTTTACGACACCTCGATAAGACACTCGACAATGGCTATTCTACTCAGCCGAATACCACATTATACACACTTCGTTGGCCTATGTTTTTTACGGATTCGACCATGATTGCAAAAGGTCAAAGTGTGTCCAAAATAATTGATCCGATTTCCTCATAGTATAAGACTTTCTCTCCTCTCTTTCTCTTTTTTGGAGAGTAATTTTGACCCACTCCAATAATGTAGATTGGTAGTTTATACATATCCCCAGAATTTTCTAGAATCAGGTTTCCGCCAATGTTTTCTTTTACCGAAAAGCGTGTAATAAATTTTTAAATATCAACAACCTATACTTAAAATAAAAAGTAAAGTAACGGCCTGTTACTATAACATTGCAGGTCATAGGCCTCCCCTCTCCGTTTTTGGAGGGAAGAATTAGAGCCAAGACTAACCACGTAGCTCCATCGCGGATTGGTAGGTTACAGATATCTCTAGAATTCTCAAGAGATTCCTCACAATGTTTTCCACTGAAAAGCGTGTGATAAATTGCAATTATAAATTAAACACATAAGTTTTAAAATAAAAAATCGTACGGTCTCACCACTGGGCTATCTCACGCCGAACTTAATAAAAACAAAAAAGAGTCTTCAACTACTAAATCTTCTACCAATAAATGGACCTAAAACGCCTTCGGCCAATTAGCCACCAAATGAACGTAACTGCAAGGAATGATGAGATGTATTAGAGATTTCAGCGTCGGTGGAAACCGCCGCCTCTGGGTAGAAGTAATGGACGCGAGATGCGAGGGGACTGGCTATAAGTCACCCGGTCATCTGATAGCCACGAATCAATGACCGCCCCGCTATGATACATGGGATTACCCGCCGTTTATAGTTTTAGCTTCGGTCACCGAATTAATATTGCGGAAATAACTCATATACGTTTTTATGGTTTTGATATGTTCATTAGTAATCGTAGATATGGTTTTCTTTTAGGGAATTAAAGACCCAATATTCCTTTTTCTAAATAATAGAATTTACTGTATTTAGCACCAAATGGGCAAAAGCTTAAGCTCTCTCTTCAGAGAGAGTGATAAAGATCTTACAACTCCCGATTTTTATATATATAGATTTCATCACAATGTTATACTTCACTTAGTATATTTGAATCGCAAATAATCATAAAGAACTCGCGAATCCTTAGTAATGAACACCGCCAATTAGTGATCGACCATTACGACTCTGTTCATAAAGTAATAAATATATACTAAAACTAACACATTGTTTTAGCTAAAACTCCAATATAATGAACATTACACCTAGCGGGAAATTATTTGAAAATAATACTTATTTTATTGTAATAATTGAAAAAATACCATACAATTAATCAGTTCCTATTGTTGTAAGTCCATTTACATTTAAGACTAACATTACATTATCAACGCCAACAAAATGGCAACAATTACATCACTCACATTTAAGTTCGTTTAAGCTAATGATTCCCTAAGTATGAGACTAAATAAATAAAAATATTCGTTTCTTCTGAAGCTCATAATAAATACGAATACAAAAACGCAAATCTGTTTATTTCATTTTCATAAAAAGAGATTTAGACCGAGACAACATAAATAGTGTCAGAAGATCTCAACGAAAAGCAAGTCAAAGCATGACTAAAATGAATACAATATATAAAATCGGATAAGTAGTAAAACTACAAAAGCTTTTAGATACCTGTCACTAGCATTGTTGTTAAATCAGGTTTAAGGGTCGGCCCTGTCACTGCAGGTCTGTTTCAGGCGAGAGGGCTCTCGTTAGCGCGAACGTGACGCGCCCGCGTTCGCGGCCGCCGGTAAACACGTGGGTAGATAACAATCTATTTGGATTGCCTCTATATTTCATTTTTCCCTGTGTGCCCGCGCTAACTAGATAGACGCGCTTTCACGTACTGCAAAGGTAATACGGGAGCGTCTCTTTTAAAAAGGAATTTATCCTGTGAGAAGTGTTACAATGTTTAACGTCCTCGGTTTCAAGCGTGAAAATATTTAATGATGAAAGGAATTATGTTTCCCGATACTCTGATAGATTTTTTTGGTACCTACATTTTATAATGTGATTAGTTTGAAAAATATAATAATTTAAATTCGTACCTAATGACAGCATATGTATATTCAATATTTAGTACCTGGCTGACCGTGCCATCCACGGTATTTAAAAAAAAAGCAATTAATAAAATAAACAAAAGAAAGAAAGTGCTAGCGACATCTGGCTGACTTGATTCCGCATATTTTCACTTATTTTGTCCGCCCGTTCCCAATTGAGCTATAACAACTTTACAAATGACAAGAAAATTAACCTTTGTATTCTGTCTATATTTAAGCAGTCTTTCAATGCCTGAAAACAGGGACAAAAATATATTTTTATTAATAAAACCTAGCGAGATCGATTTATCGCCCCCGAAAACCTCTACATACTGAATTTCATGAAAATCATTGGAACCGTCTCCGATATTCAGATTATATATAAACAAGATTAGCTTATTCAAATATTAAATATATACGTTTATCTTAATTAACACAATCAATTAAAGACGGTATAAATTAGAGATCATATGGAAAACTGTTAATATTTTTTCTTATTATTATGTTTATATACAGTTAAAATCCGTGGACATAACGCGCAAAAGACATTCATTAGTAAAATGTTATTTTAGACTCGGCCGTTCACACAAGATGCGGTGAAACTGCCTCTCCTGAACTGTCAGCTCCGCGAGTCGCGGCTTCGATTCCCGCCTAGGGGCAACAATTTTCTGAAAAAAATTGTTGTTTTCTAGAGTTTAGGTGTATTTAATTATTATCTAAAAATTATATATGTATATATTTACCAATCGTCTGTCACTCATACCACAAGTATTAAGTTACTTTGGGGACGGACGACGGTTTGTGTAATTGTCCCATATATTTCTTGTATTTCGTTATTATAAATACTTTGATAATCAGGTCCATGACCTTCTGGCTAATGGTTCTGAAGCCTTTCTAAAGGCTGTGGTAATGTGATCGCAAAGTCAACGTTAATACTTTTAGAAAACCTTTTCTTACTTCTTAGTAACATCAATTGAAATTTCTGACGACGTGTGATTATTCTATTACGTGTCGTAGTAGTAAAGGTGTCATGTAACGGTTAGTTAGGCAGTATTTATCCTGGAACACTCCTGGTCAGCCAATGAATAGTACACACTGAGCGCCCCTCGATGAAATGCAATCACGGACCACGAGGATCCACAGCTATAGCACGCAGCCTGCATACAAGAACACGGGAAGAATAAATCTTTCTCTCGGAATCTAAGTCAAGATCCATAGTGCTTGCAGATGTCATAGACATAAATTGCATATGAAACGTAATGGAACTAGTTCAACAGCGTATTTTTCTTCGTTATACTCAGCTAGGTTTAAAAATAACACGCCATAAGTTTAAAATTTAATATAAAACATAGTTTTGCTGAAATAAACACTTAACACAAAGAAACCTCTTTAGTTTTTATATTTTTACTGGACTAAGAGTTTAATTCTTTCTACTTAACTTAGTTCAGTTGTATTATACATTAAAATATTTGATATTTGATATTTTTGTATTAAATATAGTCACGATTTCAATTCGATATAAGTGTAACGGCAAATTAGAAATAGTAACAAAATTACAAAATATTAAAAAAAAAAAATCTTATATCTTAATTATACTCTGATAAATTTGTATTATATTTAATATTATACTATATGTAGTTAGTAGTTAATTAGTAATATTTATATTATATATTAAATTCTTCTGTCACAATGTAGTTACTATACTACTTCTAAACGGCTTGACCGATTTTTTATGAAATTTTATATGCATATTCAGTAGGTCTAAGAATCGGATGCAATCTATTTTTCATACTCCTAAGTGATAAGGGTTGCCCATTCCAAAAAATGTTTTACTTTTGGTCAATTTTTTTCTTTTTTATATAATGTTCACTAAAAATTACCTAAAAAAAATTTTTATAGCAAAGTAACGTTTGCCCAATCAGTTAGTACCTAATAATATAATATTATTTTCGCATAAAGTAGAAATTAATTTAATTTAATTTAAATTAAAGATTATTTAATCTTAAATTTAAATTAAAATTAAAAATCTATTTATGTATTTACATAAATAGATTGCTCATTGTAATAAGGCCACCTTTCTACGTCTTTATTGTTAGAAATCGCTATTATGTTGCTCTTTTTTTCTTAATTGTATTTTATTGTTGGAATGTGGAATAAAGTCTTATAAATAAATGCTTAATTACTTGTCTTAAACATGTAGCTAAATGATCATGATTGGAAACAAAATATGTCTATCAATAATGACGAGAATATTTTGAAATAATTGAATAGTTTTAAGCCGGAAAACTTAACTATCAAATAAGCGTTACCGGCTTAACTCTAAGTCCTTTTACCAACCTGCTCTTCACATCCTTTTCAGTGATAAAAGGGTTTTTATTATATTTTAAGTATACGCTCGTTTGCACGCGAATGGGCCACTTAACCACGAAGACAAGCGCCCAATGAACCGCAGTTTGCAATTCACCCCATATAACTCTATTAGGAAAGTTTATGTGGAAGATAATAGTTCTGCCACGCTTTTTGCTTGTTTTCAGTTTTCTAAAAAAATACTGCGGTCTAAAGCAAACCAAATATATACCGATTAATTTTTTTCTAATATAGCCATTATCTTCTCACTGTTCCAACATATTTTTAGTCCGACATGCTAAAGTGTATCGCAAAAAGTTATGTTAACCATAAAATATAACAGATAACTATCTTTAAACAATGTTATCTTATTTATTAATTAAGCTAATTACTATCTTTAATCAATGAAATAATTTTATGTAAGTTAAATTCATACGTAACTAAAAAAAAACCTGCAATTTACACGATAAAGTGGCGTTTGAGACCTCGAAAATATATACATACTAAAACAGTGTTAGATAAGAATTTTTGTATCATGAGTGATGTCTACATAACACAAGTTATATACTCGAAAGTTCTCCTCCTGCCTTTTCCTTTTTTGTTACTGTTTAAGAGCAAAAAAGATATACCTAAATGAAAATTGGCAATACAGGACAGTTTATTGGTAACTTGTAAAACAGACCCTAAGGATGCTAACATTATGAAGATCCTCAACGTAAAATAGGAGTACAAAGATGACGTAATAAAAAGCACCCATTAAATTTACGAGTTAGAATGATACTGCAACAAGCAATCGCGTCAATATCAATACAATCGCTATGAAGACAGAGCAGTTGTTAGACAGGTACGACACGGGATCGAAATACGGACCGAACGTAAAACGTGACTGGAATACTGGATTGAAAGGAGCGCGAAATCAAGATACGATTCCATTATATTTTCCTCGGGATAGGCTAAATACAGGAACCGTTTACTATATTCATTTAACTAGAACTCACAATGTGTATATTTAAACTCAAGTAAGCTTTTTTTTAATTTTTTTTTATAAGGTAAAACAGCATGTACATAATAAATACTTAGCAAAATAAAACTAGTGTTATTTCTAAAACGGTATGTCACACTACTTATAGGCCTACACAACAATTCAAAATTAATATAAAAAGTATTGAAATAAATCTTTAACTCAAATTTGCAAATTTATCTTTAAATCTATCTGCTAATGTGAGATTGTGGTAGTGGATGTGTGCAGCGCCAGTCGAGACGTTTTTACTACTAGGTAGGTGTGAAAACAGATACTACACTCTCTACATTTAGCACTACATATATTTCCTTTTATTGCAGATTACAGCGAAGTAATATTTTTATAACTTTCACTGTATAACTGCATCATAACTCATAAGTACACTCAGAAGTACATAATTATCGCAAAAAAAAAAAGTATCTCTATATTAAAAGTAAGTAAAAAATTAAATTTCGCATGTATTTGCATATAAATTCTAGTTTACTAAAAATTTCAAACAATACCAAACAAATGAATATTCTAGAAAAGTATAGTGCGAACAAACCCATAAATAAAAAACGGAAATGCTTTCTTTGAATATCGGCGCTAGTAAAATTTGCTACACTCTCGATCGCTTCTATCATGTTTAGAAACAGAATCTAAATCATGTTAAGTAACTGTATGTAACAATAAAAAAAAATCTTTATCTATAAATGAAATTAAAAACCAAAAACAAAACAAGATTACTTTGAAGATTTAAAAAAAGTTTATATGGAATAAAAATATTTATTCAAAACAAAATAAAGTCTCATTAATTAAAATAAAAGTTTTAATTAAAGAATCCCAACATCATAACAATAAGTATCATGGTTAATTTTTATTTATTATCCGTTTAAATATCATAGATACAGAGACGGTCGATACAATATTTATGGAACGTATAATATTTCAAGTACGAGTAAAGTAATACATAAAATATATTTTGTTTTGTGTAATGATATAATGTAAATTACATTGTACCTACTCTATTTCCGTCTTATAAAAAACTTATAACGTCATTTACGTCTTATTCGTCTATTTGCTATTTACGTCTTAGTAATAATCTATTAAGATACAGGCCTGTAACTATCTTACTGCTGGGCACATCCTTTTTTGACCTTTCAGAATAAGGCTAAAGCTTCCAGCTTAGATTCATGTCGTTCGGTTTCATGGTATATTTAGCCAGGATCCACAAAAAGCAAAAAGCGCTTTATACGTTGTTAATATCACAGTTCACAAGTGCCTAGGTTTTAAACCCGCATTCACCTTGAAGGAAAATAAATAATAAGAAATAATTGGATGCATTTTTTAAATATAATTGTTTACGTTAAGCTCTCATTCTATAAAAGTAAAATCGTTCCGGAATCACTAATTTGCAACCCTCCAAAGCGATTGTGCGTTGCCGGTTTGTGAGCGACAACGCATTTGATTCTTATTCATGGATGGGGCCGGGTCGACCGCGACCTAACGATTTGATAATGTATTCACTTGATAAAGCGGAAGGTGGTACTTCGCGAGTGCCGCATTAAAAAACCAATTACAGCGTGACTAAATCGCGACGCTGCTCGCAGCTATTTGTCAGACTCCAGAGGGATAAGAGTATATTCTAAATTTAATTTCACGCAATTTTTAAACTGGGGGCAGTTGAAAATATTATTTTTTATTGAGCTCTAGTTACGAAGTTTATTAATCGAATATTAGGGCAGCAACTTCGTAAGTACTTTGATGGGGTGGATTTAGAAATTACAAAACTGAGATATGTATACAATTCTGCGTGCATCCTATAAATATAAACATTCAATAGATAGTTTATGTGGTGGGAAATTCGGCTATGATGTTGGCCTCGAAAATCGTAAGGTCAACCCGATAGAATAAGACGTTAGTATAGCCGTTACGTTAGTTTAAATTAAAAAATTCAACAGATAGAAATAAATACGTATATTAATTTATCATAAACAGTTAAATGTCTAGGTATACGTATAATAATTAATTGAATCATTTTAAATATACGTACACAGATATATTATAGTTTTCACAGACAAATAAGAAAACATTTTTTCTGTCTTATTCTCTTACATTACGAGATCCGAGACAAACCAGATCTATATATTTGGTTAACTAATCCCTTTTTACATGTATGGCCAACAACGATCTTCATAGGTCGAGACAATAAAACGTGGCTTATTTTTATCACAGAAGCCTAGTGTTGTGAACGCAGCCACAACAAACCTTTTATATCTGTCATCAATCAATTAATTCAAATTTGACAACTACTCTTGTAACGGACTAACTTACTTGCCTTACTACTACACGGACTTACTACCTTTAACCAAAACTGACGATTAAAAACTGAGAAAAGAAGACTTCATTGTATTATTACCAGCGCCTAAATATCTTCACAACATCTAAGAAGAATCAAGTGGTCCTTCGATCGACAAGAGATACATTGGAGGAGAATTTCGATTTTCAGAAGAAATCGTCAGCCTTAACATACAACGGTCTTCAAGCCGCCTTCATCAATTTGAAAGTTCATACAATTTTAGAGTGAGTCCGTTCCTTTATAAGCCTTATTTTTCCTTCCTTATTATAAATTTGTCTCATTTGTGTCAAGCGCGCCAACTAAATTTCAAATATATCACCGTTTACTAATGTACGCGGGCATCAGTCTTACTCGATTTATAAATGCACGGGCTTATTAGCTGCATAAAACCGGTTCCCCGTGCCTTCCATCGATCCCCGCGCACAATAAAAGCGAAACAATTCATAGTCATTAGTAAACATCATACGTAAACTGTTGCATCATAATTTTATTTACTGTTACATCTTCATTGTATTAGTCGTTTTCTATCCATAGTAAGTACATAGTGTTATTGTTTTAAAAATGAGTGACAGTAAGATTAAAGATCTCGTAAAAAAGCGCGGTTCTATTAAATCTAAATTAACACAGTTTTCATCTTATCTTGGCCTGTTAAAAGGGTGTGACTCGTTAAGTGAATTACAACTAAAGGAATTAGAGTGCCGTTTTCGTAAAATTGAGTTACTTTATAGTGATTTTGATGTGTTGCAGTCGGAAATTGAGGTGTTAACAGACCCGCCTGATAGTGCCTATTCGGATCGCGAAGCATTTGACGGCGTATATTTTAGACTCGTATCTGAAGCTTCGATGTTGCTCAGCCCTCCACCAGCCGCTCATCAACGGCGGTCTTCGGTGTCAAGCGAGGATGAGTCATCGTTCAGAGACGGGGGCAGGCATGATTTCGTCAGGCTGCCTAAGATCGATTTACCGCACTTCGATGGTGACTACCAGCACTGGCTCGAATTCCGAGATACGTATATTTCTCTTATACACAATAACAACTCGATAAGTGATATAAATAAATTTCATTATTTACGCGCGGCGCTTAAAGGCGCTGCTGCGTTATCAATTAAATCTCTCGATTTTACCGCTGTTAATTATAAATTAGCGTGGCAACTATTGACTGAGAGATATGACAATGAACGTCTACTCGTTAATCACCACTTACAAAGTTTATTTAGTTTAGAATCGATGCACAAAGAGTCATGTTATTTATTACGTAATATGGTAGATGTAATTAATAAAAATTTACGTGCCCTCGCGACATTAGGGCAGCCTACAGACCATTGGGATACCATAATTATTTTTATTATGTCTAAAAAATTAGATTCGTTTTCAAGTCGCCAATGGGAGGAGTACAGGAATAGCCTTGGTGGTATTCCTAATCTCCAACAATTTTTAAAATTCCTTAGCAACAGGGCAGATTTACTTGAGACGTTACAGGAAAACAATAAACATAAACAAAAAACAAATACTTTAACACAGTCAGACACTCACAAAAATAAAACATACACATCTTTCACAGATTATCACACATATAAATGCCCAATTTGTTCGCAGGCTCATTTTATTTTTAGCTGTGAAACATTCAGAAAATTAAATGTTGACTTGCGAATAAAAAAGGCCAGTGAGTTTAATTTATGCAGGAATTGTCTTCGTCCTGGACATTCTCATAAAACGTGTAAATTAACCCATTGTAAATACTGCCAAGAGAAACATAATACCTTGTTACACATTGAGACCCCCAAGGAACCTGTAGGTATGACAGTGGCGTTATCGGCGGACTTATCCTCAACACATTGTAACACGTCTACTGTATTACTATCCACAGCTATGGTGCGGGTGCGGGACGCGCGCGGCAAGCTGCATTCGGCCCGATTGCTGCTCGACAACGGCAGCACGTCTAACTTTGTGACGCAGCGGTTCAGTGAGAGACTCGGTCTGGTAAGGAGGCGCGTCAGCTCCACGGTGAACGGTATTAATAATCAATTTTCTTTAATATCAGAGTCTTGTGATTTAGTAATAGAAGCATCATTTGGTGATTATAAGGAATTAATTAGCTGTTATCTACTACCGGAAATCACAAAATTTTTACCGCCTTCATACATAGATATTAAATACGTGCCAATTCCTAAAAATATTAAATTAGCAGATCCTTCATTTAACGTACCTTCAGAAATAGATATCTTAGTCGGAGCGGAGGTCTTCTGGAACGTTCTAGGTTTAAACATAATTGACTTAGGCAAGCGTCAGCCAAAGCTTCGCGATTCAAAATTAGGATGGCTCTTATCTGGCTGTCTTCTTAATAACACAAACATAAATCATATATCAAATTCTAATAATTTTTGTAATTTCATCAGTCATTATGATGAGTCTTTACTTACCCGATTCTGGGAGCTCGATGCAGTATCATCACAGCACAGCATGTCACTTGAAGAAAAGGCCTGTGAAAGCATTTTCCAGAACACAACACGACGCGACGAAGATGGTCGTTTCGTCGTAACCATACCTCTAAAAGAGTCCCCGGATGTACTTGGGGATTCTTATAAATTAGCTAAAATTCGTTTTCTTTCTTTAGAGAAACGCTTAAATAAAGACGCAATTTTAAAGAACTTGTACATGCAATTTATAAAAGAATATATTGAATTGGGTCACATGACGCGTAATAAACATAAAATTGATAATTCAGATTTACCTAACATTTACTTACCGCATCATGGAGTTATTCGGGAGTCTAATACGACTACAAAATTGAGAGTGGTCTTTGATGCTTCGGCTGCCACTTCTACAAATAAATCTTTCAACGACATCCAAATGGTAGGTCCTACTGTACAAGATGACATTTTTTCGATCTTGTTACGATTCAGGCAACACAAAATCGTCGTGACAGCCGATGTTGAAAAAATGTACAGAGCCATTTCGGTTGATAAGTCTCAACGATCTCTTCAACAAATCATCTTCCGTTTCGACCAGTCTGAACCACTAGACACGTACACTTTAAACACAGTCACATACGGCACTGCATCGGCCCCTTATTTAGCGACTAAGTGTTTGGTATCTCTTGCGGATCAGACAAAGGACGAAGCAGTGCAGAACGCTATACGACATGACTTTTACGTAGACGATTATTTAGGCGGTGGTGAATCGTTAGAATCTGTAATCTCTCTTTGCAAAGGCGTAAGAGATATCTTAGGTTCAGCAAAGATGAATTTACGTAAATGGCAGTCTAATAGTCTTGAGGTTTTACATGCTATCAACGGTATGTCGTGCGATTCAGACAAACTTGATTCGAAAAATTTAAACAATAATGCATCTTCTAAAACATTAGGACTTTATTGGGAATCGGCTTCAGATTACCTGCATTACACAATTGATATTGACATTAATAAAAAGTTAACAAAACGTAATATTATTTCGATTGTGAGTCAAGTGTTTGATCCTTTAGGACTTGTGGGTCCATGCATAGTATCAGCGAAACTAATATTTCAAACTTTATGGATTCGTAAATGCGATTGGGATTCTGAAGTACCTGAGGACATAAAAAAGGACTTTTTAGAGATTGCTAATTCACTTCACCATTTAAATTCTCTTAAAATCCCTAGGTGGATATCATGTAGTGATTCATCTATTATTGAATTGCACATATTTTCAGATGCGTCCGAACGTGCGTATGGTGGTTGTATCTATGTAAGAACGGTCGAGAGTAATGGTTCCGTAAATGTTAAACTTTTAGCAGCAAAAAATAAAGTGGCACCCGTTAAACCTAAGCATACCATACCACGCTTAGAACTTTCTGCTGCATTGCTAGCCACCAGACTCTGGAAGAAAGTGATTAGTGCACTATCTATAAAGTTTCATCAACACTATTTCTGGTCAGATTCTACCATAGTGCTAGCATGGCTGACCAATTCTCCGTCTACATTAGTTCCGTTCATACGAAATAGGGTTGGTGAGATACAAGAAAGTACACAAGGTTACACCTGGAGCTATGTACCGTCTAAATCCAATCCTGCAGACCTTGTCTCTCGCGGGGTGAAGGCTGATTCCATCACCGGAACCTCACTTTGGTGGTCGGGTCCAGACTTCTTACATCATACATTCATTCAGTTTCCAGAAGTACATAAAAAGACAGACATTTCATTACACACAAGCACATCACTCACAGTAGACGATAACACTCATAACAGAATTCTTCATCTCATACACAAATATAGTCATTTCAGTAAAATAATTAGAATATTTGCCTATGTCAAAAGATTCATACACAATTGCAGACACTCACACAAAACACGCAGCACGCTCACATATAAGGAATTGCAATTATCACGTAATATCATACTACATCATGCCCAGCGGGAAATGGTTCCCGAAGAATATCTTGTTTTAAAGGCAGGGCAACCTTTACCCGCAAACAGCAAACTTAAGTCTTTGTCACCATTTCTAGATGGTGACGATCTTATAAGAGTAGGTGGGCGTCTTAAGAACTCTTTTTATGCCTTTGATGTTAAGCATCCTATCGTTCTTTGCGCTAAACATCACCTTACTGTAGCATTATTTAACATGCAACATAAAATCTTAATGCATGCAGGTCCTCAGCTTCTTCTGAGTAATATAAGACAGAGTTATTGGCCCATAAATGGACGAAATCTTGCTCGAAGGGTCGTCCATTCATGTGTTCGCTGTCATCGATTAAGAGCAACTCCTATTCAACCCATTATGGGAAATTTACCAAGCGAGCGAACGCAAATAGAATACCCATTTCTAACAACAGGTATTGATTACGCGGGGCCAGTGCTTATACTCGATCGTAAAGGCAGAGGAGGCAGGCTGACAAAATCATATATTTGTGTATTTGTATGTTTCGCAGTTAAGGCAGTACACCTTGAGCTTATCACAGACCTCACCAAGGAGGCATTTTTGGCGGGTCTTAACCGATTTATCTCGCGTCGCGGTAAACCAGCAACGATTTACTGCGACAATGGTACTACCTTTGTTGGAGCAAGTAACGAGCTTGCTCAATCACAAACAGACCAAGATACTATTCAATCTAAGTTATTAGAACAAGGTATAAACTTTAAATTCATTCCTGCGTATAGTCCGCATTTTGGTGGAATTTGGGAGGCCGCTGTTAGGTCTGTAAAACACCATTTACGTCGTGTTTTATCTTTAGCCCATCTTAATTATGAAGAAATGGTCACGTGCTTAACACAAATAGAGGCAATTTTAAACTCACGTCCTCTAACCCCTCTGTCAACGGATCCATCTGATCTGTCCTTCCTTTCTCCTGCTCATTTCCTTGTCGGACGATCTCTAATATCTGCACCGCATCCGAACTTAATAGAAAAGAACATTAATCGTCTCCAACGATACCAGAGGGTCGAAAAACTACGGCAACATTTTTGGCAGCGTTATTCAAATGAATACATTTCTCTTCTGCAGACCAAGACGAAGTGGACTCATTCTACCGGCCAGCTTCAAGTCGGGTCTCTTGTCCTAGTAAGAGACCGCAATCAACCTCCTCTTTTGTGGCTTCTGGGTCGTGTCACTCGAATTTTCTACGGCAGTGACTCCGTCGGCAGAGTGGCGGAAATACTCACGAAGAGGGGAACCATCACGCGAGCCTTCAACAACATTTGCCCACTTCCAGTGATATGTTGAAGACTTCAGCCCGGGCGGGAGCATGTTGTGAACGCAGCCACAACAAACCTTTTATATCTGTCATCAATCAATTAATTCAAATTTGACAACTACTCTTGTAACGGACTAACTTACTTGCCTTACTACTACACGGACTTACTACCTTTAACCAAAACTGACGATTAAAAACTGAGAAAAGAAGACTTCATTGTATTATTACCAGCGCCTAAATATCTTCACAACATCTAAGAAGAATCACCTAGGAATTTAAAAAAGGTATTTTAAATAGAGCATGAGGGTGCCGTGTAACAAACAGCCGCCCTAATACAATAACGGCCGGAACAAACTATGCCATAAAATATCACCAGTGAATAAATCAGTTTTGCTGTGATGCGCACAAGTCCCGACCCTCTACCTTCTGTGACTATCAAGGATTTATGGTTATAGAAAATAATGTCATAGATAAAATATTAATTGACCAGGCTTAAGTCTATTTGAAAAGTCTACTTAATTAACAAGCCTTAATTGATTTCATTCTGATTTCATTACGTGGATTCTGTTAACCCAAAAAAAAATGACTTTTCTAGTTATTATGGCAATCAGTTACGCTATTATATGCCTGTATAACAAAGTATTCTAGAATCAAGCAATAGCGCACGCTTAGTATTAAAGTGACCTATTTCAAAATTAGACTTAATTGAGTAAGATACATTGTAATTCTTATTTCTGTGCCAGCTATGATATCACGCTACGAACAATATAAAAAAACTATTGATTTTTTGCTCTTCCAAGTTATCAGTAACTTGGAACGAGTTTTGTAAGCGCTACGCATTACTGCAATTTTCCACAAAACAACTTTTTTGAATTAAGTCACTTTAACACTAAGCGTGCGATATGAGTGGCCAACTCGCTAAAAACACGTTAATGAACGTTAAAAGATTAATAAAAGTTTAATATGAGCTAAAGTACCAATAAAAATAGATACGTCTTGTACACAAACGTGTAGTAAGTATAGTTACTAGTTGTATATAATCTCTCTCTCTCCCTAGCTATGTATCCCACATGGTGGTGGGGTCAGCCTTCCTTATTAATCTTCTCCACTTCGCTCGGTCATGGACATCGTCGTCGGTAATTTTGCAAACACTCTTATCTTTTAGCACTACTTCTTTCCACCTTGTCTTGGGTCTCCCAACCGGCCTTGGACCCGGGATGGAAAGCTGTAGTGCCAAATTTCCGACGTCTTCTCTTAAAGAGTGAAGCAAGTTCTTTGGTCCTTCCAGTTAGTGTTCCAACATTTAATGTAGCGAAGCGGACTTTACTAGTTGTATATAATATAATATATAATAATAATATATAATATAATATATATATACACTTACACACACCTTGTGGTTCTGGTGTAAGAAGTTTATAAAAACATGTGAACCCATTAAAGTCGAATTGCAAGCAAATTATTTGTTTCGGTACAATAATGTAAAGAAATCTATAATAACGCTTGTAAAACCATAAAAATCACTTCTAGTTAGACCACGTTAATCTTTGAAATAAAATCTTAAACTTTAATATTTAAATAAGTTTCGACGAGTTCAATAGCTCAGTGGAACAGGTGGGTTAGAAAAATCGAAATTCCCGGATTCGAGTTCCAGATATCACCATCACTTTTTCTTTTTGCATTTTATATCTTTTAAAAAATTACGTCACCCAGGTACTATACTTAATGTGTGAAAAATATTTGAGATCGTAAGAATAGGAATTTCATTGGAATGGCGTAAAGACGTAGGGCACAGAAATGCAGCATCAGTATTCGAGGCAGTGAGCATGAAACAGCGCGGTTCGTGTGGCGCCTTTCCCGCCTCGGCGCACTACCACCCTTGCTAGCACTGATTGAGCCGCGACAAGTTAAACCATTTGAAACAATTTAATAGAGATCAAAAATTCTGGCCCTCACCACGCCCGCACTAACTTTTGAAGTTTTTCCCTCGCTAAAGAGATTATCGTTGAACGGGAAGCTTGGGGGATATAATATGGGTTTTGTGGAATTTGTATTCATTTTTTTCACAATAACTGGTAAAACCAAATATTGTTGGTTCAACCGCGACGTTTAAGTGTTTTTATATGACAGTTACAGATTATGAAATACAAATTTAAGAGGTCAGCTGTTCATGAAAAACCTAATCGCATGTAAATACACATCAAAAATCATATAAGATATTGTCAACAAGCGTTTAAAACAAATCAAATCAAAATAATCTTAATTCAAAAAAGATCTTTCAAGCACATTTGAATCGTCAAGGATCAATATGGTTAATGAAGCTACAACAACAAACGCAAAGTGGTAAGAAAAAATGCATATTATTTATTTATGTGCAATAAAAAATGTTGGAAAAAACATTTGGTAAAAAACGTGTACAAAGGTCAACTTATTCCTATGACAGAGATATCTGCCAGCTAAACTACGAAGTGAGACAATTTATAGTTAAGAAAAATTTCGTACGCAAATATTAATTATTGTCCGAACAATTATTAGGTTAGAGTAGTATTAGGTAATTATAAGTTAAATTTACATTGTATTTACTAACACTTAGGCTTAAGGTATTTTACTAACAACTGGACTGACTGTGCAGTCTTAAATAAAGATGATTATTATTATTATTATTATTAAACATTATGAATTAGAATTACCTTACTAATAATTATTGTAGTTTTTTACAATATTTTTCTCAAATATTTATAAGTTTTTAAAAGTTATGAACGTGAAGTGAAGTCCATTTTTAATAACATTTTCTTGATTTTCATTCAACTGATGAAACCCTGCTGCCCGACACAAGCCTCTTGGAGAAATTTATTTCGTCGCTTGGATATAGCAGTAACCTGCACCATTTTATAAGGTACTCTGCTCAACGGGGACAATAACATAATGTGATTCTAATAACATTTGATACTTACCTATAAATATGTTACTTTAGTGCTCTAGATTATTGCAATTCCTTCAAAGATCTCATATGAACTCCACTTCTTTGCTGGAGGGCTATCATTGTAAAACACTTTCTATCGCATGGTGCTTATAATGAATGCAACCAAAACTCAACCTTTAACTCGATGCAATAGAGTTGAACATTCTTGTGTATTTTTTCCCTGGAACCATGTCATTATATTCGGGGCCTGATATGCGATTGCGTTATGATAGGATCAGAATTCAGCAGAGCGTGAACCTGGAAAAACGCTCCGAGCTACTCATAGAGCATGTCTCTGTTCGACGTTAATTCATTTTTAAAGCTCTTTTCTTTATATGAAGTTGTTACTTCAATACGCTTATAGAAAATAGCTTTTAAAGAATTCATTTTAAATATCAGTATAATATATTTATTTCGTTTCCGTTGTGAGTTAAGTAAGTCAACGTACAAGCGTAAACAAAAATAGAAAATATGTTGAATATAACTGTAAATCAATCCCAAAGCCTATATTTAAAAATTCATAACTAAGTAACAGACAAAAATAATAAATATGTAACTAATATTTTGATTGAGTACTAAATTAACAGTAAAAATTCAAATTTAATATAATAATAATAATAATAATAAATAATATTTATTTCAGAATAACATCCATATGTTGTGTTAGTAACAATTGTTTCTTATAAACTATATTAGTAAATTTTATTTCTAAAAAAACTTAATTTAAATATTTTCCGCTTCTAAGCGGAGCACTCGGTATGTATACATGGGTCAGTATCCAGTGCCTCAATATGGGACAATCCGGTTTCTCACTGATGACCCTCAGCATGATGTTAGAGCTCTCGCGCACTCTGCGCAACAGCGATGCAATTCGTTTGCGCCTGACAGAAACAAAATCATTAGTATGCGCGTGTGCAAACATCGCAGACGCGCTACAATAGCGCGGTAGCCCCAACATCACTCTGAAGGCGTCATTGTACTGGACTCGGAGCGCGTTATAGGCCTTCTGCGTATAGTTGACCCACAGAACCGCACGTGTAAAGTGTTTGGCAGAAGGTCTTGAAAAGTGTAACTTTTACACTTACAGTGCAGCGTGCAAATCTGCGAGCCAGCATATTACATCGGACTGCAATAGCTCTCCTTTCTCTCTCCATATCGAGGTCATCACACAAGTCCTCGGTTACAATATGTCCTAGATATTTAAATTCAGATACCCTCCGAAGAGCGACACCCCCCAGCTTCACTGGTGGAACGTGAGCTGGTTTTCGGACGGACGCTCGAAATACCAGCAGCTCACTCTTCCCCACATTATATCGCAGACCGTGCACCTCCGCGTACCGCTCGCATATTGACAACAGCTTCCGCAGTGCACTGACCGAAGGACTCAACACCACCATGTCGTCTGCATAACTGATGCTGTTCATACAGTGACCATCAATTGAACATCCGACACCTGTGCTACTGAGTTCCTCAATAAGCTGATTAATGTAAAGATTAAAGAGCGCTGGCGAGGTCAAACCTCCCTGTCTCACGCCACACCTCAGCCTGTACTCCTCAGAGAGCTCGTCAAGCCATTTGACCTGATTGGTCTGATTGCTGTACCAATATTTAAATATATTTATGATGTTATACGGCACACCCGTGTCCTTCAGCTTGGACCACAGCAAATCATATCCAACCATGTCAAATGCCTTAGAGAGATCAAGAAAAGCCGCATAAACCGGCGTACTCCTATCGATATAATATCTGACTGTATGTTTAAGCGACAGAATAGCACATTCAGTAGATAGTTTTGGTCTAAAACCAAATTGTGCATCATGGATGTGGAGATAATTTTTGAGCTGTCGCTCCAACATACAGTCAAACACCTTTGCTATAATAGTGGCCAATGAGATCGGTCGATAGTTACCTTTGTCAGTAACATCACCCGTTCCATTTTTCACAACAGGAACTACCACCGTCCTCATCAGCTCAGCCGGTAGATAAGAGTGCCTGATACATACGGTAAACAACAATGCTAACAGTCTTGAGAGATGGGGCCCTGCATTAGCAAGATGTTCTATACTAAGGCCATCATGCCCAGGGGATTTGCCCCTTCTCATTACTTTCAATATCCCGCTAATATCCTCCGCGGTTACAGGGTCAGGCACCTCAGACACATCAAACGTTTCCTCTTTGTGTTTGCTTTGCAGTTGAGCATGTATCTGGAAATGCTCTCGGAACATATTTGCTATGTCCTTTGGGTTTTGAACGCCCCCGATGCTAGCAGGAACGCCAGACTTAGGACTTAGTTTTTGAGTTTTTTTCCAGAATCCACGGAAATTTTTATTCTTATGTTCTATATAGATATAAGTATGTGTTTTTTAATATTCTGTCAACTAAAGTTCAACTTCGAAGAGTGAGTCTATTATTAGTCAGGGTTCAAACTTCAAAGTCTAAAAAGGACCAAGAACTTTCCTTGGAAAATTCGAAGTCTATTTTAAGTAAATTAAGGGGTAATTACGTTCGTGTCACATTTTATACTGAAGAAACACTATCTATTAAGTTTAAGCTTTAATTTATAGACGTAGAACATCATCATCCTCCTGCCCTTATTCCACATTAAATGGGGTCGGCACAACATGTTACAAAGACGTTGTCACGTAATTTGGCTAGGTATTTTACGACCGGCCGCCATCCTGACGGCAACTGATCTTAGTCGTATTTTACTACACCTCGATAAGAAAGAGAGTCTATTCTACTCAATCGGATACCACACGGTGGGTCAACTTACCTTAATCGCCTTACGACACTTTGGTAAGAAATGAGGGTGGTCTATTCTACTCCGCCGGGTACCGCATGACGGTTATTGTCGTAGAACATAATAACAATTTTGTACCAAAACTAGATTTAATTTGTACATTTTGTATGGAGAAAAAATTACGCGAAAAAAATATTTATTAGAAAGCCTGAAAATGATAGCACAGGTAATGCTCTAATCATAGTTTGATATACTAGAGCCATACAAGAGTTATATTGGAGGATTATTGCAAAGTATAATGGAGCAGAACGTCTTCCCCAATCGGCTCATCCGATAAGCACAACCGACCGGAACGATGTTCCCCACTCACATCAATCGCACTATTGATTGTCACTGAAAAATATAGTTCCTGTTTAAATCTAAAAAATGTTCCATACACGCCAATATCAATGTCTTGATAGTGTAACGATACATAGAATTTTTATGACTGCTATAGATGAAGCTAGTTTTATTACCTTCATAAATATTTCGTTTTTTATATTGCCTCCCCTCAGTCGTCTTCGTTAGTCCTGTTGGTAGCTAGGTTTTCTTTTATCTTTGCGTGTCATATATGTTGTTAAGGTTTTAAAAAATTTCTTAACAGAGTACTTAAAGAGATAGTACATAGTTGACTGAGCCATGCTCGGTAATTTTTTACAAAATAAAAAAAGAAACTTTAAAAAAAAGAAAAGTAATTGGGTAGGGCTCGAGACTAGGTATATTAATTTGCGATCACCCTTTCCCCGAATAAGCTACGCTGGCTTGACAATTAACGGCAAAAATAGTATTTTACATATTCAATGTAAATTTTAATATTTTTTTTAATGCCCTAAAACAGGGATAAAACTAATTTTTTTTTAAAAAGAACCTAGCTAGATCAATTTTTCCCCCCAAAAGGCCCTATATACTGAATTTCAGGAAAATCGTTGGAGCCGTTTCCGAGATTCCGAAAATATACATACATATATACATACAAGATTAACTCACTTAAATATTGAACCCCAAAACTCCCTACATACTGAATTTCAGGAAAATCTTTGGAGCCGTTTCCGAGATTCCGAAAATACACATACTTCATTAACTCACTTAAATATTAAAGATTGCTTTACCTAGATTCGGTAACGTATGTCAAAAGTGGTTTCAACTACTATAACTATAAAAAAGCAACACCTACTTAATTTTGTTCATTACTAATTATGTCTCTGTAATATAGCAATGACGAATATTCCAGTCAATTGTTATAACAATATTTAAACCCTTCCCATGGACTCCAGGTAAGCGAATTATGCAACCTAACATGGACAGGTTACCAATGTACTAACTATTCATTCAATTCTTCAAATTCAATAGATACAGTGAGGGAATTCCACTGGGACGTACGTACGTACGTAAATATCTAGCATTTCTTAACGAATCCATATTTTGTAATTGTAATTAATCAGTTGCGAAATTGACCAATGGCGGAAAATATTAATTTTTTATAATATACAAGTAACAAGCGGCACAAAAAGGTACACATGTCATATCATGTTATTTAAGTCAGCAATTTACAAGTCTCTTGTTGCATACATTGTTTTGATTATGAATTACCGATTTCAACATAATTTTAAAAAGTTTACACGGTTTTGTTCATACCTAAATGTTATGTGTTCAATTCAATGAAAAATTTATAAACTATAAAGATAGTAAATCGTAATAAACTATCAGTATCTGGGTAACCGAGCCTTGCTTGGCAATTTTTTTTAAATAAATAAAAAAAATACAAATAAAAATATTAAATTTCTTTTATGTGGAACTGATCCTAGTATTCAGAATTTGAGACCAGCCTTTACTCGATTGAGCTACCATGATTTTGCAATTGAAAGCGTAATTATTCTATGCTTTCACATAAAATTATAGTAGTCATGTTCAGTGTCCGAAACCTAGCTAGATTGATTGATCCCCTCCAAAGCTCTCAACATGCTGAATTTCATGAAAATCGGTGGAGCCGTTTCCAATATTGAAAAAATATGTATATAGAAGATTAACTCATTTAATATTAAAGATATGCAAAATATTACCCAGTCGAAAAAAAATTAAATTCGATTTCAAAAATATCTTTAAGAATATTACCTCAAGGAAAATAGTTCCGATCATAATTTTAATGGGTACCCATTGAAGTAAATAATCTTTAAGATTGATTCCCCACAATCTTCCTAGTCGTCGTTTGATTAAATTTCTGGAAAATCCATTCAAAGCTTGCATTCAAGCGGCACTTATAATATTCGTCTTAGTAAGTATCAATCCTTTTGAAGAAAACGTATCAATTTCAAATCTAGCCGGATGCTCGGCGGTTTGTAGAGGCTTATATTTTTATTTTACCAACAACACAAACACAATCATGACTAATCGGATCTCATCAAATGGCCGGTCATTTAGCGGAACGATCGTCAATCGAAGAATGTCCCGGTGACTATCTAAAGTATTGAGATAATAGGAGCGGGGGTCGACACGAGAGTCCCCGGGCACTGGCAAGGGGCAGTAAGGAATAATGCGAGTGTCCGGGGCGACATTTGCACCGAACTGCCGCCGACCTCTGCCTCTTACTTATGCGGTTTTTAATATTTTTATTGTAATGGCTTTGGTCACTGGGAACAGAAATGGGGGTAGAGAACGCGTATAGAACGCGTGAAGAAAAAATGTGTATTGTAAAAGGTAATTCTTAAAGTAGGTTTTGTTTTTTTTTTCGCATAATCAGGTTGTTATAATTAACAGGCACAAATAAAATTTTTAACCGTTTAGTTTTGAAATACAGTATTAATATAATTACAAACAAAATCTAAGTAGGAGATTAATATTTTAGAAATTTGATTAGAATCAGTTTAGTGTTATATAAATAAGTATATTGCGCATGTGTATTAATAGAAGACAAAAGTCAAAACATTTTACGTAGTAAAGGAGTCTCTTATGTGTTTCAAAATTCCTGTGCACTGAGGTAAATGCCATAAGGAAAAGTGTAAAAAACAGCTGCTATGTGTTTCCCGTCACCCTCGCGGTCACTATTATTAGTAGCTCGACAGCGGTCGCCGTAAAATTGCCCATAAACCATTCTATGGCGACTACGGGTATCGCTGCATTTATTAAAACCGAACCTTAGTCTATGGTACGTCAACAGTTCCTAAAATAAATACACAATAATAAGATCAATTATCTAATACCCTGCTCTGCCGATATTTTGAAAACGATCACTTACGGTTTTTCAAATTGAATTTAACAAATCTTTGAAAATTATATAAATTTATAATTCTCCAACTCTCGATTTATTCAGTTTTTATAAAACATTATCTACCTTCGTAGTTGGTTGCGTCTATTTTTTACACTCAACCTTATTATATTTGGGAGGTTATACATGTCACAATTAGTAGAAAATCAGTAAGGATGCAGGTCGACTACCACAATCATAAATGTATATAGGATTCTTATTGAAATGTTCTAAAGATAAAACTATAGAACCTCAAATTAATTAAGTGAAACACATAGTACCGAAGTTTAATCTAATAAAATCATATGTTAAGGATGTGAGTATTCAAAGCATTGACAACAAGTTGCTTTCATTATTATATAACTCCTGGTTATTCTAAAACAAAAATAACTTTGTTGTTGATTGTTAAGTTATTGGACATTGGAATTACTATAAAAGGAGATTGACGTCTGAACTAAGATTCCCTGTGTAAGATTCAGGTATTATACACCTCTATTAAGTAAAATAGGATGATTGGTTGGTAATAGTTACAACCAAGCTTACACACATACAAGTGAAACTAATATAAATCGCGTAAAAACAATACACCGCTACTTGGGATTACTAAAAAGTTCATGCGCACATCTGGGCATAATATATGATCTGGAATAAACTCTGTCAGTGACCGTTTATGGCTGAGTTCTGTTATTAAAATGTAGCGGAGCATCAGCGCGGGCGATGGTCCGGGAGGTCGAGGCGTCTCCGCGCCGGCTGCGACCGCGACACGATCTGATTTATTACCCGAACAGCAGTATTTTATTCGGCGGGCGCCTCAAGAAAACTATAAGTTTCCGTTCGGCAGGACCAGGGGAGTAGCCCAGTAAATATTGTCTCCGCTCACTGTATCGATACTTATAGACAGATATCGATATTTATTGCGCTGCGTTCCGAGATAATTTGGTAATGGATTAGACTCATTACTAGTTTATTCTAAAGTAAATTATATTTTGTTTTTCGATGTAGCAACACAGTCTTTTTAATGTTCCATTCTAGGCAGTTTTTTGAACATTCTTCTTCATTATTATATAAAGTCATGACAGCTGATTGGGGCTATGTGACTCTAGCCAGGAAGTCACTGATTCCAACCTCGAGAAGGCCAATGAGTTTTTTTATGTGACTTACTAATTTTCACAAATATCACCTTCTTTTGCAGTGAACAAAAACGTCGTGTAAACTGCTTATCTTAAGCGAAATCTTAGGATATATGGAACCTACCAAACATTGAAGTAGTCTGGTGGATCTAAGCTCCAACCCTTCTTTCCAAAAGGGAGCAAAGCCGTTTGCCCATAATTGAGATATTATCAGGCAAAACCAAAAAACTATTGGCTACTATGAGCCACAAAGATGCATAATTCTAAATAACGTATGTATTTCAAAGTAAAAAGTAATTTAAAATTCTTATCATAGCGCTCCTATCCTCGTCATTCCTGACATTTTATCCGCTCGTGAAAGGTGCCCGACTTTCAAAACGAAGGCAATTTGTCCGTCAACGTACATGATCCTTCAGACGGTATTGGGGCATTTACATTGTACAATGTTGGAAAAGGCATTTAATTCGAAGCTTTATGCTTTTGTTCTACCATCAAGAAGTTCCTATACCAAAATAGTGACCATTTTTTAAATTCTCTGAGTCATTTTTAATTCTTACAGAGTTTCCATTTTTAAAGAATCACCGTAAGCAAATGTCACTTACACATTAATTGAAACAAACAGGAAGATTGTAAAACTAAGATTGTTAACTTAAAACTTACGATCATGAAACGCCGAAAGTTTCTTCCGGAATATGTTGATAGTAATACACAATACATATGTAACATATACACAAATGCCTATTAAAAACTTCTTTTCGGGTATTCCTAATGATCATCGTGTAGAAAACGCGTTAATGTATCCTGGACACCAAATCATGTGATGTGACAAGTGAGGATAGGAAGCCAGACTGCAAGCTGACCAACGATCATTCCATACACAGCTATATAAAAAGATGAAAGACGATATGATGCCTAAGATCATCTAAGAGACATATGAAGCTTCGTAAAGAGTCACTAGTGACAATGAGATTAAATTATATATGACACCTATGTTACTCAGATATGAACTCCGTTTCTAATGTTAAACAACTATGTTATATTTTTTTTGGATTGTCGGACTTGCACCGACTAAAAACCTGACAGTGCTCCACCACGCTGCTGGTGGCGGGAACAGGGTACCGTTGCCCACATTGCCCCCATCCCCGCTTGTAGAAACTCTGAACCGCACTCTGGGCCTCTCTAAAAAGTGGCCCCTTCCTACGCTGGACGATGCATGCGTTAGGACGACATTAACTGAAACAAATGAATACGTGATCAGTGTCGCCCTCCAGTGATAATGATCCACTAATGACTCCTCAATGTCACTGCCGCCCGCCCCAGACAAAATGATCCTGTTACGAATTGCCTACTACTACTGGCATTCCAATACTGATTGACGCGCCCTTTATTCGTTAATTCACTACGTAATACGCTGCAAATATTAATTTTATCTAAAAATTAACCAAAAAATAACTAAATAACTTTCATGTTTGTAAAAGGTGTAACTAAACATTAACACACTTATGTATTTTTTTATATTTAACTAGCTGTGGGCGCATAGCAATTGGTTTGTCACAAAGTTTTTCCCGCGTAAATCCTCATAACGCGGGAATTCTAGGATAAAAGTATAGCGTATATTTTGCTCCAATACTTCCTTTATCTTCTAGTGAATCCATTATTTTAATGGACAGTTAGACATTCCGAAAAAAAAAATTAACTATATTAACCAAGAATTAGAATTAGAAGAAATTAAGTAGTTTTAATAGTGTTTATTAATTACATCATCAGAGAAAAGAAGAGAATAAATCTAAGCAACTAAACGAAGCCAATTGCAAAAGTTAATATTCCAATATTATTATTGCATAAGGTAGATTAGGAACTAAGCTTGTAAGTGAAAAGGAAATCCATTGAGCAAATAAGTCTAATACCAATTACATGGATTAGACAAGTATGTGACGGATTAGAGTAAGCTTCTAGTTCGACTAGACGAGACTTAGTATCAACTCGATAATAATATCTACTTAATAAATCTATTTTATATGGTTTTAGGTATAACATAAGTCACACGTCAATTTTACAATTTTGAATGCTAATTTTTAATAACAAATTGAATGGCCTGTAGCGGAAAATATTAGACAATTAAAGGAGACTTCAAGTTGATTGATTCTAGCCTGTTGAAGTCTTTTTAGAAATGTTATTTAGTTAAATATTTAAATTAGTTAATCTTATATGTATATATACATATACTTTCGGAATCTCGGAAACGGCTCCAACGATTTTCCTAAAATTCAGCATGTAGAGGGTTTCGGGGGAGAAAAATCGATATAGATAGGTTTTATGTAAAAAAAAAAAGATTGTTTTATCCTTGTTTTTGGGCATTAAAAAACACTAACATTTATATTGCACTGAATTTTCGCCATTAACTGTCAAGTTAGCGTAGCATATTCGGGGAACGGGCAGCCTCGAGAAACGTAAATATCAAGGATCGATCCCAACTAAATTATTATTTTTCTTTTTTTTAAGTTTTTTTTTTTTAAATTACTGAGCAAGGCTCACCCAGATATTTAAGATATTTAATAAATTATATTTATTACCAAACAAGAAATCCTACTTTATAAAAGTAAAATTTTACAAACTGAGGTGAATGTCCGCTAAGACATATTAACCTACTTAACTGTCGCGTTTGCTCATTTTGATTACAATTATATTAAAAAAAATTGCAGAATCATTATATCTCAATGTTTTCTAAAATTATATATACATGACATTATTGCTATATGACACAATTCGCTGATTTTTCACGTTACTTGGTATTTCGTGTGTAATTTTTCATAATTCATTTGTTACATACATCTATCGTTATATAGACATTATTTAAGAAGGACAAATATATTTAATTTCCTTTGCGTAATAAACTTACTATAAGATTACTGACACACACTAAGCATTAAAATACCCGCAATAATGCGCTATATAGTTTTTTTTCTGTTGCCATAATATGTTATACATATGTTGCTGGATTTTTCATTTCATCAATATTGCTCCAGCATAGAGCTGAGAAAGCAAAGACACAGATACAAAGACAGAGACTTTCGAATTTATAATATCAGTAGTTTGGACAATAATAGCCTTCTCACATAAAGTCTATTTACGTCATTAATCTCCTGCCCTTATCACATTTTAAGTGAGGTCAGTACAATATGTTATAAACACGTTTTCACATGATTTGGCTACGTATTTTACGACCGACCGCCTGCCAGACATGAACTTACCTTAGTCGCCTTTTACGACTATTCGGTAAGAAAGAGGGTGGTCTATCCTACTCAGGCGGATACCATACGGCATAAAAAAGTCTATTAAGGTATAAAAATAAAATCTTTTCATTGATTTATTTCTAATTTTCATTTCATTAAGAAATAAGTATAAGATTTTTGAATAATGTTTTCTCAATCTCTATAGATAGAGATATTCTCGATATCTATAGAGAACTCTAGGAATATGTGTAACCTGGCAATCCGTATTGGAGCAGCGTTATATATAGGTCTAAGCTCCAATCCTTCTCTCCAAAAACAGAGAGAGCCTATGCCAAGCAGTAGGATAGTAACATTACTTTTTTTTGTCTCAACCAAATCGCAGTAGGATAGTAACAGGCCTTTACATTACTTTTTTTTCTCAACTAAATAATTATGCAGTTTATTGTGGAACATACTCGTAATTTCTCCATAGCACATCAAGTTAGTGTTACCCTGTTAGGAAGTCATTAATGTTCAATTGTTTTGTCTCAATCGACGGTATTCACACTCGTTAGCTCCCTGCCCATTACTCGCTACTCGCGTTCGGTGCTACGCCTGACCACAACTTGATTGAACACTTGTATTGACATCTTTAAACATTTAGCATTGATTGTCTGTCGTTGACATTTTGTAAAGACTGATGTAAATAAATATAAAACATTGCTTAACTTTTATTGTCGCTAGCATCTACGTCTAAATTTAATTATGTGTTCGAGGTTCTTAGGAATTAATTACCTAGGCATTGTGAAATTACAATGTTTTTAAAATCTACTATTTTTAAGATCATACGGGGCTCTTATTCATGAGTTCTTTAAGCGGCGTTATCGCGGCATGAATAAGAGCCCAGTGTGGGCTCGAAACTAGTCGGGTCCATCCGATAAAATAAGATTAAGTATATCCGGTTTCTATATATTAATTATGAATACCACTCAATAAAATATTAAGTACTATCTAGCTACATACTAATGTTGTAAATTTGTAAGTCTGTCTATCTTATATAACATGCCTGTTCGCATTGAAGCAGCAAGTTGAGTTGAGTGAGCTCCAAAAATTGTTCCCTAAGGAGAGGAGGTCTAGCTTTTATATTAAATAGTCTCCATTTTTTATAACTGATATTATTATATTTACTGTAAAATTTAATAAGAGCAAAACGTTCATTATTCCTACAGTTGATTCAAATTTGATTTATGGGAGTAAAAAAAAAGGAAATTAAACTTTTATTAAAAAACTATTTCTTATTATAAATGGCGCTTACAAGCAATTTCGTGCCGTCATATTATTATAAAAAAAGCTACTACTGGTTAGGGATGTGACTTAAAGTAAAAAATCGATTATTTCTTCACGTCTCTAATACTGGTTCGGTTAATATACTGCACATTTCCTAGTTTCATGCGCCCTTGTCACAATTCATTACCTGTAATTCGTGTAACGCTGTTGCAGGATCATTAGGTGTCAATTGTTGTGGTAAGAAAGTCAAAATACACTCACGGCCTACTTGCTACGAGTTAACCTCTACGCCAACACTCCCGGATTTGTGCTATAGTAACTTATTAATTCTTCGTTAATCATTTAACAATCATTTCTATTTTTGTTTAGTATAAAATTTGTGTGAAATAATTTCTAGAGAGTCGCAAGCAAAGCAATTTTTAAAAAAGGTATAAAATAAAAAAACAAGCTAGTATGTATGGCTTGTAGATCAGAGGGCGATAAAAATAAAATGTATACAAATCAGTGCAGACAGCTAGTCACCTTCCTAGACTTCAGGGGCTATTAGATGCCTTCAAATTAAATCTAAACAAAATAATCTTTATTCAAATAAGCTCTTTAATCTCTTTTGAATCGTCAAGGATCAATATGATTAATGAAGCTACAACTGGTTAACCTTAATATTTAATGTGGCGTGTACACCACCATTGTCTCACGTTCTCATTGGAAGTAAGGTTTTTTTATTGCACTTTATTTAAAAAAAAGAATATTATCAAAATACTAAATATAGGTTATAAAAATACGACGTGTGGTATCCGGCTGAATAGAATAGTATCACCCTCATTCCTTACCGAGGTGTCGTAAAAGGCGAATAAAATAAGTTGACCCGGCGTGTGGTATTCGGCTGAGTAGAATAGACCAAACTCATTTCTTACCGAGGTGTCGTAAAAGGTGACTAAGGTAAGTTAACCCACCTCGTGGTATCCGGTTGAGTAGAATAGACCACCTTCTTACGGAGGTGTCGTAAAATACAACTAAGGTAAGTTGATGTCAGGCAGGCGGCCGTTCGTAAAATACGTAGCCAAATCATGTGACAAGATGTTTAGAACAAGTTGTGCCGACCCCACTTAGAGTGGGATAAGGGCAGGAAGATGATGATAGGTTATAAAAGTCTTCATGTAAACCTCTGGAGGGCCTTAATACAAAGCAAGGTAACTGACTAAAATATCTCAACAGGAGGGCCTGGATATGTTAAAATGGACATGAATAAGACGAAAATAAAGTCTTCTTCATATATTTCGCGTTCTCGGTCATTGTTAGTAACTCTGCACCCAAAATTGTAGACATTTTAGGTATATGTCATACAAATACATCGTCGAAACAAAATATAGATGTGAACCTACAATTATTGAGAATCCACTATAAAACACATAAACACAAAAAAATGAGATTACACGTTTATGTAAGTTTAAGACAAGTATGACGTGACATTTTTTCATCACAAGTTCCGGCTAGCGATGCGGCCTCGATATGTTTATTGCGTAAATACTGAAATCGTTGAATGTTTTTATATATTTAGATTATAACTTTATGACAGAACAAACATCACATTCTTAGACAATCATCATCCTCCTGCCCTTATCGCACTCTAAGTGGGGTCGGCACAACATGTTATAAACATGCTGTCACATGATTTGGCTGTGTTTTTACGACAGGCCACCTGCCTGACGTCAACTTACCTTAGTCGTATTTTACGACACCTCTGTAAGAAAGAGGGTAGTATATTTTACTAAACCGGATACCACACGGTGGGTCAACTTACCTTAGTCGCCTTTTACGACACCTCAGTAAGTAATGAGGTTGGTCAATTCTACTCAGCCGGATACCACACGGCGGGTCGACTTCCCTTAGTCGCCTTTTACGACACCTCAGTAAGAAATGAGGTTGGTACTATTCTATTCAGCCGGATACCACACGGTGTATCACATTCATAGACAATATGAAATGCTATTTTTATGCTATGTATAACTTATGTATCTTTATAGCCAGGACACATAAACGGCGTATTTGAAGTCGCGCTTAGAAGAAGGATGCCTTTATAAGTGGGGTTGTCCATTTTAGTCATTGCATGCACTATGTCTTAAAGCAATTTTATGGTCACGAATAATTAAACTATAAATATAATAACACAGATCTACATTTACACTACATCATTCTCCTGCCCTTATCCCAATCTTAGTATGGTCAGTCCAACATGTTTTAAACATGTTATGTTAAACATATTTTACAACCGGCCGCCTGCCTGACGTCTACTTACTTAGTCGCCTTTTACGATATCTCGGTAAGAAATGAGGGTGGTCTGTTCTATTCAGCCGGGTAACACACGGCAGTCATTTACACTAATAACATTATTATTGGTCGACAAAATATCAAGTCAATTCTTTTTACCCAAATTAAACATCCATAATGCATAAATATTCGAAATAAGACAAACATAAAATATAATATTTTATTTTACTTCTAATTATCTAAAAAGTTAAATATAGGTAAGTAAAAGTTAAATATAAGTTCTGCTGCAATCAATTATTTTTTAAATACTGCAAACGATTTTTATACTCAGCGTTCGTTCGTTCGCACCAACTTAAGCGTTTAAGCGCCCTGACCAACTGATTTAGTGTTTTTTCTGTGTTCCTTAAAGAAAAACGCCGGTGTGTACGTTTAATTGCTCCAAAATTCAACAAGACTGCTCATAATACTTAATACTTACAAAATATAATATCAGTAAGGATTGTAATAATAGATTATATAGTTAGATTGAAATGCATCAATATTGACCGGTGAAGCTTTTATCTCTATGGAGTCGATTTCGCGAAAACAATGGTCGAGCGGCGCGGTCAGGTTACACAAGCTCAAGGTGAACATTTCATAACATTGACGCCATTGGAATCCTTTTACAATACATTGTAATCGAATATATTGAGATTCTTATTATAACAATTTCGCGTGCACTGCACATTCATGATATCATACCTACATTTGCCTTTATTATTTACAGTATTATATCTTTTGTGTAATATTTAAGTAATATCGAGTAAGAACTAGAAGGGTCGAAATGTAAGTAATTAAAAGAGCCTAGCAACAGAAAAACATATTAAAATTCAATTTCAATCTTCCGTGATGTTATTCAGGAAGAGTCACACCACGAAGTTTGTTTTTTAATACACTTGCATAAGATCAAAAATATATTTCAATCAATAGCGCTTTTGGACACATAATCCGGAAATCCACTCTCCAATCCACGTTCCAAACATTGACTTCCACTATTTTATATTTTCATCATCATTTCATCTATTATAGTATACTACTATACTGATTTATATCACATCATCATCAGCTAAAATACAGGTGGACCTACATAAGACAAGACCCCAAATCATCGTCACCAACTCATTCACATAACTTTTTCCTCAGCCAATAAAGATAGGGTTGCAGTTGGTACTTCTTATTGCACAATCAAAGACCATTAGTCACAATCTTATTGTTAGCAAGTAGGTTTCCAAGGCAGTCGATGCATCTAATGCATCGACTGCCTTAGTGGAGCCACTGTTTACAGAGGACATGACCCAAAGGTGGCACTCTGCGAGGAACAGGGTAGCTGCTGGCGGGGATGGTAGCAATGTGTAACGATGTTAGCGTCGTTACCCTGTCTTCGCCACCAATAGCGTGGTGGAGCAATATCAGATTTTTAATCGATGCGAGTCTGAAATACCCGCCGCTCGTTCCCGTCGGGTGGTGATACCTATAATGATATCCTGATATAAAAAAGGAGGGTGACTCCTTTTTTTATATAAAAAATATATAGATATAAAAAAGGAGGGTAACTCCTTTTTTATATGCCTCACACGACTCATCCTTAATTTGTCTTTTTCCAACGCTAATAGACTTTGCTATTTGGTTCCCTCACTGATGCTTTCGCTTTAACCCATTACGACCGTTAACGCTACAAAAACTGCTAGAGCTATAAATATTGACCTTTGAAAAAAAAATTATGGCAGCAATCACACCACATTTTGTATTGCAAAAATAAAACGGTCATTTTATGAGCCTCATTACCTAGTTGTTTTATTATAATAGATCCTTGTTATCCAAAAATATATCAATGTAGTATCAAAATCTCTTTGTTACTCTCTCTCTTTGTAATAAATACATTATTATCTCGACAAAATGCTTGACGTGATATTTTTTATATCCCTGACATAATTTCTTATATGTACGTACCGGATGTTAATACAAGCTATCTTGTACTCTCTAGTCAAAACAATGTTATCGCCTCTCCTAGATTTCCAGGTATTAATGTTGCTACTGCCAGGCACTGTTTGATAGCAACATGGTTGCACCTGTAATTTGATACGTTTAGATAAATAATATTTAATATATATCGTATGTTTTTGCGAACATACGTTACGGGTTCAACCCCCAGGCAGGCGTCAAAGACTACTTGTTACTTGTTGTACTGTTAAAACTTAGTGCGTAATTGATATTTCCTATTTATCACACGCTTTTCATGAAAACTTCGTGAAACCTATATATCTCTGAAGATCTTAAATAGGCATTATTCTGGTTATGTTCTAATGGTTCTAATGGTAATGTTCTGGCTTAACTTTATATGTACTAAATTTTAGCAATATTGCATTATCCGATTAGCCGTGTAGTGTAACACACAGATAGACAGAAAAACAGACAAAGACTGACGTTCGCATTTATAATATTAGTATACTCGTAGATTTGTTTTTAAATCACTGCCTTTAAACCGTTGATAATTGTCGTCAATGTGCCATCATCCTCCTGCCCTTATCCCCCTCTAAGTGGGGTCGACATGTTGTATGTTATAAACATGCTGTCACATGATTTGGCTGCGTTTTTACGACCGGCCGCCTGCCTGACGTCAACTTATCTCTGTCGTATTTTACGACACCTCAGTAAAAAAGAGAGTGGTCTATTCTACTAAACCGGATGCCACACGGTGGGTCAACTTACCTTAGTCGCCTTTTACGACACCTCGGTAAGAAATGAGGTTGGTCTATTCTACTCAGCCGGATACCACGCGGTGGGTCAACTTACCTTAGTCGCCTTTTACGACACCTCGGTAAGAAATGAGGGTGGTACTATTCTATCAGCCGGATACCACACGGCGTAATTGTCGTCAATGTGTAAACATTATAATATTCAAAACGTTGAGGCAGACAAGTCACAGAAGGCACTACACAGGTGGCGCGGTAATGGCATATAACGGTTCGTTTGCCTACAATCGCGTTTGCGGCGACGCCCCGCGGAGCACAGCCGCTTCATCTAACAATTCACAGCCGACGGGAAAGTCATAGATTGAATTTGTATTTTGAATATTCTGAGCAAGTATGTATAAATTACCTGCGAATTCACACATAACTGCTAGAATGTGAATAAATTTTCAACACATACAATTGCTCTCTCAAAACGTGTAAATTTTGAGGATTTTTGAAGATAATTTTTTTCCTATGTCTTCTTCTTCTTTGTCAACCAATAGACGTCCACTGCTGGACATAGGTCTCTTCATGGGATCTCCATACCACACGATCTTGTGCCGCTTGGACCCAGTGTCTCCCCAAGATCTTTTTAAGGTCGTTAGTCCATCTCGTGGAGGTTCTACCGACACTGCGTTTTCCGGCGCGGGGTCGCCATTCCAACACCTTGAGACCCCAATGCCCATCGGTTCTACGCACTATGTGCCCCGCCCATCGCCACTTCAGCTTCACGACACGCTGAGCTATGTCGGTAACTCTGGTTCTTCTACGGATCTCCTCATTTCCGATTTGATCACGTAGAGATACTCCAAGCATAGCTCGCTCCATCGCCCGCTGAGCGACTCTGAGAATTCTTATGAGGCCCATAGTCAGCGACAACCACCATGTACATTACAGCATTAAGTAATTTAATTCATTTTTCATTTTTTGCCTATGTATATTACATTGCAGTCGACGTGTAAAATTTTAGGATTTTAGAGGATAATTTTTTACCTATGTCAATTTCGGAGTATCAAGCTACTCTATCAATTTTAACCAAATCAGTAATATAGTTTATACCTAGGAAAGACTAGACATCTATATACGATATATCTATATACGAACTAATCGAAAAACAAACTCATCACACTATAATAATAGATTGAAATCTTTTAATCAGTTCTCTAAAAAAAAAAACGGCTCTATTTTTTTAAGGTTAACTTACTTTACCAATTTATTTGGAAGCTCGAAGGATATCTTTATAAGGATAAGGATACTAAATTGGCCCTTACCTATTAATTAAAGTACGTAGTTATACTAAAAATTTCATACTTAACGATTTCACTTTTTACACCAAATAATTTTGAATTAATAATTAAATTTAACCGCAAAATTAAAACTAACACGCCCATAAATATTAGGAGAATGGAAAGCGAAACAGATACAGCAACGTGTCGCCGTGTCTACAAATAAATAATATAACACAAATATACCTGATTTGCAACGTGCACAATATATAACATTTTATATGTTCTATATTGTGCACGTCGACCTCTATTCAGAAGATGACAATAAAATACATGCTCAATCCCTGAAAAAATCGAAAGGGCACGGGTATTATCCAAAAATCCACAAATAAAATTCCAATTATGGGAAAAGAAATGACATATTCCGTTTGCACAAATCCTTAAAACGTCATCCAGATATCCATTACATGTCTATTAAATCTTACGACATATATTTGTAGGGCTCAGTCAGCAGAGATTCCCCTCGCAAACACGGCGCCGATTACAAGCTCGGCCGACTGGAGTAAACGAATATAAAACACATGCGGGAAGACGAATGCAAAATGTACTCAAATTTTGCATAGGTAAACACTGAGCAGACCCCCTTTCACGAATAATCATCGAAAAAATTAAAAAATACCGTGTTCATCGCTAATTTATGAGTATGTCAAACTATTAAAACTTCCTGAGAAAAAGATAACTGACATTTAAATATTTTTCCTATGAACCTATAACCTAACGTGTAAAAAAAGTAAAGTAACGGCCTGTTACTATCCCAATGCTGGGCATAGGCCTCCTCTTTCCGTTTTTGGAGAAAAGGGTTGGAGCTAAGACCTACCACGCTGCTCCAATGCGGATCCGTAGGTTACACATATCCTTAAATTTCACTAGAGATATGCAGGTTTCCTCACGATTTTTTACTTCGCCGAAAAGCGTATGATAAATTGCAATTATCAATTAAACACATAAGTTTTAATAGAAAAACTCATTGGTGCCTGCCGGGTTTGAACTCGTGATCCTCTTGAAAGAGTCGCTTAAGCTAACCACGTGTACTAAACATTAATATAGCATTATTTAGATAAGCAGCACATGATTTGGATATGTATTTTACGACCGGCCGCTTGCCTGACGTCACCTTACCTTAATCGTATTTTACGACCGGCCGCTTGCCTGACGTCACCTTACCTTAATCGTATTTTACGACACCTCGGTAAGAAAGAGGGTGGTCTATTATATTCAACCGGATACCACACGGTGGGTATAATATTAATATAACGGTGTAATATCAATATAATTAGCCGTGTGGTATCCGGCTAAGTAGAATAGTACCACCCTCATTTCTTACCGAGGTGTCGTAAAAGGCGACTAAGGTAAGTAGACCCACCGTGTGGTATCCGGTTTAGTAGAATAGACCACCCTCATTCTTACCGAGGTGTCGTATAAATACGACTAAGGTAAGTTAACGTCAGGCAGGCGGCCGGTCGTAAAAACGCAGCCAAATCATGTAACAACATGTTTATAACATGTTGTACCGACCCCACATAGAGTGGGGTAAGGGCAGGAGGATATATTATATTAATATAAAATTCCAAAATCACGATTCATGGAACAAACGTAATCGTGACGAATCTTGCAGGTGGTTGTCAACCGTGAACAAACAACACCACGTGGAGCCAAATCCAACGAAAACCTGACCTACAAAGCTAATTTGAAGGACATTGAGAAAAGGAGAGTAACCTGACGTAGCGTCTAAAGTGATGAGTCGCATTGCCGTCGCGGGTCGCCCGGTGCTCGGTAACGACCTATCGATTGGCAATAGTGCTTAGTTAGCGATCCGTGGCTCTGTGCCATTCCCGCGGCCGTCTGCACGCGTCCCGGCACTCGACCGGGCCCCGCCCTCCACACACTCTGTACCTGTTCGACTGAACTTTTCAAATACGCGTATTGTAGAAAATTGTTTCCCTACTTCATTCAAGTCAACTTAATTATTTTGTGTAAGAATTTTAGTTATTTTTGACAGCCCTTGAACTTTTTAATCACTGGACGGCGCAAGTATGCAAAAAAACGAAAAGTAGCTAGAAAACATTGCCCACTCATTTATTCCAGCAATCAATAGAGCTACAATTAAAATTTTAAAATAAAAGCTAAAATTGCTTTAAGATCTAGTAATGATATTTATTATTTCTTTTGTAGGAGTTATTTTTTCCCAAAAAAACGACATGGGCAATGTTAACCGAAACTCCTGATTATTTTGCTGGCTATCAAAAATATTTCAGATTAAATATAATTTTTTTATACAATTTATACAGCTACTGTATGCATATGTTCATATAGATGTTTGAAAATAACAAATATATATTTGTATATATATATAAGTACTTATAGAAAAACGTTGAAATTCATTACATTTTACCCGATTTTTAAAAAATCGGGCAAAGTTGTGGTGTTTTACGTTATATATACACATATGTATATTGGGTTCCTTAAAGTTTTAAGATATTAATGTTTGTATTAGGTTATTGTATAAGTGTGCTGTGTATCACTGGAAGTAGGAATAAATGTTTTTTCTTTCTTTCTTTCTATTCTATATATTGTTAAATGAATTATGTAGTACCAATTATAGGAGATCACGTCATTCTTAGTTACAGTATTTAGCCCAATATAAAAGTTTTAATTGTACCAAACTTCATTAATATTATTCCAATGAATTATACGAGAAAACGTAAAAGACAGACTTTTTATTTATAATATTAGTATGTATGATGTATGTAATGTATGTAAGTATGTATGTACATTAATACATATACTAGATATCAGTTTTGATGTTGCGGTTTTTAATTCAATTTTAAGAGATCCTTTGTCTGAAGCTTCAATGTTACTATATTTCAACAATATTGCTCCAGCAAAATTTACAAATGTTACACTCGATTATTTTTTGGTTGACTCGAGAATTCACCTTTTTCATATATATTTTGTTTAAAAAAAAATATAACTTTTTTCAGAAATTTGTGGTGTCTGTATAAATTGAAAGAAAACTACTTAAATAGTTAGGTTTATTTACATAGTAAAACTTCAAATACCTATCTAAAATAACTGGATTCTAAAATACTGGATATTATCCTGTAAAAAATATATATAATGGAGGTCGACCTAGTGCGGAGTATCGACCGGCGCGACCCTGCCGAGCTGGCAAACTGCTGGTTCAGCAGCGAGCGGGCGTAACGGCCTGAGCCCTTTTACTACAACCTCACAATATATTTTATATTTAAAATATATCTACTATTATTTAATACTATTAATAATAATGAATATAAATATATGGGACACTTACACACACGGTTGTCCGTTCCCAAAGTAAGTAACTTAATACATGTGTTGTGGTAGACAGACAACTGGTGAATATATACCTATTTATATATTTTTAAATACTTAAATACAAATATACACCCATGCTCGAAGACCAACAAATTCATTTATGTCTCCTTAAAAACTCAGATATAACAAGTCTAGTTTAAAAGGCTTTTAAAAAAGCTTTAAACAAAATTTAATGTCGCTACTATTAACCGTTGAGCAGTTCCCTCGTCTGGAGCTAATCCTGGTAGCACCAGGTCATGCTTATTATCATCAAATTTCAGCCCAAATGGACCCCAGAAAGTAGATAAAATTTAACTTGCAAGATTCCACCCTCACATACATACATTGCAAATTGAATGAAAGCTTTTAATTAATAATACTGTAATATTATAAAGAAAGCTACCACTGTTACAAAATGCGAGAGGACCTTTCACTCCTTGACTCTTATGAATAATAATTATACCATGCAGCTAATTAATAGAGTTATTATACTAGACTAGGGAATCAAGACTTTAATGTGACCTAATACAATAAAGAGAAAGCAAATGAGACTATATCTATCTGTTTCTCTTTTTTATGTGTGATAAAGATAAGTATACGATTTTCATCTTCCCTTTCATTAGTTATTGTGACACTTTCATTTACTGGTCTGCCTATGGCTTTACCTACTCCAGTATAATAACTCTATGAGCTAATTAGTATTAGTCATTGTCATATTTCCTATTCGTATTTTCATAAAAACTCAGATATAAAATGGAAGATACTATTTATTTTTAATGTTGTTTAATTATTTATTTTTTTTAAATCTTTATTGCACTATTAAGATATAAAACTACAAAAGGCGGACTTAACACTAAATTAAGCGTTAAATAGAAAATTTAAATAGGTGCAGCAAGCAAACAAACAGAAGAAGAAAAGTAGTAATAGGCATAAATAATTAAGAAATGAAAATCAATAAACTGTAGCGACGTGCCTAAGCAAAAATGAAATAAATAAATTGATAACAATAAAAATAAGATAATACATTAAAAAAAGATGGTATAACAATATATTTAGCGGTTAAAAAAATATTTTAATTGATACAGATTATAAATGAGGTGTTTAACATTTGATTTAAAAGTAAGACGACTGGAAAATTTTTTGACAGAATCAGGGAACTAATTTATGTACATATTTAATTTTATTATTTTTTATTTTTGTTTTTTTCTTTCCTATTTTAAGTGGCTCTCTGTAACTGTCTTTTGCTCCAATTTTATTTATTACCGGTGGTATAATTAAATTGTTTGAAATTATACTTAATAAAATTATACTAATTATTCCCAACTCATATGTGAACTTCAGGATTGTGCAGAGCCGTAGAGTTTTCACAACATATTTTTTTAACTATGCTTATGCCTTCACGTTAAAACGAAAAAAAAAAAAAAATACAAATTGCGAGATCTCTTCTAAAATTATATTATAAGAACAATAGTAGTCACGACAAACACGAAGATGTCATCGATATTAATAATAGAAAGAATTCATAATACTATCCTTTATATTTAATAAGCTTACTATGAGATGAGACTGGGGTTCAACAGAGAGCGGAGTATCGACCGCCGCGACCCTGCTGAGTTGGCAAAACAGAACCTCAGCATCGACTACGCACTTTACACCATTTTTATGAATATAACGTAGAAAGTTATGTTAAGTAACTAAGTAAGTACGCTAAGTACAAAACAGAATATCGTATAGGAGATCTTAAATAAATAATAAATAAATATATGGGACACTTACACACACACACACTTACACGTAAATTATTAATACTTGTGTTATGGTAGACAGACAACTGGTGAATATATACTTATATAATTTTTAAATACATACTTAAATACAAATATACACCCAGGCTCAAAGACCAACAACTTCATTTATAGAAAATGTTGGCCTTCGGCGGGAATCGAACCCGCGATCCGCGGAGCTGAAGGCAAGGTCACCCCTGCACCAACGGGCCAGTCAAACCAGTCAGTTCTTGGAACTGAACTATCGTTATTTAAATCTATTGTTTTTATAAAATACTAGAGATACCCGCGAATTCCTTGACATCAACTAAAGTTTTTTTAAATATCGTCATAACCGTATATCCTTTCCCCGAGGCAAAACTAGAATTCTTATAGCGTATATGTTAACCAGATATAAAAGCTTTCATTGAACTAAATTTCATCAATTTTGCTCCAGTGAATAAGCCATGAAAGTGTAACAGACACAGACTTTCGTGTTTATGATATTAATCTGGATTTACTACATAGCTATTTTTCTAAACAATTTTCATTTAATTATATTAACAATGGCAAGTACGGCTGATATAACATATCAGTTCAGATTAAGCCGATATTTTATTATTATTCCCTTATAGCACCTCTCTAATTCAAATTCAAATTTATTTATTGCTTAATGTGGCACACAGTGATGTTACATAAATATAGGTAATCTAGAACAACACATTCTGCCTATTATAAGCATGGAAATAATACATTGTATAATTTATATAATATTATCTATTATTACATATTATTTTACTAATATTTATTTTTAGCTATCAAATTATTATATTTATCAAAATTAACATATTATTATTCTTATCACTATTATAATTTAAATTACTCTACCAGCGACTACGCACACTAACATAGTTATGTTAATAAATTTAGCTCTATTTAAAACCGAGGTATAATCCTAATAATATTATAAAGGCGAAAGTTTCTATGGATGTATGGATATTTTTACTAGCTTTTACCCGTAACTACGTTTGCGTGGACTGTTGTCGCGCGTTAATAGACGATGCTTTTCAACGTCACCCTATTTTTGTAAAATTGACAAGATTTCTATAACCTACATGTTTATCCAGTCTATAAGGAATAATTGTGCCAAATTTCATCGATATTGGTCCAGCGGATTCGCCGTAAAAGAGTAACAAATGTTTGTTACTTTGAAAGTTTTTGAGTATGGATGTATGTACATCCATACTCAAAAACTTTCTTATTTATAAATAAGAAAGTTTTTGATCAAAAAAGTTCAAATTCTACTAATATTATAATATTAGTAGAATTTGAACTTTTTTGATCCTACTATTACTAATTGTTAGCGCACACTATATACATGCGATCATAGAATACCAGTATTCCCGCTGCAAGATACAATTCGAACAAAGACTCAATGTCATTGAAACGTTTTATCAAAAAGACTCCATCGGAAGCAAAACGGCACAGTGTTGCCACCATTTTAATCAAAAAGGGCGCGATACTTTTGTTTCATGACTGTGTTGCTATAAAATACAAAGCGGGAGTCATTGGCAACATAATTGCGAACAAAAAATGTGTAAAAGATTTGTCCAGCGCTCCAACTACTAACAATTAAACTAGCAAGCCTTTTCCTGTAAAGTTGATGTCCAAACTTGTCAACGATAGACGGAGATAATAGATTAGAATATTATTTTGTATAGGAAATAGAAAGTAGAATCGAATGGTGACGTCAGGGACACCCGACCTTGCCACTAGAAAAATGTGCCGCGTCGCCACAGCCTCGCTGCAGCCTCATCACTACGCGCGGCCATCGCTCCCTCTTACTCGACAAACCACGCAAAGCTTCATATTTTTAGCTTTCTAATATAAAAGACAATATTGCTTTTTATAGATTTACTCAAATGTTATAACTTTGGTAAATATTAGAAACTGTTGTCTTTAATTGTCGTTCGTTTTTAATTAATAATTAAAAAATAAAGATTGCCTTGTTGCGGAGTACAAATGTAATTCTTGAGTAAATGTAGTGCATCTTTAATTTTTAAATGAGTTAATCTTATATATATACAAATTTTTCTGAATTTTGGAAACGGCTCCAAAGGTATTTTCACGAAATTCAGCATGTTTGGGTGCGGAAAAATCAACCGAGCTAGGTTTTATTAAAAAAGAATGGTTTTATTATAATTATTTTCAGGTACTGAAAAAACTGTTACAATTTTATGAGATAGCAAATATTTATTTATTCTAGTGTGTTTCATAGTGTATTTATTATCTATGGATTAATTGCGCTATCAAATTCAAAGTCACGATAGCTTATTTGGGTAACGGGCAGTCTCAAATTTAGAAGACCAGGATCGATTCCATTATGTTTGTCCTTTTTTTATTGCATTTTTTTATATTTAAAAAAATTATCGAGCAAGACTCGTTCACTCAGTTACTATTTATTTAAGGACGAAACATATTGTCATTACTTTTGAATGAACATATTGAACAATGTAAAATTTACTTAATTTTTGTTTTACTAGTAGCAAATCCTCCTACTAGCTTGAATAAAGCTAGTAGGAGGATTTGCTTAGTTTTTTTCTATATCTTACAAAGTGTTCATAAAACGAACTCGATCACTTACTTATTTAGTTAATATTTTAGTATTCGTCCCGAGACAAAAAATATATATCGTTATACTGAATGTATTGGGGAATCAATTATAGTCTGTGTGCTTAATTTATCAGCTCAACTATAATTGGTACTTCATAATTAATAGAAAATACATACCTAAGATATTTTTTGCATTATTTAATATATAATGCTGTTATAGATCTGAATAAATAAATAAATACCTACACTCTGCCCGAGTTGCATTCAGCAGATAAAAACGGATTTAACGCTTGCCTAATAAAAGTATTCCGTTTTTTTCATACTAGCTAAATAAGTTCGGCCTATACCAATCCTATTCTATCCCATCCCACTTCCTACTAATATTTTAAATGAGTAAGTTTGTGAGTATGGATGTATGTTTTGTTACTCTTTCACGGCGAATCCGCTGCACAATTATTCCTTATACACCGGAATAACATATAGGCTATAGAAATCCTGTTAATTCTACAGGAATAGGATGACATCGAAAAGCGCCATTAATCTATCACGCGACAACAGTCGACGCAAACGAAGTTGCGGGTAAAAGATAATAACCCATTGCAGTCATTAATATTATTAGTACTATTGGGTCAGGACTGTTTTCAAGCGATTTGCCAAGAACAGTAAGTTTTAATGTGAAGCGTAATAAAACATATCAATATAAAATATCGATAGATCGATGATTGTAATAATTAGTCAAATAATTACTACTATATAACGTTCTTATTAACAACAGTTTTACTTATACGTAATAACAGTAAAGATTCATTTTCGTATCAATTAATTGTGACCATAAAAAAATTGAACGATTGTGTCATATATTAATATGATATATAGCGACAAAATGGGCCATTCTGCCGGCGGACCGCAGTAACAACGCCCATAATTCTCCTCAACTTCATTAACAGCCTTCCATTTGCATGACAGCCTGACTTACGTACAACTACAGCTTATAAACGTTTCGCAGATAAGAAGAGAGCATGGATAGCTCGGAAAGTTATCCAGTTTAGGAAAAAAGTAGGAATTCTAGCCTTTAACCACGAAGGATTAAGACTTTCGCGATTTTTTCAGACTGAAAAGCTGATTGCGTTCAGAATTTAATAGGCGGCGTACAGTTCCTCTCGCTCTGGCGGGGCGTGGCGCTCGAGTACACGCCCTGTCGCCCCCACCGCAGCCTTTCTTTTAACCAGACTGTTATGAATAGACTGGTACATACAAAGGTATGTAACTGGCATACCATACTATTTTATAGGAGCTGTAAGCTTCGGTGAATTAAACATATCGCCGATATTGAAAAGTGTAAAAGCGTTTTACGGTTGCGTCGTTAAGTATCGCAGGTTTTTTATTAAAGTACAAACTCATTGATTACATCCGTCCATCTTATCCTACTAATATTATAAATGCGATAGTTTGTGAGTATGGATGTATGTTTGTTACTCTTTCACGGCGAATCCGCTGCACCAATATCGATGAAATTTGGCACAATTATTCCTTATACACCGGATCTATTATCGACCTATCACACGACAACAGTCCACGCGAACGAAGTCGCGGGTAAAAACTAGCTATTGATATAGATTAAACGGATTAGTCGTCATGGCTAATCCGTTTAATCTATATCAATGAAATTTGCCACAATTAAAACTCATCTACCGAACATATAGGATAAAAATCTCGTTTTTAAAAATAGGAAAAAACACTATCGTAACTAGTTAAGGGCAACCATACTGAAGTTGATACGAACGAAGTCGAGGCGATCACTAGTTATTTACAATAAATACAAATTAACATTATGAAGCAATACGAGCAGTATTATTGTTAGTAAAACACTTAAAAAAAACTATTACAACTATTCTATTATATAGTATGTAAGGAAAAATTTGTGAAATCGCGGGAGGGAGGCATGAAACACTTTTTAAAACGTTTTATTAGCAAATAAATAAAAATGACCAATTAGAAACGATCTTTCTACACGATGATTTTGATGACCCAACACAGTGTTTCCCAACGTGAAGCCCACGCCCCACGGTGGGGAAATTTGATTGTTAAGGAAAAAATGGACTCTCTTTCCCTCTGGACCATTCAAATGCAATGCTGGATTTCGGTGCCAAATTTAACACAAAAATAATCATCTACCCACAACCTATCATTTAAGTTTCTTCAGTAAATAATTCAACTTATTAATTAAAGTTATGTATATTACAAGGAGGAGCATATTATTTTAGAAAGGCTAAGGCTGGGCATAGCACAAAAAAGGTTGGGATACACTGACCCAACATGTAGAGGAGGAATTAAATGTTGACACGATACATTGTCGTCCCACCAGGCATTATCAGAGAACTTGATGCTTCGAACAATTCTAATAACAAGAGGTATCGGATTACAATTTGTAAGAATTAACTCGCTGCGATAGTAGGTGCAGCAACAATGTTAGTTTCCTGTTTATTTTCACATACATTATATTAATACAATTTGATATCAAATGAGCATATTAAAACTTGTTAATATAGCTCAATGACACATAGTTATACATAGTTGTAACAGTTTGTGATAATCACGCGATGTTTGTAATCTACACTTCTATACTAATAAAATAAAATTGAAGAGTTTGTTTGTTTGCTTGATTGTTTGAACGCGGTAATCTTAGGAACTACTGGACCAAAGTCAAAAATTCTTTCAGTTTAAGATAGTCCATTTATTGAGGAAGGCTATAGGTTCCATCACTCTAAGATGAATAGGAGAAAAGCAGCAATAAAAAATAGGACGAAAACGGCAAAATTTTAAGCTTTCCTTGCGAGCGCTGCTTAAACGGTAATAGTTATTAAAAAATCATGTACTACAAAATTGTTCCCTCTAAAAGTTCTAAATAAAAGTCCGCTACAGCATATGTCAAACCTTGACATATGCTGTAACTCACTTTAACCATTTTTATCGAAAGACTATATTACGGTTTTAATCTATCCACGAGGGCAGAGCCGCTGGCGATTGCTAGTATTAAATGAGTAAGATAAAATTAGTTAATTATTTGTACAAAATGCATGTTGGTTAAAAACTACTTAAATATGGCATTTCTGCAATAAAAATCGTAATCAAACCAAAAAATATATAATCAAGAAATATAGTAAAATAAAATTTGTAACATCTCAAACGCGCCCTTGAACAACAATAGAAATAAGGCTCAGGACACAGGAAAATTTAGTAAAGATAGAATAGGGAAAAGTACAAAGGAAGAATAGGGTCCAACTAAATTATGAATTTTATATAAAATCAAATCAAAATAATCTTAATCTAGTCTTGATCTTCAATCGTTAAGGATCAATAAGATTATTAAAAGTACCACTGTTTCGGAATGTTGCTCTTACCGAGAAGAACCACCTGAAACTCTGCAACCAGCAAGTCATCTGTAATTTATTTTAAAAAGACAGCAATGACAAGACGTTATGTCCTTACGGTTTCAATTTGTTGTCCTTACTTATATGGTAGAGATAACATAATTTTATTATTCGTGGTTTCAAATCCCGGACAAGCAACACTGATTCTCCATAGAAACATATTACAAAGGATATTGATTGTCATTGCATAGAATCTTTTTTAAAATAGGTATTTTACATTCGAATTACCAATTACTAAAAACAATTAATAAAACTTAAAGAACTTTTTGCATTTTTATCACTACATTGTTTTGTAATTTATTAACTCTAACAATTTATACTTTGAATAAATCTAGAAGTTAAAGAAGATATCTCCCCGCAACCGAAGCGTCATGAGGACATAGAAACGATTATTAAGTTTGTGATAGTGAACGTGTGTAGTGCTTGTGTATTTGGTGGCGGTGGTGGAGGTTTGTGCATGTGTTTTTACCACACTCTACATTTATCATTATATATATGTATATTTTCTAATTTACTTCATCGCGGATTATAATAAAATATTTTATTATTACTTTTGTATTACGGATCTTCGCAAAATAATCCCAAATTCAATAAATTATATAATCTTAATCTAATATGGCACCTGTTTATACTTATAGAGATATATACGGATATGTTTTAAACTCTACCTAGTATAAGAAAGTACCAGTAAACAGCTGAATCAGTTAAACGTAGTTTTAACAATTATTATCATTAACGTGTGATCAATTTGAACCGACGGCATATCGTGCCGTCATGGTACAAATAAATTACTGAATAGTGTAATTATGTCTTACAAGAATCCTGGCTTTGATTTGCGGTTAAAAGGCTTTTTTATGGCTCAGAATGCGACAGAATTGACATCCTGCTGGCATGCCATACCTGCAAACGTTTCAGTTAATGATGCGCCCCATAATTTACCTTTCCTATTTTACACATTTCCATCTTAAGCTGCAACGTAATTCTTTCAAAATAATCCATTCATTCTCCTGCCCTTATCCTACTCTAAGTGGGACCAAAACGACATATTTTAAACATGTTCCACGTTTTAGCTAGTTATTTTACTACCGACCGCCTGCCTGAGGTAATGTTACCTTAGCCGCCTTTTACAACACCTCGGTAAGAAATGAGTGGTAACTATTCTACTCAGCCAGTTACCAAACGACTTAACTAGCTCTTAACTCTTTCAAAATAATGAGAACAACAAGTTACCTACACTAATAAAAAAGATATCACCCAATATTATAAATTCCAGAAATGTATTGTTTTGTCTTTCTCCTCATCCGAACGAAGAAATAAATGATTTCTGATTTGTTGATTGCTGAGAGTGATACAGGCTACTTTTATTAATTATTTGCTACTTAAGTCCACGACATGAAGTCGTGGGTAGAAGTTAGTTGATATATAAATCGTAATATTTTAAACAATAAGTTTTAGGTACTTACCAGCGTAAGCCACAAACACGACCTCATTAAATTGCATTGTTGGGCAATTATTGTTGACGCTAACTTGCAATATTGCTCAATCGCCTCCAATAAGTCATTGGACTCAATTTACAACCGTCTTTTACGTAAATAATCTTTACATTATATTATCAACGTAACGACATTTATTCTTTAATATTTAAATGAGTTAATCTTGTATATGTATATATTTTCGGAATCTCGGAAACGGCTCCAACGATTTTCCTGAAATTCAGCATGCAGGAGGTTTTGGGGGAGAAAATCGATATAGCTAGGTTTTATTTATTTAAAACTCCTTTTATCCCTGTTTTTGGCGATTAATAAAATATTAAAATTTACTTTTAATTTATTGAATATATAAAACACTATTTTTGGCGTTAAATGTCAAGTCAGCGTAGCCTATTCGGGGAACGGGTGGTCGAGAGAAATGAAAATACCTAGGATCGAGCCCCACCTACCCTATTTTTTTTTATTTTCTTCTTTATTTAGTAAAAGATTACCGAGCAAGGCTCGGTCAAGTAGGTACTTTTATTTATAGAATTGGGTGTACTTTGTGGCAGTCCAGAATTTACGAGTGGTCATACTATTTTGCTACAATCTTCAATTAGAGAAAATATTTGAAATGGTAAAAGTATAGTTTACGTATCCCTCTTCATACTTTATGCATGCACTATAAAACCACCATACAATATACTAGTACCGCACACAATCACTACAACACACACAACAATAGTTTCACCCTGTAACCGAACCGTCTTCAGGAGATTGTCTATCTCCTCCTTATAACTCCACGTCACAATCCCAAAGCATAATGCTTTTTATAAATTGCATATTTTTTCTTTAATCGTGGATTATATGATAGCAAAATAATTTATCATTACTTTTCTAACGACATGATAGTATATTTCGTTTTACATATACCTAATTATTATTTAAATAACTAACTTGAAGGAGCATCCCAGAATGAGTGTCAAGGAATAAAGTTATTGACTTATATTTGTAATTGGGACAAATATTAAGTTTTTTTGGTTTAACATATTATAATCTTTTAGATGGGGTACAAATCTATACTTATTATAAAACAATGTCCCTAAAAGCTGTTGGTCTGTATGTGATTTTCCCAAAATCTACGGAGCGGATTTTTGTTAAATTTTCGTTAAAATATTCTCGCGATTGGGATTTATGCTGAAAAATCTTTGTGACACACTGATGTCCACGCGGGCAACGTCGTAGTCACATCTAGTACGTGTAGTACAGATAAGGAAAGTTATTGTAGGAATATTTAAAACAACATAAAAGTTTATTGTCATTGGATTTTTTTCTATCGTAGAAGTGATTGTTTTTGTTGACGGGAGTTCTTAGCTCTTCTTTAGTAGAGCGAACTTCAGAAAATTAATTATATCAGAATTCGTATTATTCGAAATTCATATTACCGCAAAAAACAACACTACTTAATGCTTACTCTATGATATATCACTACATAATACACTAAGTAAGGGCCTCTTTCACAAATTACTGATAAAGAGAAAAATTAAAAAAAAAATAACGCCGCCTTTTTGAAATAGGTATTTGTTATCCAGCAGATAAACAAAATAGCAGCCACATGATCTTCCTGTTAACTTATTAGGGATTTTAAGTGCTGAATATGCCTAACAGAAACCTGAGAAATGCAAAATTCCGATATATGTGTCAGATATGTTCCGAATAAGCTAACTGACAGTTTATTGGTAACTTGTGAAACAGGCTCTTATTGTAGAAGAATGGTGAAATATAGTTTTTATTATTCCACTGCTGTGTATAGGTCTCTTCTTTTAGGGAGGGAAGGGTCGGACAGACCCACCATGCTGCTTCAATGCGGATTGGTAGGTTACATATATCAGTGGAATTCTCTAGAGATATGCATATTTCCTCACAATGTTTTCCTCACCGAAAAGCGTGTGATAAATTGCAAATATCTATTACACATACGTTTTAACAGAAAAACTCATTGATTCATGCCTGGATATTGAACTTATGACCTCCTCGTAACACACGGTTCATACAAACACACTCACATTGAATGACAATAATAATTCGTCAAATTCTAAATTGGGATAAATCTGAATCTGTTCGTATCATAGATACAATTTCATACCGGAAAGAAGTTTATTTCTTACCTAGCATATAAATGGAAACATAATTCAAAAAACAAGCAAATCCAAACCTATATAAAATAAATAGATATGTATACTTCTAAAAAATTTATCCACAAAATGAAACTACAATAATTAAATTTACTTTAAATAAAATAATTAAGTGAGAAGCACAAAATTCAAATTCATAATTTAAAATTAAAATATAACGTTGTGAACAAACAGATTTGATATCATGTAAAAGAAAGGATAACACAAGAAGCACAAAATACTTAAGATATCTTGTTATAATGAACCGCCAAACAGACACTTCCCCTTCTGTCTACATCTATAGGTGAGGCCACAAGTTTGTGAGTATCTTTTTACTTCTCTATCGCTATGGTTACTAAGTATTTTACACACAGGACTAAACCTAGAATACTACAAAAACGGAAAATCAATAATCCTAGAGAAAATAATAAAACTTTATTGTCATCTATAACTAGACACAGTTGAGACAGGCGCAGCAAATTATACATTTTTTGGGTAAACATGAATAGCAGAAAATTTTTAATGTAGAGTAATTTGAAAAAATAATTATTGATTGCTTGTTTTAAGAATTAGTACCTGGGTGGCCGAGCCGTGTCCGGTAATTTTTTACAAATAAAAAACCTTAAAAAAAAAGAGAAAACAGTTGGTGGGATTCGATCCTAGGTATTTTCATTTCTCTAGACTGCCTTTTTCTTCTAATAAACTACGCTGACTTGACAATTTACGGCAAAAAATTCATTCATCAAAACATTGATAAAGCTATTTTTTTTAATAAAACCTAGCTAGATCGATTTTTCTCCCCCTAAACCCCCCACATGCTGAATTTAAGGAAAACCGTTCGTATAGGAGCTGTTTCCGAAATTCCGAAAATATATACATAGACATATATACAAGATTTACTCATTTAAATATTAAAGATATGTATATCTTATGAAGGAAAAGCAAGACTTTAATAACAGTAACTTTAACTTGATGGCATTATTTTATTACATACCAAAACATTTTTAGTCAAGCTTATTTGAAAAATAAACGAAACGACTTTCTAACTTAAAGACAGCCTCTCAAAATGGGAGCGCATTACTTAGAATGTAATATACATACTTTATTAATTCTAGCTGGAGGATATAAAAACTTCTATTTAGTATTTAAACAATTTTGCAAAAATTTTAATATAAGTATATATTTTTTAATTAAAAAAAAACTACTTATAAATATAGTTAAAGGATTTAACTCATTTAATTACTAAGGGATGGGAGATATGGGAGAAGAACTTTAACCTATAAAAAAGGTATAAATGATCTTCACTATTACATTATATTCCTACATTAATCTACTAAATCCAACATATCAACAAGGTGTGAGTAATTATTAATCATGACCCCATTGTAATCGTTTTACCAGATTGTTAAAAGGTGAAATCATAGAAATGAGGTAAGTTGTACTTAGTCTATACATTTTGTAAAACAAAGCCTCCAAAAGGTGTCATCAATGTACTAAACAGATTTTTGTACGGTTTTTACTAAAATATTTGTGCGATTCTTGAGGAAGGTTTAGGTTATCAGTGCATTCTTCGGAACGAACCGATTGTGATGGGACTTTTACTGGAAGATTAAGGAAGTTGTGAAGCAACATTGGGCAAATTAATTCCAAAAGCAAAATAATTCTATTGCAACTTCTCTACTATGGAATTCCGCAAAGTAACGCCTGCTTCTATAAATCATTTACCATGTGTGTATGTGAAAGTGGAATCTTTGTAAGTAAAATTCCACTTCCCGTTGTCGGATTGAGCTGAAATTTTTACATTATATTCCAGTCTCGATTACAATACATGTTTACGATAAGCATGACCTGATGCTTCTGACAGGATTGGCTTGCATAGACTTGGCTGGATAGACGAGAGAACTCCTCGACGGTTAAAAGTAGGAAAATGAAATATTGTTAAAAGATTTCTTTTTTAAATGACCTTGTTTATTATTATTAATTAATTAGATTAAAGCTAGCTTGCTAATTAAAGTAGACAACTATCAATAAATATTTACAGATGCGCTGTTTGTGAAATATGCTGCTGCCAGGAATGGCTTCAGACGAGAGAACAGAGAGAGAGACAGTTCCCGATAAATAATCATAATTTTCTTGTTATAAACTTTTATAGTTTTATAGATACTTTTGAGAAACTTGATTGATCATTCATAGTATAATGACTAAGAAAAATCAAATCCCATTTATATTTACTCAAATTAATATTGCAGGATAAAGACGAAATGTATATTAAAAGTATAGAAACCAAAAAAAGAACAACATATATTGTTTAAGAATATTTTATTAGGAAAACAAAAATCCTAAAGTTAATATTCGTTAGATATTATTTATGTAACTATTTACAATTATATGGATAATCAGTTGCATCATTTCAACTTATGTATAATTTTAATAATACATAATAATATACTTTAACGAAGCTATGAATATACGACACAACCATACATTTAACACGGTGTTTGAATAGCCTTCTCGTTGAGGTTTCAATGTTCCACCATTAAAAAACTATAAAACTGGAACTGATGATAATTATTAATTAATTTTCAAACTTAACAAAAGCACGAGCAGTCCGTCATCGCAGTCCTTCAGTAGCGCTGCCAGGCGCACGCAGAGGAGGAGGCGCCTGCAGCAGCGGCGGAGGCGGCGGCGGACCGCGGCGCCGCGCCCTGCCGTCACAGCTCGGAGAAGAACTCCGGCGAGGAGTGCGGAGTGGGCGGCGCGTGCCCGCCGTGCTGCGGCACCGCGTGCTCGCGCTCGACCAGCGCCAGCCGCTGCTTGAGCACGTCGCACTCGTGAGTCACGCGGGCGACCTTCAGCTGCAATAAGTGCACTTCGTTTTGAAGGGAGCGGTTCGCCAACTCGAGCTCTTGTCGCTGTTGAAGCCTTTTGCTACGGCAGTTTTGTGCGTATCCACGATTCTTCAGCGTTCTCCTTTTTTGTTTGAGCCGTGTCACGTCATCTCGGGGAAAACCGTGCAATCGCTTGTTAAGCTCCCGAACGCTCAACGTCATGAGTAAATCATCACTGATCAGGTCATCTCCACAGGACGAGGGTTGATATGACGGATGTGGGCCCGCCCGTGGGGACATGGCAGAGCACGAGCTGGACGGGCGCATGCCGACTTGTTGTACGTGGTGATCTTGCTCTCTCCACTCGCGCCTATCCCACTCCTCGTAGCTGCCACACGGTACGGTACGCATGTCGAGGGGCTCTCGCATATGAGGAAGCCAAACAATATCATCCACGGGTGGCGCGCGACAAGGGCTGCGGCCTACGAGTGCGGGCGGAGTTTCCGGCGGCGTACTGGGATCTACTGCTATCGCGACGTGAGGCTGCGGGTAAGGGCCGGTGTCAGGCCATTGTCTGTAAGCGCGGGCACAAGCAGGTAACGCTTCTACGAGGTCACGCCATCCGCTTTTCAGAGGCTCGCGTTTAACGAGATGATGATCTTCCAGATGATCCAGCTCAAAATTTTGGACGTACTCGTCGGCGAGCTGATCATCATCAGTGTCGCGATGCGGCTGAGGTGTTAGAGTTTGCATGGCACCCGCCTGAGAGCAGTCTACGAGTGTGTGTTCCACCATGGAGCCGTACAGGGCGCGCACCGGCCGGAAACGGACTGCCGCCGCGACACAGGGCGGCCCGAGACTCCGCCCTCCACTCCAATGACGTTATGCGACGCGCGCAACGCTCGCTTCAGCCTTTATCATTACTAAAGTAAGTTCGCCAACATCAAGACATCACAATATAAACACGGCACACATTTACAAGTCTACTAACATTACTATGTATATTCGACGTTGTAGGTAATAACATACTTATTACCTATCATTTATCATGCTGTAAGAACTTAGTATGGAAACGTTGTCGAACAAATGTGTGATATTATATATCTGGGTGGCAAAAGACCAGAAACCTTCATTGATTTAAAATGTGAGCAAAAGTTTTTTTAATATATAGTGGTTGGTACTCACGACTTATACCTATGTGTTTTTCCCCGAACAAAATAAAAAACCCGTTTTTATGCCTAATGCTACCCCGGTGTATAAGCTTTAATTGTGTCAAATTTCACCAATGTTGGTCCAGCGGATTAGCCATTTATGATATTAATATGAATTATCCAATTCATCCGTAAAACCTTTGTGCTACCCGATCTTGACTAAATTTGCAAAAAGACATTTACATAGACACTTGAAACTCAATTTTCAAAAATTAATTTTTTTAATCATTTAAAATTATAAAAAAAAAAATACACCACGGGGAAAATATATAAAATCAAATTGTTAAAAAGGTAGCCAAAAGTCACTTTAATAAATCACAGTTCATAATATACCGAGGCAGTTATGTGGCTAACATTAGAACAAAGTGATTTCACGCACCGCCGAACACAGAGGGGTTAACAAGTCAGCATAATCCCGAATTACATTTAATCACCGACCTACGTGCACTCTAAACATTTAACCCTTCCTTATTATACGCAAATAATGGAAATGATGCGCCCATTACAGTTACCATAACAGATATAATTAAAAGCCTATATGAATTGTTCATAATTAAACTGGTACTATTTAAATAGTGTAAGTGAATTTAATCACGTGAAACAGTCACTAGCCGAAGTGATTGATGATCAAAACTCAAAAACGACACGGCTTGGAAATGAACAATTATAACAGCTCATAAAAATAGAATATATTACAAAGTGAACGCAATTAAATATTCGTAATAGTTGAATGATATCTAATAATGTATAAAGTAGCAAATTTTCATTAAAACAGACAAAAGAATAACTGAAACAATTAATACAGTCTTTCGAGACAACAGGATTTTACTTTGCAATGTACCTTTTTGATAAGCGACTATGTTCTTAAATTTTGTTTTAACGATTAAAATCTTCATTTCCTTAACGAACAATAATATAGGTATTAGTTGCATTAGTTATTGTATACCCGACACCTTTTTTGTTAGCTTATTTATTTTTTTAATTTCCTTGTTTTCACAACTAGTAGTTTTGTTGGAAACACTTGATGCCTCAGTATTCCTGTTATTTTTAAATTGACCTCTGAAATCTATTGAATACTTTAATCAAATTTTCACTATCTACAATGTACTAAGTAATAACGGATTATGAATAGACTACATAAGTTACAAATATTACTAGTGCTAAAAGAGGCTGAGGACTGATGTTCTGAGATCAGATTCTAAACGTAGAGAAAGAAAAGCACCGATGAATTTATTAGATCTAGGGACCTAATAAATTCATCGGTGCTTTTCTCATTCATCAATTGATAAAAGAATCTTCCAGTTAAAAGAAATCAATTCCGCCTTGAGTGTTTTGTAAACAAATATTTTAAGGTGTGAAAAGTATAAATTCTTCTTTAGAAAAATTATTCAGTCACATTTAGATATCAGAGGTAGAGTTAGCGCAAGTGCGGTGAGCCGTGCGCTGACGGCGCTGTTTGCTCGCTACGGTCAACATTGTTAGCGGCACCGCGGCCGCAAATGTTATTACATGATTGCCGGGGCCCTTCTCAGTTCTCACTCCCCGCTCAACATCTATGCTCTACTCACTTCGTTCAAAAATTATAAGATAAGAAGTTAAAGTGTATATACTTCGTTGAAGAATTATGAGATAAGAAGTTAGAGTGATACATATAAACAAAAGCAGTTTTATTATTACCATTAATTTCTTCTTCTTAAGGTGCGTCTACGATTATCGGACCTTAGTTGTCAGCTCCAAATATTTTTCTTTATCTCTCGCAAGGATAAATAGTTCAAAGTGCTTGAGCATTAATTAATTTAACTTTATTGTACTAATTATCTTGTAAACTTAATAATGAATATAACAAAAGAACTTATAATTATAAATGAAAACAACATAAAGCCTGATTAGAACCTGAAAGGTTTAGAAAGGGTTAGAAAGGTTTATTTTATCGCGAATTATAGCAAAATAATATTCTCATTACTTTTGTATTATGGACCTACGCAAAGTAACGCCTAATTCTAAATAATAAATTAAACAGAAAGGATTACTTAGGTATTGTGAAAGGCTTAATTAAATTTACGGTAAAATAAAAATTGAAAATATACTTTTAAACAAAAGATCCAAGTGGTTAAAACAGTTAAGATTTAGAAGACACTTTGTATCATTTACCAAACCAAAATATATCAAATCAAAGATAATCACGAAAATATTTAAAAAGTAATACTGCAGTAGCAAAGTTTAAGAAGCCAAATGTGTTTTTTGTTCGTTGTATCTCTTGTTCGACAATAGTGAGGGTGTCCCAGGTAGTGATAGCGCGTCAAGTGGCGGGCTCCCGCCGTCGGAACACGTACTGTTCCTATCGAGGTCACTTCATCAATTGATCTGCCACCCTCGTTTCGTGCCCTCACCCGGGTACCATGTCTATTATAATATCATTTGCATGGAAAATTTCAAATTGATAATCTATTTTGTCAATTCTATACTAGTCACATTTAATATTTTTAAATACTGAGAATCAAATTAATTGTATCATAAGGGTTTTTTATATGAGAAAAATATTGAAAGTACTATTATTATTTTCTATTATTTATTATAAAAATGCCATATAGATAATATTTTTGATTCAAATAAAGTGGGTGTTGCGTGCAACGTGTTGACAAAAGTATCCCTTTTTTTATTAATAATAATAATTTCTTTATTATTATTATATTGATTTATTTATTATATTTTTTTTTCGTTTAGGAAGTAGCCGACTGCGGAGAACAGACAGCATTTGCTACAGTAGTAAACCTGGCATGACACCAATAGACTAAGATACTAGATAATGCCTGTATTTAAATAAATATTTCTACATAATTTCAACGAGATTACTCACTTTCCGTCAAGCGCTTACATTGTTGTAGGTAGTGAATCTTAAGATATGCAGCGACCTTAGATGCAATAGATTATCGTTCATTGGCTTATGTACAAAGTCAAAGGTTGCACGCTTAAGCAATTAGGTAAATATAGATCGTGTTGGATAAATGGTTAAAGAGTGTTACCTCGGTACTTGTGAATACAAATTACTATGACTTCAATAATAAAAAAAAGTGTTCAAAGATTTCATGTTGCCAGTGATGACATACGGATACAAATCGTGGTTGCTGACTATGTGGGCCTCATAAGAAAACTCAGAGCCATTAAAGGACGATGGAGCGAGCTATCCTCGGAGTATCTCTACATGATTAAATTAAAAAGGAGATCCGTAGAAGAACCACAGTCACCGACATAGCTCAGCGTGTTGCGAAGCTGCAGTGGCGATGGGCGGCACATAGTGCGGTGAACCGATAGGCGTTGAGGCCTTAAGGTTTTGGAATGGCGATCCCGCACTGGAAAACACAGTTTCAATAGATCCCCGACGAGGTCGACTGACGATCACAAAAAGGTCACGGGGAGGTGCTGTATCCAAGTAGCACAACATCGTATGGTGTTGAGATCGCACGAAGAGACCTATGTTCAGCAGTGGACGATTGACGAAGAAGAAAAAGAGTTCAAAGAGAAAGTGAGCGTAGTTAAAAATTTCAAATTAATCGAGAGGCAGTTTTTCAAGTTTGACCGCAAATCTAAAAATCTTGTATGTATGTATATATATAAAAAATCTAAAAATCACGTTCCTATGGAACGTGATATTTATATACCCAATGTCATATAGTCTCATATAGATTTATATTTTGTGAAGATTTTATGCAAAAAAAAAAAATTAAAACCACGAATATGACGATGTGTTTATAAAAATTGACTTCATAGATAATTATAAAAAATATTTATGAATTATAATTATAACCTATAACATAATAATAATACAAAATGTCATAATAATAATATAAAAAAATCATACGAATCAGTACTTCTATATAGTATTGAAGACTTATTTTTTTAAATATTTAAGTGGCAATAATTATAATGATATCAACAGTCACAAACCTACTTTGTATGTAATATTTGTAAGTAATTATATCAAAATATAATATCAAGTGATAATAAATAATCATGTTAATAACTGCATATTTTTCAGTAATATTATGTAATTATGCGTATATTTATAGAAATATATATCTACGTCTATGCACTCGAGGTACAAAAAGTATTTTTAAACCAACGCCTTATATCTAAACAGTAATTTTGCGTTACTATGTCACACAAGTTTTAATTACAGCCCAACTTACTTAGCTTAGCTGCCTTTACATTGTCACAATCGCAATCGAATCGTCCGGACTGCATAATGTCATTCAATTAGTGACCCAAATAATTAAACTCAGCCAAAATCTTTGCGTTAGCCAAATATGAAACGAATCGCAAGGTTCTTTATTTAGGTGGTTTTCGATCGAATCAGGATGGTCTGGGATATTGACGATACGATATTATGCCAAATTCTGAACAACAGCAGTTCCCTGCAAGTTTTTTGTGGATAACCACCTCCAATGCGAATTGGTAGGTTACACATATTTCCAGAATTCTCTAAAGATATGCAGGTTTCCTCACGATCTTTTCCTTGAGCGAAAAGCGTGTGATAAACTGCAATTATCAAATAGACACAAGTTTTAATAGAAAAACTCATTGGTGTCTGCCCGGGTTTGAACCCATGATCGTCTCTAAAGATTCACACGGTAGCACTGCTGGACCATCACAGCTTTGTTCCATGTTTTGATCCATGTAATTCAATATAATTATCGTCATTATCTATTTATATATTACAGATTTAAAACCTGTCTATACATGTGTGAGCTTAGAGTATAGTACACATGTACATGTATTTAACAATATTCAATATCAATATTATAAATGGGTCTCTATTGTTACTGACTAATAATGATGGAATTTGACACAAATTCAAATTCAAATAATTCTTTATTCAAATTGGCTTTTACAAGCACTTTCGAATCGTCAAATGAAGCTATGACTGGTTCGGAAAGGTGCTCTTACCGAGACGAACCAGCAAGAAACTCGGCGGTCACTCTTTTCACAATTAAAGAAAGGTAAAGAATAAAAAAACCTTTTTCTTTTAAGCACAGGAAATATACTCATCATTAAGGATTTTTTGACGCGAATGAAGTTGCGGGTACCACTAGTATGATTTAAATAAAAGAAATATGTACAATAATAAATTCTTTTATTGAAAAAGTAACAATAATAATTTATAACATGTAATTGCATATAAAATATATAAAACTTTTATAAAATCATGGAAATGCCTATCACAGTATTATTGCTCTTTACTTAATTCATATTCTTTTCGCATATATTTGTAAGTAGAAAAACATGTCTATAAAAAAATCATACTCAAGCTTAATACTAATCCCCTATTATTCACACATAATTAAGTTAGTATAACAAACTTGATTAAAAAATATGTAAATAGTTCACTTCTCTAAAACATATTTCTGACGAAAATATTATAAGAAAATATATTATTTAAAAATTCAATATTACACACATAAAAATTCCTTTGATATTTTATGTGATGTATCATAAATAATCTACTTTAGAAGTAAAATAAGTATTATTTAATATACTTTATTCAGTAACTTGACCAATTCTATAAAAAGTTTATTAAATTTTTTTATAGAATAAGGATCTTATCTATGATTAAGTATAATCTCAGAATAATATTTATTCCAAGTTAAAACATATTTTGCTCATGGGTAATGTAATGTTTTTAATTTGTTACCAAAAAATCTGTATTGTATTTTAATTTATTTCATATTATTTAATTAAGTGCTATATCAAAATGACCACAAATTTTGATACCAATATACAATGTTTGTATGTACTTGGAAATGCATTCACACAATTCATCGAAATGTACCTCTTACAACTTACTGTAGATTTAATAATTTTAATTATTAAATATTTATTATATACCAAAAATATAGACCCATGAAAACATGGCAATTCGGTGTAAATATTATTATAATGCTCTTTGTAAGACAAAGATCGATCGCTAAACATTATTTACCCGAATTAACAATATATGTAATACCCGTTAAGCCGCTTCAAGGCATCAGATGAGGTTCTACTAAACAAAACTCGAGACAAAACAAAATTTCTGCACAAAAGCAAAAATTTCCAGAAAAAAGTTATGCATTAAATAACTTAACATTATGAAATGCCTTATAAACTTGTACATAATTTATGACTTTGAACTATGTATTGGTTTATGAAATATATAGTTGGTTATGTTGATGATAGATAATTATTTTATTTATATATATAAAAAACGTATCAAAATATATTTGATATGAAAATAATTACGTATAATTATCCCTCTGCAATACGAGAATGCTGTTATCCAGCGATAAGAAAAATAATGTTTTATTTAAAAATTTAAGATCGCCCTTTTATTTATATTTACTTGATATAAAGATGTAAACATAAAATTATCGTAGAAAGTAATTCGGTTATGAACTTATTTTTTAGTTTAGTCTACAGATACTGCCTATATACGATGCCTATATACGAGTACTTATGTAGAAATAGTAGACTAAAACCCCCCATAAAACCATATATTGCACGCTTGGTATTAAAGTCACCGAATTCAAAATTAGGCTTTATTGAGTTAAATACATTATAATCCTTATTTCAATGCTATCAAGGACATCGCACTACGAACTATTAATTAAGGTAATATTTTCTTGGTCATCCAAGTTATGGGTCTCTCGAATTAGTGATTGAGTGAGTATTCAGTCACTTAAATACTAAGCGTGTGATATGAGATGTGGCTTCTGATTGAGTTATATAAATATATTATAAAATGGTCATCACATCAATATTTTAGTATTAAATATAAATACTGTATATATTACAAAAATAAATTATTATATATTTTAGTACAAAATATATAACACACAAATAAATACGCACTCTATTATTCGAAAATAAATGCAGTTACTGGTTAGGCGTGAAATGCAAGAGTGCATAATCGTGGTAATACATCATAATGGCCAGAGGCTGGCCAAGTATTAGAGAGCTCCATACTATTATATTTCCCCAGCGAGCACCTAGTTTTGCCTCTACCAATTTCGATATCACCGACAGAGGTGGTTGCGCCATCATACCAAGGAACGCCCAGATACGGAACATTTGCAGCGGCACACTTACCTGAAAAAAATGTATACAAGTACTATACGTATAGACCTTGCTCGGTAATTTGTTAAAAAAAAAAGTAAGTAGCGGCCTGTTACTATCCTACTGCTGGGCATAGGCCTCTTCTCTCCGTTATTGGAGAGAAGGATTGGAGCTAAGACCTACCACGCTGCTCCAATGCGGATTGGTAGGTTACACATATCTCCAGAATTCTCTAGAGATATGCAGGTTTCCTCACGATGTTTTCCTTCACCGAAAAGCGTGTGATAAATTGCAATTATCAATTAGACACATAAGTTTTAATAGAAAAGCTCATTGGTGTCTGCCCGGGTTTGAACCCATGATCGTCTCTAGAGATTCACACGGTCGCACCGCTAGGCCATCACAGCTTTTTAATAATTTGTTACAAAATAAAAAATATTTGGGGCTCGATACTAGGTATTTTCATTTCTCTCGGCCGCCCGTTCAGCGAATAAGCTATTCATTGTAATTTTTTTTAATGTCCAGAAACTGAAATAAAACGATTTTTTTTAATAATCTAGCTAGATCGATTTTCCTCCCCCAAAACCTCCTACATGATGAATTTCAGGAAAATCGTTGGAGCCGTTTCCGAGATTCCGAATATAGGTATATATATACAAGATTAACTCATTAAAAAATTAAAGATTTGAAACATATAAGACTTGCATACAGAAAGGTTTACATTGAGTGTAAGGATTACGCTTATCTATACTAATATATAAAGCTGAAGAGTTGGTTTATTTGTTTGTTTGATTGATTGTTTGAACGCGCCAGGAATTACTTAACCGATTTTAAAAATTCTTTGAATGTAAGATAGACCATTTATCGAGGAAGGCTATAGGCTATATAACGTCACGCTAAGATGAATAGGAGAGCAAAATTTATAGCTTACCTTTCGTGCGCTTAGTAAACGGTGAAAGATATACAAAAGTCTCTTATAATTAACTCACGATAACTACTTTATGTCAAAAACTAGCGGCCTACCCTGCTTCGCATGGGTATAAAATATATAGCCTATGTCACTCTGTGAAAAAAATGATTAAAATCGATCCAGTAGTTTTGATTTATTCATTACTGCCCGTGGCCCGCAAGCGCTAAATTTGGATAAAACAATTTCCTTTCCCTATACCAAGAAGATTTCCTGCTATCTTTGGAATATCTAAATTCATATATTAAATTTTTACTTATTTTCTTTTACATTTTCCCTATGTATTTTTTTTTATAATTAATTACAGAATGTCTTTAAATAAACTCTTGAAAGAGCGACATCGCTGCTAAAGCCGAAGGATAGGATAGGGCGAAGCGCGGCGTCCTCACGGCATTTTAAATCTGTAATATCTCCGAAAATGTTCACTTAAATTACATGCTGTAAACGGCCACATTGATCTATATTAAATCAACAATTTATTTAAGGTAAATTACAAAAATTACAAAAAAAATTACAGTATTTCTCTACTCCATATTGAATGTTATTACACATATAAACCTTCCTCTTAAATCACTCTATCTATTAAAAAAACCGCATCAAAATCTGTTGCGTAGTTTTAAAGATTTAAGCATACATAGGGATATAGGGACAAACAAAGAATGTGAATTTGTTTTATACTATGTACTGATAATCCTTATAGCATGATTCAGTATTCACGCGCGATGGCTTATTATTAGCGTATTTCATGTATAACTTTGGTGTTTCTATACCGATTTCAATGATTCTTTTCTTATACAATGGTTAATACTATTCACTTTTTTATTTAGGGATGACTGAGAGTGATATAAACGTAGGAGTAGACAAATATAACCAGAAAGCTTCGAACTGCTAAGCTATCGGGAGTTACACGTGTTATTGTGAGTCAACCATAAAAGATAGACATATGCTATTGTGGGATATTTTTTATATAATTTTAAGGAGAACATTTCCGTCATACATGATTTCTGTGTAGCTTTAACCATCAAGGTTGCACACGCGACGGAAGCTTAAAAAATGGAGTAACTTCTCCCGTTTTCCCGACATTTCCGTTCACTGCTCTGCTCCTATTGATTGTAGCGTGATGAAAAGTATACTATAACCAGCCCAGGAGTATGAAAAACAATTGTACCGAGTTTCGTTAAAATCCGTCGAGTAGTTTTTGTTTCTATAACGGTTATACAGACAGACAGACAGACAGACAGACAGACAGACAGACAAAAATTTTACTGATTGCATTTTTGGCATCAGTATCGATCCCTAATCACCCCCTGATAGTTATTTTGCAAATATATTCCAGTTACAGAATTGACCTCTCTACAGATTTATTATAAGTATAGATTTCAATTCGGGAAAAATTTGTGACACATCGATTTAAACGCGCGCGTGAAATAAACAACTTTTCTATACTAATATTATAAAGAAGAAAAATTTGTATATATGTTTGTAATGTTTTCACACAAAAACTACTAGACCGATTTCAAAATGTTTTTCACCATTAGAAAGCTGCATTTTTACTGAGCAACATAAGCTATATTACATTAAAAAATAGGGATACGTTATAAAAATTTGAAGGAGTAATAAAATTAAAATTACGCGGGTGAAACCGCGGGATATTACTAGTATTGAATAAAATGAAAACATCACTTACCAGATATTCGTGGAAGAAAGCGGATATAAAGAAAACGACAATGCTAGCCAAGGCCTTGCTGTAGCCCAACTCCGTAATAGGTATGTAAACATGTCGCACGGCCCACCGGTGCACGGGCATGTTCCACGTGCTCCAGAACACTGCGATGTTGTTAGCGTTCCACCAATCACAGTAGAAGTTGCGGTCGGCGAAGTGCAACAGTTCACCCATGAGATTGAGGAATGAGTGGAAGCTGAGATAGAAGAAGCACAACCAGATCAAGTGGTTTGGAACCTGGAATAGACACCAACAAGACACCTTTACAAACCGCAAGAAAATAGATGCAATTTCTTAAAGAGTACTGTTTATATCATCTTTAAGGTGCTTTTTAATTTTATCTTCTTTTAAATTTGATTTTGGGTGTTAAAGTTAAATGGTCTTCGAAATTAGACTACGGCGACAAGACAGTATTGACTAGTAATAAGAATATTAATTTTAAAAAGCAACCGCCGAGCTTCTTGCTGGCTCTTCTCGGTAGGAACAGCTTTCCCAACCAGCAGTAGAATTGACGATTCAATAAGCACTGGTTTATAAGTTTATTTGAATAAAGAATATTTTGAATTTTTTGCATGAGCTTCTAACAACAAGTATTTTAGCGAGTTAATATGTTTAAACAAGTTAGATACTGTATTTCAGAAATATTTATATGTTTAAACTCTTCATTATTGACCAAAAATACAAATTATTGTAATCATTAAAAAATAACTGCAAAAAGCTGAAGTGTTTTAAATGTTTATATAATAAATTAATGCCTAACAGGTCCGATTGCTACTTTCCTAAATAACAATACATACAAACCCAGATGTTACCTTTGATTTTAGGAATCCCATCCCAGATTTTTGTTCCCAGATTTTAGGAAGATATACTTCCTAAAATCAAAGATAACATCTGGGATCTCAAGTTCTTTGGGATCTATTTTTATAATGGTTTAATAGAGCCTAAAATTCCATTATATAGATATCAATGATCACATTGAGGAATAATAATTTAACTCACAGCCAGTTTCAGAAGCCGTTCGGTGATCTTAATGAAACCCATCTGTGAGAAGGGATCCACCGTATTTGTAACAGAAGGTATCATCCACTGTTGGAACAAAGCCAGAACTAGATTCACACCAAAAACAACTTCAACTATCCTTTTTATTAAAAACCTCTTACGAATGCTGAAACATAATATAGTATGAAAAACGAACATCCGTAACCTATAGAAACATGGTTAGAATGACTTATTTTAATCACAGTAGCGTGTATTAGTATGTGATTGACTTAATATTTACCTAAATTAAATCTAACGGCTATTACCAACACCTAGTGCGACGTGCGAAAAGGATCGATAAGCAAAGATTAATGTTTGCGTACGCAATTAAAGAAAAACTATTGTTTATAAAGAAGAATATGTATTTTCATATAAGAATATATATGTTAATTCACAAACATGATCTGTAAAATAAATAAACAAATCGATAACAAGCAAATAACTACTTATATACACATTTCACTGTTTATTCTTTGTTCTAGACGATATTATGGGCGAATATATCAACATTCTATAGGCGAGGAGTTTCCTACGACAGTGTTTTTTAATAATACCACACATCACACACGTGGTAAGAAGTATGAGATAAAATCTGCAGAAAAGTTGATAGCTCAGACCTCATATATGTATAGAGCCGTTAACAGGTGGCGCTGTGTTATGTCATATGTTAACGGCTTACTGCAAACTTTCATAAAATATACCTTAACCAAAAGATACAGTTCTTAGAATACACCAGATCGGTGGCTAGCCAGATCAAATGAATCATCGTCATTACATAGAAACGGAAATCTTTATATTACAAACATCAGAAGATATTCATTATATTAGATACCACAATATTAAATATTTTATTTCTATTAAATAATACTATTGCTCTGTTCATTAAAAAAAAACTGTCTGTTAGTCGATATAACGATAGTCAGGTACTTTATTAATAATCTTTCCTACTTTAATATGTATACTTTAATAATTAAATAATCGGATTAAAAACTAACATGCAAAAATAAATTAACATATAAATACTACGGCTTTGCTTTATGCATGTGGACCTCACCGATTCGTGCGTGGAAAATTCAATTCGTAGCAAAGGGTGGGTGCCAAAAGGAAGTAGAAGAGGTCTTTGAGGTTCAAATTATCGGGATATTTGACCAAACCAGAAAATGTCGCGTCAGCCTTCTCGTCTTCTGACTCTGGAGACAATTACATGCAAATGATACTAAATTACAGGGAAAATGAACAAATGTGACCGCCACACCATAACTAAGAAAAATTGACATATACATATATACACACATTTACTTATAATAACGTAGCCTAATTCACAAAAATCAAAATATTCTATAAGTAAATGTAATAATTTCTAAAAGGAAATTACAAAACTTTTCTTTTAAAAATAAAATTTATACATTTTTGAAGTCATAAAAACTACTGCAGGCGTTTTGAAAAAGTTACTTTTTCAGTAGAACCTTTACTATATCCGTACACCAAAAATTATAGAAATGTTGCACTCGGCCATGAAAGGGCAAAACTTTCATTAATAATATTAGAAAGAGTTGCGTTCACAGAACAAAATGAAACTGATCATAAACCTTGAGTTTGCATCATAAATCATGGTTATTCAGGATTTATCAATTCTTTATCTTAAAATTTAGCAATAACAAATAACGTGAGGTACATTTTATGTCACTTTATTATTTACCTTCATTTATTTTATTTCCATCCTCCAATGTAAAGCAAATTTTTAAATATATGGAATTCTATAAGTAATAAAGAAAAGCCACCAACAAATAAGCGTCACTTTATCTGAAATAGTGCTATTTATGATGAAGAGAAATGGTATATTCAGTTTAATTTGACATTGTAGTTACAGCTAGTTGCAAAAATATAACAAGGAAAGTGTTTACCAGGCGTCTCATGAAAATGAAATTCCAAACAACTGTTATCTATCCACAATTGCAATAAATAAGCGACAGAGGGCCACTTTAATGTGACAGGTTTTAATGTTAAAAAATCCCCTCCTACAAGCTATTTGAAATAACTTTTTAACCATCTTACATAAAATGATAAAAGGCTAAATCAGCAGGAAACCAATATTTTGACTTTTATTTTAAATTACTACGGTTTCTTTCTTTTCTTTTTCTTTCTTTCTCATCTTAGGACGTCTAATTCTAAATAAGGTATTTCCGTATCAGTCTAGTGCACTAGATACGTAGTTTAATGACGTCACTACATTGTTTAAGCAGTTTAAACATAGATAGCAATAGTTTGTCAATAAGACGCTTTTTAATTAACTATGTTTTAATTTTTATGTACTCACATTTTAACCGCTTTCAATACAAAATATTCTACACACTGTAGTAAGCATTTGCACCAATAGCTTTCTAAATTTAAAGAGCTTATTTATTAAGCAATAATCAGCATTTGTACCATGTACAAAAAGTGTTATAACAACTTTAGCATCTATAAGCTAAATAGAGAGTGCGGTTCAATTAAAAAATGATATAAGGCTTTATTTACATAAAATTAAATCACAGAACAAAACACAAAATTTATCTTTAGTTAAAAAGCATTACAAATATTAAATATAGGATACAACGTCTATTTTAAAATGCATACATAAATATACACAAAACGATGTGCAAATACTGGTTAAAGTGCAGTATCTAATGTTTAACTTACGCTCATGTTCCGCATTAACAAGGTTATCTGTAAATATAACGTACATGAATATTAAAAATTGTATTTTACCGAATCGTCTCATTTCATTTCATATGTGTATTGATGATTTAGGTAATTTTTTTAATTCACTTGTCATCTACGGTTAGTTTTGGTCCATAATATGGTAAATATTTTGGACCAAATAATTACAATTAAAATTAACCATAAGCAGTAAAACATGTCTGTCACAATGTTTTTAAAGAGAATCCTATAATAGTATTATTTTTTGTTGTTTAGTATAAATTTGTTTTCCAGACTTATCCATACATGTTATTATTAACTTATATTTAAATCAATTTTAAGTTTTATCAAAAATTGATCACCCATAGCTTCTGTAAAGTTTTGCCAGGATTTGTTCTCACTTGTATACTTGACTTGTATTTACGTACGTCAGTATATCCTTTTTTTTTGAATTTTCAATATATCTAGTTATATATAAGCAAATGTAAGACATTGCAGCTGTTACAGCAGTAGGAAGGTTGAGCACAGAAATATTACAGACTAATAATAATCATATCGTTGGATGCAACAAGTCACTACTGAGCGACAATAGAAGAAGAAGAATACTCTTTTCTGTACACACAGAACAAAAATTACAGACATTTATAGACTAAAACAAATACAGGTACAATAAGGCGGCCTTATCGCTAACCAGCGATTTCTTCCAGACAACCTTAAACGTTACGGAGCTGAATAAAATAACTGGTACGATAGTGTACCACAGAGTACATAAAAATAATTATACAGTTAAATAATATATATTTCTCTACATATAATAAACTTACATCAAATATACACAAATATATAAACAAATACATACATGACATGTATTATATGATAGAAATGTAGGTTCTCGATTCTCGGTTCGTTCTTTATAGGCGTTGTCGCTCAGTGTCTGCGTGTGTTTGTTGCTTGTGAAGTTGTGCATTTGTTTGTGTTGAGTGTCTGTGCGTACGTGCGTGCGTGCATGTGTTCGTGTGTGTATATTTTTGCGTTAACCTTGATCGTCAGGTATATAATACTTTTAGATTTTTCGTTGATAAATATGGCTACAGATGGGTTAAATTATTTCACATTATCAGACAAAGTGCACTTAAATTAAACTAAACTTACTGTAATTAGGAGCTGACAAACTCTGTCGCCGTAATGTATTTTTAGATTGCTTTCCCTTCCTGCCTTGTCTGCACCAGTGATTAGTTTGCACATAGCTCCATAATTTCAGAAACAGCACCAAATAAATCATACATACGGTCGTTATTCCCACTAAAACCAATAATTATTAACGTAGTTCATTTAATTATTTTTTCATATTATCTCTCAAACTCTGATTTACAGAACTAGATAAGTTTTTTTTTCAAAATGTCTTATATTTTTTACATATGTGTATTTAATTAAAAATAAATTAAAAATAAATATTTCAACATCTTCCTTCTTTCATTTCTTTTAAAATAAAGCGCAAATTTATGAACAAAATAAATTAATCTTTAAAGGGTTCAACTCAAGGGGAACTCAATCGGGAAAGGGTTCAACTCAAGTAAAACTGTCAATCATTAAGTTGCAATTTCATGATTTTATAGGATGCAAAGATTTTTGACGATACTTCGCAACTATTTCTTTTCCAAATTCATGCATTCTTTAAGTTCATTTCACTAACAATAATGTTAAATTTTTAAAAATACACACCAAAGCTGAATTCCGGTCCCTTGAAATACAATACTATTACAGGTAAACTGATCTCCGCTACTATGTTGAATACTTGCAGGTAAACTCCTATTTTTTGTGCTAGAACACCCTAGAAGATATGTATAGATAGATATATATCATAAGTAAGTATTATAAAATAAAGCTGAAGGTAATTAATATAATCGACTTTTTAATCGATTTATAATGTTTAGGAAATCGATTATAATAATAACACCTAGTAATAATAGATCAGGCATCGTCAAAATATTCATGAGGATAGAGGCTCTACATAGCCGCAACTCGAAAACAAGATACCCACATTCTCTCAATGTTCTCTTTTATATGCTACTGTATGCGACAAAGATATTATATCTTTAATATTTAAATGAGTTAATCTTGTATGTATGTATGTATATATATATATATATATATATATATATATATATATATATATATATATATATATATATATATATATATATATATATATATATATATATATTCTGAATCTTGAACAGGGCTCCGACGATCTAGCTAGGATTCATTTTAAAAAAATGTCGTTTTATCCCTGTTTTCGGGAAAATGCTAAAATTGATGTTGAATTCAAAAGATAATTTTTGCCATTACACGTCAAGTCACAATAGCTCATTTGGGGAACGGGCGGTCTAAAGAGGTGAAATACCTAGGTTCGAGCCTTAATAATTATTATTATTTTTTTAATTTTCTTGTAAGATATTATTTGCTTTAATCCGCGATAACCGATTATTGCTAAATTAATTCTATTGTTACTTTTATAATATACGCCGTGTGGTATCAAGCTGAATAGAATTGAACACTTTCATTTCTTACCGAGGTGAGGTAAAAGGCAACTAAGGTAAGTCGATACGCCGTGTGGTATTCGGCCGAGTAGAATAGACCATCCTCTTTCTTCTCTTTCTCTTGAGGTGTCGTAAATACGACTAAGGTAAGTTGACATCAGGCAGGCGGGCGGTCGTAAAATGCGTAGAGAAGTCATGTGAAAACATGTTTATAACATGTTGTGCCGACCCCACTTAGAGTGGCATAAGGGCAAGAAGATGATGTTACTTTTGTATTTAATTTCTAATTCTATAAACTATATTCAGCGTCATTAAGCGTAACGTGAGAAAAAAAAATACTTACAACAGCCACAGCTTTTTCAATCAATAAACAAATAACTGCAGGCACTACACTGTCTGAAAAGAAACGAAGATAAACCTTAATATGCTTTACAGCTCACAAGAATTTTATATGACGTACGAAATTCTAGTAAATAAGAATTTTATAGTAAAAAACTAAATGATTTGATACTTGAAATGCACTCTCAGTGTCAGGTCATCATCAGGCCTGGCCATTCTGTCTGTCTATAACGATTTCACGGCTAACCCTTTAGATTAATATTGATAAAAATTGGCATAATTATAGTTAAAAATGATACACTGGTCTAACTTCATGGAATAAAATAAAGTCACATTCTTTGTTTGTCCCTATATCCCTATGTATGCTTAAATCTTTAAAACTACACAACAGATTTTGATGCGGTTTTTTTTAATAGATACAGTGATTCAAGAGGAAAGTTTATATGTATAATAACATTCAATATGGAGTAGAGAAATACTGTAATTTTTTAAGTTTCGCAGGCCCCTACGAGATTTATCAAAATGGTGTACTAAGTATTTGTACACCTTGAAAAGGTCTACAGAAAAGTCCGCGATGGTATACGTCTATCTCTTATGGATAACCAGCATTTTTTGTCAATTACTTTTTACGAAAAATAATGCCTTATTTTCGAAGCAATTTTTATACAATACAGCATTAATCCTAATCCAATTAAGTATCTTAAATACATTGTTGTTTTAATATAGATCAATATGGCCGTTTACAGCATGTAATTTAAATGAACATTTTCGAAGATATCACAGATTTAATCCCGCGAGGAGGCCGCGCTTCGCCCTATAGTACTTCGAATTTAGCAGCGATCGGACGCGCAACTAAATGTCGCTCTTTCAAGAGTCCTCTAAAGAAAACATGTTTATATTGTCTAATGATAAGAAAGCTATGAATGTTGTATATAAAGACATTCTGTAATTAATTTTAAAAATAAAATACATAGGAAAAATACAAAATGCAAATATGTAGTATATGAATTTAGATATTAGATATAGCAGGAAATCTTTTTGGTATAGGGAGAGGGAAATTGTTTTTCTTTTCCAATTGTGTATTTGTTTTTCCAATTGTGTATTTGTTTTCCAAATTTAACGCATGCGGGCCACGGCGTTGCGTTAAATTTAAATTTGGACAGTAATGAATAAATCAAAACTACTGGATCGATTTTAATCATTTTTTTTCACTGAGTGACATAGGCTATATATTTTATACCTGTGCGAAGCAGGGGCAGGCCTCTAGTATAGGATAAAATAATCTTTAACATTCTTTAACATTTACTTTCGGGAAAAGGGAAAAAATAATATTGTTTTATTAAGAGTACTTAAATGCTTAAGTTGTTTGTGTGAACGAAGTACCCTGTACAACTAGTAATATAAAATACTTGATTAGTACTCACAAATTAATAGTATAACAGAAGGATACTGGTGATCACCACCTTCATTGTAACCAGTTAGCACAATAAGCCATTCTAAGGGATTTACACGGATGCCATATCTGTAATATACGATAGAATATTTGTATGATTTATAGAACCAGGTGTTATTCCATAGTACAGAAGTTGCAATAGAATTATATTGCTGTAAACTGTGTTTGTTTAGAGAATCTATGTAATGCTAAGTGTATAAAGCAGGCAACATTCACACATCTTATACATGCAGAACAAGTCACCACATGTATCACCAAATGCTGTCTCCACCAACACTCCACACACTCACTACCACAATCTCTACGATCGTTTTACCGAAACACAAGCATCATCAGGAGGATAGGCTCCACGACAAAAGCGTAATACGCAGCTGCAGATTAGTTCTACCCCCACCATTGATTTCCCCTCCAAACACATGTAGCAAACCGGAATCGAAGACATTTACTTGCTTGTTAATTAGGTGGCCATTGTTATACTTTATTATCTCAAGTTGCTCCAAAATATTGAGTTGGAGGCCCTTATTGCAGATGTGAAGAATATTAAAGGAAAGGCTTTTAGTTACAACATAGTATGTAATTGCATCTTAGTTCAGTTTTTGCCAGAATGTACATGTCACATGTATGTTACAACTGTATGGTGTGTTACAAATGTAGGGACTAGTAATCTGTATGTATTTTCCACATTTAAATGGCATTTTTGTTTTTTTTCTATTACTTATTTTATTGTAGTGTCACCGGTTTCAATCTGTCAGGTCAAAGTGGGGCAAAATTTAATTCACAGGAGTCATACAAACAAACAAACATATACATGGAGGTGAAACTCATATAAAACATGCAAAATATCTGTTATTCTTTTGGGAACAGGATAAAGCTTATACTTGATAATAATTATTAACTAGTACTCACTTTATAAAATTTTCAAGACACAAACGGAGTCCTCCTACAGTGAGCATAAGAAAACCCCAATTTACCAATCCAGTGAAATCTGTAAATTCTGAGCTCCATGAGAACAATGAATCCCGTGGTTTGTGACACCTGAAAATAAAGAATCATAATATCAACCAAATAATTGTCCTTAAACAAAATACTCTGATTGGATTTCTTTATAATTTTAAATTCTGTTTTGTATTTTATCACTTGCTTGAATAGAATAATCTTTACTTAATTTTAACATTGATTAATAATTTGAAAACTGAATATCAATGACTCCTGCCTTTATCCCACTCAAGTGGGGTCAGCACATACAGCATATTACAAACATATTATTATACGTATTTTACAACCGCCTGCCTGACACCACATGGTAGGTCAACTTACCTTAGTCGCCTTTTAAGACACCTTGGTAAGAAATGAGGGTGGTACTATCTATTTAGCCGGATACCATACAGTGTAATATCAATCACTATTATTTACAATAAATACCAAAATAATAAGTTTAAGAATAGAAAAGGAAAAATGAAGAAAATATTGAAGAATTTTAGAATAAATAATTATTATCACTACCAATCAAATTAAACATACCTTTACTTTTCCTACTTGATGATTCATCGATGCAGCATGTAAAAAGTTCATCTATGAATCATAAAAGAATACATAAATTTAACAATTTGTACAGGTAACATACGGTTTATCCAGCTGAGACTTCCGCGCTTTCTTCTCTTTTTCTTTTATTTCTTCCGCCGTGGTGACACTTTGAGCTCTTCTGTATCGCAAAACATTCTCCTCTGTTTTAGCAGACATAATAATTTTGTCCACTCTAATAATTTCAGAGCTGCAAGTTTTTAAAATTCAATGATAAAATTAATATATCGTAATAGTTGAATTATAGATTGTGTTATCACACCATTTATGCAATACTTGCATTATAAAAAGACAAAATCAGTATTTAAAAGTATGACATGGTATTAAATTATTATTAATACAGACGCTATTGATAAGAAAAATTAGGCATATGAATTCAATTCAATTTTTATTTCGATAGTGAAAAAATATGGTAGATTTTAATATTATAGACGGTAAGACACAAATATTTATAAGACTGAGCCAGAGATTACTCCGAGATGCTATGTATATGTTCTTGTTCTTTTATCACATCTTAGTGTTATGTTATAAGAAATCTTTACAGTTTAAAAAGCTATTACACAATTTTAAAAATTACCTTGAATGTTATATTTACAAATATTTTATCAAAATGCCTAAACAGTAAACACCATAGATTATTAACTATAAAATAGATGGTTGAGATTCATACATTGGCGCGAGCCTATTTTCGGTGGTATGGGGGGGTGCAGAGTAGCACTATAGCTACTTACATTCTCATTCTAAAAAAACTATCTGCCTCTCACCCGTTTCATTCATAAAAACGGATTTAGTCTCAGCTCTGACTCTTTCTCACATATGGAGTAGTAATATATATAACGTATGACGTAAAATCGTAGTAAAATAAGTGATGTACTTGGTGCGCTAAAACCGTAACTAGTGATGTCAAAGTTTTATCGATTTGCATTTTTCTCTTACCGATTATTTGGATAACCGGTTTTCCTGTAACATATTAATAATGATTTTTAGATTTTAATAAAATAAAATATTTAAGGAAATTCTTTAATAGACTTTTACTGTAATAAAAAAATTTATATTCAACAGCCATTTTACATTTCTATGTGCATGCTTCTTAAAAAAAAAAGTTTTTTCCAAAACACGCTAAAAGTGCAACTTCAAAAATGATTACTATTTTTAAATAGGAAACAGAATCGGCGATCATGTATCTTGAAAATATAGGAATTGTAATTTAAATTATTATATATTATTATTAAATATAATTAATTATAAGTATTCACTCGAAAACAAATTTACAAGATTAGTATTTGAAACAATAGATGCTTTCGTTTTTACCGTTTTAGTATTAAGGAAAAAACATTATACTTAAAAGGAGTATACTTGATGGTAAATTATAAATATTAGTCTTTTTTAGATATATTGGTAGTAGTTTTATAGAATATTAGTGGTTTTTATCTCTAAGTATAATATTTTCCATCAAACCAGTTAACACTTCGGATTTATACATATAAAGTAAGAATTAAATTGTGAAATTTTGCCATAATTAATGTGCCAATTGATACCAAGCTTTTCGATGAAAGAAAACATCATCATCATCAACTATACTCCATGGGTTAAGTATTTAACTAAATGTAAACATGTCAAAACAGGTAGTTTATAGTAGGCATTATCTGCCTACTATAAAGTACCTTTTTTATTACAACACATTATACTAACATATAATTTTTAATTCTTTTAAAGAATTTAAAATTATTGATAGTATTCGCACCACTTTATTATGGCGTGATTGCTATCAATAATTTTTACAAACTTTGAAACAATAAATAAGAATTATAAAATTTTTAAAGAAAACGATGGATAATATTAAATACACTAAATTACTACACATTTAAGTATCACAGAGTGAAGCTCGTAGAATATTGATATTATGTTGCGTTGGTTAATCCAATTACCATTTTAGGTAGTTTACTTGGCTAATTTGTATCTGCTGAATTTTATTAAATTATATATTGCTGTTTTGCTATACTAAAGGTATAATTATTTAATTTTAGAAAATACCAATCAATTTATGAAAATTACATTTATAAATATTAGAGATATTCTTTTGACAACTGCAGTTGAATCCCAATTTTTTCATTTGTTAATAATATTATTGTTATGACATATTTGTCACTCCTGAATCACATGGTTTTGTTTGTTTACATCTTGTTATGTTTCTATACTTATGGAGTATATATAGTAAAATAATAAAAATTTTGAATCAATTTTTAAATGTTAATAATAGTAATATTAGTTAGTTACTTTTGCCTCATGTATCATAGTTCTATAACTTTACTTGCGATAAAATTTTCCATTTCCATTATCGTTTTCCAAGTATCTGCAGTACTGTGAATTCTCCTTAATTGATACACCGTTGTCTAACTCGCATTATGATTACGATTATGCAAAAAACTTTAACAAATCATATTTATGATTAATGCAAGTTAACCAGGAATTATAGTTTTTTAAGTTATATACATTTTTGACTAATTAACACTTTACATGCCATATAATGCCATTCCAAAGATATAAGTTTTTGTGATGGATAATATAATTTTAACTAGATCAAATCTTTCAGTTTTATTAGACAATAGCGTAATTATAAAAATTTCACAATTTAAATAATCCTGTTTTGAAAATATATTACTCCCAGGATTGCGCAGGTTTTTAGTTTTGCTACACAAGTAAAAACACGTGTTTTGAATAGGAATAAATGGTGTTAATGTTAAAATACACAATTTTTAGCAGCAATACAGGCAAAACTCATAATTCATTATAAGCCCGTCGTTTAAGCAAACTAACAATTAAACTAGCAACTAAGCAATTGTTATTCATTTTCCTGAGTAATGAAAATTTTAAACCCATTCATCTCAAAATATAAGTTTTTGAGTTGTACCGCTATTGCTGCACATGACCGATATATCAATATACTGAACCGGTAATATGATATGGCTTGGGTCTGGAAAATATTTCTGATGGAATACAAGGTACTATAACTATCAAACAATAATATTAACCAATCATGTTTTAAACAATGAAACCAAATTATGATCCGTTCTAGTGTGCTAGAGCCCCCTTATCCACGGATTTGAGAAAAAATCCATTGGGTCCTAGTTAAGAAGTTTCAAACTTCATAATGTTTGTCAATTATACTAATATGAATACTATTTTGAAGACACAACCTTCTCTTGAGTCCTCTAGCATTGAAGCGGACTTTTACAGCCTTATTCCAAAATTCCGAATGGTTCAGGCGGCAAAATAAATTGTTAGTGAATAAAAGCATTCGCGCTGTGAAAATGTTATTACTAATGTCAATAAATGAGGCTAAATAATTATGATTCGACTGAAGCTCTTCATATATGTTCATCTGCATCATCGGGCTCGTGGACACTTCCCGGCGGAAGAGTTCGCAGCATATTTAACCTGTAATAAATAAGTTATTTTTTAATAATGTATAGATAGAACATTAGTTTGCAAAGGTAGTCTTACAGACAATCTTGGCATTGATATCCCCTGAGTAGAATAGACCACCCTCATTTCTTACCGAGGTGTCGCGAAAACCGATTAAGGTAAGTTGACGTCGGGCAGGCGACCGGTCGTAAGATACCAAATCATGTGATAACATGTTTAAAACATGTTGTGCCTACCCCATTTAGAGTGGGATAAGGGTAGGAGAATGATGCATTGACAAATAACAGAGATTTTAAATTTTAAAAATATATTTTTAGCTTCTACTGGTCTTAAATAGTGTCTGGAAAATATTTTTTTCGTGTCTATAACTTTGTCTACAGTTATATTTTAAGTATAGAATAGAGACTATAATTATAAATTTTGTTTTTTTAATAATAAAATATAAGGGGTATCTGTGACAATCTTTGTGTTATGTTAAATATCTTTGATTTTGTACTGTTAGCAGTACCAGGCTAAAAATATTATGCTTTCCAAATACTGTATTGTATGTGACAAAGTTCCAATGATCATCACTAATATGTCTTTTAAGCTATTCTTATATCACACACTTTTTTGCATCACTATAATAAAGGAAAAATTGTACCAAACATTTTTTGTTATATCTCAAACGGATTAGGCAGTTAGCCCATTAGACATATAAGCTTCAGTTTTAATAGAAAGTGAAATGGACAGACTGACATACTTTACATCAAATATTTACTTGCCTTCATCTAGTCAAATCAATTGACCTAATCATGTGCTTCATCCCATAAAGCATCAACAGCATATAGCCCTTAGACGTCATCCCAATGAGTACTCTCTTTGGCTATGACCAGGTTCATCTGAAAATTATTGCAAATACATTTTAATAAATATGGAACAAGCTATGGATAGCTCAGCGGTGAGGCCGTTCGACTCTGTAAAGACGATCATGGGTTTATACTCCGCGCAGGCACATGTCTAATTGACAATTGCAATTTATGACACGCTTTTCGGTGAAGGAAAATATGGTAAGGAAATCCGCATACTTCTAGCGAATTCTAGGGATATGCGTAACCTACCAATCCGCATTGGAGCAACGCGATGGTAGGTCTTTGCTACAATATTTCTCTCCAAAAAACGGATAGAGGAAGCTTATGGTTCCCACTGCTGGGGTGGATAACAGGCCGTTACTTTAAACATACACATGCCAATTTTTGTGTTTACAAACAAAAATGATTTATATTTGAAACATTTTAACTCACTTAAAGAATATCAGCCATTGTATCAGATATTAATGAATTCATTGCAACAACAGTAGCAGTGCCTTGACCAGACACAGTTACTCAGACAAAAAATCTAGTTGAAATGTGCATAACTAAATGGGATAGTATGTTAAAGTATCTTGAACAAATAACTTTCTGTTAAATAATTAAAGTATGTCTGTAATCCATATTGTCTGTCGCAGAAAGAATAAAAACTATTCAGAAATAACCACCTAAAACATAGAATATAACTGATATTGGGTATGACATATGATATACAACACTTCAATAAAGCATACACAATAAATATTACTATAGAAGGAAAAGTTTTATTTTTATTATTTTAGTTTTATTTTTACTTATATTTTAAAATTAAAAAATAAAACTTCCCAATATTATTACAGTTTAATAAAAACACTAAGGATATACTATAATGCTATATGCTTCGAGGTCCCTGCTTTAATAAATGTATATCTAAATTGAAAAACACTAGCTTAAATTGTACTATATATTATAGAAAAAGAATATAGCACGAAAAATACTATATTTTTATCGCTAATTGCAATTGTCGTGCTTTTTTTAATTAACTGTGAATGGAACGCACCCGCAGCCCTGCATAGGGAATGTAGGAACGAAACTCATTCATGTATTTACGGGGCTTAGTTAGTTAGTAGCTCTAACTCCGTGTCATTATCCAGCGAAAAGTAATAAAAAATAATCATGGAAAAATAAATAATGATTGAAAATAGATGTGTCCTATTTTTTTTCCTGAATTTCCTAAAAGTACTATATTTTTTTGATTTAAAAAGAAAAATAGTATTTTTCTTCAAAAAAAAGGTGGCAACCCTAATCGCGCCCTTTTTGATTAAATAGGGGCAACACTGTGCCGTTATTGTTTCCGGTGGAGTCTTACTATATATACCGATAAAACGTTTCAGTGACATTCAGTCCTTGTTCGTCATTCAAGAGAAGTGCATCTCGGAACGGGAATTGTGGTATTCCTATTATATCGTGTTATTGTATATAGTGTGCGTTAACAAGAAGTTTATGGAATTGTCTAATTTTAATTAAAAATCATTTGTTGGTTTATATATTTTTGCGTAAGTAAAAAGTGATTACAGTTATATATTACGTATAACGAACGTTTCAGGTGAGTCAGTACGTTTCAATTTTCTTCGTATTAAATAGTGCAAAAGTATAGTTTATTTGTTATTAAGTTTTGGATAACTACTCACATTTTATCCGAGAATGTTTGTTGAAATTCAAACATTTGAGTTGTTGAGTTTGTGATAGTGAATGTATATAGTGCTTGTGTATGGTGGTGGCGGTGGTGGAGGTTTGTGCATGTGTTTTTTACGAATCCTGCATGTATCAGGTATGATAACCAATTGTCCACTCTACATTTAGCATTATATACATTTTCTATTTTACTTCATCGCCGATTATAGCAAAATAATTTTATTATTACTTTTGCATAATTACTCTGTTTTAATCATAGCTTAGGTAAATATAGACATTGTAATCTTTAATATTTAATGACTAGCAGCGTCTGACTGCCCTCCTGTAAAAGCTGCAGGGCTTTTTCTTCTCATTTAACAGTATGGTTGAGGTGGACACTGCAGTGTTCTTTCTTCCCATACTGTGTAGGCGTTTTGTTGGTAATGTTCGTTTTCTGTATCGTCGAACATTAGCTTGAAAAGCGCGCTACTTTGTAAGACGTTTTATTAACGGGCTAGCCATTATAAAGGTGTCGTACGGATTTCTGAAATTGCGCAGTTTTGGTAATTCGTACGTCATTAATTTTAACGTTTTTTTTTGTAATGGTTATGTGTTGCGGTTGGCAAATAGCCGGTATTTGGCACCTGCAGTACATGTAAAACCTTAATTCTTTTCCCAGTCGCTTTGGGCTACTGATGTTTGAGTGCACGCTTACATCTGTGGCTGAAATTACGGGAATCTAACTTAGCTTCATAAATTCAGACTTCACTTGAGTATTAGTTACCTCAAATGCATTTTCTCAAATTACAGAGGTCCTGGTGGTTGACGCTACTGTTCGGCCTGGCGCTGTTCGAGCGCTCGAGGCGACGGCGGAGCGACAGCAGCTGCGGCATAGCCGGACGGGCCGGCCTGGGGTGAGGGGCGGCGGCACGTCTCCATTGGCAGCAGCGAGGCCAGACCAGCGTAGCTCGTGGAGTCACGAGGCCAGCTGTCGGACTGCCCTCCTGTAAAATTAATCCATTAATTTCATTCAATCCATTAATTTTTACATTTTTTTTTTGTAATGGTTATGTGTTGCGGTTGGCAAAGAGCCGGTACTTGGCACCTGCAATACATGTAAAACCTTAATTCTTTTCCCAGTCGCTTTTGGCTACTGATGTTTGAGTGCACGCTTACATCTGTGGCTGAAATTACGGGAATCTAACTTAGCTTCATCAATTCAGACTTCACTTGAGTATTAGTTACCTCAAATGCATTTTCTCAAATTACAGAGGTCCTGGTGGTTGACGCTACTGTTCGGCCTGGCGCTGTTCGAGCGCTCGAGGCGACGGCGGAGCGACAGCAGCTGCGGCATAGCCGGACGGGCCGGCCTGGGGTGAGGGGCGGCGGCACGTCTCCATTGGCAGCAGCGAGGCCAGACCAGCGTAGCTCGTGGAGTCACGAGGCCAGCTGTCGGACTGCCCTCCTGTAAAATTAATCCATTAATTTCATTCAATCCATTAATTTTTACATTTTTTTTTTGTAATGGTTATGTGTTGCGGTTGGCAAAGAGCCGGTATTTGGCACCTGCAATACATGTAAAACCTTAATTCTTTTCCCAGTCGCTTTTGGCTACTGATGTTTGAGTGCACGCTTACATCCTGTGGCTGAAATTACGGGAATCTAACTTAGCTTCATAAATTCAGACTTCACTTGAGTATTAGTTACCTCAAATGCATTTTCTCAAATTACAGAGGTCCTGGTGGTTGACGCTACTGTTCGGCCTGGCGCTGTTCGAGCGCTCGAGGCGACGGCGGAGCGACAGCAGCTGCGGCATAGCCGGACGGGCCGGCCTGGGGTGAGGGGCGGCGGCACGTCTCCATTGGCAGCAGCGAGGCCAGACCAGCGTAGCTCGTGGAGTCACGAGGCCAGCTGTCGGACTGCCCTCCTGTAAAATTAATCCATTAATTTCATTCAATCCATTAATTTTTACATTTTTTTTTTGTAATGGTTATGTGTTGCGGTTGGCAAAGAGCCGGTATTTGGCACCTGCAATACATGTAAAACCTTAATTCTTTTCCCAGTCGCTTTTGGCTACTGATGTTTGAGTGCACGCTTACATCTGTGGCTGAAATTACGGGAATCTAACTTAGCTTCATAAATTCAGACTTCACTTGAGTATTAGTTACCTCAAATGCATTTTCTCAAATTACAGAGGTCCTGGTGGTTGACGCTACTGTTCGGCCTGGCGCTGTTCGAGCGCTCGAGGCGACGGCGGAGTGACAGCAGCTGCGGCATAGCCGGACGGGCCGGCCTGGGGTGAGGGGCGGCGGCACGTCTCCATTGGCGGCAGCGAGGCCAGACCAGCGTAGCTCGTGGAGTCACGAGGCCAGCTGTCGGACTGCCCTCCTGTAAAATTAATTCATTAATTTCATTCAATCCATTAATTTTTACATTTTTTTTTTGTAATGGTAATGTGTTGCGGTTGGCAAAGAGCCGGTATTTGGCACCTGCAATACATGTAAAACCTTAATTCTTTTCCCAGTCGCTTTTGGCTACTGATGTTTGAGTGCACGCTTACATCTGTGGCTGAAATTACGGGAATCTAACTTAGCTTCATAAATTCAGACTTCACTTGAGTATTAGTTACCTCAAATGCATTTTCTCAAATTACAGAGGTCCTGGTGGTTGACGCTACTGTTCGGCCTGGCGTTGTTCGAGCTCTCGAGGCGACGGCGGAGCGACAGCAGCTACGGCATAGCCGGACGGGCCGGCCTGGGGTGAAGGGCGGCGGCACGTCTCCATTGGCAGCAGCGAGGCCAGACCAGCGTAGCTCGTGGGGTCACGAGGCCAGCTGTCGGACTGCCCTCCTGTAAAATTAATCCATTAATTTCATTCAATCCATTAATTTTTACATTTTTTTTTGTAATGGTAATGTGTTACGGTTGGCAAAGAGCCGGTATTTGGCACCTGCAATACATGTAAAACCTTAATTCTTTTCCCAGTCGCTTTTGGCTACTGATGTTTGAGTGCACGCTTACATCTGTGGCTGAAATTACGGGAATCTAACTTAGCTTCATAAATTCAGACTTCACTTGAGTATTAGTTACCTCAAATGCATTTTCTCAAATTACAGAGGTCCTGGTGGTTGACGCTACTGTTCGGCCTGGCGCTGTTCGAGCGCTCGAGGCGACGGCGGAGCGACAGCAGCTGCGGCATAGCCGGACGGGCCGACTTGGGGTGAGGGGCGGCGGCACGTCTCCATTGGCAGCAGCGAGGCCAGACCAGCGTAGCTCGTGGAGTCACGAGGCCAGCTGTCGGACTGCCCTCCTGTAAAATTAATCCATTAATTTCATTCAATCCATTAATTTTTACATTTTTTTTTGTAATGGTTATGTGTTGCGGTTGGCAAAGAGCCGGTATTTGGCACCTGCAATACATGTAAAACCTTAATTCTTTTCCCAGTCGCTTTTGGCTACTGATGTTTGAGTGCACGCTTACATCTGTGGCTAAAATTACGGGAATCTAACTTAGCTTCATAAATTCAGACTTCACTTGAGTATTAGTTACCTCAAATGCATTTTCTCAAATTACAGAGGTCCTGGTGGTTGACGCTACTGTTCGGCCTGGCGCTGTTCGAGCGCTCGAGGCGACGGCGGAGCGACAGCAGCTGCGGCATAGCCGGACGGGCCGGCCTGGGGTGAGGGGCGGCGGCACGTCTCCATTGGCAGCAGCGAGGCCAGACCAGCGTAGCTCGTGGAGTCACGAGGCCAGCTGTCGGACTGCCCTCCTGTAAAATTAATCCATTAATTTCATTCAATCCATTAATTTTTACATTTTTTTTTGTAATGGTAATGTGTTGCGGTTGGCAAAGAGCCGGTATTTGGCACCTGCAATACATGTAAAACCTTAATTCTTTTCCCAGTCGCTTTTGGCTACTGATGTTTGAGTGCACGCTTACATCTGTGGCTGAAATTACGGGAATCTAACTTAGCTTCATAAATTCAGACTTCACTTGAGTATTAGTTACCTCAAATGCATTTTCTCAAATTACAGAGGTCCTGGTGGTTGACGCTACTGTTCGGCCTGGCGCTGTTCGAGCGCTCGAGGCGACGGCGGAGCGACAGCAGCTGCGGCATAGCCGGACGGGCCGGCCTGGGGTGAGGGGCAGCGGCACGTCTCCATTGGCGGCAGCGAGGCCAGACCAGCGTAGCTCGTGGAGTCACGAGGCCAGCTGTCGGACTGCCCTCCTGTAAAATTAATCCATTAATTTCATTCAATCCATTAATTTTTACATTTTTTTTTTGTAATGGTTATGTGTTGCGGTTGGCAAAGAGCCGGTATTTGGCACCTGCAATACATGTAAAACCTTAATTCTTTTCCCAGTCGCTTTTGGCTACTGATGTTTGAGTGCACGCTTACATCTGTGGCTGAAATTACGGGAATCTAACTTAGCTTCATAAATTCAGACTTCACTTGAGTATTAGTTACCTCAAATGCATTTTCTCAAATTACAGAGGTCCTGGTGGTTGACGCTACTGTTCGGCCTGGCGCTGTTCGAGCGCTCGAGGCGACGGCGGAGCGACAGCAGCTGCGGCATAGCCGGACGGGCCGGCCTGGGGTGAGGGGCGGCGGCACGTCTCCATTGGCGGCAGCGAGGCCAGACCAGCGTAGCTCGTGGAGTCACGAGGCCAGCTGTCGGACTGCCCTCCTGTAAAATTAATTCATTAATTTCATTCAATCCATTAATTTTTACATTTTTTTTTTGTAATGGTAATGTGTTGCGGTTGGCAAAGAGCCGGTATTTGGCACCTGCAATACATGTAAAACCTTAATTCTTTTCCCAGTCGCTTTTGGCTACTGATGTTTGAGTGCACGCTTACATCTGTGGCTGAAATTACGGGAATCTAACTTAGCTTCATAAATTCAGACTTCACTTGAGTATTAGTTACCTCAAATGCATTTCTCAAATTACAGAGGTCCTGGTGGTTGACGCTACTGTTCGGCCTGGCGCTGTTCGAGCGCTCGAGGCGACGGCGGAGCGACAGCAGCTGCGGCATAGCCGGACGGGCCGGCCTGGGGTGAGGGGCGGCGGCACGTCTCCATTGGCAGCAGCGAGGCCAGACCAGCGTAGCTCGTGGAGTCACGAGGCCAGCTGTCGGACTGCCCTCCTGTAAAATTAATCCATTAATTTCATTCAATCCATTAATTTTTACATTTTTTTTTGTAATGGTTATGTGTTGCGGTTGGCAAAGAGCCGGTATTTGGCACCTGCAATACATGTAAAACCTTAATTCTTTTCCCAGTCGCTTTTGGCTACTGATGTTTGAGTGCACGCTTACATCTGTGGCTGAAATTACGGGAATCTAACTTAGCTTCATAAATTCAGACTTCACTTGAGTATTAGTTACCTCAAATGCATTTTCTCAAATTACAGAGGTCCTGGTGGTTGACGCTACTGTTCGGCCTGGCGCTGTTCGAGCGCTCGAGGCGACGGCGGAGCGACAGCAGCTGCGGCATAGCCGGACGGGCCGGCCTGGGGTGAGGGGCGGCGGCACGTCTCCATTGGCAGCAGCGAGGCCAGACCAGCGTAGCTCGTGGAGTCACGAGGCCAGCTGTCGGACTGCCCTCCTGTAAAATTAATCCATTAATTTCATTCAATCCATTAATTTTTACATTTTTTTTTGTAATGGTAATGTGTTGCGGTTGGCAAAGAGCCGGTATTTGGCACCTGCAATACATGTAAAACCTTAATTCTTTTCCCAGTCGCTTTTGGCTACTGATGTTTGAGTGCACGCTTACATCTGTGGCTGAAATTACGGGAATCTAACTTAGCTTCATAAATTCAGACTTCACTTGAGTATTAGTTACCTCAAATGCATTTTCTCAAATTACAGAGGTCCTGGTGGTTGACGCTACTGTTCGGCCTGGCGCTGTTCGAGCGCTCGAGGCGACGGCGGAGCGACAGCAGCTGCGGCATAGCCGGACGGGCCGGCCTGGGGTGAGGGGCGGCGGCACGTCTCCATTGGCGGCAGCGAGGCCAGACCAGCGTAGCTCGTGGAGTCACGAGGCCAGCTGTCGGACTGCCCTCCTGTAAAATTAATCCATTAATTTCATTCAATCCATTAATTTTTACATTTTTTTTTTGTAATGGTAATGTGTTGCGGTTGGCAAAGAGCCGGTATTTGGCACCTGCAATACATGTAAAACCTTAATTCTTTTCCCAGTCGCTTTTGGCTACTGATGTTTGAGTGCACGCTTACATCTGTGGCTGAAATTACGGGAATCTAACTTAGCTTCATAAATTCAGACTTCACTTGAGTATTAGTTACCTCAAATGCATTTTCTCAAATTACAGAGGTCCTGGTGGTTGACGCTACTGTTCGGCCTGGCGCTGTTCGAGCGCTCGAGGCGACGGCGGAGCGACAGCAGCTGCGGCATAGCCGGACGGGCCGGCCTGGGGTGAGGGGCGGCGGCACGTCTCCATTGGCAGCAGCGAGACCAGACCAGCGTAGCTCGTGGAGTCACGAGGCCAGCTGTCGGACTGCCCTCCTGTAAAATTAATCCATTAATTTCATTCAATCCATTAATTTTTACATTTTTTTTTGTAATGGTTATGTGTTGCGGTTGGCAAAGAGCCGGTATTTGGCACCTGCAATACATGTAAAACCTTAATTCTTTTCCCAGTCGCTTTTGGCTACTGATGTTTGAGTGCACGCTTACATCTGTGGCTGAAATTACGGGAATCTAACTTAGCTTCATAAATTCAGACTTCACTTGAGTATTAGTTACCTCAAATGCATTTTCTCAAATTACAGAGGTCCTGGTGGTTGACGCTACTGTTCGGCCTGGCGCTGTTCGAGCGCTCGAGGCGACGGCGGAGCGACAGCAGCTGCGGCATAGCCGGACGGGCCGGCCTGGGGTGAGGGGCGGCGGCACGTCTCCATTGGCAGCAGCGAGGCCAGACCAGCGTAGCTCGTGGAGTCACGAGGCCAGCTGTCGGACTGCCCTCCTGTAAAATTAATCCATTAATTTCATTCAATCCATTAATTTTTACATTTTTTTTTGTAATGGTTATGTGTTGCGGTTGGCAAAGAGCCGGTATTTGGCACCTGCAATACATGTAAAACCTTAATTCTTTTCCCAGTCGCTTTTGGCTACTGATGTTTGAGTGCACGCTTACATCTGTGGCTGAAATTACGGGAATCTAACTTAGCTTCATAAATTCAGACTTCACTTGAGTATTAGTTACCTCAAATGCATTTTCTCAAATTACAGAGGTCCTGGTGGTTGACGCTACTGTTCGGCCTGGCGCTGTTCGAGCGCTCGAGGCGACGGCGGAGCGACAGCAGCTGCGGCATAGCCGGACGGGCCGGCCTGGGGTGAGGGGCGGCGGCACGTCTCCATTGGCGGCAGCGAGGCCAGACCAGCGTAGCTCGTGGAGTCACGAGGCCAGCTGTCGGACTGCCCTCCTGTAAAATTAATCCATTAATTTCATTCAATCCATTAATTTTTACATTTTTTTTTTGTAATGGTAATGTGTTGCGGTTGGCAAAGAGCCGGTATTTGGCACCTGCAATACATGTAAAACCTTAATTCTTTTCCCAGTCGCTTTTGGCTACTGATGTTTGAGTGCACGCTTACATCTGTGGCTGAAATTACGGGAATCTAACTTAGCTTCATAAATTCAGACTTCACTTGAGTATTAGTTACCTCAAATGCATTTTCTCAAATTACAGAGGTCCTGGTGGTTGACGCTACTGTTCGGCCTGGCGCTGTTCGAGCGCTCGAGGCGACGGCGGAGCGACAGCAGCTGCGGCATAGCCGGACGGGCCGGCCTGGGGTGAGGGGCGGCGGCACGTCTCCATTGGCAGCAGCGAGGCCAGACCAGCGTAGCTCGTGGAGTCACGAGGCCAGCTGTCGGACTGCCCTCCTGTAAAATTAATCCATTAATTTCATTCAATCCATTAATTTTTACATTTTTTTTTGTAATGGTAATGTGTTGCGGTTGGCAAAGAGCCGGTATTTGGCACCTGCAATACATGTAAAACCTTAATTCTTTTCCCAGTCGCTTTTGGCTACTGATGTTTGAGTGCACGCTTACATCTGTGGCTGAAATTACGGGAATCTAACTTAGCTTCATAAATTCAGACTTCACTTGAGTATTAGTTACCTTCCTTTAGTTGCACTTAGTCTAGTGCTATTCCATCTCTGAAAATAATTTTAAAAAATTAAAAAAATTAAAAATTGTTACTATTCAAATAGAACCTCTTATGAACAAGGTTGTATTTGAATCTATATGAATAGTTGTTCTATAATATAAAAAAAATGTTGTCTGTGTCATTATGCATTGATTTGTTAAGAAAGAGTAAATGGGTTCACTTTTAGAAAAATTGCTTTTTATTATTGCATAAGTATGAAGGAGAAATATTGTTTGTTATTTAATTTCTGTTAGATATAAACAGTTGCACATTTTAAGTGATTTATAAATTACATAAATATTTACTTTCAGTTTTATAGAACAGTCTTTTAATATTGCTGTTATTCTATCATTCATTACACATACTATTATATCTTTTATTAGCACTGTAAATGTAAAGATATCTCAAATCAAAACTATAAATAACATCATGTGACAATCATATTAAAATAAAAAATTACTCTTAATCTTGGATCTGAGGATTCTTGAATCTGCAATTAATCAATCAGTCGTTTAATCAATCGTAAATTTAAATTTTGCTTTTGCTTTTTAATTAAAAATCAACAATAGTGTTATATAAAGCAATATACCCTATATTGCTTTATACAGAATAAACTTGCTCTCTTTTGCTATTTACTCCCTTTTCATCAGAGTCTCATTATAAAAAACTTGACAATCATTTTTAAAGTTCTAATATAATACAATGAAGTATACAACTTCAATTAAAAAATACTTCTAAAAAAAATATTAAGTAAACCATTTAAGTTATGTCCAAATTATTCATAACTAAGATAGATACACACTTATGATCAATTAGAACAACTTCTAAAAAACTTTCACTTTAAAGTTCCATTATTAATCATTTATTGCACTACAAGACACTAGAAGCTATATAAAATCGCAAGACATATCCTTAATATAATAATGAATATAGCTAATTCATCAATCGAAATTAATGTACATATCATAATTTTTATATAACGATAACTAAGTCAAATATGAAATAAAAATTATACTGCATGTTAAAGGTTTTAGGCTATTCATGCAAGGTTAGGTTATTATATTTAGATGTGAGAATGTTAATTTTAAGAAAGCTCTTACTATTATTGAGATGCACAAAATTCATTAAAACTCAACACTTACATTTATATAATGATTAAGTAAATCCTCTTCTTATTGTTTTATAACTGCACGTTTCTTCGTTGTTATATTTCTCATTTTAAGAAATATCTCAACAGCTACTGGTGAAATAAGACTTGATACATTTAATTTGCTTCTAGTGATATTTGTTTCAAGAATTTTGCTGACTAAATTAAAACAAAATTATACATTTTAGTAAAAATTAAAGTACTAGAACTTTACAACGGGAAATTTAAAAATTTAATACACCGCCCATTCATTAATAAAATCAACTTGTTGTCTTGTTATATGATAGACAGTCAAAATGAGAATGAGTGCGTAAAAATATGTATGTAGGAGTGGAGCGAGATGCAGCTGAGACTATTTTCATACGATTCATTCATAAATACGTACATGTGCAAGAGGGATGCGAGATAACATGTGTTGGCGCCTGTAGTAAAACCGCCCTGGTAAACACAGACTAAACGCTTTTATGAACAGCGTAAACCACGGACATTTGAGTTACAGTAAAATTACAGAACTATATACACAAAAGTCCTGGAACTAAAATAATAGAAACGTACATAAATAATGTTAATATATGTATTTTTAACTTTAAAAGTTTAAATTGGATAAACAATTTAAAAAGGCACAGGAAGCTTTTATTGTGATAGTATTGCTATTAAGATAGGTCAAGAATATCTGAACTTAATATTGTACCTATGATGGAAAATAATATAAGACAAAAATGGTCACAAAATAATTTGCCCGTAAATATATGTCGCATATACATATATTCTAAATTTTGAAAGCCATCTCTCGTATAGATTCATTATTTATTCACATAAATTGACAGAGTTGAATAAATTATAAGAACATTCTTCTCATACTTATTAGTTATTTACGTTCATATTTGAATTCCATCTCGACAAATTTGCTCGATAATTATTTACAGTAGGTATATTTTATTTTTACTCTATTATAATTATCTCAACTTTCATGCTAGAGTGAATAAAAAATTGAATAAATTTAGAAATTGTTGTTTGCCATATCAAGGTCTTAATGCTTTAACGACAACTGATAATCAATGCTGATAATGCCGAATATAGTTTACTTATCAGAAATTTCTAGTAAGTAGCCTGTGGTGGAGATATAAAGTGTCAAAACGACGTTTATCAAATCCAATTGTCGTTGTCATTGATAATATTTCAAGGCCTCTTTTTCTTTTCTGTCCTGTGTCGGAGGAGTAATGAAGTAGTAGAAATAAATAATTATGTTTTTAGAAACGTAATGTAACGAAAAGTTTAAATTCTAGATAATTAATGAGATAAGCTCAATTATCTCAGAATCTTAATTTAAAAACAAAGAATTAGTTAAATATGAAGATTTGGACCTCTGAACATACATTTAAGTAAGTGTTTATGACGCAACAATACTAATGATTTAAATGAATCGATGTGATAAGTAATTAACTTGTACTTTGCAGTCATCCTTGGGAAACTGTTGCTCAAGCAGCATGGAGGAAATATCCAAATCCTATGAACCCTGCTGTCATAGGCATCGATGTTGTTGATAGGCAAGTGGTGAATGGAGTTTTACATACTCATAGACTTGTCAGTTCAAAATGGTTTTTTCCACGCTGGGCACAAGCAGTAAGTATCATATCAATACTGTTGTATATATGTATATTAAACATATTAATGACATTGGTTGATAACTTTATGTAACTAGTAATTTATTTGGAGCCAAAAATAAACTATACTTTGTCATTACTTTTAATTACGCAGCTTATTGGCACAGCGAAAATATGTTATGCTAGTGAAAAGTCTGAAGTCAACCCAAATGAACGCCAGATGACACTTAAGACTACAAATTTGACATTCTGTCGGTATATTGCTGTTGATGAAACTGTTAAATATACCCCTGATCCAATAGACCCAACAAAAACTCTTTTGACCCAGGAAGCTGTAGTTACTGTACAAGTAAGTATTAACTTGTTTAAACAATGTATTTAAAACAATCATGTCAATTTTTTTTACTGTAATAAAACAAAACAAATCTGAAACATTGTTCAAATTTGAACATCCTATTTAGAATAGCAGATTTAACATTAAGTCTTTTACTGTTGATCATAGCAAATAATTGTATCATCTTTTTTGTTTAATCAAAAAATACAGTATATAATATTTTTCAATATACCATTATTGCTGAAATGGACTATCAAATTCAAAATTTTCTTTATTCAAATAAACTTGCAAACAAGTACTTTTGAATCGTCAATTCTACTGCTGGAAAGCTGTTCCTACCGAGAAGAGCCCGTAAGAAATTCGGCGGTTGCTCAACATAATACTTATAACTTGTTATATTAAGTCATTACTATCTTCTACAGGGACAGATAGTAGCAGGAGCGGTAAGCTTATGTCGGTTCCTACTTTGTCTATTTTCTACATCACCTATTGTTCTATAACTCTAACCACTCTCTATCCACTTATAAATATAAAACAATAATATAAAATTATTACAGCAATTTTATCAGACTGTTTGACCTATTCATACATTCCTTTTGCTAAATTCAATAATTACCAATTTATTATTTTACTTTTTAAATTATTATTAAAATTAAACAACACTACAACTACCACTAGAACTAAAAATTTAAGGTAATAATTGTCTGAAGTAAAAAAGTTTGGAGTGTGAGTGATTAAATTTATGCTATCTCTTGTCAGTTTCATATTATCTTGGAATACATGCTTGTAGCCGATAAAAAAATATTTTCAATGTTAAAAGTACATCATTATTGAAATAAAGTTCAGGGTCATTCAAAGTCCATTGTATATCTTCATAAAAGTTATAAGTTATAAATGTTTTAAACTTACTTTTTTAAAAACCTCCAAACTAATAATCTTTAAAATTATTCTTGCAGGGAGTACCACTTAGCAGCTACATGGAAGATTTACTAACAAATAAAATATCATTAAATGCTGGAAAAGGTCGTCAAGCAATTGAATGGGTTATTGGTAAATTGGATACTGAAATAAAGGAATTAGCAAATTCGGCTTGTAAAAGCACTGATGAACTTCTATCACACACAAAAAAGTCTATAGATGACATCACAACCACTGCACGAAGATCAATGGATGATATATCATCCAAAGCTAAAAAATCATTAGATGATATAGAAAAATTCAGAAAATCAAATGCTAATCAGAGAAGCTGAAAGGAAGAGTGATCAATGCTCTTATGAAAAGAGGGAATAAATTTGTGCTATAAATAATTTGACTACTGAATGAGTTTACAACACAACAAACAAGTTTACCTATATTTCTTATATTTGGTTACTTCATAAGGATTTTTAATAATTATTAGTTGCATTACACCTTTTGGTTAGAATCATACTATTGATATAATGAAGAATGTATTAAAATAATTTTTAATAGTTAATTATTAATGTGTGTATATGGTAGCATATGTGTGTTATTTTCTAACATGTTTGTAATTATTTTGTAGTGATGATGACATTAGAGAATAAAGAGAAAACTCAATTTTCTCTAAAGATGCATTTCAATCTGTATTTCCTTTCTGTGCCCTGTATGAAAGTTATGTTAGGTATATTGATTTAATAACTTTTTAAAATGATTTATCATAATGTAAGCATATCAATCCATTCAAAGAATAAAAATTACATTTGCTATGCTTACACATACAAAATAACTTTATTCTTTGGAAGGGGTTGTATAGGTGTAGATTCAAATCCTCCTTGGAAATAGCTTACTATATGTCAATGCATGGTACATGTTCAATAAATTTTTGTTACTGTCAAATATGTTTTAATGAATATTTTCCTTGTATTACCAAATTAACCGCCTTGCTTTTATGTTTACAATTTTGAAATAAATATTTATAAAATATGATTAACATGAAATAAGAAGCTTGACAGAACTCAATTATAATATTTAGCTTACAAAGTTTCTGATTCATCTAGGAATTAATAATTTTTTTAACAACTTATTTGTAGTTTAATAAGTAATTAAGTAAACTAATTATCCCTTTTCAACTGTAGAGCATATTGTTTTTGGCAATTGACAATATATTTTAATTATTTTGATTTAAATTTAACCTCAAGTAGACAATTTCTGCAAAAACTACAAAAATATTTGTTATTCTGGTGGTATTATATATAATACACTAGTGATACCTGCTACTTCATTCGCGCTAACTTTAGTGTTAAAGTTTCGTCAATAATGCAATGCAATATTTTTATCAATTCCCAAAAGTAAAAGTTTTTTTGTTACCACATTGTATACTCTTTAATTGTACCAAATTGAATCAAAGTAAAAGACACAGAATTGCATTTATAATGTAACTATTGTTAGCGAACCCTACCACATTTTACTGTGTTCTTTTATGACTTTCCACTCCTAGTTTTTGTACACGTTAGTTCTAAGTGTGTAATAACTTCTAAAATATCCACGTCAATTATGTGCTGTAGGACCAAAATGTTAAGCATAAGATGCTTGAGGTTAACAAGGTAAGTTTAATTGATGAGGAATAATACTGTATCCTTCTATATAGCTTTCCAAATTCTGCATCCATATGAGAACATTTAAAAAGATAGAATAGGCATTATAAATTTATCCTCCAACAATATGCTGCTGTGGACTTTTTTGTCACCCATAAAATAGGAATATTCCCACCACAATTGTTTCGTGGTCTCAAAAAGCGGCATTTTCAAATACAGTCCTCAGACTTTATTTATTTTAATTTTAATTATTACCACATTTACACAAAACAACAAATTATACACATATCTTACTTTCTATCAGTGAAAACCAAATCAAACACCAAACAGTAGTTTATAAGGCTATTGGAAACAGAAATAATGTAATTACAAACATAAGCTATAATTTTACATTGTAATGGGTGAAGTACACAATATGAAGAACCAAAGAGTATTAAGATTTACATGTTTAAGTACTCCCACTGAAAAGAAGTCTTCCTTATCACTATGCAGGCAGAAAAAAAATCTTATAAAGAGATGCCTTTCAGTAACAAGATCATGTAGCTAGAAAATTAACATCTGTGCAGATAACATTCATCAGTTAACAATGATTTTCTTTGAAATTGTAAAATATAGACAATATTCATACATTAGAATAGACAAAAAAATTGCTTAGTTAAGTGTAAGTAGAAATAGGGCATTAAAGTAAAATATGTAATAGAAAAGTACATGATACATATAAGCTGGAAAAAAGGTATAGGGTAGAGAGATGAGATTAAGTGAATTTACTGAGCCTCTGATATTATTAGGACACTAATCAAAATTAAATTGAGAGGCAAGTAGATGGGTAGTTGTTTGTGCAGCAGTAAAAACCTGTCACAAAAAATTGGTAAAATTGAAATTTTATTTATGAATTCAACAAAGTAGATTTTATATTGATGGATTTTTATTGTGCTACATTTTGTTAAATCGATTAAAAACAAATTAGGTATATATATGTCTTTAATAATTACACATTTCTAGGTCTAAGTTATTGTGTGCTTGTTCCAGAAGAGGTCATGTTTCCATTAGCTATTCCTCCTGTTCTATTTGTTGTAGCTAAGTGTGATGCTTTAAGTCTGTCTAGTTCATTAACCCAAGATCTGACATGTTCTAATCTGTGCCAAGCCATTTGCAAGACTTTTTGAGAAGCATATCCGGATCCCTCATGTGGCTGACCAGTTGAAACTTGTGTCAAGTAATTAATTTGATCACTTAATTTGGATTCTACTTGGCTTAAGGTTCTAAGGAATTGAGAAGTATTACTTTCTGCTTGTTTTTGACTTGATTTTTCTTTCCCCAATTCCAACAAAGCTTGAGCTGTAAGCACATAAATTGTTATCACACAATTGTAGAAAGTGAAGTACATGAATTGTAGAAAGTGGATTAATATACACTAACCCGCGCATTGTAAACATGTTATAATATCCTTCTCTATATCATCAAGCACCTGAATTCTTTCCATAGGGCCTGCCATATTTAAAATAAAATGAAATAATTTCAAAAAATTATAAACATTTACAAAAAATGTATTGTAAACAATTTATTATTTGACAATTACGGATTAGAGATGTAAAAAGAGAATCGATTTTTAATTTTATCACAAAAATCGATTATTGAAACAATTAACCAATATATTTTTAAACCAACTATTATTTACCCTCTTTTTATTATTTTTTATCGAAGCACATTTTGTCGAATTTCGCAAACAGCGATATATATATGTATAATTAAGCAGTTATATGTAGTGATGTTTGTTTGATTTTTAAATCCATTAACGACTTCTAGTCTCAAGAGTACTGGAATGTTACAGGTAAATGATGAAATCTTTCTTCCAAATCTTAGCTATCTATGTTCAACCACCCGTCTTAATATTATGGCGCATCTTCATTTTTGCTTGCTTTCCTTTAATTCTAAGAATTTATTGAAATTTTTAGAAGTAGGAATATATATTTTACCTTACTATATACGATATTTTAACTTGACTATTAAAAATACAGTGCGTATGGAATGGTTTTCTTAAAGTAAAGATGCCATCGTGGACTTTTTTGCCACCCCATAAAAATCCATTCTGTAAATCGTAAGCTTAAACGTTATGAATAACTTTGTCTTTTTTGAATATAATAAAATCTGAGCAGCTGTTGTGTTTATCATAAACGTTGTTTCGGTTGTACACAGTGGATCGTTTGTAGAACATATACAAAAAAAAATTCAAAAGTGTTCTAAATTATTCATCTAACGAAGTTCTTCTACTTAAATTCATAGACTGCTTAAATTGTACGCAGTAGGGATGGCGAGAAGTACAAAAATCGATTAGTTCGTATTAAAATAATTATGTTAATCGTTTTTTTTTTACTATTTGAAAAGTTGATATTTTTAATATTAAGATTAATATTAGAATAAAGAATAATTAAGGTGGACAACTACCAATAAATAATGACAGATGCACTGTTCGTGAAACTCGAATAAAATGGTTTGGCCATATTTGTTTCATCCAACAATGTCAAAAGAAAAAGAGGATAATGAGAAATATTTAGTGGATAATGAATATATAAATCGATTAATATGAAAATCGATTAATTTTTTAACATCCCTAACGCGCAGATCTCCACTCTGTCATTTTTGTTGCGATTGTCGTCCGACATGGTAAGGTTTTACACGTAATTTTTTATTTGCAAATATCTTTCCAATCATATTGTAAATATTTTAAAAATTACTTCACTCCGAAATAAGTTTATTTCATTTACGTAACAATTTTAATATTTGTATCATTTTAAGTATGACATGATGATAAAAAGTATCAAATTTAAACGGTTAGAACCTGATTCTAAAGTGAAGAATTATACTAGGGCGGACTGATTTATACGTAGATTAATATAATACAATGCAAATAATGCCTCAGAATTGATAAAGATTTTGTGTTTCAGTCGCATAGAAAATTTTCGGCACCTCGCCATGGGTCGATGGGATTCTATCCCAAAAAAAGATCACGCCGTCATCGTGGTAAGGTAAAGGCGTTCCCTAAAGATGATCCAAGCAAGCCTGTACATCTAACTGCATTTATTGGTTATAAAGCTGGCATGACCCACGTGGTCCGTGAACCTGACCGTCCTGGTTCAAGTGAGTTTTGTTTTTCTTATTTCACTTTTCATTGATCCAATTTATGTTACTGACTATGATGTTTTAATGAAGACCAATGCATTCAGAAAACTAAAAGACAGGGCACTTTTAATTCTGAGATTGTTTCTATTTCTGTGATTCTAAGATCTAGAGATCTCATTAGTAGATGTTTTCTAGTAACATTGAAGTGCATATTTTATATTTTTTAATAATAATTGAAAGTAAAATTATTTTGCTGCAATCCGCGATGAAGTAAAATAGAAAATATATATAATGCTAAATGTAGAGTGGACAATCGGTTATCATACATGATACATGCAGGACTCGTAAAAACATGTACTAACCTCCACCACTGCCACCGCCAACACACAACTACATACGTTCACTATCTATATATAGATAGATAATGAATTTAATATATATTTTCTATTTTACTTCGTTGCAGATTATAGCAAAATAATTTTGGTTTTTACTTTTGTATTATGGATCTCTTCAAAGTAATGCCTAATTCTATAAATTAATAATTAAAAGACTTTAAAAATTGATTTTTAGAAATCAATAAGAAGGAGATAGTAGAAGCTGTGACTATCATAGAAACACCTCCCATGGTTTGCGTGGGTGTTGTTGGGTACATTGACACTCCACATGGTCTACGTGCATTACTTACAGTCTGGGCGGAACATATGTCCGAGGACTGTCGTCGTCGCTTCTACAAGAACTGGTGAGATTCTATTGCTGCTTACTTTTTACAAATGAAACTTAAGTGAGATATTTAACACTTAGTGATTAAATTTTACAATAAATATACAATAGATATTATTGTAAACAAATTTGTCAATAAGCTAATTTAAATTTACCTTAAAGATTTTTTGCAAATTTATCTAGACTACATTATCTATTAATTTAATCAGTAGGTGAGAAAATTGAGTGATATAAATCTCATTTAATCATAGTATTGATAAAACTTGATATATTGCATATTTATAGCATTGACTAATGTTTCTATAGCTCTCCACTCTAAAGATGAGAGCAAAATTTGAAATATGCACTTGCATATTGCTGCCAAGTGGTCTCCGCTCAACGATGAGACTGCTAGGTTCTTTCTTACAGCTGCTTAACAATGTCTACTAATCAGGTATAAGTGCAAGAAGAAGGCCTTTACGAAGACTAGCAAGAAGTGGCAAGATGAACTTGGCCGTAAATCCATTGAGAAAGATTTTAAAAAGATGATTCGTTACTGTAGCGTTATCAGGATTATTGCTCATACGCAAATGAAACTTCTTAAGCAGCGCCAGAAGAAAGCCCATATAATGGAAATTCAAGTTAATGGTGGAAATATTGAAGATAAGGTGAAGTGGGCTAGGGAACATCTTGAAAAACCTATTCCTATTGACTCTGTTTTTGCTCAAGATGAGATGATTGATTGCATTGGTGTTACTAAAGGGAAAGGATATAAAGGTATTTATTTATTTATTTACCATATAAGAAAACATACAAAAAATACAGTTAAATAGAAAACAAGTACAAAATATAACTTATCTCTATAAGAGATCTCTGCCAGTGACCCTTGGTGGTTGAAAAACTAAAAGAAATGTAGTATAATTTCATAAACTGTACAAACATTAATTACTAGGATTTAATTATATTGTGACAATGTTTACTATATTGTTAACCTTACCTAAACAAGCATCCTCAATAAAAGTTCAAACAGATTTAACTTATGATAACATGTTTAATATAGGTGTGACCTCCCGTTGGCATACAAAGAAGCTTCCACGTAAGACGCACAAAGGCCTACGTAAGGTTGCTTGTATTGGAGCATGGCATCCTTCAAGAGTTTCCTTCACTGTAGCACGTGCTGGTCAAAAAGGCTACCATCACAGGACTGAGATGAATAAGAAAATTTATAGAATCGGCCAAGGTAATCATTTAAGACATTTTCATAGTAAATATGTTGGGCCTTTCATGTTTTTCAGTCCTCAAAACTATTACTGTCATGGTACCAATTTAATATTAGTTAATGAATAAGAAATGAGGTTTCACAAGCTGATATAAATTTCATTTGCTTTTGGACTGGCAATAATATATATATTGTGTCAAATTATGAGTTACTTTGTGAAGATCCATAATACAGAAGTAATAGTAATAATAACATTATTAAAGCAAAGCAATTTTATTTATACTTTTACATAGTAATGATTAATACTTGTTTTCATTTTTAGGAATCCACACTAAGGATGGAAAGGTTATCAAAAATAATGCATCTACAGAGTATGACTTATCTGAAAAATCTATTACACCCATGGGAGGTTTCCCTCACTATGGAGAAGTGAACAATGACTTTGTCATGCTTAAGGGATGCTGTATGGGGCCTAAAAAACGTGTCATCACCTTGCGTAAAGTAAGTTCTAAAGATATTTAAAAAAAAAGTATAATTAAAATAGAACAAACTTTTTGCAATGCAGATAAACTTAATGGATTTAACTTTTCCTTAATAAAAATCAATGATTTCAGTCTCTGCGAGTTCACACAAAGAGAGCAGCTCTTGAAAAAATCAATCTGAAGTTTATAGACACATCATCCAAATTTGGTCATGGTCGCTTCCAGACGCCAGCTGATAAGGCTGCATTTATGGGAACATTGAAAAAGGACCGTATTCGGGAAGAGGCTGCAGCCACAGCTGCACCAACTGCAGCACAAACTTAATATTGATGTTGAATTTTTGAATAAATTTATTCAAAAATTTTGCTGTTTCACTTGCTTAAATGATTTTTTTTAAAGGCATTAAATTAATACACTAAGTGGTTTACGAAAACTCTTGGGTAGACTATCTCTTATCTTGACCTAACAGATTCTACCTAACTCGTCTGAAAAAAGCCACCATGAATATATTTTTATGCAATCTACATTAGATCAATCGATTTCTAACAACAATAACAACACAACGTCTGGTTCTGGGCATACGCACAACTAACTACGTAATGTGTAATGCCGGGTCATGTTTTTAATGTTTTCGGGTCTTAATGATAATACTAAAATACCCACACATGCAGAGAATCTTGGAATCATTGCATACAATTATAAAACATTAAGACGTCAATGTGCATGGCATAGTCTAATAGGATTTTCAGTCACCTCTGATACCAAGAAAAGCAATTTCCGCCATTGGGGTTTTCACTGCCTTATTCTTGTTCTAAAATGGATAAATCAGGAATATTGAAATATGTCAATGCTGGGTAGTTGCCAACAAGGGTCTTGATATAAGATATACTAGAAAACTATTTAGTCTCAAATAAAGATCATAAGGCTGTCATGAAACAGTTGAATACGACGAATGTAAATGTCTCTGTTATTGAGAGATAAATAATTTTCTATTTCCAGTTTATTACTAGTCCGGTTTTCACACAAAACCGCATAGATAATACACTACATAGGATCAAAACCGCTTCGCTGTTTAAACCATATTTATATATTTAGTCTGGGATAGCACATCTATATATAATATGGATCACCCTAAAATGGTTTCCTTCATTACATGGGTCATGATGAACCATACCTTTGTTAATTTGAATTGAACAAATAATTATCTTAAGAGTTTAGAAGTACTTACTAAGCATATTAAACCTTGCAATATTGGAATGGAATTGGAACTATGGAAAACTCAAAAGTTAAATCAAGACTAAAGCTGATGCTATTCGCACTGTGGGAGAGGACAGTTCAGTACTAGCACCATTATGGAGGGTACCAGAAGGTTTAAAGGCTGAATAAATAAGATAATTTCATGTCATAGCATTTATTTTCTTAGTACCATTAATGCCATAAAGGTTGGAAATTAGTGTCACACTATTACTATCTGAACAGAATGCTTAGATCCTTCTGCTTTGGTAAGATCACTTAAGTATTATTTGTCAATAGGACATTTCAACTATTCATGTAGACATTATTTTTGGTGAATATATTGACTGTTTCACTATTTCAACTTTCTTATTACTATTTAAATTTAGAAAGCCATTCTATAGGTCTTAATGATTATGTTTCACTCTGATTATTGACAAAAAACTTGTTATTAACAATGTATCGCACACATTGAAGAATTACATTTCTCTCATGTTGTATTTCTCTATGTAATAATTTTTCTAAAAGGGTTGATGGTAGTTTGTTCCTGTTTTTTGGTATGTGTTTTTTAATTCCCGATTTGTTCATTTGCTTATATTCTTTTTTTTGTTTTGTAATATTATGAGTATTAGAATGGTCAACTGGTACAATGGTTTCTACTTTAACAACTTTGACTTCCTCAGGGCCACTCTCATCATCACTATCTGCCTGAGATTTTAAATCTTTAGAATCTTGTAATATCACACTATTTTGTAATGTTTGCTTTTCAGACTTCTTACTTACATTATTAATTTTTCTAGACTGATTAGGAGTATTTTCCATTTTATCATTACTTTTAATATCCTTAGCTTTATTCATATTATTTACATTTAAAACATTATTTTTAGCCTTATTTTCTGATGTTATTTTTGTATCATTATCCTCATCAGATGATCCATAGCAACAAATTAAAGAAGTCAAGGCACTACAAACTATTGGTTCTGCAAGATTGTTACCTTTATGTAGGGTATTTTCATTATTACACTCCTCATCATCTTCTATAGGGTCATTGCCTTGAGCTTCTGATATATCTTCATCATCATCTTCATCAATTAGTATTGCTTGGATTCCTGCAAAAGGTTTTAATTGTCTGGTTTCTTCTATTGAAGGTATTATTTTACACATTTTGTTAGATGATTGTATTTGTTTAGAAGAATCTGTTGCAACTCTTTTTCTATTGCTGATACTTCTTTTATATTTTCTTTGGTTACCTCTACTCATTTGTGAAAATTTATTATTAGATTTATTTTGAAAATCTGAAAAAAAATTAGCAAGTATTAAAAATTTGATACTACATATATTATAGCTAGAATATAGCTATATATTATGTCATCTTACAACATGGTTTTGAGGCTGTAGTGGTATTGACAATAATAGGAGCATTGATATGTAGAAAGCTAATAAAGATGTAATCTATTGCAATCTATTTGATCTGCAGGACTTTATGACCAAAGTGGTATTGAATAATTAACCTATTACCTGAAGCAGTTATTATATAAAAATGACTGCTTTCACATACCTATTGTATTTTTAAGTAGGCAGGCAAACTAATACAATGGATGCACAATATCAACATCTACAAAGTGTTCCATATTACTATTCCATATAACTACATAAGGAATAAAAAACCTTTCAGTATTTGTGTTTGAAATGCAATGCCTGGACATTATGTGATAGAAAGTTGGAATGCTCATTAAGAGGATCATATGTATCAAATAGTAAAGCATGATACTTTTTGATACAAGAACTTTACCATACAGGATGAGCTTTTAGGCTTACAGATTCTAGAAGGAATGCAGGCAACATGTGTTTTTGTGGGTCAATTACTTGTAGCAATTTGGGTAGAGCTAGTTTTGTTGGAGCAAATTTTGTATTGCTATATTTCCAGCCCTCCTTTACAGCTTATAGTAATTAATGTATAGAAACCGGCTGTACTCACGTGTTATTTTTTTGGATGAGCCCGACTAGTTTCAAGCCCATATGGGGCTCTTATTCATGAGCTCTTTAAATTCAAAAATAGTTTATAGTAACTTTGATAAAATACAATTATCAAAGAATTGTCCTAAGAATTCTTACCTAATTTACTATTTCTTCTACGTCCTTCATATTTAATACCCATCTTTTCACCTCTACTTATTTTCTCTTTAAGTTCAGCCTCTTTTTTCTTTATGTTTCCAAGTGTAGGATATTTTCTTTTCCTTTCCTCCCTCCATTTTTTAATGTCTTCTGGATTATTTAATTTAGCTATTTTTTTGAATAAACCAGTTGAATGTTGCATTTGTATATGTTTTGTTATTATTTTTGGATGAGCAACAAATTGGCATCCATCTATTTTACATTTCTAAAAATATAAACATTTTCTACTTTAAACAGTATTAATTTATCTTAAAACTTATAGTTACTTTTAGAAAAATAAAATACATATACATACATACATACATATGTTTATTGAGACAACATCCATACATTTTTATGACTTATACTTTAATATTTGGTATAGTGTTCAACAATAAATTAGATGTAGGCAAAGTAAAAATAAATTTGTTTTTACATTTGTGGTTGGAGGGACCTACTTATAGTTATTTTAATAAAAGTAGATTAGTAGGTACTTAGGATTATATCTTTTTATTACTTAGTTATATTTATTTAATCTTTCTGAATGTGAAAAGTTAATAGTGGAGGTTAGACAACACTGTAAACTAGTTGTATTACACATAAGGGTTAGGATATGCTAAGTATCAGTATTATAATCATCATCTTCCTGCCCTTATCCCACACTAAGTGGGGTCTGCACAACATATTATAAACATGTTGTCTCATGATTTGGCTGCGTTTTACGACCGGCCACCTGCCTGACGTCAACTTACCTTAGTCGTATTTTACCACACCTGGGTAAGAAAGAGGGTGGTCTATTCTACTTAACCGGGTACCACACGGCGGGTCGACTTACCTGTCACCTTTTACGACACCTCAGTAAGAAATGAGGGTGGTACTATTTTATTCAGCCGGATACCACACGGCGTTATCAGTATTATAATATGTCGAGAAAAATGTACCTGATGCTGTTGTTTATGATTTTCCAAAAATCGTGCTGTTGTAAATCCCTTGTCACATGTTTCACACCAGTGTTGGAAGCCAACAGTGTGAATATTTGGACGTAAGTGAGATCCTTCGTTTCCATATACTCGAATTGATGTATTCCATTCTAGATTTTGTTTATAATTTGCGTAGCTAGTTGCTCTGCCGTTGTACGAGTTTCCTGTAGGTCTTTGCATCATGATAATTTATTGGAATTATCTTTTTTATGTATATTATGTATTGTTTTTAACATTTAAAACTTTTATAATTAATTTAATTAATGACCCATGGAATCAATACTTTATGACTTATTACAAACTTTTAATTTATAAGTCAAATAAATGAAAGTATATAAACTGTAATCTGTATGTAACGTGCTTCTTAAGTATTTTAGTTAGTAATCTATGCTTACAAATACAGAAGGAGACTGTAAAAATTGGGCCTGTTACATAAACTACACATACATTAAAAAATTCATAATATTTTTCTGATTAAATGACTATAAATAATATAATCTTTTAATGAGAATATGCTAGAAAACTTATTTAATAATAATATTTTTATAATGGTATTAAAATAGTTTATGCCTCAAATGGAACGTATCAAGTATCAACTATCAATTCAATTGTCAAATGTCAAGTTGTTACTTTTTTAATTACCAATAATGCGCTGGATTCCAACGTTTTTGTATAAATACGAAAAAAAAAAAGATTAAACGTAATTTAACGAAACGTTTCGTTAAATTACGTTTTTGGGAATATAAATTTTACAATAACCTTGGCCTCTGTGCAGAGTATTAAAAAACTTAGTTCTGAAATTTTACAATCAATTTTAGTTTCGTTGTGCTATGCTTCTGTTAGGCTTTAGATAGGTGGAAAATTATCTGCCCCAATGGTAATATCCCGAAGTAATGTACCGCACAAAAACTTAGGGATGTGCCATTGGTTCAGCTTACACATAAAATTTTGGTACAAAATCTTTCGAGTGACCGAGACCGAGCAAGGCTTCTAGCCTTATGGAAAAAGAATATGGTTATTGGCTACATGCTCTCCCTTCTGAAAATTGGTACATTACTAGATAACAAAAGTTTCAGAGTAGCCTTAGGTCTCAGATTGGGAACCACAATGTGCCTTAAGCACCGATGTCCATGTGGAAAGCAGGTAGACAGTTTTAGCATACACTGGCTTTCATGCCCAAGGAGCTCTGGTGGGCTTTTCCGTCCTGGTTCTCTTAATGATATCATCAAAAGAGCTCTTGCCACCATTGATATTCTTCTCGAGCCTTCTGAGATATGTCGGGATGATAACAAGAGACCAGACGGCTTGACGCTGGTTTCTTGGGGAAAGGGGTGGGCCCTAATTGTAGGACGCAACACAACGCCCTAATTGTAGGACGAAACAGCGTCAAGACCTGGAGCTGCTGCGGAGATGGCCGAATCCAGCAAACAGCGGAAGTATGCATATCTCATCGAGAGTTATATATTTGTGCCGTTTGCAGTTGAGGGCCCAGGACCATAGGGCTATGGAGTCAAAGTGCAATTTTTCTTTATCCTTTTTAACACCTCGGTTAATTGCTTCTTCAGGTGACAAGAGGGCTGGCTCCTTTTTTGCACAAAGAATCAGCTTAGCGATGCAGCGCGGAAACGCTGCCAGGATTTTTTGGGAACATTCCACGTGGGCATGACTTTTATAGTCCTAGAGTGTAAGTAATTTAAAATGTGCTGTTTGGCTACATTGACTTAATGCAATAATTTAACATTTTTTAAATTAATTCCAATATTTTTTTATTTACTAAGAAAGTAATTAATTAATTTACCTAATCGATTTTTCCAAATCAAATTGAAATATTGAAAATAATCTATATTCAGCTTTTCTAGCAATTTTGAATCGTCAAGGATTTTAAAGATCGATTTTTTATGTTTAAAAAACGATGAATGGGAATCAATTATAAGAAAAGATAATCGTTTATTTTCACCTGTAGAATAGAGATGTAACTTAGAGTAGAAAAAATCGATTAATGAATAATCGTTATTTTCCCCTATAAAATAAATCGATTTTAAAAAAGTACGAGACGTAAAAAAGTAAGTATAGACGAGAGAACTATTCGACAGTTATAAGTAGGGACATGAAATTTTGTTAATAGTTTTCTTTTTAAATTAACTAGTTTAATATTGATAATTAATTAGGATAAAGGTTAATTAAAGTGGGCAACTACCAATAAATAATAACAGATGCGCTGTTTGTGAAATTCGATTAAAATGTATAGTTTGGTTACAGTGGTTTCATTTAAAAATGCATATGTGACCTTAAAATGCAAAAATAAAGAGTAAAAAAGAAAAAGAGGATAACTAGAATAATGGGTTCAAAAATCGATTGTTAAAAATCGATTATTAAAAAATCGATTATTTTATCCCTACTGTAGAGTGTAGATTACAGACCATGGCCATTGGCATGGTATGTTATCTTAGAACTAAAGGTCCTGATTCGGTTTTCAGCGACATCCAGAGTTCAGTTTTTGAAACTATGCAACAGTGTTTACATATTTTTAATTAAAGAGTGTAGTGTTAACATATTAAAAAATAAAAATTTATAAATTTTATATTTGTAATTATTTTTTTAATGTTATGTTGTTTTAATTAAATAATTTAACAAGAATAAGTAATATTTTATATAATTGAAATAGAATAATTTTTCTACATAAAAAAACTATAGCTAAACTTGTCTTTGACCATAGATAATACACTTTAATGAGTGCTTGACAGATATCTGTTAAATTTGAAAAATTACGATGAATATATGTAATATATGGACTTTGATTTGAATATTATTAGTTTTTGTATGTTACGTAGAAAAAAAATGTCGCAAAATGATTTTTGTCCAACAGTCTTTGGTAAAGGTGAGTGCTTATTATTAAATTTATCAAAACTCCTGCCGCGTCTATGGCAATGACGTTTATACTTAGATTATCGAATAGTATTAATTTATATCTGCTTAAAATAATTGTTGCAGATCCTCTAAGAACATGGATTTATTCCAAACTTGGGTACGGAGGATTGGAGGTCCGCTACATATAATAATTTGGAAGCAGATTACGTGTTCAGAAACCGACGTGTTTTGGCGCAAACATGTTTACATATATCCGTTTTTATTTCCTTAAAAAATTTCCATTTCATTTTAATTTGTTCGATTTGTTAATGTTGTTTTGGTGAGTTATTTAATACACAAGGCAAGTAGTAAAGCCAAGACTTTTCTATATGCATCATTGCTTCTAGGTGTAATAAACGATATAATATCAGATAATTTACGTATGACGTTCTTTTGTTAATGTTTAAAGTACATACTTTATTATTAACTGGACTGGCCCGTTGGCTCCGTGGGTCGCAGGTTCGATTTCCGCCGAGGGCAAACATTTTCTATAAATGAAGTTGTTGGTATTTGAGCCTGGGTGTATATTTGTATTTAAAATTATATAAGCATATATTCACCAGTTGTCTGTCACCCATAACACAAGTATTAAAATTAAGTTTACTTACATTGGGGACGGACGACCGTGTGTGTAAGTGTCCCATATATTTATTTATATTTATAATGGCTTGATTTGTATTTCTAACTTAAATTTATAATTTGTAGATATTACTTGTTTATTTTGTACATAAATAATATAATGAGCTTTATATTATAAAGTTAGCTTTTCGCATATATATTTATAAGCCTGCAATACTAAAGTAATTGTAATTTTCGTTATATTCAAATCAAAAGTAATTTATCGTTAAAACGACTGTATTATTTATACAAAATAGATAACTTTTCAATAATTTTGTTTTTTCATTTCTTTTGTATTTATACCCCGCCCTACTGCAAAAATATTATATATATTGTTACAACATGTTTTTAATACAACCTCCTTCATAGAGTTGGCGATTAATATGAAAAAGCATTGTGGCTGTCATATTTTTATGTGTCATTCATTGAGTTGTTGCGGAAAAAGTAAATGAGTTGACTTCGGGAAAATTGCTTTTTATTAATTGAATAAGAATAAAGGAGAAATATAGTCGTTTGTTATAATATATATAGTATATATAGATATATATGACCCTTTTGACCTTTTTAGTACAGAAACTGATCTCTAGATGGCGCTATTACGGATCACAAAAAACGACTGCGAGTTACCCATCTATTTCATTATGTACACTGTAATCTTTGGCCATTGGCCACACAAATTTAAATTTACTCGAATCATATCATAATCATATAGAATTATAATTTTACATTTAAATATAAATTAAATATTAAATACAAAGTAATTTTAATGTGTGACTCCCGCACAAAAATGAATAATTCTGCCGCAAAGGTCTATATATATCATTGTTAATATTATGTTAAGGAAATACAGAGGAAATACAAGTTACAGATTGTTAACTATAATGTAATATAATATATTAATTTTAGGTGGGAGAGATATTTACTGAAGCAGGGGCAGCTTTCAATAAATTAGCGGAGATGACCATGATGCTACACCCAATGCCTGAACTTCAGCCAAGGTATTCTAAGAATATGTTATATACAATATTGTCCTTTGGCTATCAAGTAACTACAAAATTATTTTTTGTATTTTGGAATATTTTAAAATAATTAAGTATTCAAATTGATTTTTGACCATTGAATTTTTTGAATTTTGTATGAAGTATCCTTATATTCTTTTTACAGTTTTTTTGCTTGCTTTATTGCAACCCTACTTCTTGTCGCACGATAATTTAAATAAACTTTTTGTGCTTATGAGAGTAGTAGGTAAGGACACTTCATAAATGTAAAATATGTACCTACAAAGAATTGCATCTTGGTTTTCAAAACCTGAAACTGTAATTCCTGTGTCTAATGTCTATATATAGTTCTTAAGTACTGAATATACATAAGTATTCAGTACTATGAAATGCTTACTCCAACTAGTCTATAAATAACTAATATTATGAAAATAATATATGTATGTAATTGTAAAATATTTCAGTACCCAGTCAAAAACACCAATTAAGAAGAAGGTCCAAGAGGAACGTGTAGGAACAATTAATAACAGTGGTGGTTCAAGTGGTGGTTCAGGCCAGGTATAATAGCTTTGGTGTGAGATATTTTGTGTTTGGTGTAATAAATTATTCATCATTATTATATATGATATATTTTGACTCCTATATGACAATATTTATAGAAAAGTTACACTATTTTATATTGCATCATTACAAAAAAAAGAAGTAAAATCAACGTTCAGTCAGTCAGTACATTGATCAAAACAATATTTTTAAAATACTCAAAAGATACACTACATGTTTTAGTAGGAATATTTAGTAATTTACAATTTGAAATTTGTTTTTATAATCACCATATAATATTTTTATAATTATAGAAAAATATTTTGGTATACTAAATAACATACATATTTAGTATTCTTACAGGAATACTATAATTGAATTAAATTTAATTTATATAAAATAAATTAAATTTATGATTTATTATCAATCATAAATTTTTAACTGAAATATATACAATTTAAATAGTGTAAGGTTGCAATCATATGTAGTTAAAAAGTTTAAGCATGTTGAAATTAAATTGCATAAGAAATAGATTTCCAGCTTTGTGGCAAGAAACACAGGGATAAGTTGACCTTTGTACACTTTTTTTACCAATTATGTTTTTTTTTTCCAACATTTTTATGGTACATAAATAAAATAAATTATGACACTGTTTTGGTTTTTACATTGGTGCTGTGAAATTTTAAACTGTAAATTTATTACTTTATATTTTCAGGTGACACTTAACATGTTAAATGCTTCAGAGTCTGAAATGGATGTTGAAGGACTTGGAAGTGATGTTAAGCTTGAATTTGAATCAAGCGCTGAGGAAGTTACAACATAAGGATTCATTATTTTGTGGTAAAACTTATATTTAAGTTTAGTTAATTAAGAATAACAAGTCAAGACTCATTTGTTCCTATTTTTATTATTATGAGTAAGTTTAGTTCTAAATCACATGTAAACAATCTTAAGTATTAATTTGAATTATAAATTTCTGCATTATGAATTGATTTAGTACTGAAATAATAAGTCATGAAAATTTGTTAAAGAGAGGGTATGTAGTACTGTAGCTATAACAAAGAGGTAGGTTTATTTTTATTTAATTTGCAATATTCAATATATATACATATATCTGCTGCTATTAGGAAAATACTTTCAAACTAAGATATATCTCTACTAATATTTTAGTCCGATTGTCTGTTATGCTTTCACTGCTAATTTGCATTTCTATTGAAATTGTATATGGGGTTAAAATATACATTACTTTTTTTTGGTAACAGAAAAAACATGTACTACATAATTGAGGTGATTTTGACACTAAATTGAATAAAGCAGTGGTAGTGACAAATTTTGGATATTTGAATCTTTATAAAATTGTTTTTTCTTTATAATTTTTAAAATTTATTACTTACATATGTATATTCTTTTTTTTTAAATTTAAATGTAGTAAATTAATGAAATAATTTATAATAATAATAATACAGTTCTGACAAAATTGTTTGATGTAATAGCACATAATTATTGGTTTGATGCAATAAAAGCATTTATTCATGTGTCTGTTGTTTATTTGCGAAATTCTATAAAAAACTCAAACAAAATGCTTTGTAATAAATACTTAGTTTGTTTCATTTTATTATTAAGTGATAACTCTGTATTTTTCTATTCCATGAGGATAATGGTGATTCATAAACTTTGTTATGAGTGTTTTTACATAACACTTCTTCTATTTGTGTGTCTACATTGTCTCTAATACTTAATGATTCATATAGTTCGAAGCCTTTACCTGATTTTTTCATTCTTCTCTGAGCGTTTTTATAACATTTCCATGGTTGTGGTTCTATAACCAAAGCTCTAGCATTATGTTTAAGAAAGTTTAAAAGTCCAATTAGTTTTTCATCTCCATTATTTATATGTATCCACATTGTAACAGAAAAGCAAAATATTATATCAAACATTAGTTTCTTTTCAGCTTCTTTATAGTCCTGTATGAGTTGGCGCCCTTTATCTGTCACTACATCACAAGTCTTAAAAGATAAATCACTAAAGTCATTTCCTTCTTTGGCTCTTTGTATTAAAATTGGATCAATATCGATACCCAGCAGTTTAATTTTACATTTAGGGTATATACTTTTTAAGTATAAATATAAATCCTTGGTTAGTTCTCCTGTATTACAACCTATATCTAACGCAATAATTGTGTCATTTTCTGTTGGTGGAAACATTTTTGGATCTAAGTTATTTGTTCTTTCTTTGGAACTGTGAAACGAGTAATAGTTTATAAAGTTACCAAACTTAACTGCGCCAGGATTGTTGGCAACGAATGAAAGTTCTAACGACATAACAGAATTATCGTTTAAAAATATTAGTATGCAATATGTTTCTATTCAATTCTATAATGAATATGTGTAAATATTAATCCACATACAGAAATTAAATTGATTAAAATGTACACTTTTTAAAGTAATACAATAATACAAATATGTATGTAACCATAGTAAATAGTACTTGAAATGTCATATTTCATAATGACAAGCTATTACAGATAACTAAGTTTGAAATGTATTAATTTTTGAGCATTTTATTGTTAGAGCAGCATTTATAATTAACAATGTTAGAATAAAAAAAAATAGTTTTACTCATTGTTGTTATAAATATATAGAATTCTAAAATGACCGAATGTTTCGATTCGAGCAGTTTAAGGGCTAGGGACAAATCAAAACAATTTCTATACTTATTGCCAAAATTGAGCTCTTTACTGTTAACGTAGGTATATATTATTATAACACCTAATTATAATAGGAATTATATTTAATTTATGTATTATGGAAGAACCCGAATAATTTGACTTTTTGTACATTAGATAAAAAGATGAACGTACCCCACCTCAAGAAGTTTGAACGGAGACAGGTTATCGGATAACATAGCGTTTGTAGTTTGTAGAGGCTAGGTTACTGATTACTGATTAGTGTAGCCGTACAGAAAGCGGACGAAAAAAGTACAGAGACGTTATACATTTATATATAGAGAGAGACGTTATATAGAGAGGCATTCATTTAGATTAATTATTAAAAAAAAATATTAATCATTTTTTATGAAATGTTTATTTTGTAGTTTATTAATTCTATCTTTAATAAAAAAAACCTCGTTGTTCGTTATTTTCTTACTCTAAAATATATCAATTGGGAAGACAATTTCCATACAATGGTGTCAGGCGGGGGTGAATGGGGTGAAACCCCAAAGTTTCAATAAAGGAATTGAAATTCTTAAATTCTCCAAAATTAAATAAAATCTCCAGAACTGTTAGATTTCAAATTGCGTGAGATCCCGCCACTAGTATAATTAAGAGCTGAATATCTTGGAGATGAATGTTTTTATTTTCACTAAACATACCTAGAAACCATCTAGACAAATAAGGATCTTGATCAAATAAACTTTATCTTTTCATGTTAAGGAAGCTATGATACAGCTATACACACAAATTAGTGAACTTTTATTTAAAAATAATGCGTATTATTATGTTTATTTAGATGAAAATAATGAATGTACAAGAAACTTTGAAAAAATAAGTAATGAGTGTAGGCTGGTTTGAATTTTCAATTAAAAAATTAACGATAAATTATGGAGTGCTTGAAGTGTTCTATAAATAAATAAATATAATGGACACTTGCACACACGGTCGTCCGTCCCCAAAGTAATGTGTCATGCGTGACAAACACCTGGTAAATATACATAGGTATATAGTTTAATATATTTAAATACATACTTAAATACAAATATACACCCAGGCTCAAAGACCAACATATTCATTTATAGAAAATACGCCGTGTGGTATCCGGCTGAATAGAATAGTACCACCCTCATTTCTTACTGAGGTATCATAAAAGGCGACTAAGCTAAGTCGATCTGCCCTGTGGTATCCGCTTGAGTAGAATAGACCAACCTCATTTTTTACCGAGGTATCGTAAAAGGCGACTAAAGTAAGTTGACCCGTGGTATCCGGTTTAGTAGAATAGACCACCCTCTTTCTTACCGAGGTGTCGTAAAATACGACAGAGGTAAGTTGACGTCAGGCAGGCAGCCGGTCGTGTAAACGCAGCCAAATCATGTGACAGCATGTATTTAACATGTGTCGACCCCACTTAGAGTGGGTAAGGGCAGGAAGATGATGATTCATTTATAGAAAATGTTGGCCCTCCGCGTGATCGAACTCGCGACCCGCGGAGCTGCAGGTAGGGTCACTACCTACTGCGCCAACGGGCCAGTCATAAATAACTAATAAATAATTTATAGAATAAAGCGTTACTTTGCGGTGATCCATAATATAAAAGTAATAATAAATAAAATTCATAAGCTCGATTCACGTCTTCTATAAATTACTTTCATTCTTTATAATATGTTTCGTTCTGTATACAGTATATGTATTATTAGGTCGTAGAAAACAAATATCCCATTTATCATATTATTATACTACTTAATAATATTAAACAGTTACTGACGCTTTCGATATGGTTGGTTACAACTCTTACTTTCCTTCAATCGTAAATATCCGTAGTTCCTTATGTTGTGCATCCTCATCCAAGCCACGCGTTTGTGTGGTTCATAAATAGCTTGGCTGTAAATCAACCTTGCACTCTGTACAAGTGTTGTTAGAGACAAAATTAGCACATTTGCAACAGTTGGTATTATTATGAATTATAGACCGAAACCGGTCGACCGTGAGTGAAAAGTGGGATTATAATGCCCTCACGCAAAGTCATTCACGATATAATTTTCAATGCTTAGTAGTACCATCTTTATCCTAAGGGCCCGGTTCTAGGGTTCTTAATCACACGAAGCCCCGCAAAGCCAATATATTGCCTTATATAAAAAGTACCCATTTTTTTCTATTTTTCGGTACCTCGTAGGAATATGGTACTTTTCAACGGATTTCCAAAATCTCATATACCCAACGACCTAGGACGAAAGACAGTAAAAATTGTGGAGAAGCGTCGTTCTTTTTCTTGAACATATGTATATCGGAGAAATTGTAAAAATTTTCTGAATCATTTCAAGTTCAGTTATGTAAGTACGCGTGCATGAGAATTGGTGCGGAATGGCGGATGTTTGGTGGTGCTCAGCGGTGAAGCGGCTCGCCGTTATAAGCTTGAATCGGTTCCCTCGACCGACAGTCGACGCTTGGCCATCCTTACAAACGTTAATTTGATATATTGTGAAGTGGGTTAAAATTATCAGCAACATGTGTGCCTCATTTCGGATAGCCATTGCATCGGTTATCTGTATTGTTGTCACCTCAGCTAATGTTCACGGTGCTCGGAGATCCCGTAGAATGGATGTCGAAGATTACTCACGAAATGAAATCGATAATGGTAGGGCAGACGAAAGCTCTTGGTGGCCTTCAGGAGAGTTTGCCATTTTACAGAAAGTTTACGACGATTGCAGTTCGCAAAAACAATTAGTAATGTGTCTTAAAAGTAAAGCATTGTCGGCGTTAACGAAAGCAGTGGAACAGGTGAAATAAGTGTTCATAGTGGACTCATGAGTGTTTAAGTGAAATAGTATCGTGTAATTTAATCTTTTGTTGTTGCACAGGAGAGCGTACCGCTTGCCGATGGTCTGAACTTAGTCAAACAAGCCGACTCGCCAAGTGCTGTAGCAGAGCCACGTTTTTTCCCTGGTATGTCAACTGAAGATAAGCTCGACACAATGCTACGAACGCGATTCGAGCAACTACTGAGTACACATACAGTTTCTGTTGACCTCACTGAAGGTAGAGGTAGAGGTGTGTATATATTTCATTAAAGCATAATTGGTAATTTGACATATTTGAAATATTTTAATTAATATAATAATATCGTACAGGGAAAAAGGTTATGCCGTACCTGCTACTTGGTATTTTCACTACTGTAAGCATCTTTGGAGGGATGGCTCTGAAGACTTTAGCTGCTATTGCTGGCAAAGCTCTCATTGCAAGTAAGGTTGCATTGACCATTGCGGGTATCATCGCTCTAAAGAAAATTTTTAGTCATGATGGATCAACAGGCGAAACTACCTTCCAAGTTCATGCAGATGGCCACCATAGGTAAAGTAAAGCAATTTACTAACAAATTCTTTTGTATATTTTTTTATATATTAAGACATTTTTTTTATATATTATAAAAAACTATAATAAATCAAATACATATTTAAAAATGTGTGTTATATATGTGTGTATCTGTAATAAATATAAATAATATGAGTAAATATAAAATAATAATTGGTCCAAATTTTTTTTTCGAATTTGATCATGATAACTTGTTAGATTGTAATCGCTGGTTTCGACGACTACTGATTTTTATTCTACGATCGAAAGTAAAATATATACGTTGTACTTTGTCAATCGACTTAGCTTGATACAGTCATTTTTGGCATATTTTAAGCTATATTGATATGAATCAATATATTCATTTATCCAATCTTGGATTGATAAATAAATAAAAATTATCCTATTCGTCGTTGGAAAAATCTTCTGTATTATGTACCTTTAAGGGAAAAAAATGTATGCCGACTTAGTTTTTTTAAAATATATAAGACAATTTGTATTTTACGATATCGGATCATTTAAAAATCGTACAATCAGTATGTATTATATAGAAAGGCGATATAAATTATAACAATTGATTTTTGGAAGATAATAATAAGTTTATAAATATTTTTATGCATAACCACAACGGCTGTTGAAACCTGTTATTTTATTATTTTCATATATTTAACTGCTCCACAGTTTTTAACGACTATTTTTTAATTCTAGTCTTTAATTCGAAGGCGAGACTTATACGTGGTGAAACCAGCGAGGTTTGGCGCGGTGGGTCCATATCGCTTCTACGAGGGACGAGCAGGTTCAATTGCGTAGCCAGTGTCTCCTGCCTACCTCACACGCAAAGCCAACTCGCTCCAATCGACCCTGCGCTGAAACCCACACAAAATGACCTCAAACCAAAGTACCGTCCACCTAATGGACACTATTTAAAACAACCCGATGTCCACCTTCATATTCGACTCTACGTCACTCAATAATTTAATGTAATTTATTTATTCGTGACTACGGTTGTAGGTTTATTGTAATTGTAATATAATTTATTTAAGGAGAAATAAACATAATTATAAACAGTGCTGTATTATTTTTACATCGGATTTAAATAGTATTACAGAATGAAAAGTGAAAATGTTTTGATATAATTTATTATGAAATCCCAATACAATTATTGTATGACGCGGTTTCTATTAAAATAATGGTTTTCATTATTCTAAAGACGCATGCCTCATTGAAATAAGTAAGGGGTTATGTGAAAGTATTGCTAATATTTGTAAATCAATTACATTTAGGTGTTTGTGTATTATAAATTACTTGTTTAATTTATTTATATTAAGTGGTCTTAGCAGTGTTAATGAGAAAAATTTATTAACTGCACATAACCGCTTTCCCGACATGCTCTAGTGGAGAACAGTAAAGAAATATGTTTAGATTTTCCATTAATGTTCAGTGGCTATGAACGTGGAAAGTAGAAAGTTATAATCGATTCACTGCACATGCATGCACAAATAACTACTTCTAAAATGTCTATTTTTTATCAGTATTTGCTGCATATAAAAAAAATGAAGAACCGATACATATAAAATTTATAGATTTTTGGGAAAACGACAATTTCTTAATGACGTTTTATATTTAAAAAAAACCATTGTTTGTGATTAATCCAATTATTTTATTTTTCAAAGAGACACGGGTTAATTTAGTTATATGTGTACTTTACAAACTTTCAAGAAGTTATAGACATCTAATGAATCCATTTATTTCTTTTAAGTATAAGAACATTTATACATTTCAAGTCATTCAGATCACAGTAAGGCAAATCTATATATGAATAGTTTTTTCGTGACAGCGTTTATTTTCAATTGGTAATACCAGGTTGAAATATGAATATAATATCACGTGATTGTAAACATATAGTTAACGAGCCATCTGCATCGAGGAGGGTAGTAATATTGCAGCATAGTGTGCCATGGCATGTGTTAGGCTTCGGAAGGTCAGCCGGTTGATTAGTCGGGTACCGGTAAAGGCCGACCACATTGCACGTTTGTGCGCCCGAACGCTGTTTATAATGCAGATATGTGTTTGCCCAATCGCTGCACGGTACGTTGGCTATATGGCATAGTTAATGCGGCTCGAGTCTCTTTGCATACGCAAATATAGGGCGGGCGGTCCAGCTCTGATTAAGCGGTACGCTGGCGGTGATGTTGGCTTCATTTCTGTTTTAGGAGCTACGTTACACTTTGATTACTTTCACGAGGTTTCAGAGTAAATTAAGCGAAACATTTATTTTGATTGTGTTAAAAATAAAAAGGGTCAATAAAAAAAAGTTTATAAAAGTTATAAGAAACGGTCAAGGTTTGAAGTTATGATTTAAACAAAAAATCTATTTAGAGTAATTTTCTGTAAGTAAATTTTAATTGTGACATGGCTTTCACTAGAAGTTTTGAATCAACCATATTAACATTTACAAAATAAATGTTTTTCATAGAAACGTATAGGAAACAACATCTCACGTCATGTTGCATTGCACGGAGATGGCAGAACATAGGGCAAATATCCTTGGCTCACCAACGATATGACAAGAAGCATTGAAATACTCGCATAGGGTCGTCGGCTTCTGGAAGGAGCTAGGCTGGTTGTAGTAACCAGCCTTTTCTCCCTCACGCACAATGGTCGCCAAAAATGCGACTAAGTGCGGAAAACACCCCACCTTAAGAAGAAGATGAAGGGGGCAATGTGTACAACGGTACCCTGTCTCTGCCACCAGCAGCGTGGTGGAGCACTGTCAGGTTTTTACTTGGTGCGAGTCCGACATACCCGCCGCTCGTCCCCGTCGGGCAGTGATGACTAATAATGGGATTTCCTGACATAAAAAAAGTCCTGGCTATATAACGCAATCATTTACTCATTTTTGCATCTACACTGGTATTTAACAGGTCTGGCTTATATATATGTAGTATATGTTATGTAGGCGTTGTGTCCCTTGGGTCCTCCGTGCGACGGGTGCATTAGCTCCTAATATTACCTGCTAAATCTGTTCAGGTGTCCATTTACCGTTACATTCAATATTTGATGTCACGTGCCTTGAATTAGATCACTATAATATCCATACAGGTATATACATTTAAAGGACAAGATACAGCCTAATTAGATTAAAGAAATGTCTGATTGTATTAAAGTAAAGTAATGGCCTGTTACTATCCCACTGCTGGGCATAGGCGATAAAACGAAGAGAGGAACTCTTCGTTTTTGGAGAGAAGTATTGGAACTAAGATCTACCACGCTGCTGCAATGCGGATAAGTAGGTTACTCATATGCCTAGAATACTCAAGAGATTTGCAGGTTTTCTCATGATGTTTCCTTCACTGAAAAGCATGTGATAAATTGCAATTGTCAATTAGACATATAAGTTTTAATCGAAAAACTCTTTGTTGCCTGCCCCGGGTTTGGACCTACGAACGTCTCTGGAGAGTCGCTCAGTCTCACCGCTAGGCTATTACAGCTTTACGTCTGTTTTATAAGTACGTTAAAGTCTAGATAGCTGAAACATCAGACAGTGTAAACGCAGATCGCAAAAAAGAATTTGAGCTATAAGCCGCCTGAAATATTTATTTTTGATCTCAAAAGAACGGGCTAACAATGTTACTCGGAAGAGCGTCGAAGATGTAATATATTTTACCGTAAAGGTACATATATGGACATAACATATGTGGCTACGGGCGTCAGTCGTAGAGCGAAGTTACTTTACGGGCGAATGGTCAAAGTATCCGACATAAACCTATTTTGTTCTCTTCTTATATTGGATGTGCGCTCCCTTCTTCAGCCGCCGCGCCGCCGACCGTTGTCCTTCGACACAGGGTTGTCTGAAACAAAAAGATCATCGTTGATTAAAAAAAATATTAACAACACTGATATATTCATACTCATTATAAATTCAGAAGCCTATCTGTGACACTTTCACGGCTAATCCGATTGAGCAATATTGATGAAATTAATACAATTTAGGTAAGCTTATACGTAATTTTACATATAAAAAAGTTTCCTTCGTGTTTTTTCTTCAGAATAGAAATATAATATATTTAGGTTATTTTGTATACTAAAGTAGACGTAAAAAAAGTCATGGGGTAGTCGGTAAAGTTTCTAAATATAACAAAATGTTCAGAAATGTTGTAAAAGCAATTTTTTCTCGCTTTTATGTCATATATTATACGAGTAGTTCGATATAAGGTATTACTTATCGAATACAAGCATTAGCATTGTTACTTCTATAAAAATAAAAGAGTAGAAGCTAGCAAAATAATGATAAAATTCGTATTTGTTATAAAAATATAGTTATTTAATTTTTATGTCTCTTTTCTAATCTTTATTGAAAGATACAACTACATTTATCATAAACATTATTTATCATATAAAGTGAAATTCGTTAAAAAACAACAAATTTTACTGTATTTATGTTGGTGAGAAACTTAGAGAAATGCTAATTTAAATATTATTTTTTTGAATGAATTAATTAATTTTTATATACATATTCCGTACTTAAGGTCAAGCTTTAAACAATATTCTTTATGAAATTTATGAAATTGCTAATATCAACATTTAGAACTAGGAGTTTTATCATAGTATTGTTGTACAACAATATTTTGTGTTTTTTTTGTATTAAGTCGGTAAGTGAAGACTTTTATTACTTTCGTATTACAAGTCCGTTAGAAAAAAGAAAGTTAAACGAGATAAGGCCTATATTTACAAAGTGAAACCTTACTTCTCGTGTTATGAAGAAAGTATAAGTTAAGAAATATAATATTATTATAGTAATCATATAGTCAAGTACGCACGGATAGATTTAGTCTACAGTTTTCTCACTAAATAGATATGTATATATGTATATATACATATATATATATATATTTTAACTAAACAAAATATATAGAATTTTCAAACTAGAAATAAATTTACAATAAATATTATAACATGGAATCGTCCATTCCGTAAAATTTATTATTAACTGAAGTCTTTTGCCCTCGTTCATATGATTGATGATGATCATATCCTAAGTCGACCAGTTATTTTTGTTTAATAAATATAGAGATAATATTAAAAATATAAAGGATTTTGGCATATAAAATCAAACAAAAAAATCGTTTACCCTCGTTCGTAATGGTGTAATTTTTTTTCGTATACAACAGTATTAATTACTTTTAGTACCCGCGACTTTGTTCGACTTCAGTGTTAAACTACCCTCAATTATGTACTATATTGTTTATTTTGCTACATTCGTAACAAATACGGTATTTTGTGTCTTCTATATTAATTACTCCGGTGTGTAAGCTTCAGTTTTACGAAATTTTATCAATTTTACTGCAGCGAATTTGGCGTTAAAGCGTGAAAGCCTGAAAGACAAACAGAAAGGCTTTCGCAATTGTAATATTAGTATAGATATATGCACTTTATGACAGAAAACATATGATGTATGTTCAACCCTATGTTTGGGCGGGCCGTGAGGAAGTTTTGTTGGGAATTATGTTGGTACGTGCCAAAGCCATTATTGCTGCGAGAAAAGTTCATCAATTTCATTTCTATCTCCGTACATGTCCAGCGCTTTCTCCCCGTAATACATATCACTAACTTGATAGACATACGCCTTTCAGGTACATTGTTTCCTAACTAAAATTGTCTCAAATTTGAATTACAAGGACGAAGCCGCAAGTACAGTATAATATAAGTATAGATGTTTCGAATAATTAATTAAATTTGAGCCCTTATAGGTATTAAGTTAGATCCGATACAAAATCTGTTATATGTGCCTAAAGGTATATACCAATACCTCATGACTAAATGTTGATTATGTAGTGAAATATTTTCATTATTCTTGACGAAGTGGGTATTTTCATTATATAAATATGTACTCGTATCAATGCATCTTAAAACAGATTTGATAACACATAATATTAATAATCCATAATTACTTGAAATTTATTGAAAAATTTCATCATCTAATATATCTAGTTAATTCAAGTTTTTTTGCTAGAAAAGAACGCCGTGAAAGTAACTGAACACGCTAGTATATGGAAATGGGATAACTGAAAAGTGAAACAAATCGAATGTGTGATAACTTTCTTATTTTCACTTAAGAGAAATATTGTAATGAAATATATCAATTGAATAATACCTTTCAATTTCAAAAACTAATTATATTTATAGAATTAGGCGTTACTTTGCAGAGATCCGTAATACAAAAGTGATAATATAATAATTGCATTATTACTTTTGTAATTATATGATATTTAAAATAGTATCACAGAATATATTTTTTAGGGCCGACACAGTTCGCATTTTCGTGTTTATAAGCTATACAAATATTTTTCGGAATTTATAAGAGCACGAATTTCCGAAGTATTTACACCACTGCCAAATGATAATGAATATCGCGCAAAACAAGCAACATGTCAAAGGTAAAGCGTAAATAGACTAATCATACAATTTGTGCTGATTTTCAGTGGAGGCACTGCGGTTTGTGTACCAAAATTAGGTTGCAGGTAAAACGTGGTCCAACTAGTTGATTGTCAGATTAGATAATGAGGGTGTATTTTTGCGGCTTGAGTATTAATATATTCAATTGTAGAGTCGCTTACTTCTAATGTGAACGGAAATATAACTTTAAGTTTCTATTTAGAACGTATAGCCAGAGAAATTATAGGATACTCTTATCTCACTAACCGCTTCTTAGACCAGTTTCTTACAACTTTCTTAAATAAGATAAGACGTCACAGGCCGAGGGCCTTTAATATGTTATACAGAGTAATTTAAATTTACACCAATACACCTAAATTACTCTTTCTTTTTGAGAAAACTGCGTGAAAATCTTTTAAGTACAGTTCTCATTACTTCCCATTGGCAATTGGAAAAACAATTATATTACAAACTTAAACGAATGTTTGACGTGTAGAGAACATAAGTGGTGATTATTAGGTGTAGTACTCATTTCCCTAACGGTCTCGGTCGCGTGGTCGGCAATGTATGTATGTAATTTTCTCAAGTGCACGCACGGCGCGGGCGCACTGTAACAAGATCACTGGGGCAAGCGATCAATGGTCGATAGTCGATACGCGATCATGCGTTTAGGAACTCTTAGGATGATACACGATTAAGCTTATTATTAGGGTGTTGATAAAGTAACAGAGTTTATAGATAAGCTTTACTAGAATATAGTAGTATAGACTACCGAAGAAAAAGAAAGCGTCTATCACAAAGGAAATCTATATCCAAGGCTTTTTAAACACGTCACAAGATGTGCCGATAAGAAGAAACTACGTATTTAAAATCTAGACTTTATTCCTCATCACTTATATAACAAAACACCTCTAGCACGTTATAGCCTAATTGGACCTTATGACATTTCCAAAGGACTCAATTAGCTAGAATACATAAGTTTTGTTATAGAGTTCAGGTATCTAAATTAAAGTCGTTTAAATGCATTAATCGATTTATAGTATTGTAACGTTAAAAAAATTAACGTTATGGCATTTGCAGCCCATATGAAAGTTCCTATCGGCAAGTACGATGCAAATAAAATATTTTTTTTATCGGTTCAAGGCATTACATTGGCCATTTGAGGTCTTCCCCATCACTTTCACTCAACTATTGATACATTTTGAATGCAAATGTCTGTACTTATAAGAATATACTAAAATATACTATTTTGCCTATAATATATGAGCAGTGTACTGTATGAGGAGAGTACTCTCGATTCATTCATAGATATTAAAATTATATATGTATATATTTACTTATATTTTGGGGACGGACGACTGTATGTGTAAGTATCCCAGAAATTTATTTACTTATTCCAATCATCAGAACTATATTTGAATAAAATTGGAAAAATCTGTAAGTACGTCGTTTTAAATAAAAAAGAATTTTCAAATGAGTGCACAAATGAAGGAAAAATCTGGTAATACAAAACACCCAAACCGTACAAGGTGGTTTACAACCCCCTCTTTTTGAAGTCGCTTGAAAAGTTATGGCTATGGAATAAAATTTGAATTTCCACTCCCTAGTAAATAGTATAAAATTAAGTAGTGTTTATAATAGTTTATATTTGCGTTGCTCAGACGGAAATCAAACGTATTACATTAAATTTAAAATACTCTGTTATCCAATATTCTTAAACCATAAGTATAATAGCAAGTAGTAGTATTAATAAGTACGTACGCCGTGTTGTATCCGGCTGAATAGAATAGTACCACCCTCATTTCTTACCGAGGTGTCGTAAAAGGCGACTAAGGTAATTCGACCCGCCGTGTGGTATCCGGCTGAGTAGAATAGTACCACCCTCATTTCTTACCGAGGTGTCTTAAAAGGCGACTAAGGTAAGTAGACCCACCGTGTGGTATCCGGTTTAGTAGAATAGACCACCCTCTTTCTTACCGAGGAGTCGTAAAATACGGCTAAGGTAAGTTGACGTCAGGCAGGCGGCCGGTCGTAAAATACGTAGCCAAATCATATGAAAAAATGTTTGCAACATTTTGTGCCGACCCCACTTAGAGTGGAATAAGGGCAGGAGGATGATTATTATTAAACTTAATTAATGTTATGGAATAAAATTAATGTTAATGTTTGATAGTGGCATCAAATAATACGTACTTAGTATTATTTGATGCCACTATCAAACATTAACATTAATTTTATTCCGCGTTTCAGAATATTTTGTCGGATTACCGTGGGGAGCTTCAATTAGCTGTGGCTAGGGTGTTCAGGTGGCCGTCGTCGGTCGCGACTGGACCCCGAAGACCTCCCTGGGAGGTTAGCTAACAGACCTTGACTGATGCATGATCTATCTTAAGGCCTTACATGTATATATTAAGGTTTAAAGTTGTCCAGCTTGAGTACAAAGTAATTTTGGTTGGCCACCACCCTCTGAACGTTAGTACGGCCGTCATTATGTGTCATTAGTTTTGCGACGCTGACCAAATGACTGGTCTGTGATATCGAATGACTCATTCCGTTCGTGATTAGTCTCTGTGATTTTCTAAATGCACAAAAGTAAATTCTGACTAAACTACAGTGACATGGGTTAAAGGAAACAGGTGCTCTATTTTCAAAAATAATAAAATTAAATAATTAAAAATAGACATACGTAACATTAGTTAAAATATTACAATTACTGAAAGAAATAATTGTATTTCGGACCTATTAATATTTTAGATAATTTGCGGTCACCGGATACCATAAAAAGGAGGTAACTTAAAGAATTTCAAAATTTATTAAGAAAAAATTCTAAGTCATAAACATCTTTAAACTTTACGTATTTTATGACCGGCCGCCTGCCTGACGTCAACTTACTTTAGTCGTATTATACACCTCGGTAAAAAGAGGGTAGTCTATTCTACTCAACCGGATACCACACGGTGGATCAACTTACCTTAGTAGCCTTTTACGACACCTCGGTAAGAAATGAGGGTGGCCTATTCTACTCAGTCGACTAATTGATGTTGCAATTATATCTAGTTAATGCAGGACATTCTTCAACTCTAATATGCGTTACGTAAATATGATAGAATTATGTATATTAAGTATATTCGGTAATGATTTTTTTATATTTAACGTCCTAAGTTCAAAAATCAAGAGTGGCGTTAAATTGTATAAGATATTGACATGTTTTTCTAACTTACAAATGAAATTAAAAATAGTTGTCTAGTCTATAATATGTGAACTAACTTAAAGACAAAACTTTGTATCAAACCGATCAATGATTTTTAGGTAAATAATTTATCAATATTATTATGATGATGAGATAAAAACAACTATCTAAGTACATTTATTCAATAAACAATACTTTGTAGTAATATTATTATAGAACGCAGAGATAAGCAAAGAAGAAAATGAATCAGAATTAACAATTAATACGAAGTACCTTTATAAATTCTTTATATAACCAATGAAGTAACGAGTACCTATTGCAAGGTGGGTATCTGGTGGAGGCAGACAAATTTATGGCAGAGTCTTGTGTGTATGGCGAGCCGTCTCCCTTCCTAATTATCTCGTAAATTACACTCAGTAATATAAGTGACACGATATTGGAAAGATGCCATAACGCGTTTTAGGATACCTTTAAATGGTACCTAATAATGAAATCAATGAAGAATAGATTCAATGTTTCTTGTGAGTGTTGAAGACAGATAAGTTATGTCCGATATAAAAGTTTAATATAATTATTTTGCTAGAATCTATTAATAAAGAAAAATAATCCTTGTACTATAGAGTTCCACATTAACGCCGACTTCATGAATTATTAATATGGGGCATACCTTTGAGAATTAATAAAACAAGTTGTAAAATAAGAATGTATATTAAAAATCATTATTTATGGTTGTCCAATAAATTTAGATTAAGTACATTTGTTAAGTCACAATGTTTATTCAACTCTAGCAGTTCCATTTATTCCGGTTGTTAGAATGGACTTGGGCAGTCCAACCGGATCAGGGTATAATGCAAAGTGTATCCGAAGGAAAACGCTTCATTCCCGCCGGAATATAATCGTCCGTTTGTAATTTATATTGTCTGTTGCAGAGGCGAGTCCCGCTGCACATTCATTTATTTTATGTGCCATTTACAATTGTCGGTCGATGGTCAAGGGAGCGGTGAGGGATGGTGGGCGGCTGGACGACGGTGCCTTCGCATTATAAAACCGTGCGGTCATCTGCAAAGTCCGTAATTGTGTTCGTAATAGGAACCGCTCGGATGAATTGTAAGCGGCCCACACATGGTCCCGTATCAAGATTTGTTTTATTACTTGGAAAATTTCCATTATTGAAAAGATTTCACACAAAAGTAATATCAGTTTTCGAATCTTTAGTTCCTTAAAATTTAGTTTTCAATACAATTTAATATAAAATCTACAATTGCATGGATTTTTATTAAAAAAGGTCTAACCAATGAGAATTAAAATTCTAAAAAACATGTGGCACTACTCAAAAATTTTATTTAGTTTATAGCGATTGTTAATAGTTTACTTTTAACACGGCTCAGTGTAGAAAATCTTTTTATTAATCAAGTATTCAATAATAAGATTTCTTGGTCACACACGTGTCATCTGTTAGCAATGGTTACAAAAAATATAAATTTCCTTATATTTAACATCTTATAACTAATGAAAAACGAGGTGAATCGTAATGTCTAGTATTACGATTTATCTCGTTTACCGGAATCCAGATCGGAATCCAAAACAACTTAGGAAGTGGGAGCGGTTGATAATAACGTTTCTATATAATCATAAAAATGAAAACTTTTTCGGGTAATTCTTTCATCGGGATAAAAAGAATTCCGTTAAAATGTAACACTAATCATTAATGAAATAGCTACATTAGTCCGTTCCTATAGAAGATAAAGTACAGATATGCTGATAAATTTTTAGTGCTATGTTAAGATAGCATACTCATATATGCAAAAAAATCTCCAAAGGTAGGAAAATATCTTCAAATAAATCTTGAAAGGTTTCCATGAAACGTTTTCTCAATATAAGAAGATAAAAATCGATATCCCTTTCTTTAGTGACTGCAGCTTTAGCATGAAAGTCGAACGAGCAGTAGCCAAGAGGCTGAGTGCCTGTGTATTCTTTTGTTTTTTAATTATAACGCTGCCGAGGGTGGGGTGGCACCCCCCGCCATGTTCTGTGGAGATGCTTTCTTGGTGAGCGCGACGGGTACTCGCCTCCTACGTGGCTCGGACATTCATTTCGTGAAACTTATAACCTGACCCGCGTACTTATGAGCGTCGCCAATAAATATAGCAATGACCGGAGGCGAGCGCGGCGCTCCCTGTCGGATGGTGGTGTGCTGCGGCGGCGGGAGCGGGACGGAGCAGGCTAGGTGGCCAGCGTTCGCGGCGAGGCATTGTTAGCTAAATATCTAGGTGGTCAGTTGGGCGGGCGGGGGTCGGGCGGCCGAAGACGGGCGCCGGGCGGGGCGGCGGACGTGCCGGGCCCGGCGCCGGCCGATGTATTGAGCGCGTATTGCAGACGCGGTCACGCGCTGCAATATTGCGTCCGCTCTACGATATTGCCCCTCAGTAACTCAATTTGATAAATTGTGCAAAGTTCGCCGGCTCTGTATTGCCATAAAGTCGATCGACATATAACTACATCTAATATAATGTTCTAAATCTGTAATAGCAATTAGCCTTCTTCAAAAAGTTATTAACGTTTCTCTAATGTTTTAATTTACAAAATAAATTCATGTTATGTAGGCATATTTTACAAGTATTTATAATATTGAATGTTAATAAGGAAACAATTGCGTGTCTATTTACAAATGCGTGCTAACATTTAAAACGAAAGTGAATCTCTTATATTTGTGATTTGCGTTTAAAATAACATATTAGTCCGATTGATATGGAATTACTTGATAGAGTTCTAATGTATTTTTTTTATTTTAAACATATTTTACTATTCTTACTCGTACTTACTCGTAAAAGGCGACTAAGGTAAGACGACCCGCCGTGTGGTATCCGGCTGAGTAGAACAGACCACCCTCATTCTTACCGAGGAGTCGTAAAATACGACTAAGGTAAGTTGACGTCAGGCAGGCGGCCGGTCGTAAAATACGTAGCCAAATCATGTGACAACATGTTTATAACATGTTGTACCGACCCCACTTAGAGTGGGATACGGGCAGAAGGATGATGAACTTCCACAGTTGAGTATATACAATATACACTACGACAAACCGCTCGAATCCGAGAGTTGTCAGTTTGACCTCTTCAATTCATCTATTGGTGATCTACTCACTAATCTATAAAAAAGGATATGCTATATAACATTGGATAACCAACTACGCACAATAATTCATTATCTGCGTGATAAGTTATCTATCAGTTTATAATAGAGTGACTGCATTAGGAGAATTCTTATCCCTAAGATGAAGGCTAAAATTTTCAATTAATTTTGAAAAGAATAGAATCAGCAACCTATTATTAGGTTCGAATAATAATATTACTGAACAACAGAAGTGACAAATAGTTTTATTTATATTGTTTTTAATTATGCATGCGATGTCATACTATCTGACACATGCGATGTTAACGATAATTTCCGCATCACGCACTACATTTACTTTCTGATTCGGTTAACTATTATTGTGCATATTTTACAAAATAAATCGTATAACGACCAATATGAAAAAAAATGTTGTTTATAGAAATACTGGCTTTTACCCGAAACTTTGTTCGGACTGTTGTCGCGTGACAGGTTGATAAGAGATGGTGCTTTCCAATAGCATCCTGTACCTGTAGAACTAACAGGATTTCTAGAGCCTATATGTTACCGGTGTATAAGGAATAATTGAAACAAATTTCTAGAATTAGGCGTTACTCTTCGGAGGTCCATAATAAAAAAGTATACGCGATAAAATTATCGCGGATTATAGAAAAATAATATTCTCATTACTTTTGTGCCAAATTTCATCGATATTGATTCAGCAGAATCGCGGAAAGAGTAACAAATATACATCCATACTCACATACTTTCGCATTTATAATATTTATTTATTTATTTATTTATTGGAACACCAACAAGAATGCACTTAAACTAAACTTAAACATAAACAGTATTGTGTCCTGCTACAAGTACATCCTTACTTACAGGTGTACACAGCATGCGTACTTATGGTGCTTGCTATACGCGCTTAACAATTTGAACAAAAACTAAATATTTAAATTTATATTTTAAAAAGTTACAAGAAATAAAAAAAAGTATTAGTAGTATTAGTAGGATAGTAGCATTTGTAGATGTGTTATAAATTATTTTGCTATAAGTAATTGCTTGTCTATTACACTAAGGGCAACGAAGAAGAGAGAATAATCCTTCTCTTCTTTTTAGCGCAAAAGCTCGAAACGTTATGTTATATGCACTCTAAAAGTTCTCCAGAAATATTCAACTTTCCTTACTTTCTTTAATGTAAAACGTACATTGTATTTCAAAAAATTTGAATTGACTTTTAAGGGGCTTGTTTCGGTTAGGTCTACTCAGCGTGCTCATAAACAAATAGTGGTGTTGGCAAGTTCGTTTGCGTCATCTTTAGTGTTATTATATCACCAATGAGGTATTTTGAATTTTTCCCATACCCGAAGGAAAGACGGGAATATTTTCATCCTCTAAATTAGAAAAAATATATAAGATTAAATTGTACCAATTTTCAAACAGCTGTGATGGCCGAACGGTGAGACCGTGTGCTGTTCTCAAGGGGTTCATGGGTTCAAATTCCAGATAGTCCATTGAGTTTTTCTATTTAAACTTATTTGTTTTTTCACACGCTTTTCGGAGAAGGAAATTATCATGAGAAAACCTGTATTATATCTCTATAATATAGGTTTATATAAGAATTCCTGGGAAGCCACATTCATGCGACCAATCAGTACGAGCGGCATGAGGGGTCTAAGCTCTTACCCTTTTCTCCAAATACGAGAGAAGAGGCCTAAGGAAAAATATATAAATGTAAAAAATATATATTTGCATACAGTAAAACATATTGATTATTTAAGAATCTCATTATGATGGGATCTTTCATTTGAAATCTGAATTAATCTGATTAATTTATCTCGTAGTTTTCAATAACTTTTTACTATTCAATAATGTATCTCTAATTAATTTTATGCTTCCTTTTTTTAACATTTAAAATTTTTCTGTTTTTATTGTATCTTTGCTTTGTTGATTTTGTGATTTTTTGGGTAGGATTCGTGGTCTGTTTTAAGATATAGATGTTCTTTGGGAACCTTTAAGAAAAGATTATCAAACCTTTACGATAGCCGACAAGTCACGATAAGCTGTTCTACAAAGATTGACAAAGCTTGTCTAAAACTATCAATTTTTGTAATCTGCAGTATACCTAGTGTATAACAGATAAGACACTACTAGAGCCTGGGATATATGTTAGGCTTCATACAGTTTTTTTTTAAATTAACAACGTAAGCGAGTAGGTGCAGTTAAAGTCATGTACTATTATATTTATGTTAAACGTATTAAAAAATATATTCATTTTTTAACTGCTTTTGTTGTTCGAATGTGAAAATTTTTATCATCTTTATTCACATGTTTGATATAGTTGTAGTACGAATAAAACAAACGAGCTAAGGGCGACGCCACAGTGCCATCTTTTTACTGAAGTTTTTCCTAAGGATTTCCATTCCACATAAGTAATGATAGAAATTTATTGCTATAATCCTCGTTTATGGCAAAATAATTCATCTATTCCGCAAAGTAATGGCTTTTTCTATAATTTATTTATATTCTCTATATTTTTGTGTGTATATCATGTTTCTTTTATTATTAATCAAAAATACTGGCGTTTGTTTAGTAGCATTTCGTTATGATTAAACATGATTAAAATTGTAAATGTTTCTATAAAGTAACGAGTATATTATAATATGTTAAATTACATCATCATCATGCTTCTGCCCTTATCCCACTCTAAGTGGGGTCGGTACAACAAGTTACAAACATGTCATATAATTTGGCTACGTATTTTATGACGCCTGCCTGACGTCAACTTACCTTAGTCGTATTCTACGACACCTCGTTAAGAAATAATATGTTGAATTACAAATTAGATATAATATTGGTATAATGTAATGAATGATAATTTTGATATAAATGGGTACGTAAAGAAATTAATTATTATGATATTTTAAGAAAACCTTAAGAATTTTATAATAAGTGCTTTATCGGATTAAACGCGACAGGTTTTGACGACGTTATTAATTTTTATTTCCTCTTGGTTTTAAAAATTACTCTAATGTAATAGTGAAATTGTGACTTTACGAACGTCCATAGATAACTATGGGCCATTTCTCTATGCTTTTGCACTATGTAATGTAGAGACTTATTTATTTACAGATTGGTGTGCTTTTTGCACGTTGTGTATAAGTAAAGTAAGTAGCGGCCTGTTACTATTTCACTGCTGAGAATAGGCCTCTTCTCTCCCTTTTTGGAGAGAAGGTTTGGAGCTTAGACCTACCACGCTGCTCCAATGCGGATTGGTAGGTTACTCATATCTCCAGAATTCTATAGAGATATGCAGGTTTCCTCACGATGTTTTTCTTCACCGAAAAGCGTGTGATAAATTGCAATTATAAGTTAGACACATAAGTTTTAACACAAAAACTCATTGGATTTGAACTCGTGACCTCCTCGAGAGAGTCGCACGGTGTTACCGCTGGGCTACCACAGCTTATACGTTGTGCATGTTGCGAGTTAATCGTAACGAGTCGGTTGACGATGTGGTCGCGGCCTCAGGATGGGGAAAATGATTTATATTGTTTGTGTAGCGGCGGCGGTGGGAGGCGCGGGTGGCGCGGCCGGTCGCTTTCTCAAGCAGATCCAGTCCACTGCAGATATGGGCGAGTATTATTATTGATCCGGCTCGGGCGGTCGGCGGTCGGCATTTCCTACCGCTCATACTCGGGCGGGCGGGGGCGCGGGCTCGCTCCCGACATATTTATTGAGGCGCGCGGGAAGGGAACCATGCGGGAACGTACGGCCGGACAAGTTATCGTCGACATATTAAAAACTGTAACAACTCATAGAGAACCAATTTTTTTCTAATAATACTAGTACTATACAATTCATTGTAGGATTCAAAAGTTATAGTTATGTATGAAGTCTCAATTAAACATAGTTGCTGTTTATTTTCTTTTGTAATTAATAAGAACCTCTCGAGATAGTCGATTGCGGTTAGTAAAGAAAGTTCTAATTTGAAGTGATTTCTACACTTACTAATACAATCGTAAAAATATATTTTTTTAGATCTTTACAGTCATTAAATTGTAATATCTTGCGTAATGAATTCTTTGATATAAGAACTACATATAAAAATCTATTGATTAAGATCACATGCGCCTACGTTTAATACCTTTGAATACAGTTTATCGTTGTATTATTAAATAAAGACTATCTATTTTACGAAAGCCAAATTTAATGATTTTCATATGTATTTGAGTTATACCTCTTTGTGTTTGGAATGTGTGTGCTCTCACAAAACCGGCCACTTTTCCGTGCACTAACCTTTAATGAGACGGGTGCGGGGAACTGTCCTGAGCTCTCGCCCAATCCTGGCTCGTTATGATATTATATCAACTTATAACGGCCAATAGCATCCTGTTATGATATTGTAGGCGGGCGATGGCGAATGCAAGCTTCAGTTTTTCCTTGTAGGGCGGGCGGGTTTATGATATTACGTTATGATTATAATAGGGTGCGAAGTTTTGTTTGAGTTATCTTCTCCAATCAACGGCCGTTTTGCGCAAGATATTTCATTGGATTATTAATATTTTGAGCAATATTTGTAGCCTTAAAGGCTAAATAAGTATGAACACAAATATAAGAATGTACATGTTATAATTAAAAAGAATATGAAGGAATTTAAGACAGCAAATACTACGGACATAATTTTCTATAAATATTTTCTGTTTGTTTAATGTTCAAACGGTGTCAAATTATAACTAAAAAGTCGTACTGAGTCACGATACTTTATGTAGCTAACTTTAAGAATTAGATATCTGAGTTTGAAGTTGTGAACTTTTACTGTTATAAACTATTTATGTATGGTTTTTGGAATAAAGCAAAGAGCGTTTCGTATAAAAATGTACATTTTCATTTTATAAGACGTTTATTATTTTTTATTCTACCTACATTGAGAATTATTTTTCATTTTTTAGTTCGATATGCTATAAAACGTGTCCCTTAGTTTTTTAGACTACAATATATTTATTTATATGAGTGATGAGAATCTTAATACAGCGATTTTTAAAAGACTGGAGAGTGGCAGGCTGCATTTTAGCTCGATAGTAAAATCCAGATAGACGAAGTCGCAGACAGAACTTTATTATATAAACTGGCCTTATTAGCTTACGTGTCTTTACGTCTGATGATGATTGCGGGATTAATTGTTGAAATTTTCTTACAGAATTATCGTTGTAAAAAGACGATAATTCTGTTTATTAACTACTTACTAGGTTTACATGTATACATGCAAAGTAAGTAAATCACATACCTTATACATGCAGGACAAGTCACCACACATATAAAAAAATGCCACCACCAGCAACACAACTCCACATAAACTCTACACACACTCACTTCCACAATCTCTACGTTCGCTTCGCCCCGGAACCGAAGCATCATTAGCATTACGATTTTATGGTGGAGCCTATCTTCGTGATAGGCGTTTTATGATACGTGTGGTCACTTGTCCTGCATGTATAAGTTATCTGAATGTTGCCTGCTTCATACAAATTCAAATTCAAAATATTTGTTATTCAAGTGGACTGTTTACAGTACTTCTGAATCGTCAAATCTTTTAAAGAAGCTACCACTTCTTCGGAAGTTTGCTCCTACCACTAGAAGAACCAGCAAGAAACTCGGCGACTAATCTTTGTTCGGTGCATATTAGCACCTTACACATAACATTATAACAGCATAAATACGGACGCGCGGCGCCGCCGCATTCAGTTTGCATTCGTCTACCAGCGCCGCGAACAACGCGCGCCCCCCGGCATTTATAGTTTTAAGAGCATTAGTTTATAGTAGCATAGTTTAAGTAATCATTTATCATTAGTTTTATTACATGTTTGGGTAGAAAACAATTCTTCTCCTTACATTTTGGTCCTTCGAGCCGGATCAAAATGTAAGGTAAGGTAATTTTAACATTACACATTACATTACCTACATAGATTCTATAAACAAACGCGGATTGTAGCCAAATAATTCTTTTATAACTTCTGTACTATGGAATTCCACAAAGCAATGCCTACTTCAATAAATCATTTATCATTACAGTATAGAAATTCAAATTTTTTATAATTAAGGTTAAAGGGTAAATTAAGCTAATATAGCTTGTTTAATAGCCATTCGTAATATATTATCCGTATACTTACTGGGAAATCAATGATTAAACAAAACTTAATGATGTCCTTACTCCATCTCTGGAAAATTAATCGACCGAAAGTAAATTACAGATCAGTGATCGATACTGTGTAATTACTTCTTAAAAATAACGTTCTTGGGCGACATTAAAGCGTACAGAATTAAACGATATCCTTGTACGGCAAATGAGTTGATAATAAAAGGATAATAAACAGCGCCTTTGTAACAAACTATAACAGATCGGTAATTGCTTCCACGATGCCTCCTCGCGTTATTACGCCTTTTACGACGCCGTATGGGGTGAATAAAACATTTTTACGAGCGGCCATGGCTGTTATAATAGGGCACATGTATATAGATAGCCATGTACCACAGGTATGTGTTAATATGTACTGTCCTGTATTGGATTACCTTGAAGTAAGAAAGTTTTTTAACGGCCTTTCAAACTTTAAAAAGCTCCATTATCTATTTTTTCCAAGGTTCCACTATCTACCTTTGCCTTTTAAATACCGTATTCTTGATATATTATGAGGGTTATGTTCTTATTATAATTTTTATCGTTCCTAAAACAAATTAACATTATTAGCTATATCTGATTACAAAATAACTAAATATGTATAATTTTTAAATATTAAAAATTGATGTCAATATTTCGGTATAAGCACCGGGTCTAATACGTGCCGTTTCAAGCAATATAATGACCAAATGCTTATATCTACCAAAGTCGTCATGCCAATAATTATGATGTCTAGTCTCTATATATATGCAATATCCATGTTGCAAAAACTGAATAAAGTTATACGCCTAACAGTTTTTGCGTTAATTATGGTAAAGCAAAGGTCATTGTAATATTTATTTACAGGTTTTAATAATTAGTTATTTAGTTTCATGCTCGTGTTTCAAGTTGAATTATTCGAGCATGATTGATGGACTGTGGTACATTCTGGTTGTTCTATTTCAGCTGAATTCAGAAATGTCTATGCTGGACCGCATCTTACTAACAAATTAAACCAAAATTTAAAGGTGTCTCTATATATAAAATATATAAATAGTTCTTTAAAATGTCTGCTAATTCATCGACTAATCTTTTTTTGGAGTTGGTAAACTGTAATAGCTCAGCGGTGAGACCATACAACTCTTTCGTGGTGGTCACGGGTTAAAACCCCTTGCACGCACCAATGGGTTTTCTGTTAGAACTAAATTCATTAAAAATTAATAAATAAAATGGGTGTTCTGTTAAAAAATGTGTCTACTTGATAATTGCAGTTTATCACACGTTTTTCGATTAAGGAAAACATTATAAAGAAAAATACGTGCATATCTCTAAAGAATTTTGGGAATGTATGTAACTTACAAACCCACATTGGGGCAGCGTGGTGGGTCTTAGCGCCAACCCTTCTGTCTAAAAAACTGAGAGAGGACTCCTATGCAGTGGAATAGTAACAGTCAGTAGTACTCCATGGTGTTTGTCTCAAAAATTTGACATAAGTGGTACGCTTGTGTCCACAACTATAATTGTATCAAAATTAGTTCTATATAATATACAAAGCTTATTGAGTATTATTAAAACGTCAGCAATAGCTGAATTTATTTATTAGGTACTCCTTATATTATTTATCAAAAGTATCGGGATCGTAAAGCGCACCATTATCGAAGTTATCCTTCAAAGTTTCCTTTATCAGAGTTAGATAATTCAATATAGATCTGAAGTCGGAAGCGGTAGATATATGTCCCCCGGCGCTCGCAGACGCGGGGTGGACACATGGCTCCGGTCACTCAAATAGATTGCGTCATATCGAAATGCCAACCCAGAGCACAAAACAATTATACTGGCTAAATGAATAAAGCATCACCCGCCACGGCGCGCTGCCTGTCTCGTTGGACGCTGCTTTTTCTTTGTCGTTCACCGTACGCGTTACATCGCCGAACGTAGATACAATACGAATACTTATTTTTTATTTTTTACTCTGGGGACACTTTTTCGACCCTCGTCCGAGCGGCCTCTTTGAAAAGTGGACATCGGAACGCGGGGGAAGGAGCCCCTGAGGACACCGGACAGAAAATGCGTTGTAAACATTGCGACTACATTCAATTTCCCGTCATTTTTCAAACTGATAAATAATTCTGTCATCGAACGCTCGGACAGGGGTCGCTATGAAGTGATTGTCGACGGACGGCCGTAAAAAATAGCGGACTATGAGACTCGCAGCTCCTTCCCGTTTGGGTGTGTGCGATAAATTTCTTTTTTATTATCAGATATCGAGGGACTACAGAATCAAATAAAGCGCTCATATTTAATTCATAAGATACCGGCCATATAGTACTTACGCTACGCTATTTTATTTAAGACGTAGAAGATTAGGAACGGTGCGTTTCGATAGTGTAATGTACCTATCCTTAAGAAAAGGAATAATAAAATATGCATTTGAATTAATATATAGTAAGCTATATGATGCAAAACTATAAGGTAAAATTTATTTTCAAAAAATAAATAAAATTGCTTAAAGTTTCTAAATGCAATTGAGAGCCGAAAATATACTACAGTTCAATATAGAAATAGAATTACAATAATTGAATCTCATTTTGCTTAATATTATAGAAATAAACAATAAATTAAATGAAAAAATGATGATGAGACTAAACGCCCGCATCAAACTTTTTAAGTTCACTTTTTTTGTATGGTTATGTGCCAAAAAGATACCACAATTGACATAAAACATTTACTTAATGATACCTTAAAATATAACACGACTATCACTGACATTTCATTTAAATTGTGAAATTTATTACGGCAAAATTATACCTCGAATGTCCGGCAGATGTGTTCAATACATTTGCAGAAAACCGGGGTCACACGCAGTATTAAATAACTCTCCGACAGCTAAATGAGTAGGGGACGCGGACAACGTGGCTTTTCTCAATTATATTATACGTGAGTACTTTTACGAGGAACTTAGCGCTATGGAATTTTACGGAGAATTTATTTTCAGAAGAAATATGGTAACATCTCTATATTGAATATTTATGTACATGAATGTTAATAGACTATACTAACTATGATAACTGAGAAGTTATGATATACTTAATTATTTTGCTATAATCTACGTTTGATAAGAAAATCTATGTAATGCTTCACATACTTTATAAATGCAGAACCAGTCACCGCACGTATCACAAAATGCCACCACCAACAAACACACCACACAAGCACTACATATATTCACTACGACAATCTCAACATAATTGTAATGCATGACGATTTCGTCGTGGAGCCTATTCTCATTATTCGGTTGCGGGGCCAAACGATCGAACACATTCACAACGACGATAGAGATTGTCGTTGTGAATGTGTGTAGTGCTTTTATAATGTGTTGTTATTGGTGACGTTTGACTGGACTTTAGCATTAACAATGCATTTACAATGCAATTGGTACCAATAAACATTATTGGTAACGATTGTTTAAACTTTTATATAAATTGTAATAGTTGGCAATGCCATTCCTCTAAGAATTATGACAACAAAACTCTCATTTTATAAATTCAACATTTTGTAAAACGACAATTTGTACGGTTTTTATGGGGTAAATGATTACACAATGAGTATACATAAACAATTCAAAACGTCAAGTGTTTTTAATGAGAATTGTTATTTAAAGCATTACATTACACGTAAGCCCGAAATAACAAGAGATTTCCTAAATCCAAGCGGCGATTGCACCGAACACGCCTGATAGGAACTCAGTTTATATTTTATTCATACATTGTATTGTTGGAATATCAATTGCCTCGCCCGGCGGTAGGTAAAGGGTACATTTCCAATCCGCACGGGATTCACTTAGATTTGAAGGAAAATAGATTTCGATTTCGAAAGCTGCGACAAAGCAATCCGATATATTTTTCAGACAGATATTGCTAGCGATTTCTTTTGAGCTTTGAAATATAGGGGAGGAAATCTTCAGAATTTCTTGTATATCCTTTATAACATGATACGTTTGTATTTCATTATGTTGAAGAACTTACTTATAATCCTATTAATATTATAAATGCGAAAGTTTGTGACTATAGATGTATGTTTATTACTCGTTCACGGCGAATCCGCTGAACCAATATCGATTAAATTTGGCACAATTATTCTTTATATACCGGAGTAACATATAGGCTATAGAAATACTGTTAATTCTACAGGTATAAGATGACATTGAAAAGCGCCATCTATTATTAACGCGCAACAACAGTCCATGCGAACGAAGTTGCGGGTAGAAATTAGTATGGTCTATAAAAATATTGCGTAGTGCAATTTCTGAGTATGAACAGTTATGATAATCATAAGGAATGTTATTTATTACAGATGTAATATTAAGTATATATTTTTGGGTAACTTTTTAACGTTTGACAACGATATTGAATATGAAAGTAAACTTTTAGAGAGACTTTAACTTTTAGAGAACTGTCAATTTATGTATTTGGTTGGATTAAGAATATGGACGATTAAATTTAAGGTTAAAGTTAATATTTGGTTTATTTAAGTTATGACGCAGTTATTTAAGTTATTATTCTTACTGTTACTCATTACTTTTTTTGAAGTTTACTAGAGAGTTAAAAAATATAGTGGTTATATAAATAATTTAATAATACTTTCAATATAAGAAAAATATATGAAAATTAATGTAATGAAATAAAATTATTAATCGTGTATCACAAACAGTCAGTATGAAGTATAAAAACTAAAAGAAATACAAAATACATTGTAAATATCGATGGATATTTTTTTCAATATGATACACATTACTATGATAATTTGTTTAGCAATCCTTTTTTTGGTGTGTGTGTTGTGATAAAAAAATATTATAACTATTCTAAAAACTTTAACAATAACTCTTTACATGTAATAATAAGAAATGTTGAAGCTCGTGAAAGGTCAATGTCGTTTTGAGCCGGAGACGGGTTATTTCCTCTCTTTTTAATTTCGGCAGCAGACAATGCATTAAAGGAAAACGTCAAGGAAAACATTAAAGGGGAGAACACAGACCCCTTTTGCGAGTGATTAATTTATTATGTTCTTTGTTTCTATTTTGATTTGGCTTCACGGAAACAATAATGGTTGAATATAATTTAGGACTAAATAATGTAGTTAAGAGTGTTTGTATGTTAGGAATTAACATTAAATTGAGTTTAAGTACAACTTTATGTTATGTTTTGACGAGTGAAAAGAAAAATATTAGTAAAAATGTAGTGTTTTTACTTCGAATAAAATAATCAGCTTAGTGATTCAGAAACGTTGCCAGTATTCTTGGGATTCAAGATTTCAGGTGGACATAATTTTTATAGTTCTATCATGTAAGTAATTTAAGTTAGTGGTAGAAGTAAAATTTTTGTTTTAAATAAATGTTTTATTATGTTTGAACATTGAGAAGATAGGTGAATTAGATTACAACTTTGTTGACATGGTTATAAAGAGTAACAACAGCTTGTTCATTCATGGCCATTAACAATGTCGTGTTGCATTATTCCCATATTTGGTGTTAACTGTTAACACTAAATATGACAGCGAAGAATAATGATAGATTTATATTTATTTTTGTAAGCAGTTTCATTTATACTCTGTCTAATTATAGTTATATTTATACAAAGTAATTAGGTATAACGATTTATGACGATGACAAATATTGCGGTGTTTGAAATAAATTGTAGGAAGATGGAAGTGCTAGTCATGTAATCGTCAAATGGAGGATTTACAACAAAAAAATTGTAGAAAATATATTGAAGTGAGTAAAGCATTAAAGTATTGCTATCTATTTTGAGTTAACATAAGTTATGTATCAAACTCGTAAAAGTATCACTCGTGCAATATAAAAGTTAACGACACAAGAAAACGCGTTTTCCACAACATTAAAGATAACAACAATACGGGGGCGAGTGAGTGTAGAGCCTCCCGCGAGGGTGGCGGGCGGGGGTCGAGAAAAATTCAATATTAATATGAAGGAGGTGCGAGTGAGAAACCTTGGCTTTCTCCCTCCCGCGACCAATGGAGATCCGCGGTGCTGCTGCGATATGATGAATTTATGGATGTAATAAAAGCGAGTTGCGCGATTGGAGGAGCGGTCACGTCGAGCTTATTTTCTTTATTTTCATATTTGCAATATGACCCTTAAGTCGTTCACCTTGGCTTATTTATATAGCTTTTATTTCATGAAAAGATGTCAGCCTTTATAAATAGTCCGGGAGACAGTTATAATAATCGTGGGTCAAGTTCATATCGCTCTTTTATTATGGGTACGAAATGCTAAAAGGATTTCGTTTTATTTAAAAAACCTTATGTATGCACTTGTTTTAGTAAGACTAAGTTTTCTAAATAAAAAGTTAATATAAGTTTTCCGCGATAAAGTAATACTTTATCGTTTACTTTATAAGTAGTACTTTATTGTGGATTAGAGCAAAATAATTTTATTTTTACTTTTGTATTGTTTCTAGATAATCTATAGAATTAGGCGTTACTTTCCATAATAAAAAAAAATAATAAAGTATTTTTCTACAATCTGCGATCAGAGCAAATCTACTTAATGCTAAAAGTATGCAGGATTTGTAAAATATGCCCTACAACTTTTATTTTGAGTGATTTTAATTAATATTAGTGATTTTAATCAATTCTAGTAAATGACTATCGTTACATGATTATTTAAAATTACTTGAAGTATAAAAAAACGCTAACGCAGTCAAAGTTTATTGTTAATGTAATTAGCGAACCATAAAAATTCCAGATGCTCAAAGATTTTTTTTTGCAATCATTTAATTATTGACCAAAAATAATAAAAATGAATAAAATTGAAATAATGTATAGTTAATACATTTTTTAACGTATTAAATTACAATTAATTCTATAGTTTGTATAACAAAAAATATGGATTTTAGATATTGGCCCCAACTCAACTAAATATTAGGAGAAATGTTACTGACCTCAGGGATTTCTTACAGTCGTCTCTGAGACAAATAAGGTTTGTCTCGTTGTAATATGCAAAACGTCGAAGTACCGAAAACGTTTAAGATTCGTGGCTAGTGAAGGCACTCGGCGTACAAAGGAACGTAACTGGCAGTTGATTGAGGCGTGAACGACGCCCGACCGCGGCTCGGAGTTTCTTTCTTGATTTGCTTCTCGAGTGGCCGAAAAAGACACTTCTATTTACATGAACTGTATTTGGGTAATCTCTGAAGACTTTTTACATTTAGTATTGTTTATATCTGACATTTCATTGAAAAGTAAAATGTACTTAAGTATGTCGATACGTCATAAGCTCTGATAATGAGCAGTCAATACCCTCGTAATCTAAATTTATATCTTTTTCTGAATAATTTTCCAATGACATTTTTTTGTTAAAAAGAGCTCTTTTTTACTAGTTTTTATTTACTAGGTATTGTAAAAAGAATGTATGCTTTGGAAATTTAAGCTCAAAGAGTAAAATCTCAGCTTACTGGGTAAAGATCTCATCATTCGTCAGAGTTAGAGCTGTCTATTATCCATTATGTTCCATGACGACGACAGACGACGTCCCATGGATGACGACCCATAATGTGTTTTCCTGATAAAAAAATCCATTATGGTACTTTAATGTGGATTGGCAGGTTACACCCAGAAGTTCTAGCTGTGGTAGCCCAGTAGTAACACCGTGCGACTCTTTCGAGGAGGTCACTGGTTCTAACCCGGGCAGACACCAATAAGTTTTTCTGTTAAAACTTATGTATCTAATTGATAATTTCAATTTATCACACGCTTTTCGGTGAAGGAAAACATCGTGAGGAAACCTGCATACCTCTAGAGAATTCTGGAGAAATGTGTAACCTACCAATCCGCATTGGAGCAGCGTGGTAGGTCTTAGCTCCAATCCTTCTCTCCAAAAATGGAGACAAGAGGCCTATTCTTAGCAGTATAGTAGTAACAGGCCGCTACTTACTACTTTTTTACTACCCAAAAGTTATCCCAGAAGTTCTAGTGGTAGCAGTAAGTTTTATAATTTTTATCATGATGATAATCTTTTCTTTTGAATTACATAATGAATTGTGGATACAATTATACTTTGCGTTTGTTTACGGTTTGACCCTTCAACCCTTTTATAGCTTAAAATATTTTATCTCAAATGATTTTCAACCAATACATAATCTATATCGAACAAAGTTTTATTAGAGGGCATACGTTTGTATAACGTTCAAGCTAGCTGCATAAAAGCGCTCACAAATCGATATAACTTAAAGGAATTGATATCGGCTATAGTGCGTCTCGCGGATAGAAAAGCGTTCAAAAGGCAGACTGACAGCAGCAATGGAAGACACGGCAGACAAAATAAATAGCAGGGCGGAGTGCGAAGCGAGGCGGAAGGATTGGGGATCTTCGAGCGCAGTTTTGAAGTTCAATTATATCAGGTGGCTCAGCTCGGCAGGTGAGCCCGGGGCGACACCCGTCTGCGTGTCTGCCTTGTACACTACTGTCGGTGACGTTTTGTTTGAGCGAACATACTTGTAATTAGGGATGTGAGTGGAGTAGAAAAAAATCGATTAATTAATAATCGTTTTTTAATGAAAAAATAATCGATTATTTTGTTTTTTCACATCGCTACTTGTAATGTACGGTTCAATTATGTTTTATCTCCTTATGTTTAGGGAAAGTATGTATGTATGTTTATTTATCATCAACATCCTCCTGCCCTTATCCCACTCTAAGTGGGGTCGGCACAACATGTTATAAACATGTTGTCACGTGATTTGGCTGCGTTTTTACGATCGGTCGCCTGCCTGATGTCAACTTACCTTAGTACGACTAAGGTAATTGATGACACCTCGGTAAGAAAGAGAGTTGTCTATTTAACTGAACCGGATACCACACGGTAGGTCAACTCACCTTAGTCGCCTTTTACGACACCTCGGTAAGAAATGAGAGTGGTCTATTCTACTCAGCCGGATACCACACGGCAGATGTATGTATGTTCATTATAGACTCTAAAATAGCTGAACCGATTTTAATGAAATCGAATTTTTAATTTCCCCGGCTAATCCTTCTAATATAAATATTATTAAAGGATACACATGGTCTTATTTCTTCAAAATAACTTAAAAATCGTGTTATGGGTGACAGACAATCGGTTACTATATACATATATAAATTAAAATAATACTTAAATAAATCTAGACTTGAAGAACCAATAATTGTATTCAGAAATATTGGCTTTCGGCGGAAATCGAACCCGGGACCCCCACAGCTTAAGACAGGTTATTATATTAAAGAGAACTATGTATATGACCATATTTGACTGTAGCTTACATGGTCTTAGAAGGAACATTAATATTATATAGGTACATAATATTGAATACAATAAATACATTAATATTTAACACTTGTCTGGTAACATAATTTTCATCCCCCCTGATTATACCTAAGTCCGCATCATCTTAATCTTGTATTTCTAGTCTTTTCTATAATAGGTACAACTTTCATAATGCCCATTATTTGTACTTATTTCGTATTTTATCCACTTTTGTTACATAGATAATCTATTATAGACATAAAATATTTGTTGAAGAAAACTTTGATAACACACAAACTAAGAAGCAGTGTAAAAGCGTTCAAAGCGAAACTTTCCCGCAGCGATTTCTTTTCTTTGTTTGGTGTATTTATAGTAAATCTACTCATACCGCCTGCGCCCTCCCGTTAAAAGTATTCGAACATAACTTGTACTCCAAGCACCATGTACCGTCTGCGGCTTTGCATTGTTAAAATTAATGCGATTTTATGTACAACAGTTATGTGAACTAGGTTTAAGTGCATTTAGTGCCTTTAGCATAGATTTATGATGTTGTTCTATTTTTATCAGAATGAACAATGAAAAGAAGTAAGAGTATTTTAAACATAAAGAGATATTAATAAAATGCATAATTTTTTCAAAGAAAAGTTTATGCTTATTCCGCATTGTTTTTTGAGACTAACATTACAGCTTTTTTTAAAGATAAACATCAAGTTCCCCTTGATGTTCTACGAACATTGAGTTTTATAGTGGGGGGGTTGCTGCCATACCAGCATTTCAAGACACCCAACTTCCATCGTTTGCTGCCGTGCGTCTCTTTCGGAGGGTCACGGCGTCAAACTCAGGCAGGCACCAATGAGTTTTTCTGTTAAAACTTATGTGTCTAATTGATAATTGCAATTTATCACACGCTTTTCGGGAGGAAATCTCTATCTCTAAAGAATTCTTGGGATATAGGTATGTAACCTACCAATCCGCATTAGAGCAACAAATTGAAGCAAAGTCTTAGCTCCAATCCTTATCTTCAAAATCGGAGAGAGGAGGCCTAAGCCCAGCACTAGACTAGTAACAGATCGTTGCTTTACTTTTTAATCATATTTAGACAGAAATAATCGGTTATTTCATAAGATTAGATAGACAAATCTTGTCATCATTCTCTTACCATGATCCCACTCTAAGTAGGGTCGGCACAAAATGTCTTCTTCTTCCTTTCTCCTCTATCATTCGTCAACTCTGGTGCCACTCCTTTAACATGCATATCATTTTTACCACACAATCCATCCACCTATTTTTCGGCCTCCTCATAGTCATACATCCATCCACATTAATATTTAAAACTCTTTTGGTCACATGATTCTGATCATTGATAGTTACAAATCATGTATTTCAAATAAATTTACAAATCTTCCAAATTTACAAATATTAAAAAAAATATAGTAAGTAAGTAGTAAGTAACGGCCTGTTACTATCCCACTGCTGGGCGTAGGCCTATTCTCTCCGTTTTTTTTTTTGGAGAGAAGGATTGGAGCTAAGATCTACCACGCTGCTCCAATGCGGATTGGTAGGTTACACATATCCCCAGAATTCTCTAGAGATATGCAGGTTTCCTCACGATGTTTTCCTTCACCGAAAAGCGTGTGATAAATTGCAATTATCAATTAGACACATAAGTTTTATTAGAAAACTTATTGGTGCCTGCGGGGTTTGAACCCTAGACCTTCTCGAAAGAGGCGTACGATGATACCGCTGGGCCACCACAGCTAAAAAAAATATAGTTAACTGATATCTGTACACGTTAATAAGTGGGAAGTGCAAAATTGTCAGTGCAATAGTGAAGCAGGTTTAGCTGCCAGCGCGACGTTGTCGTTAATATGATTTGCTCCCGACTGTTCGGTACGTGACACCATTTTCATTTATTTTTCCTTCAAAAATCGGCATTGAATATTTCTGCTAAGAATAGTTCAATTATATTATCTTTTATATAAAGTGATTTTTTCATTGTGTAAACAGATCATATGTTTACTTTTGTTTTACGGTTAAAAGAAATAAGTGATAGATCATAGGCGCTTGAGGTTTAACGAAATATGTTTATATTTGATATTTAAATAAGTTAATCTTGTATGTGTGTGTGTATATATATATATATATATATATATATATATATATATATATATATATATATATATATGTCGCATCCTGGCAACCATCATTCCATCATTAAGAATATATTGAAAATACATTGAAAATAGAAGGCGCAGCGGTGACAGAATGCAGACGGCGCATGTGAGAGATGAAGACAGATCAGTGTCATGGCGCAGTTGTGAAAATTGTTAAGAAGAATATAAAGTTGAAGATAAGCGTTGTACTTTTCCATATGCACGATACCCTAATTACGCCCACCAATGTCTAAGAATTATGCCCAAGATACTGATGAGTCTACATCAGTCGTGGGATTCAATCGTGCAAATGGATGGATAGTATGAAGGGACTATGATGACTCACAATGGCGGATACTATAAGATTTACGAAATAAAACAATACAAACACCAAAAAAAAGAAAAGAAAAAAAAATTCCAAGCGAGACGAATAATATCAATCTGCGGGAGTTTAATCCTGATAAACAAGAATATAATGCATGTAACGCATATTAGTGAGTTTGCTTGGACGGAAAAACAAAAGAAGATACGTTTTCTGGAAATTTCTGCGGCTGCACTTATTAATTTCAACAATGATAGATCAATGGATAATTAAAAATCATTCTGTATATGCCTGTTTTCGTGTTACGTATTTGATGAATTATTGGAAGAATTTAAATATAGTGCAAATTGCATCATGAACGGTGATTACGCATTTGGTACAAAATTGATATATGACTGCAATGGCTTGCATTCATAACGGAGATATCTTCGCGTCAAAAGCTGCACCAGGAACGAAAGTTATTTATAGAGGATTGCAGATTCAACGCGATCCCAATTCAAGGGTCTTAGTTGCGATCAGCAGTGCACAGAAAAATGGAGTGTCGCAAACGGATTTTGGAACCAAAAGACTATTGTCTGTGGTACTGTGGTAAGCTCTGGACAACGACGACAAGCAGATTACAAATTATTTGTGTGCTACAGGTGTAGCAGGCTGGGCCACGTCGCGAGTCGCTGCATGGCCAATAGACCTGCTCTTTGAGGTACCAGAACACCGACGTGTTGACTGTAGACCAATGTCTGGTCAAACCGCCATCAGGAGCTTTCACATAATTTGGTAGGTGTTATTACTTTGATTTGTTTCTGGGCCTGGATGTTCTCTCATAAAAGAGACTATAGCTAAAAAATTTAGTTTGGAAATAATTGATAATGTTGTCATTAATAGGGATGGCTAACAAGAATGTTTATAGTATCTTTCAAATAATTGTCAAGTAAAAGTAATCGGTTTTGCAACTGAAATTATAAGAAAAGGGTGAACTGTTCACCTTTTGCCAATCCAGCTCTTTTAGTCAAAAACATAATGTGTCTTATTGTTTTACAAAAATACCTGAGAGTCAAGTACCTATTGATAATGACAAGATTTGTGTTAACGTAATTTGTGTTGATGTTTATACAGACGGGTTCTTGGTTCGGTGGGTCGGTGACTGTACCAGAGTATCGTCTGTAGCCTAGTAGAAATCGGCATCTGCTCAGGGTGGTCCGTGGGTACGCAGTGTGCGATAGCTCTGGGGGTCGATGACACCAGGGTATCGTCTGTAGCCCGGTAGAAATCGGTATCTGCTCTGAGTAGTCCGTGGGTACGCAGGGAGCGATAGCTCTGGGTGGTATAGTCGGGCCTAGCTGTGTAGCGATGGCCGTGAGTCATGTGGACTCGTTATCCCTGCGGGAAGACCCTTCTGCTGAGACAGAAGCGGTAGACCACGAACAAGACACCTGGGTTGTTTTTGAAGTAAATTCTGATAGGTTTTCTGTTTATTTTTGTAATGGTGAGTGTCAGTCAATGGTACTCTGCCTCAGTACTTTTCGTATGCATTATGGGTTTGGCATGCCCTTACATTTTTCATAATTCAATGATCAACTTATGACGAGATATAATTTTCCTTGTTTTGTTCGTTTATTAAAAAGATCTAGACCTCAATGACCCAGATGTTGTAGGATAGGCCGAACGGAATTTCTGGGTTCGTTTGTTTGTTACAGATCAACACACGGGGACGTGTGTCTCGCAGGATGGCCGTGTCGCATCCTGGCAACCATCATTCCATCATTAAGAATATATTGAAAATACATTGAAAATAGAAGGCGCAGCGGTGACAGAATGCAGACGGCGCATGTGAGAGATGAAGACAGATCAGTGTCATGGCGCAGTTGTGAAAATTGTTAAGAAGAATATAAAGTTGAAGATAAGCGTTGTACTTTTCCATATGCACGATACCCTAATTACGCCCACCAATGTCTAAGAATTATGCCCAAGATACTGATGAGTCTACATATATATATATATATACATATATATATTTCAGAATCTCGGAAATGGCTCCAACGATTTTTCTGAAATTCATATTCGTTGAAGAATACATTCACAATTTTTCGCTGTCAAACGAAAAGTCATTGGGGTTCATTTGGGGAACGGGCGGTCTAGATAGGTGAAAATACTTAGGATCGAGCCCCACCTGCCTTATTTTTTAATTTTTGTTTTCAATTTAATTTTTTTTAAATTTAATTTTTTTCACATCATTTTAAAAATTACCGAGCAAGGCTCGCTCACCGAGATACTGATATATAATTATGTATAATTATGTTTAGAGAACAAAATAAAGTCTCTCATCATCCTCCTGCCCTTATCTCACTATAAGTGGTCGGCACAACATATTATAAACATGCTGTCACGTGATTTGGCTGCGTTTTTACGACCGGCCGCGTGTCTGACGTTAACTTACCTTAGTTGCTTTTTACGACACCTCGGTAAGAAATGAGGTTGGTCTATTCTACTCAGCCGGATACGACACGGCGGGTCGACTTACCTTAGTCGCCTTTTACGACACCTCGGTAATAAATGAGGGTGGTACTATTCTGTTCAGCCGGATACCACACGGCGTAATATAATAACAAAATAAAGTCTCTATAGTAGTAATTTAAGTGAACTTTTGACGTCATTTTTTTCGACGTAATAGGCAGCTAATAAAATGATTCACTTCGTCCATATATAGCTTGCAGTCCATATGTCTTTTGCTCTATTTCTATGTACGCTTTTACTAACGGAGGAAAACTACACTGAAATAGCGAGTTGGGTTTAGATGCGAGCACGATGTTCCCGTAATATGATTTGCTCCTACATATCAAGTAGTGACGTTCCGGAGTAGGAAAAAGTTTTATTCTATCTTTAGAAAATCCCTATTTCTTTTAATGGAGATAGATTGGAATTAGGACGTTACATGTATAGCGATAATAATATTTGAAATGCGAAAGCTTATCTGTCTGTCCAATAAAATCAATGTTAATTACATGTCATAATTTTGGATTTTACTTCTTAAATTTGAATTCAAGTTGGCTTTTACAGGCGTTTTTGAATCGTCAAATATTAATGAAGCTAACTGGTTCTGTAAGCTGGTCTCACCAGAAAGAAACTCTGCAGTTACTTTTTTTTGAAAAAATTATTATTTCAATAATATATAATTATTTTACGGCTCAACAATAAAAAAAATATCCTACAATCATATCTAGTGCGCAGCTGGTTGTCTTAGTTATATGTTTTGCTTATTCTATTCAGGTGTTCATTTCACTTAATGCAGGTAAACTCTTAAAATATTAAAAATCGAAAATTATTTGAAATTTAGTTATAAAAATAAGGCTATTTGAAAATATATTTCACCTTCTAAAATACTGATTTAAAAATAACACAATAGTAAAACTACCTTAGGAAACAATGCAAAGGACCTTTAAGAAGCAGTGTGGCTACGGAAGTGACATAGAAGACGTGTAGTGGGCTGGGGGGGTGGAGGTCCAGTCTTGAAGATACTTGCGAGGTGTCCCCCACCCTCTCTCCCCCGCGGCGCCGGACGACTTGCTTATTCTATCAAGCGTGGACACACACATCTACCCTTGCAGCGACGAGCGCACACTTACACACGGCATTATACGGCCGGCCACCACTCCACTGTGTCAATACAATACGCTCTCTTCAGCTGGACTTAGATTATTTAGAAAGCACTTGTAACGCTCATATAAGAAGCGCCACTGAAGGCGTATTCGACGTCACAATGGCCGCTACGTGTCGGCCGGGGCCAAGACGGGATAGCTGAGAAAGATTACGATCCTAAAAAAACATCGTCCACTCAAGTATACGCCACTCTAAATTTTCATTTTGCCGAAGATGTAGCAAACAAAATATAAAACTGTTAAAATTGTAATAATGTCAATACTATTCAAATATAAATGACATGTGTTAAGCAAGGAAAGCATTTTAACTGTATATACGTATTGGACGACCAAAACAAAACAAAGTAGGATAGGGGTGCAAATCTGCATCATTATTGTATGCAGAGCTGACAGTTGCATTAAACATGACAGGGAAAGACCATCAGAGTCATATCGCGGCTACGGGAGGCGTGAGAGTGCGCCGCTAGCGGATTATCAGCTACGCGGCTACACCGTAGCCCTTTGAGCCGTGACGCGCGTAGCATTTATACTCGGATTCTAATCTTAACAGGGATTTTTATTGCAATAAAATTATCATATCGTCATCTTAAATAAAACGAATTTTGTACTTCCAATTAAAACGGTGAGTAATATATTTTATTTGTAAATGATAGGTAAGGTTAGATTACTAATAAAATTGATAGTCATAAATAGTCAAATATAATATAGATAATTATCCTAGATGCTTGAAAAGTAGTGCAAAATGTTGACCAACAAACCCAGGGGTTGTCCATAAATTGATATTATATTTAATTAGCTGAGTTCGCGGTTTTGCCCAGGTGGACATCGGTGTGTCAAATAGTTTTTCCATCTTAAATCCCATCCATGCGGGATAAAAAAGCCTATATATTGCTCCATGAACTTCTCTTTAAACCAGTATAGGCTAGTAATCTAAACCTACCTCAAGATATGCACTATCTTTTATTAAAAACCGTACTAAAACCAGTTCATTAGATTTTGAGTTAATCGATATGATGACAAACAGCTTGTGGGGACTTTGTTTTATATTAAGTAGATAATAAAGATATGATATATTACCGTAAAGAATTCCATTAAATTTTAAAATTATAAATTAAATCTGGACGCATAAAAACATATGGTGGATAAATTTAACACGGTTCTTGACTTTATAATAACAACCGTTAAACCTCTCAGGTAATGAATGTGGCTAGCACGTATCCTCTAACTGCTGTAATAGTGCTCGGTAAAATTTATCGGCAGTCGATACTCTAAAATTAATGACCCTTTAAATTAATAAGTGTCAAAGTTTAGCTACATTCGGGACAGTATTGTTTGTGTGAGTTAATATAGAGTGTGTGAGTAAGATAGTCCACATGTGTGAGTACTTTCATAAATCTGTCGGGAGATATATGAGAGCGCAATTTCCGGTATCCGGCCATTAGCGCCGAGCTTTTATAAGCTTAAAGCTTAGGTTAAAGATTTTCTGGGTAGTTTAATGCGAATCTTGTAATAGGTACGATAAATTTTCTATAAAGTATGTGATTGCATATTAGGAGTCGATTCGGGGCCTCTTAATGTGTATAATTTGGCCTAATGTCTGTTTGTGTTGTCTCCGTTAATTCAGGTTGGTATCGATATATATGTGCATTGGCTTTATTTAAAAGTCTTTGTTTATTTATGGGTAGAATTTATAGAAAATGTTTGTTAATTAAAAGCTTTTATTTAATTTGCGATGTATGTATATGAAGGTGGAATTTTGCCAGTTAAATTTTACCTATTTCCCTGTCTCCGATTGAGCTGCTATCATATTGCTCCAGTCTCGATAACAATGCATATTTATAATAAACATGACCTTATCCTGCTGCCAGAATAGGGATACGAAAATATTTGTGCAAAAACTTATGTTTGTCGAAAAACGATAGAAATTATTCAATATATGCAGCCAATGTAAATTACGAAGATGTAACGAATTGGTTCCTACTTAACAGTAATATAATAATAATTATTTATTATATGTATATTATACGTATATATCTTATTTTTTATTTTATGTATATAATACGCATCATAGCATGAAGTCCATCACCGCGCATAACTGTTTGCGATACTTAGAAACTTAACTTAGAAACTACTAAGCAAATTTTCATGATTTTCGGAAAGAGTTAAGCCACCTAAAAGCTTTTATGAAAAATGCTTTCAAATCCGTTTGATATATAAGAAAATAATGTACGGTGGATTCGTCTTTCATATTAAGAGTCAATAAAGTAATGTAACTATCTTTTAGGAATAACTTACTATGCCCCTTCTATTTTTTTATGCCACAGACAAGAAATTTTTTATAAAAGTGACATTTAAAAAATCCAGATCCACTAGATACAAGTAATTTAAAGATCTGTTAAATAAGCTAACTTGGATCGATTATTTTTATAGACCGTAAAAAAGGTGCTGGACCGCGTTGAACCGTTTTCCGATACTTATAAAGATACTTTAATTATTTACGGTCATTTTATTATAAGCCCTTGAATTAACTGCAAAAGTTTAAATATTTTTACCTTGAACGGTAGTTAGTCTATCTTAATGTGGAGTATTTGTGGGTTTGTTATTTGAAAGCATAAAAATTCTTTGACTACACAATTATTATGACTTATAAAATAGACAATCTACGGAATTTTCGGGCTATTTTGTATATAGTTTTTTACAAACATAAAACGACTATATAAATAAAAACTTTATAATAACTTAGATACATGTTTCGCAATTGGGAGTACGAAAGCAAGAAAATTATAAATAGAAACAAATTATTAAGGGATTTTTGTTTAAGTGAAGTGAATTAAGTAAAATCTCAGAAATAGGTAGAACTTATTGAAAGATTTCCTTTTACAAGTTTAACCGTTTTGTAATAAAATCCCTAATCTTGTGTCGAAATATTCTTTAATATTAAAAATAGGAATAATCATCACTATCACGAAAAAAAGGTATTATATATAATACCTATAATACCTTATGGGTATATATAAATATAATAATATATATAATAGTCTTAATCCCACTCTAAGTGCGCTATATGTTTTAATCATGTTATGATTTGCATAGGTATTTTATGACCAGCCGCTTCCTTGATGTGAACTTACCTTAGTCGCCTTTTGCGACACCTCGGTAAGAAATGAAGGAGGTCTATTCCATTCAGCCAGATATCACACGGCGGTGTTATTCTAAAAACATTGATTATGTGAATTAAAAAAATAATTTTAAGCCCCTCAACTTAAATTGTCAAATGCACTCGTGATTTGTTCCACTAGTTGACATGACATGCAGCTGCACGTCAGTTGATCAATAATGCAAGCGATTGTTCTAAGCTACTCGGCTCGAATATGTAAGGTAAATGTATAAATATACTAGCAATCACCAGCGGCTCCGCCCGCGTGGAAAGGTTAATACCGTAATATAGTATTTTGATTAAAGTGGGTGAACCTTAAAAGCTAGAAATATGCTATCGCGGACTTTTATTTAGAACTTTTAGAGGGAAACAATTTTAATAATACATGATTTTTGAATAACTATCGCCGTTTATTCAGCGCACGCAAGGAAAGCTTTAAATTTTGCCGTTTTCGTAATATTTTTTATTGCTGCTCCTCTCCTATTCATCTTAGCGTGATGTTATATAGCCTATAGACTTCCTTGATAAATGGACTATCTTACACTCAAAGAATTTTTCAAATCGGTCCAGTACTTACTTACATTAGCGCGTTTGAACAATCAAACAAACAAACAAACAAACTCTTCAGTTTTTTATATTAGTATAGATGCGGACATATCAGTAGTAGTATATCGCACGCTTTATATTAAAGTGACCGAATTCAAAATTAGGCTTAATTTAATTAAATACATTGTAATTCTTTTTTTTCAATGCCATCTGTAATAGGCTACGAAGTAATTAAAAAACTAGTGTTTTCTGACTCTTCCAAGGGTCTTTTACCACACGTGTGTTTTGTAGACGCAACGCTACGCTTTATTGCAATTTGCTACAAAACTTTTTGTACTTGGGTCACTTTAATACTAAGCGTGCAATATAGTATTCTAAAATTGCCTATTGTTATTTCTCAAAGTTTGGATGTCAACATGCTGGTCTACTTATTGAGTGAATTTTTGTCTTAGTGATAATTTATCCAAATTCAAATTCAAAACGCTTTATTTGTGACCATAACGTACATAAAACTTAAAAAACAATACGAAGAATTTAAAATAAGCAACAAGATACTTAAGAAAGACATAAATAAATATAATAGATCACAAAATGGTAGACCACTCAGCTTTAAGCTAGGGCGAGAACCCTAGCACTGATTTTCAGTGGCTGCTATTGTGCGAGAACGAAAAGAAAGTGACAGCATGGGACAATACAGAAAGAAGAAATATAATCAACAAAACGCTTTTTTATGCTGTTTATGTAGAACATGACAAAGTTTATATCTACAATGTTATGTAATTGGCTAATTTTACCGAGTGTATCTCCAAGTTTTTAATCGACAACTTAAGGATAGTGTCGAGAAACAGTTGTATCAGTAAGGCCGAGTGTGGTGGCGCTCTGTTGAAAAGCCCTATGTCCAGGAGTGACCTATGTCCATAGTGATGTTGAACGTTAAAAAACATACACTGAAACTAATGAAATTGACGGCTTGGTGAATATTTATATCCGTCCCATAAAAATCTATTCTCAATTAAGGCAACAATCTTCATAAATCAATTTCCCCCCCGAATTGAATGTCAATAAGTGGGGTCGGTTGTTAAACGACACGCTGTAAAATAAAACTTTTCGAAGGGCGGAACGTACCGAGTAAAAAGAATATTTACATTAATTCTCTTCATTATGTTTTGAAGAATAATCATGGACGCCGTTTCCTATTCCACTCTCTCGATTGAGTTTTTATTTGAATATTTTTTTCGACGTCCCCCGATTTCGTTCCTGTGCGACAAAAGGAAGTTTTTATTAGCATCTTAATGATTTTACGGCGAGTCCCCGGTTACAACAGCCTTTATGTTGTCAGATTTTCTTGAGCATTTTTTGTAGACTTTTTTGCATCTTACATTATTAAAGTTTTCATTCCGTAGCTTAATGAAGCTCATTTCTTCTGTTCGTCCGGGCCTTGATTGCCTTTGTTTTGCATAAATGCAAGATTTCTATAGGTTCTTTCTAGCAAATCGAGTAAGTTCGAAGTCTCGAAATTTGTTCTTGAATAAGGCAATTAATTGTGTCTTTGTAAGTTTTAAGTCTTTTAGCTTATAAAATTTCCAATCTAAAGACAAAATATTAAGTACTAGAAAAAGAGTTTTTATATAAGTACTATTATCATCAATTTTGTTGGCGTAAATTGTACATTAAAAAATATTTTATTTTTTGTTTATAACTTGAAGTTTATTTTGTAATGTCCTCGATGTAATATTTAAACGGTTTACAAGAATTTATTATCGTCCCGTTTGCATTTTAACTGCTTACGACAGCTTTATTAATGAATTAGATAGTCATAGTTTGTAAAAGAAACATGTCATAATGATTGTATTTTACATTTAATTAAAAAATATATTTTTATCTTATAAAGCTCATTTTGTTGATGTCTATCATAGTATATGTTTGCGTTTGAATTTTTAACTGATAAACATAACGGAGGCGCAGTGTTTTAGATCCTTTTCCGGTTTATTATTGACTCCACGTATCCTAGATTGATTTTGATGGACGTATCCTAGAGAAACGTTGTATTAGATAAAGCTAAATACAAGTGTTCTCAGGGTCCTTGGAAGAGACTTAAGTCTAAAAATAGAAGGTTAAAACGTACGAACGAATAAACTTGTTGAATAACGGATGACTAAATACTTATTTTGAATTGTTTTATAGTATTCACTCAATATTTTTGAAACCGTTGCTATGACTTTTTTCAACGTGCTTGAGACAGAATAATGCCTCTCAGACAATGCTCCAATTTCTGCCATTAACTACTATTCCCGGTTTGTCTTACGCACCACAAAATAATAATTGTCCGGAAAATCGGCCGAAGCTGTATGTAATGTTATGAGAGGAAGGCCGTCGTTTTTCTCCGCTCGCAATTGAGTCCGAGATCTTGCTTTCTTTTTAATTTCCCTACGGCCTCCTAATGAGGTCTCTGTGGAGGCGGCTTCGGGCCGTTATCTATGATATTCTTGAGGTTGATGCTTATTGTGCGTGTCACTGATGACTTCCCTTTTTATTATCCTCCCGAACACAATTCTGCGGTCGCCTAAATGAGTTCTTCTCATTTGTTTCGTTTTTTTATTTCTCTTGGCGGCAGTTTGTTTCGGCCTTAATTTCTTTGTAAAATAAAAGCTTTTTTTTGCATAAACATTAAATACTCGAGGTGCTTAGGGTAGCGTATTTATGAAAATGTTATTCCAGTAACAATGATACGGTGATATGAGTTCGCCCTCCGTAACAAATCACCCAACTCCGCCTACACTTATCTATTAAAATGAGAGATTATTGTTGGCTCAAATGTACACAAAATTGTCCGGTGTTATTTTCAGTGGATTGTACAATATTGTCACAATCCCTATGGAAGGGCAATTAGAGACGTGTTGCGCGTGGCGGTCGCGTGCCGTAGATCCCGGAGCGTAGACCGTGCTGCCATACTACCCTCATTACGGCCAATGTTTATACTGTGCGTAACACGAGGTGACGCTCTGATAGCGATATGCTTAAACAAAAGATCCGTGCAGCTGTATCTAACAAATAAGTAAACGTTAAATATATGTAATATAGTACTATGCAATTTTAAATAATCCCTCGCTGTGTGAGATAATTTAAATCTGCAAATCAAAAAACATTAAAAACATTCTTAGTAACTATTCACATGTACAAATGTAGTTATAGTTATGTAGTTTTGAGTTTACTTAGTGCATAGGATATTCATTTTATGTTATTTCTTTAGAAAAATCATAGAATATTGAAATGTTTACGAATTATATTTTATAATACTATCAGATCCTAGCTATAACATACCTAATATGCATATTACTTTTGCTATAACTTCTAAGATATTCATGTACATTAGATTGTGTAGAAGGTCATAATGTAAAGCATTAAACACTTCAGAGAACTACCGTTTTTAAATTGATATAGATTAATACCGTATTTATCTAAAAAATTATCGTAACACCGCATTGTATCCCACTATTTTATTTAAGTTCCATTTTTGTAATATATAATTATCATCGCGGACATTTTCTAGTCCTATTAAAAAGAAATATCCCTAAGATACTTTGTTTTATCTTTATATTTAAATGAGTTAATCTTGTATATATATATATTTTCTGAATCTCGACAACGGCTCCAACGATTTTCCTGAAATTCAGCATGTAGGAGGTTTTGGGGGAGAAAAATTAATCTAGCTAGGTTTTATGTAAAAAAAATATTGTTTTATCCCTGGTTTTGGGAATTGAAAAACACTAACATTTATATTGAATTGAATTTTCGCCATTAGCCGTCAAATCGACGTAGCTTATTCGGGTAACGGGCAGCCTCGAGAAATGTGAATGCCAAGGATCGATCCCCAACTAAATAATTGTTTTTTCTTTTTTTAAGTTTTTTTTTTGCAAAAAATTACCGAGCGAAGCTCGGTCACCCAGATATTTATATCTTAAACGAATTAGGTATCGTCTTCGTTGAAAGCTCCAAGATGACTAGCTTTTTTTCGAAATTTTAACAATTAGCCATATAAATAAAAAGTAATCGTCATGAGTCAACTAATTTAAACAAAATCGTAATAGCTTTTGCGTATACTAAAAACCACCTTGTGAACTGTCTATCGATGAAAACCACATGAAAATCTGTTCGGTATTTTAAGTGTATTGCTACACCAACAACCAGATCGAAGCCGTGGGGGACTTGTTTTTAATATATTGATTCAAATGAGAGATAAGTATAAATTAAAGAAGAAGTAATTTAAACACCTTAGTCATAAATTCCCTCCGTATCCGTATTATGTGTGTTTACAATGTTCTTCATGTTTTAACTCATAAAAATGCTTGTATTGTTTGAACAAGACGCGTCTGTGATACCCTCGGTGGGATTATCCATGCCAAATTGAATTAATAAATGGAATGGCAACCGAAAATTTGGGTATGAAGCAAATCCCCATCGAGAAATTCACTTCATTTAAATATCGCATTTTTCTCGAAGATTATACCGTACGACAGCTATAAAGAAAAACAGCGGCCCCGCCCCTCGATAATGCGACGAGCCGGAGGAATTTTTATTTCGTTGAAATCTCTTCTGACATAGGTATATTTTTGCAAGATCGCCTGGAGATTTTAATACCCGATTTTATTTAAATTCGTTTAGGTGGCGCGGGTGACTGCGCCTCAGACATTTATCGTGGGGGCGTGATTGTATTTTTAAGCAGGAGAGTGTATGCACTAGTTTGAATTTATGTTCAGACTGTGACGTCATCGTGTTTGAACATAAACACCAACACAAAGTATAAGGTACATATAGATTTGAAAAAAATGGCGTATTATAGGTTTAACAGTTTATATATTAACGATACTTAAATAAATAAAATATATCGTGTGGTATCCGGCTGAGTATAATAGACCACCCTCATTTATTACCAAGTTGTCGTAAAAGGCGACTAAGGTAAGTTGACCCGCCGTGTGGTATCCGGTTGAATAGAATAGACCACCCTCTTTCTTACCGAGGTGTCGTAAAATACGACAAAGGTAAGTTGACGTCAGGCAGGCGGCCGGTCGTAAAATACCCATTGTGTCGATCCCATTTAGATTGGGCAGGAGGATTATAATGATGATGAAACAAGTTATTTAATCTGTATGAAGGAAAGCACTTAATCAGCCCTCCATAATCCTACTGTTGTCATCAGTACAGCATAAAACAAAAGAAATATAGAAAACGTTTCAGGATATACCTATCTTTATGACCGATTATTTCTTTAATGTTTACTTCATTAGCAGGCTTCAGAAACACTGGTTATTAACAGAAATAACAAGAAGCTGGATTACAATATTAATTATCAGTAATTTTGAGGTCCTTCAGTAAATGTTATGAAAATGTTTCATATATGTATGTTAATTAAGAAACTATTAGTTTTTCATGTTACTTTATTTGTTAACATAGTATTCAAATTTGTTTTAATATCATACTTTTTTTACTTAAGTTGCCGGTAATATATCGACTCTTGCTGATGCCAACAAGGAATGGTTTTCCCAAGATTGATGGTTTGAAATAAACTGTCCGATCGATTCCTAGCTATTCAAACTCATCATTCACTTAGCTCGACGTGTCATACAAGCGCTACCTCCCCTTCCGAAAATCGCCTTGCACCGCGGTAATCATTCTTCATTTGTAAGCGCTGCGGGAGTCGCCTGACCAGTGATGATATTCCTACTAAATTACTTTAGTTTAAACATTTTTATACTTATATATTGTTAAGTTGGTACTACAACAAATGGTCAAGTGACCATTATTCACTCTAGCTTTACTTAAAGAGCTTCTGCCTTCAAGAACTTGTTGGATCGAGTTAGATATTTTGGATTGCCGCCTTTTTCTATAATATCTTACTTAGGGTTTTAATTTAAGCCGTGCTGACATAATATTTAGACTGGCCCGTTGACGTATGTGGCAGCGGATAAAGGCTGGGTCACTGCCTTTATCCGTGGCGATAAAGGCAGTGACCCAGTCTTTATCGCCACGGATGGCGGGTTCGATTCCTACCGAGGGCCGACATTTTCTATAAACAATTTTTGGTTCTACTAGTTTAGTTGTATGTATGTATTTAAATATTTATTTAAAATTATATATGTATACATTTACCAAAGTTGTTTGTCAATTCATCTACATTAGTGGATGAACTCTGTAAAAACATGTATGAAATAAAATTTATGAAATGTAACGTTCCTATGAAACTCATGAGTCAACGTTTGTCCAGAAAAAATGTTCTTATAGATTAAACCATTATGAAGACCATTTTCCGTCTCAAAGTTTTGTTACTATTAAGTGCTGTAAAATTTTACTTTAACTGGTAGCAGACATAACTATAACTACTTATAAACTGGATGAACTGGAAAAATGGCAGTCATTTTTCGTCCCATTTTTGTTTCTTCCATCTCAATGAATTCCACCGACAAAATTTTCCTTGCCATTTGTTACCATCGCGCAAGATCTTTTCGCATGAGGCGAGTTCTGTGTTAATATATGTGCCCGGAATACCGTGGTCATATATTACGCCGACCTCTGCCGGACCGGACATAACAATCCTCGATTTGCTATAATATCAGCATTGCGTCCCTGTCCGTTCTATCGGTCAGCAAGTGGGTGCGAGTGAGGTGAGATATGGTGGCGGAAAACGCGGGGTGGCGGTGTACGTGCCGCGTATAATAAGCATTTCATGCACGGGGTGCGGGCGCGGGTGTTACGTAGGTACCATTTTCCGTAAGTCGTGTACCTAACCGGACTGTACATTATGAGCTAAGGGTCAGCGCCTCGCGCTATCTCTGTCGCGCTTGTGCAACCTTATCCAAGAATAATTTTGCGTGATGTATCGTAGAGAGGGTCGCTGTGTCCGAATCGTATGAGAAATATTTTACGTTCGTAAATTTTTCCTCTGTGTAGATGCATAAAGTAATTTGAGTTTTGCAAGTGTATTATTTCGAATTAATCACATAGATGTTTTAGATCTGTATAAAAACTTTTTAATTTCTCTTAGATAGCTAATATCACATGTTACGAACATTACCTAGGAATGTACAGTAACAGTTTTTATTTAATATTCTATTATATTAATGTTTAAAAAAAATTTCTTAAAATATTGCGGTTTAAAAATAGGGTAGGGAATTTTAAATATTAGTTAACTATTTGCCATACGTAACCATCAATTACATACCTAATAGTAATAGAGGTAATAAACTTTTTACTTAGCAATGTTTGTTAGATTGTCAGACACCCTTACGCAGAAGTAAAAGTAAATTAGTAAATACTTTTCAATATATGTATATACATGAAAAAAAATATTTTTTATTACTACATAGCGAAAAAAGCGAAGCCTATAGGTACTTTATTAGAAAAAATTTCCCATTCATTCGTTTGAATAAAATACAGTTCACATTGAACCTAGTAAGATAAATATAAAACGATAGTGGTCGCGAAATTCATCTTTTATCTATACAATTTATACACGGGGAGGTCGTAAAGCGGAACAATAAAAACCCAAAACAGTAATAAATTTCGTGCAATAGACGAAAAGGTTCAAGTGTGTCTTATCAATTCCTACCACGCATAAGGCGTTAAGTCTGACAATAAACTGCCGACGCAACTTTTTATTTAGGGTTTTAAAAAGAAAATATATATTTACTAATGGATAGCATATCCTAACAAGTAAGGTAAAAGTAACCGCCTGTTACTATCTACTGAGCACAGGTGTCCTGTCGCTGTTTCCGGAGAGAAGTGTTCAAGTTATGACCCACTACGCTGGTCCAATGCGGTAGGGGTAGATAACTTATGTATCAAATTGATAGTTGTAATTTATCAAACACATTTCCTGAAATGAAAACATCGTGTGGAAACCTGCATATCTCTAAAGAACTCCGAGAATATCCACCACCGCATTGGAACAGCGTGGTGACTCTAAGCTCCAACTCTCCTCTTCAAAAAGACGAGAGGAGACCTATGCCCAACCGTGGGATATTAATAGGCCGTTGACTTACTTTTTAATCTTACTTATCGAAAAGAGTCACAGATCGAAAGATTTGAATTGAAAAGTTAAGTTTTGAGTAAAGTGTGTAGTAAATAAATTACCTAAATTTAATGTTATGTTATTGTCAATCTTCATACAAAAATATAACAAAAACTTTAAGCGGCTTCGTCGTGAAAGCATAATATAAAGCATAATAAATACACAGATACAGATAGAGTTACCCTCATATTTATCATATTAGTAAGGATAGATTCAAATTGACAACAACTTTCCAGTCAAGTTCTCAATAGCGTTACCTAATACAATTTCGTCAAAAGTAAATATTTTAAGAGGAACAAGTATTTACAAGCAATCAACACTTAGTAGACAATTGTACGAGGGTCACAGGTAGGTAAAACAAATAGAAGACAAGACCGCTGCGCCTCCACTGGGCTCTGCGACGGAGGGTCATCTTAAAGGACAAGGAAATCCGGGACTGCGGTCAACACAAGGTGTTCTTTATGCATTACTAATGCAATCTAATTGAAACAAAAGTAAGAAGATGACCATTGCCTGATTATACATTCAAAGTGATTGTCTCTAATTTTATATTCAAAGCTGGGGTCAGGAATGGAACTATAAATTAATCTCTATCACGTGAATTCGTTTTCAAGCCAATTGAACATCATAAAATCGTCGGTTTAAAAATCATATTATAAATAATAATAAAAATAATGAAGTAATTACTTCTCCGCCGTTTGGTATCCGGTTGCATAGAATAGTACCACCCTCATTTCTTACAGAGGTATCGTAAAAGGCGACTAAGGTAAGTTGACCCGCCGTGTGGTATCCGGGTGAGTAGAATTGACCAACCTCATTTCTTACCGAGGTGTCGTAAAATACAACAGAGGTAAGTTGACGTCAGGCAGGCAGCCGGTCGTAAAAACGCAGCCAAATCATGTGACAGCATATTTATAACATGTTGTGCCGACCCCACTTAGAGTGGGATAAAGGCAGGAGGATGATGATGGGTGAAGTAATTACTTTTGGTTTTTAGTAAATTGTAAACAATTATATAGTTGCTTCTATTTTAGGTCCTTCTATTTTATACGTATCTACAAATAATGGAAAATTATTTTAGTGTAAGTCGCTTTGTCAGCTTATTATGGAATTTATTTTATGATGATGTTTCGAATGCAGAGTAAATCTTGCTTTAGGAGTATTTAGATGTACTTGTACGACATTTATAAGTTTATCGAGTTGAAGGTGAATATATAGTTTGTAAGTATGGATATATATTTTTTACTCTTTCACGGCACATCCGCTGAACCAATAAAATTTGGCACAATTATTCCTTATACACCGGAATGTCATATAGGCTATAGAAAATCTGTTAATTTTATAGAAATAGGATGACATTGAAAAGCGCCATCTATTATCGACCTATATCGCGATAAGTCCATACAAATGAAGCCTAGTATTGTTAGTATTTTGTTGTAAAATTATATGTGCCGTCCAAGGATCATTATGGCAAGAGCCTGTTAATAAATTACTCCTATAAGAATACATTTTTGTACAAACTTGACGTAATAAGCAAGAAAGGCGTTATTACGGAAGAACAACGGTTAATAATTCGTAAGTGCGGCCCAGCGCACTTACACCGCCGATTCATTATCGTTACGGCCGAGGGAGATATACGATATAGCTCCCTGATTGACCCCGCATTAAAAATTACATAGTAATAGATAGAGGAAAGGTGGATTACGGAACGAAGTACGTTCTTTGTTCTATTTGTATCCAAGACAAATAAAATATTTATAGATTACTCAATCAATGGACTTGTACAGTAAGTGCATGTGTTATTATTTTACTAGCTTTTACCCGCGTTCGTTTAATACCTTTTTAGTATTATCATTATGTATTTTTTATAAAAAATAATTTTCTTGAACTAATATCGATGAATTTTGGCACAATTAATCCTTATACATCAGTGTATAATATAGGCTATAGAAGTCCTGTTAATTCAACAGGAATAAGATGACATTGAGAAATGCCTATTGTTATTATTAGCTCAGTTAAATTTATCCAGTAAGTAGAAACCAAAATATATAAAAACTTTTTTAAGATTTTGACGACAGTCACACATAATACACACACATAATATATAACTTATATCATAAAATTCAGATTTGACATGGCTTTGAAACATGGTAAAAAAAAACCTTGATATTAACAATAAATGACGTTTCTAAATCTTATGCTATTCCTGTTCAATTTGGAGGATTTCTATAGCCTATATGTAATATATGGTGTACGTGTAATAAATTTCATCGATATTATTTCTGCGGATTGGCCGTGAAAACGTAACAGGCAGTCAGACTTCCACAATTATAATATTAGTAAGTATGGATTTATTACGTAAGTGGTAAATTTTAAACTTAAATTACTTTAAATTTTATTTATATAATAATTAGTATTTAAATTTAAATTTTAAATTTAAATACTAATTATTATATAAATAAACAGGTGTATAAGGTTCGACGTTTCGGCACTGTGGATGCAACTTTGCCGAAACGTCGAACCTTATACAAAGGTAAGTCGAGGTTATCGCGATGTGCCCCGTTTGTATAAATAATAATTATTAAGTAAGCGTAACATAGAACACATAATATTGTCTTCGACTCGTTAGGTTAATTCTGTACGGGCGAGTGTCGCAGCGGTCGCCGGAGGGTCGAATAAATATGTCCCAAAGAGTTAAGTGGGAGAGAAGTGCGAAGCGTAGACCGCGTCTGACGTTTGCTCTTGTACTCGTGTTGTTGAACCACTTATTACACACAAAGTTCTGTTAAAGTTTTCTCTAACACTCGAGCGCGAGTTTAATTTACTCGATAGTGTAAATAAAGCAGCTGGATTGGGAAGTTTCTTGGTCCCAGGACTCCGGGAACGCTCGCTGCGGTCGAGTGATAATAATGCTCTACCGCCCAGGACTTCCTTATTAATCGAGAACGACAAATTTTAACGACAAGAATTAATGAATCTCGTTACATGGGTTAATCCCCCGGTCGTAAAGCGTGCGCTTGGAGGTAGTTAAGGTGCGCGGGGTGGCCCCTGCGATATGTCTACTTATTCACGTGATGCCTTATTTCACACATAATTCATTATATTGATTGTAATTGAAATTTAACATAGAGCTAAACCCAATACACGTATGAATTATTATCAACGATTTTCCTGAAATTCAGCATGTAGGGGGTTTTGGAGAAGAAAAAATCGATCTTTATAAGTTTTATTTAAAAAAAATGTCGTTTTATCCCTGTTTTTGGGCTCTAAAATTTTTTTAAATTTACGTTGAATACAATCACAATTTTTCGCTGTGAAGCGTAAAATCATGGTAGTTCATTTGGGGAACGGGTGGTCTAGAGAGGTGAAAATACCTAGGATCGAGCCCCACCTGCCCTATAATTTTTTCATTTCTCTTTTTAATTTTTTTTTATTTTTTTTTTTTTACTTCATTTTAAAAGTTACCGAGCAAGACTCTGTCACCCAGGTATTGATAATAATAAGGCCAAACTATAAATGAAAGTAAAATGATTTTTTGTTTTTTTTAAGGTTATTAAAATTTATATATTGTAAAGAACTTACATACTTACACAACATAAAGGAAGTGAATTATTCAACAAATATATGTGATACTGATAATATATTGACTTATGTAAACAGTGAACGTCCATCCAACAAAGAAGAACAAGATACGAACTTAGTACTGTTTTTTACTTACTCATCAATAATAGATATATTATTTAAGTTTTAAGTTTAAATATCTGGGTAATTTTTTACAACAAAAAAAACTTAAAAAAAAGAAAATACAATTTTTTAGTTGGGATCGATCCTTGGCATTCACATTTCTCGAGGCTGCCCGTTACCCGAATAAGCTAAGTCAACTTGACAGTTAATGGCGAAAATTCAATTCAATATAAATATTAGTGTTTTTTCAAACCCAAAAATAGGGATAAAACAATATTTTTTATATTTTACATAAAACCTAGCTAGATCAATTTTTCTCCCCCAAAACCTCCTACATGCTGAATTTCAGGAAAATCGTTGGAGCCGTTTTCGAGATTCGGAAAATATATATATATATATACAAGATTAACTCATTTAAATATTAAAGATATAGTAATTCATACACCTCTAGACTAGTAAATAAATATATGCAAATCCGGACGTCGAGTCTCGCTCGACGCTCGCGAATAGCAAGCTAACTGAGAACTCAGAGATATATTGTCCAGTTAACGAGCGTGTGCGAATGGAACTTTATTGTAATTGCCTTTTGTAAGATCGGGGCGAAGTCATTACGGGCCACCCTCGAGCCTTGGCCTTTTATTATACTGAAATTTTTATATAAATTCAGAATACAGCCTATGATTCTTTGTAAAAACTCAAGTTTTGTGAGAATAGTTTACAGTATAGAAACTCATTTTAAAGTCAAACAACTAAAAATATAACAATTTAATTGCTCTAATATAGGGATCGCCAACCTGCAGCTCATTGGATGTGAACCGGATGTGTGTGACTCTCGAGTTCCGTAACCTATATAATGGTCCCATTGATTTAAAAAAGCTTGTGACAAAAATAAGTTTATATTCATAGGAATAAATATTATTTCTTAAATTCATTTGTTCTATATAAGGAATCAATTAAAACTATACAGTCAGTTTGCAATTTCGATTATCGGATTATAGCAAAATAATATTCTCATTAGTTTTGTATCATGGATCTCCGCCAAGTAACGCCTAATTCTATAAATTAATCTAGATTTTCTTAAAATTATCTCTTACAGCTCTTTAGTCTAAGAAAGTTGCCGACCCCTGTCCTAAAAGCATATTTCTTGTAAACACTAATCTGCGGTATCATTAAAATTAAAATCCCTTTACGCTACACAAGGAAAACAAACGCGGAAAATTGAACATTTCAATTACGCGTAAATGAAACGTTGATATTGAATTCTATCAGCGGGTCGTAATGTATGTGTATTCATCAGGTGAAGAGGCGTGCGCCACATTAGGGCGGCGGCGGCCTCAAAGCCAGAAGACTGATTATGTCTATCCGCAATTTCTCGTCGGCCCTATTCTCGCGAGCTAAAACTAGCGAGTTTTCCACCGCACTATTAAGCGGTCGCTTTTACATTTGTCCTTATAATGGAAACGTGCAACTAATTAATTTATTAAGCGAAACTCATTTTCGTTTATATCGGAATGCGACTATGTTAAGTGATGATTAGAGTCAAATAGGTTTTTCATTGTACATTTCCGCCTTGTGGTATCCGGCAGTATACAATAGTACCACGCTCTTTTCTTACCGAGGTGTCGTAAAAGGCGACTAAGGTAAGTCGACCCGCCGTGTGGTATCCGCCTGAGTAGAATAGACCACCCTCATTTTTTACCGAGGTTTCGTAAAAGGTGACTAAGGTAAGTGACTCACAGTGTGGTAATCGGTTAAGTAGAATAGACCACCCTCTTTCTCTGGCTTATCGAGGTGTCGTAAAATACGCCTAAGATAAGTTGACGTCAGGCAGGCGGCCGGTCGTAATAACGCAGCCAAATCATCAGCATGTTTATAACATGTTGTGCCGACCCCACTTAGAGTGGGATAAAATGATGCTTGTTTTTTTTTGTATTTTTTCGTAAACACAATTCACCGGATTAACACGAAACTGGCAAGTTGATTGAACATACTCTGAGGTTCCTGGCAATCAAAATAAAACACTGCTTGGCCCGGATTGACGTATGTTTATACAGATTACAGGTATTGCTAGTAATAGTTATAAATATAAATACTGCAGAATTGATAATTTAAGTATAGGTCATTATATTAATAATAGCGTTTTTTTACTTATATAAAAAAGCTTACTCAAGTAAGCTTCTAAGTTGTTGCGTTAGTTAATTTAACTCACTGACAATTCCCGCTATAAATAGTAGATACTTGAATACCATGGTAGTTATACAAAGATGATGATATTATATAATAATAAATAAATATATGGGACACTTACACACACGGTCGTCCGTCCCCAAAGTAAGTAACTTAATACTTGTGTTATGGTAGACAGACAACTGGTGAATATATACTTATATATTTTTTAAATACATACTTAAATACAAATATACACCCAGGCTCAAAGACCAACAAATTCATTTATAGAAAATCTTGGCCCTCGGCGGGAATCGAAACCGCGACCCGCAGAGCTGAGACAGGGTCACTACCCACTGCGCCAACGGGCCAGTCAAAAACTATGGTCTTTACTAAATTAAATTTTTTTTTGAAAAATTTGAAATTCCGCTCCCTAGTAAATAGTATAAAATTAAGTTGTGTTTTTAATAGCTTATATTTGCGTTCGTCAACGGAAATCAAACGTATTACATTAAATTTAAAATAATAATGATGCAAGGGGTTCACAATTCGAGAACCGTTTAATTTTTACGTCACAATTGTAATACACATTACGTAATGATGGCAATAGTGACATATATTTACAATACTGTGCAAAATGCGGATGTGTTTCCGTATTAAATTACAACTCATAGTAATTGGTTTACGTTATCGGTAAGCGCGTAGTTTCGCTATTACTTTTTAATTACGTTATATTAATAATTTCTAAGCATGTTCAATAATATATAATAAAATATTTAATTTTGTACATCTTTGTATCATCCTCCTGCCCTTACAAACATGTTGTCATATGATTTGGCTACGTTTCTACGACCAGCCGCCTGCCTGACGTCAACTTACCTCAGTCGTATTTTACGACTTGTACATCTTTGTATCGTGAATTGAAAATTTGTATCTTATTCCAAAATTGGTTTTATAAAGATTAGTTTCTAAGGTTTCTAGATGAGAAAATGTTTCTTTTGTTTTAGATGGCGATTATTGGGTATATTTTGGCTAAGAACAGAAAGAATTTGGCTGAATAGGTAAAAAAATAATCCCTAATTCCTGTTGAGATAATTGTAGTCTTTTGTTTCCTGGTGTATATTTAGTGTATTTAGAAAATTACACATGGTCCAGTTACAAGCCCTCACCCCATTAAGTGAAGGCGAGCTCATTCTCAGTAAGACTAATCAAATAACAGTCTCCCTATCGTCCGCTCGGCCCCCCTCTCCCGCGGCTAGTGGTCATCTCTCTTATCGATTGTGGTGGAATTCGTGCAGAGAATGCGATATTTCCCAGCATTCGCTACACGCCAAGATACAATCGGAGGAAATAATATTAGACATTCTTTTCGCTTTATGTCCGAGCGTTCCTTTGAATTCGAAAATGGACGACGATATTTTGTGGTGCTTTTATTTAATTGTAAACAATTGGTAATTGCATTAGAATTATTAAAATGTTTGTTTTTTTGTCTTCTTTATTGCACAAGAAATGAAATTTATTAAAAGATCGAGTCTGGTAAAGCAATATGACGCTTCTGTTATTCGCCGTTAATATACACTACATTATTTAAAATATTAGAAGGGCAGTATGGTACATTCCAATTCTTCTCTCCAAGAAGAAGAATGGCCATTGCAGAGCACTAGCACAGTAAAAGGCTACTTTACTTTACTTTTACCGGACAGCAAGAAGCCACATTTCTTTATTTCTTATGACAAGTCAGTTTTATACTTATTAATACATGTTTTCATAAGGCAAGTTCTAGGTAAAACACTTTTGAAGGCGAATAAAAAATTATTAATATTAATAAAAGGAGATAAATTATAGTAGTACTTACAGGAAATTTTTGATAAAAGCTACTACTAAAATATTTATTGTTACTATTAAGAATATTTCACACAACTTAAAGCAGGCACATGTATTTATAATCATCATCATCATCATCTTCCTGCCCTTATCCCACTCTAAGTGGGGTCGGCACAACATGTTATAAACATGCTGTCACATGATTTGGCTGCGTTTTTACGACCGGCCGCCTGCCTGACATCAACTTACCTCTGTCGTATTTTACGACACCTCGGTAAGAAAGAGGGTGGTCTATTCTACTAAACCGGATACCACACGGTGGGTCATCTTACCTTAGTCGCCTTTTACGACACCTCGGTAAGAAATGAGGTTGGTCTATTCTACTCAGCCGGATACCACACGGCGGGTCGACTTACCTTAGTCGCCTTTTACGACACCTCGGTAAGAAAAGAGGGTGGTACTATTCTACTCAGCCGGATACCACACGGCTAGCACATGTATTTATAATACATATATTAATATTTTTTTTTGTTTTATTTCTAATATTAAGGAGCTTAATCTTTATAGATTATGTCGCACCGTACGACGACTATTAAATATTATTTTACAATTACATTGGCTAACTCTAACAGTGCTTTGGCGTCGTATTATATTACATATTAATGATATCCCAATGTATTTAGAAAAGGGCGTTATACGATATAGGAATATAAAGAGAATTTGAAGCGGATACTACGCCTAGTATCTACACAGAGCTGCTGAAAGATTATCGCCATAGTATCGAGCGCCTACCGTAAACTCATCTACATCGCCTCTAACCGCAGCCGTTGAGCCGACATCAGGCGCTTTAGAAGTGCACTCTATAACATAAAAGTACATTCGACATATAATAGTTGAATAAACATAAAAATATTATTTTACACTAAAAAATTGTGTATAACATTGGCAATCTTGAAATAAATTCAATTGTCGCGCTACAAATCAGGATACGAGTATATTTTTTTACTAAGGTTTTTTATTACAAGGTGTATGTACCCACGGCTTCATTCGCATAATAATATAATATGTTTTTTCCACGTTCCCGAAAATAGTAAAGGGTAACCCGTTAATGAAGCTTTCATAATATTGATGCAGCTTAAGCCTTATAGGCCCTATAGATCGTAGTTATATCTGGATAGAGATTCCAGCCAAATAAATTTGCAATATTAGATTATTGTAATCGTCATCATTGATCATCTTCTACGCTTTGCAATGCTATTTATATTTAAATGTTACAAATTTGAAAGAATTAGTAATTTAGTAACAGAATTAAATATTTCTTCTTTTTTAGGTTTATGATCATATCATTACCATTTATGATGTTTATGATTGATCTTCAATAATCTACTAAGAATGTTATTAAAGACTGTTAATTCACCAGTGCCTGTTTGTTATATTCAACTGTTTTAATGGCATGGCTAAACTTGTTTGTACAGTAATCAGTGGATAATTTTTAAATAACATAGACACGCCGTGTGGTATCCGGCTGAATATAGACCACCCTCATTTCTTACCGAGGTGTCGTAAAAAGCGACTAAGGTAAGTTGACCCACCGTGTGGTATCCGGTTGAGTAGAGTAGACTAACATCTTTTTTACCCAGGTGTAGTAAAATACGACTAAGGTAAGTTGATGGCAGGCAAGCGGCCGGTCGTAAAATACGCAGCCAAATCATGTGACAACATGTTTACAACATGTTGTGCCGACTCCACTTAGAGTGGGATAAGGGCAGGAAGATGATGATTTTTAAATTACAAAGACAGTTTATATGTATTTGTAATTTAAAAATCATCATGTGTATCAATCAAGTGTATGTATTTCAAAATTTCGAGACAGAAATGCACAGTCCTATTAGAATTCTAGTAAATCCTCAGTACATGCTGGACGCACGGTATGGTCGACGGTGACCGCTTCGTTTCGGCTTGTAATTCTAATGAGTATTAGTGTCGGCCGTTGGGCTCTCTAGTGCTGATTCCATTCACATATTGTGTTTCAAATGAGAATTCATTTTACTTATACTTTTAATTGCCTCTATTGAGTTATCGATAAAAAGTTTTGCCATTGACTATCTTCTTCTCTTTCCAAAGATTGACTGAACTATTCAATCCACATGCTTAACACAATAAAGTTAATAAAAAAAGATATTGCGGGCTATTCTAAGAGTATATATTTCGAGAAGCATAATATTCACTGACATAGTTTATGCTGCGAATAAGAAATGGAAATAGATGTGACATAATATGAACCAACAGGCGTTGGGGTCTAAGAGTATTTATGTTTTGGTGTAGCGAACCCTTATACTACTTCAAGCAAGTTGCACATCTTTTTTTACAGACAATAACATAACGGCCGTCCATCCTCACCGTAATTTAGGTAATACTTGTGTTATGGGTGACACACAAGTAGTAAATATATACTAATATAAGTTTTAAATACATAAATACACACTCGAAGAACCAACAAATTGTATGTAAAATGAAACCAAGAAAATGTTGGCCCACGGCGGAAATCAAACCCGCAACCCACGGAGCTGAACTGCTGCTAAATGGTCAGTCAACCAGCAAGTTTTTCGGCAGCAGGTATTGCCACGACTAGAAACGAAAATCGTAAAATTAACATTGTATTAACGAAACCCAAACCACATAGACGGCACTCTAAAATTGTTGGTGATCATAAATAAAGAATGGGGTCTTTTAGGTTCACTAAATTGTACTCATTTAATAACAGGACAGGTGAAACCACGTGGCGGAACCATAGATAAAAGAAATGTATTTAGCGTAATTATAACGAACGAACAAAATTACATTAATAATTAATGACTATAATATATATAATTCTATGTTTTGGCTGTACAAATCATAAATAATGCGCTAGTATTTTGCATTGATGTTAATATTGATAAAGCCGATAAAATGCTACTTAATCTATTCAGTTTAAAGTGCACAAATTTATCCTGTATTTAAGAAATTTGCAATCATCCCAGAACTGGTAGAAATACTTGATGATCAAAGTTATTATAATGATCATGATCATAATTTTTGGTAATATTACACTTTAATCCAGTCTGAGTGAATATTTTGTCATGGCTGAAGATTTTGGTAATGATTTTATTTTTACCCAAAATAAATGGGTTGGCATGGTTGCGACAAGAAGGATGCGTTCAAAATCCGATGATCATTATAATCCCTTCACAAACCTTTCTAGATCAAAGGTGTATGTTTGTAATATGGTTGAACCGGGATTTACTAAACGTTAACTTAGGAGTAGCGATAACATTTCCAGAAAAAAAGGACACCTTGTACATTGAATTAGTTCCTGCAACAATACCAGTCAGCGGCTCAAAAGATGTTTATATCATGATTAGTCGGTTATCAGAGACTTATTGGTTCGGTGTCATTAGTGCACTGTGAGCGTCTGAGATTAATACTTGAGACAGACTGGGAAAACGTGCTTTATCTTTCATTCGTAGTAGACATATCCGTACAAAATTTATACTTAAATCACGATAATTGTTGAGAATACGCAGATAGATTTCCTACATAAATTATTGTGCCAAATAAACGATCATACAAGCGACCACGGAGCTTATACGGGGCTCATTCCCCATAAGGTACTGTTCGTTTGACTGTACGTACACCGCTCCACTGGGCTGTGAAAATGATTTTGATTTGACCCTTTGAAGCACCCTCGCTTCTACCGCAAAATTACATTCCGTGTGTATTTGTTCATTTATATTACACTAAGGATAGTTAATTACTTCATATCATATTAAGTTATTAAGCATTAATTGGAATTTCTATTAAAATAGATGTCAAAAAACCTTTAAAATTCTTTTTTTTTACTTTTCAAACCTTGGTAATCTTAATCGTCGTTCATAAAGTTAAATACCTTAAATATTACACAAGGATTACACATATTTGTCACGCTTGTGAATTCATGACTATATTGATTAAACGTCCGAATTGCTTTGCGCTTTTATATCTTTAAATTTGGCATCACTAAGGTCCGATAATTCATTCATCGCTTCCATTTCGAACGTTCTATGACTAAATATATTTTTCTTAAGTGGTTTAATATCTGTCTTTAGGATTACATAGATTCAAAAGGTTGGGTTTGCACGATCTAGTGAATGAATTAACAACAAGACGAGGTTATTTTGTTAAATTCTAGGCTACACCGTCAAACATTGAAGCGATATTAGATATAACAGGTTCATAATTGTACGTAGCACTATTAAATTGTACAGGTACGTAATGTTTTTTTTAATGTCTTTATATGTTGAATGCTTCTTCTTTAACTGTTACACATGTTTCTTCAATTTCTTTTTGAGCTATACTTTTTTGTGCTCTTTGGATTCAGAGACTTCCGGCGCCAGTATTAAGGTCACAAAATTGTTTGCGAACTCTGTGTAGTATACAATATGAGTATAATACATTAAATTTTTGTTATTTGTACACGCTAAATATAGAACTAATGAAGGTAGGAATATTAAAACGATATACTTAATATTTGTTAAAAATGTTATAAAAAAATAATTTCACTTTTCCATTCCGTTTTATTGCCGCATCTCATCCGTAAATGTGTCGGTTGCGATAATTTTATTCTGAGAGTATATCTCCTTACTGCTAATATATTCAACAGAATATTCCCATATGTGCGTAATTCTGTGGAATGGCAAAAAAGGTCTGTTTGAGGGGTGAAATATGTAAATTTATTGTCTTGGGCGGCCCCGGGCGGCAGCAGCCTGCGCCCCCGTCATATGCCGACACGTAGGATAAAGGAAATGTTAATGCGCGCCAATTTATGTGCTTTTCTATGATTTCGCTGAATCGGGAGCCTCAGCTTCCCCTTTATCGCAAAGCGGAGTGAGCATTTTGTTTGTAAATTGAAGTGTTTTCGATATACTCAAGTAATTTCATACTGTAATATATATCGGTAGATTCAGATCGAGCGCAATTTGCTTTCTGTTCAGACTACGTACTTAGTTTTGACCAAAGACTAATAACATATAAAATAAATAAAATATTAACTCATTTAGTGTAATTTTATATTCAGAACGTGTTATGTGCAAAAAAGTTTCATTACAAAGCTTATTATCGATATATCAGACGCAAAAAGCGTTTGCTTTGTAGACGTTATTAAAAAAAACCTAAATCATTGTAAATTTTTGCAGGAAATATGTAAATGAATAGCAACAAATTTATTTATGAATACATTTATTGCAACTAATACAGAAGTGATAAATCAGTTCTCAGTATCGCTCACTAACAACAGTGACAAACACCCAAATTTCTCCCCTCGATATGCTTTGACTAATTCACAAAGGCCAAATGTGACATAATACCAGCATAATTCAATGTTTTGCTCACCATATTGTATTTTATTTATGAGTTATGCCCTGTTAAGTATCTTGCCACCCTTTTGCACTGTATTGTTAGCGGTTTGGTGTCCCTCTCTGTCTATGGCGAGGGTGCTGTTCCGTCGTGGCTCAATGAATGTATGGTTAAATAGTACGAGTTAACTTCGCCGCGTTCGCTTATTTACGGGTACGAAAGATCATGGTAAAATTAATTTTATAATAGTAGATATTACTAATACTGCTATGTAAAGAAAACTAATTAAGTTTATTAAGGTAGTTTGCAGCCGTGATGGCCAAGTAGTTCCATTAAGGAATAAGTCATTCTTATTTTAGCTCGATCAAATGTTTGGCAAGCATATTTTTAGATTTCCTTAAACTTACGTGCGTTTCCCGGTGTGGCTCCAAAGTTAAGAAAGTTAATGCAGCAAGTGGTTAATAAAAATGTAATTTTGTAAAAAAACATTTTTCAAAAGTGCGTTCAATTAAGTTAGGAGGGGTTGACTACCGATATTTAAATTTTTAAACGTCGCTGAGACACGCACACGAGCGCGTTGCAACCAATTTGTTTCTACAAATTTGTATTACATTAATGGATTGCAACGTATTATTATCAAATTGAAAATTTTAATTAGTTTTGTGAGCGACAGCGAAATTTACTTTATCTCAACAAATTGTTAAAAAAGGTTGTTATGGAGTCTCGAATCTGGGATATAAATTTTTCATTAATTCTACCAAATATTAGGTTAAGTGGAATAGCTATAATTTTCAGGATATAATTAATATTTAATTTTAATGAACTCCGTTAATTTACTTAGTAACCATTAATTGATACTTTTATATGTAATACTACTATAAGATTAAGTACCAAGTAAGTATTAAGGACGTAAGTAAGATTTAAGTACTATAGATAATTAAGTATAATATTTCAAAAAATGCTGAATATTTAAAAAAGTTTTATTTATTAATATTATAAAGTTTAATTAATGGGGTAGCAGTTGTGGGATAAAATGTCAAAAATAAAAATCATATAGCAATCAATTATGACTTTTATTGTGACAGACCCATAATCAACCGCGGCAGATGATAAAAATGTCCAAAAAATCTGTCAACAACGACCGTGTCTTAAATATTATGAGGCGCAATAAGCGACGCGTGCTACCCGCAGGGGGCCTTGATTTGACGCCTCATGGGGTCTATAATTATACAAATAACTGATATATATTTATATTGACATTGTAGAATTACCATCTTCCTGCTCTTATCCCACTCTAAGTGGGGTCGGCACAACATGTTATAAACATGCTGTCACATGATTTGGCTGCGTTTTTAAGACCGGCCGCCTGCCTGACGTCAACTTCAACTCAGTCGTATTTTACGAAACCTCGGTAAGAAAGAGGATGGTCTATTCTACTAAACCGGATACCACACGGTGGGTCAATTTACCTTAGTCGCCTTTTACGACACCTCGGTTAAGAAATGAGGTTATTGATATTGTAGAATATACCTTTAATATTTTGTTAACAAGTACTTTGCGTACATCGTTGTTTTGAAATAGAAGATAATATGATAGAAAATTATTTTGATCACAATAATTTTTAAAATAAACTTAGTAAGATGATTTTTAACTAACTTTGAGGTTCTGAGGTACTTTGATTTATAAATATTCGCTGTTCTTTCCAATAAGTTATTAATTGTACCAAATTTGGTCGATTACTTTTTATTGAGAAGGTCGAACAATCATACAATTTCAAGTTCCTTGTGGGGAATTTCTATATCTCTTTCAGGTGAGTGTGATGGTAATCAAATAAATATAGCAAACGCACTATGATACATGAACATTAAATTGAGCGAACCGATTGAGCGAAGATTAGTCATTCTTGATTGTAAGGATGTAATGGGCTTAGCTCCCAATTGTGGTAATTATGATACAAAAACATCTATAGAAGATAAAAATAAAGCTATAACTTTACCAGTTTTCTTTAAGTAATAGTGAAATACAATTTTTTTTATTTTAAATCTATATATAAACACTTCACCCATTATATGTTGTTTTACACGTATGGTTATTAGAACGCAGAATGGAAACTTTTTACAGCAGTTAAGTTATAAAACAATTACATATATATAATATAGTTATTCTTAAATGTAGCTTTTATTAAAGTTTGTGAAATACCTCACAACTTACCTAGAATTTAATTTGAGAACAAAGAAACATCGTGACTGAGCGTAGCAATTTGAAAATGAACATTATTAAACTTGTATAACAAATATTAACAATGCTTTCACATAAATAAATAATTAAGAAACTTGTATATAAGCGTGGCGGCCTCATTTATTATTCTTTATAAGGAAACAAAGGCGAGGGTTAGCCGTAATAAGGCTCCGCCACCTCGCTGGCTTATCTTTATTGCCTCCAACCCACGTAGAATAATAAATCGTTTTCATCAAAAACAAATACTCGACAGTTTTTGCCGAGTCGAGCGAGCGGGAGGGTGGGTGGCAATTTTCCACCCCCATAATACAATATTTTCCGACATTTTCCACGGGAATACAGTTTCGAATCGCTCGCACACGACCGGTAGGTTCCTTTAATGTGTATTTTTCGTCCAATCAGAGACCGGAGAGAGTCTCGATATTACCTCAACTGTCACACATAAAGTGGAAAATATGGTCGGCAGATGTGGGGGGTGCACGGGGGAAAGAACGAGGGGTGCGCGGGACGAGGAGCTGCTTGCCAGTCGGCGCGCGTACGCGACGCTCCGGCGCGCCGGAAGAAACGCTTCGAACAGGTTTATGGCTTTTCTTTCAGCTTCAGGTACGGGCCGTATCATAACAGCGAATAGCGGCGCGTGATGTGAACCCGTGATAAAATAAACGTCGAGATAGGCTTATGTATTGTACTGTTTATCTTAATAATGGGCACCGGGAGAAAAGTTTCGATTAAACCAAGGTTTTTGTACACTTTTTTTAATATAAACAATCCGTTAGTACCGTTTAGGATAATTCCGGTGAGGTACAAATTTGATCATGTCTAAAGCTTACTCTCACATGATGTTTCTAAACATCAATTTAAAAAAAATTACATTTCTGAAACATTTATTGACTAATATTTTTAGTTTTTATAAACAATGGCTCTCCACCGCCAACTTAGCACAGATCTTGGTATCCATGACAAGTAGATTTGTAAATATCACATTTCTAGATTTGATATTTATTCTTCTTCTCAACCTACAGACGTCCACTGTTGAACATAGGTCTCTTCCCATGATCTAAATAAAAGACTATCTTGTTCCGTTTGGATCCAGAAGGTCCCTTTTTTAAGGTTGTCAGTCCATGTCGTAGGGGGTCCTTAGGGCACTTTAAGTTACCACCACCATATTGTTGGAAACACATATTGATACCTTTTCAAACATATATTAAAAAGTTGTTGAGTAGTATATATTTAAAGTTACGACGAGAGATGTTGAAGGAAATTTAATTTGAGATATTAAACCTATGCTATACGTAGCGAGTCTGCTTCGCTGAGTAGCGAGCGTCGTGAACGACTGCCTTACCCGCGAATATAAATCGCGATTCATTTCTCATCGTAACTTTTTGTCGGTTCTTATCTGTTAGACTTCACTTTTCATCATCCGAGGGGATTTATGTAATGCCTAGTCATTTCTCGGCGTCGAGGCGAGGCTTATCGGTGGAGCGAGTTCGCTTGATTGATGAGCGCGCAAAAATAAATGTTCAGTTAAATTATTCGATAAGTTGGAAACGGAAGTTAAACGGGACTTATCTTTGTTCCTTGCCCTCGAAGATTTCATGCTTGTAGTTGTTATGCCAAGGGTGATGGATCGGTTACATCCTTATAATCATTTGTAGATGTAGGCGATTCTTAGCGCAATCCTATAGTACAAAAGTAATTATATAATTATTTTGCTATAATTTTAATTCAATACACATTAAAAAATACATATTTATTTAAACTTGTAAAGAATGCTTTTGAATCGTCAGCTCTATAGCTAGTTTGGTAAATGACACTTCCCGATAAGAGCCAAAAAAAAACTTGTGTTTCAAGACTATAGTCTACTGTTGCTGTACTGTACTGTTGCTTCGATTGCGGGACGAACTGGTCGTTGAGAATGTCTGAGTAATTGTGTGCTGTGTTAGCATAATTGTGGTTCGGGTGATGGTATGTACGGTTACTTACCTTGCATGTATAAGGTATGAGAACGCTCTGTGCATAAATTTTCTTAAATCGCGGATTACAGCAAAATAATTTTGTCGTTACTTTTGTAGTATTACTAAAAAATAAAAATATGTAGAATTTTGATTATCAATAGTGATTGCACAATTAAAACTTACAAGAATAATCTCACACTAAAATACAAATATTTTTACACAATTTGGATTCTAATATTTATGTTGACGTGGACACATCAGACATTAAATTTTCTGTTCGTTTGACCACACACTGTCTTACTTAGGGGAAGTAACTGCAATATAAAATTAGGCATCGAAGCTAATGCCATAATTGCAGGCAATCAGCGCCCCCTCCCGATGATTTATGGACGTGCGATGCTACCCTGCTGCCTACATTTACATCTTTAAGCGTACCTCCTATCGCTATCTGTACAGATTTGTGGATTTTGGGGATTATGCATTTTATTTATGGACAGATGGATTTGCTGCACTACAGTTATGCAGCATTAAGTTATTTACTCATACAGTTACTGGATTACATGGAATTCGAAAAAGTTTTATACATTTTACTTTTTATGACAATCATAATATCTTATTGTTATTTATCTATAACGACAGTTATGTTGCAATAAAGGACTGATGAAAATGTTTGTGACAGTTCAATTTATAGAGAACAAACGTATAATAAGATTTATATAAAACCTATTTAAATAATAACTTCTTAAGGCAAATTCTACATTTAATTGTAAGTAACATTAAAGAAGATTTCATTGTCACAGCTTGAACAATTCATCTTAAAATTTAATTAACGTAACTTCATTGGAAACTTAATTCTTTTACTATTTATACATAAATATTTAGTTTATGCAAATATTATATATAATATTTAAGACCATCGTTCTCCTGCCCTTATCCCACTCTAAGTGGGGTCGGCACAACATGTTTTAACCATGTTGTTCCATATAAGCTTATTAAAAATTGTCGCTAATTTAACTTCTTTTTTATAACGTTATTTCAAATCGTTTAATTTATAAATCTGATAACATTCTTTGCAAATATATACCGAAATGGTTAGCTTATAGTTCTCAAATTATGTTCACAAATATAGAGAGTGTAGTTCTAAATTTGTGTTTCAGTATCTTAAATTGCATGTGGGACTGTTGCCGGTCTACTTAAAAAGAGCATTGTGGCTAATCTCCAGCGACACATGTACAAACAAAGTTTAATTGTGACCGGTGCGGTGCGGCCCCGGGCAAAACCGATTACAGTCTTAGCGTTCACCTTCGATATCTGCACCACCCTCCGCCCCCACAAATTCAATTCCAATCAATCGTATCGTACATATTTATATGTAGACGCTCAGTGCATGTTTTTATTGCGGACTGCATTGAATGACGGCCACAAACATTGCAATATCCGCCTCCCTCGCTCGCGACTGGAAATCCTTTTATTTTTAATTTCGATTTTGATTTTTTCCGGGCGCGCCGTGTCGTCCTAGTTTTATTTCGTTTCATTTCATAGAGCGGGGTGGGTGCGCGACAGATCGGAATTTCAGATATGTACAATTTAAAATCGTGTAAGTACGGTCAGCACGGCGGGCGGAGGGGCGGGCGGGGAGCGCTCGCTAGACTGACGCCTGTCGGTTTGTTGTCTTTGCTTTTTTACAAATTCTATTTTCATTTGATTGCATTTGAATTTCCGCCGCCAATATCCGCTAACTAAACACGATTAATGCGGAGCGGAGATGGACAGGCGGGTGGCGGACGGGGGGCTTGATGCTGCTCTCTAGCCGTTTTGTCGTTTTATATTAGATGCCGGCTAATTTATAGCGCCGCAGGATTCCTTTTGCAATATTTATGTTTTACTTTTCTGCCACTTTATTCGCAGAGTGTATAAATTATAGCTTTTTATTGTTAATGCTGTTATTTTAGTTAAAGTCATATACCTGAATAAGAATTAAAATTTGGCTGATTAAAAAAAAGGATGGTAGACGCTAACGTTCTAATTATTTTCATTCATAAACATAGACTGTATATATCTAATTTTATAGCTATAGAAGTGTCACTCTCGATCTATTAATGTGTTAGATAGTCCAAAATAGTTTTAGAATTATTTTGCTATAATCCGCGTTAAACTGAAATGCTAAGCGTAGGAAGCACAATCCTTTCTCATACAATTAGGTTTGGTACGTACCACGAAACATTACCACCACTAACACAGTATACAAGCGCCACACGTATTCTCTACTATAAATTCAACATAATCAAAGCTGCAAGACGTCTATGCGATTTAATCGTAAAGCTGTTAAACAATCAGCGTACACCCAGACCCACAAACACTTAACCATACATACACCCACGCACACAACACAAACACACGTACGCCCACATGTAAAAACTATTTTTCCATGATTCTGTTATAATGGCACCTGATATCAGACATATCATAATCAATTTTCGTTATTCTTATTGCATGTTAATAAATATTAAGCATTTGTAAAAAAGTTATTTTTCGAAGAATTATTTTTTATTTACTTTATTGTCCTGTTTTTGAAAGGTTGTTGATACTCGAAATACAGTGCCCTTACCTTAGTCGCCTTATACGACACCTCGGTAAGAAATGGGGGTGGTCTATTCTATTCAGCCGGATACCACACGGCGGACACAATTTTCAACAATATCTGAACATAAGACAATTCTCAACTTAGTATCAAATTACTAGGCTTTTTTAACGTGTCAGTTGTTTTTATGATAGAACATTATCAGCGTGTTGCGGCGTTTGCACAACAAACAGCATTGTAATGCGACGACAAGCTGGCACGAGATCGATCACGGCGGTCCGTTATTGGCAAACTTCTCCGCGACACGGTCCTTGATTAAAAGTATGCAAATTTTATTACATCCCACGGGGTGCGGACCTAGGGGGCAACGTACACCCGATTGGGGTCAATTGAACTCGTATCTGTAATATAATTAGTATCAATCTTTTCTTATTTAACACATTCTGCGCTTTAAACGAAAACAGTTTAGTTATGTAGACAAGATTATCTCTATGTATATTATTAGCGATACGACAATGCGCTGCTATGACTCAGTCTGGTTTTGACTTCCTCTCGACACAAAACTGTCATCATCATCGTCCTGCCCTTATCCCACTCTAAGTGGGGTCGGCACGGCATGTTATAAACATTCTGTCACATGTTTTGGCTGCGTTTTTACGACCGGCCGCCTATCTGACATCAACTTACCTTAGTCATATTTTACGACACCTCGGTAAGAAATGAGGGTGGTCTATTCTACTTAGCAGGATACCACATGGCTATCGAAACAAAACTGTCATTGAGAGTTAAAAAAATGCTCCGATCACCGCCAAACTGCAAAGATTCTCTGAAAATTTCTTTAATATCGGTCCAATCAACAGTCTATAAGGAACATACATACATACTTTCTCATTTACATATATAGATTACGGCATAGTTCACAAATATGTATAATTTACAAAAAACCTTTTTACTGCAAGAATTATTGTTTTGATAAACATCTGTTTATGTATACATGAGTGTTTAGTTCCACTAAAGATAGCCTGAGGATAAAAGTTTGTATAGGATAGATTTTGTTTTGGACCCAGGTATCTTTAGAAGATTTCTACGGTAGATGACCTTACGCTAGTCGTCCCTTCTCATAATGGGAGAACAACTAACACTATGTTTTCCAATGCAGGATCGCAACTTCTTGAGACTCTAAAGACGTACATCGGTCCTTCGAACTACGAATATGTATCTCGTCCATCACTATTTCGGCTTCGTAACTCCTTAAGCTATATCAGCCATTTTAGTTCTACGAAACTCCTCATTTCTCATTTTCCATCTCCCGTAGAGACTAAGCTTTCTTATGGGCACTATAGTTAGCGACCAAGTTTCAGACTTATATGAATAATTGAACTAATTGACTAGGTTGATAAATATTTAGTACTGTACATATCTCCAGTAAATCTACACATTAAAAATTTGGCGTATGTAATTTGTTTTTACCAAAATTGTGGTTCTTTCTTGTACTTATAAATTGAACCAAATTTCCTTTTTTACTTGTTATAATATCTCAGTCTTTACAAAAACTAGGTATATCAAGTTTGTGATTATTCGCTTCATGATTTAGAGGAGTTTTGTATACGTGAAATTGTAATTTATTGCCTACTAGCTCGACTAGGATATTACGAAGCGCCCCGCCTTCCGACCGTTCATCGTGCCGTTGAAAATTTTATATTACCAGATCGCAAGTGACGTCATCTTGTTTTTTCTTACCCATGACCAGCTAAAGCGACCTTTTGATTAAATTAAGGGGATCAACAGGGAATTTTTAAACTGATTGATAGGTTGACGCAGCGTTACGAGGAACACTGTCGGAATTTTTATTAGCTACAAATGATTGAGCGGAAATTTTAAACGGTAATTTATACAATTCATAAACATTAGGGCCTGATCCGGAGTTAATCCCTTAGGTTTTATTGATTTTATTATATTGAAAATTTATACGGTACGGTCGTGAATTTATTTTTTGTGAACATTTGGTTACTTAGATCTAGTTCATTATATCTTAGTCATCAGTTACGTATCCTGTGCTTAGGGTTTCTTTGAAAATATTAATTTTTGATCTTTAATACTTCTGTGGCGTAGTGCTTGGCGTGCTGTCACTTGTGATCCGGTGTTATAGCAGTAAGTGCAAATCTGTAACAAATAAAAGTCAGAGATCAATTTATAAAATAGCATTTAAAAAAAATTTCTTTAAAATATAATATAATATAAGAGTTATTATTAATTATTAATTTATGATTTCGCATTTACATTATTCTGGACTTAACTTTATATAGGTATTATTGACATTATAATTATAAGGCTCTAATGTAATCTGTAATTTACTATTAAGTTAATAGTTTCTGTCTAAAGTTAATAGTTTAAACTTTCCTTTTGAATTGCACTATCTTTCAGTAAAAACCGTACAAAAATCTGTTCAGTAGATTTTGAGAAAATTGACCACATACAGACAGACAGCTTTTGGGGCTTTGTCTTATAATATTTATAGATTACCCGTGAGAAGCTGGCTTGGATAGGCTAGGTAATCAAAAATGTATATTTTGCTGCATAATTGAAAACGGTGTCGTCACGATAAATACTGCATCTATATCCGGTTCTTTTATTTGCTTCTGCACTTATCGTTATAGATGTTATATGTAAATGTATATTCTATGATGACGGAATTTTTAATGGAGAAATCAAATAAATTAATGATTTACCGTCATGGGAAACTTTCATTTTATGGTGTTTCTTATGGCGGTTTGATTGATTTGTATGATGTTTCAGATAAACAGTTGGTTCTAATTTTGTAACAAAAAATCTTTCTCAGCCGTCTTTTAGTTATAAATATTTATTTGCAGCAAAAATGTACAAGTTATATCTATCTTAAATTACTTGCACGCTAGAACTATACAAATCATGCCCACGTGTGGTCCCAAGAATGCTGGCAGCGTTTCCGCGCTGAATCGCTAAGCTGATTCTTTGAGCGAAAAAGGAGCCAGCCTTCTTGTCACCTGAATAAGCAATCAACCGAGGTGTTAAAACGGATATTAACACTATTGCAAAAGGCAGTTCACACAGCTTTGTATCAAAATGCGTACAGGAGTAATATATTCTTCTTTAACTAAATCGCGAGTGAACACACGGCCTAAAACGGAAATAAAAAGCCGTTGAGGTTAAGCTTTACTAAACTGCAATCTCTTGAGGATACGTGTATACATTGATATACTGTAAATATAGTAGAAATTCGTCATGTTCGGTTTTCCTGATTATAAAGGTAATGACAAAATTATTATGTTGAAGTGTGACGAAAAATAACCTATGGGTACCACACATACTCATATTTACCCTCCTTTCTTATAAATCACACCTTCGCAATCATCATCATCATCATCATCTGCCTGCCTTGAGTTTCTCTCGACACCAAACTGTCATTATCATCCTCCTGCCCTTATCCCACTCTAAGTGGGGTCGGCACAACATGTTATAAACATGTTGTCACATCATTTGGCTGCGTTTTTAAGACCGGCCGTCAACTTACCTTTGTCGTAATTTACGACACCTCGGTAAGAAAGAGGGTGGTCTATTCTACTAAACCGGATACCACACGGTGGGTCAACTTACCTTAGTCGCCTTTTAGGACACCTCGGTAAAAAACGAGTTTGGTCTATTCTACTCATCCGGATACCACACAGCGGGTCGACTTACATTAGTCGCCTTTTACGACACCTCGGTAAGAAATGAGGGTGGTACTATTCTATTCACCCGGATACCACACGGCGTGTGTGCAATGTTTAATGTTTTAATTTTTTGTTATAATTCGAAGGGATGCAGTTTCGTATGTGAATTGATAGTGGGGCAGACACCCAAATATTTGACTCTGGGTCACGACCCTAACACCCCAACTGTGACAGAATGCACCCTATCTCATCATTGCAATTTTTCGCTACGCAGTTTATTTTCGACGTCAATACAAGTGTGGAATTATGTGTGAAGATAATAAGCTCATATGCGCTATTTTGTTCAATATGGAACCCTTATTCAGAGTGATATTTAAAAACGGTAAAGAACACGTGGTCAAACTTTTATTATTAGTTTTGTATAAAACAAAAATATAATTAATTATACTTATCAGAAAATAGGTTATAAAATTAGGCGTTACTTTGCGGAGATATAAAATTATTTTGATATAATCCACGATGAAGTAAAATAGAAAATATATATAATGCTAAATGTAGAGTCGACTCTCTCTATTCCACTCTACATTTAGCACTATAAATATTTTCTATTTTACTTCATCGCGGATTATAGCAAAATAATTTAGTATTACTTTTGTACTTGTAAGTAGAATACATATATAAATACTATATGAAAAAAGAACACACACGATCGTCTGTCCCAAAAGAAAATAACTTAATACTTGTGTGATGGGTGATTGACAACTGACAAATATATACATATATAATTTTAAATATATACTCAAATACATAAATACACGTAAACTCTAAGACCGAATAAATTGTTTATAGAAAATGGCCCTCGGTGGATATGAAAGCCAATAGGCCAGTCAAATAGGTAACTGTAATTGTAAATAATTCCTTTCACAAAAATCATTAGTTTGGTATATAAAATAATTTACTTAGTCTGTGCGGATTTCATTGCCGAGAAGAAAATATCACTCTCCAGCCTCTTTACTAAAAATCACTTTAATCTTTGACTTTATTTGTAACTAGCGGCCTACCCTGCTTCGCACGGGTATAAAATATATAGCCTATGTCACTCAGTGAAAGAAATTATTAAAATCGATCCAGTAGTTTTAATTTATTCATTACTGCCCGTGGCCCGCACGCGTTAAATTTGAAGAAAAACAATTCCCCTCTCCCTATACCAAGAAGATTTCCTGCTATATCTAACATCAAAGTAATTATTAATTATAAAGAAAAAAAAGTAATTATTTATATTAGAAACATTACAGTATTTCTCTACTCCATATTGAATGTTATTATACATTCCTCTTGAATCACTCTATCTATTAAAAAAACCGCATCAAAATCTGTTGCGTAGTTTTAAAGATTTAAGCAGTCATAGGGATATAGGGACAAACAAAGAATGTGACTTTGTTTTATACTATGTATTGATAATCCCTATAGCATGATTCAGTATTCACGGGCGATGGCTTATTATTAGCGTATTTCATGTATAACTTTGGTGTTTCTATACCGATTTCAATGATTCTTTTTTTATACAATGGTTAATACTATTTATTCACTTTTTTATTTAGGGATGACTGAGAGTGATATAAACGTAGGAGTAGACAAATATAACCAGAAAGCTTCGAACTGCTAAGCTATCGGGAGTTACACGTCTTATTGTGAGTCAACCATAAAAGATAGACATATGCTGTCGTGGGATATTTTTTATATAATTTTAAGGAAAACATTTCCATCATACATGATTTCTGTGTAGCGTTAACCATCAAGGTTGCACACGCGACGGAAGCTTAAAAAATGGAGTAACTTCTCCCGTTTTCCCGACATTTCCCTTCACTGCTCTGCTCCTATTGATTGTAGCGTGATAAAAAGTATACTATAACCAGCTCAGGAGTATGAAAAATAATTGTACCGAGTTTCGTTAAAATCCGTCGAGTAGTTTTTGTTTCTATAACGGTTATACAGACAGACAGACAGACAGACAGACAGACAAAATTTTTACTGATTGCATTTTTGGTATCAGTATCGATCCCTAATCACCCCCTGATAGTTATTTTGGAAATATATTCCAGTTACAGAATTGACCTCTCTACAGATTTATTATAAGTATAGATTTCTCATGCGAAATGCATTAAAAATTAAAAGAAATTAATTTCTTTACTTCAGTCGTGATTTTATTACTGTTTTGCTTGTCCAGTTAGCTTATAAATAAAGGTATGAGACTTGAGATCAACGGTGCTCTATTAAAATAAGATAAAATTTGAAAAATTTCACCGGCCTTGTTGTTAATAAGCTTGTCTGGCCTTGTCCAGACAACATAGTTAATATTTAAATCAGAAATATCTTATTTCGTACATTAAAGTAAACGAATACAAATCTAATGTATTATTTAAGAACAGTCTCGTAGCTGTCATGGGAAACTGTCTTACTGAAGTTAGCTAAAGCTCGCGTCGTCGAACTGCGAGCGGAATTTGTCGACTTAAACCAATTTCACTTTAACTCGCCTAACAACTTATAATAGAGTAACTTTGTAGATTAATCTATTTTTGGGTTGAACACCTCAAATAAGCAACATCCTGAGTACGAGAAGATTTTGTTTTGAAACAATTTAGCTTTAATTAGGGGCGTTCTGATAGACATATTTTGAGCAAGAAATAATTAGTTCCTTATTATTGTTATTTAATACTGTTAATATTAGACCAAAGTGAACACTGTAATTTTTATTTTATAATTATTATTTATAAACGTGATAAAGTGTTAAACATCGACTAATTTGTGAATTAACTAATATAGGTTTCCGTGTAATATTCGGCTGTGTAGAATAAATCACCCTAATTTCTTACCGAGGTATTTTAAAAGGTGACTACGGTAATGGTGTCCGGCTGAGTAGAATAGACCACCCTCATTTCTTATCGACATGTCGTAAAAGGCGACTAAGGTAAGTTGACCCGTGGTGTTGTATTCGGTTGACTAGAATAGACAAACCTCTTTCTTACCAATGTGTTATATGATTATACCATAATTTAAGAATATAAAAATGTTTACTTCCAACAGAAGACACACCATCTTAAAAACTTTTACAATTTAAAAATCATGAAATTTTCAAAATTTTGATACCAACATAGTACATGTTGCATATTCATGAACATTTTTTATTTCTAATGACCCCAGACTACGGCTCGCCTCTTTACTTGATAAGCAGTAAATTGCTTTTCTTTCCATTTCTTAAATAATCGTCCCACGCCTCTCACCCCGTCGGCAAGGATACCCCCTTATCTTACAATATTGTATTACTTTCTGCAACTAAAGTTTAATTACGGCCTTTCTTAAAAAGGCGACGTACCGTTATGTTCTAATTATTGTACCGGCAATAAAAAAACGTAAACGAGTGTATTATAACAATTAGACAGACTCCTTGATCGTTAAAAGGGAAATTTAAATGGAATTTTTATGTCCAGCAATTAAGGATAACGTCGGCGTACTAGACATTTTTGTAATTACAAAAATAAGATTCTTGAAATGTAGCGTGAAAAAGAATTAGGCGAAGTGGGCGGAAAATACCTTGAATGCTACGAACTGACAGATGGACGAGAGCCACTTAAAAATTTATTATCAAATTTTAGTACGTCTCTCGTATTTATAAGAATTAACTACTAATCTAATAAGAGCCTAAATGGTTTGAGTCTGAGTGTTGGATGAGGAAGTCGGTTTTCATGGAATACTATACATGGTTTTAAGTGATACAAAACTAGACTATGAAATGCAATACGATTTTGTTGTGGAGAGATTGCGGTAGAGTGTGTAGAGCTTGTGTGGAGTGTTGGTGGTGGCGGCGTTCTGTGATACGTGTAGATTCATAACCGAGGATTATAGCAAAATGATTTTATTGTAACTTTTGTACTATGGAATTTCGCAAAAGATTTAAAGTAATCGAAAAACAATTTTATTAATGCTATTATTTAATATTAATTCTTAATAATTGAAGCGAAAAGGCCTCCAGCCGTAGTCCTAAGAGATGGTCGGACCAGTTTGCTGAACAGTTAAAGCTACCAGTCAGCTACGTACTTCACCAGATAGCTGAGCGTAACTGAAGCAGTGGAAGCGAAGCTAGTGGCAAATGTGAATTGGAATCACGATCCTCAGCAGTAAGGGACTGATGAAGATGAAGAATATTAATTTCAAAGCTTTATTAGGATGCTTCATCATCATCTTCCTACCCCTATCCCACTCTAAGTGGGGTTGGCACAACATGTTATAAACGTGCTGTCACAGGATTTAGTTGCGTTTTTACGACCGACCGCCTGCCTGACGTCAACTTACCTCAGTCGTATTTTACGACACCTCGGTAAGAAAAAGGGTGGTCTATTCTACTAAACCGGATACCACACGGCGGGTCGACTTACCTTAGTCGCCTTTTACGACACCTCGGTAAAAAATGAGGGTGGTACTATTCAGCCGGTTACCGCACGGCGACTTTATTAGGTGCTTATTACCTCCAAATAAATCAAATATTTAGATATAATAATTTGTTCACTATTCACACGTGTTACTTAAAGTAAATTACAATAGAATACAATATTCATATATCAATAGAATCAATAAGAAAACTAAATGTCAGGAATGAGCTTCGTACTTGAGTACACAGAGGCGTATACATGAAGATGAAGAGAGGTGAAGAAGCCCGAGGGAATCTCCGATTTATTGCCGTGAGCTGACGTAGAGGCCGCGCCCGCGCCCGCCATCCGCGTCTCACACTGATTTATACTGCACAATCTCGCAAAACTTACTTCACATTTAAATTTTCAAACTGTCTAAGCTGCTCTTAACGTCGACCATATTATCTTATTCGATCGCCTATAAATTTTATGAGCTGACTTGCCTTTGTCGCCCAAGCTTTGACTTGGATTAATAGTCCCATGCGATCCAAGGTATTTATTACTTTCTTATATATATTTAAAATATATCAGTAACTCGATGTTAGATCAGCTTTATTATGTTATTGTTGTATATAAATATTACTGTTCCTATCTTTGACTTCAGTGTAAATATCTCTAAAATGCTTTTATATTTTTTTGAAACTAACTTTTTAGATAAGTTTTATTAAAAAAAATGTCGTTTTATCCCTTTTTTCGGGCTCTAAAATTTTTTTGAAATTTACTTTGAATACAATCACAATTTTTCGCTGTCAAACGTAAAGTCATGGTAGTTCATTTGGGGAACGGGCGGTCTAGAGAGGTGAAAATACCTAGGATCGAGCTTCACCTGCCCTATTATTTTTTAATTTATCTTTTTAAAAATTTTTTTTACATTTTAAAAATTACCGAGCTAGGCTCGGTCACCCAGGTAGTCATATTATATGTAACATTATTAAAAAGTTAATGTACAACCGAAACATTGCTACATCCTGGTACCAAATACTAACGGTCTCCGCTGGGATTTACGAAATGAACAGATCCTCAGCGCCTGTTATGAATATGTAATTTAAATTTGGAATTCTCCAAGTGCGAGCGATGTTTGCCGCAACTGTTTCAAGTAAACATTTGCCTTCCTACCACGAAACTTTGTCACGTTATACTAACGCTCGCTGGTAGCAAAGCGAGTCACTTTGCTTAGCTTCCCGGTATAACATTCCGGGTTTGACGATGACACCCACTTTGATTAAATTTTCGCTACAATCTTGGTACGAAGTCTATCGAGTCCCCTCTCATAATTCAGTTTGAAACTTTTTAATTAGCTTTATATTTGTGTTTGCAGATTGAGACTTCGTCTCTCAGTTTATCATTAAGATGGTTGAGGTTAAGAAGTTATGTGTGTATTATTAATAACATCTTTATGTCCTTTTAGGAAAATCAATTAAGTTTTTAAAACATATTTGAAATTAAAAAATATTTGTAATGCAACTGTTCTTCAACCTGACTTTTCAAATATCATTTATTTTGCTCCTATTAACGATAAAAATAAAATATAAAGCTATAGATATCTCAAAGGTTAGTTAGCATATAAATATGTATTGTAAAATCTGTTGAAACTCAATCTGCTACTTTCTATTATATATTATTATGATTTTAAAGATAACCGAGAAGTAACGTTAAGTTTCATATGCCACCGAAATAACTTACTTGTTATTACTAAACGATTGATATACTTCAGATAGTTATTATAATATATTGTATAAAATAAAAGAACAATAAAATAAGTATTAAATCGATTGTTTCATGTGACAAACATTGTTCAATTACGACAAAGCTTTTACTGTGATAAGGTAAATCCGTAGGTCGTATTTTTCGTAATATAAAAGACTAGAACTTCGTTTGCGCCAACTTAAACTTATAAGAACCTTTAATATAGCAATATGTGTTTTCCTTGTTTTCAAAAGATGTGATATTTTATCATACTCGTATATGTTATCTTGGTATATAAGCTTTAACCGAGCTATGGTTTATCAATATTGGTGTAGCGAATTAAACAGACAGATAGACGGAAAGACAGACATACTTTCTTATTTACTACTACTAATATATAATATTAGTCTGTAACGGCTATCGAAGTTAGACATGAGACTATATCGGGTAGATAAGTAGACTTGACTCTACAGCCACACTCCTATGTGGTTTATATGTGTTTACCGTTGTTCGTAGGAGACACATGACTTGAATATAATCAGGCCAAACTAAATTTTATCAGTTCACAAACATACCTGGCCGCTTGTTACATTGGGTAATGTGATTTAAGACGTACTCAAATATTGGAGGCCAACAAGACGTTGTTGGTCGTTCTGGGGCACCAATTAGATAGGCTGGTCTATATTCAAACCGAATAGCAATGAATCTATTTGGATTTTGTGAACGGTTGAATTGCTATGCAACGTCGATTATATCTTATTCGATCTAGCTAGGTTTCATTTAGAAAAATGTCTTTTTATCCCTGTTTTCAGGCACTAAAACAAAAACTGCTACCAATGTATGAGAAAGCATAAATTAATTTATATAACAATACTTTAATTGTATTATTTATCGACGGTAAATATCTAGAACTCTGCAAAATTATATAATTATTTGTAGTTATTTAAACTGATTTTATGATATAAAATAACTTTAATTTACACAAAAATTGCTAAATTATATTCATATACACTTATACTATGGTTACTTTAGATCAATATTGATAAATCCTTTACTAATTTAAAGACCAATTTGCAAGACAAATTGTGACTTTGCCCCCATGCCTAAAAAATTATTATATTTTTCGTAATGTTTGCAGTTAAATATTACATAAAGCAATAGAATAATTTTCTACGTTTTTAATCTCAGATATTTATATTTAACACCACAATTATTTGGTCGGGAAAAAATCCTTGTCACTTTATTTGCTCGTCCTTGTTTACCATAGAGTATGGAACGAACTGTTTGCTTTACCATCGCTCCGTCGACTATGACAAATTGTAATGGAGACGTATCGTAGACAGATGGGTGATAACATTATTAATTAATGTTTTAACAGTAGGGTAATCAAATCATTTATAGTCTCTAATTGAACTAATTTTTAATGTTTTAAATATAAATATCATATCAAAAATAGCAGTTATTATTATTAACAAATATATTACGAAAATTTATATTAGTTTAAAACTTGAATCGAAAATTGTTTTAATGATGTTTTTAAGTAAATGATGTTTATGTTATGTATCAATTTTTATTATTGGTGTATGGCTAGCGAGATTCCATATAATAATTTTATGATAAAATTCCTATATCCATCATACATTTGCCATTGCAATATTAGCAAATTCGAAATATTCTTTATTCAAATAAGCTTGTTAACAAGCTTTTAAATCGTCAACTCTACTGCTGGTTAGGAAAGCTGTTCCTACCGTGAAGAGCTAGCAAGAAAGTCGGTGGTTTCTCTTTAAAAAATATAGTTCTTATTACTAGTTACATTTAGTCATTACTGTCTAATACATGGTCGAAGAGTAGCTATATCCACGCATCTTAACATCTAAGTAATCCTCAATAGTATAGTAGGCTTTACATATATCTAGTATAGCAGGTTCATAAGTTATATATTAAAAGTAGTATAAAATTTGACCTGTTCTGCGTGTGCTTCAAATATTTATAAAATCGTTAAGATAAGGCATGTAAATAAAGGAAAATGTCACATTAATACAAATACATATTTTATGTCAATGACCGGTTTGGATTTTCAACTTATTAATGTTAACATCTGTGGGATATAACTTGAATGCACCAGTAAAATGGAAATCAGTAAAGCCATGGTTTCAATGTTTAACATTTCACCGAATAATAATTATCTAAATTTTATTATTCTATATAAATATGGCCATTGTGAATGTTCATAAATGAATGAACAATGAGGTCAAAAGTTCAAAGATAAACAAAAGTTCGAAATTCAAAATACTTGAAAATGGAAGAGTAAATTATTATTTTATTGTTCTATTTTTATTCTAGTCAATAATATTACTGTATTATTTTAGTAAAATTGTAATTCTCTTTTAAAAAAATTTAAGGAATAAAAGGAGAGAATAAAAACTTTTTGTACACTTGAGGTTGAGTAATATGTGTATTTCATTTTTTGTTTATCGACATGCTGAGTACATGATACCGAATTTTTCTCTGTTCTATTTATTGCCTAAGCATCATTCATCATCCTCCTGCCCTTATCCACACTCTAAGTGGGGTCAGCACAACATGTTGTCGATGATTTGGCTACGTATTTTACGGTCGCCTGCCTGGCGTCTACTTACCTTAATCATATTTTACGACATCTCGATAATAAAGAGGGTAGATAGTCTAGTCTGCTTAGCCGGATACCACACTTCGGGTCTGCTTACTTTAGTCGCCTTTTATGAATCTCGGAAAGAAATGAGGTGGTCTATTCTACTCAGCTGGATACCACACGGCGGGTCAACTTACCTTAGTCGCCTTTTACGACATCTCGGTAAGAAATGAGGATGGTCAATTCTACTCAGAAAGATATCACATAATTTATTATACCTTTACATACGTAAGGTAATTTCGCAATGACTAACATTTTGTAATATTGTGAAATAAGATGGAGGTGGAAATCTTAAAAGAGAAAAGCCATACTCTAGAATATGAGTGTATCGTATTAAGGATATGTATATGGTTTGTAGTATTATATCCAAATCTTAATATTATTTTGTCAAAGAGTATAGTGACAGGCCCGTTGGAGCAGTGGGTAGTGATCCTGCCTTCAACTCCGCGGGTCGCGGGTTCTATTCCCGCCGAGGGCTAACATTTTCTATAAATGAATTTGTTGTTCTTTGAGCCTGTGTGTATATTTGTATTTAAGTATGTATTTAAAAAATATATAAGTATATATTCAACATTTGTCTGTCACCCATAACACGAGTATTAAGTTACTTACTTTGGGGACGAGACAACCGTGTGTGTAAGTGTCCCATATATTTATTATTATTATAAAATAGACTTCTATAACTAGATTAATATCGGCGATAATTTAAGTATAGAAATAGATCGTAGATTAACCGTATTCGTCCCGCAGTACTAAAAGCAATAAGACTTACAAGTCCCCTACCAAAACAATTCTGTATCTGTGTCTTCACTAATGGCGTAAGTTCGACAGTCGAAGTTAGTTGGAGTGTTCTACGGCTGCAATAAAGATAAATCCAGCAATAATATGTTGGGCCTTACGTGGAGGATCTCTTGGGACGAAATTGAATTTGCATGGAGTCTTAAGTCGACACCGATTGCGCGTTCAACTGTCTCGGCGGACTATTACCGCACCACAACAGTTAGTCGGCGATTATGGTTGAGCCTGTTGAGCCATCCCGGTCCTATCGAAGTTGAGCCAACATTTTGATTATTCACATTTAATTATATAACTGTCCTTTATTAACGTAACGTTTTGTCAGGTCTTCATAGCTTATGGAGTATAAATACATATATTGGATTCGATTTTAATCAGTCGTTTACTTTTTGGCGTACCTTATAAGTTATAGACCTTTGTGCAAAGGCTTCCAGTCTTATTGCAGAAGTATCCTCATCATTCTACTGCCCTTATCCCATTGTAAGTAGGATCGGCACAACATGTTTTAAACATGTTGTTACATGATTTGGCTAGGTATTTTACGACCGACCGTCTGTCTGACGTAAACTTACCTTAGTCGCTGATTTCCTCTGCGGCGAACATTATATCGTTATCTATCGTACATCTTAGAAAAAAAAAATTATGCGTAAGTTACGAGTATAAATTACAAATTATTTATAAAATTTACAGCGTAACCAAAGTAAAAGAAATAGACCTTAAAAAGTTGTTTAAAAAAAAATCTACTTAACGAATATTAACTACCTACTTAAACGAAACAAGATATTAAATCTATAAGTACCTACGTTTAGATATTGACTCACCTGCTTTAAAAACACTATTTATCAAAATTATATTTAACAAGATGAACCGGCAAACATTTTGCCATATAAACTATTGCTCCTCCTCACCTATTCATTTTAGCGTGATATTATATAGTCTATAGCCTTTATCGATAAATGGACTATTTTACACTCAAAGAATTTTTCAAATTGGTCCACTAGTTCCTGAGATTAGCGCGTTCAGCTTTATATATTAGAATAGATGTAAGAAATTTTTAGATTGGTTAAATATCTTATTTTTACAAATTTATACAAGTGAGTAATCAAATTACATACAAATTAAATATTAAATATTTAATATTAATTAATTAAATATTATTACCATATTCTGATGTATTTATTTACAGTAATCACATGCGAGTATATTTGAAATACAGTAACAGAAATCTTGTCAATTTCATACGTATAGATTATTCTTTAAAAATACATTCTGTCTTAATCGTTTACGACGTGTTTTATCCAGCCATTTACTTTTAAATAATAATAATTTTTATTTAAAACCGTAAGAACTATATTTGTATATATCCACAAACTTGTAAGTCACCTAAAGCATACAGAACGTCGAACATAATTTAGAATGTGAGTTGCAATCTTGCTCCGAAGGTCGGTAATCCACGCCTGAGGGCCAGCCTGGAAGGACTCTCCTTATCCCTTGATCCCGTTGTTTACCAGACATTAAGCAGATAACAACTCCGCGCTGATACTCTCGCCAGATTAAGCCATGGCTCCCTTAATCCGAACTTCGATTAATTTCATCCAATACTTATTCACGGGCTGTTTGTTTTGTTAAAATATAAGATTACTAACTGCTTGCTTGGTCAGAGCGTTGTCGAATATAAGGAAAGTATTATATTTCGATAGAGGTCATTTCTTGATAATGGAATAATTAACTACAATAAAAACCAACAATGATTTATCAAAGTAACATAACTAGAATGCCATTTTTTATATGTTAATCAGCTGTGTGTATAAAAAATGTATAATAAAAATTGTTCTGCTTGTTACGGAAAAGCTAATAGATTTTATGTAGGTATATAGATCTTTAATTTAAAAATTGATAACTTTCTTTAACTTAATTTTGATTATTTGTCACTTATTTATTAAGAGTCAAAAGTGATCTGGCCTATAACTTACATAAAAAGTATGAAATTTAAAAAATAGAATCCTTTTGTAATCTTATTATAAAAAAAAACATTGTTTATTATATAAAATTTCCAAAATAAGTATAAAATGATGTTGCAGATGTTGGTTAACTCACGAATGCACTCGTGTATGCAAATCAATTTAAAAAAGATCTTATTAATAACACAAAAAAATTATACGAGTCAAATGCGGGATTACGGGATCAATACACAATTAGGTACATTTCAAGTTGGTGAAGGTTGAGTTTTGAAGCAAAAATATTACTAAATATGATATATTTTTTTACTAGGATACAATAAATCGATTTAAACAGTTTGATCGAATTATGCTCCCTTTTATTTTAAATTATTAAAAAAATAATTTGTTGTAATATCTATCCTAAATTACTAACATAATCAATGAATTATGTAAGTAATTTAGGATTTAAAAAATAAATAATTATTACGTGAAAATAAATAAATAAAAAAACAAAAATAATCTACACAAATAAATAATTATGCCGATTAGTTGCAGCTTTCTAAAAAAACTGGCTATTTATTTTTATGTTATATATATTTATATTATTATATATTTTTTATGCTAATGTAAGTAAGAAAAAATTAAAAAATAAAATTGTATTGCCTTAAGTATGTGTACCATTTTGATATGGTGAAAATTATAGTTATGTGTCTTTAATGTCCTGTTAGTTACGTTAATGAGTTAATTTTTGTATATCGTCAGCGTTATGCGTGTTCATTATTTTTTCCATTTCCGCTCTACTCATTAAGATTATCTTATCTTTGAGTGTTGTTTTCTAATAATAAACATAATTCAAACTACACGCTCGAATACAGCGACGAAAGTTTGTATTTTATGAATTCCATTAGTTTATATGATAAGTGCTAGTCGTCAATGACATGCGGCTTTCTCATAATTAGATAAAGTATACGGTGTTAGGTAGGTTTGGTACCATGATTGGCTAGGTGTTTTACGAACGGCCGCCTGCCTGGCGTCGACTTACCTTACTCTCTTTTTACGACATATCGGTAAGAAATGAGGGTGATCTATTGTACTTAGCCGGATACCATGATCCATGGTTCAGGCGAAGTAATGTACCCCACATTGCCTGATTCTAGTGAAAGTAAGGATTCTTTGACCTATTTGAATTTGTAAATAGCATTAAACTTATAGTAGAGTCCATCTCCTCATGGAATTTATAACAATATATGTTATCTAAAGTAACGTTTAAAGCACAAAAAATTACTTATAAAAAAGTAAAGTAAAGTAAAAAGTAAGTAAATATTTACCTTTTAAAAAGGTAAATCTTTTACAACAACTCGGTAAGAAATGAGGGTGGGCTATTTTACTCAGCCGGATACCACACGGCCCAAAGAAAAATAAGTCTATACAATAATGTAAAACTCCTGCGCAGAAAACACACAATATAGTCAACGATTTGCATCAAAGATTATTGCAGGCGCTTATTCTATATTGCAAAGTAGTAAAAGTATTTATAAATAATAATTAAGAACCACTAAGTTAAAACATTATAATAAATTGTATCGATCCCACATTTTGGACTTTGTTCTGATTTTTCTCAATTATTATTACTAATTTTGCCTATTTGTCAATTACGCTTTTGGGGAACCCCTTGGGCCAATATAGATGACATTGTAAAATTAAAGCTTATATACTAAGTTACCATATAGGACAATCAATTCCCGTTTTTCACTTTCGTTCCAATTCAATTCCAATTCGTTTTTTTTTTGGGAACAAGGATAAACATGTTACAGGACACTTGAACGCTCAAGTTGGAGCGCACGGCTATTACTTATATGCAATCAATAATAAAATCGGCCTGATAATATTGTAGTGATGGGTAAAGGCTTCCTCTCTCCCTTCTTTGGAGAGTAGAGTTGACGCTTATACCCATAATACTTCTCAAATGCGGATTGATGTGAAAATTCTGGAATCCCTACCTTACAGAAGACAGGAGGAATTTGTTCACCAGTAGAAAAATAAAAACCACTAATTATTATCTCCACAAAATATGTTCAATTAGAATAGAATAGAATTTCTTTATTTCTTTTCTACACACATTACAGAGTTAAAACAATAGAAAATTAAAATTAACAGAAATTAACATAAAAAAGAGTTAAAAAAACTTTTACCTATATTACGTTGTGTGGCGGTGTGAAGAAATAGGATAACCACTCAGACTAATAAGGACGGTGAGCTCTACGCTGATTTTCAGCTGATTTTCGCTGATTTCAATTACCACTACATTCATGTATAAATACGACTTCGTTCTTAATAAAGTGAAGTACGTACATCCTACCTGCACGCTGATCCGGCTTACAATATATACATGGTTCTCATTTTAGATAATACTCTATTAAAAATACTAGTGGTGTACAAAAAGACAGGATGTTTTCAACATTGTCCAAACTGAATTCAATTTGGAATGAAATAGCGTGACAAAAACGCAAACGAGTGCTCCGCGTGCGTCTGTTATGACATAATACGCGCAATAGCGGCCCGTAATTAGGGCTGCGAAATTTCTGATGTTGAACAAAATTTAAATAAGGTAACTAAACTATTTAAATTCACTATTATAATCATCATCATCTTCCTGCCCTTATCCCACTCTAAGTGGGGTCGGCACAACATGTTATAAACATGCTGTCACATGATTTGGCTGCGTTTTTACGACCGGCCGCCTGCCTGACGTGACGACACCTCGGTAAGAAAGAGGGTGGTACTATTCTATTCAACCGGATACCACACGGCGTTAAATTCACTATTATAATATTCATTATTAAAGTAAACTTGTAAAAACACAACAAACAAGCTTTTGAATTGCAACCTCTATTTTTGTAAAATGTAGAACTATAACTTAGCACGTCGTGTGGTATCCGGCTGAATAGAATAGTACCACCCTCTTTTCTTACCGAGGTGTCGTAAAAGGCGACTAAGGTAAGTCGACCCGCCGTTTGGTATCCGGCTGAGTAGAATAGACCAACCTCATTTCTTACCGAGGTGTCGTAAAAGGCGACTAAGGTAAGTTGACCCACCGTGTGGTATCCGGTTTAGTAGAATAGACCACCCTCATTCTTACCGAGGTGTCGTAAAATACGACAGAGGTAAGTTGACGTCAGGCAGGCGGCCGGTCGTAAAAACGCAGCCAAATCATGTAACAGCGTGTTTATAACATGTTGTGCCGACCCCACTTAGAGTGGGATAAGGGCAGGAGGATGATGTAGAACTATAACTTAGCGGTCTCTTTTTTTTTATGGTAAAGAGGTATATTGGACATTAGCTGAAGATGTGTTCCATGATGCATTTAATATGCGTTTGTAACACATCTTCAGCTAACGTAACTCATGATTCTCCCGCGCTTATCCCACTCTAAGTGGGGTCCGCACAACATGTTATAAACATGTTATCACATGATTTGGCCAGGTATTTTACGACCGATCGCCTGCTTAATGCCAACATATCATAGTCGCCTTTTTACGATACCTCAGTAAAAAATGAGGGTGGTTTATTCTATTCATCCGGATACTACACGGCAACTTCAGGTAACGAAACTAGTTTATTTTAAATATTAATTTCCTTTACTTTTCTATTTATGTCTTGTATGAAAACCACAAAATAAGTAGTATCAACAACTACATATACATATCCTTCAATATTTTACAACAATAATTGAATCGAACAACACAAAGTTGGCAACCCTAAGAATAATTCCGGGCTCGTTCAAAAAGACATCAAGACATCAAAAGTGCACGTCACGAGCTAATCCACCCGTAAAATGTCCCAAATCACTACAAAAAAAGTAACCGACAAAAGTGTTGTTGTATAAACGTAAAATGAAATTTAATAAACATCGAACAATAAAGCGGGTTGTCGATGGATTTTGGGAAGATCCAGATAGTGAATTGGAGATAAGCTGGCAAAAGGTTCGCAAGTAGAACGCTATGTTTGATGTCGCCTCTCGTCGGCGGAGCGTGAACGTTTTAGAGCAAAATTGACAACTCTAGTGGCATCTGTTAAATGTGAACTCCATACAAATAACAGTTTTAATTTCGTAGATGGAATGTCATACTGTTACATTTATAGAAAACTTCTCGACGATAAGTAATTAAGTCGTTCAAGTTTTAGATTTTAAAAATATATATTAAGTATTATGCTGTCGATATTTTCTTTACTTAATTAGTAAATAATTGTTTATTACGAAATACTAATTTCCTTATATAGAGTTATAATTATTCTTATATATTTTAATGACTAAATATATAATGCTTATTGATCTTCGTATTTATGTAGCAAGCCAGGGTATTTTTGGTCTGCCATTTATGTGTGATTGGCATGTTAAACTTAATTTTTCTTAAATTAATTTATATAAAATGTTATTATTCCCGGATTAATCAAATTAATGTTATCATTAACTTCGCCAAAAATGGTTGTTAATTTTGTTGCGTTTATTAGGAATGCTTAAACAGTAAACTAAGAATTTACGATGTTATTAATAATGAAAATTAACTATATCAGTTAACGTGTAATTGGAATTTGGAATATGGAATCTACAAAAATGGAATGAAATGAACCGTCAAAATAAAATTGCAAACGTCTTGAATTAATTAAAAATATAAAAGAGTTACATTTTCTCCTTTCTTACTCATATAGAATGCGAATTTAATTTAAATTAGAGATTTAACTACAAGAAGATACTCTCCTGAAATTGCAAGTGAACTTTAATTTCTGTTTAAGCAAGATATCTGTAAATTTTGTTAGAGTTATAAATACATAGCTAGTAAAAATTGTACAAATAATTTCCTCCAAATTACGTGATCATATTCTAGATAATTATTTCTAAAGGTATCTTACTAAAATAGAAGATCTCTACATTTAAAGTTAATCGGTTTTATCACAAGTTAAATTGCATTCTAAAATTAAATTTTCACGCGATCATCTCTGAAGTGTATCAAGAGATAAGTATCAAACATTTCTATTTAACTTCTCCCTGGCACAAATTCCCGGAGCGCCATATTGAAATGTTTATAATTAAATTACATAAAGACGAAGAAAATTAATTTCACAGTAGCAAGTGGCGAGCGACGCCGGCAAAGCGGAAAGCGCTCAAAGGTGGCGCCTAGCGCCGCTCTACCAATCTAATTTCCGAGATGTTTTTGAAAATTGCCGAGGAGTTGAATAATCACGTTATAACTTAACGGTATTAAATTTTATACGGTAAAGTGTTAATATTTCATTTCCAAGTTTAATTTAATTAATTCCAAAGTTGGGAATCTTCTGAGCGCAAGCGGTATAACTTACTTTGACATATCTTAAGATAAGAACTTGAGATTAACAAAAAAACATAACTTATAAATATATTATTTTAAGTTTGATTGTATAGTTATTAAACAATGATTATTTTTAAACTGTAAATGAAATTAATTATAAATTAAATTGTAGAAATGTAGTATAGCAACAATACTTTGTTTTTGTTGCTCTAATTAAACGTGATTTTTATTTTAAATATTATCTAATCAATATATTTATCTTTAGAAAAAATCCAGGAACATTGTCTCATGTGCGTCGAATCCTCGGAAGGCGGTAGCTCGGCGACGAAACAAATTGATGTACCCAAATAATTATTAATGCCTCACGAAATTTAATTGGAAAAGTTGAATTTGTATCGCGCTCACGGCGTAGGTGAGCGATTTTAGTCGCGTAGCGGAGCTGCGACTGTTTACGAGATAATTAATCTCAAAGTATTTACGGCTTTAATCGAGGCATTGCCGCCCCATGGGGAAATAACTCTCGTACGTAATAACGTCGCATCTGACTGTGTGATACTTTTGTGTGGTGCGGCGAATATGCGATATCACTTTAATATATGACATCGTTACTCAGTAGTGAAAGAATAAACAGCACAGCCAATATGAACCAGTAGAATATTATCATTATTAAATATAGTTCAATCTAGAGAATAAAAATTCATAACTAATGTCGACAAACAAATGTTCCAATCTCCTCTATTCTACAGTCTATGCTTTACTAACTGTAAACTTACATACCAGATAAAAAGAAGATGTTCTAAAACTCAACTTTGATTAAGCAGCTTAAGTAATAATGAAGATTCTTCTTATAAACTTAGTTCGTATATTTTTTTGATCGTGAATGTTTTCAATTTTCTTTTATATATTTTGTATTATTAATTTCGTATATTATTCTAATATAGTAACACTAGAAAGACGCGTACATACATTTATAAATATTACATTTACCTCAACTGCTACATTATATTAAATTTTAATATATATTAATTTTCTCATTTACTTTGCTGATTGATGATAATGACATAAAGATTTATTTTTCTTAAATTTTTTTTGGATAATATAATAAAACTATATTATCCAAAAAAAAAAAAAATTTTTTTTGGATACACTACATACATACAACTATTATATATTTATTTAATTAACTCGAAAGTTTTTTTATACATTGGACTGAAACAATAAATATAATAAATAACAAATTAGAATCCAATTTTCTTCATTTAATAATATGATAAATTATTATTAAATAAAATTATTTGCTCTTTGCTATGCTCTTTTACAATTATAAAATATATTTTTCAACTTAAAATTATAATTTGTTTCACTACTCGACGATAGATGGCGCTCAAAGTACGTATTTTAAGGCACTGGTGCTTTTATAATTTCGCAAAACTGCCACAAGTTGTCGTCACTATCGGGTACGATATGCTTTATTGACATATAAATGAAATTAGGTGATTGTTTGAATTTAAAAAATATAGCTCTCAACGATCGTCGCAAAACATCAGCAGAGTAAATGTAAATATTAACTAGTTGTATGGCATGGCATAGCTCATGGGCCGTTTAAGCTAATTAACAATAGATCGAATCCGAATGCAGCAACAATGAAACACGAAGAATAAATGTCAATTTCACAAACGACGAGGAGGGTTCGGTTTAAATCGAATTCCGTTTAATAATAGTATCGTTAGAGTTGAACGCACTCTTGATAGTACGATAGTTTATTGTATTGTAGACATTGATATTATATTGGAATGCTTTCTTGTCAATAAACAAAATTACAACAATACAGGTGGATCTAATTTGAACATTTTTAACGTGCGCCATTCAGGTTCTTGTTCGTTTATATAAATAAAATTATGTAATGTTAATAAAGATTGTGGCACTCTTGGTTCTTTTGGATTACTTTTGTAATGCTATTGTTTCTAAAAAAAAATATTTTTTGTAATTAATTGACACTTAATATTATATTTTTATACAACGTTGATATATTTTAAGGCTATATTATATGATGGTCAATTTAAAGTTTCCATGCCAAGCTGTTACATTTGACTTGTCAAAAAATAGTTTATCGATTTCTATAGTATCTATAATTCTTTTTTAAAATAATGTCTGGAAAAGGGGTATAGATAAAGAAAGTAAAAAAAGAGAAAAAATTAAAAAGAAGAAAAAGAGGTACAAATCTGCGTAACGTGGTTTACAAAATATAAATATATATATTTTTCTCTTCACTACCTTAAAATTCTGTTTCGTATCAACTTATGAAATAATTCTTTATTAACTATGTGAATAGAGTGTATTTTACATCGATGTTTATAGGATACGGTTAAAATTTAAAATAGCACATTTCTAATTTTTTACATTTTGTTATGTACAATCTTTTTACCAATTATAGCCAAAAAATCATCATCGACCAATCTTAAGTAAAGTTTTAAATATTAACGTGGATGGATGTATGACTAGGGGAGGCCGAAAAAAGATGGATGGATTGCCGACCCCACTTAGAGTGGGATAAGGGTAAGAGAATGATAATGATGATGATAAATTTAATACATCATAAAACTGGATTTTAGTTAGGTATTTTGGTAAATAAAAGTACCATAAAGAAATATCTTCATTAGCTTTATACGATTCAACTGTTAAAAATCTAATGCTCTTATTTTACATCTCCTATAATCCGAAGTCACATTTACTAGGACTGTTTTAAAAACGTTCCTTACCACAAAATAAACCATAGCTATTTAGCTTCCAAATAGAATCGAATGAACCCCTAACTGTGGCATCTGATTAAGATCTACTCAGTGAATTTGTTCGTTTAAAGTATAAAATGAGGTAAAAACCAACGAAAAACTCAATGAGAATAGTCCAAAGCACTCGGAACTCACGGTCATGTATTTTCTTTTTTACGAAAGAGTGGGGAAAAAGGTTATTCATTAAGTTTTATTATTTTTTTGCGTCAGATAACTGACATTTTGATAGATAATTGCATTTAAAAATTAATAAGTAACAAAAGATATTATCTCTACTGAACATTTTTGTCACTACTAATATTATAAGTGCGAAAGTTTGTGAGTATGGACGTATATTTGTTACTCTTTCACGGCGAATCCGTAGAACTTATATCTATGAAATTTGGCACAATTATTCCATATACACCGGAATAACATATAGGCTATACAAATCTTTTTAGTTCTACAGGAATAGGATGACACTAAAAAGCGCCATCTATTATCAACCTATTACGCGACAACAAATCACGCGAACGATGTTGCGGGTAAAAGCTAGTTTGTAGTTATTCATATGATAACGTCGTCATTTTCACTTTACGTTAATTTGCGATGCTCTTTAGTGGCGTTGCATAGAATTTTAAAATTAATTCATCTACATACAAGTTGAATAATTGTCACTTTTATAAAAAGACAGTTAAACTTGTATATAAGGTTTGTCGGTTTTGTAAAGATATTAAGTGCTAGTAAGTTATGATAGTAAGTAAGTTATGGGACAATTACACACGCAAAATAAGTAATTTCATTTCCGTCTCCAAAATAAGTAATTTAATACCTTTGTTATGCCTGTTAGATAATTGGTAAATCTATATAAATATATTATTTTCAAATAAATACTTTAATACACGTAATTAAATAAGCGGCATATTTAAATAAACTAAGAATCAATAAATTATATTTAGAAAAATATTGGTCTTTTCCGGAAATCTGCGTCAAAGGGCCAGTCTATTATAATATAAGCAATTTATGTACACATATATTAAAATAAAGTTACATTAAACTTAGCGTGGTCTACGAGAATAATTACCAGGGTCGGAAAGGGTGGCTCTAGTATGAAGAACGACCCCTCCCGTTTGACCACTACCCCCCCGTTGCCCGGCAACCGTCCGCCGCCTAATCATCATAAACAGATAGCCCGTATATGTTTACAAAAGTGAGCATGAAAGATGAAAAACTTAAGCCTATTTTATATTAATGTGGATTTCTTTGTAACTAATATGTTGCAAGTAAAAAAATATTAACAATTAAAACGATCGATCATTATCGTAAAAGGATAAGTTTAAGTTAGTTAAAGTTTGAGGAAGTTAGTTGCTTGCTACTTGGTTATAAATAGCGTTTGGAAAATTTTGTACATTCATTGAAAACGCATTCTTTTACGATTAGAGAGTGTTGTGAGAATTTAGCAAAATAGGTTTAGATTATAAAATCATTAGAATCATTAGTTAGAAAGTTTTTATTATTTTAAAAATAATTATAGAAATAATTTATAGAAGTATGCGTTACTTTGCAGAATTCTATAGTACAGAAGACTGTGCATTACGATTTTGTCGTGGAGCCTATCCTCCTGATGATGCTTCCGTTACGAGGCGAAACGATCGTAGAAATTGTCGTAGTGAATCTGTGTAGTGTGTTGTTTATTGGTTGCTTCCTGTATATAACAGTACAAAGATTTTCTTAACAAACTTTTAATGTATTTTAAATACTTTACTGAACTCCGATAACACTAGAATAACCTGTAACAAGAGTCAATACGATTATGTATGAAAGTAAAAAATTCTCGCACCAGTATTAGGTATAAAACAAAACAATCGATACTGAAAATATATTAAAGATCTTAGCACTTATAAATAACGAGGATAAAGTAAGCGACATTTCGGATCTGAGGTAATCCTTTCACTTAAGCGTTTAACCCCCCATTTAAAGTGTAAGCCGAGTGAATTTTTAATAAATTTCAAAGAGATGTCAATCGCGTGTTTTATTTTGCATAGGGCTTAGGCAAGGGGTGCGCGAGTACATTTCGCTGTACGTCATTTGTTTGTCTGAAACACCCTCGCTCTCGCTTGCATCGTGACTGCACTTATTTCTGACAGTATATCAAATGATATTTTAATTGTGTACACATTGCCCTTAATAACCTATGAAGGGTGATAAATGGTTCAGTTTTGATATAATAGAATACTGAGATTCTACAAATATTCTGTTTCATACAGACACACGTGTGTAGTGCATGTGTTTAGCGGTGGCGGTCGTGGAGGTGTGTGCCTCTAAGAATCCTGCATGTATCGGGTATGCAAACGGATAGTCCACTCTACATTTAGCATTATATATATATTATATTCACTTTATCGCGGATTATAGAAGAATAATTTAAGTATTACTTTGTGTATTATGGATCTCAGTAATGTAACGGCTAATTTTATAAATTAATATGCGTAATGCTTAAGTGGAAATTGGAATTCGTTTTTATATCTGATACATGCAGGATTTATAAAAACGTACCAAAAACCTCCTCCACCTCCAACACTACAGAAGTACTGCATCTATTCACTATCACAAACTAAACAATCGTTTCGCCCCGTAGCCGAAAAATCAAGAGATAGACTCCTCGAACGAACGAAGGAACGAAAGCGAAAGAGAACGGATGGTACACTTTACATTTAGCATGACATATATTTTCTATTTGCTTTATCGCGGATAATAATTTTTAATATTACTATAAATGTAATATTAATATTAATATTACTTTGTTTTGTTAATATTGCTTTTGTTGTAGATATTTATTTAACGTTAGAACAATCACCCTCCTGCCCTTATCCCACTTTAAGTTGGGTCGGCACAACATGTTATAAATATGCTCTCATATGATTTGACTGCGTTTTTACGACCGGCCGCCTGCCTGACGTCAACTTACCTTAGTCGTATTTTACGACACCTCGGTAAGAAAGAGGGTGGTCTATTCTACTCAACCGGATACCACACGGTGGGTCAACTTACCTTAGTCACCTTTTACGACACCTCGGTAAGAAATGAGGTTGGTCAATTCTACTCAGCCAGATACCACACGGCGGGTCGACTTACCTTAGTCGCCTTTTGCGACACCTCAGTAAGAAATGAGGGTGGCACTATTCTATTCAGCCGGATACCACACGGCGGGTCGACTTACCTTAGTCGCCTTTTGCGACACCTCAGTAAGAAATGAGGGTGGCACTATTCTATTCAGCCGGATACCACACGGCGTATTTAACGTTAGAACAATATCCCCAACAAAGATTTACGTAACCTCAATTTACAACAGAACCGATTGAAATTATAGGGAAAGCATCGCAATCAGACCATATCATTTACGTCGGGCCGCTATTTAAAGGGCAGTCAGTTACTTGAAAAAGGGTAATAGATGCATGTCTTGTAGTCTATTGTCTTAAGGTAAATGCTTCCGTGAGAGTGTCTAGCCGATCGGTCGATCTGACAATTTCAATTTGTATGCCGGCCACCGCAGCCCACCCCGCACGTTCTCACGCCACTTTTACGTTTTACCTAATTATTATTTCTCTTTAACAAACTAACACATGTTAGAATGGTATAACATCGTGACTGTATTATAAAGTTGATAATTTTTTGTTCATATCTTTGATAAGCAGCGATAGATATCTGTCTATTTCCTGCGGATATGAAAAAATTACCGCAATCGAATGTTGTTTGTTTGTGAAATGAAATTATCAAATTCAAAATAATATTTTTAAACATTATAAATATAACATTTCGTGGCGTGGAATGTTTTGGATATGCTGTGCGAGGGTAATAAATAAAATTAAGTTATATTCTATTTGCTTAATAAGTTTTTTTAAAATAATTTATATACTTAGGCGTTGCTTTGTGGAGATCCATACCTAATACAAATGTAATAATAAAATTATATATATATATATATATATATATATATATATATATATATATATATATATATATATATATATATATATATATATATATATATATATATATATATATATATATATATATATAGATTATAACAAATTAATTTTAGTATTAATTTTTTTAAACTTATTGATGCCTCAATTTGGACCCGCGAATCATAGTCATTGGTAAGGTCTTTAATCTTTGTCTAACCGTTCCGCCAGAATGTTGTAAAAGTCACTAGCCGAATTATCTATATGATTGTTTTAAAAATAAAGTTATGTTTTTTTTAAATATTGCTGGATAATAGGTCTATTCAGTAGATTTTTACACCACACGATCATGTACCCCTGGATCTAGCCGCTTGTCAACGCGACCTTTTTGAAATGGTTTGCTTAGTAACGTATTGAATAAATTTAGTTTTTTTAAATTATCTCTTAAAAATTACTTAAATGTTTTCCTTCAACCTAAATAATTAAAACTTGTCTGTAAATTTTGTTTAAGGAACACTCAAATAACCTAAAAGTAATAATTATTTTTTTTATCTATAATCCTTGATAAAGTAAATAGATAAAATACAACATGCTAAATGTAGAGTGGACTATCCGTTTTCATACACTTACTCTACATTTAGCGATATATATTTTCTATTTTCTTTATTATAGCAAAATAATGTTATTATTACTTTTGTATACTGGATCTCCGCAAAGAAACGCCTAATTCTATAATTCTTTAATATTTAAATGAGTTAATCTTGAATATATATTTTTCTAAATTTTGGAAAGGGCTCCAACAATTTTCATGAAATTAAGCTGGGGGGAAAATCGATCTAGCTAGGTTTTATTAAAAAAAATGTTATTTTATTCCTGTTTCCGGGCCCTAAAAAAACTGCTGCAGTTTTATGACAAACATTACAAACTCATGATAGTTCATTTGAGTAACGAGCGGTCGCAAATTCAGAATACCTGGATCGATTCCAAGTAACATAAACTTTCTTTTTAATTTCATTTTTCAAAAATTACCGTGCATGGCTCACTAATTTTATACTAGGTACTAAACTTTAAATGAGTTCACAATGTGTATACGCGTTTTGTAAAAGTATAGATAGAGTAAATAATTGATGTTGCAACTATTATCTAACATGTTACGGTCATTGTGTACGGATGGATGAATGAACGATTTTCCTACGAACAAGGAACCCGGAGCGCACACTTCGCCACCTACCTATTCAGGATGCAGTTATGGCTTGCCTCTAATGATCGCATCCCGCTTAGCCGCTACATCGGAATACCACTTTTTACTGATGTTCTTGCTTCTCTTACTTCACCCAGTACGGGCACGTAACGGTGACAGGAAATTTATACTTCTTATGATTCATCGTAGGCATAGGTTAATATGATTCACGTCACACGAACCCGAGGACGAACATGAAATAATGTGACGCGATTTTATAATTCCCGCTAGCAACTTGATTGCATTCCGTACTCCCATTTTGCACTTGATTACGTGTGCTTAAATGTTCTTATTTAATTAAAATTATATATGGTCACTATGGTCTATAGGATTTATCAAAAGATATTTCTGATTTCATACTTTCATTTGTCTATTAATTGTGATTTTTGTTTTCCATTTCAACGCAGCGTGGTATCCGGATGTATTGAATCCAACCAGCCTGATTTCTTACCGGGGTGTCGTAAAAGGCGACTAAGGTAAGTTGGCCCACTGTGTGGTACTCGGCTGAGTAGAATAGACCACCCTCTTCCTTATCGAGGTGTCGTAAAATCAGCGTCTAAGGTGACAGGCAGGCGGCCGGTCCTAAAATGCGTAGCCAAATCGTATGATAACAAGTTTATAATATGTGCTGACCCCACTTATAGTAGGATAAGGGCCGAAGGATGATGAGTTGTTTTCCATTTTACTTGGGCTGTGAATAATATGCCAGGAATGATTAATTTATAAAAATCTTTTTTACTATACTTCAAAATACTGTTAACACCAACTCAATATTAATCTGTCAGTTTCAAAATTAGAAGTTTCAGAACTGTTATAAATACTCGCCATCTATGTTTATGTCCTAAGTTTTCGTGATATACTTTTGTACTTTGACTACAAATACTTCACAAAGCGTTGGGCGAAATATGGAGCACACGGGTGTGAAGACCCTAATGGAACTGGTAGATTAACACGAAAAGGACAAAAGATCTCAAAAAGATAGTAGGGAGTAAAGCGGCACAATATTGTATTCCGTGTGATCGATTGTTTATTTAAGATGAAGAAGTGACTAATGTCTAGTATAGAAGATAGGTTAAGACTGTCGATACAAGTTTACATTAGCTCTCGAAAAATTGTTACCGGTATTGCACATAGAAATTCTATAGTCGGTTTAGATCTTCTTCTTTGTGACAATTAAGATATAACACTGGATATAACACAGGGTAGGGGCACCAAACATACAAAATCTCGATTTTTACTAGATTAAACTAGCGAGCGAGTTATGATTTTCGAGTGTGTATATTCGAGTGTACATATATGTATTTCTATATGTAATAAAATATAGTTCTATGGTTCTTGAGGTGTATCTGAATCCACACTTAGTAGGTACCTCTCTGAATCTAATTCCTGCGGCGCCTATGACACCAAGGAATATTTCTTGTATTAAATGGGCTTTACGTTAGTCTTATCTACGATTATGTGTTTGGCCCGATAGCGCAGGAGGCAGCGACCCTGCCTTCAGCTTGGTGGGTCGCGGGTTCGATTACCGTCGAGGGCCAACATTTTCTAAAATAATTTGTAGGTTATTTGAGTCTGGGTAATATATATTTAAATATTTATTAAAAATATCTATGTATATATTTACCAGTTGTCTGTCAACAATATTGAGTTACCTACTTTTCGGACGGATGATCGTGTGATAAAATGTAACTATTTACTTGTCTATTATTTTTAAAATTACGGAAAAAAATACATTAAAACTTGTTGAAAATTCAAAGTAAAAAGAAAACAACATACAAATGCCAACTGACGGGAAAAGGTATAAGTTAATGTATTCATTTAATATTGAGATGCAAATCAGTAAATACTCGTTTGTTCTTCATAAACTCTCAAAAAATACCGATACTCGTTACCAAATGTGGCACCAGCATATTAAGCAAAGAATCATTTATGGAACCAGCCATATCGAAAATTAAATTGGCATTGCTATTAAAATACCGTATTTACTTATGCAAAAACCAACGCGATACATTAATGTATGTATTGCGAGAATCACATTAGTGACATTAAAATCCTCTCTGCATTCGTTAGCAGACTCTCTGTATGGCAAAATATGTGCGCCGACTTGCTTTTGCTATTCGCTCCGTATGATTTTCAGAAATGGCTGTGGCATATAGGTAGTAGGCAGTAAGGATACAATATTTTTATGCGGTTCGTTTTTCCTCCGCGTTTTTACTGTCATTGCCTTATCTAAAGTAGGAAAATCGTTCGAGATGCTACATTCTAATGGCGGCTAGCGAGCCCGCGCGTGCGCCGCTACACAGGTGTTATAGGGCTGCCATTTTCTTATCTCATTTATCAAAAATTTCTCATTTTTCTCGCATAGCAAGAAATACTAAGATGTCACTGGACCTATTCTTAGATATAAGTTAATTTATAAGTTAAGGTAATCTTTAAGTTGTTTATTAGCCTCTTGGCTAGATCGCAACATCAATAAACTACTCCCTTTTGGTTGTTCTTTATAATAAAGCAATAAGAAATAATTCAAAGGTGTCAAAGTAATATAAAAGGAATGGAAAATAAAAAAGCCTCAACTTTGAGACTTTGTGACAGTTCCTTAAAATCAAATGCAGTTGTTGCGACATTTACTTGGTAACAGAGTATAGAATGATTCAGTTGGTGTGTGTTTAGGTTGCTGATTAGAAAGTCCATAAAAGAAAACAACTTTCGATTTATCCTAGAATGAAGTAATTTTATTTTTGTTCTTCGATTAATAAAAATGTGTAAGTTCCAATTTGTACAGTTTTCGAAAGCATGATTCTTATTTTGCAGTTAACTTGGCAGTTAGTTTTACCTAATTTTATCTAATATCAATTTACTTGTATATTATGATTTCATACAGAAATTTTGCGGCTTTCGTTCTAGTACTGGCAACATTTTGAATTTAGTGACTGTAATAATATTAGAATTACGCTAAATATAGAATAAAACGTGTGATACTAGATGAAAAAATCTTTTTGATATAGACATGAACCAAATACAGTAAATGTAAAGCCTTTTTAATAAAGGCTCACTGGATTTTTTAAATATAATTAAAAAAAAATAATATACAAAATCGAGCAAGTTGACAACCCTAGTTTTTTGTGTGCTCATAAGTATGGCGCTCCTACTTAACTCCATGACTAAATAAAAACTTGTTTTATATAAAATATGATCTTTACTCGTTTTTGTTAAATTATTATATTATACATTCCTATTCGTAGTCCTTATTTGTATGTGGTTGAATACATTTTAGTACCATATGAATAATATATTCTCGATTATCGATTTCAAATTGAACACTTACTACTTTAAATGTAGAAACGATTCCAGAACTTGTGACCTTGTGATTGCGCAAGGACGTCGTTTTAATGGGATATATTGGAAGCGTTTACCGCGCTAATTTGAGACAGCCAGAGTGTCAGTGTACGATGGCATCTTCACGGCTTACAATAGTAAACAAATGTGTCGCGAGACCGCAATTACACCGATGGAAAGTGCGCGGGCGACGGGCGCGGCGGGCGTCACGCCGAGCGGCGGGCGCCGGCGAATCGCGCGCACATCACGCGCCGCTACCTCCCGACTTATGCTAATGGGCCCAGGCCGCGTAAATTGGAGTGAGCCTGTTGCAAAACAAAATGCGTCCGCCTCTTTATCTTATTACCACAGTATTGGTTGCTAGCTAGGCCACTTCAAAACGCTTTTCTCAACATACAATATAGCCTCTATCCAGCAGTTTTATAGCACAATTTCATATGCGGCAAAGTCTAGGAACCCTGATCGTCCAGTGAACACAAATTGGCGGTCCGGGCGAAGCTCGGATACAAAAACTAGCGCGGGAATGAACGTGAAACCGATTAAACAGCCACATCACGATTTTGTATGCACTTTGCACTCACTCGATCTCATGCAGGTACGGGCTTCTCTACTTTTGTCCTCTCAGATTATTCAAAGGTGCCTTATAATTAAGGTGCTCCCACTACTTTTTTTACTTATGTTCCCTTACTTCGTGAGATGCATTGGATTTTTTTAATCTATGCACAGATTATACAATTAAAATATACCTAATTGGATGGATATGCACAATTTTGTAAAAGTACTGTCTTGCTATTGTGTATGCATTAATAAACTAAAAAGTGAAACGATATAGTCCGAAAATTTATTCACGGGCCAAATGAAACATAATAGAATAGGAGATTTTTTTAGTTCCTATTTATATGTGACTAGTGCTACTTGTGTTTTCGTTTATTTAACTTTAGACAGCTAAAGTAGTGATGTCCATATTGCATGCCTGACTCGATGTCTAAAAGCAATCGATTTTATTGACATAAAAGTTTCAATCGATTTATCATACTAATATTCCCTTTTTACTGAACATTTTGTACTGTTATATATAAATAAACAGGATTTAAATGACTATATCGTAGGTATCGAAAAAAGTGTACTTTCATTTACCGCATTATTTTAAAAAACAATGAAAAAAGTATTTATTATTTATCAATACCACCTAACACAATATATCATTTGCCTACAAAGTAACGGCAATTTTTTTGGTCAATCGTAAGGGAATATTGATTAAATTTAAATCATTCTACTCGATTAATTAAGCACAAAAGATATCAGTCATAATTAGCACGTAGTCTCTATTAAAAATAAAAAAAAAGTGGCCATAATGAAATGCAAATGTTTAGTGTGGGTTTTAAAGTAATGATTATGGAACTTCATAAGCGTGTATATGTTAAATAAATAAAAAAAATAAATTCTTTATTGTATAACCATTTAAATAATACACTTAAATGTAGCCCTGGCTTCTGAACTAGCGCTAGCTAGTGTGTCAGAAGTAAGTTTCTTCCCCTACTTTTAAATCCTTAAGGAATTTACAATAATAATTCACATCATCATCCAAATGTGTGGTGCTTGTAAATGTATACAAAATTATTTCTCAGTTTAAATATGATTATATTACCGTCACTAACAATTTTTCTACATCATTATAGTTTAGATTTTTTAACCATGTTTTCAAGATTGCTTTTATTTTATAACACGTAAGTTCTTTTAGTTTTAGTTGAGGTATTTATTATTTTATATAATTTTGGTGTAAGGCTAATTATATTGCTCATGTGTAAAATTGCTTTTTGTTTTTGTTTGGCCTTAGAAAATAATCTCTCCTTTTGCGAAAAATAGGTAGTAATGGTACGACTTTTCTATGATATCTCTGTATATAAGTGTATACAAATAGTTTTCGAATCGATAAAACTACAAAACTACAGCTTTTTCGTATACCGATGAGGTAAATAAATGGTCGATAATACTATAGTGCCTTGTTACGCATCATTAATGAGGAAATATAATTTTAAAACAGACCCAATAATGTACCTACTCTATTAGTAAATCTCGTTTAACATTCTACACGAACTAAATAGCGTGACGAAAATTGTCTTAGAACGTCTTTTTTTATACATACTAAATTCACGTTGGAGCGGACCGATGATTGAATATTCATCCGTGGATCAATAATAATAGATCGTATCAGTAGCGGGTATGTGGCATCACATTTCATATAATAAAACTTCAACACATCGCACCGTGAAATGTATCGATACAAAAACTTAACTAACTATAACGTGTGAATCGTATTAAAAAGGTGTTTAGTCATTCGACTTCATAAACGGGTAGCATTCGGTTTGTCGTGATTAAATTTGGACCATTAGGGCACCGTTACTGCTATCGATAGATATAACCGGATAACGAGCACCAACAATAATCCGATAAATAGAATTTTGGTTGCGAAATTACTCTCGGTTATCTGTAAAGTTGCTTATTAAAACAGTATTCTGTATTTGTTAACTGAATTAAAAGTATGCGAGGTAGTAGACGATTTGGAGTCAATATGGTTTATCGTCTTATTTCTAGTAATTTATACAAAACCTTCATAAATAATACACCTAAACCTTTATCTGCAATCATGCCTATTGGTGGAAACAACATAAATAAAATAATAAACAAGTATATGAGACAATTACACACACAATCGTTCGCCTCCAAAGTAACTTAATACTTGTGTTATAGCATTGTGTTATAGCAACTGGTAAATAAATACATATATAATTTTAAATACATATAATAAAATATGTATTACAATATTATTAAATACATATTTACATATAGCAAATGTTGGCCACTGGGTACACTGCCAACGCGCCAACGGGGTAGTCAAAATGAAAACATGTAAATCCGTTGAGTAGATTTTGAGTTAACCACGAATAGAGAGACAGATAGACGCCGCGTGGAACTTTGTTTTATATAACGATTCTTTAAATTAATTTTAATTTATAACTACGTTATGACTATTGTTATTAATATTATACTACGTTTTGTTGTCATTGAAAAAAAACAAAAAGACCAATAACCTTCTTAATTATTGAATTTTACCTATTTTTTATTTATATTGTGATACGGTCTACTTGATAGAAAAATTGAATGCATATATGGAAACTAGTTATTTTAATTAAGCCTGCAACATATTTGTTAATACCATGATTTGTGGTCATGCAAACTTAAGCTCACTTCATAGGTATTTATCAGATTGGTACCAGGCAAGTTTTAATCGGCAAAACCCTTGTTGTGATTTGTAAGCGTAATCTTTTGATTACAATTTATAATTGCTTAAAATCTTATATTATATAAGAATGAAACTCGAATAATAATAAAATATCATCGAATAATAAAATAACAACGTCGTCTACAGGTACAACAGTAACTCTATTTGTAGGAAAAATTATATACAATCTTATATATTAATCAAAAGATTTTAAAGTAACGAGAAGTACAATAATAGGTGACCTTTTTACACTTTTTTATTGATAATATTATTCTAATGTTTTTTATGGTGCATAAATAACTAATATTATTATAGCGAAATTATAAGTTGATAAATAAACATTATTAAAATTAACGAAGGAAATAACGTAAGGATTAACAATTCTTAAGCTTTAATAGATGTGACTATTATGTATAAATACGCACAGGGTAAATATATTTTGAGAGACTCACTTTATAGGTTGTCCGTTATTAATAAGTTATATTTATTGTCAATGGACTCAGATGTAGTGGTGTTGTTACTAATTTTATTGAATAGAATTGCCAGAAATATTTTATTATTAGCTTGCAATATCGATGACAGGATCCACTGAGAAAAACTAGCAAAAAATACCACACCTAAGTAAATTTGCCAATTTATTCTTATATCTGAATGGTTGTTTAAAAAATCAAAAATTTGTATTCTTTGAGCAAAGCAAGCGTAAAAGAAAACCTAGGTAATTCCCATTGAACCGCCACGAAGTCCCGTTAACTTAAGTAATTTTGTTCAATTGTCTTGGGCCCGCCAATAAACAATCGTTCATATTGAATGAAAGGAAATGTCCGTCTGGAAATTAGTCAGCTACAAGAGAAAACCTTTAGCTGCACGCCATTTATTATATTTGAACGGTTTAAATTGTAAAAAGCGGATGCTCGTAAGCTGGTAATGTATTTACCTTGTAACTTAATTCTAAGTTAAAAAGTACATTTTTAGTTTTATAATATCTTTGTATTTATACATTGTATAAATACCAAAGTACTCACAATCAAATATACTCATATCATGTGTTTTAACTAATTTAGAAAGCAAATATCTAAATCAAGTTGGATGGTTGCTCCGATACATTAATATTGGTTAATATACCTACCTATTTTGTATGTCTTGGAGACTACATTAAATGACTGTTCCGGTATTATAATTTACATCAGGTAAATTTTGTATGTTAGTGTCATTTAATATTTTCGATTGACGTGTACGCCGTATTTGAAGTACTGGTCAACTTAGTTTCATTCTCTAACCGTTGCAATTAAATACCGGCCACGTTATGCTATAAAAATATCCCTTAGATCAATTGTCTAGTTCTACTTTTCATTGCCAAAAAAGTTAATAATTTTAACCAATAAAAATATACGTAACATTTTTTGTAAAAAAATTAGTTTTATCTGTTGGTTTTCCTAAACAAGAGTTAGTCACGTAGAATTCTATACTTAACTAATTTAGCATGGACGTCGAACGTTTACATACATTTATCAAGACTTATAAATCAATCTGTAAATTGCGCCAGTGAGCGCAAAATTAACGTTCAAATTTCATGTCAATACAAAAAAAATTACATCATATTTATGTATACACTGTCCATTATACTAACCATCTTTTGACAGATTGACGATTTACATATTTAGTGATGTCCTAAAGATTCTCGTATGCGATACCATTCCGATTATAGTACCTACTATCATTAATCGAATTACGTACCTAAGTAATTCGATTAATGATAACCTACGTAAACTAATAACAGATATAGAAATCAACATTTTGATTTAATATTGCCTTAGTTTTTTGAAAATAAATGTTAATCCGTGTGTATTTATTATAATCATAAAAAATATATTATACAGCAACTGGCAACATCAACAGACCTTCCGCTCGGCCGCCATTTTGACGTGATCTGTCACTCTCAACGAAACGCCCGTGATAGTCACACGCATTTACGTTCGCTGAGTGTTCTCTCGCATCTGTTACACCTTGAGTTAAGTAGCTTTATTCCTCGGAAAAACTTTTGTGAAACTTATATTAATTGATCGTGAAAATGCCGAAAGGACGTGTGTTGAAAGCACAATCGAGACAGTTAGTGTTAAAACTTCATGAGTATTTTGAGCAAGAAAATCAAAATGGCGGACCTCTTATACCTATCACGCAAGTCCGAAACCGTATTGCAGCCGCGTTGGGGATCAGTCTATCAACTGTGACTAAAATCACTACTGATGCCTACGGCAGGAGCGGCTTGGAGCAAAACAAACCATCTACACCAAAAAGAAAGCGCCGGGCTCATAAGGTGACAGCTGTTGATGACTTTGACGCTGACGCTATTCGTCGTCATGTATATGATTACTACTTGAGAAAAGAAATTCCAACTTTGAGAAAACTTATTGTTTCTTTGAAAAGAAGTGGTCTATTTCATGGTGAAAAATCTTCTTTGGTCAAAGTTTTGAACACAATTGGCTTTTCATATAAAAAGTTAAATAAAAGAAAATTATTAATGGAACGCACAGATATAGCTATAGCACGTTGTGATTTTTTAAGAGAGGCAAAGAAAATACAAGATTGGGCAAATATTGTTTTCACGGATGAAACATGGCTCAACGCTAACCACACACTATCTCGTTTCTGGACTGATGATACTGCTGATTCCACTTCCTCAGTACCAATGGGAAAAGGTGAGCGCCTAATCATTTGCCATGCAGGTACAGCAAAAGGATTTGTACAAGACGCACTGTTGGCATTTAAATCGAAGAAATCAAATGACTACCACGAAGAGATGAATGCAAATGTGTATGAAGAGTGGTTCAAAAAAATGCTCATTTCATTGGAAGAACCATCAATAATTTTTATTGATAATGCGCCCTACCACTCCCGTCAAATTGACAAAATGCCAACACAGGCTAATAAAAAGCATGAAATAGTTAATTGGCTTCGGGACAATGGAGAAAATGTGGACGACTCAATGTTAAAAGTTGAATTAATAAAAATATTAAAAACCAAAAAGAGAGCAAAACGCTATGTAATCAATGAAATGGCAGCAGAATATGGCCATACTGTTCTTCGGATTCCTCCATACCACTGCCAGTACAACGCAATAGAACTTATATGGGCACAAGTAAAAGGGCATGCTGCGAGATGCAATACAAGCCCCCCATTCACAGAGAATAAAATGTTGCAATTGCTAAAAAATGCTTGCACCCACGTAACGGCCGAGAACTGGGCAAGTGTGGTGGAAAGAACTAAAAGAGTAATATTCTCTGATTGGGAACGTGATATTGCGTTTGATAATATATTATCTACACAAGAGCTAATAATAACTGCTACTGAAGACTCCTCATCGGAGGAGTCTAGTGTTGATTATCATTCCGACGACTCGTGCTAATAAAATAAATTAAAATATCCTGATTGTTTTATTTGTATTCATGTATTAACTAAGAAGAAAGTAAAACTTTATATAATGTTATTAAATGTCTTTTAATACTCGTAACATCGATTTCTACCGATTATTTTTAATCTGTGGCATAATCGTAGTAACTATTATGTGTGACATCACTAAGTGGGCGGTACCCATCCATAAAGTACAAATATTATTTGTATGATATTTGTACGTAAGCAATACAAAACTTAATGAGCGTGAGCTGTCAAAAGACTGATAATATGATGGACGCAGTATAATTATTAATACAATCTGAATAACACTCAGTAAGAAATATAAATATAATATTGTTAAACATGAAAGTTGACAGTTTATAAATCTTTAATAAAAAAAATTATATAAACTATTTCGAAATCTTAAAGTGAACTTGCCGCCATATTTTTCACTGCACAGTCTTTATCCATAAATGGTTTCTCTAAATCCCCTTATAGTTAAATTATCACTTTGAATTCGTTATAATACTTTTTTATCCAGAAAGTTAGTACAAGTTAATAAAAGTAGTAAGTAAGTAGCGGTCTGTACTCTCCCACTGCTGGGAATAGGCCTCTTCTTTCGGTTTTTTGGAGAGAAAGATTGGAGCTAGCACTCTGCTCCAATGCGGATTGGTAGGTTACACATATCTCCAGAATTGTCTAGAGATATGCAGGTTTGTTAGGTTGAAAAGCGTGTGACAAATTGCAATTATCAATTAGACACATAAGTTTTAAGAGAAAAACTCATTGGTGTCTGCCCGGGTTGGAACCCGTGACCTCCTCGAAAGAGTCGCACGGTGTTACCACAGCTTACAAGTTAGTACAAATTCTCAATCCTACAGGAATACTTGCGAGAAATAAAAGTCGATGGATAATCCTATTTCAAAACGCATTTCACATACAAATACCTTATTTCAAGTAAAGTACGAACATTATACTGGCTGGTTCGCATTTAAATTATTCCAGCGGATCGTTTATAGGCCATAACCGAATTTGGGAATTAGCTATAAAACAACATTTGATAGGGGCAGGCGCGGGCGGTGCAATTTGAATGTTTCGCCCGTTTCAGACTCATTGGGTTGCGAGGCGCGTGCACCGCGTTACGGTCGTGTCACACTCATGACGACTTTTATACTTATTGTACAACTTGACTATTGCGAGATATTCTATAAAGTTACAAAGCATCGTGAAACGGCATTGGTTTTAATTTACTTAAATAATTTACAGGGTCAGCAAATCCAAAATTCACATTCGTGTTATTCTTGTGAGCAAAGACATCACGTCTTCAGTCTCGTACTTTTATGATTGCCCTACAAATTTTTGTAACACAAATATACACGGTAGTTGTGGTTCTGCTTTTGAGTATTCACTAAAGATTTTTAGATCATTTTAATAATCAGAAAAAAAAATATCCAAACCCTTCTTAGGTTTAATATTCTTGAATAATATAACATGTTTGTAAAAATATATATTTTTTAAATAAAATTAGATTGAGATGAAACTTTTATACATATCCAAAGCCATGAGTGACAGCGATAAGATGGCACAGCGGCGAAATCGTGCGTTTATAAGTTATTGTGTGTAACAACTTTAACTTGACTGCCTTGCCACCTCGCTACTGCCACCTCTATAGCCACCGTCGTTGTTTTATGTGATAATGCACCACAACTATTAACGTACTTCACTAAATCAAATTGAAGTATTTTCCTCCTTCTAATTACAATTCGTGTGAACTATATTAATTTATTTACAACGATAATATACAGATGTAACGCGGGGACCCGGACGGACGTACGGACGGTGAAATAATGACACGTACAAATGCGTAAATAAGTTTTATTGTTGTACAGGGGGACGGGGTCCTTCACGGTATTCCTTAATTGGATGTACCGGAAGATGCACCGTTTACAGTTGCGCTAGGCGTAGTGTTCCAGTAGGATGCACTGTGTAAGCTTAGGAACTGATAGGCGATGTTGATTTGATAACCTAATGTATGGGGACTTCTTATATTACTACGAAAGCACTTCGATAGCGCGGAGCAAACGATCAGTGGCGCCATCTAGTTTTAATTGCGGAATCAGGTGTTCCTAGTACGTTGTGTTACAAACTCCCCCTCTGTCCACGAAGGCGTCCCGACGAGTAGGACAGGATAAAAATTGTTTCCTCGGGTGCCTAGACCACTTCGTATCGATAGTATTGAGTAGTTTCGTTCTGGCTTGGTCTGGTAGTGAACTCCGTTGGATATTCATTCTGTCCCTTCTTCTGGACAAAACTGCAGAAGCCGCCATGGTCAGAGATAAGGTTGAATGATGCCTCTCGACCATTTCGTTAAGCAATGCACTGGAACAGATATAGGCGTATGTATTGTCTTTCGTAACAGTATATCGCTGAAGTTGATATGTTTGCCAATGTGTTCTATTGATTTAGGTTTCTTCACAATACTCGGCATTTCTTCGGTTCATAAAATTTTCTTATAGCCACTCTTCGAATGCGCGTTTGTCGTTAGTTTGTAAGACGACGAAGTGCAAAACACTTTCGTACAGATGTAGTGTTATTATTGTTTCTAATGTGTCCCCAGTGTCTCGGATGAGTCCTTCACAATATTCCTGGTAAGGATGTATTAGAAGATGCTCTGTTTGTAGTTCGCTGAACTGTTGTGTGCCAGTTTGGATGCACTAGGATCGATAGCTAACTCCAGCGGATGTTTCTCTTCTCCCTCCCACTGGACAAAAATTGCATTCAGGGTCACTCTTCGACGTCGAGTTGTGCGTCAGATTGTATGATGAAGTCAGGGCCTCTCTTCAGCTGTCAGTAAGTCGTCAGATTGTACTCAGGATCGCGTTTCGGCTGAGAGTTTGTCATCAGATTGTACTCAGAATCGCTTTTCGGCCCCACGTTGGGCGCCAGTTTGTAACGCGAGGACCCGGACGGACGTACGGACGGTGAAATGATGACACGTACAAATGCGTAAATAAGTTTTATTGTTGTACAGGGGGACGGTATCGCGGACGGGGTCCTTCACGGTATTCCTTAATTGGATGTACCGGAAGATGCACCGTTTACAGTTGCGCTAGGCGTAGTGTTCCAGTAGGATGCACTGTGTAAGCTTAGGAACTGATAGGCGATGTTGATTTGATAACCTAATGTATGGGGACTTCTTATATTACTACGAAAGCACTTCGATAGCGCGGAGCAAACGATCAGTGGCGCCATCTAGTTTTAATTGCGGAATCAGGTGTTCCTAGTACGTTGTGTTACACAGATCATATTTATCTTAAATTACTTACACGCTGGTACTAAACTTGATATTATTTATATATATACTGTGGACTTGCTATTCATTCATAAATGAATGGTTTAATATCTTATAGGTATTTTGAAGTTCTTTCAGATTTAATTGGAGTCAATTACGAATATCAGTTTCTTTTTTGATATCCATTACTTTTTTAATTACGTCATTATTTCAGTTTATTTCATGTATATTTTTGAAAAGTATCACACATAATTTATCATTTTATTAAATATAGGAGACGAGAAAATAATTGTTTTTTTAAGATAACTAAGGATGTATACAATACATTCAATAGGGCACAGATAACAAAATGTTATACTTTAATTAAGTTTGATTAACTTTGATTAAATTGATGTCAATTAAAGACTCAAATAAAAGATAAATTCAAAGAACCGATATTGTATTAATAATTATAAATTAAGTACCTTAAATATCATACACAGCTTTATCAATGAGTATTATAAAACTTCCGAGAAGTAAAAGTATAAAGGCGAAACAAAATTAACTCGCAAGTGATCTAGATTACTTTAATAGTTTCTAAGAAATTATCAGTACCTACCAACCGCGAGCGGCAACAGCAATATAAAGTTCAAATTGGCTTTTTATTTTCAGTGTAATGGAATTTAAATCGCAGCAAAGGATAGTTTCCTTTAAACAATTCCCGAGCAGTTTGCTGCGAACTCTTTCTTTAGTCACGACGGTTAATTATATTTATATATTATTCGTGGCTTTGCGATCGTTAGATACAAGTGTTTGCAACTGATTATGTTATTTTTAATAAAGTATTTTCATGTTAAAGTGAATTTAGCGTCTCGTTATTTTAAATTAGAATTTCTATCACTTAATGGTGATTGCTTCTAAAAAAATATTTCCTTTATATTGTTTTATATATCATTCATTATATTTGGTGCATAAACACTCTTATTTAGTACTTTACCTATTCACGTACTGATTATATATATTTAATTTAAACAAATTAAAAATTAAATCGAACATTGACATAATAAATATCCTGCCATAGGTATATCTATACCATATACAATCAACCTTTATTTGCATGTTTTGATTTATTTTTTTACTTATTGATTTTTTATCTATTGTTAGAAAATTCTCGACAAAGTGATACGAAGAACGAAAATATATGATAAAAATATAACGTAAAAGACGACATTAATTTAAAACGTGTGAATAAAAACACAATCATAATTTTTGTTCGGATACCACTAAAGAGAACTGAAATAATTCCTACAATTTTCAATAGTTATGATTATGGGATAAGTTAAAGAATTGAAAATTAAGATTTATTTAAGTTACTTTTGCTGAAAAAAAGCACTTATATCATGTTTGATTATGTTATAACCATGAGGCGACCACAAATTCTTATAACTTAACAAATCTAAACTAAGTACGTACTTATTATTTAACAAATCTTATCCTATGCGATGTTAGCAATATATTTAACTGACTTATCTGAAATTTTATAATAATAAGCCATTTATTCCAACAAAAATAAATATTAATTTATAGTTAATATTTCTTTTACTGTCTTTACTTATATTATCAATTTCTATATTTTTTACTTTTTACGTCATTGACTCTTAATATTATTAATTCCTAGATTATATTTATAAAATTTTTAGTTTTGTTATTCAATCATTGTTTTTTTTAATTTTATTTTTGACACCTATAATTGCTCATTGTGCTTCCATTTTTTCTTTTTTTTAAGCTGTACTAGTCCATGTTATTTCGGCTATGTTTATTAAATCATCATCCCAACGTTTGCTTAATTAATCGTCTTTATGATCTTTTACTTCTTTTTTTCTTTTTTATTTTCTTAAATATTATAAATATTAATTGGCCGTTTTTATTATGTACAAATATTTTCCATAAATGATTCTTATCGTTAAACTTCTCCATAATAAGTATCTGCCACCCCGATGCATCAGCTGTAAATGGCGCTTAGAATGTGAATATTATTAGAGACATATCATGCTGGTAGTTCCCATAGAGTGTGTATGGAAATGGCAGGTCTATTAATAACTTATCTGTGACTGGTATTGTTATACCGGTTGTTCTTGATAATTGTTTTTATCCTTAAAACTAAATATGCATACAGCATCGGATTGAAGCGTACGAGAACCAAAAGTTATGTAATGGATGGATGACACAATAGACATCGACATAATATATAAATTAAAACCTAGATTTATTCTTCCTCAAACCGATATTATTATTGTTACATTTTTTGCAAATTTATTAAAAAAAATATTAGTATCCAAAAAAAATACTTGACGTATTAACATTTTCTTACTACGAGTATATAAAAACTTACGTTTAATTAAGTTTACTTGTAACTTGTGTGCAATTGTTAAAGTATTGTATAAGTATAATATCATAAATTCTTACTTTAAATAGTATGTAGATAGAACAAAAAGAATAAAAGAATTTCAATATGTTAACAAAAACTTTAAAGTAGTTAATAACCATGGTTTCGCGAACGATATACTAGTACTATCCGCTGCTAAATAAATGTCTTTTCATAAGCTCGCATCCTATGTTACACTGCTTTCGAGTCACCTAGTGGTGAACCACCGTCACAGATTTTGCTGGCCTGTTTTTAGGAACCCATACATCAATTTTCTCATAAACAACCTATATCCATTCCAAGGTTTGCAACTTATTTTCCAAAAACAAAAGTATTAAGTGTAACAAAAGTATGATGCTTAATGTAGAGTGGACAATCCGTTTTCATACCTGATACATGCAGGATTCGTAAAAGCACATGCACAAACCTCCATCACCGCCAGCCACCACAATTCATAAGCGCTCTACATTTAGAATTACATATATTTTCTATTTTACTTCTTGCGGATAATATCAAAATAATTTTATTATTACTTTTGTATTATGGATCTCCGCAAAGTAACGCCTAATACTATAACTTATTTTCCATTTACGTATAATAGATATATTATTAAAAAGTTGTAGCTGCGAATTTAGTCGCTTTAACTAGTTTTTAAGTACTTTCAATAATGCATATATTTTTTCGCTGTCCTCGAAAAAAAAACGGGTTTTTTAAACCGTGTTGCTACCTCGGTGCATAAGCTTTAATTGTGCCAAATTTCATCAATGCTAGTCCAGCAGTAGATGTATGTTAGGCGTTATTCATTCGCTGTATGAGTTAACAAGCTCATTCAAGTTTTTATAGTAATGTGATACAATAAGATATACTAGAGTGATGTAACGATTGTGATTGATAAACATTAATAGCAATAAATGCAGCCCGCTAGCGACGGACGTCTGGACAGACAGCGTCCGACCGTCACACGTCCATCAGTTCTGCTCATTGCACTCATTGCACAATTTGTACCTTCCCTCCAATCTCGACTTAGGCATCCACCAATCGTTGTTATTATAGCCTCAGGGATCGACATGTCTTGCGTTTTATTTCGAAATAATTTGTATTGTCTACCTATTTGATTACAAGCTGAGTCTTTATTTAGAGTATTGTATAGTAATATTAATTCATTGTTCTGAAGCAATTGTCCCTAAGAACTGTAATTTTTGTTACTATTCTAGGGGACTATTGTATGTTATTACGAAATTTGACTCACCTAAATTTTATTTTGGAACCATATATAGTTAATGATTGCAGGTTAATTGTAAATTTTAGCGTTATACATTATGAACCTCATAAGAAAAATTTATTAATAGTATAAGAAGGTTCTCTGTGTATAGCTAAAACAAATAAAAAGGTTATATTCGTTATATTTAGTTACGATATTGAATCCCTTTTTGATAAGTACTTGATTATAAAATTTATATAATTTTAGTGTTTTTCAAAGTAAACGATAACTTATTCCGTCACGAGAAACGATGGTATCGAAATTCAAGTATAATGAGTTTGTAAATTGGTTAGCTATGTCGCTAGTAGTTAGGTGAACTCATTACAGAAGTAGTTTTTTCAACATAAGTCGGCACTCAGGATCGTGCACCCTGTAATAAACGCAACAATCAAGCAACGTTCACTAATTTACTAAGGGTTCTGCATAATATTATTGTGTGAAATCAATTCATTAAATAGTAATGTAGTTCCAAAAAGTTTATTAAATAAATAAAATAAAGAAAGAAAAAAATTACCTTTTCTTTTACAGATTTAGTCTTATTTTCATACTACACTATAAATCAAATCTCTGCAGATCGTAGAGAAACTTTTGGATACTTTATGAACTTGTAGAGTTAAATGAACATTATGGGTATATTTTTTATAAGTCATTAAGTATTTTCAATATTATTCAATTTTATATTCTGTATTTTGGTATGGTATAAAAATTAACTTATTACGTTTCGTTATTTTTCTTTTTCTTTCTTTTTATATTTCTCGTATTTCACTTCTTGTCTTATTCTTTCTGTTACTCAAAGGTTGACTGGAAATGATCCCTTTTAGGGATAGTCCGCCCTTGTACATGAACTATTTATTTTCCTCTTTTCTGTTAATGTGTGAGTACAATAAAAAAATAAATAAATAAACTGAGGTCTAACATTACATTTTATAAGGACTACAGTTACCGTGTTATCCTTTATTTTTGAAAATTTTTATATATAAGTGTACCTAACATTCCATTTTCAAACAAAATTTAGTTTAAAAATCAACCTTGGAAACATTACCCGTTTGAACTGTAAGTGAAATGTGACTGCTTCGTTTTTAGTTTTATTATTACAATTTTCAATAAAATTCAAATATTCATAATATTATTGTTTCAATTTACTTTTTTAATCTATATTTTTAAGTTTTTTAGTTAAGTAAATATTATCAAATTAAAAAATCGAGTTTAAAGAGATGTTCGGTTTTCAAATTTCTGCCGACCTGATATTAGCGGGCCTTTAAATTATTTTAGAGAATCCTAATAATAACTACTTCAAAGGAAAACAAATTAATTTTCTAAGCACTTGCGTGTTTGCGTTACAGCACTATTAACTTCATAAATGAGGTGTATTTCCTGAACGGTCTCACTTATAATGGTACCGGTTTCTGCGGTTTTACGTCGGTTTTCGTTAACCGAATATCTTATGTAGATTGTTATCGATTTATTAGTTTTGTTTGCTTAGTGGTTTGAATTTAATTTCGATTAGATACTGTTCCTACATTTTTTATTTATTATTTGTCTGTAATTCATAAAAGCTTTTTTCCATTTCATTCTAATTTATGTTGTGGCATTTAGAGCGTTATGGGATTCATGAACAAAATTGTAATTAGATCCTTTTAAATAGGGGTCAAGTAGGAATCGCCATGGAGAAATTCGAGAGAACACATTATATGCTTACTTATTATATCATATGTTTTATATACATATCAAAAATAAATTATTACAGCTGAGGTGTTTCATCAGATTACACTTGAATTTAAGATGAAATCGTTACTGAATTTGACCGAGCCGATAATTTATTTGACTCTCAATAATTTGTATGTGAGACATGTAAATTTGTGATAGCTTCATAAACTTTATCGAGTTTTTATACATTTGAATCTATGTATATTTTTATATTGACTTATATTTCTACTTCTAATAGAGCAATGAATACAGTTTCTTAAACATGTGTTGTTGTTACACTTACATTACAAATAACAAGAGCGATGCAAGTTATTTATCAAAATTAGACATTAAAAGTTAAATAGTGTAAATACTAATAAAGCTAGAACAGAAATGTTTTTCTCCACCCCATTTCACTAAAGATATAATATTGCCAAATCATGTTAATATTATTTACAGTTCCAATATGGTTGTTGAGATTTATTGAGGCGATACGACGGCACCAGGAGCGCCGCGTGTCCTCTTCCTGGAGTTGACAAGCAAATAAATTGCGAGATCAAAGTTCAGTACTAGAAAAACATCGTATCGAAAGGGGCGGGTCGTATGTCATGTATCGGGAGATGATCGCGCGGAAACGGAAGTAGGAGTAGAGGAAGCGAAGCATCGCAGCATACGAGCCCACTTCCTGGGTGCGCGTTGCCTTCACTTAACTCAGCAGGGTGCGCTGAAATTATCTGTGTACTTCCGTGAATAGCTCATAGAGACGTCTGTAAATATGAAGATTATGCAAATAATTATATATTAGGTAATTATATAAAATTTATGTTTTTCAGCGTTCATTTAGATCAGGGATACTTTAATCTATCACAGGACAAACTAATAAAATCACAAAACTTGTTTTGACTTGTTTTGTAAACGCCTAGAAGAAATAAAAAAAAATAATGGTACAAGTTAACAAAATTAAAGTTAAAAAAATGCTTACCTATGCTTACCCATGCTTGCTTGGTAACGGGGCGAAACTATTGTAACTAGCCAAATCATCTAACAACATGTATAAAACATGTTGTCCCGACCCCATTTAAATGGGGATAAGGGCAGAAGAATAATGAGTGCAAACTAAAATGCTAAAAGTAGCATAGATTATAGAAAAATAATAGTACCATTACTTTTATATTACGAACCTTCGCAAAGTAACGCCTAATAAAAAAAGCTTTAATATAGTATTAGAAATTACTACTTGAGATCAATATACGTGATAACTTCGAGGCGTGAAAACTGTTGACATATGAGATAATGTAGCGGAATGGACAAGGATATTATTAATTTGATGCATCAGGCAGATAGCCGCTAAGACGGCGGCCGATCGCGAGGGTCCGGCGAACATGTGGACAATCTTTCACGCTCATCTGTACGCTCACCCTTTTATTGATCCACCCTTAACTGTTGCAGTAGCGTGGATGAGTATAGGATATATTGAATTTATTAAATATATTTACGGTTTAAAATACTTCAGAGGCAAAATTATTACTGCATTAGGTTATAATATTGGAATTATCCTAGAACAATAGTCTTACGCAATTACTCGCAAGTAACTTAGCGTAAACCGCCACAGGTATGGCCATGTAAGAAGACGAAAGTGTTATAAGTAGATAGTACTGAATCTACCGGAAGAGAGGTAAAGAAAAGAGGTAAAGCATCTGACTTCTTCGTCTAATATAAACAAAGACCTCAAAAGAATCCAATCGCCAGAGCTGATAAGCCAAGACTGTGGACCTTAGTGCAAAAGTGACTAGACCAGTATCTGGCTGAATAGAATAGTACCACCCTCATTTCTTACCGAGGTGTCGTAAAAGGCGACGAAGGTATGGCGAACCGCCGTGTGGTATCCGGCTGAGTAGAATAGACCAACCTTATTTCTTACCGAGGTGTCGTAAAAGGCGACTAAGGTAAGTTGACCCACCGTGCGGTATCCGGTTAAGTAGAATAGACCAACCTCTTGCTTACGGAGGTGTCGTAAAACACGACAATGGTAAGTTGATGTCAGGCAGGCGGCCGGTTGTAAAATACGTAGCCAAATCATGTGATATGTTTATAAGGTATTGTGCCGACCCCACTTAGAGTGGGATAAGGGCAGGACGATGATGTTGGAATTATCCTAGCGTATAGCAATGAAAAAATTAATTGAAAATCCACAATAACTGAACATTCTAAAAGTTAAATTGAAATATAACTATGGTTTTTCACGTTTGCACGATTTGTTATTACTTCATAAAACCTGTATATATTCGCTGTAAATAAATAAAGTATATGCTTTAAAATACATACAATTTCTTAATTTTTCTCTTCGTTTAACATTTGCTTTTCAAATTGTCAGTTTTACGCTGAACAAAGCTTTCCATGTGGCATGAACTTATGCAGCTTGATTTTAGTGGCTCATTTAGTTTCTTCTATTTTTTAATTAAGCAAGTTTTTCATTCGCGTATACATATTTAATTCTTGGTATATTATGTACTATACTATTAGTACAGTTTATTTGGCAAATAAAAAAACATTTACAATATCCAGAATTGCATAAATGCAATTTAGCAATTTGGTATATTATAAATGTTTCTATTTACTTAGATTTAAAGTGAAGACATAAATTGTCTTAACCTATACAAAAAAAAAATAATTTAAATATAATAAATACATCCATAATGATCGTGAATCCATAATGTGGCTAATATTCTTAAATTGAGTTTGCAATATAAAATATATGATATAAATATGTGTTTTGTATCTTTTAAATATTAAATGTATTCTAAGTATAGAGCTATGACGTCACTAACAATCATAGAAGAGATTTTATTCTTTATCCAAAAAAACACATGAAATGAAAGTTATAATTTGTGATTACCATCTTTTTGGCGTATCCATATTAATATTTCATCTGGTTGATTAGAGTCCAGAGCATGGGGTGCGGGGAAGAGAGCGTGAAATTGTCTGCTCACTTCTGTAAATATAATTTCGGCGACAAAAGGACTATAAATGATATACTCAGGGTCGCAGTGCAAGTGCGTGTCACATTTCTTGTTATACGAATTTAAATTTTATCCCCTTGCTACATTGACAGCAGGAAACTACCTAATATGTACGATTAAATAATAATACTGTAATAAGTTTGTTGATTTGCTAACTATGACGTCCTATAACAAAAACACTACTATGATGGGGCCTTAAGTTAAGACACAAAGTACCTGCAATTCTTTAAGTGATATTTATATAATAAAACTATTGTGCACTTAATTATAATTTTAGAAAACATATAAACAAAAGTTTAAAAAATAAAAATTAATATTTATTTATTATGATCGAATGATTGCCGTATCTTTAGCCGATTGGCGAGCGTCATTTATAAAATATTCTGTAATTTCAAATAAGCTTCTTCTAATCTGCATAAAAATGTTCGACCTACATTATTTCGCATCCCTGTAACCGCATAAAAGAAAACAATTAATTTTCTTATTCAAAAAGTAACGATGCAAACTGATTTGTTACCCAACTTTCGTCTTAAAGTTCATACTCAAAGTTGGTCCTAGAGCTTTATTGTATTAATGCACCAGATTGTGACTAATGGAATCACAGAACAAATAAATTCAAAATGTAAATAGTGGAACGGTGAAATGCTAATAATAAATTTCACCATTTTAATAACTGTAACTGTGTAGGGGAGCTTCTGGCCTGTTAAGTCAATATAACACTTCCATTACTCCAAATTAAATTCCTCGGGGAGAGAAATGAAGTTTTTATTCAACTCAGACAAAGGCCCGGAAGAAACTGGCCATGTTGTATTTTTATACAGTATTCAACCTTACGGGTGTACTCTTTTTCAATTTAATAAGTATATCATTAAAAATATAAATACATAAAACGTATATATCATTAAATGTTTTAAATATTTTTTACAATGGCAAGAAAATGCTAACGATATTTAAAGATAAAAAAAAGAGTTATTAGCCAGAAGCGAGGAGAGGTCGAGCTTTCCGGTTGGTATTAGAGTGTGAAGCTCTGTTATTAAATGTGCGGTCTCAAACAATAGAGCTTTCTGAATTCTTATGACTCAAAAAATTAAGTGAGAGTTAGTTCTTTTCTTCTATCAGACTATTGTACTATTTCGTACAATTTTTTCACCGAGTCTTCAAACGTGGCTGTTAACTGATTAGTGACCTTTAAATATCTAATAACTTATCGATATACTATTACATAATATCCAAAATAGACTAGATTTTTTTTATCCTTTAATTATTCTCGACCATAGACGAGTTAATTAATTTTTTTGTATGAATAAATACATTAAATACCTAAATAGATATATAAATCATGCAGTACCCGCGACGTAAGCGGAAAACACGAACTCCAGATAGACTTCCGAGATCTGTTGATCTGATGTGATCTTATCTCGGGGTTGGATCTCATAATATTTTCTTTATCGTCAAATGATGAATGGTTATTATAAATATTTTGCACGTATAAAGTAGTAGAGACATGATAAAAATTCATATTACCGTTTGGTTATTTCATTATTTGATCTATGAGAAAAAACTTGCCAACTGTAAGGTTGATATTGCTTAGATATAAGTGGCTACAAACAAACGCCTGTAACTCCACTAAGCCTGATGAGCTAGCAAGTGTGCGTCGCGGGTGTAAGAGTATTAATATTTTAGAGAATTAATCATTATAATCCTAGCGACAAACAAGCAACCCTCGGGAGTGCGAAGAATATAATGAAGTTGTCATTTTTTAGGCAAGAGGGAGCCTGGAGGAAATCCAAATTGAATCATGCGGCGAGGGAATTGTGCTATTATGTTATTAAGCAGCGGAGGGCAGGACCCCGTTCAAGTTATTTTTTATCCGGAGGGCGGCGAGGAGACAGTTAACAGTTTTCACAATAGAATTATGATATAATTTGAGACAACAAAAGGAACGTTGGCATGAAGTCTATGGCGGGTGTTAATTCATCTACTTAATGACATGCAGTGCTAATATTGTACAAATATTGATTTTTTAATTGCAATGTATTATAGCTATTTATTAATTAAATAAGACTATGTCTCAATAATATATAAATAGTATTTATTTCATTATTTAGGAAAATATACATGAGATTAACGCATAAAATCCTAGTAATACAAAACCGAAAGTTTTTAAGTGTGTTCCTAATGTCTTGAAACGATGAATTTCTTTAGTAAAACTATGATATAAACAAAATTGATTAATTTTTTTGTATATAAAAGATCTACACTTAATGCTTTAGGGCAGAAATTTAAGAAAATTATAATTTTAATTAGTACTAAAGTTTAAAATTAATTTTGTTTTTAATTTAATTTGGTTTCATTTAATAGCTAGATAAATAATGTACCACACAAAGACGAATAAAAATGAAATCAAGGTGATTGTGTATTAAGAAATTTATGTACGTATTATTAAATAGCGAAGAGTTCAAAACTAATCAAGATGTCTTAAAAAGCATGACAAGTAATTATTTTGAAGGGAGTTTTAATATTGCCAGTCTTCTTAATCTAATTAAGTATCGTAATAACACTTATTTTGTGAATGTTGCAACTTCTTTTGGTTCAACATACAAACAGTACATTATTATATTCACTTACTTCATTTACTCGTATCCATTATCTAATTCTATATCGCACTCAAAAGAGCTAAGAGTGAAATGAAAGCTTTTATCCATATGTCAGAGAGAGTACTTACAGCGGCTTATTGTCACCCCCGCTGGAGAATTTGATAAAGCGTGTGCGAATATTAACAAAAGGAATATCTTGTTAAATTGATATTGTTCCTTGGTTCATGCGAATTTCAACTCTAGATACTCATATTTGCATGCAGAAATTTCTATAACCGATTGCAATAATAAGAAGACTTACGTCATTTTAGTGTAATGGGCGTGAAATTGTCTCCGTTGGAAAATGTATAATTCAAAGGGGAAGATTAAAATATTATCCATGTTAAGTAAATATTCAAATGAATATTTTCCGTGTTAGACAACAATGAGCGTTGGCAGGGTGAGGGTAGGCGCGTAATTTGATAGATACCTATCTACAAAACGATCGTTCGTTAAGGGACGACTCTGTTATCATAAATTATAAGCGCGATTTAGGATTTAGAGCAATTAAACGGTTCTTAGTTAAACTTTGACTCTGAAATATGTTCAGTTTAAATAAGCTTATATTTCATTAAAAATGCGTCATTTACAAATAATTAAACTTTGTTAATATATATTTGTTTATATTTATGTTACTATCGAATAAGATAATTTCACTTTCATGAATTTATATAAAACAATCTTGTAGAGTATTTGCGTTGTAAAATATTTTTTTTGTAATTCATTAACACGACCTATTCACTAACATACACAATGCTTAAGCATTTAAAATTTCAATAAGAATTTGCACTGCTCATATTGACAGCTCACTTTATTCAGTTAAATACATCACAAAATGAAATAAAATTCAAATAATTCTAAAGTTTCCTTAATTTAATTATATTCAATTTAATTCCAGTGACTGTAAATTGTTTTTCTAATTTGAACGTATTCAGTAGTTTTTTATATGCAAAATCAATTCACCTTAACAAGCGAATCTTGTTAATTCACTAAAAATAATTGATGTAGCGTGTGCCAATGAGTGCAGTCTGTGACAATGTGTCATGTAAATTATACACTTGCGCTCAGAACCAATACCGCTGGGACACACCATTGTTATAATAAAACGCCATCTCACAGTATTAACGTACAGCGACAGGAGCTTGAAATAAGACAGAAATTAATAAAAGTAAAATATAAACTTTCATTATCGTTTTATAAGACACAAGTAAATTTTGGGAACGGAAAAAAAGTGTTTTTTTTTATTTAGTTCACAAAACTTACATACAATTGAGGATATCAAAATTCAACATAATAATTCGCTTACAATAATTGTTGTCTTCTTGATGTGAACCTAGCATGCTTACAAAGAGTACCACACGTAAATTATTACAAAATACATAATTTAAATTTTAGTTTAGATACCATCTTTTTTTTTAAATTAATTTTACTTAAATATATAGATTAAGAGCACAGTGTTGTTATGTAAACCAAAGAAACAACAATGAAAGTTTATATTTTACTTGCCGTTTCCCTTAATACATTATAGATCAATCTTGTTAATATATTCAAATTGTTTTTGCTTTTTAAACCATTTTCCTTCTGACAAAGTCAAACTGTGCTCTGTTATTAAGTTTAACTATTAATAAAGAAAATTTATGTATATTCTTTACATATTCTTTGTGGTACAAAAAAATTTTGGCTGTATTTTAGAGGGGACTATTGGAAGGATCACATTAAACGTGGCATGACCTGGATGCGAAATTTATGTACTAAGGTCTTCAAAGCCCCAAGAATATTATCCGAGACTACTCATTTTGACATTACAAAGAAGTTAAGTTAAAGTCAACTTATAATAAAATTATGTATTTATAAAATTAAATATTAATTATATATTTAGTATATCTAAATCTATAATAATGGACTACCATGATATATATATATATATATATATACCATGATATATATATATATATGTCGCATCCTGGCAACCAACGTTCCATCATTAAAAATATATTGAAAATACATTGAAAATAGAAGGCGCAGCGGTGACAGAATGCAGACGGCGCATGTGAGAGATGAAGACAGATGCTTGTCATGGCGCAGTTGTGAAAATTGTTAAGAAGAATATAAAGTTGAAGATAAGCGTTGTACTTTTCCATATGCACGATACCCTTATTACGCCCACTAATGTCTAAGAATAATGTCCAAGATACTGATGAGTCTACATCAGTCGTGGGATTCAATCGTGCAAATGGATGGATAGTATGAAGAGACTATGATGACTCACAATGGCGGATACTACAAGAGTTCCGAAAGAAAACAATACAAACAACAAAAAAGAAAAGAAAAAAAAAAATTTCCAAGCGAGACAAATAATATCAATTTGCCGGAGTTTAATCCTGATAAGCGATGATTTTACGTAAAATTGTGGTGTACTACAGCTGACTTATACTTGGACGGAAAAACAAAAAAAGATACATTTTCTGGAAATTTTTGCGGCTGCACTTTTTAATTTAAGCAATGATAGATCAATGGATGATTAAAAATCATTCTGTATATGCCTGTTTTCGTGTTACGTATTTGTTGAATTGTTGGAAGAATTTAAATATAGTGCAAATAGCAGCATGAACGGTGATTACGCATTTGGTACAAAATTGATATATGACTGCAATGGCTTGCATTCACAACGGAGATATCTTCGCGTCAAAAGCTGCACCAGGAACTACAAGTATACTCCTGTTTGAAACGAAAGTTATTTATAGAGGATCGCAGATTCAACGCGATCCCAAGTCAAGGGTCTTAGTTGCGATCAGCAGTGCACAGAAAAATGGAGTGTCGCAAACGGATATTGGAACCAAAAGACTATTGTCCGTGGTACTGTGGTAAGCTCTGGACAACGATGACAAGCAGATTACAAATTATTTGTGTGCTACAGGTGTAGCAGGCTGGGTCACGTCGCAAATCGCTGCATGGCCAATGGACCTGCTCTTTGAGGTACCAGTACACCGACGAGTAGACTGTAGACCAAAGTCTGGTCAAACCGCCATCAGGAACTTTCACATCATTTGGTAGGTGTTATTACTTTGATTTGTTTCTGGGCCTGGATGTTCTCTCATAAAAGAGACTATACATAGCTTATAAATTTAGTTGGGTAATAATTAATAATGTTGTCATTAATAGGGATGGCTGACAAGAATGTTTATAGTACCTTGCAAATGATTGTCAAATAAAGTAAACGGTTTTACAACTGAAATTATAAGAAGGGGTGAACTGTTAACCATTTGCCAATTCAGCTCTTTTAGTCAAAAACATAATGTGTCTTATTGTCTTACAAAAATACCTGAGAGTCAAGTACCTATTGACAATGACAAGATTTGTGGTAACGTAATTTGTGTTGATGTTTATACAGACGGGTTCTTGGTTCGGTGGGTCGGTGACTGTACCAGAGTATCGTCTGTAGCCCAGTAGAAATCGGCATCTGCTCAGGGTGGTCCGTGGGTACGCAGTGAGCGATAGCTCTGGGGGTCGATGACACCAGGGTATCGTCTGTAGCCCGGTAGAAATCGGTATCTGCTCTGAGTAGTCCGTGGGTACGCAGGGAGCGATAGCTCTGGGTGATATAGTCGGGTCTAGCTGTGTAGCGATGGCCGTGGGTCATGTGGACTCGTTATCCCTGAGGGAAGACCCTTCTGCTGAGACAGAAGCGGTAGACCACGAACAAGATACCTGGGTTGTTTTTGAAGTAAATTCTGATAGGTTTTCTGTTTATTTTTGTAATGTCATGGTGAGTGTCAGTCAATGGTACTCTGCCTCAGTACTTTTCGTATGCATTATGGGTTTGGCATGGCCTTACATGTTATTTGTTGGGTTTCATAGTTCAATGATCTTATCACTATCACTTATCACTTATGACGAGATATAATTTTCCTTGTTTTGTTCGTTTATTAAAAAGATCTAGACCCCAATGACCCAGATGTTGTAGGATAGGCCGAACGGAATTTCTGGGTTCGTTTATTTGTTACAGATCAACACACGGGGACGTGTGTCTCGCAGGATGGCCGTGTCGCATCCTGGCAACCAACGTTCCATCATTAAAAATATATTGAAAATACATTGAAAATAGAAGGCGCAGCGGTGACAGAATGCAGACGGCGCATGTGAGAGATGAAGACAGATGCTTGTCATGGCGCAGTTGTGAAAATTGTTAAGAAGAATATAAAGTTGAAGATAAGCGTTGTACTTTTCCATATGCACGATACCCTTATTACGCCCACTAATGTCTAAGAATAATGTCCAAGATACTGATGAGTCTACATATATATATATATATATATATATATATATATATATATATATATATATATATATATATATATATATATATATATATATATATATCATGGTAACAAAAAAGACGTTCTCTTTTTTTGACATCACCTACAATTGAAATGTAGGAAATATAAATATTTTTGTTTGATAATTTTCACTGTGGTGCGAATATCTCCTGCGGCTGTATATCGCGGGGGTGTAACATGTTTATATGTTTATTTTAATACGCGTGTCGTGCGTATAATACGGAATTTATTACGGCACGACCCTCGGCCCGATTAATGTGATACGGAAGATTTGAATTCAGAGCATTCACTTGGATTGGTAGATTCAGGAGGGAGGTATTAAGTAGTGTTAGCAGTCAACCTGTCATAGTGATGAATGTTTCATATTTAAACCTATACAGCTGCCTATACGCGAGATTAAGGTTAGACAAAACTTTGAAATTAATATAAGCTTACTTTAACTTTACTTAATATATAATAATATACATATTATATACATAATACTTAACTTATATTATGGATCTCCACAAAGTAACGCCTAATTGTATAAATTATTTGAATATGAGCTATCTTGTGAATGTATTAATTTATTTAAGATTACACAAAGTGAGTCTAAATATTATTTATTATATAACAAAGTTTAAAAGTAACAAGGTAATTCAAATTCTAATTATTTCTAATTAAAAAAAAATGTTACAAGCATTTTCGAATAGTCAAATGATTGTCAACAAAGATTATGTTATGATGATTAAACTGTTGTATTGAACAAATGACCAGTATATATCATTTACGAAATTCAAAAGAAATTAAAGATTTTATATTATCACTGGAAAATATAGAGGCCGATATCGCCCCTATGGAGTATCTATTATTTCCTTCAGATCTTATTTAAGGATCGAGAATCACGGATGTGCAATGATTTATGACCACTAATAACAAGAAAAACTGGCTATAATCTATTTTCATGCATATACAAATCGGTTGAACAGAAAACCATAAAACACCCCACACAAAGAATCTTTATGTAAACATAACATACATAAAAAGCGTTATATCTGTTGTTTTAAGTCATTTCGAAAGTCATTAATCAGAAGCATTGTTTGTATTGTATTTGAGGCAGCCGGTACCCATGATTAGATTTTATTACAAAGTACATAGACGTTGCATTCGACCTTTAAAGGGTACTCACACAATCGATATACGATATGAGATATAATGAGCAAAATTGCAAATGCTAAGCTGTAGTATTGAAATTTTAGATCCTCCTCCTCCTCCTCGAGTCGTCTTTCTCAATGCTAAGGGTCGTGACCCCCACTTCACTTTGGTGCGAACTATGTTGCGCCAACGGGGTCTGTTATGCGCAACGTGAATGGCCTCATACATCCTGCTGTCAAGAGTGGGGCGGATTTGATCTGTCCAGCGCATTGGACTTCAACCTCGTGGTCTCTTCCCCTGGATTTTGCCGGTGATGACCATCTTTTCAAGATTATCACCACTTTCACGCACAATATGGCCAAAGTGCTCAAGGACTCGTTGAAGGCAGATGGTTGAAAGCCTAGTTGAAACGTTGAGTTCCTTGAGAATTGACAAATCGTTCTTTTGACAGTCCAGGGGATGCGCAACATTCTCCTCCAACACCACATCTTGAAGCCATCTACGCGCCTACGGTCATTTTAGATAAATAAACTAATTTCACCTTTCATAGAATGGTTTTTGTCTATTTATTAATATGTTATCAGCTGGTGATGGGCTAAGATATTATAGTTCTGTTTTATTACCATTTTGTTATTCACAGGTATATAAGTGGAAAAGAGCAATAATTTTTAAACAAAACGTTTGCTACACATATAAAAGAAGAATTATGTGCTCTTTAAAGTGAGTGAAATCAAATATACACAATCAATGTTAATTAGAACTAACGAAACTCAGCAAGCATGTTGTTACATACATACTTTGATTATTAAAAGGGAACAAGTTGCAACCTATCTTTGGCGTAGTTTTCTATGTAGTATTCTTATGTTATATTTACAGTTTATCATGCGCTTTTTGGTTTAGCCGTGTGGTATCCAGCTGACTAAAATAGACCACTCTCATTTATTACCGAGGTCTCGTCAGAGGCGACTAAGGTAAGTCGACCCGCCGTGTGGTATCCGGCTGAGTAAAATAGGCCATCTTCATTCCTCACCGAGATGTCGTAAAAGGCGACTAAGGTAAGTTGACTCACTGTGTGGTATCCGATTGAGTAGAATAGATTACCCTCTTTCTTACTGAAGTTTCGTAAAATACGACTAAGGTAAGTTGATGTTAGGCAGGTGGCCGGTCGTAAATTACGAAGCCAAATCATGTGACAGCATGTTAAGAGCATGTTGTACCGACCCCACTTAGAGCGGGATAAGGGCAGGAGAAGGCACCCTAAGACCATGAACGTAATAATAGACTGATGCTGTAAGTAAAATCCCTTATGCGATAGCACTCTAAATGGACAAAATTAAAAAGACAATTAAAAGGCAATCATTGATTTTGTTTGAGACGAGCAAATTAAATTAACATGGCTTATTTTCCCCGCTTGATCCAAGAGAGACAAATAGTCTAAGTAAAATTTATGTATCGGAATCAAATTCAATTTCGCCTTTGCATTTTTATTTGATTTTAGGACCGTAACTTTCAATGTCTGCGCTTACTGTTGATAGGGCAATGTTAACAATGGCCCTTAATTGGAATTATTTTTTACTGTAGAAAATACTACTGAATATACGACTACGATTTATAAAATGTTTTTAAAAATATCTCATCATCATTCTTTTCTTACTCTTATAAAGTGTTTCCCTTCTAAATAGGATCGGCACAATATGTCTACATATTATTCTATGATTCGTCAACTCAGGAGCTATTCCAAATATATTCATATCAATCTTCACACAATCCATCTATCTTTTTTTAGTCTTTCTCTCAACATATGACTAGACAGAGTCCGAATAATTCCATCCACAATCATATTTAAAACTCTTTAGTCACTTGATTAGTCATTCCTCATTACAGGGTAATACCTAAGTAGGTATTATCATGTAATGAGGAATCTTGTACTTTTCATCTTTTCTATAATGAGCGCAACTTTCAGACTTCCCCTAATATACTAATTTCGTATTCTATCAAACATATTGTAAACCACACATTCACCTTAACATTCTCATCTCAAATTCGGAATTCCATAGTACAGAACTCACAATAAAACTATTTTGCTGTAATCCACTGCATGCATGCAGGCAATATTCACTTACCTTATACATGTAGGACAAGGCACCACACGTATCATTTTTTTGTGATACGTGTGGTGGTAATTACATATAATCTCTTAACAAACACGGTTTACAGCAAAATAATTTTATTGTAACTTCTATTCTCATCTAAATTATTTGCACTTTTCTTTCATTCTGTTCCTTTAAAAATATCACATTATAAAAAATATTGTGTTGCTAGAGCTGTGATAGCCTAGCGGTATGACCGGTATGACTCTCTTTCGAAGGGTCACGGGTTCAAACCCAATTGGGCAGGAACCAATAAGGTGTCCTGTTAAAAATGTGTCTAATTGTTAATTGCAATTTATCACATAATTTCCTTTTCCATGAATGCAAACATCGTGAGGAAACCTGCATATCTCTTGAGAATTCTAGGGATATGTGTAACCTACCAATTCGCATTGGAGCAGCGTGGCTCTTAGCTCCAATTCGTCTTCCAAAAACGGAGAGAGGAGTTCTATGACCAGCAGTGGGAAAGTAACAGGCCGTTACTTTTATTATATTGCTATATTTTTAATATGTGTTTATCAGACATCCGCTGGTCATCACATTAATAAAACAACTGTTGCTTCTCGGGATACTTATTTCAATCTCGTGAAATTTGTTTTCGTTCAGGATTTTTCTAATCTTCTTTAGCATCGTTTATATTGATTATAGCGCTCCTGCCTTATTTATATTCAGCGGGGGTTTTTTCATCACGCCCTGTGCTTAATATCGCAATTTGTGTCGTAGCTGGCGTAAACCGTGAAGACTTGTCACTTTACTCTCAGGTCTTCCGTCTTTCTAAGGTATCGTTACTTTGTTACTATTTCAGATCATTTAAAAGTTCAAAATAGCATCATAAAAAGTCCGAATTTGAGTCTTTTTGTTGTAATCAAATTTTCTTTTATTATTTGAACTATTATTAAATTACTACCAGCACCTGCTAACTACAATGGCGTTAATGTTTTTCTTCTATTACTCTAACGTTTTAATAGTATTTTATTAAATATCTGACTAATTGTCTTAACTTAATTTTTATTTTTTTATATACTTTATTTGTTTTTAGTTGTATATACTTTATTTGTTTTTAGTCCTAATTCACTAAGATTAGTTTCGTTAGTTAACTTTGTATAAAATAGTACATAGTATTATTGATTGCTACTTACTTAACTTATATGAATCAAAAGTTGAAACAATTTTTTTAGTACCATGTAATAAATTTTTACTTACTCTTTAATTTTTGTTAATTGTTAATTGTTCAAAATAAAAAGTTCTTTTAACTTGATAATCTTACTACTGATGTGAAAGGTTACTTGTACAAAAAAAAACCAGCAAAAAGATTGGTGTATTCTCTCTTTAAAAAATTATAATTATTTTAATATGTTGTATATGTAAAACGTTTATTCTTTTCTTCTTTTTATTTTCTGTTGCACATTCCTAAATATTATGCCTTGAATGTCCCAATAGGATTTGAAAGCGCTCAAAAACTATGGCGCCGCAGATCAATTAGTTCCAAGTAATAAACAAAGCAAATATGTCCGTTATGGAAAGAATTCGGCTGCCAGCAAACTTCTTTTGATGCATCAATCAAAATCATACACATAATGAAATCATCATTTGGGTGGCCATAGAGTGGACGCTTCTGAGAAATTTAGACGGACTCCAATGTGCACGGCCATTATCACATTCCTGTATTATTAATTAGAACTTAGATAGCTACAGATCCGAAAACGACAGTGCACAACTTTTTGGAAAGGTCCAGAATTGAATGCACCTTATTAATTTGGGCAAGAAATCAACGGAAAGGGAAATATATTTGGCATTCTGTAAAATATGATAAAATTTTGAAATTTGTTATAAATGAATAAAGTGGTATAAATAGGCCTTTATTCTATTTTACGTTCAGAACCGTACACGTATTTGAATGCGGCACCTAAATTTTATTACTCCTATAAAATATCTAATTAATCGTGTAATAACATGCATACATTGAAGAGTAACTCACATTTAAGAAGTTTATGAAGGAAAATGAATTATTTTTTGCTATGCATTATATGCTCGACGATAAATTCTCTAGATGGTTTGTAGAGGTAGATTAAATATATATTTGTGTATTTTCCGCTCATTATTAACATTATTTTAAATAGTTACAGAATACAGGAAACATTATGGATTAAGTTTTTATAACAGATGCCACAGTTACGTTAAGACTTTTAAATGTATGAGTGTATGCAAGAGCATTGGCTATCAAGTGTTTAGATTGGACAGCTTTTGCAAATGTACCTGCCACGATTTGAAGACATCCTCTATTTTACCTTATTTCCAATGGAGAACAAACGGTACTACAAGAACGCCGCCAAAAACGTTTAGTCCACGACTCTACCACGTTGTAGGAACTCTTTCACCGCCATCAACCATCTCAACAGCTATTACTTTACCTAAAGCAAATCATACTTATTGCAAAACAACTGAATATGGACCACATATTTTAGCTAACAGAACAACCGTGGAAAATGTGACAAATCCTGCGGACAAAAATACGACAAGCCTTAATAACACACATGTTAATGGAACCAATATTACAAATATTACTGACAGTAATTCTAATATAACGCAACCAAAAAATAGTACTAATTAAGTAATTAAACTTCTGAAACTTCTAGTTGTTTGTGTTACTAAAATTTAAGTTTTAGTTGTAATGGCACAAGTAGTTTTTAATGGAGACTGATATTTAATAATGTTTTGGAAAATACAGCTTTTTAATGAGTAGAATGGTTATATTCTTGAATCTTTTTTATTTTATGCAAGAATAATAGAGACTTTTATTAATTGATAAAATACAAAGCTTTTATTAAAGTAAAATTTTTTGTAACAATTAACTACTTAGCAACCTATCAAATGTTCACTGCCGATTCTTTCAACAACATTTATAGTTCATTTTAATGTTAGCGGTGTATTAGTTATGGACTTGTATGGAGTTGTATTTAGATCCAGGTATAATCTATTATGACCCAGATGCAAAACTGTTCAATATTAAAGTTAGTAATCAGTTTATCTGTCTAATTTGTAAGATAATAGTTAAGTTATCATGAAGCTTAGCTTAGTCAGTAGAGGAGCCGTAATTCTTTGGCAACATAACATTTGAATATTCTTAAATGTTTATACTTTAATTATAAATCTGTTATCAGAATTAAACTCATTATTAATTTCTTAATACACAATTAAAATATCAATTTGTTTTTCGATAACGATAAAATTCAACAATTGCAGTAATGGATATCGTTGTACTAGGACCACTCATTTTACTGTCGTTTTATATAGCTAATGGGCAGCTCGTGAATTTAAGTAACGGTAAGTTTGTAAACAGCATTTGTCAAGTACAGGGTTTTTTTCCTATTTTCTATTTTATGCTTGCATAAGATTCTTATTGAAACATATTGGAAGATGGACATTAAAGAAATGGCGAACATATGGCTAGAATAAAGTGTCATGCTCCTACCATTATCCCACTCTAAGTGGGGTACGTATTTTACGACCGGCCGCTTACCTGACCTCAACTTATCTTAGTCGTATTTTACGACACCTCGATAAGAAAGAGGGTGGTCAATTCTACTCAACCGGATACCACACGGTGGGCCAACTTACGTTAGTCGCTTTTTACGACACTTCGATTAGAAAGAGGGTAGTCTATTCTACTCAGCCGGATACCACACGATATATATGGTGATAATGAAGCATTTTCTTGTAAAATAGAATTGTTGAGTTTTGGATGTAAAGATTAATACCAGAAGAAATATTATAGTGCAAAGCAAACTGTAATAAAATAGTGTAACAGTTTACTCACCGAATCTGCGGCCGAATTGTAAAATCATTGTTCGTTGTGACTCGACTCTCATTTCCTCCAGACCTTAGACAAAACATGCCATCAGTCGCTTTACAAGCACCACTTTAACGATTAACTTTTTCTTTGCAATTCCTAACAAAATGTGATAGTCGTAATAAAAAGCTTAATACAATTCCTATGCTTTTTTATTTTTGTGTCATAATTTACGATTATTTTTATCATATATTATAAGCTCCCATAAATATTATTTATGTTTCAGTATTTACACCATCAGAATTAGTCAATGCAAATAAAATAACAAATAGTAAGTCGATGACATTTCTATGTAATAAAATATTTTATTGTACTGTGTAACTACGCATATAAGTTGTCAATTTATAAATTAATTATACTAATTGCCGATAAATTTACTATTTTGATACAGATTCCGAAAAATTGGCATTGCGTTATGGCTTTCATCAAACTTCAGACTGTAACAATTATGAAAAAGCATTTTTATGCATACAAAAATGCATAGACAAAGGCTACAACCTAGCGTATTCAGATAAATATTGTTTTTGCACTTGCTATTTAAAGAAGGAAAAGGCTAAATATACTCCTGCCCGTCAATCTAATAGGACCAGATGGAAATTAGGAACACCAAAAACGACAAAGCCAGCGTGGATACAAAAACTGGCAAACCAATCAAAGACTTTAGAATATGTGATAGTTTCCAAAAAGAAAAAAGGCAATATTACAAATATTCTAGGTGCGACAAATATAACCGAAAATATTGTTAATGACAGTAAAAACATAACCAGTAACTCAAATGAAACTGATGTAAATAACATCCAAAATGACTCAAAAAATACAACAGCTAGTGATATTATGGGCAATTCTACGATATTAACAGATAACCAAAACTTAACAAGTGTAGCAAATACAACGGTCGGTGCAGAAGAAGATTTAGCTGGTGATAAAAATGCAACAGCTAATGAAAAGTTAAGTAGTGGTTCAAATAAAACCGAAAATATCAACGTGGCAAATCAAACAGATGTTCAAAAAGAAAGTAATACAACCAATGTGACTGGCAACGACACTATAAATATAACAAACACCAACAATACTCAGACTTAACCGCTTAATTGTTGCTTATAAAGTTTTGTCAGCATAGTAAAGTTAAAAAACGCCTCGTTCTTGAATTTTTCTGTATAATGGTATCAAAAGTTATTCTTTCAAAGGCACTTGTAATTATATATTATTCAATTAATTTTAAATATTCCTTATTAAAGCAAACTTGTAAACAAGTGCTTTTTAATTGTCAACTCCACTGTTGGTTCGGAAAATTGCTGCTACCACTAAAAGTCAGCGAGAACCTCGGCGATTACTCTTTTCAAAATATAATTCTTATGACTAGTTATATTTCGTTAGTGCTTATCTTCGTATCTTAATTTAAGTGAAAGAATGGCTAAATTCATGCATTTTTACAATTTATGTTATCTTTAAGCTTTCTGTATAAGCCGAAAGCAAGCTTATGTCGATTTCTACTTTGTTTATTATGTCATCATCATCGCCAAATTCATTGAAGACAAAAAAATGTTAATATTCTTATTAATAAATTAAGTAATGATCTATGCTAAAGCACGAGAATAATACATGTGGCGTATGTCGGGTTAAATAATTGTTTCGAAGAAAAAGTACACAGCCTAAAAAAGTACAGCCTTTAGAGGCTGAATTAAATACACGGTTTGAGAATAAATTTTATATAAAATTAATTATATAATGTACAGGAGTTTTAATATTTCTATGATTATATCGTGGAACCTTCATATATGGATCATCTGTCTACATTTTGATCTTATGTTAATGAGACTATATGTCCGAAAGAAACTGGGCTTTGCCTGTCCTCTAACTATACAGTCCATAATAAATTAATTAATTTATTAAACTTTACAATTGTCCTTAGTAACTTAATTGTTCAAGTAAAGAAACATTTTGTAATGGCTACAATACTCACAATCAACCGTGAGTGGAATATTTACGACGAATAAATAAAATAATTATCGGTATATCTTGCTTAATGGCAACATTAGGGAAACATCGTCTTTCTTCTCATAAAATATTGAAATCCTATCTCCTAAAAGTACCCGTAAAATATAATAACGGATCTGATGCTATAAGTATTGAACATTATGATAGATTGGGAAAAAATCAAAGATAAAAAACAAATACCTCGGTCACTACTTATTAACTATATTTTTGGTAAGATAATAAACATTAATTAATGTTCTAACTATTTACATAATGCTATTGCCTTTTTTTCATAGAGTAATGGATTTGGCAAAATTTTCGGTAATACGACGATATGGATTGGGTATAATCAAGGTTAGGTTTTTGACATTTTTTTCTTACTAATGTTATGGAGTGATATTAGTTTTGAAATTAAATGAATAATATCCAAAAACTTACAACAATAATTATCCTCATTTTAGCCGGCTAAGTAGAATAGTACCACCCTCATTTCTTACCGAGGTGTCGTAAAAGGCGACTAAGGTAAGTCGACCCGCCGTGTGGTATCCGGCTGAGTAGAATAGGCCACCCTCATTTCTTACCGAGGTGTCGTAAAAGGCGACTAAGGTAAGTTGACCCACGGTGTGGTATCCGGTTTAGTAGTATAGACCTCCCTCCTTACCGAGGTGTCGTAAAATACGACTAAGGTAAGTTGACGTCAGGCAGGCGGCCGGTCGTAAAAACGCAGCCAAATCATGTTACAGCATGTTTATAACATGTTGTGCCGACCCCACTTAGAGTGGGATAAGGGCAAGAGGATATATAATATAATAATTATCCTCATTTCCATCAGTATCCATTATGATGATAATGTTTGTCTTTTAAATTCGGTCAGTTCCGAAAATATATTTATGAAGTAGATTTATTATGACGCAGAAATTATTTCTTTTTCCCTTAGTTTATCGTGGTCCCTGCTTTAAGAGAAAACTTTTTATGCAATACCCACGAGGCGAAATGTAAGACTGACGGCTATGACGTATCACTAAGATTTTTTTACCAAAACATCGTGAACATAAATATGCTTTTATATCAATATATCAATTTCTTTTGTCACGTTCGACATTTAACACACTATTTTTCTATAGGCCATTATAGGAAATTTTTAAAAGAAGGTTTATGTTTGAACATAAATAATATAAAATTGTGTTTTCATAGATTCTTCTAATGCTTCGGTCACGAATCTATAATCATTTTTTTTCGGTTCATTTTTATTCAGATTTTATCGGGGAGTCTATCTTCTGACGATGCTTCGGTTACGGGGCGAAACAATTGTTGAGATTGTGGTGGTGAATGTGTGCAGTTGTTGTGTCATCGGTGTCGGGTGCACTACCCGATGAGTTCTTACAAATTCTGCATGTATCAGGTATGAGATCGAATAGTACACTCTACATTTATCACTACATATATTTTCTTTTATCGCAGATTATAGCAAAATAATATTCTTATTACTTTTGTCTTAAAAAGAGTATGAGCTAGATGAATCGATTGTTTGATATAAAAAGGAATATTTGGGATTGAGCCGAATGTCGCATTTCATAGTTTTGGTTGTTTGTCACCAGGGGCTTGGACCATAAATCTTGTGATGACCCTCCCTTATGGCAGCCAGTGATACAAAGATAGTAGGTCAGCGGGGACGGGATGGACGCAATAAAATTTCGATTGTCGATATTTATTAAAGATTGACCCCTCGTTTTTCTAAAATATTTATCGCTGTAGGGAAAAACTTATCCCTTTGATCTTACGTGAGCAGATTTTATTTTTATCGTGTAATATCATATTACGTGTGTTTCTTTACAGCATTACTATTTTGCCTGATTTAATCTCATGGTGATAGAATGCCATATATTCTACTCATATTATAAATGCGAAAGTTTGTGAGTATAGATGTATGTTTGTTACTCTTTCACGGTGAATCCGGTGAATCAGTATCGATGAAATTTGGCACAATTATTCCTTATACACCGCAATAACATATAGGCTATAGAAATTCTATAGGAATAGGATGACATTGAAAAGTGCTACCTATTATTGACCTATTAAACGACAACAGTCCACGCGAACAAAGTCGCGGGTTAAAAGCTAGTATGTTATATAACAGAAAATACTTCAATATAACTTCAGGCATTGGTTCAACTATAGATTCACATATTTCGGAACGAATGCTTACCGTAAGTTTTATTCTTCAAAGCAAACTGAAAACGTGATAGAAGATCGATAATAACTTATAACGCTAATAAACGGGAAAGCTAATCTGTAATATATACTTTGATGGAAGCTTGATTAATTTGTAATGAAATACTGGACGGTCTTTTATCTGTCTACGCACAATCGGGGGCGAAACTAAAGGAAAGCAAACAATAAATCCTCGAACATAAAAATTGCAACAACTTTGTTCATAATACCGATGGAGGCATCATCAAAAGTTGGTTCGGTTCGCACCCTCGCGCCTATTCGTGCAGAGATTACCAATAAATCCAATACGGGATAATTGGGCCGCTTAATTCTGTTCTATCTTTCTACTTAGTTCAGTCGTCAGAATGCCAGCTCAGGCCCCTTGGGAGAGTCCAGTACGGCTTCAAACACTGATCACTTGCTAAACGAAAAACAGCTTTTCCTACTTATATTACAAGTCATTTTTGCATGTTGTAATGGTACAAAGCATAAAGCTGTGCTAATGAACAAAATAGTAAGGTTAATGATGAATATTATTTTTATTCAGTTGCAAGTAATTTCTATGACTTGGTCACACCTAACTGTTACTTTAGCTAAGAAACAATGCATGGCACAATTTCAGTTAATATGAAAACATACATATACATAAACATACATAATTTGTATGTTGTTATTTATTCATGTTTATATGTTGACTTTAATTCTCTATCCCACTTTGTTCTTCTTTTCTAAGGGTAATATTAAGTACAGTTATAATGTTAACGGCAAACTCTGGCCTCCCAAAATACAGGATCACCTAGTTTGGGGGCTACTTGTAAATCTTGATACTTAGATATAACATTTAGTATTGATTTAAGTTAAGTTTTCCTAAAATATGTTACCACCTTTTTTGGAAATAAAATTTTTGATTTGATTTGATTTGATTTTGATAATTTGACAGAGTCGTCGCACAGTAGTGTGATTTTTGTTGAACAAAGGAGGTTGTCATTTTGATTTACAGTTGAGTCACTAAAATGAATAAAATCGAAAAAATAATTTTGTTACCCACTGATTTCAAGTTTGGAGTTGGTTGAAGACTGAGTTCAATATTGGAGGTAGTTAAGCGTTTAAGTTGGCGCAAACGAAGTCTATCATGAGTACTAATATAGTAATGAGTCAATGATTTTTTCAATTGTAATCTATGAGTGTTACACATAATGATATCATAAGTATTGACAGTAAGTTTATATAACTTGATGGACATAGGTGTCGATTTCCCGCCCGCCTAATGGATGAGTATTATTGAGTGCGAGGGTGGCTGTGATTTGATATTCGCATCAGCAGGCCCTCGGGACCTCTGTGACGTGAGCAAAACTACTATCGACTTTTTATAAGCATTCAGTTATGGGAAAAGTGCTTTGGTGAATTGATCATACGCCTTACTTTGATGGTCGGTGCACTGTGAGGGGTGCGGCACTGCCTTAAAGAAATGTAACTCAAGATTTGTTATTTAGATTGAAATCTATACCATTTATAGAACTGTGGTTGATCTTTATGATAAAATAAAATCAAATATAAATAATATTATAAATTTTAAGCGTTATTTAGCATCACTTATATAATAAAATTAATAATGTATATTGGTTTCCAATATACATCATTTATTATTTTAAAGAATGGTGATATTAATTTATAACATTAGGCGTTACTTTGCAGAGATCCATGATATGAAAGTAATCAAAAGTGTTTGGCTGTTATCCGCTAAAAAGAAATAGAAATTATATACTGCGTTTGCATAACTGATTTATACATGATTCGTAAAAGCACATGCACTTCCAACCTCCACCATCCTAAGACCCAAGCACTATACACATTCACTATTACAAACTCACCAATCGTTTCGCTCTGCAACCGAAGCATCAACATGAGATAGACTCCATTACAAAATCGATGAATGACATGACATATATAATATATGATATCATGATGATATGATATATAATCGCATATACGATTTTGTTGTAATCCGAATCCTATGTATGCATGTATCAAGTATGCAAACGGGTAGCCCTCTCTACATTTTAAATTTTCGTTTATCGCGGATCGTAGGGAAGTAGTTTTAATATTACTTTTCAATGGTGAAATTATTTCCGATATTTTTGCCATTAAGAGAAATATAACTTATCATTACTACTACTAGGATACTACTACTACAGGTTAATCGTGCAATAAAGAATGATAAGATTTTTGTTGTTATAATAACAAAATTTTTGTACTAAAAATTTCCGTTTAACTTTAATGAAGACGTACAACTATCATTTAAGTATCTGGTTTTTTTCGGATACACATGCATCTTAAAAATAAATACAAAATTCTTATAATATACAAATCATAAACAGAAAAAAGGGGTTTAATTTACACAAAAGATATTCCAATCACCCCATGACTATTTGGAATTAAAACGTCAGTCAAAGCGGAAAAATCCCGTTCCGAAAAATTAGCCAACGAAATTCCGACAAATAATTAATCTGGAATAATCATACAAAACGATGCGAGCGGGATTCTCGGGCATTATTACCATTCATTTCAAATCAGCCGTGCGGAGGCTGGGAGGGTGAGGTTTCGTCGACCTGAATACGCATACATTTTCCAATCAGGGCACGTATCATTTAACTCGCTATTAAATTCGACTTTTTCTTTTCGAATCATTATGTCAAACGTTATGGACTCCTCGTATATGGATCAGTTTTATTTAGGGATAGCTATAAAATTAAATTAACAACTTCTTTGGTCCGAAAAATAAGTCTTGCTTTATACATACAAAACAAAGCAACAATAACATACTCCTGCCCTTATCCCACTCTAAGTGGGGTCGGCACAACATGTTATAAACATGCTGTCAAATGATTTGGCTGTGTTTTAACGACCGGCCGCCTACTTGACGTCAACTTACCTTAGTCGTATTTTACGACACCTCAGTAAGAAAGAGGGTGGTATATTCTACTCAATCGGATACCACACGGTGGGTCAACTTATCTTAGTCGCCTTTAACGACACCTCGGTAAGAAATGAGGTTAGTCTATTCTACTCAGCCGGATACCATACGGCGGGTCTACTCTACTTACCTTAGTCGCCTTTTACGCACCTCGGTTAGAAATTAGGATGGTCTATTCTACTTAGCCGTGATCCACCAATCAACATTGGAGTAGCTTGCTGGGTCTTAGCTCTCTTCTTTCTAAAAAGAAGAAATGGGATAGTAACGAGTCGCTACTTTACTTTTTACTCTCTCTCTCTCTCCCTAGCTATGTATCCCACATGGTGGTGGGGTCAGCCTTCCTTATTAATCTTCTCCACTTCGCTCGGTCATGGACATCGTCGTCGGTAATTTTGCAAACACTCTTATCTTTTAGCACTACTTCTTTCCACCTTGTCTTGGGTCTCCCAACCGGCCTTGGACCCGGGATGGAAAGCTGTAGTGCCAAATTTCCGACGTACTCAGGTGGCTTTCTCTTGACGTGTCCATACCATCGCAGCCTACTCTCCTGCATCTTGTCGGCGATATCGCGCACACCGAGGCTACCTCGCACGTACTCATTGCGGATTTTATCGAGCCTCGTTACGCCGCACATCCACCTCAGCATTTTCATTTCGGCAACTTGAATGGTATGTACGTTCTTCTGAGTTACGGGCCATGTTTCGCTACCATACATGAGGACTGGTCTTATCATGCTCTTGTAAATTAATCCCTTAAGTTTGATCGACATCCTGTTATCGCAGGTAACACCAGTTACCTCTCGCCACTTCAACCATGCTGTAGCGATTCTGTGTTGAATGTTGCATTCTAAGTTCCCAGAGATGTGCATCATACCGCCCAGGTATTTATATTGATCGCACATGGTGATTAACTGTCCATCGATTGGAATAGGACTGATATTTGGACTTGAGTTGTTAAGGGCCATATACTGAGTCTTTGCAACGTTCAACACTAAGCCACCGAGTTGCAACTGGTGTTTCCACGTCACGCTACTTTACTTTTTACTGATCTTGCAAAAGTAAGAAACAATTGCAGTCTGCGAAATATATTGGTGAAAGAATCCGAATTCAGTCTACTAATGATTTAAAATTAAACCGTTTAATTTATATCGGAGTCACTGTTGATACACGGCTATTAATTAATGTTAATTGTGTGAGAAAAACAACATTAACTTTTTCAAAGGCGGCGGTGCGTCAGAAAATTCATAAAAGATCTTTTCGACACAAAATTTATTGTGTGGTAAGCATTCAGATGCCGAAAAAGGAAGCGTGAATGGTTCGTTATACCTACTCTGGAATACTTTTCATAAACGCCGTCATAACATTCGTGCTTAAGACCTTTTACTGTAATTACGCTGAGAGCAAGCAGTAGGAATGAATTAGAGAATTAAATTTTTATGAAAGAAGTCTTGGTTGTTTCTTACAAATCCACATTAATTTCACTGAAGCATGCCAGACGTATATATTGAAGCGTGAAACTCTTTGTGCCTTACTGGATCTAAATGTGGTCCTTTTGAAATTTACAACCTTTTCTTTTAACGAGGAAAGTGTTAGGGCGATAGGATTGCTGTAGCTGTCTATTAGTATGTTAGTTTCTAAAAGACTGTTTATATCAAAGCTTTATTATTTTTTGTTCATTTTTACGAGGTAATCTACATTTATTTTATTAATCTACTGAATGCAACTAACCCAATGAACTGTTTTTACTGATGGGAGTTTCAGTAAGGTACGAGTATACTTTAAATTATATCATTCTCCTTTATCCTACCTGCCTTTATACTACTCTAAGTGGGGTCGGTACATGTTTTAAACATGTTGTTAGATGATTTGGCTAACCTTAGTCGACTTTTATGATACCTCGGTAAGAAATGTGGGTGGTCTATTCTAATCAGCCAGATACCACACGCCGTCTAACACTAGTAACAGGTACATAGAAATACCGATTAACTAGGATAGTACAGTAGAGCGGCTGGTGTCATCACTGCCACGCGCCTTGCACCTGACACGTTATACGACCTCCCCCATTTATTAAATTAATAACTCCAACTGAACACCGTCATTATCCGCCTAATTGGGAGGGCGATGAGCTCCTCTTTTAACGCGTTACCTAAACGTTTAATTCGAGCTTTATGAAGTGTGTAATTTGGTTATTCCATGTTCGTAATATAAGAAAGGAGGTTAAAGGCCCATTAAAGATTTAAACAACGATTCCATTTTTATTTTGTATTTCATATTTGACATAATATCGAATTAAATGATCAAGCCCTTATCAGAATTTAGTCAGAATGTTATCAAAAAGTATAATTAACGCTAACGGTAAAATTTCGTTGTTTACAAACATATTATTTCGTTTCTCGGGCGGCGCTTGAGGCTATATTTTACTTAGAAATTTAAGATATATAATTAAGAATTTTGTTTGGCGCAATAATTTAGGGATCTCCTAATGAATGATATCAGGTTCCGCGTAATTATTGCCAGGGGGCACATTGGTATTTTCGATGTCAATTATAAATATGCTAATGTTGCTGCTGTTTATAATGTTGATCTAATATTAATACCTACAAAAAATATTTTGTAAATTAGACCTTAGTTATATTTGATTATATCTAGATTTTCAAGAACTGTCTATATATATTTTTTTTAATTACAAGTACCATATACATAGCATAGCTACCACAAACACCTACTCACTTCCACACAAATAACGCAAGTTAGATTGGTATAACTTTAAAATTTGGGTTTTATCCAGGAGTCTACTGTTAATTCACCCCTAATAAGGTCAGGACAGCCTACATTCGCTTCATGGAACTTGTCACATATGAGCTTGAAGTATAAAAGGATTTATTTATTTCTTTCTTTTTATACATATAGTTAGAAAAGAGAAAGAAAAAGTAAAAAAAGCACATGTATAAAGGCGGACTTATCCCTAAAAGGGATCTCTTCCAGTCAACTTTTGAGTAACAGAAGGAAAAGGACAAGAAATGAAGAAGAGAGAGAATAAGTGTAATATAGAGGAAAAGAAAAGAGGAAGAGATATAACTAAGAAAATTTAATTGAAAAAGCGTCAAACTAGAGTGTATAGTTTCATATACTTAACGCTTAAGTACCAGCCTGTTACTATCCCACTGCTGAGAATAGGTCTCTTCTCTCCGTTTTTGGAGACAAGGTTTGGAGCTAAGATCTACCATGCTGCTCCAGTGCGGATTGGTAGGTTACGTATATCACCAGAATTCTCTACAGATTTTCCTTCACGGAAAATCGAGGGATAAATTGCAAATATCAATTAGACACATAAGTATTAACAGAAAAACTCATTGGTGCCTAACGCTTACTAGAATATAATGTAGTATATACAATATATTTTTATATGCGATAGACACAGATCAGAATCCTGCAATGCGATGTAATTTTAACTGTACACAAATACAAACTGAAGGTAATTTAGTTTGCCTCATTACCCTAAGTAGGCATAAATGTAAGTATACAAATAATGAGTATCGGTGACGAAGACCTTGACGCGCGGTGTTCGTTTCACCGTGTGTTGCTTCGAGGCCCTACAATCGCTAGCGTGATACAAATATACACATAATTTTAATGCCGGGGGTGAAGCATTAAAAGTCAGGGATCAAATGCCTTTAATACTATCTGTAAAAACCATAGAGTCGCTCATATAGCAGTACCTTTAAACTTTCGTGTACAAATTGCTGAAGGTTTTTTAAGATAAGTAGTGTGTTTGTTCTTATACTTTATTCATTTTCATTCATTCATTCATTCATGCACTCATATTAGCCGTTTTGTAATGCACTGGTTAGTCTTCTAACCAGTGCATTACAAAACGGCTAGATATATTCAGATATATTCTGATTATCCAGATATATTCTGGCGTCTAAAAAGTGTTTATCACTATGGCTCTTCTATTTTAGAAGTTAATAGCTTCAGTTTCGTCATACTGCAAAAATAATAATATATACATAGTAATAATATATATATGGATAGACTGGCTCGTTGGCGTAGTGGGTAGTAACTCTACCATCAGCTCCGCGGGTCGCGGGTTCGATTCCCGCCGAGGGCCAACATCTTCTATAAATGAATTTGTTGGTCTTTGAACCTGGGTGTATATTTGTATTTAAGTATGTATTTAAAATATATAAGTATACATTCACCAGTTGTCTACCTACCATGACACAAGTATATGACCCATATATTAATAATAAGCTTTTAAAAGGCCCCTAAGTAAAGCAATAGTATAATTATATATATGTATAGAAATTTGAATTTAAATTTTAATTCACAGCACAGTATATTCTATTGCATTGCCTCTCTCGCCAATAGTTGTTCTATCGTTTTGTTGTTATAACAAATTAAAACTAACGATAATATATTCATGTAAACATTGTACTGACCATATCAAGGAGGCTCTATTGCTTTTTGATAACAAAGTGTAAGGCGTTTACACAGCGGGGCGCACGCGACGCTCACGGCTTACCTGCGTCGTCCGCACTTGACTTACTCTAATCTCCAATCATATTTGCTATTAACACTTACAAAGCTATTAACGTTACAAAGTAAGGAACAATTTAAAAAACAGTGTAGTAAATAAATATGTAAAACTTTAAATGAATAACTTGCAGTTAAGTTAAGATTTTCGACTTGATGAAAGTAGCAAACATCACATGACATGATAATTTCCTTAAATGTTAAGTCCCTCATCATCATCTTCCTGCCTTTATCCCACTCCAAGTGGGGGCGGCACAATATGTTATAAACATACTGTCACATGATTTGGCTGCGTTTTTACAACCGGCCGACTGCCTTACGTCAACTTACCTCTGTCGTATTTTACGACACCTCGGTAAAAAAGAGGGTGATCTATTCTACTAAATCGGATACCATACGGTGGGTCAACTTGCTTTAGTCGCCTTTTACAACACCTCGGTACGAAATGAGATTGGTCTATTTTACTCAGCCGGATACCACACGGCGGGTCGACTTACCTTAGTCGCCTTTTACAACATCTCGGTAAGAAATGAAGGTGGTACTATTCTAATCAGCCGGATACCACACGGCGTTTAAATGTTAAGTCCCTAATTTTAAAAATTTTGATACTATCTTAAAGAAATAATACAAATATATAAATTGTTAGATGTACACATTTACATACATACACACATATTATCACATTTGCCCGCGTAGAAATTTAGTGTCACAAATTATTTCCCCGACTTCAAATTATGAACATAAAAGTAATTAATGCGATTTAACCATAAGTGATAGAGACATGCTATCACAGAGTTACTGTGCACATTATACTTACTTAAGCACTTTAAACAACTAATTTAATTTTAAATATATATAAAAATATTTCTCAGATCTTCTTAATTTGGGCGTCAGGTGCTGAGAAAACCATTTAAGATTGTTAAATATATAAAATTAACGTCGAGTTAAATGTTTCTTACAATACTACTTTTAGTTTTTTATATATTTTATTACTTGTAAAACGTTGGCTTTACTTTGGAATGATTTCAACGTATTTATACGGAGTCGTTTAAATTATTTTATCCATAGTTTAAAGTTTTTTCATCTGTATTACCTCGAAGGAACGCTAATGAATAAGTCTACAAATATTTATATTAAATGAGTATATATATTTAAAAATAAATACTGCAGCTATTATTATGTTCATAATTTATTTTATATATTTCGTGGAGGTAGGAAATAAATTTAAAAATATATTTTAGACTCGGCCTTCGATAATAAATATTTTAAAAGTTAAATGACATTAATGCGGTATTCGGATGAGTAGAATAGACCAACCTCTTTTCTTACCGAGGATGTCGAAAAGGCGACTGAGATAAGTCGACCTGCGGTGTGGTATCCGGTTGAGTAGAATAGATAATCCTCACTTCTTACGAAGGTGTCGTAAAACGCGAATTAGGGTTGACCCACCGTGTGTTAGCCGGTTGAGTAGAATGTACCACCCTCTTTCTTACCGAGGTGTCGTAAAATAAGACTTAGATAAATTGACGTCAGGAAGATGGCCCATCGTCAAATACTTATAAATAAATAATAAGCTAAATCATGTGACTTGTTTCTAACATGTTGTGCCGACCCCACTTAGAGTGGGATAAGGGCAGGAGGATGATGACAGTTATGGCAACATTATTTTTGAATGTTCCCGTTTTAGTAAATATACGTATATAACTAGCAACCTTAATACAGTTACTACGACTTAGCTACAGTTACTTCGACTCTGCATACGTCCCCTATAGTGGATACTCACTATCAGGCAAACCGCCTGCCTGGAAAAATACTTACAAATATTATATATCATAAAATATTCAGTGCAAATCCGTTCACATATTACGCTATCGTCAATAGGGTTTGAGCCGTCACCCTTTTAATTTACGAGTCGGACGAGGGGTCATTAAACAATAAAGTGTTGATTAAAAGCCCCTATGCGCGGGTAGCGAGTGGCGCGGTGTTACGATTGCGAATAACTGCACTTCCTGCGGAGGAGTCATTATTTTATCACCGATGATTGGTAACGATCGTTGTAGTCTTGAGAGCTACAAATCTTCAACAAATCAATCTAACCTTTTTTTTATGTCAGGAAAACCCATTATGGGTCATCACCGACGGGGACGAGCGGCGGGTATGTCAGACTCGCACCGAATTAAAACCTGACAGTGCTCCACCACGCTGCTGGTGGCGGGGAAAGGGTACCGTTGTATACATTGCCCCTATCCCCGCCAGCAATCGCTCTTTACCCCGGAGAGCGCCACCTCCGGGTCGGGGCCTCTCTAACAGTGGCCCCTGCTAATCGATGCATCGGGAGTACCAGATGCATCGACCGCCTCGGGGACCTAACTCCAGAATCAATCTAACCTATGTTAACAGTATTTCAAAAGATCTGTATAGTACGATCATTTAGACAACATGCTTTAAGTCCATATTAAAAAAATTGTATTTGTAGATGTTTGCCGTGTGGTTTCCGGCTTTAGTGGAATAGACCACCCACATTTCTTTCCGAGGTGTCGCAAAAGGCAACTTAGGTAAGTCGGCCGCTGTGTGGTATCAGGCTGAGTAGAATAAACCACCCTCATTTCTTACCGAGGTATCGTAAAAGTCGACTAAGATAAGTCGATCTGCCGTGTGGTATCCGGTTGAGTGGAATAGACCAGCCTCTTTCTTACCAAGGTGTCGTAAAAGGCGACTAAGGGAAGTTGACCCACCGTATGGTATTCGGTTGAGTGGAATAGACCAGTCTCTTAGCTAGGTTAGCTAGGTCGTTTGTAAGAATAATCTTCTAGTGAAGTAGTCAGTCCCTCATCATATTTGTTCCACTAGATAGATTTAAGATTTATTTTGTCGTAACGAAATTTAATCGTTTCAATATTTTATTATTATATCTAGAATTAGTTTTCTTAAACTTAATAAAAGGCCAAATTTTTGCAACAGAAAATTTATTTGATATCAATAATTATAAAAAATGATTAATTATTTCAATATTTTTAAGATTATTATTACGTTTTATAAAGTTTAATATTTTATTTTAGTTACTATGGTACAGATATATCGCAAATAGTGTTCATTTTCGACTAACGCTAAGTATCAAGATGTTTTAATAGCAGTATTGAACATTAATTGACATTTTGATGCTTGGCCATCCACAATAGAACGAGAGTAGCAGATAATTACTTGAGATAATACGGAAAGCAATGAACAGGAACCTCATTAGGGTGGGGATTTCAGTTTCATCACGTATAATCCCTCACAACATTGTTCGCTTTCAGACCACAGCGGGAGTATTCCTATAGACCGTCCAGTGCCATTTTATTTAGCGCCTTGACCGTGTTATTCCATATTATATGTAATGCATTCCGAATACTAAGATCATCTGGAGAGTCCATTTATGGAAATCGTATACCAATCGTTAAAAAGAGAAGCGTCCTGTTAACAGATTTTAAATCATTGCCGTCACTGGTTCCCATTGTAACGTCAAGTTAGTTCAAAAGCGGGCGTTCCGGACGAACAAAATGATCTCCGCTGGATCGGATCGCGAGTTCCACACCTCTCTGATCAATAGATCTCATTCAAATAATAATAAGGAGTTATAGATCAACGGTGGCAGTACCTCGGAGGACGAGCGTAGCTGCTTGCCGTTTGGTTAACACTTCTCACATTTGAGTATGGAAATGGATATTTATTCAGCATTTCGTCTGAGGCATTCATCTTTGGTGATTTTCCAAGGCGATAACGTGTCGATTTATATTTTGTACGATGATCGGCAGCTTCTTTGTACTTCTTCGCAAACGTATAATATCGTTATATATAGTATTAAAGGTTCGTATTGTATTCAATGATTTGTATAAAATTATCATTTTTATAAAATGTTTAGTGAACTAAAATATTTCTGTTATAATTTTAAGTTCAACGAAATAAGCTTTCCCATTTATAATGGTGTGATTAAATTCTTGTCTAGAGAAATAACAGCACTAATTGAACTTTGAAGATGTTAGATATTGAAATATTGCATTGTTTTCTAATTATGTTTCTAAAATATAAATAACATTGTTTAAAATACAAAGGTATTTTATAAAAGATCAACGAAACTTTTGCTGTAAATCTACTGGAAGACGTTGTATTCGAAGGAAAAATAACGCGATTTTATTTATTTAAAAAGTTTGTTATAAAAAGGTTTTACTTATAAAAATAATTCTTAGTATTTTAAATAAAGTACATTGATCATCGTCTGAGAAAAGGTTGAAATATGTCTTTAGCATTAAAAAAAAATATCTGTTCCTTGGAAGCTTTAGCGGTATGCAAGTTCTGCGAAAGTCGTTAAAACTCGTCTTTATTGTATTAAACTCTTATTTACATTTAATTTTTCGCAGGAAAAATGAAAATAAGCTTCATTTTAAAATGCAATTAGAGACTATAAAAAATATTTTTTTGACAACAAGATTAAATTTAACTGTAGCATTATCAAATTGCCATATAAATTTAAAAATTCAAATTCTTATAAAAATCTAGTATCCTTAAAAATTGTAGTAGAAACAGGTTAAAAATTTATAAAGATGTTATTTCACGCTTCGCTTTAATAAGCTAAGGCATTGGTGCACCGAGAAAGGTATGCGTCTTTAACCTTTGTTATCTATATTCACCAGGGTTGTCATCCGAAGCATATCTTTAATATTTAAAATTTAATAATAAATATTTGAAATTCAGCGTGTAGAAGGTTTTGGGGGAAAAAGTCGATATAGCGAGGTTTTATTTTTAAAAAATCCTTTATTCCTGTTTTTGGCATAAACAAATTTAAATTGAATTGAATTTTTGCCATTAACTGTCAAGTTAGCGTAGCTTTTTCGGGGAACGGGTGGTCGCGAGAAATGAAAATACCTAGGATCGCGCCCCACTTACCCCATTACTTTTTTCTTTTTATTTTGATGTTTCTTTTTTTTATTATGTAAAAAATTACCGAGAAAGGCTCGGTCACCCATATATTTATATATAACGCAATTTGGGGTTTTGTATTTATTTTTTACTTTTACAACTTTTTAGTAAAAAACTCAATAACTAATACAGTTTAAAAAAATAACAATATCACTAATTGATCTTTGCAAAAGATGACGTGAAGAAACAATAAAACTATTATGCCTATAACGTCCCACTAACACTGATAGTATAATTTAGCACTTTTTAGATCTAGTTCAATCAAGAAACCCAAGAGTACAGCTTGAGAAGATAGTTGTGTGCAACCAAAAATAAAAATTAAAAATTAATTTTACAATTTTAAGATTACTACATAATATTGCCGCACTAAATTGAAGATTATGTATAAATTAAAATTTAATTTCGGACATCTGGTAGCAAAATCTATTTATGGATCGTCGCTAACCCTAACACTTCTGCTACTATTAATAAACAGAAAATATGTTAATGAGCAATTACCCGACGTAATATTAAATGGGCAAAGCTATTTACAATGAAATTACGATAACATTTATGGTGTGAAATTGTACTTGTTACAACCGTAAAATAACTGAAAAATTGTGCCTGACAAATAAAGTTATTTTAGGCGATAGGTTTTGCTCCTTGATCACACACTTAAAACTAGAAAAAATCTGTGTAATAAAAACATAATATAATGAATAATTAATGTGTAAATCTAACAACTTTATCTTTTGAAACATATAAGTATATTATAATATAAACAGAGAGATAGTACGTATACGATATATTTGTTTGTCGTTTTCGAAATTTTTTATTTTCTATTTTTGTTTTTTTTTTCATTTTTTAACATATAATATTAATCGCAGGCGGCTCTGCCCGCGTGGAAAGATTAAAACCGTAATATAGTATATTATGATAAGTATAAAATGGTTAAAGTGGCTTAACCTTAAAAGCTAGACATGTGCTATTTATTTTGAACTTTTAAAGGGGAACTATTTTGTAGTAGGTACATGAATTTTGAATAACTTTTACCGTTTACTTAGCACACGCTACCTATTCATCTTAGCGTGATATTATATAGTATATAGCGTTCCTCGATAAATAGACTCTTACACTCAAAAATTTTTTTCAAATCGGTCCAGTTCCTGAGATTAGCGCGTTCAAACAATCAAACATACAAACAAACAAACTCTTCAGCTTTATATATTACTATAGATATGTTGTAATATAAAGAGAACAAAGAAATAAATAAAACAGGACAAGTTTATGTTCTGTTTAAATGCTTATTATCTACCAATTTTTTTTTTATCAATAATAATTAAACCTACTTCATTTTTAAATGTTATGCGACATTTTTATTACCATATTTATATGGTAAAATGAAATTTATATCCTAAGCCCGCCATATATACATTCAGTTATTCATGAGGCACCTTAACTAATAAAATAGCAGTAAGATATCATACAGAATATCGTATATTGTACTTACATGTAGGATTACTCACAGCCACATGTATTGGTAATTGATTTGTTGAATTTTGTTAAGATTTATGTGCTACTTTGATATGATTACAAAATATTTCAGTACGTTGATAATGTTATAATTGATCCACTTGTAACGTTATAGTAATTAGGTATATTCTACTAATATTATAAATGCGAATGTTTGTGACTATGGATGGTTGTACTCTTTCACGGCGGATTCGCTGAACCAATATCGATGAAATTTGGTACAATTATTCCTGATATACCGGAGTAACATATAGACTACATAAATCCTGTTAATTCTACAGGAATAGAATGATATTCAAAAACATCTATTATCAACCTATCACGCGACAACAATACACGAAAACGAAGTTGCGGGTAAAAGCTAAATAAACGGCTAAACACATTAGTGTTCGTTATGGAGTTATGGACAAAATGATCTTAAGATAATTTTGAGAGTTTATTACACAACATTATTAAAGCTCATTATTTCAATGTGAGATTTTATTTGCGCTATGCATGAGGAGTTCTAAAAAAAAATATGAAACTTAGGCAACTCCCTGAGTATTTAAAATAAAGGTCGTAAAGTTGTTTATTTCCGTTATTAACGTTTCTATTTAGATATGATATAATTTAAAGAATAAGGCGTTACTTTGCGGAGATCCATAATACAAAAGTAATAATAAGATTATTTGCTTGTGTATGTATTGTGGTGGCGCCGGTAGAGGCATGTATCAGGTACCTAAGAAAACGGATTGTCCACTCTACATTTAGCATTAAATATATTTTCTATTTTACTTCATCGCGGATTATAGCAAAATAATTTTATTATTACTCTTGCAGGTATGATATTTTATCTGCTTTTAAGCTACTTTTTATTGCAATATCTACAATTTAGATCATAAATACAATATAAGCATGTACTCTGCACAATGCGGCAGAGACACTAAGCGACCTCTGGTCCTGCGCCGGCGCATATTTACATCCGCGCTAACAAGCCAAGCCACGCCTCGATCAGTGTTCTTGTATTGTACGGAAATGTTGAACGCAGTGCGAAACAATTCTACTGTATACCGTAATATCTGCATACAAATGTTAGACGCTCCGCTTCGGTATTTCATTGCATGTGTTTATGCTATATTTGGCTCTGCTACTATGTATACCGCTTTGGGACATTGTTACAGATTTACACCTGTTACTTAATTCTATTAGAGGCGTTAGAATTATCGCCCAAAAAGAAAAAACCTTTCTATTGTACTATTTTTTTTTTACAGTCAGTATTAGTACATTTTTTATCGTTCCCATTTAAGCTATCTTGTTCTCAATATGACTAGTTGCAGCTTATTTAATTATAAAGTTGAAAAAAAAAATGTTATGCGAAGGAAGTATTTCACATTACTAAATATTTTTTTTGTCATCCCAGACTCGTTTTTATAAAAAAAAATTGTCATTTGATAACTGTTTAAAAGTGCAGTGTATTTTATTCACGTATAAACAATAACTTAAGCATAAAAAAGGTAACCAATTATTATTATAGAAATTATAAAAAGTCATTTAATTTAAATGGTTTTAATGATTCTAATTGAAGTGTCGTGAAATACGAATAAGGTAAGTTGACGTCAGGCATGCGGCCGGCCGTAAAATACGTAGCCAAGGCATGTGACAACATGTTTATAGCATAATATAAACATGTTTTGAATACCCCAGAGTGGGATAAGAGCAGGAGGATACGGATAATAATTAGTTTAAAAAAATTAAGAATAAGAAGGTATTTTAATTAGGTACCTTATTAAATTTATTATAATAAGCTTAAAAAAAGGTTAAAAGGTTGAAATACATAATTAAAATCAAAGCATTATTCTTAAAAATATTCTATAAAATTTGTACTTTTTACCTTCGAACTCATAGTAAAGGTAACAGAAACATACGGTTAATAATAAAATATTTGTAAATTTTGAGTCTTGCACACAGCAAATAATCATTATTGTAGGTAAGTCGCTTTCAATCTCCTGACAAAAACACAGACGGCAAAATTTGTCATTGAAAAGCACGTAATGTAAATTCTATTATTACGGCCTTTTATTTTTCAATTACGAGCCCCCAGTCTCAGTGGGCGCCCGGGGGTTAACTTAGCAAGACCCTACGATGTTAAGTTTTTTAACTCAACTTATGTATATTATACAATTTGTGCAGTTTTCTTTTCCTTTTTATTTACACATACATTTTTTTAATTACAATAATTATTTAAGGCGATATCTTTTTGAGTTGGTTTCGAGGAGAGGATTGGGTACTAAAATATAATATTAAATTTCAACATTAATTACATTCAAGTTTATGAGAAATAATAGTTTTAATTTTGTTTAATCACATATGATATTAAGTTATTAAGTTGCTACAATATTGCTAAAGTAAATTTAAAAAATATTTTGGTATAACCCGCGCTCTATCGCACATTTTGAATTTTTTTATTAAGGTTACTAGCAATTTGGGTTACAAATTACTAGTAAACTAGTTAACTATAAAGTCAACTTACCTTAGTCGCCTTTTACGAGACCTCGGTAAGAAGGAGGGTGGTCTATTCCACTCAGCCGGATACTACACAAGGGTTGACTTACCTTAGTCGCCTTTTACGACACCTCGGTAAGAAATGAGGTTGGTCTATTCTACTAATTCGGATACCACTCAGCGGGTCGACTTACCTTAGTCGCCTTTTACGATGCTTCGGTAAGAAATGCGTGTGGTCTATTTCACTCAGCGGGATGCCACACGGCGGGACGACATGCCTTAGTCGCCTTTTACGACACATCGGTATGAAATGCAGGTGGTCTATTTCACTCAGGCGGTGCCACACAGCGGGTCAACTTAATTTAGTCGCCTGTTACGATACATCGGTGAGAAATTAGCGTGGTCTACTCTACTCAGCCGAATACTACAATGCAATGAAACATACTTGTTAATATCATTGTAATATTTCATTGTCAAATCATAACTTTAATGTTAACACATTGTTGTCTGAATCGTGAAATAACTCATAAAAGGGAACCCTATAACGAGGTGTGTTTGAATTTGTTCCCGAGCACTCCATAAAGTCAACACTAGCAGGTCACGCGACGGCTTGATGACGAACGATACTAGAGCCATGGCGCAAACACAGTATAGCTTTTACAGTCTATCAACTGGATTGTATTGAAAATAAACATATTAATAAGAATATCGCACGCTTCGAGTGACCCAATTGAAGTTAGTCTTAAATGAGTTACATACATTGTAACCTTTATTTCAATGCCATCTGTGATATCAAGTTACGAACTATTACAATATTTAGTGTTTTATTCCTGTTCCATGTTGCAAATTTTCGAGGAATTTTTATGTACAAAATAAAGCCGTGTGGTTTTTGGCCGAGTAAATTAGACTACCTTTATTTGTTACCGATGTGTCATAAAAGGCGACTAAGGTAAGTTGACCCACCGTGTGGTATTATAATATAGCGGTTTAGTATAAAAGACAACCATCTCTCTTACCGAGGTGTCATAAAATACGATTAAAGTAAGTTGACATCAGGCAGGCGGCAGGGTCGTAAAATACCTAGCTAAATTATGTGCCAACATGTTTATAACATGTTGTGCCGACCCCACCTAGCGTGGAATAAGGGCAGGCGGATGATTTACCGAAATATGTGGATCATATTCTATCAAAATAAACAATATTGTATAGTATATTGTCTTGTGGCACTGTCTTCATTTTTCGCAAATTGTAAAGTGGTGGTAATTACAGTTCAGACTATTTCTCATATACTTATCAATATAAAATTTATCACTGTATCATCAAATTTAGTTGTAGTATATGCATGTAGCCAATGATTAGTTAATACTATTTACAATTTTTAAGTCATACAAAAAAATATTTATAAACTTTAGCTTATATTTTGACTAGCTGTGCTTGACGTTTCGCGTGGATATCAGTATATTCATTTGACATTTTTAAAATAAAAGTTGATGTTGTGAGTGAACCATAAGAAATAGACATGCTGCAGTGGATTTTTTTGTAGTATTTTTGTAGATCTACAATTCATTAGTACATTACTTTAGTGTATCTTTGCTGGTTTACGCGGCGCACGCAAGTAAAGTTCCCTCATGAAATTTCTTTTATAACCACGCAACTTCTTTAACCGTAATATACTATTAACCTAACCCTTCCGGACGCATTGCACTATCTTTTATTAAAAACTGTACAGAAAATCATACAGTAGATTTTAAGAAAATCGATCATATACAGACAGGATTTGGGGAATTTGTTTTATAATTAGTAGTACCTAGTTGAACGAGCCTTGCTCGGTAATTTTTTACAAAATAAAAAATAAACTTAAAAAAAAATAATAGGTGGGGCTCAATCCTAGGTATTTTCATTTCTCGCGACCACGCGTTCTCCGAATAACCTACGCTGACTTGACATAGTAAAATAGACGGTAAAAATAGTGTTTTAAATATTGATGTAAATTTTAATATTTTTTAATACCCAAAAACAGGGATGAAACGATTTTTTAAATAAAACCTAGCTAGATCGATAATCCTCGCCCAAAACCTTTTGCATGCTAAATATTAAAGATGTACATTTCTGTAGCTATTGTAAAATGTACAAATTATCTATACGTATATATTTATGCTGTGGAAACCGCACGTAAGTCGTCCCTCGGAGCCACTCAGCGGCCAAATTAAATCATTTCTATTTTGTCCGCGATTGACTAGACACGCAATACACGCGTTGTCATTACAAGACATGGATACTACGGTAGATAAAGAAAACTTAATAAGCTTTTGTAAATACGTTTTTTTAATTAACTTTTATTAGGCTCATTATATTATCCTGAGTATATTATTAAATGGTTTACCTTGGTTTTTGCTAAAACAACTGATGGCATTGAAGATGCAAATGTTTAGCAGTTTTTATACGATACGACAAAACTGAAGACACCTTTATAAAATTCGAAACAACGGCAATAAACATATTGAATTGCAACCTATAATAATAAATATTTTATACTGACCTTTACCTGCGACTTCGTCTGTGTGTACTTCAATTCCATGATCAATTCAAGAAGGGGGGAAGTCTCTGGCGATCTGAAAAGCAGGGAATCCTTGTTTAGGCGTCAGTCTCCTTCCATAGTTATTCTAATGTAATAACTTAAGAATCAACAACAAAGTAAATATAATGGGTATTTTAAGTATAATTAAAATATAAACTTATTATTTTGTTAACTTAATGTAACCTGTATGGATGAGTAAAAAACTAAATATTCTAAAAATATTCTATTCTATTTCATATGATTTTGTAATAACTGAGTATTTAATATCTTATAACTAGCTACTAACTCTCCAGCAGTGGGTTTACATTTTGTGTAAAGATAGGTCTATGCATGTTTATTATCTTCGATGGATCCAGTCCTAGAGAAAGCAAAAAAAACTGGTGATTTGTCTATGACATTTATAGTTACCAACATGTTACATGTTGGCACTTTTAATGTTTGAAAGGACAAATAAATACAATTGTCATTCTCTAGGCAAAATGTTACCAATATAAGTCCATACTACCTATACTAACTCTATATCAAAAATAGCATCGATACATTACTTCATTCGGACATGAAAGAAGGAAAAACAAATAAATCGTCGCATTTGTAACATATTTAAATTAGGCATAGACCTTATGTTTAAAAAACCTATTGAATCTGCGATGTATGTTTAAAGTATATTTAGTATATCTATTTAATTTAAGTGATTGCATCCTTCTCTTATTTGTCGTATAAAATAAATCGGACGTTAATATCATTTTCTGTCAATAAAGAGGATATTTATACGACTGATCTACAAGACGTAAAATTTTATTTATTGTAATTGCTTGTCAATATAAATACGATTAATAAGCACGTCACGATCACGACAGATGAAGAATTCTCTTTTGTGGAATCACAATTACAAGGAATTGTTTAAATTAAACAGAGCATATAAAATAATTTACAAGAATGCTTGGTTACATACGTAGCATTGGAATTTGGAACATAATTCTTGTGAAAAAGGCAGATGTCGTTTAATTTTCGGAAGTAAAGTTGTAAGTAGAATTCCTTGGTACGATATGCGGAAAGTTGGCTTGAAGTAAAGCAATAATAGCTATCAATCAAGAATTGTTCCTTAAAAATTGGGTAAATATACTCGTAAATTATCTATAGACTTGATAATAACATAAAAGTATATGGGACAATTACACATGGGTCACAGTTACACGTCATTCACTACTACAAATAATATAAGTGGTGAAAGACAACTGGTAATACATATATACAAATATAATTTAAATAATGCTTATATATATGTATATACATTTATACATCCAGACTCGAGGAACCAACAAATTGTTTAGAGACAAAATTTTGGCCCTTGTCTTGAATCGAACCCGCGACTGTGGAGCTGAAGACAGGCCACGATACTTGTGCCAACGAGCCAGTCAATGGAATCATGGACGCGGAGAGTAGGTCAATAAATAATTAATACTTACTAAATTAATTCACTTCTAGATAATATCCGGTATATAACATCTGCTTATCTGCTTAAGAGCAGTGTAAGCTCCAACCTTCTTTCTACGTGGGACGACATTTTTGTGCAGAAGTGAGATTTTTGATAGGCAATATCTTTAATTTTTTTTAAAAGCATATTCTTATTAAGGTAAAAAATTCGTAACGTAGACAAAAAAAATATATATATACTGAACTTAACGTCTTACAACTTGTGTAGAGTTCGAGTAAAGAGGATTATACATAAAGCTATATCATGCATGTACAAAATTGTGCTATTTTTATTATATTGTTATAATTGACGTATCCACAATATTTCAATGATTGCAAGTGCATTTGGAATCAAATATAATGAATATACTTTGCAAAGACTATCGAACCGTATCGTGCGAGTTCGCAATAAACGTTGTAAACGACATTGATGCTTTTAGCAATAACTTGTCAAATACCAGGCGTAATAGCACTATTAAATTCAACTCGTATTAGGTTGAGTCAGTTTGTTTATATCGTATACGGCACGATAATTTCAATGGGTTACAGGTATTTCTCATATAACGAATGTCCAAAAAAAAAAAATGTTTTGTAAATAACATAAAAAAATAAATGAAAACTTCAAAAGCAACATTCAATAAAGTATTCAAAAGCACTTGTTTACAAGTTTATTTGAAAATAGAATATTTGAATTATGATTATTCTTTATGTCATAAAAACTTTAATAATTTACTTTTTACACGAACCGAATACCGATACTGTAGTAAGGCAGTTCAAGAAGATGTAAAACTATATACTCGTATCTTGATGATGAACAGAAGATGCAAATTTCTTTAACAACTATTTTTTAACATCATAATATTAAAATAAAAATTAGGACGTGATAACAACAATATCTACTGACATAATATGTAGACTAATTTTTTTATAAAAACTTTAAATTATGTGTGTATCCTTTTAATATTTTAACCCAGTCTGTAAATTTCAAAATCAGGCAATTATCAATTCAGTCATTTTCATGTGTTTGAATACAAAATGTAAAAAGAAATTTTTTCACAATAATATGATATTAGGACGATAAATAATCACATGTCACCATTCCTTCTTAGTTATTATATGGGGAAATCAGAAGCTATAAATAAGTATGAACAATGCGTATATATGTATCAAGTGCCACGCAGTTGTTTGATAAAAATCTAAGCACAGCTAGAACATAAAGTTTTATTTGTAACGACCACTTGTTGGGTCGTGTTATCTGTATGTCACACAATTTCACAACGAACTGAGCAACGCGCCGGATCACGTACTCTGAAATCCACGTCGAGAACATAAACTATTTACCAACTATTCAATATTCAATACGCGATTGCAAAATACGCCAAATTATTGCATTAGTAGCGAACAGGGATTCCCGATATTGTGGTTCAGGGATCGGCGGCACACGGCGATATGCGGCATAAATAATTTAATAATTCGCAATACGGAATTTACCATACGATGTGTCGTACCGTTCATCTGATTCGTATTCAATATGAGTATTTGTTTCTCATACTGCTGTCGCATTGGGCAACGTTGAGACGCGGTGTTTTCTCCAAATGAAATGATGGCTTCTAGCTCACGTGTAAGGTCGAATTTTATTACGTGCCAGTCACTTGGCTCGGATCTTTTAAAATTACATATGTTGATATGTAGGTGAATAAAGCACGTCTGTACATTTCAATATCGGGAACATCCGTGTTATACGCGTGACCTTGCAAATCACAGCCTGCTTTCCAAACGACTTCACAGAATCGGTGGCCGGCGTCTGTATTGCACGACTGTTACCGTGTATGAAGAATATTTTATTAGTCGTTACCATCTTGATTTATTTAAGCAATGACCTGTCCACTTCGCCTATTGCGCCGGCACGTCGATATTTTTATTCGCCCACCATAATAACCATGAGAACTAAAGTAGGAGTATTAAATTTGTAACCATATTGCATCGTTACACAAATCATACAGAAGTCGTGACTTTGTGTGTATCATATTAGAATGTATAACTGTTTAGTAATTCCTGTATTGTAATTTAAATGTGCAATTGAAAGCTGGTAGTCATTGCATGACTGATTATATGTTGATAGCATTAACTGCATTAAGGACATTGTTTTATAAACTACATTGATATACGTTGATTGCACGCAAGCAAATAAGTAGATTAATCGATGGTTCACATATGTACATATATATATAAGTTGATTTACAAATGAGCAGCCATATCTTACTATGAGGAAAGAAGTGACTTAATTTAATTAAAATTAAAAATAAATATTGTTAATTAGGGGCTTGCCTGTGCCCATACAATATCGTATCTTGTGAAGATCCCTTGAAACGATCTGTCGGATAGTGCATGTCTTTCTCTCAAATTATCTATTTGAAATATTGACTAAAATAACTGCCATAGTAAGAATTTTCTTAATGTTCTAAAAATTGCTGTAATCTACTTTACATTTTTATGGATATTTCATATTTACACATTGCTATGAAATATCAAGTTTCTAACTTTCAGTTGGGTTTTATTTTTTATCGCTTTGTCTGTACATTGAGTGTTATTATAATTGACAATCATAATAAACGTCGTAAAATTTGATTCATTTATATTTTACCACCCTAACTTTAAAATCACGATTTACCTGTATCTTAATTGCTATACTAAAACTACACTCACTCAAAACAGGACGACAAAAATGTTAATAAAGGATAGGTGGATGGGCAGTCGCCGACAAATTGACTGGATACTTGTTAACGCTCGATGGTGGCCGATCCTGGCCACTTGATACACTAAGCCATCGGCGCCGACCCATTCGTTCTCAATAGATAATACTCCATCAATAAATTAAACACTAATATCCCTTAAAATTCCGACCTCGACTTGCCCAAATACATTAAAGATAACGTACTGCAGAAAAAATGTTTCATCATTCTATAAGAGTGTTCATGGCTTAACATCTAGATGGTATGTAATTAAAATATTTTGGCTAAATTTTAGAAAACAAAATTTTACCTGTATAACCTTGTGTCAATAAATAATTGTACCTGGTTGACCGTGCCTTGCTCGTTAATTTTGCAAATTAAAAAAAAGAAACTTAAAAAAAAGTTTTTTTTTTGGGTAGGTGGGGTATTTTCCTAGGTATTTTCATTTATCTAGACCGCCCGTTCCCCTAATAAGCTACGTTGACTTGACAGTTTTTTGGTAAAAATAGTGTTTTATATTAAATTTAAATGTTAATAATTTTTTTATGGCCAAAAACAGGGATAAAAAGATTTTTTTTTAATAAAACCTAGCTAGATCGGTTTTTCTCCCCCAAAACGCCCTACATGCTGAATTTCAGGAAAACCGTTGGAGCCGTTTCCGAGAGTCCGAAAATATAAATATACATACAAGATTAACTCATTTAAATATTAAAGATTTGTGACGTCTGCCACTGCTAATTTATAGCATTAGCAAACAGAACAATGTACAAACTTTTAACAGACAAATATGACGAAAATTTTTAATTTATCTAAACAGTATTCAGGTTATCATTAAGAAATTTGTTTAATGGTCTCTCTAACCGATATTTTAAATTGCCTGACTGTTGGTACAGATCTTCCAAGTGAAACTTCCAACGAGAGTATAATAGAAAAATATCTGTAATATAAACATTGTTAACTTTTCTAATTTCTGTGACATTTTTCTGACAAATGTCTCCCTGGTGGTAAAGATACGGAAGAGGAGGTAGTGTCGCTAATGAGGTCATTTTTTTGTTAATGAGGTCAACTGTAACTTTTATTGACAGATGACCTCATTAAGCGACCTCATTATAACTAAATATTATATATAAATTTTTAAATCTTGTCAGTTAGTCTTTGTTTTTATGTATTTTTATGATAAATTGTATATGCGACAAGCCTCTTACGAATTTAGGAACATCACTTTTAACATGCGTTGCTGTGGCTAAGTCTGGTTCGAATTCCTCTCGAAACCGAACTCAACAGTTAAAAGAAATACTCCAACTGCCACCAAGGTTTACAGGAACATCCGTTGGGTCAATCTTAAGATTATCTGAAGATTTCATTAAAATCGGCTCTGCCATTATAGCCGAGTTAAGGGACATACAGACAAACATTCATTTTGATATATAATATTATGAATTTGCAAAAATATACAATATTTCTAATACGTAATTCTATCTCATAGTGGTTTAGTCGATGTTATTAAAGGACGTAGAGCGGGCCATATTTATCGTTCTACCGGTAATCGTGCATAGTTTACAACTTTAGAGCATGTACGTTAAAATTTATGCCTCAAAGATTTGTTTGCCACAAATAAGGTTGTCAGCGGACCTTATCTATGGGATCGTTAATTAATTAGAGAAATTGAGCGACCATGGCGCTGGGGACCTATAACTCGCAACCCGCCCCGTATCATAGCTTCGTTCTTTTTATTTATTTTTACCACTCACGTGAGCAAAATTGAATTCAAACCGATAGACGTTGTCACAGTTAATGGCTGTATAATCAAACAATAGTTTGATATAATCTTTTATTCGTTTGTTAATGACGTTTTCGTCTCTACCAGTACTTTATTTCATTATAAATAGACAAACAACGATACTTGAATCACGCTTGAATACCATCTAGTTGGAATTAGTAGAAGACTTACTTAGCGGTTAAATAAAATCAAAAATTATTATTACCTTAATGCACCCTATAATCCCAATACCTCATTTATTTTAATTTATTACGTAAAGAAGCATGTGTCTTAAAAATATTAAAATATTCACATTATTTAAATATTACGCAAAAGTAACAATACGATAAAAACACGACAAAATCGTAAAAGCAGAGCATTTACGATTTTGTCGTGGAGTCTATCCTCCTGATGATGCTTTGGTTGCGGGGCGAAACGATTGTTGCATTTGTAATAGTGATGTGTGTAGTGCTTGTGTATAGTGGTGTCGGTGGTGGAGATTTGTGTATGTGTTTTTGAATCCTGCGTGTATTTAGTATGAAAACGGCTTGTTCAATCTCCATTTAGCAATGTATATTTTCTATTTTACTTCATCGCGGATCATAGCAAAATAATTTTATTGCTTTTTTATTATGGATCTCCGCAAAGCAACATTTACTTCTATAAATTATTTAAATATTAAAATGAAATATATTTATATAGTTGTTAAAAACTAATTGTGGCTAATAAAAGGAGTCATAGTTTTTGTCTATAAATATTATTTATTATTTGCTTGAATACGTTTAGTAATTAATATACATAATATTAGAATATATATAAGTATTATGATGAATAAGAATGCAATTGAATTACATATATGAACTAATTTATCTTAATTTTCATTTCAGATTCGCTGTACAGGGTTTATCAAAGAAATAATCACAGATATATCTATAAGCTATGTAGCAAAGACAACTAAACGGCTCAATAAAATAGCGGAGCATAGACAAAATGCTACAATAACATCAGAACGGGAACGAATTGCCAGTTTACGACATGAGCACAACGACCGACTGCTCTACAAATGAATAAGCCATCTGTTCTAATAGCCACAATTAAACATGGTCGTCCGGCACTGGCCCTCTTAGTACATTTGCTTAAAGAATCGATATCGTATGGAAAAGTTTTATTTATTTTTCATGTTTCATGGTCATAGGTACTAAAGCAAAGTAAGTAACGTACGTACTACTAAGGTACTAAGTAAAGTACGATACTAAGGTACGTACGTACTACGTAAGGTAGTGGTGATTGCAAAAAGTATAACGCGCACCTGCATGTTAAACCTTTTTTGGAAGCTTTTATAGATCGAACCAAAGCTTTCATAGTCGGAAATTTAGTTGATAGAAGCTGAAAGATTTTTTATTTTTAAGAAAGTAAAGCGTGATCGTAACCTTCGTGTGGTATCCGACTGCTGAGTAAATATACTACCCTCATTTCTTACCGAGGTGTCGTAAAAGCGACTAAGGTAAGTTGACCCGCCGCGAGGTATCCGCCTAAGTGGAATAGACTACCCTTATTTCTTACCGAGATGTCATAAAAGGCGACTAAGGTAACTTGATGACAGGCAGCCGGCCGGTTGTGAAATATCTAACCAAAACATGTAACAACATGTTTTAAACACGTACCCGTAACCGACCCCACTAAGAGAGGGCTAAGGACAGGAGAATGATGATGATCATCATCAGTCATCAGTCTTATGTTGTAAGCTGTTTAGTTTTGAAGTCAGCGAGGCGTCAACAGTGTGCTTTGTGCGAATTTTTTTAACCTGCCCGTTCGAGTTAGCGTAGCGCGGACTTTTACGGCATTGGAACAGCCGTCACTAGATGTCGCTGTTGCAGCATTGTACATATTGGCGTTACGCTAACGCGGCCGAGTAAACTGAAAAAACTCGCTCTAAGCACACTGTAAGAAAGTTGAAGTAAAATTTTGGCGACATAAGGACGTAAGTATGCAACGTTATGCCTTTGTATTACCATTTAAGAGTCGGCAATTTACCCTTTCTGACAACACATTTAAAGTTATCTTTTTACACACCATATTTGGGGTGATAATTATATGGTGTTGGTAGATCGATAACGATAAGATAATTTATGTTAATAATATACATCTGATGTAACATCTAAGATGATGGTTTTTGTCGTCAAATATCAAGTTGCTTTGTATAGACGAGCCGTTACAGGAGTTGGCTGCTTTTTGCCACTTGTTCGGTCGCAATCGAGTAACGCATTCATATATGGTAAACTGTCATAATTAAAGATAATAACGAGTATCGTTCGATACTTTTTACTGTTACCAGGAATTGTCATAATTTAATGCACGCCGTGTGGTATCCGGCTGAGTAGAATAGACCAACCTCATTTCTTACGGAGGTATCGTAAAAGGCAACTAAGGTAAGTTGACCCACCGTGTGGTATCCGGTTGAGTAAAATATACCACCTAAGGTAAGTTCACGTCAGGCAGGCGGCCGGTCGTAAAATACGTAGCCAAATCATATGACAACATGTTTGTAACATGTAACATGTTTGTAACATGTTGTGCCGACCCCACTTAGAGTGGGATAAGGGCAAGAGGATGATGATGTCATAATTTAATGCAATGTATTTGTTTATATTATGAAGTTACTAAATTAATCCGAACCGCGTTCATATGGCGGATCTAAGGTTCGTATACAAAACATCAAATCAAAATAATCTTTATTCAAATAAGCTCTTTCGAGAACTTTGAATCGTCAAGGATCAATATGATTAATGAAGCTACAACTGGTTCGGAATGTTACTCTTACTGAGAAGAACCTGTAAGAAACTCGGCGATCAATCTTTTAAGATTTTTTGCTTTATTAAACCGCAGTCTTGTATGAAGCTGAAAGGATTTTCAAATCCAGGCATTTTTATCAACCAAATTTTCAATTTTGTAATATGCTTTACGTATAAGCATATCTCTTACACCTAATTTAAACCTTTCTATAGACTGGTCTAGTAAGGATTGCGGAATTTTATTATAGAAACGAATAGCGAGACCTTCGTATGAGTTGCTATAATTGATTGGCCCTTAATAAAAAAAGGAGGAAAAAAACATCTTTTTGTATATAAAACCCGAATACTTTTTGAAGAGAACGAACAATGTTGACTATACCAAAAAGTGATTCTTTATTCTCTATTTCATTAATAAAACGTCAATATATTTGAACCACTAAGTATTATTAAAGTAACTACAATTCCTTTTTTAACAATCATCATCCTCCTGCCCCTACCCCACTCTAAGTGGGGTCGGCACAACGGTTTATAAACATGCCACAAGATTTGGGTACTATTTTACGGCCGGCCGTCTGCCTGACGTCAACTTACCTTAGTTGTTAACTTCCCTTGCCTTAGAAAGAGGGTTGTCTTCTATTCAGCCGGATACCACTCAGCGGGTTGACTTACCTTAGTTGCCTTTAGTTTAGTTTTAGTCGTATTTTACACTTCGGTAAAAAGAGGATGGTCTATTCTACTCAACCAGATACCACGAAGTGTGTCAACTTACCTTTGTTGCCTTTTACGACACTTCGGTAAGAAATGAGGGAAAATAAACAATTCTAAAAGAACTATTATTATTTACCGTTAGTAAATTTATTATAATAAAATCTCTCACAGAAACGGACTCAAGCAATAGGAAAATCTAACGAAATATAACGAAATAATAAAAAAAAAAATTCCATATAAGTAAAACACTATACATAGTTACATCGTAATTTTAACGACGTTACATCTACAACCTGAACTTGTAGGACGTGTAGGAATTTATTTGTTGCTGTAGTACTTTTGCATTAAACACCTTACTTCGTAACTATTATAACATCAACAAATAGTTAAGAAGTATTAGTATGACCAGCCCACGCAGGCCTTATTCAATGATATAGTTACAGTTAAAAAAAAATGGCTGTTACAGTTCTAATATAGAAAGGTTTACTCCAATTAGTATCTAGCAGGTGATGTAAAAATATTTGTCTACAATGTTGTGGATTAATTACTGCTAAGTTATGCTTAAAACTAAATTAAAGACCCACGACATTTACTTTATTAGTATATAATAAACCTTTTAAGGATGAACTTGATGTTTTTTCGAATATTTTAAGAACTCATCATTCTCCTGCCATCATTCCCACTCTATGTGGGGACAACACGACATGTTTTAAACATGTTGTTACATGATTTCTCTAGTTATTTTACGACCGGCCACGTGCCTTACGCTAACCTACTTTAGTCGCCTTTTATGACACCTCAGTGAGAAATAAGGTCTTTTCTACTCAATCGGATACCACACAGTGGGTCAACTTAACTTAGTCGCCTTTCACGACAACTCGGTAAGAAACGAGAGTAATCTATTCTATTCAGCGGGAATATTTTAAGAATTATTCAGTTTAAACTAGCTTTTATCCGCGAATTCGTTCGCGTAACTGTTGTCGCGTGATAAGTTGATAATAGATGGCGCTTTTTAGTATTATCCCATTCCTTTAGAATTAACAGGATTTCTATAGCCTATATGTTATTCCAGTGTATAAATACTAATTGTGCCAAATTCCATCGATATTGGTTCAACGGATTCGCCGTGAAAGAGTAACAAATATACATCCATACTCACATACTCTCGCGTTTATAATAAGTAGGATTTAGAAAATAAACCTTCGATTTAAATGTGTATAAAACTATTGCCTCCGTCACTGCTTTATATGGCATATATTTAAAGAGGATAGTAGCTTGCAGTAGACTCGTAATGTGCGATTGACCTGTAATTGCCAAGCATTTTATAGCACTGTCTCACAGGTTTTATATCATTCAATCTTAAACTTTAATTGAATAAGTGACACGAAATTTACAACTGACATAAGTTTAAAGTCTTCTAGTTATCTTTGATGTTACGTACTTATTCATGACATAAATTACTGCATACACGTATTATAAATTAATATATTCATCTAACACTAACCGAGAGTGATAGCAAAACCTATAAAGCGCGTGTAATGTTATTCATTGAAAATATCTCGTCAAGAATTAATGTTGTTAAAAAATATATAACGCAGTATAACAATTATAAAAATTATGTGATATTATTTTATTTAATACTAGTGGCCCGCTCCGGCTTCGCACGGGTATAAAATATATAGCCTATGTCACTCAGTAAAAAAAATGATTAAAATCTATCCAGTAGTTTTGTTTTATTCATTACTGCCCGTGGCCCACACGCGTTAAATTTGGAATAAAACTATTCCCCTGGGGTGCCAAAGTGGTCGGCCTCCTCGTGGCGCACCCTGGGCAAGCTTAGTCTTGGCGAACGGACCACTTTGGGGTGGCCAATCCAGTTGTCCCTCTGATTAGCAGAGGGCAATCTGGCCGGCGACTCCGGGGGGGTTGGGGTGTTGTCCCTAATGAGCGACGGGTCCGGTTTGGCTTACTCTACATCTCTGGACATGGTTCGGCCACCGTCGGCGAAACTGTTGTTCTGGATCCAATCTGCTGCTGGTGAGTCCAGGTGTTAGTGACTCGCCCAAGCCCATCGTCTGCCGCCCTAACTGGGGACCTTCGGGTGTTTCGAACGGGGTATATCGAACGCCTGGCTTACAGGTCCCCGAGGCGGTCGGTGCATCTGATGCTCCCGATGCACCGGTTAGCGTAGGAGGGACTTCTCTTTCGAGGGGCCCCTACCCGGAGAAGGTGTTTGTTCTCTGGGATCAGAGCTGTCGGCGGGATGGGGGCAATATGTACAATGATACCCTGCCCTTGCCATCGGCACCGTGGTGGAGCACACAGGTCGTTTTAGTCGGTGCGAGTCCGACATAACCGCCACCTGACCCCGTCGGGCGGCGGTACCCATGAGTTTTTTTCTGAATAAAAAAAAACAATTCCCCTTTCCCTATACCATGAAGATTCCCTGCTATCTTTGGAATATCTTAATTTATATACTACATTTTTACTTATTTACTTTTACATTTTCCCTAAGTATTTTATTTTTACAGTTAATTACAGAATGTCTTTATATAAAACATTCACAGCTTTCTTGTCATAATGAAAGAATCTTCATTACACAATACAAACATGTTTTCTTTAGAGATTCCTCTTGATAAAGCGACATATAGTTGGCCATGTGAAAAAACGGGTTTTTTTCAATCCAATCGCAGCTAAATTCGAAGTACTATAAGACAAAGCGCGCAATCGCTATACCCTGCATTTTAAATCTTCGTATGTAAAATGTTCATTTAAATTACAAATGAAGAAGAAAATGTCAATAAAATGCTATTGTGGGTTATCCATAAAGATAGAGACATAATATGTATACCATCGCGGAGTTTTCTGTAGACCTTTTCAAGGTGTACAAATACTTAGTACATTATTTTGACAAATATTGTAGGGTTCAGCCTGCGTTTGCAATGTAAACGGAAAAAAATGTGCTTATTTACGACATCACATTGGAAACCTCAAAAATGATAGTATTTCTTTATTCCATATTGAATATTTATAATATGTTAGATTATACATATAAAAAGAGCTGTGGTAGCCCAGCGGTAACACCGTACAACTCTTTCGAGAAGGTCACGGGTTCAAAACCGGGCAGACACCGATGAGTTTTTCTATTATGTGTTTAATTGTTAAACTTGTGTCTAATTGATAATTGCAATTTATCACACGCTTTTCGGTGAAGGAAAACATCGTGAGGAAACCTGCATATCTCAAGAGAATTCTGGAGATATGTGTAACCTACCAATCCGCACTGGAGCAGCGTGGTAGGTCTTAGCTCCAATCCTTCTCTCCAAAAACGAAGAGAAGAGGCCTATTCTCAGCAGTGGGATAGTAACAGGCCACTACTTACTTACTTACTATACATATAAACCTTTCTCTTCAATCACTCTATCTATTAAAAAACCGCATCAAAATCTGTTGCGTAGTTTTAAAGATTTAAGCATACAAAGGGATATACGGACATAGGGACAGTCAGAGAAAGCGAGAGTGTTTTATACTATGTAGTAACGTTTAGCTAACGACGATATTTCTCCTTTATTCTTATGCAATAATAAAAATCAATTTTCCCAAAGTCAACTCATTTACTCTTTCTCAAAAACTACTCAATGACACATATGACAGCCGCAATGCTTTTTCATATTAATGACCAACTCTGAAGGAGGTTGTATTAAAAACATGTTGTAACAGTCGACCATCCTGACAACATTTGCGACCCCGCAAATCTCATAAGATGACTTCTGGGAATGATTCTACCACTGATTCGGAATGCTGATTGTACTGAGAAGAATCGGCCAGAAACTCAATACTTGCTCTTTTAATCTGTAAAAGAAAACCGCACATGCCATGACATGACAGGACTACGCTCACGCTTTACGCTCAACTCTTTAAGCTCACGCTTTATGCTCAACTCTTTAAGCTCAACTCCTTAGGCTTTTCGCACCATAAGCATTTCGCACCTAAAGCTCACCCTCAACCACTGTCATGGCATTACACAGCTCAGTAAGTGGCAACCAACTCAGCAGATGCACACGTAAACAGACTCGCAAATGATAACGCTCAAAGAACAATCACCACATTTAGGCAGAGTCTAGCTGACAGTCGTTGCAGATGGCCACAGTCTAGAAAGCAATCGTTACAACTGGAACAAATCCAGAGAATAATCGTCATTCTAGCTGACAGTTCTATCGAACAATAGTCACGGGCGCGTCTGTGGCCTCACATAGCACATCGTCACGTTGATCTTACAGAGTTAATAAACCGAATACCAATTACCATCATTAATCTCTCCAATAAAAACTCCATTTTTTATTCCATAGCATCGCATATCGCAACTATCTCTCAAATTATACGAAAGTCTCCGTGTTGTCTCAAGATATTGATCGTCATTTGTCTTTTCTTTAAACTCTTTAAATTTCCAGATATTCCTTTTGTCCGCTCTATTTGTGAGTTTAGGTTACATCCCCTTCTGAATATAATAAACGACGATATTTCTCCTTTATACTTATTATATTATTATATTTATTCAATAAATAAAAACATTTTCCCAGAATCAACCCGTTTACTCTTTCTCAACAACTTAATGACACATATGACAGCCACAATGCCTTTTCATATTAATGACCAACTCTAAGAAGGAGGTTGTATTAAAAACATGTTATAACACTATTATTTTGATAACTGTCAAATTTTTTTCCATACTAAATTAAAGACAAAATTACGTTTAGCTGTCATTTATGTTTTGTTATTCCACTGAAATTTGCGTTTTATTATTTTACTGTCATAGTCGTTTTTGTTATACCACGTTTTATAGCGACTTGGCGGGATAAAATAAATGCGGTCGAACGGGATAAAAATCCTATGTCCGTCTCCTGGTTTTAGGCAACCTCTCCGCCAATTTTCAGCCGAATTGGTTCATCCGTTCTTGAGTTATAAATAGTGTAACTTAGACCAACTTTCTTTTATATATATAGATATATTTTATATAATGTTTGTATATTGCTTTCTTCTTCATCATTATCATTCTCCTGCCCTTATACCACTTTAAGTGGGGTCGGCACAACATGTTATAAACATGTTGTCACATGATTTGGGTAAGTATTTACAACTGGCCGCCTGCCTGAGGTCAACTTACCTTAATCGCCTCATACGACAACTCGGTAAGAAATGAGGGAGGTCTATTTTACTCAGGGGTCAACGGGTCAACTTAAATATATTGTCGTTATGTTGTTAAAAATTAAAAACGCAGGATAACAGTTATAAAAATTGTCTAACATCGTTTTATTTATTAGTGTTTGTATATTGTTTTCTTCTTGGGCCATACAATTTTCCGGTATCCATTTTATACTGGACACGCTATCAGGACATCATCAGGTTGCAATTATTCTAAAAATTCTTTGTTTTCTGAGTCTTTTCCAATCGAAAGATATTAGAAATTACAAACCTGGAGTCTGCTGCAAATGGAATAAATATAAAGCTTCTTGCAGCTGTTCATGATATAAAATACCCTTTCAATAGTAGTAATATTGCCATTGCACGAAATGTAATTTATTCGAGACAATAACTTAAGACGAAATAACATAAAAAGTATCTTACTTATACTGTTTATTAAAAGCTTTTATTTAACTTGCCGTGTATGTATGTGACGGTAAAAACTTGCAAGTTAAATTTAACCCATTTCCCGGTGCCCAATTGAGCTGAAATTTTACATACTGGACTAATTCCAATGACAATACATGATAATTTATGATAAGCATGACCTGATTTTGGTACCGGGATTGGCTCCAGACGAGGGAACTCCTCAACAGTTAGCAGTAGGGACATAAAATTTGGTTAAAAGCTTGTTGAGACAAATCTTTTTTGAATAGTGATGGATTAGGAGGTAAAATGTAACATTTGTATATCCTAAATCGAGATTTAATGCGATAAGTTTTTTATAACCTGAGTAGATAATACGATACAAATGGAACCATAGAGGGCTGTTACACATATAAGCAGAGACAAGTACCGACATAGACAAAAACTGTTTGTTTTATAAACTTTAACAAATAGTAGTATTATTTTAACTGATACGAGGTAATTGAATACTTATTTAAGTTAGACACCGTAGTAGAACTGGTGTAACAATTTCACTGACCTTTGGAGCTTTGGTAATAAATAGCAGCATTAATGCTAATAGGGATATATTTGGTAGAAAACTATGCGGGCCAGAAGAACGTATGATCAAGTTTCATACAATTTTTTTCCGGATATATTATAACAATTTTTTATAATACACTTTATTGTGAGTGAGCAGTTGATTTAAGGCCTGAAACAACATCAAAAGTCTATCGAGCTTAAGTTTATGATCACATATACGTCAGTAAGGGAGTGTCACCACACATCAGTCGGAGAATGTCCAGCGTTTCTTATTTATGTCTTCTAATAAGGCCATAAATATTGATTTTAATTACGCGTCGGAGTCCCAATGACAGTCGCGTAAATGGCCGCGGATTGACGCGTATCAACCGGTGGCCATTGGCCTTAATCCAACACAAATATGGCCGCGATTTCATTTATATAAATTATATAATATCTCGCACTTTTTATACCCTTTTAAATTGTTAACAGATCATTAAAGGCAGTATGAAATTGTTTTTACGCGTTAATGGTATGTAGACCGTTTATTTTATTAATATCTTAAGTCGCCGTTTTTGGGTTGAACTGGCTTTTAGCGGTAACATGAGGGTATTATTTAGCGATTTGATAACTAAATGGTTTTTTTTCGGTGTGCCGAACATGTCTAAAAGGTATTATTATTGGAGCACTTGTCCCTAAACACATATGAAATTTACAACTTATTAAAATATGAGACAATGAAATAACAAAAGATGCACTAACACTTTGAACTGGAAGTGTTGAAGCTAGCGGGTTGAGGTGATAGTTCTTTTACCAATAAGTATTAAATAGATTGTATAATGCCTGTTAATCAATACTGTCCTCGAAAACAATTAGAAATGAAATAAAATAATACTTTTAAAATTAGCAACCTTAAGTCAGTCACCAGAGCCTCATTTATCAATAGGGTGTAACCGCGACCAGGTGAGGAAGGCAATTGAACATATAGACTGAGGACAGGTTCACATCAAGATTAAAGAAAACAATAATAGCTACAAAACTCGGCAATTAAAGTAGTTAATTATTAATAATCCATATGTAAGAAGGTAATATTTTTAGCTTTAAAATTTATCGTAATGAAGCTTCCAAAGAAGGAGCTCTTTAACCTTATTTATTCAATTAAATAATTTATGTATCTTCGTGCAGATCATGTGACAACATGCCACGATGAATTATAGCAGACCTTATAATGTGAGATTTGAAACATCTTGATACTTACAATATTTTGAATATATTTTAAAAAAATATTTATATTTCCAGCTTTTTGCTTTTTAAATACTTCGACCTATCCATACTAGTTAATCCATTATATTATAAATGCGAAAGTCTGTCTTTCTGTCTGTTACGCTTTTACGGCTTATCTGCTAGAGCAAAACATATGAAATTTGGTACAATTGAATTTTATATATTGTGTTAACAAAAAGAATAAACAATAATTGTTGTTTTTGAGAATAGCAATTAAATAAATTAAGGGTAAAATACCCAAATACTAAAGTCGACACGAACAATTGGGATACGTGTAAGCTACTAATCGGTATTGGTACAGCGTGGTGGGCCTAAGCTCAAACTCTTCTCTTAAAACGGAGAGAAGCGGCTTTTGCTTAGAATTGGGTTTAGAATAGATTGGTAAAGAAAAAGGAAAAAACCATGTTAGCAAAATAAAAAGTTTAGATTCATTAATAACTGCTTTTAGCCGTAGCTCAATTGCAAATGTAAAAGATCGTATGAAAATTTTAGATCAACAATTTTACTCAATTTTCCTAGAATTTTCATGCTGTAGAATGTTGCATACATTATGTGAAAATTTCAAATCAGTGAGTCAAAACTGAATGTTGCGGTTTCAAGCATATAGAGGTTTAATTTTAATTTACAACAACTGATAATTTAAAAAACATATTTTTAAAAGGGAAGACTTATTGCAATTATATTTCATTAAATACATTTAAATTTATTAATTTACTGCTGAGGGTCAGAATGTAACGGCTTATATTCAAGATACCTTTTTATGGATTAAAACAAACCTTCATGTGTGTAAAAAATAATTAAAACAACATTGCAAATAATTTTAAATTTTAATAAAGTGGGCCTCTGATATAAAATCACTACAACTAATGTTATTACTCGAATAAAAGCACCATCTGATAAGTTAATATATTAAAGATGAGAAAAGGAAATGTTAACAATTTGTTACACAGATTTAATATTATCAAGACTCAGTCAGCATCGTAAATCTGAATGTATAAATTCAAAATTAGAGTGATACACGTTTAGAGGTAACATGTTGCTATATACCCACGTCCCAACTTGAACTATCGTATTTTTATTATAATGAACATGAAGAGTTGCTTCTGTCTCCTAAAAAGCCTGCATATTTGATGTGTAGGCTCATATTTTACTCATCGCTTGAGTTAAAGGCAGACGTATAAATCAAAGAATGTTTAAGCGGAAGGCGACCGCTCCGCGCGTCACTATAATTGCCGCAAAAACCTGTCTTGTGCGATTTTTAAAGACATTGGCAAATTTTGGAATAATTCCAGCGAGTCATACCTTTGGTGTTACAATGCTTTGCCTCTTGAATACGAATTGTAGCCTTCAATGAGTACTAAAAGAACACCTCTTGTGTCCTCTTAAGATCAGCTTTTACATCATTAATTACTGTCTTGTGCTTATATGTTTGGTAAGATTTTTTCATCTCAACTGTTCAGGATATTTAGTTTTCGTTCGTCTGACATTTTAACTGGTGTTTTGAGGTAATTCTACTTATTACTACTGTTTACTTCGTTTAGTCATGTTTATGAAAAATCGAAATTAGGTTTTGTTACTGTTTCTTATCTTCATGACATAATGACAGTATTATATATCAGTCATAATAGGTATATCACATTTATTATTACAATTATTTTTGAATAAAATGTGTATTTACTTATGTTTTGTTTTCTTATATTATCTATACCAAAAACCTAATCGAGTCCGCAGTAAAAAATTTAAAAAAGATTAAACATATTTTCCATATACGCTATTGGGCATTACGTTATAAACAAGATAGGCAAGAAGAAAGCTTAAAGTATCTCTGTTTTTATCTAACGGTGATCTTCTTGGTAACGCCTGATAGAAAGCGAAGTTACAATGTAAATATAACATAGTTAATAGTGAATGGTACTCTTGCTTTAAAAATATAAGAAGCAAAGCAAATTTTACGCGCTTGTATGATGTCGATAAAGATTATTATTGCAGAATCAGTGTAATACAATTACGAGGTCTATTAGACACACATTTGATCCTATTCAAGGTGGTTTAAGTGGGTAGAAAACATAATTTGACCACCGTAGAGATAGTTTGTAAATTTGGTGGATGGTTTATTGCTGCTGGTTTGTAAGAGTTCATTGTAAAGGTTTTTAGTTCTCTCAATGTTATATAGTATTGATAGAATTGGATTATGGATGAAATTTATAATTCAACTATCGACTTGGTTTGAAATTTGAACCATTCATTCTTAACGAATGTAATGAAGTTTTAAATCTTGAATGGCTGTTTTCTAATGATGTTGTTTGTTTGTTTCTCTTTTGATACATTAGGTAATGTTAATTTATTAAATAAGTAGAAAAAACTTAGTAGAGCCAAACAGGATACGATCTACATGCTAAGAGCTGATTAGCAAAGTCTCTCTCAATGGTACGCAGTGCCCGCTCCCGGGTGCTTCATAAATTTCCATTGATTGGATTAATCTGATTTGGATGTCAATTTTGCAAGCAATGTGCAGGCACTTTATAAGAAAATACAATCATGATTCCTCTGACTTTTATATAGTCTGCTCTGGACGCATAATAACGAATGTATTATACTATCGATGCGTATATTTGCTTAGCAGAGAGCGACGCGAAATATATCTCCCTTTTCTTTTCTGATACAATCATTAAGGAGACGATGAAGATTTATACGTTCATCATTTTGTCTTATTAAAAATGATAGTTTTGTTTTTTCATTTGATTTCGGGAGCTGAATTTACATTTTGAGGCTGACAATCGAGCTTACTCTTGTTGAATGTCAAAAGGATTATGTAATATGAATAAACTTATTATTTATTGATAGGCAGTTGTTATTTTTTATTGTATAGAAATTTATTTCCAGAAAAATCTACATACTCACTATTAAAGCAATTAACTCTTTATTATTCACAATCGTAAGCTTAATGCTTAATAATTAACATAAGAATCCTACTAATATTATAAATAATAATAATAAGCTATCGAAGGGTAATATGTTAGATATAATGCACGATTCCGAAACAATGTTTAAAAAATCCCTCTTAAAACTTTTAACTAATACCTACTTACATAATCAGTGTTTTTGTATCCTTTTTATATCTTAGTATGAATGTTTGTTATTTTTGTAAATGTTGTAGCCGTCTTTAATTAATATAGCATTTAGTTTCTATTTTTAAGGTATCATGTAACTTTTCAACATGTTAATAATGTATATATTGTTGATGGCCTAATAAAATTAAAAAAAAAAAAAAAATGCGAAAAATTTGTGGGTATGGATGTATGTTTGTTACTCTATCATGGCGAATACGCTAAACCAATATCGATGAAATTTGGAACAATTATGTCTTATACACCGCAATAACATATGTATAGGCTATAGAAATCATGTTAATTCTGCAGGAATAGGATGACACTAAAAAGCGCCATCTCTTATCAACCTATCACGCGAACGAAGTCACGGGCAAAAGCTAGTATTCAATAATTTAAAGTTTTTTACATGAAATCACGAAAAGAAAAAAGGAAAGTAGTAGGCAGTTAAGAGGATTACCGGTGTTATTTTAAATATTTGGAGATGTGAAATATTTTAATGTAAGGCGATAAACGAGTATGCTCCCAAATGTATATGCGTGTATGTTAAATCTGACTCCAACTGTTTCTCAAGAAGTGGAAATTAGAACTGATTAAGAATGGTTGAAAAAATATTGGCTAACTAGGCCGTACCCTTTATATCCTGCACGTAGTATGTGAAGAGACACAGCTTGCTTTTGTTTTATGGTGTTAATATATATATTCGCATAATTTTGTTATAACATATTTCAGATTTCGGTTGGAAATGAGGGTGGTCTATTCTACTCACCCGGATACCACACGGCGGGTCGACTTAGCTTAGTCGCCTTATACGATACCTTGGTAAGAAATGAGGTTGGTCTATTCTACTCAGCCAGATATGATACGGCGGAAACATACCTTAGTCGCCTTTTACGACATCTCGGTAAAAAATGAGAGTGGTCTATTCTATTCAGCCGTAATACAAGCTAATAATTATACTAAATTTCATCAATATTGCTCCAGCGGATAAGCCATGATAGCGTCACAAATAGAAAGACAGACAGACTTTTCCACTTATAATATTTGTATAAATAAATGCTTTAAATGATGGCCTTATTCGATTGATATAACGTTGATATGCAAGTTTATAAATGAATAATACCGCTGCGTCTATCATGCATGCATACAGGATAATATGATTGAATTATGCAATGTCGAAACCTAACCAACATGTTCTATAATTCAATGTAAAATTTATTGGCACGGGTTGCACGGCTTCAGTTACAAACGAGTATATTTCCCACGTCAATTTTGATTGCGATATTATAGTGAGCGATGACATTTGAGTACGTACTAATTTAGTGATGCCAGAGCGTCTGCGACTCATTTCGCTATCAATACGTAGATATGGTAAAATTATACATAAAAGGAAATTACGCCTTATACATTTTAGTGGGAAGGTTTCTTTTTCAAATTCCACTAGCCAACAATCGTGCAATACTTGGCTTATAGTGCTGAGTAAACAAATCTTCGACATTGTATCTGTTCGCCTTAACTCTATATTCAAAGGAACATTGTCAAGAGAAATGTACGATTATTGTAGCGCTTTCTTATGGATTGTGTTACGATAATATATAACTCGTGGATTCGCTAAGGAGGGCTTCACTATCTGCGATTTCATGTGGTTTATCAATTTGAACACCTCCATAGACATATTTGTTTAGCCGTAGTCTGTGTTTGCGCTGTTTTACGAGATAGATTGTGATTTCTCATTCTCGTTAAATTACAAGGACGATGGAATTAATGATATTTGATGATCTTTAAGTAAGTTTTGATACAATTAAACAGCGAATTTTTCTGTATATTTGAGCCGTGCGGTATCCGGCTGAGTAGAATAGACCACCCTTATTTAATACCGAGGTCTCGTAAAAGGCGACTAAGATAAGTTGACCCGCCGTGTGGTATACGGCTGAGTAGAATAGACCACCCTTATTTAATACCAAAGTGTCTCAAAAGGCGACTAAGGTAAGTTGACGTCAGGCAGGTGGCCGGTCGTAAAATAACTAGCCAAAACGTGAAAAAACATTTTTAAAACAAGTTGTTGCGACCCCACTTAGAGTGAGCAGGAGAATAGCGATTTTTCCTTTCATTTTTATAATATTTGTGTGAAATAAAATTTTTCAAGCTTAATTTAGTTTTTCTAAAAATAATTGATTGTATCTATCAATTATTGCTATTATTAGTATCACAAAGTTAGAGTTTATAAGAGTTTAAGTGGAGTTTATTTCATTACGTTCAAAATACATCTCTTAGTACTTAATTTATAGATACTATGAAAATTTGAATGACAATGACAAAAAATGACTCACTTTTTGGTTTGGTTTGGACGTTCTAATAAGAATGGTGGCATTGTAGTGCAATATGATCTGCATCTAAGTCATTGGATGGGGTATTAAGCAGATTCTAGTCCATTTTTATATTTAAAACATGGTTAAAAGTCATGTCATTCAGTTACGAAGTAGAAAGCGGGCAACATCAACTTTCGATGTAAATATTTGTTTAAATTCTGGAAGTCCTGCGATTCTTATAGCCCTTGGACTTAGTCTTCGTCTTCAGACGGCTATAAATTTTAACAATAATACAGTCGGTCATCTTTCTTTGTTATCATATTGAAGGGACGACATTCCATTGGCGTAATTATGCAAAAAGCTGGACCGTGGTCGCGGCGGGCCTCCTTTGACAACCGCATCATTATAGTTGACATAAGCTAAGATTTATACGATTGATTTATTAGAAGGTAAATATGAAATATACCATTTACCTTGATATTAAAGTAACCGTTGAAGTAATAAATCAACACACGATTAGGTAAATGGCTCAGAATTATAATACTGAACATTGGATTTACTTAAATGGCATTGCTGATTCAACAGAATTTAATAACAGTTCCTAGGTGACCGAGCCATGATCGGTAATTTTTAAAAGATTTAAAAAAATCCAATAAAAAAAATAAAAGGGCCGGAAAATCTATCTTCGGTTTTGAGACTTCAAAGTAATAAACTTCAAACTATAAATTTAGTTATTGACATATACATTAGTTGTTATTAGCATAGTTAATACTTTTGCAAGCAAAAAACTAATTATATTTCGTAATACAGTTTTATGAGCAACTAAGTTGGATGCTTTAAAATATTTTACACCCTTACCGAATATTTTTCAAATTTTATTATTAATATATATTTTATTAAATTTTCATTAAATGCCGCTTAGCCCTATATTTTTACAGTGTCATCGGCTGTGGCAGAAAAGCGCAGAAGAATAGTTGATTGTGCAAAATGCGGCGACTAGAGCACAAGGACTAGTAGCGTCGGAAAACATAATGTTAACCGATACAATGTTCCACGGAGACATTTAGTGAAAGGATTGGTGCATTGGCTGCTCAGCTTTAGAAGTATTGAGATAGACATTAGGAAGAACTTATAGAGATGAGATATAGAACAGAGTCGAGATTTCTATATACTTAGTTGTAATATTTTTTATGATAACCCCCCACCCTGCTGTTCGTATGCGTTAACCACATCTGTGGAATTCTCTATAGATACTGCTCAGGATTATTATTGATAAAATGACTTAGGAGAATTTGTATACAATGTTATCAAGAGTTTTGTTAGTTAACGTAAAAACTTATAAATCATCATCCTCTGGCCCTTATTCCACTCAAAGGTTATAAACATGTTGTCACATGAATTGCGTACGTATTTTACAACTGACCGCCTGCCTAACGTCAACTTTCTTTAGTCGCCTTTTACAACACCTCGGTAAGAAATGATCTATATATTTTTAAATATAAAAAGTTGTAAAATTATAAGAAAAATGAAACTAATACCTAAGTTACTCCGATACAATTAAAATAAGGGCCAGTAGGATATATACACGCCTGACAAGAGAGCAAGAATGAACGAATGCGTAATTCGGTGAACACTGGTTAAATTAGCGCGCGATGCGGGCACCTTTATAGTCCTCAAATTGGCAAAAAATAACGACAAGCTTCCACTGACACCGATCGCGGAGGCATCAGCGAAACAGGTGTTATCATAAACATACATTTTGATATAAAAACAAAATGATTTTCATGAGTGGCGGTAGGCGCGAAGTGCCGTTCTCGTCGCCGACACAATGGCGATTTTGTTTTTTTTCTCTCGTTTCTTCCTCGCCGTAAAGGCCGACGATATTAAATTTAGTAAGCGGAGAGGTGTCCGAAATCTCACGCAGACGTGCGATCCGCCACACATATTTCCATCCGCACAAAAAGCGGAACTATAGCCATAAATATGTCCAAATAAACATTAGTCTCCAACGGGCTGTGTAAACCTCAGTAGGGTTTTGCTAAATAGTCTCACGATTATATATTATAAACCAAGAGGCGTTACAAATAAGTAATGAGATTGATTGCAAATATAATACGTAATTTTTAATAAACAGAATTCCATTCAATTGAGTTATTCAGAAGTCTATTTTTAACTTGACGTTATTATTTAAAGTTTAATTATTTTGATTTTTATGCATTTCGTTACCTTTGAGTATTGAACTCCCACTGTTATTCTTAAACATCTTAAATAATATATCTATAGAAATTAAATATACAAAATTAATCACCTTCCTGCCCTTATGTTATAAACACGGTGTCACATGATTTGGCTACGTATTTTACGACCGGCCGCCTGCCTGACGTCAACTTATCTTAGTCGTATTTTACGACACCTCGATAAGAAAGAGGGTGATCTATTGTACTTAACCGCATACCACACGGTGAGTCAACTTACCTTAGTCACCTTTTACGACACCTCGGTAAGACATGAGGGTGGTCTATTCTACTCAGCCGGATACCACACGGCGAATCGACTTACCTTAGTCGCCTTTTACGACACCTCGGTAAGACATGAGGGTGGTCTATTCTATTGAGCCGGATACCACACGGCGTAAATATACAAAAAATAATATAATTCCTAAATTATCAAGAGCTAATTTTTAGTAATAATAATTGTAATTTTATTGCTGATCCAAAGTTTCTGAGTATGGATGTATGTTTGTTACTCTTTCACGGCGAATCCGCTGAACCAATATCGAAGCAATTTAGCACAATTATTCCTTATACACCTGGGTAGCATATAGGCTATAAAAATCCTGTAAATTCTACACAAATAGGATAACATTGAAAAGCGCCATCTATTATCGACCTATCACACGACAACAGTCTACGCGAACGAAGTCGCAGACCCTGCTGCTACGAAGTCGCGGGTAAAAGCTAGTTATAATATAGTTTTCAGTATATTAAAGCAGCCAAGCGCCATAGTAATGATATATACTGTTGGTTATTATAATAATAAATAAACCTATTATATTATAAATGTGAAAAGTTATATGTTTGTTATTAATATAATTGTATTTATTTTAAGGGTTGGCAAGTGATTTATATTTGTTTTCCTGAAATTAATGGAGAAGAGAAGTCGCGGACGTAAGTCAGTTTATCCATTAGTAATTTCTGATGATTGTAAGCAATTACTATGAATTGCAGTACGCATACAATCTCGGAAAGAAAATTGGAATCTACAATTTATAGTAAAACTAATTACAAGCAATAAATATATAAATCTCAATGAATCACATAACATGCGTATAAGCTATTAGAAGAAGCGATCTATCGCTGATATACCGAATACATTACTGCTAATTTACTATCTCAGATAAAATTTTAATCATTCATTTAATGATGGCAAGATTAGTGTTATTTACTTTTACACATAATTTTTTGATCTTCGTTCAGATTTTTTTTCAATTTATTATTTTGCTATAGGTGATACAATGAAGAACCTTACTACTACTTTTATGGGGTGGAACTAATTGTTTATGATTTAATGATAAAAAACATTTTATTAATTAATGTACGAAACCGGCTATACTCATGTCTTATTTTATCAGATGAGCCCAACTAGTGAATAAGAACCCGTATGGGTTTGAAACTAGGCGGGCTCATCCGATAAAATAAGACTTAAGTATAGCCGGTTTCTATACATTAATTATGATTACCACTCACGATAGTTTAAATACAAAAAGAGATTATTAAAAATAGCTTCTTGGATTTTTATTTAATTACCTTCCATACAGATATTGAGGATAAAATTCGTCTCTCAATAAATCGTTGCTAAAATAAAACAATAGCAAAAATAAGAACAAGTCGATAACAAAATAGCAAATATTGAAGTAAACGGGCCTCATTGTGCCGCTAACAAGAGCGCGGCGTGCGATGCGATGACATTCGCGCTGCGCAGGCGATAATATGTGTACATATGTAACATTAAACTGCAAAAATAAACGACACTTTCACACTACATGGGTTCAAAAACAAGTTTTTCCATAACACAAAAGACGACACTGAATAGTTATAGCTGCTTCGCGTCCTCACCGCATAATCCAATAAAACAATTCTCGGAATGTTGGTACGGTTAGGATGATATTGCTTTTCTATTAGAAGTATTCATATATGAACGACTGTTATTAATTAAACGTCCAGTATTGTTTATACATGACATTGAATATTTAGGACCCGATCTCATAGACAACGTGGAAAAAGCTTACTTTAAATATAATAATGCAATTCAAATCCAGTTTATTAATAAATCATTATAACAACAGCTGTAATTATAATAAACAAGCTGCGCTTTGCGGTACTACCCGCAAGCGAATAGGAAGTTCATAACATGAAAAAAAAGCTTTTTTTTTAATATTTCGCAATTTTTTTCATACAACCTCCTCCTGACAATAACGATCACAAAAAGAAAGATTTACCCAATTTGGTGCAGTCAATTGGAAGTTCTAAGCGTATAAACGTGTGATTTTGGTGATTCATTTATGTATCTAGATCTTTTTTCCAGACTTATTATTAACTAGTAATATTCCGCGTAATTTTTATTTTTTTACACCTTATTACATTTTTAATACGGATCCTATTTTTTTTAAAGTGTGCCTACCTATACCTATGTTGCTCGGTAAAGATGCAGCTCATCAGATGCATGAAGTTTTTGTGTGAAAACATAACAAACATAGATAGAAATTTTTCCTCTTTATAATATTAGTATAGATTTTTGATATTACTTGATTATATATGTTGTATGTATAATATATGAAGTCAATTTATGTTTTACACTCACTCTTATAATCTTTTACAAAGATAATAAATACTGTAATATAATCGATAAAAGTTAAAAAAACAATTATTAATATTAATCAATGATATATTGATTAAATTTCACAGTATTATTTACAAGTACAAGCTATGGAACTTTTCTTAAATCACCATTTGTATTCTGCAGAGTTAATTTAATGCATGTAAAAACAACATTAAACATTAAACACGGGATATTTTATACGCGACTATGCCCATATATGTACGTGAGGTAATTAATTTTACCCATTAATATGCAGTATACATTTGTCGCTTCAGATCTATCAAAGATACCATAACTATGATGCATCAGTTATGTTCAAGAATACGATATAAAAATATCCAAGAATGCTACGAACAGGCTGGTTATATATACTTAAGCCTATTAGATCATGTGATGGCAAAATCTAAGGTAAACAAAAAGTACTTTATTTGCATAAACTACCAACATTTTCTAAACCTCTACTAGTACTCAATAAGTAAGTAACAAAGTAATGTTTGTAGAATTACTCAGAAGGCTTAAATTGTTTTAACACGATAAATAAAGACACGAATATACGAAACAACACGGAAATAAAGAGGAAATATGGCTTGAGGATTTTCAAAAAATCTCCTAATTCTGATGACATAACGCTAGTACTAAGACTCAACTAATTTTTTAGAATATGTGAAATATAAAAATTATAAATTGAAACAACTTGGATATATACCAAAAAATGTTCAAATAACTCGTTTGAACGTTTCGAACGCTAATATAAATGATAATAAATTCTCGGTATAAGTTTTACAAATTGAAAATAAGTTGTGCTTTAGTAAAACGAATTAATTTAACTTTTACAGTACTAAATACTCAGATGGAGTTTAAAAATCTGAAAAGCCTATTTTCTAACATTTTAAGATTTATTCCCCTATATGCTGACGGTACAAATAAAATTGGCGACTGAATCTCAAAATATATGAATTTGATTCAATGGAAGGGCAAGCGGCTCCTCTTTCTGTGATTGCGAAGGGCTGCCACCGGGGCATTCGCAGCCACACTTGTTTATTTTTAATATTTAAGGCCATATTATACGTGGATTGTCAAAAACATTCCCTCATATTTTGTGGTTTTAACAGCACATTGTTAGATTATATATTTTGGTTACTGAACGGTTATGAAGAGAAGGTTAAAGTAACTGTATAAAGTAAGTATTAATTAAGAATAATAAAGAATTTATTATTCTTCAGTAATATAGTAAACACATTTGTATAAAACATAAATCTGTTTATTTAAATATTTCAACTAATAAGATGTTCAATAATTTTATGTATTTTATTTTATAAGTAGATTAAAAAAAAAATTAAAAAAGTTTAATGACTTTGAATATAATATTAAATCATAAAAATTTTACAAATTTGAATGGTAAAAAAATAGTAAAAAAATTTACTAAGAATTATTTATTTAAATTTTTAACTTATTTAAATGAAATTATAACAGAAAATACAAACCAAAAATCAAAGAGATTTGTCTGTATGTAGGAACTTAGTGCGACTATTCTTATGACTTCTTATGATTAACTTATGACTTCGTATTCGTATTCGATTTATTAATAGAACATTTATAGTGAGATCAGAATAGTTTTATTTCAGTAAATGAAATGTATCTATTGTTGGTTGTCAATTAAATAAAAAAATTAAAACATATTCAGATATAAGTGCTATATACCTACAATACAATTAAAAATCACCAATGACTTTAAAGTGAGGGAACCCTTTCACACTTTCTTAGGATGTCGTTGATCTTTCTTATCTGATCGGTATCGAGCTTAGAGATAAGATCGTCTAAACTTGATATTCAGGAAATGTAGGTTCATGAAACCTTAACATGTATTCGATAAACATGATTTTTCAGTGTAGTGTGTAGTTTTGCTCAAGATTTTCATTAAAAATAGTAGCCTTATATATAATTGTTATTTATTTGATTTTGGGTAAATTATGAAGAGAAGAAGCTACTCACTAGTTGGCAAATGTACACTTAGTTTGCCAAGTGAAAGATTATAACTATTTAAATAGTACGTCAGCATATAATAAAAGTATTACTTTATTTAAGATAATTGTGAATATCAGCAAAACTGTTCGATGTGGTACTATTGCCCTTTTACAAGTGAGAACTCAATTACAAGTTTCATTTTTTTTATATATTGAACATTATACAATATTCTTGAAGTACAAAACTTCTTTATCCTTACACTTAATGAAAAAGTGTGAAACATGCAACCCAGATATTAGTTTCAAAAGTTGCAAATACGATTAGTTAGCATCATTTATTGAATAACTCCAAGTTGATTAATAAAATACCTGAGACACCCCTTTAATCACCTGAAGATGGAATAAGTGAGGTGCTTAAACACATAAAAAAATATGCTAGACTTGGCGGTCTCATGTTTCCAAATATTTTATTGTTTACATAGCCTGACGTCACACGATTTCCTCGCTATAGGATCTTGTATCTCTTGGATTTATCAGTTTCTCTAGATCATGTATCAACAACGTAATGGTCTGATAGATCTATGTATTCTCCCATCATTTTTCTTTTATAGGTATTCGCCTATGATACCTTACCTTCACTACATATTGAACAGAGTTGGTGAATCTGATCATTTGCTTCTACCATTTATTTCGTTTTTATTCTTCCCATTGAGTCACTCTGGGCTTCCCATAAGACCATATTTAATTTTAAAGTTTCGGATCGAAAATTGTGACAACACATGTGATTTTGTTATTCAAGAACTGAGCCATTTGACATACCTGGGATTAAATACATTCGGTGATCACCATATTCGCCGATAAGAGATGCATAATTGCGCTTCTTGTCACATTACGATCTTCATTGCAATTTTTATATTTATACAGTTTGAAAGTATCAATTTAGCGCTAAATTTTCACTTTTATTGGAGAGCATAGCCCTACAAATAAATTATGCAACTGGTCGCTAACACGTGTAGTCGGCATCACGACGCCTTCGCCTTTCCCATAATTGCCACAATGTACTACTCGCTTTACACCATCTTAGTCCATTTCCATACTTATTTTGGTATCCTACGTGAGAAAATTCGGGTAGGCTACATTAAATCACGCTCCGTGATAAAGTAGCTCTGTAGTGCCTACTTGTTTTACATAATGACTTATTTAACTTTCAGGGTCTGCAATTTATTTGGGAACTGCTTATTTACAACACAAATATTTTTCTTATAAATTAGAGGATTAAGGGTCCATAATTTTAAAAGAAGAATTGTGTAATTAGAATTGTGAATTGTGATTTTTTTCCTTTTTGGATTCTTTTGGGGTCCAAAATCAGGATAGGATTTCCGCGATGGGATTGATCCACCAATACTCCACCCGCCTGTAAATTATTAATGGAAGTCTTCATCCTCCTGCCCTTATCCCACTCTAAGTGGGGTCACATGTTATAAACATATGGTCACATGATTTCGCGACGTATTTTACGACCGACCGCCTGCCTGATGTCAACTAACCTTAGTAGCCTTTTACGACACTTTCGTAAGAAATGAGGTTTGTGTATTCTACTCAGCCGGATACCAAACGGCGGGAATTCCCAAATCACATGTTATAAATAGAATGTCACTTTTATTTTTTATCCAAATTAAAACGTCGTAAAATCGTTTATAAAAGTGCTGTAATGAACAAGCTAAGGATTTTGAATTAATTTAATCATCATCCTCCTGCCCTTATCCCACTCTAAGTGGGGTCGGCACAGCATGTTATAAACATGCTGTCAGATGATTTGGCTGCGTTTTAAAGACCGGCCGCCTGCCTGACGTCAACTTACCTTAGTCGTATTTTACGACACCTCTGTAAGAAAGAGGGTGGTCTATTCTACTAAACCGGATACCACACGGTGGGTCAACTTACCTTAGTCGCCTTTTACGACACCTCGGTAAGAAAAGAGTTTGGTCTATTCTACTCAGCCGGATGCTACACGGCGGGTTGACTTACCATAGTAGCTTTTTACGACACATCGGTAAGAAATGGGGGTGGTACTATTCTACTCAGCAGGAAACCACACGGCTAGATTTTGAATTAATTTAATAATTTATCAAATTGCTGGTTGTAATTAAAATCGTTCCACGGCGTTCGTTTTAAAGCCATATGCCGCTATTTTTGCAACGTTGAAATTCAGTACGCATTGTTTCTTTTTACTGTAGTTCATAGGTTGTATTTTATAAAAAATTATCACTGAAGGAATTAAACAAGAATCGAAAATGTAATTATATTTTTACGCTTAATTATCTCCTCATTGATGATATAAAGTAAAATATTTTTCTGCCTTCCTAATACAACAACCCAATAAATTCTGTCATGTAAGACCATTTAAGAAGATAAAAAACTATTCCAACACTTAACGATCGCATCAGTTCTGAACATGGGAATAATGAGCGCAGTTTACATGTTCCGTACAGAAGTGTTTTCACGGTTCTTCCTTGAATAAGGACAAAGCTCCCCAGAATCGTATGATCGTAAATGGGAGATTCCGGGCGGGTGGTGCGCCGGAGATGACTGGTTAATTAGCGCGTAAGCAGCGCACGTACCGTCGTTGACATGTCACAAGACGTCTGCCACCGGCCGCGGCGATCTCTCAACGAATTCCGATCGCGAAGAGCGAAAAAGACACGAGTCGAGCACGCGAGGGTAAAAACTGGCGAGGCCGGTGCTGCTCTGCGGGAGGCTGCTCGGCTCGCGTCCACAGCCGCCCGCCGCCCGCCGCCCGCCCGGGCCGCTTCCGCTCGCGTTAAGCTACGTTTGGATTACTTGAATCGATGCTAATGTGATTAAGTAAACACATTTACGCATACGATCACATAAATAATGAAGAAATTTTTTATAAGTACCTGGGTGAACGAGCCTTGCTTGATATTTTTTTTAAAGATTAAAAAAAAAAGAAAATTGAAAAAACATAAGAGATTAGTTGGGCAGGTTGGGCTCGAGGCTAGGTATTTTCACCTCTCTAGACCTCTAGACCGCCCGTTTTTCAAATGAGCTACCATAACTATACGTTTGACAGCGAAAATTGTCTTTCAAATTCAACGTAAATTTTTAGCATTTCCCGAAAACAGAGATAAAAAGACATTTTTAAATGAAACCTAACTAGATCGAATTTTTAGCGTAACTCTAAAAAATTAAAAAAATCAGTGATAAATTTCATCTGCACTATACGTTACGTTTATATGTAATGAATCTGGGTATATCACATATTTAAGGAAACTGAAATTGAAAATTCTCATTTTCGCGATCAAAAATTTAGGATGATGAAATAAAAAAAAATCATGTTTAAAATGATTATTCTAATAGAAAAGAAGGATTATATTATAGATAATTCGAACTATCTTCTTTTCTATTTTTTTAGTACAGTAGGTAGTATACGTTCTAGAAATATTTTTGTCATCAATCACATTACCGTATAGGTTACCCACTTTACACTATTTTACCGTTCTGGACCATGCATATAAACTTCGTGACATAATAAATTAAAAGTTTCTTCATATATAAAAAAAATATTAAAATTAAGAATGTGGTTAATGTAATGTGATGCAGAGTAAAAGGTTTAGTTCCGAGTATTGTTTTAGCTGTTTAGAGGAACTGGCGGCGAAGAGACGCGGCTCGCGACGCGACTCGCAAAAACGTTCGTCTGGTTCTTGGGCGAAGTGTGCGCGTGTGTGCCGCATCGTCCTGCGTCCGAGACGTCGAGAGAGTCCAGTCCCTTGAGCGGTGCTCCGTGCCGTCACGCCGCCTGCAACGCTGTGTGCGCTCTGCATGATAATCGCGGCCCTTTTCAACGATATAATAATCAATTTTATTATCTTTTTTTATTAGGAAAACCCCTTATGGTTACCGCCGTCCGATAGGGACAAGCTGCGGGTATATCGGACTCGCACTGAAAATCCTAATAGTGCTTGATCACGATACTCTTGGAGCTTTACCATTACAGCAATTTAAAATACAGTGTAAACTCCATATAACGTCTCTCGATTTAACGACAAATTTAATAATATTAAGTACTTTTCAAACTGTAAACATGGCAAGTAAGAAAAAATCTTTGTGTATTGACGAAAAAGTTTTACTGATACGCGCAATAGAGGCGGGAGAGAAGATAAGTCATGTTGGCAGACGCTTTGGATTTAGTCACTCTATAGTGTCTCTATAGATTTTTCTTCTCTCCATTTAACGACATCTCTCTATAACGTCAAAATACTCACAATCCCTTGAAGGTCGTTATATAGAGTTTGCAGTGTAACTATAACTTTATGATTCAGAAGCTATACTAATGAAGACTACCTACCTTTATGGATGACTTTTTGAACGTGCACAAGATAGCAATGACAAAATATAAGCAATTATAAGAACTTTTATTTAGTAAAAAGCTACCGCCGACTTTTTACCTACTCGACGTAAGTCGAGTAGGTAGGAGACTTGACGAATCCAAAGCACTTGTTTAAAAATTTACTGAAATAAAGAATCTTCTGAATTTGAGTAACTTTTGTTCTTCATAGATCTGTTTCTTTCTGATGAGGTAGTCTAGACACAGCTCGCTACATCGTCCATCTAGCACGTCATAGTCTGCGACAAAATTTCACTTCGATCCACGCGTTATCACTGGCAAAATGCACTACTCAAAGAGTTTGATCGTTAGGTAATGATGTATTTTCTATGAAATATCTAATTAAGTTAAATGAATTAACGATGTAACAAATGGTGATGTAGGAAAGGAGAATGCGGCAAGCAGACCAGCACGGCAATACACCGTGAGTGCGAACATAATGTATGCGGACGCCGGCATAATACGAATGACGCGATATAACGGATCGACCCGATTATTTCTGTCCATTTCATGACTGTTTAATAGCAATGTTAAACTTGGCAAATGCAAACATACCCGCCCTGTTTATCGAATATTTTACGATCTTCACTGGATTAATTTTAAAATGCTAAGGTTGTAGAATCGGCTGAAAGACTGTTTGATTCCAGAATGTGTTGCTAGTTTTACTATTTCTGATATTTATATTACACTTACTCATTCAACATTCTGATTTACCTGACTGTATGTTTATTCGGTTTCAGATGTTTGTAATACATGTATACGTTATTTTAAATAAGATTTAATGCTGAAGAGATAATTTTCCTTTAAAACATCTGGTTGAGGCCTGCTTAGTCATTAATCTTAATCGTTACCTGTTTTTTTTTAAGATTACGTATCAATTATACTAATCCACAACAGATTCTTGTATTTTTAATTTAATAATATTTATAGATATAGGCATTATTACTTTCTAGATAATCTAGATACTTACTACACGTTAAATTTTAAATACGATATGAATCCAAATGCTTTTTTATTTGTAAACAAGTACTTTTGAATCGTCAACTCTACTCCTGGTTCGCGGTTCCTACCGAGAAAAGTTAGAAACTAAGAGAAGAAGAATTTCTCTAATCAAGACTCCAAGAGAAGAAGCTGTAGGTTTAGCAAAACAAAATACTATTATTACATTATGATACCAAAGCTTTTTAGTAAAAAATTTTTTTGCAACATTTTTATATCGTCTACTCGGAGTAACGTAACGTATACGGTAAAATGATGGCACTTTATGCTGCCACATTACGAAGCTCCAAATCCTTGTTATGTGGCACTAAAAGTCACGTTTTTGTACTTGTAATTGCTTACGCCCGTCCATTAGCGACATTGCATTTACGGAAGAACGAAATTCGTCACCGATAGACGATGTGTAGTAATGTTTAATGGCTTGGTATTTCTACTGGGATTTAGTGTTAGTGAATGTGATGGTGATATTACTAATGTATTTAAACATAATAGACCGTGTATTAGTTACCATTCATAGGTTCTTATATTGCGGAGAATATGAAAAATTATTTAAGCAGGCAGTTGCCCGGTCGTTAAAACGCAGCCAAATCATGTAACAACATGTTTATAACATGTTGTGCCGACCGCACTTAGAGTGGGATAAGGACAGGAGGATGATGAATATGAAAAATTATTTATTTATTAAATTCCAATCTTTACTCGATTAAGAATAGAGACTAGGAAATATTATTTTTTCTAATCGTAAAGTAAATACATGTTTTAATGTGGATCGCATTAAATGTAAAATCAATCTAATAATATAATCCAGATGAGATCATCGCAGATATATTTTGCGATTTATTCACAGAACAATAACCATCAGAAAACTCAAAACCTGACAACTAAATTTTTGATATATTTCATCATTTTGCAAAATAACCATAACATACAATAATTACTCTACTACAAATTACACACTATTCAGAAATTAATTTATTGATAGGGTCCATCACAAATAATTCAACAATGATTTTAAAAAAAACCGTAACTAATTTTATGCTGAGTATAGTTTCTTATATTTTAACGCGTTTATTTATTACAATATTTACTCGTGACGGCTTAGTCTCTCTAAGAAAACTATGACCAGCATATATGCGAGTTGGTTGAAAAATATACGAATAAGGGACAACGGGCAACGTAGGTAAAAAATTAATATGTTGTATAAACATTGTTACTGATTAAAGCATAGGAGTAAATAGTAATATTGCTTCAATACTCCTTAATTTATCGAAGAGCAGATGTTAACTTCTGTCTCTTCCGCAGCCAAACCATGTGGCAATATGTTGTGCCGACTCCACTTAGAGTCCACTTAATAAGGCCAGGAGGATAAAATCCTTTCAAACTACTATAACGAAAAAAAATATTCGCGGTAACAGCTTAGTAGGCAACAGATATCAACAAATAAGCGAAGAAAACTCAACAATGTTATTCAGAAATTACAACGAAATTTCTATCTACCGAATTATCCGATTACTTCCAAATTAATAATTGGATCAGATCGGAAGTTACCCATACATGTTATGTCAATAAAGTCGTTAATGATATACACCATGTTTAATGTGTTGATCCTTATCATAGTTTATTTTGTTATTTTAGAAGTTATAGACATTCGGTGTACACCATAATCATAATTAAGTTTACTCAAGCTAATGCAGTTTTTGTGTCGCGCTTCCGTTCAGGTGACGAGTGATAGTATCTGGTCGTTCCAACTATTTGTCACTTGCCTAATTTACGTGTTAAAGTGAACTTGTAATAATCTATTCGCCGGGTGCGAAGCGCATGGCGGGAAAACTACTGCAGCGGTATTTGTAGTAGAAAAAGTTAGCATCAATTATTTTTTCAAAGATAAAAAATTAAAATTTGTCATCATCTTCCTGCCCTTATTCCACTCTAAGTGGGGTCGGCACAACATTTTATAAACATGTTGTTACATGATTTGGCTACGTAATTTACGACCGGCCGCCTCCCTGACGTCAACTTATCTTAGTCGTATTTTACGACACCTCGATAAGAAAGAGGGTGATCTATTGTACTTAACCGGATACCACACTGTGAGTCAACTTACCTTAGTCGCCTTTTACGACACCTCGGTAAGACATGAGGGTGGTCTAGTCTACTCAGCCGGATACCACACGGCGAGTCGACTTACCTTAATCGCCTTTTACGACACCTCGGTAAGAAAAAAGGGTGGTACTATTCTACTCAGCAGGAAACCACACGGCTAGATTTTAAGTTTTAAAGCCATATGTCGCTATTTTTGCAACGTTGAAATTCAGTACGTATTGTTTCTTTTTACTGTAGTTCATAGGTTGTATTTTATAAAAAATTATAATATATGTATCACAATTATAAAATATGTATCACATTCATTAAATAGATAGAAATAGAGAAATAGATATCATATCAAAAATTTATACTACAATTTTTTAGTTATTGAAATGTATACCAAATATAATAAAATGTTAGCTCCACTTATGTTAGACCACCCTCATTTCTCACCGAGTTGTCGTAAAAAGCGACTAAGGTAAGTTGACGTAAGTTGACGTTCAGGTAGGCTGCCGGTCGTAAAATAACATCACATGGTTAAAACATGTTGCGCCGATGTTTATATGTAAAAAAATTATCTAATCAGTAAATTCAGATTAGATAATCCTACAATTAATAAGTGCTGGTTTATTATGTATCAGATGCATATATAGGTATTTTAATTTTTCCTTATTAATGAACATAACAAAATCATGTACATATTGAACATGAATATTATTTTTAAAATGCAATAATTTTTTTCTTTTGACTTTATGAACTGTATACTAATTTTATCCATAATTAAAGGTGTATATTATAAATGTAATAAAAAAAATATATATGACTACCCATTCTATGATAAGCTAATGACAACAATTTCATTGAATTAACAAAAACAGGTCTGTGTTGTCGTATTCTCATGTAAATGACAACAAAATGCGTGCATCGTGCCGAAAAAAAAATAATTTAAAGGGCCTTTTACGTTTGCATGGTAAACGCCAGTTTAATAATCAGTAATAACTGTTTGTTAATAGTTCATCCATTTTTATTTACAAAATCTATTTTCTTCGGTTTCATAAATTATAATTAGTTGTGCTAAATTTCATGATATTGGCGCCTATAGATTACTAAACAGTAAATTCTCCAATATGGGGGAATTCTCCAATATATACAGACGACCTAGAAATAGTCGCTGCTTGACCAATGCGACTAACTTGACTTCAGAATGAACTTTGAGGAATATAATTTAAAAAAAGATATAAGTTAACACATTATAAATATATAACATGGCTAACTAGCTAGGCATTATTACTAAAATAATATAATTGAAACAAATATTACAAAAACAAGTCCTGAAAAATTACCAACCTTCTTTACTTACAAATAGTCATTTATAACCTGTCTGTAAAAATGCGATTATTTAGGTTATGCTTGCTTAAAAATAAATGATTAAAATTGCTTTTTTGTAACAAGTGTACATTAACCTTCATAATCATAATCTATTCGCATAATATTATTACAGTTTATGAACATGTCGTGCCGGCATAAATAATTCTACGTAAGTTCAATAGTTCAAGTACATTAGTTCAATCTTTTTCGTGAGTAGTAAAAGCAAATGAAACGGCTAGTAAAATTTACACTGTGCCTATTAAAAAGTTAAACGTGGTAAGGCTTGAACTTTGTCCCGCGTACAGAAAACTTAATGATACTGGAGCAATGTTTAAATCTGTGTATAAAGAGTATGGCTGATCCTAGATATTAAATTTAGGGGACTTATGGGATCACGAGCTACAAAGGTTACAAAATTGTTTTACCTACAAAAGCGTTGGATACCTAATAGATATTTGAAACAGATCAAGAGATTTGCACGCTACAAGATCTTATTTTATTTCTATTTAATGATCGCAGCCCCACAAAACTTGGTAGTATAATTTATTACTAATTCATAATTTAATTTATGCGCACATAGCTTCCGCAGATCGCTCATCATGTCGTAATAAACAGTTAATTATCTAACACAGATTATGACGCTTTGATTTAATTTTATGAATAATTCACCGGAAACGCTAACTATTGTATTCCGTCCATTTTATACACGAATACCTTTGTTATTTTTCCTGATATATTATTAAAAAATATGCAAATCGATCGCAATGCGACAGGATGTTCATTTTAGTAATAATGCCGATGTATTTGCATGTAAATTAAGTCCGTATCCACGGATGTAACCATTACAAATTGTAATGTGCATCGTCACAGTTATAAAATGCAGGACGTTTGATGGGCCCATAACATCGTTCCAGTTTTCGATAAAATTGCCTTTTTATATTTGTTATCGATAAGGTCACATCATTACATTTAAGGGTTCGATAAGTTTTTAAAAGTCGAATAAATTTAAGTGACATTTAAATGTCGTAATTGTTTCGATTTAGCTTTGTACATCGCACTGCATCTTAGTATTAAATAATATTTATTAATTTATAATATGTACATAATCTAATTTCAAAATTAAAAAGGGTTAACAGTCAATTGGTATATGGTTATAATCTCTTACAAAGGTGGTTTTATGTAGTAGTATATAGTTTTGCTATCGGCCGACAGATGGCGTTAGATGAATCATAACAATTTATTCGTACGGCACACTACTATTCAACATGTTGCGTTAAATGTTGATAAATATCTAACGTTTATTATAAAGTTAGTATTAATTAAATAAAATAAGCAGGGATTTTTATGTCTAAAGGATATAAATTGAATACACATATTTATAATTGTGAATTGCTTAAGATGAGAGGAACCGGCCGGCGGGTGGCGGGCGTCGGACGGAGTGCATCGTTCAATGCGTTAGTTCGGAGTGCAGTCGGGAGGCGCCGTGGCTGCAGGCTGCATGCCCGCCCCGATCCGCCCCACGGAACCCCACCCCGTGTCCCGCCACCTGCCTCATCGCCACGACACCACTTGTTTTGATGTACGGCTACGCTCTATGCAAAACTTGTCTTGTTCCTTTGATATAACACTGCGAGGGTCGCAAGTTCGGACCTAAAAGTTTGAAATCTGCGACGATTCCACAGGTAGGATGTAACGTTACTTGTTTTGCCTTCTTCAGATATCACTAATACCATATTACCATTTCTGTGTTTGAGTTACTTGGGAGTCAATTGTCGGTTAAACAAAATTTATCTTTGAAGTATAATTTTTCTAATTTAATTATAAAACTTCGTATCATAAATTTTTAAATAATATTTTATTATTCGTAGATAGGTCATATAAATAAATAAATTTATAATTGTCGTTATAACTCATTTGTCATGTAAACCGCTATGAGTCATAATTTAACCTCCGAGTAATTATTTAAATTAATTGAATGCAATTAATTGATTGAATACTATTATCTTTATAGTGTAAAAATTAGTACGAGTATATTCGTTTCACATTTCCACAATTAAAATATACAAAAATATTAGTTCAAAATATTGTCGATATCAAAAGTACCGACCCATAAACCGACATAAGCTTATAGCTCCTGATTTCGGAAAAGTACGTTTAACAGTTATGGGTTTTGATATACGATTCTATACCAAAATTTCATAATCAGTTTTATCTTTCCCTTACAAGTCTTTAAAAAACTATTAAAAGGAGACTAATACAGAAAGCTAGAAAGAAAATATTGATGGTAAGTATGCGTAAAATTGGCCATTCTTCGAGCTGGCTAGCAATAAATAAAATTAGCTAGTTATAAGTTGTTTTTAACTGCTGAGCTTTTGGGTTGTCTCGGTAGGACTAATTTTCCAAAACAGCAGTAGAGTTGACGCTTGAAAAGTTCAGGTTTGAAAGTTTATTTGAATAAAGAATATTTTAAATATTACGCGTTATTTATGTAGATTAAATATTTTTATACTTTAACTTTATTTTATACTAGGTTATGTTACATCCTACGAAGGAAACTATTATTATTGTCAATTAAAAAAGTTTCATGCCCTTTACATATACCAACAAGCCATCCAACACAAATTTGCCGGGAATTAAGAACCTGAAGCTATCGATACTACAAAAAGTTGGACGTTGACCAGATATGTACGTAAAACATTACTATGTCATGGCGATGAGATTGTTCGACATCATCCATGTTGCGAAATACCGGAATGTCGTTGTACGAAACCTGTTATCAGCAAAAAGCAAAGTTAATTGATTTTGTTAGTTTAGGCATACTAATTAACTGATAAATATTTAGCGGCCGCCATATACGTTCCGCCACTGCAGATGGCACGTTGCTTCTTGTTTTACAATAACAAAATTTTATGGTTCCTGCGATCCCGCCTATGTAGTTTATACGGCCGCTTATTTTCTTTCATTCGCAAGTTTTCCCCGTGAATGAAGATAGACTTACGCAGCCTTTGATCGGAGATAACAAGATTTATTGCTACTATAACGCAGGTATTTCCTATTAGTGGCAACTTGTGTCTGTTCTACAATCCACTACAATTACCGACTACATAGTTTTCGCCGCGTTTGGTCATTTAGACAAAAACAGTTTATGATTGCGGTGCGCTGTCGGGCCACCGAGTATGAGACAAAAAGCTTCGCAAGTGAAGCCGGCAGAGAATTATTGTGTTTTTCTACAGACGGATCAGAGAAGCCTGCGGGTGGCGCGGCCGAGGCGCGTTGTCGTTTCATAATTAGCTCTGTTATGAATTTTATAAATATTTCATTCCTTCAACATGAGTAGCCGACAATTAATTAACTTCTCGGTGCTTACATTAATTAGTAGAAATCATGTTCTTTTATACTTATTGCGAGTTGAAAGCAGCATCGGTTCTAGACGTAAAGCACTTAAATCGATTAAACGTCTGATTTCTTTTATTATTAAATAATGACAGCGGACCACCCTGTTGACTTTTTGTGTATAATTTGCTCTGAAGGTTTTTAATTAGTACTTATTATTTTATTGCGTCAATAGTGGAGTTGAGTTGTTCTCTTGGAATTTATTATGAACTTGGTTATGACTTTACAATCCATAATTTGAACCTAAGATTATATTGGGATCAAATTGAGGATGGCCCTAAACTTCATAATTATCTTATTATTTAATAACACATAATTGTATAAATTTTATATAAAATAATACTTACCGAGCCTACAAAATGTGTTATTAATTTTGTTGTTAATAATTTTGGGTATCGTTATAAAAAAATTTATGTGGGAAAATTAATAACGATATTTTTGATATAATTTTCTACTACACAAGGTAAATGCTAGACTGCTAAATAAGTAAATTAGAGTTTAATTAGAATTTACCAATCGTTGGACGCTGTTGGACAGATCTATTTTCGGCCAACGCAACACAGGTTTCATCTACTCACTTCTTCTAACTTGTTTGAGACTTATTGTTTATTTACTGGGAGTGTAGCTTAAATACCGTATGGTATCCGGCTGAGAAGAATAGACCCACCACATTTCTTACCGAGGTGTCGTAAAAGGCGAATAGTATAACTTACCCGCCGTGTGGTAGCCGGCTGAGTAGAATAGACCACCCTCATTTCTTACCGAGGTGTCCTAAATGGCGACTAAGGTAAGTTGACCCGCCGTGTGGTATCCGGCTGAGTAGCATAAACCACCCTCATTTCTTACCGAGTTGTCGCAAAAGGCGACTAAGGTAAGTTGCCTTTAGCCAGGCGGCCGGTCCTCAAAGACGTAGCGAAATCACATTATAACATGTTTATAACATGAAATGCCGACCCCACTTGGAGTAGGATAAAGGCAGGAGAATGATGGGAGTGTTTCTTAAACAAATTAAGTGTCCATATGTATTTTTACCAAAACCACAGACAAGAAAAGGTAATCATTCGAAAATTCGAAATACTAAATTTTTCGGTATAATAAAAACAACTATGAATAATTAAAATATATTAATTTCTAATTATTCATACTTGTTTAAGATATCTATAATAAAATATAAACATTAATAACATGCAATGGTATATTTTATTAAGACTGGATCTCTGAGTTTTATAACTTAATTGCCTTTGCAAACTGTATCGGTATCATTTTTTATAACACACAGATGATGCGCTCCGGAGAATCTGAACGGACGTTTATGATTATTTTTTATTTTTACGTCATAACTCGCCGAGATGATAAATTGCCCGTCGTCTCCATTCGTATAAATTCCCCTTTGTGGCGCCGACTGAAATATATTTGGGATTTGGAAGTCATCATCTTCCTGTCCTTATCCCACTTTAAGTGAGGTCGGCACAACATGTTGTCACATGATTTGGTTACGTATCGTAATGGCCGCCTATCTGAAGTCAACTTACCTTAGTCTTATTTTACGACACCTCGGTAAGAAATGAGGGTGTTCTATTCTACTCAGCAGGATACCACATGGCGCGCCAACTTACCGTAGTCGCCTTTTACGACATCTCAGTAAAAAATAAGGGTGGTCTATTCTACTCAGCCGGATACCACTCGGCGGGTCGACGTAACTTAGTCGCCTTTTACGACATCTCGGTAACAAATGAGGGTGGTCTATTCAACTCAGCCGCATACCAAACGGCGTGTCAACTTACCTTAGTCGCTTTTTATAACACCTCGGTAAGAAATGAGAGTAATCTATTCTATTCAGCCAGATACCAAACGGCGTGTCAACTTACCTTAGTCGCCTTTTACACAATAAGAAATGAGGGTTGTCTATTCTACTCAGCCAGATACCACACAGCGGGTCGACTTACCTTAATCGTCTTTTACGACAACTCAGTAAAAAATTATGTAGGTCTATTCTACTCAACCGGATACCGCACAGCGTGTCGACTTACCTTAGTCGCCTTTTACAACACCTCGGTAAGAATGTGTTGTAATTTGGAAACTTGTGATTTGTAATTTGGAAGTATTCATCCAAAAAGTGTTTTACGAAAAATCGAGTGACAGCGCCGACGTTCAAGAAGTATGGCCTGCATGCGAATAACGAGTCGGCGAAGTATTAAACATTCTAATCACGGTTATAATCTGCCAAGTATTTGTTGCATGCTTGAATATTTCAAATGTGGAGAATATTACTGTGCATCGTCGGTACAATGGCCCGCAGTGATAAGGTGCGCCCGCAGTGCTCCGTTCGTCCCAGTGATTGTTGGTGGATCTGTAATTTTCCCATGATCGCAATGGGCTTGCATTCGATATGAATGTATTGTCTCATGCTGCAGCGATCATTCAATTTTATCACTATTGTTGTACCTCGCTGTACAATATCGTAGTCTCTACGTCTCTACGTCTCTACTCTAACATATATCTTCATTGAATTTGTGATATGAAATGAATTGCCATTGAAATATTAGTCTACAGTTTATTGTATACGTTAAACTGTAGGTACCGAGGTGTCTTAAAATATGACAGTGGTCAGTTGACGTAAGGCAGGCGGCCGGTCGTAAAAACGCAGCCAAATCATATGACAACATGTTTATAACATGTTGTGCCGACCACACTTAGAGTGGGATAAGGGCAGGAAGATGATGAGTTTATTGTATACGTTATAATACAGAATTATTTAAGATCCCGCTGTGTAGTACCCGGTTGAGTAGAATAGATCACTCTCATTACCCAGGTGTCATAAAAGGCTATTAAGGTAAGTTGAACCGCCGTGGTAAACCGGCGTTGGAATGGATGGAAAAATGGGTTTTCTGACATAAAAAAAAAGTTAAACCACCGTGTGGTATCCGACAGAAGAAAATACCATGCTTATTTCTTACCGAGGTGTCGTAAAAGGTAAATTAACCCGCCTTGTTGTATCTGACTGAGTGGAATAGACCTCCCTTATTTCTTACCGAGGGGTTGCAAAAGGCGACTAAGGTAAGTTGACGTCATAAAAGGAGACTAAGGTAAGTTGAGGTCAGGCAGGCGGCCAGTCATAAAATAACGAGCCAAAACATGTAACAACGTGGTTATAACATGTTGTGTCGGCGACAAAGGGAGAATGATGATATATTAATAATTAAGATCCTTCGATTTATTTTACAAAATCAATTCGACTTCATATAGGTAACGGGGAATTTGTTTTCTCAAATAAAGAAAAAAGAAAATAAAATTTCCGATAAAGTTACGTCTCTACGAAGCAATTAAAAAAGTTTAAAATAAAAGAAGTTAATTATCAAATAATAGATCTTACGGGATGGTGTTAGAGTCCAAAATAATTGAAACAATTAACTGTATATATCCTGCTACAGAGATAAGCGTTTTGAAGTTAAGAAAGCCTTCAGACTATTCGCTGAAATAAAATGTAGAAAAGGAACAAAATTAATGTTTTTTAAGAAAATTAAAAACAAGGAAGTTTTTCCGATCGCGTCTGGTAATCTACGCTGTGTAACGAAGAAATTAAAACAACTTTCTGGAATATTTATTAGGTTACTTGTAGCACGGGAGTGAATTTAAAAGAAGAAAGGACTCGTAAACTGATTAGAATTGTAAAGATTTCATGAATTATTTGTTTTGAGATTTTTTTATTATTTAGAAATACGTGGGTTTTCTTTTAAAACTTTGTAATATTATAAGTATTTGAATTTTAGCTTTGCCGTAAAAGAAATCTAGTAAAAGAAGGCTGATACAGAAAGCCTACTACTATACTATTGAGGATTACATAAATTATAATTTATGTAAAATTATAAGAATGTGTGGATATAGCCACTCTTCGACCCTGTATATGATAGTAGATAATAACTAAATTTACCCGTTTTAAAAATTATGTTTTTAAAAGAACACCTGCGTAGTTTCTTTCTTTTCGGTAAGAGCTTTCAGACAGAGTTGACGTTTCAAAAGCACTTGTTTACAAGTTAACTTAAATAAAGAATGATAGTTCTTCGTTATACTTTTGACAGCTAAGGCGCTAGAGCAATAAATGATATTTCGCTCAATTAAAACGGCTTAACATATAGGATAATAAATCACATTATTTTTTCGGCAACAGGAAAGGAATCACTTACTGCATTATTGAGGGTATTTAAACACTAAAGTTAGCGCGAATGAAGTTGGGGATTTTACTAGTGTTTTTATATAAAAACACATGTTGGCGTGGATTTTCAATTCAAAAATAAACCATTGCGATGAATGGTGCCCTAAATAGATTGCGAAACGCTGTATCGATGGGACACGGCCTTGACCTTGTGACCACCACTGGCCCTAGATTAACGCCATAAGACCCCAAAAAGGTCATTCACTCCGCACACACAAATGTCAAAAATTATAAACAACGAATCGTATCCTCTCTAATTTTTAATTACTTTTTTGACAGTAATCTTAATCTTTAATATTTAAATAAGTTAATCTTGTATGTATAGGTTTATATATACACATATATATATATATATATATATATATATATATATATATATATATATATATATATACACAATATCAACTATTTACTAAACTAAACTATTTTTAAAACCATGAGTTTATGAGTTTCGTGAACTTCGACGTTCCCAGAATATTGTGTCACGTGTTATCAAAAGCACGAGTGCCATTATTTGACCATCCCTGTAAGGTGAGTTGTAAGGAATATATCAGTTATGAGCATTGATGATCATTGTCCAGTAGTCATTGTATGACTAAAATATTTACCGCCATTTGAACTCGCGCAATTACATTAATATACACTATATCCGAGATAATTTATTACAATTACTAAAAAAATCGTACATAATTGGAATTGCTAATTGAAAACGGGCAATGCTTATAAAAGGCTGAGAAATTAATTGTATTTAGTTTAAAAGGTTGTTTATTTGCTAACTACATTTTTTTTTAAAATAAAGTACGGCGTACTTTACGATCGTATTTTACTTTTTTTTTTTACCATTGGCTTCCTATTTTACTACCGGCCTGCCTGACGTCAACTTACCTTAGTCGTATTTACAACACCTCGGTAAAAAAGAGGGTGGTTGATGAAAGAAACACGAGATTTTTTATACTATATGTATAAGCCGTGTAAATACTCGTAAATAGCCGTGAAAACATAATAAGTTCAAACATATCTGTGGGCGTTCTGACTACGTCCGTGGCTCTGTGGTTAGTGTACAGTCTTGTTATTAGAAGTCCTGGGTTCCAGTCCCGGGATGAGGGGGAAGTCTTAATTTCTGCATTTTAATTTCTATTTACTCTGTGGTAGGTCCTTTCGTCCAACGTCAACACGCTAATTAATAATTTAAAAATATCTTTCCTAAATAAAGTATTGAATCATGTTGGAACACATGAATGCTCCTTGCGAATCTATAAAAAAACCTTTAAGACTATTCCAAACGGATCTACTAAAATCCTATCGCAATGTAGCATCATTTATCAACAATCAGGAGTCATAAACTTAAAATGCCTTTAATAATAATCATAAAACAAGTTTCTGTCGTCGTGTTAAAAATTCGAGATGAGTGTCCCTTGAAACCTATAATGAGTATTGATTTAAATTGGTTAGATTAAAAATCTGGGAAAAATTATAACGACAGGATGCCGCCATTGAATTGACCGAGTCAGTATTGTGTGGATAAGCTCCTACGCCACTGATAATTTGGGTTAAATTTAACTTCTTACATTTAAGTTATATACAACATTATCATGAATAAGTGATATCAAGTAATCGCTTTGCGTTTATCCTTAATGGATCAACTTAAAATTCTAACAATTTTTAAGTGATTGAATATTAGTTTACTATTATTATTTGCAAGATCAGTGATTTTTTTATGTATGTATACAACACTATGAGCTTATAAATCAATATTTTATGTGGAAAGGTATAGTTACAAAGTTGTTTTTTTTTCTTAAATTATATACAATCATATCAGTCATTTCCGAGAAAATACATTTTTCTTAAATTGAAATTTAACCATGATTAAACATTCCATAATAAACGAGTACAGAATATTAAATTATTTCAAAATTTTTTTTCGGTAAAACCGATATTTCCTAAACGAACCTCAGTTTTTTTCATGGTATCCACGTGTATTTTCACATAAATAGCAAGAATGCAACTTTAACACCCATAAAACCATTTTAAGTGTGATAAAAACTAATTTTAATTCCTCGTAAAATGCTAACTAACAATAATCGTTAGTTTATCGATTATATGACGAACCTATTATAAACAGGTTATACTTTTATAAAGGACAGGCCGACCCTGTTACGTCCATATTAAGCTGCCTTTAATTTTTTAAGAATAATGAGGTAGACATTTTTATAACAAAGGTCCTTGGCCGTGCATCTTGATCTTAATGTTATCTCTAATAGGTCAATAAATAAGGAGCAACGTGCGAGCTTCGGCGACACATACATGCCGAGGGCTTATTAAAACAAAATGAATACGATCGCTGTTTATAATATTACCTCCGGTTAGTTTTATTCATACTGTTTCTGAGTAACAAATATAATTTTATTTGTCATTGAAAAAGCTTTATAGCATAAATGTTATTGTACTCTTTACTAAACAATGTCGTTATGCTTTTAACATCAACGTAGATTTTAGTTCAGACCGCCGTGTGGCATCAGCCTAAATAGAATAGAGCACCCTCATTTCTTACCGAGGTGTCGTAAAAGGCGACTAAAAGTAAGTCGACCCGTCGCGTGGTATCTGGTTCAGTAGAATAGACCACCCTCTATCTTACCGAGGTGTCGTCAAATACAACTAATGTAATTTGATGTCAGGCGAGCCGGCCGGCGGTAAAATACGTAGCCAAATCATGTGACAACATGTTGTTCCGACTCCACTTAGAGTGGGATAAGGGCAGGAAGATGAGAATGTGGTATTCTAGACTCTTTAAAGTATAACGTAGACTTTAGTTCAGAAATTGGTTTTTGCAAATAAATTCTTTTTCATTATGTCGTCAATTACTTTACCAGCGATTTAGTAAGTTTGGATATTAGTATTTTGATAAAAAGTTTCCTACATGTTAGACCAAATGTAATTTTTTATATAATGATGAATAACCGTTTTTAATTAGAGGTAACAAAAATTTCGGAATGAAAATTCGCATTTACAACAGAAATAGGATTATGCTATTGCATAACTATAATCAACATTCATAAATATTAGCAGAAAACAGTATCAGTTCAGTTAGAATTTCAAAGGTATAAGATAGGTATTTTATATTAAGTACATATTAAATAAGCGACCTTTTTTTAGAAGTCTCTATCTTCGCATATAATCAAGTGAGATAATGATTAAATATGAACCTGTCTGAAGATCCTTTATTGAAGTAAGTATCCAAAATGCAAATACATATTGTAAGCGAATATGTAGGTATGCGAAATATATTATTAATAAATAGTACGATTAAAATTATATATATATTGCACTTGGTCTTATGAATGAAATGTAAACAGCCGCAATGAAACGATATAAATGATAGCAGGGTCCCAGTGGGCATAATCTTGTCGCGGCATCTAATACTATCCCGCGAGGCCGAGCCGGGCAGGCTTACGATGTTTTTGAATCTTTTATTTCGATATTCATAGCGATCCCCTCATATTTATCAACTAAAAATCATTATTACGTTTATTTAAGTATTCATTTATATTATTCGTGTCGTTATTTTAATATGTTCGGGTCCGAAGTTAACTTCGTCACCTATCTTATACCTGCGTGTTAACCGCTTTGAGATGTCGCGACGATTCTTAAGAGATAGAAAGATAAGGTCTCTTTAAAGCTGTTTGATGTAACTCGATTCTTTACTGAATCTGTTATATTTATGACATCGAATGTTCTGAAGTACGTTGTTTTGGGACGCGATAAATCTTATTTTTTTTATGTCCGCACTCAGCAGATATGGCGAGTTGTTAAATCAACATTTATATGAGGATTCATAGTTATTAATTTCGTCATAATGGTATTTTATAATGGTTCATTGAATTGGTAATTAAACATTAATATGTATAATGTGAATATGGTTTATGAGCCATTACCTTACAAAATAAATAAAATGTTTAGACAACTGGTTTTTACTTCTTTCGACCTCCTTCGAGTTTTTGGTATTCATAATTAATCACGATCCTTTAATAGGATTGTTATTCATTGAAGTTCCATAAAAACCGTTAGAAAATAACTCTCGTGTCATCATTCCTGCTACATCGTTTAGTTACCATATATACTTCCAATACCTTTTTTACAGCCAGACATATTTCTCCTGCTCCATACGATCTTTTGTTGCCAGTCTACTGTCTGTCCGTAGCACCTTCGTATTATATTTTGATATCATTTGCCTACTAGGGAGGTCGTCTTTTAATACTGCGTCTTCTTGGTTAGTTCGGAATTTCAATATATTAGGTTTAGGGTCCTAAAAACCTTAGGTTTTTGGAACGTTGTAAATTATGTAGTTATTATTATAACTGTATGTATTATTGCATATTTGCTTCTACTATTATTATAGTAGAAGTAATAATCCAATAACACGCTGGAAAAATTCAATTATACATACCTTCACACAAGTTAAAATAAACATGTGGGACCATGAAATCTTTAAAACTGTACCGATCTTAATTTCCTGAATTGGTATAATATCTAAAAGGCTCCAGAATGCCTTAAAATTTTTACAGATAAAAACATACATACCTATACAAAGATATTTATTCTCTAGTCCCGTCACTAGTGACACTTCAAAAGATACTAAATGTTACAAACAGTTATAAATTCACACAAACGCATATGTCATCAGACACAACTTTAACTTAAATCAAACAAAATCAACAATTACTTTCACCCTGACTGACCCTTACAGCTTTTGGAAACCTGTATCTACGAATATAAAGCTACTGACTACTGACTTATATCTTTATATAATATTTCGAAATGTTAATTCTAGCCTGTAATTGCATCTCTGTAAATAAATTTCTAACTCACATTACCTATAATCCTCTTGGAAATTATTTACTTTTGGCAACTAATTATGCCCATTATAAGGACTGAACCACAGTAACGACATGCAACACCAACTTCATAAACTAAGGTAAGAACAAATGTCGTGAGAAACGGAATGTTGAAAATTTTAAAAATTACATTATGGGTTTGTTACAATGCCACTACTGCGGATATGTTGAAAATTCAAAAAGTACAGTATGGGCCTGTTACTGTTACACTACTGTTACTGTATATCACTACTGCGTATATCCATGCACTCTCCTTTTGAAAGATATTGTAAGAGATTACCCCCACCGTGTTGCTCCAAAGCGGATTGGTAGGTTACACATATCCCTCTAGAGATATGCGAATTTTCACAAGATATTTTACACAATTAAATAAAACACATGAGTGACAATTGTAATGAATATTAAAGCAATAAATATATGTTGTCATTTTCATATTGGATAAATCTTTGTGAATGTGATTTATTTTTCTTGCTTAATAGAAAAAAATTATGAAATGAATCATATAATGTCGATATACCTGATATGTTTTTATGAGTCTAGTTTCTTATAACTAACACAAGAATGAGGATAAAATTATTTTGTTTTTTATTAGCGTTAAAATAGTGTTTAATAAGAACGTATTAACAATTAGTGTCGTATAAAAATCGCATATTTAGTACAGCTTTTCGCGTGGAAGGGGCCTTCGGTGTCGGAAGCCGGTAGCGCCGCCCGCTGGGCGCCCCGCCGGGCGCCTCCTGCAATGTCGACGCCGCTCCACGCCACCAGCTCATATTTTAATATCTTAATAACCGTTTAGGGTGTGTTTAGGCAACACTTTGAATAATTATCCAATTTATGTCTGACAAAATGACTCACTGATTATCTAATTTGTATGTAGACATGTTGTTTAATGTTCGAAATGATGCAACTACAATTATATTGTTAAAAGATAATAGAAATTTTATAATAATTTGTCATTAAAGTCCATTCAACAGAAGCTACCAATAATGTCATCGATCGTTTGTATAAAACTAGCAATATAAAACTTTGGATTAGTTATTTTATTACGTATATTGCAGACACAGTTACGCCATGCTCTCACACAATTGAATTTTAACCGTAATGTATGATAAAAAAATGTATGAGTATACAACTCAAGGTAACACCATCTTTCTGAAAATGCCCCTTATATAAGACAATTTCAGTGTAGCTAACTTGTGCTTAACAGGGAAGTAGGTAAGATACGTAGTAAGTAAAAGGTTACATGATGAATAATTATCTGTTTCTGTAGATTAGATGGCCCTAACTGGAGCCTTCAACTAGAAACAGTGCGCAGTAATGTTTAAAAAGATGTACTTCTTAATAAATCACACTATAGCCCAAAACAAAACGTTATCGCGAGCTAATCGCTTTACCTTAGAAGCTTTGTATGAATGAATCTCGCCTTGGTTAGTCCCCACATTGGTTGATCTAACCCATAATGCCCTGAAGAGAAACATAGAGCTCCAAAGTTTAAGGAGGGTACAATGATTTCCATTTTATGTCAAACGAATAATTCTTTCCGTTTATACTAAATATCGACATAAATGGGAAGGAATAATTTCACTGTGATATAGATTTTTTGTAAGGTTTACTATTCTAATACAACCTCGTTTATTATTACCTAATTTATTAGAAGGTACCGAAAGTTATTAAGTAGCAAATTAATAAAATAAGTTAAAGAAGGCGAAAGAGATGCTCTAGATTCAAAACCGATGCACAGCGATTTGGAGAGCTTAGATACTTGACCAATAGTTGTAATTTAACCAGAAAACTTCGCAGAAGACAATGTATTTTCTATTGATATCTCAAGAATTACTTTCGTTCTCTCAATAGTGAAGTTTATTATAAGGGGTCGTTAATGGCTGGAAACTGTATAGTTGGTGCGGACGCAGGCGCGGGCGTCGACGCACGTTGGTTATTGAGCACGATTTGGGCAAGCGAACTCAATACAAGTACATACGATTGATTTACGAGATGAGCGTGTGCCCTTTGTGCTCCAGCTGACTAATGGACGGACGCTCACGGACATTTATGTAGATTGATTGTATGAATTTTATTCACAATGTTAATACACTAACAGATTTAGATGTCATTTAGAAATGGCGCTGTAAAGTTGCGCAATTTAAGCCGTGAATAATGGATGACGAATGATTAGTTTCTGTACCGAACTGCAATCTAGGTGGGGCTGCAATTGTGTACCGGAAGACAAAGAGTTTGTGTATTGATGCCGGTTTTGTGTCCTCGTGATTTCGTTGATCTATATTTGAATTTCTTTATGTGAATGGATATTTTAAAATTATATTTCAATCCATAGATTTACAGTTGATAGAAAACATTGGACTTTGCGTTTATTTTACATTTTTTAACATTGGTTTAGTTGCGAAGATAAATATCAGATTATTGGATTATTTTAACACAGGCTGAAATTTTTAGCCCCAAAAGTATATCGATGCTATATTCCTTTTTATTTTACTCGATTATTTTACTCGACCGAATACCACTCGGATGGTCAACTTACCTTAGTCGCCTTTTACGACACCTCGGTAAGAAATGATGGTGGTCTATTCTTCTCAGCCGGCTATCACACGGTTTAATTATATCAACCCTGTTATATACTTACAATATTTGAAAATGCTCATTGTACATAACGTAAAACAAAACAAGCTGAGGATAGAAAATAAAATAATGTTAATCGAAAACTTGTACTTAATGGAAAAGATAATGATAATTATCACCTCGTGACAAACAGAAGCACGTAGCGATGATGGACGGATCGAAAGGAGTCAATAACATCATCACAATGAGCCTAAATGCCAAACTGTCTCGCGCTACACCGTGTTCAATTACAGCAGAACAACTAGTTTTGGTACTTGACGATAAGTAAGACATTAACAGTATATTAGACTGTCAATTTTTTTCCTTTATCTTTTACAGGCTAGACTTACTGTGGAGACCACAATTACTGTATTGTAATCTCATATGGTAAATTTAAGCATTGTAATTTTATTTAAAAAAATGAGTTTCGTATTTTTATTAGGTATTTTTTCTTTATTTGGTTTATCCTTTAACTGTATCTAGTTGCATTAAAGATGCTCGAATTTTTTAATGTTATGTATTAATTCCTCACTATATTGTTGTAATGTTCTTTTCGGTTTTGTTTATATAAAAACTAATAAGAGGGAACTATTATTTATTAGTCCGTTTTATATAATATTTTTATGTACATTAAATAAAAAGTTTTCATGTATATACAATTGTGATAAGATTTATTGATAACCAAACATTTTGTATCAATACATTGGCATTAGGGAGATTACCTATTAAAAATTAGTGGGAGTCACTTAGTAGTTAGTAGTTTAGTATAATAGTAGTAATACAAACATTAAAATATTTTACGTCTTAAAAATATTATTCTTGCTTTTTAATTCGTTTTTTATTCGTTTACTAATTGGCGAGTAAAATTATTATTGTAATTAATAACATTGTATCCATTAATAAGTGTATTCTCCGAATATAATTATTCAACCTAACAATTTTGTTTTTTCTGTTGAATTTTTGGCGGCTATTCAAATGCATTAATACAGTCAATAAAATGGTTTCTTTAAAATTACCGGTGACTAATATCAAAACTGGCCAAACGAACTTCATATCGGAAGCCAAAGAAAAGTTATTATTTTCTGAACTATGGTCATTAAAATTTTTGATTAACAGCGTTTGATCCGTGTCGATAAGATGACTCAGCAAGATGCTGCATAAGCCCTTTACTTTCAACCGTAACTAATTGTTGTATTTTTTATTGCATATTAATAAAATATTATATCTTTCAGTGCGTCATAATAATTATCAATATTTTGTTAACTCATAGAATATTAATAACATTAAATTCATAGAAACTAATGTCTGTAAAGAAATATTAAAATTAAATTGCATTCTTTAATTATTTACAATTCAATTAATGTTTGCCATACATATATACAATGCAAAGAAGTGTGTAAAATATAATTATAATCTTAAAAAATACACTTTTAATGTCAAAGATTTGTTTCGTTCATTGCAAAATAACAATTAATTGTTTCACTACAGTTTTCTGAAATATTTAAAGTTTATAAGGGTCAGATTTTAACATCAAGATCTTCATTGTCTTAACAACATTGAAGCAGTTGATTAGTGCATGTATATCATACATTATAATTATCTTAAGATAAAATCGTTAATCATTGATTTTATAAAACACTATTAGGATCGCATGTAAAATTGTATAGAAGTTAATATTGTGCGAGTAAAGAAAACGTATTATTATTACATATCGCACGCTTAGTATCAATGTGACCTAATTTAAAAAAGTTTGTGGCAAATTGCAATAAAGCGTAGCGCCTACAAAACTCGTGCGTGTCAAAGAAACCCATAACGTGGAAGAGCAAGAAAACACTAGCTTTTTTATAGTTCGTAACGTGATGTCATTGAAGTAATGATTACAATGTATTTAACACTATTAATCCTAACTTTGAAATAGGTTATTTTAATACTAAACGAGTGATATCTTCGTATTACATTTTTACATAATCATAAATTTTCTGAAGACAATGTAATAAACCCATGCGTTAATGAAAAGATTCCATTGCATGTTATGATGATAATTCAACGAAAGTGCTTAATCATTATGCCCTTAAATATTCACTATTATCAAAGACACAATCAATTATAAGATTTAATCTCCGACAGGTAAGATCTAAAATTGTTTGTCTAATATGCTTTAAAGATAAATTCGCCGGTAGCGCGCTATAATCGATTTGGTTCGGATGAATATCGCTAGTAGATGGTTTTTATCGCTATGTGTTTTCTAAATAATTATGAGGGTTATAGTTGTTTTTCAATTAACAGACTAACTTAATTATCTATAAAATTTTATTCCAATAATAAATGATAAAAGTTCATCATCATCAGCATCAGAATCAAGATCATGTGACTTAAATATTTAAAATACTTGTGCTTGAGGCTTTGCATGCGTGGACATCTGTTTCCCGCATAAATGACGTAATATTTTTAATTTAAATTTTGAACATAAAAGTGGTTATTGTGAGTTAACCATAAGAGATAGAACCATAAAAGACTTTTTTGTAGATCTACAATTCTTTAGTACATTACTTTAGTAAAGTAAGTAGTCAAAGCAGGTGAGTTATTTTTACAACCCCGCGACCTATACAAAACAATTTAAATAAAAATCTAATGTCCTATTAACCTAAACCTTCCGGAAGAATTGCGCTACATTTTAGTAAAAACCCTACAAAAATTCGTTAAGTAAATTCGATCGATCGAATCGATCACATACATACAGTTTTTGGGGACTTTGTTTTATAATAAGTAGAGATTTATATTTTCACTACGGTTTTGGCTAGTGCCGAAATGCCCCAATGATGAGAGATTTGAACTTGCGAACCACTTTGGCTCCTGTGATCTTTCGACACAACAGGAGGCCCTTAAATTTTTTTAAACGCAGCTGGATCTACTTGGGATTACTCGGTTCCTTTTCTAGTTTCCATTCAAGCGCTTGTTTTGCATACCGGGTCCCCGAGTAAACTAACTATCCAGTTCCATTTTTGTCGTCTGATCTAAATGTCAATAATTATTGGAATTCCACGGATCAGAGTTCAAAAACCTTGGCGTACTAGATACGATCTTTGTCATGAATATGCGCTATTATATATAATTGATTGATTATGAAATGCCCGTTATTGTAGAGTAATTTTATTGACATTCAACGTATATGGAATATAGTTAGTAATAACTAATGTACATTCTGCAGTTCTTACGTGATTGCCCGTTAAGGTGCCTATAGAGGTATCTAGCAAGACATTTTAAAAAAGACATTTTTAAATACCTACTGCAATTATTCTAATTAGTGCATACCAATATATATCGTATATTAATAAGCTGTGACAGTTTAGCGGTAAAACCACGCGACTTTTTCAAGGTGTCACGGGTTCAAATCCCGGGCCGACACCAATGAGTGTTTCTATTGAGACTTATGTGTTTAATTGAAATTTATAACACCCTTTTCAGTGAAGGAAAACATCGTTAGGAAACCTGCATATCTCTTTAGAGAATTCTAGGGATATGTGTTACCCAGCAATCCGCATCGGAGCAGCGTGGTAGTTCTTAGCTCCAGTCCTTCTATCCAAAACGGAGAGAGAAGGCCTATGCCCAGCTGTGGGATAGTCACGGCTGTAACTTTACTTATTCCGTTACGTTACTTTACTTTTATACTCGTATCTATCGACAGTAGTCATAAATCGCCTATTGTGTCAAACTTCTTTATTTTCTGTTATTATGTTTATTCTTTTTGGTGTACAATAAAGAATATTACATATTTATTTATCAATCTGTTCTAGAGTCTTATATTTGTGGCATATTTTTTAACATTATAAGATTAGTAATTATTAGAAGAAAAGCATTAAAATTATATAATTAAAAATATATTAGAACATAAAAAGAGTGTTATTGTGATTAGCTACGAGTAGTTCGAATCGTTCACGATAATCCTAAAAGTATTTAACGTTGATGTTATGTCTTGATTTATTTAATTTAGAACTTTTTCAGTCATTATATAAACACGGCTACACAATTTATTATACGAATAGATTGTTTAAATTTCTTTTTATCTAATGTCGAAGCACGTGACGTTTATTCGGATCGCTTGGAATACTGCACCTGTTAAATGAGAATATCATCACGCTCCGCTCGTACCGCTTCATTTTAGACCAAAAAAATCATGCTCACGTACTTCACGAATTATATGGACCGGACGGGCGATCACTAAGAATTGTACAAAGTGATCCATCTACGGTAAAACGAATGCCCGTAGCCGAAAACGTGATGGCTGCTTTTTAGACAATATTATAAACGAAGTGTATCGATGAGATAGTTGAAATAAAGACCTTTTTAGTATCTACAACAATGAAACTAATGTTTTTGTTAGTCCCATAGAGTTATTAACTAAAAACGGGAAGCCAGTTTAAAATATGCCATACCTTTAATATTTAAATGAGTTAATCTTATATCGATTCCCACCGAAAGGAGCCTCACTTATCCAATTATTTTTTAATTTTTTTAAAGTTGCATCTTTAAAAAAAAATTACCGAACAAATATTAAATAAATTAATATATGGGACAATTACACTCACGATCGTACTTCCTCAAAGTAACCTAATACTTATGTGTGACAGACAAATAAAATGTAGTAAAATAGTAATTGTAAATATATTATCCATTTTTATATAAAATTAGCCATCCTCTGCGGTTCCGCCCGCGTGGAAAGATTAAAACCGGAATATAGTATTTTGATAACCTTAAAAGCTAGACATGCTGTCACAGATTTTTATTTCGAACTTTTAGAGGGGACCAATTTTGTGATACATGATTTTTGAATGACTAGGTATTACCGTTTGCTCAGCGCACGCAAGGAAAGCTTTAAATTTTGCCGTCTTCGTACTATTTTTAATTGATGCTTCTCTCATATTCATCTTAGCGTGATGTTATATAACCTATAGCCTTTCTGAATAAATTGACTATCTTATACTGAAAGAATTTTTCAAATCGATCCAGTAGTTCCTGAGGTTAACGCGTTCACACAATCAAACAAACAAACTCTTCAGCTTTATATATTAGTATAGATAAACTCACATATTTTTATAGACCAATTATATGAAGGAGGTTGTATTTGAAACACGTAACAATATATTCCCCGACTCAAGACTCATTTGTTTATTAAAATGTTCGGCGGGAATGAAATCCACGACCGCCGAAACTAAAGGCAAAGTCTGTGCCACCTATGCCAACGAGTCCGAAAAAAAATTACATTCCTTGATTACTTACCTCAAATGAAAAACACTGTCATTTCAAATGAACAACAAAGTCTATGGAAAACACTAGAATCATTCTGTTATTGGAAAGCACTTTTAAAGTAGCGCCCTGTTTCTATCCCTGCTGGGCAAAAGCCTCCTGTCTTCTGTGAAGTGAAAAACTGGAGTTTAGACTGACCACATTACTCCAATGTGGATTTAATTTTTACCCATTTCTTTGAATTTTCTATAGGCAGAAATTGCATAAGCAGAAGTTTAGGAACGAATAGAGTAGATCTCTGAGTATAGCTAATCTCTGCAGGTGACACTATATAAAGCAGAGTACAGAATCGTTGATTTGCAGTGGTTGTAATTAGCAAGGACATTATAACTACGATTAATAGAGTGCTGTTACACGATTCGCACTAAATATGAAATCAACAAATTGGTTTTGATGCGCCCGCAAATAATAGGTGGGTGCGGCTGAGCGCTTCGCTGCCAGCCTCATTGTACTCACTATAAATAAATGGCAACAACAGGTGAATAACTAATTTCACTCGTAAAATTAGCTCTCCATGGGTGGAGTGCAATATTTATCCGTCGACAACATCCGTCTATTTATGTACAATATTGCCGTGACAGATTACTTCACATCATATTGAATAAGCGCTGAACTCGCATTGCGGGCTATTGTAATCGAGACTAATTCTGTAAAATTCATTTATTGCAGGTACAATAAGCATGATGATGTATTTGTATTCGATACTACATCATTATATTTATATATCCGCCGTGTGGTATCCGGCTGACTAAAACAGACCTACCTTATTTCTTATCGAGGTGTCGTAAAATGTTACTTAGGTAAGTTGACCCGCCGTGTGGGACCCAGTTGACTAGAATACACCACCCTCATTGCTTACCGAGGCGTCGTAAAATACGACTAAGATAAGTTGACATCAGGTAGGCGGCCGGTCGTAAAATACGTAGCTGAATCATGTGACAACATGCTTATAACATGTTGTGCCGATCCCACTTACAGTGGGATAAGGGTAGGAAGATGATGTTACTACAACATTATACTTATATATCCCCCGTGTGGTATCCGGCTGACCAAAACAGACCACCCTCATTCTTATCGAGTGACTTAGGTAAGTTGACCTGCCCTGTGGTACCCAGTTGAGTAGAATAGACCACCCTAATTTCTTACGGAGGTGCCGTAAGAGGCGACTAACTTGCTGTCAGGCAGGTCCTAAAATACGTAGCCAAATCATGTAACAACATGTTTATAATATGTTGTGCCAACCCCACTTAGAATGAGATAAGGGCAAGAGAATGATGATTTATGCTGTAAGCGAAATTAATATAAATAGTAGAATGTGTAAAAAAAAGGGAAAAAAGACATTTCATAAAGTAGCTTAAAAAAAAATATTCTGACCCGATTAATTATGAAAATAATTGACTACAATATTGGAACCAACCGGCAGTTAAATATTCTCGAACATTGTTTTTGTCACTCTTAAATATGCAGAACTCGGAATAAAATATTTGATGCGGTCGACGCCATTATATAAATGGAATTATTCATGGAGCCAGATGTCGGAAAAATGCTGTGAAATTCGACAATTCATTTACTTTTGCGAACGATGTGGCTTTCGGTATCAGCATATGATTTTATTATTTGGGTGTGCAAAATGATACATATATGACATAAATCATAATATCTATAACTCACATATAACTAAGTTGTAGAAATTGTTTGTGCTGATAAGTTTGTGACAAACTCGTACTAAATCACACATTAAAAATATTATTACTCCTTTTTATTATATGATAAAATATTGTCGTTAATATAGTAATAGTAGGTACTGGATATTGATTTCATTTGTTTCTTTGGATATTCACTTAATTTTATTCGAATTAAGTCCAGCTTTATAGTATAGCATAAAATTTTCAAGGATAAAGGACAAGCAAGAAATTCTACCTCGTAGACACCTCACCGTGACATCGGCACGATGACTCATTACTACTACTTCTTACCATTTTTACTATTCTTAACTACTCTATGCAAAACAAAAAAAATATTCTATATTCTAGACCAGTGATTCTCAACCACTGTGCCGCGGCACTTTTGTGTGCCGCCAAATTTCAAAAGTGTACCGCCAAATTTTGCAAATATATAATAATGTTAATGTTTAATAATAAAATATTTTTATTATTAGCTTGTAATTAATCCCTTAATAAACTTTTAGTTATTATTGTAGTATATATTAGTTTATTTCGTATATTTAAAATTTTTATCATAAACTATTTATGCAGTGTGTTATAGTAAGTAAATAATTTTCTTTTTCTTTATGTGCCGCCAAATTTTGAAATCGTTAAATATGTGCCGCAACAAAAGGTTGAGAATCACTGTTCTAGACACTACTATATTAGACTATTATATTCTAGACAAGATTTTGTTAAATTTCATTCTTAAGTTAAATTAAACAGATATGAAAGAACGGTAATTGTAATAGCGTCGTTGATTTCTACCATCGATTCCGTGTATGTGAAGTAGGTAGGGAAGCGCCTAACTCAAAGCTCGCCTCCCCACAAGTGTTCAAAGCGGGCGAAACGACTAGTCAACCCTTTGCCGCTCACTCGCTCGTGAAATCACTCAAATACTGAATATTTTAATCTAAGCAGATAACGAGATCGCAATTCTATTAGATGAAACAGCTATGTGAGGTTAAACACTTATTGGTGGGGCTCGTTGCACCGCCCTCTCTCTCGCGCATTTCATTTTTCAAAATTGACACTTTTTTGATACGATTATGTAACTGATAAAATGCGGCCCTAGGTGTTGGAATGGCAACTGCTACTAGTTGCTGCAGTATGGTTAATAATGACACCTTATTAAGGTAAGTCAATTCATTATGTTACAAGGCATTGACAAATTAAGAGCATACTACATGCCAAGCACCACACCGTGTGGTATCCGGCTGAGTAGAATAGATCAACCTCATTACTTACCGAGGTGTCGTAAAAGGCGACTAAGGTAAGTTGACCCACCGTGTGGTATCCGGTTTAGTAGAATAGACCACCCTCTTTCTCACCGCGGTGTCGTAAAATACGACTAAGGTAAGTTGACGTCAGGCAGGCGGCCGGTCATAAAAACGCAGTCAAATCATGTAACAGCATGTTTATAACATGTTGTGCCGACCCCACTTAGAGTGGGATAAGGACAGGAGGATGATGACTGCCTGCCAAGCACCATATACCTTTAATATCACATTGTTGAGTTTCCAGACCCATTATCTGCTGCTATGCAGGTTGGAAAAATTAATATACGACAGGAAATCTAAAAAAAATATGGAATGTAGGATAGATTCCATATTTTTTTCTCTAAAATAAGTTGTATACCGAATTAAAAATAGTAAGTTAGTAGGAAATAAGTAAAAATTTAAATTTAAGGCCAAATATTTAGTTTAAGTACATTAATAAGGAAAAAAATTCCATAGAAGCTTACTAAATTAAAATTATATAGAGCTTAAGATTATCAAAGTTCAACATAATTACTAAATTTCAGATTCATTTTTAATATTCGTACTTCTTTATTAGCGACGAAATTTCAATCATTGCAAAGCCGTGTATAGTACCTATTGAGCAATAAAGCAATCAAATATTTACTAATCTCGAACACCGAGAGTGTCGCGAGAACCCCTTCTGTGCCCGGACTCATAAAATAAATTGAAATAGTCTCGCCGCCCCCCAAATTAAAATATTCAAATGGGACGCACGCGCAAGAAAATTGAAAATTGTCGTCTATCGCCCGCAAATGAAACCTATAACTTCTCATATACACTCACTGCCAAATAAAGTGAACAATGTAAGGATTGATTATTTAATTTATAGAATTAGGCGTTACTTTGCGAAGATCCATAATATCAATATCCAAAAGTAATAATAAAATAATTTTATTACTTTCGTATTATGGATGTAATAAAATAATTTTATTATTACGATTGATTATTTGTATCATTTACACAAAACGTATGGTGATAAGATATAGACATGACAGAAATATTACTGCACATATAGTTTTAAAATATTAAAGTATTATCAATAGGTAGATATTTATAATATATACTATGCTGTCGTGTAATTATCTATTACTTTATACTTTACTGACAAAAATACGAACTATTTAATATACTGCTTTTAAACTAGGCGTCACTTTGCTGAGTTAGCAAGCAACTTATAGTAATAACATAAGCTTTGATATTAATTTATAAATGGTACTACTATAGCAAACAACTTCAATTAGGATGTCGGGGTTTACTGTCTCCATAAGTGAGGCATTGCTATGCATTAAATAATAGAGATACGAACGTTGCATAATAATAGGTAGAGTATGTGAAGTTTAAAGACATAAAAATTATATTAACACCATTATGATAGTGATATATCATTGCCATAAATATTTATCATGTACTATGCATTTTTATGAGTCCAGCATACATCGGGTATGAAAACGGATAGTGAACTCTACATTAGCATTACATTACATTTTACATTTTACAAAAATAATATTATTTTTAGTTTTATTAACAAGCTTATCGTGTAGAAAGATTAAGAAACTTATATTACAGAACAGTAAATTTATATTTAAAAATACGTATGATGGTCAATTTATTCGCACTGCAGTGTACTCAACATTGAAACCATCAAATTCGATATGCCACTGAATAATGCCATAAATGGTTTTCAGTTTTATGACTGCAATTTGGCTCCAGACATTGAATTAAGTATTTGTTTTATGCAAGAATTGTTTATGAATGTATACATTATAACTCATTTGAAATATTTTCCCAAGTACGACGAAGTAAGATAATAAAATACATGAGTATTTTATTTTTTATTGTTTTTAATGGTGACAGAAATACTGATGATTTTCCGCGAAAATTTGTATACCTTGTCAATCTGCGTTTGAGGAATGTGTTTGGTCTAAGCTCCAGTACTTTTGTACAAGGAACAGAAAGAGCTTTTGCCTAGCTGTGGGATGGTAAGAGGATGTATTCAGATGCTATGCTAAGTCTTAATGGCTTTTTCTGCGAGAGAAGGCGGGGTTGGCAAGTAAGTCTCACTGATGATGAAAAATGCAGTAAAAATAAAAATAAATTTAGTGGCGTCTGGAAAGAAAGAGTTCCATAAAAAATATTAAAGTAAACGATAATATTTATCTCCATGTTACAATATGTCACGCCCGTGGGAGCCACAACCATGGCTTCCGTTGTTTTGCGGCTGGCGGGATACGGTGGTTTTATTTTGCGTAACCTGATAGACATAGACCTACTTGTACATCCTTCATTTTAATAACAATAAGCCAGTGATGGGACTTTTTTATCGACAGATTGCTTATGACACACTGAATCATAGTTAAAATGCGTTACTGATTTTTCACTTACCTATGATTGTAATTGCTTGTATTGTAAACTCATCTTTTGTATATAGGTATTAAGGCATTATCTATTATCCAAATTAAATAATCCAAATATCCAAATTAATATTTATACCAAAATTAATTAATAGATTAAATAGTTAAATTTATGTAAACTTTTTCTTTTTCTCTATATTACCCGTATTCTCTTTCTTCTCAAATTCTTGTCCTTTTCCTTCTGTTATTCAAAGGTTGACTGGAAGAGATCCCTTTAAGGGATAAGTCTGCTTTTATACATGTGCTTTTTATACTTTTTCTTTCTCTTTTCTAAATATATGTATAAAAATAAATAAATAAATAAAGCATCGTTTTAGGTCAGATTCTTCTTAATACTATTCAGGTCAGGTTTAACAACATAATTCAACAACAATATTATTTATTATCTGTGATTATATTAATTTTAATCACAGATAATGGCAAAACAATTTTATTTATTTTTGTATAATGTAATTCTGGAAGGTAATTTATTGTTATTGGGATAATGGTATTATTTTTATCTTTCAGGGAAGATATATCTTAATTATATAATACTTATTATAATTCCTATTTACACAGCATTAATCATTATCAGTTAAAGTTACAGATAACATCTGTAACTATCTAGTGCTGGGCGGGCGGTCACCTCCTCTGGACTATTCCACCCCTGTAACAATGTTCAATAGACTTTAAAAAAAGCTTAATTGTTTTGGTAATTGGAATTTTCTATGACCACATCTAACCATGTGGTTAGATGTGGTCATAGAAATAGTGGTTGGTTCCGTAAATATTCATGGTTATGAATATTTACGGAATATTCAATCAATTTTGACCAAATCTCCTAACAAAGTTGAGTCGAGATGCAAGAAATTATAATTATATCCATCTCGTTTCAAAGACAAGAACTAATGTCTAATCTAGTCTTATAACTAAAGCAGCCGACAAAAATAGTTTTTCGATTAGATCATTGTTTAGTGGTTACATCAAATGCAAGGAAATAACAATCACCTAAGGTGACATAAGTCTGCCAATAGAATTTTTATTCAAATTTGCGGTGTGCCTACAGTATTTCGTGTCTTGTACTTTAAAATAAATCTTTATTTATTTATTTATTTATAGATTACCAACAAAATACACACTTCACATTACTCTAATACATTGAACAACTTAAAATAAGTAGTATTTTAATTAAAGGTAATAACAACTTTCAAACTAAGTTACGACAACTGAAAGATATAATTTAACTATAGTAATTTTATATAATCGTAAAGTTAAAAAAAGAAAGAATGAATAAAAAAAGAAAATTAATACAACCTGTAAAAATAAAATAAAATAAAAACAACTGAGATTTGAGATCAGCACTTATCACTGATAGCCCGAAGTAAAGTAGCTCTCTTGAATACGCTTACACTGTCATTGAAAATATCCACCCTTTGGTATTTGCAAATGGTGCTATGAGTTCGCATGATACGATTAAGAGGTGAATTTTGGCCCAAATTCGATTTTGATGGATGAGTAGCAAAAATCATACGGTTCTTCATGCGTAAAGCTTTTGATGGTGCAGTAAGACGTACACGAGATAGCAACTGTGGGCAATCAATGATCCCATTTACCAATTTATACAGAAACATTATTAATCAAATAATAAGATAGTCCATACTATCGGCATATTCGATTGTTTAAATTCAATAACTCCTGATTCTGTGTCTGCTTTATTTATCAGTTAAATACAATAAAAAAACTTCAAAAGCTCAACGTATGTTTAGGTTAGAGCTTTTGAGAATATAATATTCGTATTAAATTCTTGGTTGGAACAATGGATAATATTAAAGTACATACGCTTTAAATATTTTGATATTTCTGTTAAAAAATGTTTTGGTTTATGCGGACATATACTTGCAATGCAGTGTGCAGTCACAGTGTGTATGTGTGTGTGTAGTGGCTTTGAGAGGCGTTTTTCGAGTTAAATAAGATATCCTGAAAAATGTTATTCTTAAATTGATGATGTAACTATTAATTCAGGGAAATTACGTTGACGATTTCTAAAAATGTTAACTAACGAATAATACATAATTAGCTAAATTTATACCTATATAAAATAAACAAAAGACGCCGTGTGATATCCGGCTGAATAGAATAGTACCACCCTCATTTCTTACTTACTCAAGGTAAGTTGGCCCACCGTGTGGTATCCGGTTGAGTAAAATAGACCACCCTCTTCCTTACCGAGGATCGTGAAATATGACTAAGGTAAGTTGACGTCAGGTAGAGGGCCGGTCGTAAAATATGTAACCAAATCATATGACAACATGTATTTAACATGTTGTGCCGACCCCACTTAGAGTGGTATAAGGGTAGGAGGATAATGATGATGATGATGAAATAAACAAAAGATTTTATGTTATTACGACTAATTATGAATAATTATGACTAAGTATTATTTCAAGTAAGATGCCGTTTTTATTCCAATGTCGCGATATTTGAGCTTAATCGGGCTATTAATTAAATGCAATTATTAAGCAGCGTGTGCACTTATCGATGTTGTTCAAAATAAACCATTAATTACATCTGAGGTTGTATGCATCCGGCGTCGCGGCAAGTGATACCCTGGGAATCAAGTGTCTTCCGTTGCACTGGCGACGCACTCACTGCATCGCCGTAGCGGACACACGCCCGATGAAAACGCATCTCATTACTTTAACATCTCGCCTTTACCTCCGAATGACCCCAATCGCCCTGCGAATACACTTTTTATTCATTTTGACGCATTCAAAGATTGAAAACGATTGCTTCCATTCATAAAATTATTAATGTGATCGTAAAATTGGGTAAATTTTATTGTCTCGAAGGCATAATGGGAAACTAATGTAGCGTGTTATTATTCAGATCGGCTGTAGCAGTAAAATACGAATGTTTGTGCCTGAGAGATTCGATGATGCGACTGCGTTCCCAGCGGAAGTCCCCTCTGCTATTTGAATATCAAACATATTTAGGTAATATTTCATCGGAACAGTTATGATATTCTTCCTTAACATTTTATTGCGCGGACGTGTATTGTATGCTAACATAAATACGTTAATTGGTATGAGTCGGGGATTTTTGAGATTTGTATCTTTGTTTATAAAAGGAACAATGCTTTATAAGTAATATTTCTGGTTTGCGGCTGTATAATTTTTAATACCACACGTCTTAATAAATCTTCGATATTTATGCTATGCATATAAAATGTAATGTTTGCTTTTATCTTAAGCGTAAAATTAACGCAAGATTGTTGAATATGTTATCGTTTGTTGATTTATGAGAACACAACGTTAGTGGCCTGTAGTCGCGATGCCATCGTTAAGTTCACAGAATTGCACAGAGAGCTATTTGTTCGTGAAGTCACGGACGTTGGGCGCATCGCAGCTGCTTTTATGAAAATATTATTTAAAACACATGTTATACTCTTCGAATGATTCAACTGATAGGTATGATAATAGCTGTGAGAACATAGATGTGTTTACAAATATTATAAAACAGATATATATATATTTTTATTACAATTATGGTGCATATTTCCTTTTCTGACTCAAGGGGAATATAGAATTAAAGGCTACAGCGATGAAACTTGCTTATATTTTAAACTCCCGTGATATACCTACAGTTTTACTTATAATATTTATTCTAACTAAATTGTATATAATGGTTGTTAACATTGAATATTTAAGTTTTTAAATAAATACCCAGATATTTATGATTCATAAAACTGTCTCTCCTTCACAGATTGCAAATAGGACTCAAAACTGTCCTTGCACCCGAAACCTCTAAACAAAACCTGAAGTTATAGCATAGAAAAGGTCGTACTGTGTTCAGTGTGCTTAGTGCGAGTTTTTGTATGCGATTGCGTTAGCGTAACGCAATTTGTATGTCGTTGGAACCGCGGTCACTAGATGTCGGTGTTACAGCGTCTTATAAATTGACGTTACGCTAACGCGATCAAGTAGGTTAATAAAACTCGCACTAAATTAATACAATCATATTGATCTTGTATACTGCCAAGAAACATCACGCACTTATAGTCATCCCGTCAAAGTTGCCACCTAAATACGCGAGGTCACCGGGTAATTTTGGCCATCAGTGATAAATATTAATAAAACGGCGCAATCGCCATTCTTTTTCGTGAGAAAATAAGCACGGGAAGAGAAGACAATATGCTTTTGTTTTTCTTTATTGTTATTGCCGTAAAACATTTAGCGAGCAGCGTACGGCGATAAAACACGTTATTTTGTGTGACAAAACGTCGAGCTTCATGAGAAAATATTGACCCGCAGATAGTGGAATAAGCGAATTATTAGTGACGGCTCAAGCGAGACTGAGCCAGCAAAATAAATTAAATTTCGTATTAAAAAAAAAACGATTTGTATACGTTCTATTTTATGTGATCATGCTAGTCTCATATTGTAAACGTTTTAAGATGATATAACTTTGTATTTTTTTTTATATTTACCATACTAGCTGTGCTTGCGGTTCCGCTTAAAGAATGCATTTACTTAGATAACAATTTATACTGAACAGAAGAAAATAGTCTCGACAAGAACTTTTTTTTAATTTTGAACATAACAGTAGTTATTGTGTGATAACTATAAGAGATAGTTTTACATATATGCTGCTGCTGACTTTTTTGTAGTACTTTTGTTTATCTACAGTTCTTTAGTACATTACTATAGCGTATCTCTATTGGTTTATGCGTCGCACGCGGCTAAAGTTACCAACAGCCGATTTTTCTTACAACTGCGCGAACACTTCAGCACAATTTACATAAAAACGTAATGTACTATAACTGAAGCTATCTGGAAGAATTGCACTACAGTTTAGTAAAAACCGTATCAAAATCCGTCCAGTATATTTTGAGATAGTCAATCACATACAAACCGACAGCTTTAGGTAATTTGATTTTATAATAAGTATGGATTTGGACGATGTAGTGCGGCGCTGATGTATTGTAATGTTGAATATATAATTATTTGTAATGTGTAACATAGTCTATTTTTCCTCGTGGTTTCAATGTGCATTAGCAGATTACAGACACCTCACTAAATTCGATAGTTTTATTCAGGTTTCATCGTGATCTTTTCTCTCAACGACATAATAAATAGAATACTCGTATATCAATTACGCACATGTTTTTTTATTCTTAGAAACCTGTCCGAGATGAACGAATGATGATAAATACGCGAACTTGGTTCCCCACTCTCATAGTTGGAACCTTAGTAAGTGTTGTCAAAAATTTATACTAAAAATGTATAGAAACTTTAACTATTCACGTTTCATAGTAAAAACTTTATCTCGAAAGTACAGAAAAAGTTGTGTGGAATAAAAGTATCCATATGCTAATGTGACGAACGATGAATCGGCTACTAATAAGATAATTGACCGCGCTTATACGGACGTAAATCAACATCTAAACAGCTGCGGCAAGAGCAAAACTCATCATGCGTGAAATAGTTGAAATTAATCGAAGTTGCATTGTTTCTATTTAGCATTATTTTCACATGACAAACAATAAAACAGTAAGGAGGTAACCATCAATACTGAATGATAGTATATATAGGTAGGGGTCGGCACAACATGTTTAAACATGTTGTAACATGTTATGGCTGCGTTTTTACGACCGGCCGTCTGCCTGACATCAACTTACCTTAGTCGTATTTTACGACACCTCGGTAAGAAGGAGGGTGGTCTATTCTACTCAACCGGATACCACACGGTGGGTCAACTTACCTTAGTCGCCTTTTACGACACCTCGGTACGAAATGAGGGTGGTCTATTGTACTAAACCGGATATCACACGCTGGGTCAACTCACGTTAGTCGCCTTTTACTACACCTCGGTAAGGAATGAGGTTGGTCAATTCTACTCAGCCGGATACCACACGGCGGGTCGACTTACCTTAGTCGCCTTTTACGACACCCCAAGAAGAATTGAGGGTAGTATTATTCTATTCAGCCGGAAACCACACGGCGATTTAATAAAATTACTATTGTCTATTTTTAAAAGCTGATTATGGTTGAATCATAGACACCCTACGCATAGATGATTCACTTTACTGTTGTAAGTCTTAGTTCGGTTTAAAGTAAACAATCAATTAGGTTTAAATTACGGTACGATCCGTAATAGTGGATATTTATTGTCATTGGAATTTTATAACCATTTCACTTATTTAATTGATATGAATGAGGCACTTAGCTTGTCGACTGCGCCGGCGGTTTTTCAAGCCAGATATGTTTAGGAATCGTCATCATGTAATTTATGGCCAATTTTCCTATTAAAAATTATTTTGTTTAATGAAAATGTAGTGTTCTATTTAATATTAGTATTATTGGATTAATGAAAAATTCTAGTACCTATCTGATGAATAAAATACAAGTATTTTTTTGTACTGCGTTTATCCACAGTATAAATGCGTATATGTTTTTGTCCTCCATGACATAGTAGAATACGATATAACGTAGAATATTTTCCGATTCAAATTAAAAATATTCTTTATTTAAATAAACTTGTAAACAAGTGCTTTTGAATCGTCAACTCTACTGCTGGTTCGGAAAGCTGTTCCTACCGAGAAGAGCCAGCAAGAAACTCGGCGGTTGCTCTTTTAAAAATATAATTCTTAATACTATTTACATTAAGTCGTTATTGTCGTTACAGGTTCAAAGAGAGCTATGTCCACACATTCTTATCTTCTAAGTAATCTTCAAGAGTATAGTAGACTTTCTGTATCAGCCTCTTTTTAAAAGTGTTTTTAAACTGCTGTAATGGCAAAGCTGAAATTGATAACAGAATTTTATTATAGAATGTTATTCCCAAACCCACAAACGACTACGTAAGTACTTTTGACAGGCACTTTGTGGAAAACTGTTGGTACACTTATGAACAGTTATGGAAAATTTGAATGCGTGGTACCATCGGGATTAGTATGTCAAAACAAGCGTATTAAACGTTTTTAGGCCAACATACGATTAGGAAACGATCTGTCCATGTTGTAAAGTATAAATAATTTGGTTGAAACGAAATGAGGGCCATTTAGAAACATGAGGGTAATAAAACTAGTGCGTGTCGGGTAAACTCGGTCGCAGGCCTACGAATGGCGTATCCAGTTTGTAAAGACCTCCAATTGTCCCTGCATTAATCTCGTTCACCAGTCACGGAAGAAAGCGGGAGAGAGGCAGGGGAGGTCAACTTATGGGTTATAATACTTCGTTGGAATCATTTGTTGATATCGGTAAGCCATGCGTAACGTAACTACATATGAAATTAACATTCTAAACGTAGATGGACGTACGTGCGCTGCGGGCAGCGTTGTGTACCGTAAGTGTACTTGATGAAATCGATGTTTTGATATCAACTAGCGTAAAAATGTCGCAATTTACCCATTCTTTCTATGTCTGATGAATGGTAAGCACCTCATTATATCATCTTGAAAATTTATTCTCTCCTATGGAAACTACATTGCCCCGAATAACGCGCATATAGAAAGCTCTTTGAATATTTTAAAATAAATTTTACTACAATATAGCTGTAAATATGTTAACTTTATAACTTGATTTTAACTAAAACAACACAAATTGGGTGTTTCGATAATGTTATATGCTTAATAGATAGAATACGTGTTGGCCAAAACCAGTTTCGGCATCAGTTGCTATTACATAACGTCATATGATAAAGTATTTTAGGATTAAATGCGTATGCTTTTCATGCATATACTGTGAAGAAAAATATAATTTTAAATGAAAGTGATCATTTAAAATGTACTCCAAAAATATATCTAAAGTAACTTAACTATAACTGGTTGTACACAATCAAATGCATGTCAATAAAACAATCTTTTTTTGTAAAAGGATGTCTAACATAGTAAAGTTTATACCCTACTTAGTTTTTTCTATTCTGTTTCTGATATAGTATTTTAATAGGAAATGTGATTGATTATATTGAATGACACTAGCTAATTACTACGAAGGTATGACAGTCTAAAGTCTCGGATTGATAAGTCTTTGTTATACTTATTAATCTCTAACTGAAATTTAACTGAGACAAAAATTTGAAAACCAGAAGTTTTTGTATGTTCGTTAAGAACCATAAAAGTAAGCGCTAAGTCACAAGATATTTAAATATCTATTTACTGCCTTGAACAGCTATCACACTGAACCAATAACAAACTGTGGTAGAATCTAATAAATCACAAAAAATTTAACTCGTGCATTGCATGCATATTTTCATAATGATGAACAATGAATAGGAATCGATCTGATAAAGAATTCCAATATGCCCCTGGTGTAAATTTACTTTAATGATCCTTTAAATATTGAACGCATGAAATACACCTCCATGAATATATTTGGGCATAGACTAATGAATTTGAAGTAGCATTAATATGAATTTCCAACGAGTCTCCAAGCCACGTTGCTAGCCACGTGAAATCTTGAAAATAATATCACTCCATTATTTTACAAATGAATGGACATTATTTTATTATGAATCTGTAAGCGTTCGATATTACCATAAATATTTGCATTATTTTTAAAAATAACTGGCTTCATTTTCAAGTCAGAACAAGGTTTGAATACGTCAAAGTGAGTTTTTGAATAATTCTTCGTATGTTTATTAATATTAATATTTGATTTTTAAGTGTCTCATGGCATCTTTCTTAAATGTACAGTATAATTTATGAATTTGATTAGTTTGTAATATCCTTTACATTTTGGGGTCTTTGTAGAAATGGTTTATATTAAAGGAGTCGCGTCGATTTCGTCAAAATATTGTTTTATTTCGTATTTTCCACGCAACCTCATTTTTTGAATTACAAATAACTTTAGTATCTTTTGATTGAATATTCAATTTTATTTCTTTTAAGGTTTTAATTTTCAATAAAATTTATTCATTGCTATCTACTACTACTTTTTATTTTAATCTATAACAATTTGACAAGTACATATTTCAAAGAATACCTAACTCTGTGACATAATCTAATGCAAGCAGTACCGGATTATACCAGATACTACAATAAAACAATTTGTTCATATCTAGGTTTAAATATGCCAACCCTGACAGTAACATCTTTATTTCTAGATAGGTTAATAAAATATGGACAACTTCCATAATTCAAAATCTTCTCAGGTGCCGTAAATCTTTCTTGCGCTGTATATCACTGGTTACATTTTCCTGCTAATTAATTTTGATGCTTTCTTTTTCGTAGCCACTAAGGGAGTGAATGAAATTCCAAAAAGTGTAAAGGAACGTGTAGTGTATTATAAATTGTCGCAGAGCTCATTAGATACATTTCATTTAATAAGCCGCAACTTTAGATATCTACGTCATTTTACGGTTCCGTAGGGTCGTGCACAACCACAAGTGAACTTGAATGTATTTATGTTAAGTTATCTGTTTTTTTTTTCAATTCAAGAAGAATATATTTTTAACGCATATTCTGCGGAGTTGAAGCTTGTGAGTATATCATATTAAATCATATTTTTCAATATATTATGCTTTCGTAGCATACTATTTATACCATGTATGGAACAGGCAATTTTTTATCACAACTAATTTAAAGCTCTAAGTCTTGATGACTAAATCATTATCCTTTGCTCTATTGAGTATATGTATAATTGCATTCGAGTCCTGGATAAGTTATGAGTTCTGTGTGTTAATTGATATTTTATTTTCATCATGCCTATTCTGAAGATAACCTACCGATAAAACCTTGGGAAATGCGTAATCTGCGAATTCGCAATGTTCCTTAAATGCAATAAGATAAAATATTTATTGAAAAATTTGCCTGTCATTTTCAGATGCGATTTCATTTATGAGGTGAATATTAACAAGTATTAGTATTATTAATAATACTAATAATAAATAATTTTAGTTCAAAATATTAATGCGTATATTTATTTAAATAGGATAACGATACAAAGGAGTGCATATTAAATACAAAATGATGTTTAAGAATACATTCCATGTATAATAATTTTTATACTTAATTCTAACTAAAGTCTATTTGGTTAAAATATAACACTTAAGATTAACATTGGTCATTTTATGGTCACGGTATTATTTTGTCTAGCGCTTTATTAAACGTTAAATTCCCCAGCCAAGTCACGGGCGTTCAGTAGTGTCAAATAAATAAAAGGGTAGCCGCTTTGTATGTTATTATAAGCAATGTATGATGGGTGGTTAGGCTGGAGTTTTCGGAGTGGCAGACAGATGTCATCTGATGATATACACGGCGCATTGTGTGGTAATTTTGTTCGACCATTTAATTGCCGTTTCACTATATTCTGACGTGGCCAACAATTTATAGAGACACTCGGAATTGCTCAGTTTTAATACATTATAATTTATCGTCATTAGGGATTAACTAGTTTGTTTCGCGAATTGCACTTTGGAAATTCAAATTCAAACAACATATCACGTGTGGTATCCAGCCGAGCAGAATAGACCACCCTCATTTATTACCGAGGTGTCGTAAGAGGCAACTAAGGCAAGTGCCGTGTGGCATCCGGCTGAGTAAAAAATACAACTCTCATTTATTACTGAGGTGTCGTAAAAAGCGACTCAGGTAAGTTGACTCGCTGTATGGTATCCGGCTGAGCAGAATAGACCACCCTCATCTCTTACTGAGGTGTCGTAAAAGGCAACTAAGGCAAGTGCCGTGTGGCATCCGGCTGAGTAAAATAGACCACCCTCATTTCTTACCGAGGTGTCGTAAAAAGCGACTAAGGTAAGTTGATCCGCCGTATGGTATCCAGCTGAGCAGAATAGACCACCCTCATTTCTTACCGAGGTGTCGTAAAAGGCAACTAAGGTAAGTGCCGTGTGGCATCCGGCTGAGTAAAATATACCACCCTCACTTCTTACCAAGGTGTCATAAAAACTGCTATCTATATATGTGTTCTTATTCTATTTAAGGAATTCTCTAAAGTCCTCATATATGCCTTCATCAAAACTATATATTTTTTTAATTGAACCAAAATATTACTCTTATTAAATAATTCAAAAATCGTTTTGTTTTTGTTTCATAAAAAGTAAAAGTAAGTAGCGGCCTGTTACTATCCCACTGCTGGGCATAGGCCTCTTCTCTCCGTTATAAGAGAGAAGGATTGGAGCTAAGACCTACCACGCTGCTCCAATGCGGATTGGTAGGTTACACATATCTCCAGAATTCTCTAGAGATGTGCAGGTTTCCTCACGATGTTTTCCTTCACCGGAAAGCGTGTGACAAATTGCAATTATCAATTAGACACATAAGTTTTAATAGAAAAACTCATTGGTGTCTGCCCGGGTTTGAACCCATGATCGTCTCTAGAGATTCACACGGTCGCACCGCTAGGCCATCACAGCTCTTTGTTTCATAAATGACGCAGAAATCAAGTAACAATATTATTAAAATATAACTGTAACAAGAAACTTTTTGGCGCTGTTTAGAAAATATGCTGTTTATCTTTTTCAACATTGGAACCCTAAAAACAATGATTTCGATCGACATTTATGAATTTTAATTTTGGTCAGATGTGACCTCTTATGTAAAGCATTGACTGAAAGTTTCGATATGATGAGGTGATTTCATAATACCTATATGAATAAGTAATGTCACAACTGTGTTTGCTGAATGCATTAAAAATGTATTGTTTTTTTTAAACCTCTTTAATATTTTATGGAATTGTCAATGAAGCAGAGTTAATACTCTGCTAGAAACATCTGTTACCTTACTTTACTTACCTTAGATTGACTTGTTAGATTTATTGACTCAAAGCCAACGACTTAAAATAAGGAATAGTATAATTTAGTAAACAACTAAATTTAGTTGATAAAAATTACCAAATAAATGAATGAGTAACATAATAAGTGCAAGGACGAGGGCGTCAGCTTCCGTTTTCTTAATGACAATAGCACTTAACCTTACACTGTCATCGGCTGATTTAAAATTTGTTCAATGAAATAATATTTTAAATTCTTATTTAATAACTATAACTTTGTACTTGCGAGTACATAAAGAAGTTTTTTACTATCGAACATAAACATATTTGACGAAAATATATTAAATAGAAGTGATATGGACGTTAAATATAATATTTATTAACTTGAGAAAAGCTTTATATCGTTTAATTATATGCCATAAATAACGTAATAAAATTAAGTGACATCTGACAACAAGAGCCGTTCAAATATGAAATGAGTTAAATCGCAGTTAACAACATAATGCGTGTTTTAGACTTTTTGTTGACACGATGGCCCAGCGGCATTTCCTGCTACTGTAAGTGTAACGTTAGCAAAAAAACAAAATAGTGTCTTATCACCCTTAAAATTAAGTTTAGAATAGATGACGAATGTATAAAAATTTCAGCTTCAGCAAAGCGGTGATTAATTGTGTTATAAAGACCTTTATTTCTGTTGTTATTCTCTGTCGCGTCATTTTATAGGCGCGACACAAAAATGTTTCCATACGGTTGACATTAGGCATATTTTAGGATAGTTATAAATATACTTTGGACGATTGGAGTGCAGTTGTAGTATGCGGATGAGCTAACATGAATATATTGTATTCGAGAACGAACATGGAAGTGTCCAATTAGGCAATGCTCGGGCATTTTAATGCGATAATTCCACAAGATCAATTGATTTCACGTCCTAAGATAACTGCTGGATGTTGTTAGCTCATGTTATCAGATCAACGTGTCGCCGTCGCCACAAGCCGCCCACTTTGTTACTAGAATATAGGCGATGAATATAGGCTAAAGTCTGTCTATGTCTGGACGTAGGCTTTCAGATCCAGGGATGGTAATATCAATGCAACTACTCTTATTCAAGAGGTACGCGGATGATTATCACGCCTTAGAACCTTATCAAATCATTATAAGAATTCAGTTCTATTTTCGATAATGTGTGTAAGTATGGCATCGGCAATTTCCGATATTGCTCTTTTGTTCTTTCTGCTTATATTCTAATCCGTATATGATATCCCATTATATTTGTGTGCTATCTAATCTGCGTTAGCCGTTCGCAATTTATGTCATAATTCTTAGGGTTAGAACAATTTCTAATCCGATACCTAGAAATGATTATTACCATGACATACAGCTTAACATCAACTGACTAAGCAATTGCTTGATATTTGCCGCCACAGCGAGGCCATGCTATGCTCACGACGTCACCTACACACTATTTAAATTGAAATTTCATTCGAACACCTTTTTCGTACACGCTATTGATTAAGAAGCATAAACAAAGGCATTTTGGACTTATATGACCAAATTATGTGTATTTACAACGAGAAACATTCAATTATGCTAATTTTTATAGCTACTTACGAATGGTATTGACTTAAAAAGCCAAACGAACGTTCCGCTCTAGCTTCATATTTTACAACGATAAAAAACCTATATGGAGCAATATGTGCATAAACGTCAATATTTATCTGGCGAGTCGCGGCCGCGGGGAGCTCGCTGCTCGCCCCTCGTTTTATAAGCGACATTTGGGTCCTAAGCAGCGGCGAGGTCCGCCGCTCACAGCGGTATACCTAAAGTGGCCACATTTCCATTGAGACAAAGCGGGACAAATGAGATGAAATGAGAATTACACTTTTGTTATATGTATTTTATTATCCGCCGTGTGGTATCCGGCTGTGTAGAACATCACATAGACCACCCTCATTTCTTACCGAGGTGTTTTACGACACCTTGGTCATCATGACGTCGGGAGTATAGCGAGAAGCCACAGCCCACCGACATCAGAAAACTAGGACCTCGTCTTCGCCGGCGAAGACGAAGAAGGTGTTTGCGGAAAAAAGGCGACTAGCATACGTTGACGTCAGGTAGGTGGTCGTTCGTAAAATAACTAGCCAAAATATGATACATGTTTAAAACGTCTTGTGCCGTCCTCACTTAGAGTAAGATAAGGGAACGAGAAGAATGATTACATATATATAATATTTTACTATATACTTGCATTAAAATGTGTTTATTTTAAATTATTGGTAACCATAAATTATTTCTGTAAAAATGTTTAAAATAATTAGTACATCATGATTTTAAATCTAAATAAATTTTCTATTTGTTTCTCTTGTTTGTTATTGTCTTAGAGTTAAAATAAAAAAATGCAGGACTTTTTAAAAATCGGCGTGACGCGGGACAGTCTACCGAAAAAACGGAACTGTCTCGTAAAAAACGGACGTGTGGTCACTTTAGGTATACCTCGTATTATAACGTCCAGCATCGTAATTGTCGATTAATTATCTCAGCTTCAATAAATGTACGCCTTACAGATGAAATCGTATAATTTTAGTCGATGCTCGTTACTAATAAGGCATAACCACCGCTGAGTTTCTCTTGAATACTTGCGCGCGTCCATAAAAATGTTAAAGTTCTAAACGAATTATGTGTTCGGATATTCAGACGCAGAATACAAAATGGACCAGAACACTTGAGTATTACCTACCTATATTACCTAGTAATGAACTGCACCATGCATTCGTTATTATAACAGTATGCGAATTTGAGGACAGTGTCGAATACAAGCACATTATCTACACATATTTTTCCAATAAATTCTGTTCATCTTAAACCTCTTAACAACTTATATATTTTTATCTTATATATAAAAATCTCGTGTCACAATATTACTTAACTCCTTCGAAACGGCTTGACCGATTTTAATAAAATCTTATATGCATATTCAATAAGTCTAACCTCTAAATGATAAGTTCTGCACTCCTAACAATTTATTTATTTTTGGGACAAAATTGTTTATTTTTTAGAATATACACTAGAACTTCCCTAGAATTAATTAATATGGCAAAACAACGTTAGTCGGGTCAGCTACTAAGTTATATATTATTTACGAAATGATAGGAATTTATATACATGCATAATTAAATAAGACTTCAAATTGTTTTACATTATTATATGATATTTTCTTTAATTTACATAAAACAATATTACAAAATTACATACATATATATAAAATATAACTGTGCATATGATAAATGTGATTTGTACTTGTGACTCACGAGGTAGTATTAATTATCCTTGCGTTTTAACTTTAGATCTAGTTTCACGATCTATCTAATGTTCACGTAGGTATAAGTTATAAGGCCTGTTACTATCCCACAGTTGGGCATAAGCCTCCTCTCTCCATCTATGGATCGAAGAGTTCGAGTTCAGACCCAACACGCGACTCCGACGCGGATTGTTAGATTACAGATACCCCCAGAATATTCTAGAGATAAGCAGTTTCCTTAAAATGTTTTTATTCACCGAAAAGCATGTGATAAATTTCAATCTTTAATTCAACATAAGTTTTAACAGATAAACTCATTGGTGTCTGGGGTTTCAACCCGTCAGCCTCTCGAGAGCATCGCATGCTCTCACTGCTGGGTTATCACAACTACAGTAGGTAAAAGTATTTTTTTTTATTTAAACAAAAATTTAATTAATAATTTTGAATATAGTGTATAGTACTGCCTAAGACATACACCACATTTCACGTTAATACGTACAGTTTTGAATGCGGTTAAATATTTATGTATCATTAATGCAGGCCTGTTAATAACGACGCATCACGTCCACGGTTCACAAGGCACCAGGATCAAGGCATTTATATTCCGTCAAGTTTGTTAGCGTTTAGATTTGGATTATGGTCGGTCATTGTTATTCACCTAACGACATATAATGTTTGTATCAATTGGGATACAATCATGAAACAATTTATTAACTCAACGCATATTGTTTATGAAGTGAAGTGAAGTGAACTGTTGTCGCGTGATAGGTTGATAATAGATGGCGCTTTTAGTGTCATCCTATTCCTGTAGAACTAACAGGATTTCTATAGCCTATATGTTATTCCGGTGTATAAGGAATTATTGTGCCAAATTTCATCGATATTGATTCAGCGGATTCGCCGTGAAAGTGTAACAAACATACATCTGTACTCACAAACTTTCACATTTATAATATTAGTAGGAATAGGAATATTTGTAGGATAGGATAGGCTGTACAATGTTGATTAGTCATTATTGTCCTGTACTTATCCCACTCTAAGTGAAGTCAGCGCAACATGTTATAAACATGTTCCCACATGATTTGGCTAGGTATTTTACGACCGGCCGCCTGCCTGCCTTCAACTGACCTTAGTCGTTTTTTATGACGCGACATTAAGAAAGAGGGTGGTATATTCTACTAAGCCGGATACAACACGACGGTTCAACTTACTGTAGTCGCCTTTTACGACACGTCATAGAAATTGCTCTTTCGCTTACGCGATCCGAAAAGTTAAAAAAACACGCACTAAGCACACTGTACTTGTTGGAAGAAAATACTTTGTCATGTAAGTGAAGCTATTATATCAATGGATTCAGTTTTAATTTAGTTTTAACTTTATGTAAATGACGCTTATCAAAATTAATATAATAAATAAATGAATAATTGAGCTAAAGCTAATCAATTGTGTTGAGTGAGCATCACACTATAACATCATTTTCTAAGCCTTTGGCGGGATTAATATGACAAAAGGGCACAGCGGAATGAAAGCAAATGACAGATTATAATAATAGACACACCTGTTATTCTTTTGATCCGACATTCTCTCATTTATGAGGCTAAATGAGCGGAATGCTTTCGTGTTAACTTAGTGATTGTGTCCACACAAAGCGCCGCCATCGAACAATGCTTTTACTTCTGTAATATTTTTTGTAACTGAGAAATATTCTCTTTCATCCCATTTAATTTTAGATCAAACTATAGTTCTAACATTTAGATCACATCATTGTCTTTGCTTTCTATCAGAACATTAATAAATGTCTTAAGAAATAATTGACGATGTGGGAAATGGAATGTTATTTATATATGCAACAGAGACTATTTTCAATCAGCTACTTTTATTCATATGTTGAAATTAATAGAGATTGCATGTGATAAATAATAAGCACTGGTAAGAGAGAAGTATGAATGTCGCTTGAACGTTTACGTCCAAGTCACGGATCGAATCAGTGTATCGTTATTCGTTAGTTCGTACGCGCAGGCGGTTTTGTCTACACGTCGGCTCTCGCACATTAATCTCTGCACTCGAGATGAAGCGATATGCATTTATCATCATGACTACGATTACCCTCGGAACATTGTATTGTATATAACCAATTGAATAAAATTTTGATGACTTCATTAAGTGCCGCGATTGTCATATAATACTGTAGGCGATTGGTTTTTTTTAAATCTAATTTTAGAAATCGTATAATTGAACATTAAAAGCACCGCAGAAATTATAAATAAGTAAATATTTGTAGTTATATTGGTAGCTATAAGTGTTTTATTTTTCAAATACTTTCATATTAGCATATTGGACAACGGACAACGATGGATTTTAGACGAAAAATGAACGAAACTTGATTAGAAAAAGGTAATGTCACATATAATAATTGTGTGAAGTTTTAACTTTGATGGAGTTCTGCAAAAATAAACGTTCTAATTCCAGTGCAATGTGCCTGGATCATATCTGATCTTTAAACTTTGTGTAATAACGTGAAATTAGCCCTTTCAATATTGCTGAAGAATAAGGACATGATAAAGAAGATAACACTGGGGAGTTTTGAAAGATAACAAAAAGATACGAATATTATTATTTTGATTTTAGTTAAACGCCCGCGGTGTTGAGTAAAGTATGATGGATAATTTATTTTATGTATTTAATTTACCTTATTAGGATTCAAGTGCAGTTTCAAATTTATCCAAGATCAATAAATAAATATTTCAGTGATATTTAGAAAATCAAAACTTGTCCTATGTGTGTTACAAGTGACGACACTTTGCTTAACAGCAAATAATAAATTACGCTAGTGATGATATAATAGGAACGTATATGTTTCGCAGAGATTAAAAAAAATACAGTTTTGAAATTATTCTTCAAAATTATGAGTATATCTTTGTTCGTTATAGGAATTTTTGCTATAGGATACGTAAATATTTTTGTCCACTACTCACGAATAAATTAGACAGTTGTTAGGCGGTCGGCAAATATCAGAAATATTACGTGCATGAATAGAGCTCCGTATGACAGACAGCAGAAAGGGCTGCCCTTAAACTTGCCTTGTATTATTTTGTCATTATTAAATTCCACTGTCACCGACTGTTATTTCTCCCAACAAAATATTGTATGCAAAATTATATGACATTTGAATAAGCACAAAAATGTCGTATTACGATTTGTCCTTACTTGATGTAGGTCTGTTTTGTTGTTAAGTGTAATAAAACTGTGGATGTAACATTGTTCGATAATCTAGGTAGCGAAATCATACTGTCATCAGTATGTTGGTTAGAGCTGAAAAACTATAGAATCTATTAATCCAAGATGATGTATGCAATATGTTAATGTGTAATTGTTAAAATTATTAAATGGATTTGTAGTTTTATTTAGTAGTATTTTTTAGTTGAACATTAGTGGAGGGCTGAGTTGATATAATTTTTTTTTTAAAAAGCAATCACGTGGCAGCAATCATGTCTAGAAAAATGATACTGCAGTCCAAGTTGGAGAGCACTCTTGCCATTATCCCGACATATACCCGAAGGCTCGAGAAGAGCAGGATTGTCGATGGTGGCAAGAACTCTTTTGATGGAATCATTAAGAGGACCATGAAGGAAAAGCCTACCAGAGCTCCTATGACATGAAAGCCCGTGTATGCCAAAACTGTTTACATCTTTTCCACATGGACATCGGTGCTTAAGGCACAATGTGGTTCCCAATCTGAGACCTAAAGCTGCACTGAAACTTTTCAAGTTATTTATTTATCTTATTGTCTTTGGTTCTTGACAAGTGTAAAATATATGAATGAAAGCTGTCCGCTCAAAGTTTTTTGTCTGTATACACTGTGTAGACTCCAAAACGGGTGGACCGATTTTAATGAAATTTTCAGGAAATCTTTAGAATGACCAAGCGGAGGATTCTGTAAAGTTTGGAGGCGATCGGAGCATTTTTTAAACTGTTGAGATCTAATTCGAGGGTAATTCGAAAGCAGACTGAGCCACAGCAATGCATTGCAGGACAGATAGTTAAGTGTAAATTTACCTAAACCCAATTATTCTATTAATTAAATAGACTACTTTTTATGATATTTCTTTATTTTGATAATATACCGATATAAAGTGACTCTTCAATATCTAGCGAACTATAGTCAAAAACACGTTAAATGAACTGTATCATAAGTGTAACAATACAACGTCATTGAGGATTCAATCGAGGACCATTCTAGAACCACGACGCGTTATCGACATGTCCTCGACTTCAACGAGCCGCAAAATGAAATTTCTTGAGGCCGTCAATCACGTTCCCCTCGATAATACCTCCCATGGATAGTCTAATAATCGAAAGTGGAACATAATAAATATACAAAAGTAAAAATAAAATTATTGTTATAAGATAAAGTAAATAGAAAATATATATATAATGCTTAGTGGATCATCTCTTTTCATACCTGATACATGCAGGGTCCCTAAACATAAGTGCATTACAAACCTCCACCACCTCCAACACAAACTCAACAGTGGTTTCGCCCCACAACCGAAGCATTCATCAGGAGATAGACTTCACGACATAATCGCAAAGCGTCACATTACCCAATCGAGAATGTAGTTATTGTAGTTATTGGGTTCAAACCCCACCAGTTATTTTCTGTTCACTTTTACGTGGATTATAGCATAAAAAAAATATTATTACTTTTGTATTATGGATCTCCAAAAAATAGTGTATCTATAGTATAGAATACCAAATATAGGCAATACATACTAATATTATGAATGCGAAAGTCGGTCAGTCTTTATGCCTGTTACGCTTTTACAGCTAATCCGGTGGACCAATGTTAACGACATTTGACACAAAGCGGGCAATTAAAGCACAGCGGGGCCATATATGAGAGTAACAGAAACTATACGGCTAATAAAAAAATGTTATAGTTTCTTTATTTTGTGTTAGGGATAAAAAATCGGATAAGAGAACAAGCGCGCCACGGCTTGTCGCAGACGGAAAAATATTTCAGAATTGAGATTGATGTCGCACGCATGTGCAGACGGCATGGCTGTATGCAAAACAACGCGCCTTTAAATATAGAACTAATTTATAGTCATACTCTGCGATTATAGATAAAAATAAACAACTTTACCGACCATCATTTATTTATTTAAACGTAAAGGTAAACGCGCAGATAAACCTGAAGTGTTTATGATGGTAGGTCGACGAAATAGAGATTACGGACGTAGCAAAGGGTACACGGATAAATAAAAAAACTGTTTATAACGTATGCTCTCATTAAAGGGAGCCGTGACTTGTAAATTGGTTTTATTTAATTTATTTGAAGTACCTGTAACAGATTTATTTATAGTAGATGAATAGAATTAATGTATAGCTGATATAGTAGTGTATTAGCTTTGCCGTTACAGCAGTTTAAAGAAGCTGTTTGACTGGTCCGTTGGCGCAGTGGGTAGTGTCCCTGCCTTCAGCTCCACGGGTTGCGGGTTCGATTCCCGCCGTGGGCGAACATTGTCTATAAATAGATTTGTTGGTCTTCGAGCCTGGGTGTATATTTATATTTAAGTATGTATTTAAAAAATATATAAGTATATATTCACCAGTCGTCTGTCTACCATAACACAAGTAATAAGTTACTTACTTTGGGGACGGACGACCGTGTGTGTAAGTGTCCCATATATTTATATATTTGTTACAAATAATCTGATACAGATAGCTTACTCTTCATAATTACAAAAATGATGGCAATGTGTGGAGCTACTCTTTGACCTTATGCACGATAGCAATGACAAAATATAACTATCTATAGGAATGGTATTTTGAAAAGATTTTATTGTTGGCTATACAGCTTTCCGAAACAACAGTAGAGTTGACGATTTAGAAGCACTTGTTTACAAGTTTTGATTAATAAGGAAAATTTATATTTGAATTTAAATTTGTGTGATATTGACAACTCTCTTGTTATGCAGTTTTGAACAATCTTAACATTAAACTGGTCTAATTTCTAAAAATATGAATTATGAGATTTAACGGGTTCTAGGGGCTTAAAAATGGCCACTTAGTAACTAGACGTTTTAAACTAAACTTACTGTTCGTGCCCCAAACACTGCTGTTAGATAACAAACACCACCACTATCTATGCTTTACGGTCAGCGATGTTATGAAGCTGTTGGAATACTATGTAGATCATTGGAATGTACAGGATACGCGCACATAATTAAACTCTTAAAAAACTTAAGTCTTAAACTTATTTGGGATTTACTCCCTATCTATTAACACAGGTACCGACCAATTTTAATGTTAATTACCTAACATTTCGATATCATTGCTAGAAAGATTTAAATGCGTAGTAACTTAAATAAAACTGGGACGTGAGTTACTATTAATTTAAAGATCTTCGATTCGGCCTCAATAACTGCTTATGTAACGTCTAGTCATTAGGAGATCTTCACTTAGTAATTGTTAATATTCATACAAAATAAAATTTATAATAAATACGTTCATAATTATGTATACGACACATTAGTTAGTTTTATTCATAATTCTCCTGTCCTTATCCTGTCCATAAGTGTGATCAGCACAACGTGTTATAAACATGTTGTAATATGATTTGAATACGTATTTTACGACCAGCCGCCAGCCTTACGTCAACTTAACTTAGTCGCCTTTTGCAACACCTCGGTAAGAAATAAAGGTGGTCAATTCTACTCAGCTAGATACCACACGGTGGTTCAACTTACCTAAGTCGCCTTTTACGACACCTCGGCACGAAAGAGGGTGGTCTATTCTACTCAGCCGGCTACCTTTTATTATCTTTACGATACCTCGGTAAGAAATGAGGGTTGGTCCACATTAGTTTTACTATGCAACAAAATTTATAAACAATAATTTATACTTCATTGGAATTAGATAAAATCACCAAAACTACATCGAACATATACAGTTTATAAATAGACTAAAAAAATATTAAATTGCCTAAAATGACAAATATATAATTGTGTCAATAAATAATTAAAATAAATCCAATTTAAGGGTTAGCTCCCACGCGATAAGAGATGTTATTTATACACCCTCATCTCACAAAGGAACCGCTGCCGAATATCACCCATAAATATTGGACTGAGGTGTAATTTTTCACATACCACATCTCCTCGAACGTCGCACCTTTAAAATAAATGCAAACAAAATTTAATAGGGAGAGATGTGCGGGATCGCGGGCTTCAGGTAAAAATAAACGATAGCCGCGCGATGTTTTGAAATATTTTGCTTTAAGAAAGTATTTTGCTGAGTCAGTTAAGATAATAAACATAATTCCATGAATTTTAAATATTCTTTACCCACTGATATAGCGATTGATTCCAGATAATTTATTCACCACTTTTCAGTGATAATTATTTGTGATCATAATTTGTACAGAAGTTACAATATTATTATTTTCCGCGTTTGTTAAGAGAATCTATGTAATGCTAAGTGTATGTAGCTGGCAACATTCACATACCTTATACGTGCAGGGCAAGTCACCACACATATCACAAAACGCCGCCACCACCAACACTCAACACAAGCAGGTTGGAGCTAAGATCTACCACGCAGCTCCAATGCGGATTGGTAACTTACACATATCCCTAGATTTCTCTACAGATATGCAGGTTTCCTCGCGATTCTTCACTGAAAAGCGTGTGCTAAATTGCAAATATCAATAAGACACATGAGATTTAATAGAAAAAGTCATTGCTACTTACTCGGGGTTTGAACTCGTAACTCTCTCGAAAGCGCCGCACGGTCTCACCGCTAGGATATCAGATCATGGTTTAAATAATGGTCCGTATTAATTTGGTTGAATACTTTACAGAATCCTATATCCTAGGTACTTTTATATGAAATTATTGGTATAAATACAACTACTATGTAAAAAAAACTAGAAACTGTAGTAAATGAATAAGTCATGGGTTTGCATAAAATTATATGGAATCACTTTAATCGCGATAGGAAAATATTTATTATTTTACATTTGTTGTATAATTTAAATTGTACAACAATTTGACTGTAGATAAAAAAAACACTTTTACAGTGTTTTAATATTTGGACATAGCCGAATTCTACAATGAATGAAACATAGGTATCGTTTTATTATTGTGTCCTTTGATAGAATAATTTATGGTTATTGGTTATGGAGTTGAGCGACGGCCGATCCCGCGAGCCTCGTAAGACGGACTCTCGCCCAACTGAAAGATATATCTATCATCGGGGAATACACCGCTACCCAAATAATATATCGGCGAGCTATCTTTGATACATTGTATCTTATAAATTATCAGTATAGAAGTAATTTTTTTTATAAACACATATATCACTTTGTGACTAAACAGCAAATAGTCATTGAAATAATGTAAATGATGCAAGCAATTTTTCTTAGCAATATTAGCAATTGAATATCATTTTATATATTTTTTTATACAAAATATATACCTAATATAATATAAGAATAAATTAAATAGGATACAATTCTATTCCAATCAAACTAAATTGTTTAATTCACACGAAATATGTTTTGATATCGGTATGGTAAAATATCCTGAGAATCGTTCAAGGAACTGTTTTGAAGAGCAGAATATTAAATAAACCATTTTTCTTATTAATTTCATAAATTATCAAAGAGTAAAAATGATGCATTAAAAAAACTACGTTCACTGCTGAAATAAGATCTTTTCAAGGCATTTCTATGTCATATGATTTTATGCAGCTTATATGGAGAGACATCCTGTAAAATGCTTACGGTCATCTGTTATTAGGTGGTAATTGGGAATCAACAAACCGAGACCATTCAGGGTTAGGATAGAAGGCCATAGTCAGCTACAAATCTATCATAATGGAATCCCGAAGTCATCACATGCTTTATTGGAAACCCTTGGTCTTCAAGGTATAAGGAATTCAGACGGAAAGTCAATTGCATTATTAATAAAGCAGAATAAATAAAAAATGGTGACAATGAATCAAATATTTCAATGCCAATAAAAGAAGAAGGAATAGAGACATCGCACGCATTTGTAATAAAAGTCTTGCCATAAATAACGATCATGAAATATAATACACCTGCAATCTTCGGGAAATAGGAAAATCATTTTGGAGGGCGGGCGCGGTCAGCCGTAATATTGTTATAAATGTACTTTCTCCAGCACATAAATAATAATGTTGGCTACGCGCTGGACGCTCGGGGAACATTTTGCGTTACACGACTTGCTCGTATAAATGTGCAACTGAAAATTAGCGTTTGGTTTTTTATTTAATTAATTATCTGTTCTTTGCACTCTATTTTATATATAACTTCCTGATACAGAGATTGTTTTGTAGTCAAACTACTTTATTTTTACACTTATAAAAGGGGTGTTTCAAGAATAGAAAATTTTAAGTAAACCATATTATAATTATTTTCATTGAGTAGACTAGCTAACGAACCTACAAGTTTTTATACATCTTATATAGCAGTATTAAACTAAACAATGATGAGTAGTATATTTATATTCGGTTTATAGGTACTTGTTATTTAGATTTAAAATAGTAGTTAAAAAAATATTTTATATTAACATAAATATACAAAATACACTTAAAGTGAAAAAATAGTAAGTCAGTTTGTTACTAAACAATATATTTTAGGCCTGGACTAGATAGACACTTTATATAGGTATAACTACGTCACTGCTCTAGTAGTCACGTGTACTAAGAATACCATTTATAATTACCAGATGTAAATTCTTAAAAAAATTGCTATTATGCTATAAAACGTTGGAATGTATTTATTAAGTAAATAATAGAAAAGCTTCTTTGTAACCATCGTTGCGACAATGACAAAACAACTTCCCAAATTTTCACTCAGTTGTTCCTTCGTATAATGTTTTGTGACTTATTATTTTACACGTTTAACATTTTTCTGTTGAGCTGTACTCGGCGAGGAGTCGCGGCCACCTCTGGGAGTCATTTCGCTCCGACAGCTTGTAAATTCTCCATTACGCGATATGAAATATGCCACACTGTCCTATACACAGGTTCTTTTCTACTATTTCAAAATTCTATTTTATATTTAATGCGATGACTAATAGGTGCATCCGACTCAAAATCTTCTATTATTAATTAAAAATAAGTCAAGTTAAGAAAGCTTTTAACAAAATATCATGCCCTTACTTTGAACCGTTGAAGAGTTTTCTCGTCTGAAGCCAATCCTGGCGGCAATAACGGGTCATGCTTATCATAAACAGTGGTTAGCTGTAAATGTGAGAAAAGTTAGATTTAAGTCACGTGAAATGTATATTATAAATATTGTTACTGTTTCTTATGTTAGTGATCCAAATAAATAAATAAATAAATAAACATGCATTATTAGGACTGGAGTATGTAAAATTACAGCTCAATCGGACACCATCGGGGAGTGAATCAAATTTAATTTGCAAGTATCCTTCGCATACAAACATACATACAAATAAAGTTAAATAATAGCTTCTAAAATGAAGCACATGCGACAGAGTCGTTGCACGATTTAACTCACGCACTACTATTTTCTCTATATTTTTTCGAAAGACAATTTATATTTAGTTGCAGATCAAGATTTCACATCAAGATCTACCTGCAATCCCCTCTACATACTATCCCCTCTCTGGCCAGTCCACAAGCTTTTTCAGCGAATTCCTTTAATTTTGTAGATATTATCTTAATGTATATTTTGTATGTTACCGAATGTTGCGATGTCAGTCGCGATCCGACTATGATCACATTTTGTATGATAAATGTATATATGCATGTCATACAAAATGTGTTTTAAGTACTCAATGTGTTCGGTCTATACCGAGCTATACCGAGCGATATGCAGTGATATGCCAGAACGTCATCTATTAATCGTGCCTTTTATGAAAAGCTTTATCAAACCTATCCTGATTATTTTTATGTTAAGGGAAATTATGCAGTTACCTGTCGAAGTTGCAAATTATGTTATATTGATTAGATTGGATATACAAGATAACTTAATAGATTAGAAATACACGTTAAGGTGATTTAAATATTATTGTAGATATACCGCTTGTGAATATTAAAACACTTAAAATGTCCAGATGTTTCTTGTATTCAATATTGGATTCATGAGAAAATCAATGACCTCGTTACATATAAAAACATCAGAGATATCATAAAGTAAGTGTTTTAATGTTTCTTTCATTATCATTAATTCTGTTTTCAACAGAGCGTTTGCCTTTTGTTTCATGAATCGCTTTATTGTCTTTATGCGACCGCTGAAGTGACGTTACATCAGTTAAGATTCTGATTTGAGCGTCGGAAAACTGAAAAGAATTATGTTTATTGAACGAACTGGTTTGCTGTTATGAGATGTACATACGTATAGAGGATACAATGGATTTGAATTCTGATAAATTTCTACCACCAAAAATTTATACCTACTGGCGATACTCAGTAAATATAAGTAAAGCAAACTCAGTAAAAAAGTATTGGAAATTTTAAAATGGAAGTGGCAGGTTTTAATATTTAAATTATTTTTCCGCCTATTAGTAACGTTTTGCTCTCGAATGTACTTCTTTTTGTGTTCTCTCTGACTTACAAAAATATAATAAATATTTTTTGATGCATATTTAGATGTAAAGAGATCCATATGGTGGTAATTAATGATATTAATAGTTATAAGAGTTTACTTAACTAGAAATCTAGAACTTTTTTGTAGGGTGCTATCGTATTGCGAATGGAAATTAACGTTAATAATAACAAATACATCATAATTAACAAATATTAAATATTTCGCAACTACGAAATATAAAACTCTGTCACCGCGAATAAACCTATCCCACACATATATTTTTTTAATCATTGAACCCAATTAAACCCCATTGAAAAACTAGTATTTTAGTACTCTTTTCCAATAAAAGAGATTGCTAGGCTTTAACATTATTTTCAATGTTATTTATTTATTGTACCACAAAAACAAATATCCCTTAACCTAGACTTTAAAGTTTGTAACATATTAAATTGATATTAACATCGTTGCCCTTTCTACTAACAAATTAATAAAACATTGAAATGTTTTGACTGAAATAGCTTATGATGTTAGGGGCACCTTTGAACAATTATACATGTCGTCACATGTCTTGTATGACATCAAAATAAAATGACTACTATTTATGAATCTGGAAGCGTATTAACGGCACGCCCGGCGTTCTTATAATATAATAAATCGTGTGGAAAATATAACTATCAACGCACTGTCATATGCGTGTCGGCGATGCGCCCGCGCACCGAGTAGCCCGCCCAGTGCCGCGACGTCACGCATCCATGCACTATAAATTGTTGCGACGTAAATAAAATCTGACGTACCATAATTTAAATCTTTATTTTAATAGCCCCACTATTCAACGAGGAATTAGTACGTGTTTATTATCTGAACACTCATTCGTACAAGTCATTCCTTGATATGTCTATTGCTTATGTTCTAATCGTCACAGAAGTCAATCGAAGCATGCTTGTTTGAAGCTGTAAAAAAGAACTTATAATGGCGCTCCTGTTTGTAAATCTGTACATATAGTCCCTGTTCAGTAACTCATCACATATGACATACCAGCTTTTACCCGCAACTTCGTTTGCGTGGACTGTTGTCGTGTGATAGTTTGAAAATAGATGGCACTTTTCAATGTCATTTTATTTCATTTCAATGTCATACTATTCATATAGAATTAACAGAATTTCTATAGCCTATATTTTATTCCAGTGTTTAAATAATAATTATGCCAAATTTCATTAATATTGGTTCAATGGATTCGCCGTGAGAGAGTAACAAACATACATCCATACTCACAAACTTTTGCATTTATAAAATTAAGTAGGAAGTAGGATGACATGTAACAGTGTTGGAGAATCAACAACATCTTTATAATTTACGATACTTTAAGTAAATTATTAGAAAATATTAAGTAGATAACTTTTATAATAAGAATTTATGTCCGTTCTACTTACTGTTTTCTTTATATACCGAAAGTGTATAATAATTGTTTTATAATATTATGAGTGGTGAGACCATGCGAATCTTTCGTGGGGTCACGGATTCAAATCCCAGGTAGGCACCAATGAGTTATATACGTTTATTTGATAATTTATAAATAAATAAATAAATGGGACACTTACACACACGGTCGTCCGTCCCCATAGTAACCTTATCATTGTGTTATGGTAGAAAAACAACTGGTGAATATATACTTATATAATTTTTAAAAAAATACTTAAATACAAATATACACCCAGACTCGAAGACCAAAAAATTCATTTTTAGAAAATGTGGGCCCTCGGCGGGAATCGAACCCGCGGCCCGCAGAGCTGAAGGCAGCGTCACTACCCACTGCGCCAACGGGCCAGTCAATTAGTCAAACATTAATATTATAAGTTTAGATATATCATATCTATTTATATAGTCAAAAGAAAAAATAGTTATATTCAAAACTATGTATAATTTATCTGCAAAATTGTAATGAGTCGCAAAAAACTGATAGTGATACAAATAATAATCTCCGTCGTATCGAATAAATGTGGCGGAAAAAGCAAATGGGCAAAGTTTACGTCAAAATTGTAATTATCCTTCATCCTTTTTTGCAAAATAAAACAAAAGCAAAAAGCTTATTTGCTTTATTTTCTTTCAGTTATTGCCTCTATATGTGATTCGTCACAAATTTTCAATATTCTTTATATTTAAACTAGTTTATTGTTATTACTTAAGTTATCTGTTAAATTTTTGAGCGTATATATTGCTTTTAGTAATAAGACCGCCTTTGCACGCCTTATGCTTCTTTAGTTGTTTCTTTCTTCTTGTACCTTGTGTTATGTAATGTGTGTGCAATAAAGAATTTTTATTTACCTACCTATCAAATTCAAATTCAAATTCAAATTCAAAATATTCTTTATTCAAATAAACTTGTAAACAAGTGCTTTTGAATCGTCAACTCTACTGCTGGTTCGGAAAGCTGTTCCTACCGAGAAGAGCCAGCAAGAAACTCGGCGGTTGCTCTTTTAAAAATATAATTCTTAATACTATTTACATTATGTCGTTACTGTCTTGTACAGGTTCAAAGAGAGCTATATCCACACATTCTTATCTTCCAAATAATCCTCAAGAGTATAGTAGGCTTTCTGTATCAGCCTCTTTTTAACAGTGTTTTTAAACTGCTGTAATGGCAGTGCTGAAATTGATTGCGGAATTTTATTATAGAATCTTATACCAAAACCCACAAACGAGTTACGCACTTTTGCAAGGCGCAAAGCAGGAACCGCAAGCTTATGTCGGTTCCTGCTTTGTCTATTGTATACATCACCTATCGTTTTATAATTCTTTATAAAACGATAGGCTTTATCTATCTATCTATCTATCTATAAGCATAAGTATTTCCAATTTAAATTAAAAATCAATTCGGAATTACAATTTCAGATTGTACTTGATTTCTTGGTGTGTCAGTTAGTTCTATTAAGCTAAATCAACAGTTGAGGAGATAATCGTAGCTTCAAATATCATCATTCCTCTGCCCTTATCCCACTCTAAGTGGGGTCGGCACAACATGTTATAAACATGTTGTCACATGATTTGGCTAGGCATTTTACGATTGGCCGCCTGCCTGACGTCAACTTACCTTAGTCGTATTTTACGACACCTTGGTAAGAAAGGAGGGTGGGCTATTCTATCAAACTGGATACCACACGGTGGGTCAACTTACCTTAGTCGCCTTTATGACACCTCGGTAAGAAATGAGGTTGGTCTATTCTACTCAGCCAGATACCACACCGCGGGTCTACTTACCTTAGTCGCCTTTTACGACATCTCGGTAAGAAATGATGTTGGTATATTCTGCTCAGCCGGATATCACACGGTGGGTTCACTTCAAATATATAATTTAAATAATGTTTCATTAAATCATGACTAATGATTTTAGTACTCATTGTTTAGAATCTGTCTCAGCGATCGCAGTTCTGCCCACGACAGCTGCCATACTAATCAATTACCCGCTGTCATACAACTTTTGTCTTGACGACTATAAAATTGCCCCACTTTATATTTTTTTCAGTGCCAAAATTCGACCTCATCTCGACGAGAATGTTAACAACATAATATTTTTCAACGCGATGTTAATCTCAACAAATTGGTGAAAATGAATATAACGATTAAAAAATGTAATTATAGAAAATTAGAAGACTTGAAGATGTTTCCTATCTTCGCTTGCTTATATTAAAACTTTCACTGAAACTACAAAAAAAAAATATAATGTAACGAGACATATTAAAAAAAATACATATCAATCCGCTTGGAATAACGTGTCGAATCTATGTTATAATCTTTCTTTCTAACGAAGAAAGAGACCTTGGCATATTTTTAAGTTGTACTTAGCATATTAAATATGCAATAAACAAAGCCGTGTGGTATCCTGCGGAATAGAATAGACCAACCTCATTTCTTACCCAGGTGTCGTAAAAGGCGACTAAGGTAAGTCGACCCGCCGTGTGGTATCGGGCTGAGTAGAATAGTACCACCCTCATTGCTTACCGAGGTGTCGTAAAAGGCGACTAAGGTAAGTTGATCTACCGTGTGGTATCCGGTTTAGTAGAATAGACCACCCTCTTTCTTACCGAAGTGTCGTAAAATACGACAGAGGTAAGTTGACGTCAGGCAGGCGGCCGGTCGTAAAAACGCAGCCAAATCATGTGACAGCATGTTTATAACATGTTGTGCCCACCCCACTTACAGTGAGATAAGAGCAGGAAGATGATGATATTAAATATGCAATAAACAATTGAAACAATTTAATTTTAAAAATTCTAAATTCTATTATATTTGATTGTTTGCTTCACGTCGTTTTAGATAAGAAAGGCAATTAAATTTTGAAACTGCGATAATATTTCAGTAATGTGAAGAAAAAACCTCTTTGTCAAACAAAATTTAGCATACAAAGAAGCATAGTAGTAATACCAAACCAAATAAGTAACATATTACAACTGTCCAATTGCGATAAATTGGCGAGGCTGTTGTTTTTGGACGTATTATAGTATTTGCACTTCCTTATTTAACACTGATATGCAAAACTTCTGTAGGTAAAACCAGTTCTGTCTTGTTAATGTGTAATTTACAGTAAAAAAATGTTTAAAATTCTATATTCTACGTTTTAGTTCAAGACAAATATAGGTCAAGGCAATACACGAGCTAATAAAATTTAAAAATTTTAGTTTAAACGAATAATATAAATAATATCTTACTGCAAATCTTTCAGTGCTAAAAAATACTCCTATAGCCTAATGATGACCTAAATTTGAAAATCAAATTTTGGACTAAGTTACTCATTCGGACCAAACTTGCACTCTATATTCTTTTTATTTAATTTGAGAACTCACAAGAAAGCTATGACTTACAGTTTCTTAGTTTAAAAAAAAACTTTGCCTGAAGTTATCGCATGAATCACAAAATTAATGTAATAAGGAATGAACTGGCCCTTTATACCCATATCATCATCATCATCATCTTCCTGCCCTTATCCCACTCTAAGTGTTATAAACATGTTATCACATGATTTTGCTACGTAGTTTACGACCGGCACAAGTCTTATTACTAACTTACCCAAGTCGTATTATAAGATACCTCGATAAGAAAGAGGGTGGTATTTTACACAGTCGGATACCAGACGGAGGGTAGGCCTATGTTAATCGCCTTTTACAATACCTCGGTAAGAAATGAGGGTAGTCTATTCTACTCAGCCAGACCACACGACATAAAGTACTTATATATAGTTACATAGAAATGTAAATTTCGTTTAAACATATTAATTTCTGATGATACAACAATACAATAGCTAAAATTTTTTAGCAAAAGCTATAATTTAATTTGACTCGTTTGACTCGCTGCCAAAATGACTAATTCGCGGTAACAGCCCGTCATTCTCTTTTTATCACATTTCTTCTTAATGTTAGATTACAGTTCAGGAAGGTCGTACTATTATTGTAATTAATGAGATCGCTGCAAAATATTGCTTACATTAATTACAAATTTCTGTGGTTGTGTTTATTTTATTCTAGAACATGCACATTAAAATCTTAGGGTTGGCTATAACCGATAAAGATTATAATAGGTTTATAAAGGTCTAGGTTCGTTCGCTCGTTGAGGGGTGGGTTTTATCATTTTTGATTTGGAGTTGAAATGCTACATGCAAATCTTATAAGTATTTTTATATCAGTTATACTTTGTGATTTTGATTATTGCTATAAAGTTCAGTAAAACTTTCAACGATGTATATAGTTCTTCATTCTTCATTATTGGTACAATTAAAAACTACTAATCATTATTTTATTATTTCTTCCTAAGTACATTGAGAACAGAGATTTCTTTCGTTCTGTCTTTGTTTCTACACACGTATGGCTATAAAAAATAAGCATTACTTAGACATTTGGAAATATCAAAGTCATCTATAAATTAAATATTTTTTACTTTCATTTATTACTCAAATTATGGTTTTCAAAAGATTGGGATATTGATATAGAAATTTTAATAACACAATAAAACAAATACCAAAGCAGCATTCCGCAGCAGGTAATAAAATTTTATAAAACCATGGTTATCGTAAACAGAAGAAATGGCAAATTTTATGGGCCATTCGTCGCAGTATTCCATTTGCATGATACGAGTGTCATAGGATATTTAATGGTAATATATCTTTTGCTGGGTTTATCTTAGAGGAAAATTAATTTGCAAAAGTAATATTAATGCATCGATAGTAATACTAATACAAAAGTATGTTTGTCTTTCTATCAATTTGTCTGTTACGTCTTCCACGGCTAATCCGCTGGAACAATATTTAAGAGGTTAGGGATAATATAGCCACCCAACATGTAGGATAATGATAGGAGAATGATGATTCCCTATTTTTCTTCGAGAACTGGAATGACAATAATGATGTCAACGTGATAGGAAAACATTTTTTGTCAATGAATTAAATAAATGATGATGAATTGAATGAAAGTAGTCCAAAAATAACGCTCTGTTATTATACCACTCAACAGTGGAGGCATAGGCCTCCTACCACCGTTTTCGGAAAGAAGGATTGGAGCTAAGACCTACCATGCCGCTCCAATCCTGACTGGCAGGTTACACATATCCCTAGAATTCTCTAAAGGTATGGAGGTTTCCTAACGATGTTCTCCTTCGCCGAAAAGGTAGGATAAATTGAAATTATCAATTAGACATTAATTTGGTGTCTGCCCGGGTTTGAACCCGTAACCTCCACGAAAGAGTCGCACGGTTTCACCGCCGGGCTATCAAATTTCGTGAAAGTAAAAACGTAAAAGTAGTGCAAACTCATCTATAATACATGTTTAGATATACTAGTACGTTGCTTTGCCGGAATTTATTTAAAATACGCTCAAGGGATTAAAAATAACAATGCAGCGGGCGCCGAGTGAATGACACACGCTAAGAGGCATCTTTATATGATGGGTGTTCCACTTTAGAAAATAAACAAGATTATTAAAGAGAACGTTCGGAAACCACATAAAGTGTACGCCAGCTGCTGTACACCGCGCCTTTATGATGAAAGAGGTGATTTTTAAAACCCCGCCGGCCACTGTATCACGTTTCCTGTTATGACTTCAGTTTTTGATGGGCTTTTGTTGAGACTCCTTTATTATATGGAAGCGTTAACAGTTCTAAATGCGTCCGAAAAGTCTTTTATAAGTGATACGTGTTCATTTGTTTTACCGTCTTCCTTCTCGGCTTTTAAGTAACGCCTATCAGAATCTATTAAATTGCGTTTACTGATGTTACTATTTTTGGCTTTTATTTACTGAAAATGCACATGATTTATAATTAACTTGGTTGAATATTGCTCGCTTCTTTAGATGTTATTGTCTGGCGTTTGATTCCCTTTTGGTATATTTAAAGAAATAACTTGAATTATTGTAAATATGATTGAATTTTAGGTACTATAATTAATGCTTTTTTTTACGCTCGAGCGGAACAAATTTGTTACTGTAATTTTTTTTATGAATTAATATGGCGCTGAATATTGACGTAGGATTTTTTATTTTGGGACTGGTCTTTGCAAAAATAATCGCGGGCCAAAACCATATTAGTAGTAGTATAAATAAATAATTGAAATTTTTTGACTTCTGTGTAGATTACCTAGCTTTCATAATTTTATTTACTACTTTCATTTAAAGGAAGTAAAGTAAGTAGTAACCTATAGTAGTAAGTAGTTACCTTAAAATTGTATACATAATTGACAGGGTAAAATTAGAGCTTAACTCATATCAATAAGGATCATTTTCGATTATTATAAATTTTTAATACAAAATTCAAAATTGCGCTATAGTCAGTGCCAGTATCGTTCATTATGAATCCATGTTTTATTATTTATCACAATTATTATCGAATCGGTGTCATTTTAAAATACGTCCACAACTTCTAAGTGTCTATAGAACAGTCTGTATCTTACTTGTGATGTAAACTAGTGTTTATTTGAAACACTGTATATGTAAACATAGACGGAGCGTATGCAGCGTGGAACAGTGAGCAATAAGCCTTCTCGTCAGCTAATAACAACAGTAGCATCTCCGGAGATATCTCAATATCGTAGGTGCGAGTTAATTAACACATGACGCTTGTCGTGAAAATAGAATTCCTGTAAGCGAGGGTGCGCGCGCGCCCCGGGCCATGTCGCCTGCCGACTTGGAACCACCACGCCTCGCCGCCGCGCCACCGCCCGCTCCCCGATGTTTGTTTACAAGCAGCGAGACTTCATTACGCCGCTGGCTAATGTATTCAACTTCAGCCTCCACGTTAACAGCGACACTTCTCGGAATCAATATGCTCCTTGTATGTTTTGATTGGTTGCCACTACTGAGCGCAACACAAAACCGTCCTATTGCGTCTTACAATAAAATCGACTATCCCTTTCTATTGCCGTCCCAATTTAATGACACCGAATACAACGAACAGATTTCAATGTTAATACACGAACGGGTTATTTCCTATAGTGGTAACGACCGCTGCATTGAACTTGTCCAATTTTAGGGTTAACGCACATTAATTTGTTTTATTAACAGTTTATCGTTAAGCCGTTTCCTGCCCTGAAACAGCTCTTTGTGCCATTCCTATTGTCTGCTATTTCCGTTACGATTGTCTGAATATAGCACTAATTTATCTTAGTAGTGTACCCGCTGTATAAAAATGTAAGAATGAATAAATATAAATACATCCAACTCAGTATTTATTGCTAATAGTCAGCTAAAATACGCTAAAGAATGATATCACAAAACTCATAACACGACCGTCTGATCCCGTCGCCCCCAAAAATAATAATGTTTCATCTTATAAAAATATTTTCCTTACGACTGTCGCTCTGTATATCACGGTATTTGTCACAGAGGATCACCCTTTATGTTCGTTTCCAGTCAAACCCCTTAGATAAGCGAGCCTTTTATATGCCAAATATAATATATTATGGTTTATATTTCTTACGACAGTTTTATGTGGACACGCCTGAAACAAAGTAAAATGAATGATGTTGTTTTTATATCGTATCGGTCGATAATTTGCTTAAATCTTTATTTAATTCAACTGGTCTTTTCATAACCAAAGTTTGATTTAGACAAATAATCTAAGAACAATGAAATCGGATATTATGGGACACAAAACAAAACATTATTGGGTAAATACAAAAAAACAGATAACAGTAATATTTACACGCCATATAAAAAAAAATAACAAAAATAAAAATGAATTTGGCCATAATCCCTGTATAGGTGCTTATACCATATTCATGCAGAATTCGTGAAATTTATGCACACTGCACCGCCATCAACACTACAAAAAGCATTGCCTTTTGGTCGTGTAATCTATCTCCTGATGATAGTTCGGTTACGGAGCGATTGTTGAGATTGTGGTAGTGAATTTGTGCACTTAAAGTAACACTTAAAAATCATTTATTATTTTTTTTTGTATTAGAAACTCCGCAAAGTAAGGCTTAATTCTATAAACTATTTAACATTAGATTGTCACAAATGTATATGTCCTTAAGTTTTCAACGTAGGATCACACGAACCATTACTTCCGACATATGAGCAACGCAAAAATATCCGCGTATTATGGTTTATCAGAAGCGGAGTCGTCCGGAGACCGGCTCCGACTTCAGCCACATTCACTTTCCATTCACATCTAATGGATTGCTTTGTCATTTTTCAACAATGTGTAAGCTTTTATGATCATACATAGAGCTCAATCCTTTCATTTTGTATTTTTTTTAATTGAATATATGCTTGGCTTTTAAAGGGCCATCAGGCGGGACAGATGCAGAAGCATCGTGGAGGTTGCGAATTGCGGAGTAGAGCGCAGAAACTACTAGCGTTGAAAAACATCATACGAAAATGGGTCCTCTGAGGCTGAAACATGGCTTAGGGTGACGTATGATTGAGAGTAGTGGTATGTCTGTGACTAAATGTAGTTAGAAACCGCTACTATAATTGTGTTTTGGTGAACCTCCGCTTTTTCGAAGTAAGACTTCAAAAAGCGCTTAATGAGATTTTGTGGGACCTAAGTAGATATGTTCAGAGGAATGAAATATCGTCTTCCGATCGATTTTTTAGGGCCTTCGCTGACTACTAGCTTCCTCTCTGCTTTTTGGGGGAACGGTTTTAACCGTTGCAATGCTTATTTCGTTACGACACGTTTCCGTCACTATAAACCACGTGATAAATTGCAAAGCGCGTATTAAGTAAGCACCTTTTATATAAAACTTATTGTTGACTGTCCAAAATTTGAATCCGCGACCGCCTTTATCTGTCTTCCAACGCTGCAAGTTTTTACGTTATTTATTACAGAGTAATAGATGTCGCATTCATGGTAAGAGGGAAGAGTAACCCAATATTAATACACTGTATTTCAATACCAATATGTCACGACAAATGTGTATGAATAAAATTTGCACCCGATATAAGCTAATAGCATTTTCCGATACAAACTCGAGTACGAAACTTCACACCCATCTGTTTGCGCGTCTATAGCTCCCCTTTCATATGAAAGACGAAAACAAACAGAGAATGTGCCAAATAGCAAACAATATTATACGGAATGCACAATAATATCAGTTCCGGCGTGGGCGCGCGCTGTTTGCTCCCGCGAATAAATATGAAATTCGAAGACTTCTCGAGCGGGTAAATATTATGGGAGCTTGCTTTGGTAAAATGATAACCGCCAAGATTGAAAATTTGGGTTTAGCCCGGGGACGAAATAGTGTTATTGAATGTTTAGGCATATTTATTTGATATTCAATACTGCTGTCTGTATTTTTATGAGACGTGGCGCGATGGTTTATTCTTGTGTTGGGAATTGTGATTTCTCGGAGCCAAAAAAAAATATTCTCTAGCCTAGAGGGAAATCATCATATATGTATGTAGCCTCATATTAAAATTTTGCAGGCAATGTATGGTTTCGGAAGTCAGAGGTTAAAGAATCTGGGACTCTCACTACAGGAAAAGCCTGGTTTTTCCTTTCAGTAGTTTTATGGTTAGAAAATTTTTGTCAACTTTTTTTATACAGGAAAAAACACCTTATGGGTACGGTGCCACTCGACGGGGATAGGCGGGTTATATCGCACCGAACAAACGACCTGTATGCTCCACCATGCTGCTAATGGCAAGGACAGGGTATTGTTGTACACATTACCCCCAACCCCGCCGATAGCCGCTGTGACCCCAGAGACACCTCATCGGGGTAGGAACCTCTCAAAAGAGAAGTCCTCCTCCGCTAACTGCATGCATCGGAAGTACCAAAAGCACCGACCGACTCGTGGGCTTGTAAACAGGGCGTCCGATATACCCCGTTGGGAACGCCCGAAGGTCCCCTGTTAGTAAGGCAGACGATGGGCTTGGGCAAGTCGGTAACACCTGTACTCACCAACAGCAGATTGGATCTAGAACAAGAGTTCCCAGAACCGTTCCGCCACCTCCCTCCGCAGAGCAGAAGGAAGTCATTACTACCCGTGATCGCTCGCTGGCCACAACATGCCAACAACACGGAATAATATTAATAGTTACGTTCACGACCTATGCTACCCAAAACCCAAACCTGTAGTCAAACCTCGGTGCTGCTATAAATAAGTTCTTCTGTTATACAACTTATAATCACAACACAAGCTTTTTGCTGAAGGAAAAAATAGAAAAGAAACCTGAATATCTTTAGCGAATTCTGTGGATATCTGTTACCTATACTTCTTCTGCATTCGAGCATCGGGATGGGATGGGTCTAAACTTCTAACCGTTCTTCAGAAAGGAGAGAGGAGGCCCAGTTGCAGCAAGGATTAGTGGACTCTAGTGTCGTAGAGTGCGTCCCTAAATGACGTAACACAATAGCATTAAATACAAAAAGTATTGAATGCGATATGATAAGCATTTGGTAGGCAAAAGGTTTACCCCGCTACCCCATCTTATCATCCCACGAGAATAACTCACAGATTTATGTTACACGTAAAACTTTATGTCGTTCTCCGCTTCCCTCTTTTCAACATATGAATACAACGTTTTTGTGTATCCGTGGTTTTGAATAAAAGTAATTTACACTTTATTTACTGTTGTTTTTATGTTTAAATCTCCATTTAAGAAATCTCAAATATAATTCAAGTACGACATTTTTCTACTTCGTTTAATTTACGATATCATCAATCAGTTTGTGTTTTTGAAACTATTAAGTAAAATTTTAAAATTTGAAAAGTTTAGACAAAATGTTACTGTAAATTTTTAGGATCCTTCCGAGTATCAGTGCTTAGTTTGGTGCCTGTGGATCTTCAATGGACATCCTTATTTCTGATTTGGTCACGAAGATACACTTCCAACATTGATTTTTCCAACTATTAACAGAGTGGTCCAAAAAGTTTATATCATCTATTATATTTATACGTTTATTATAATGGATCGAATTATTTTTCGCGCGATTTTATTCGCGTCAACTGAAGCGTTAAAGTAGTCTCAGTCAGAAAATATGTGCTTTTCCTATTTTCCAGTATAAAAGCTTTAGCATCAAATTGCATAAACAGTGAACCGTAAAAATGTTAAATACACATTCTTTTTTTATTAATCTACAATAAATCGCATATTTTTATACAGAAAAAAGTTATTGCGTATAAACTAGGTAGCAGAAATGAAAAAAATGTAAAGTAGGAGAAACACAAGTCTCAGGGGACTAAGGTAAAGCGAAGGCTGGACAATAATAGAAGAACGTCTTTACGAGTGTGATGCCAACCACTCACAGCTAACACATCAACACAACAACAGATTGAGTGTCCTAGCGATTGAGCGTTACTAGAGATGTTTTAGTGTGACAAATTATAATCGATGTGTGACAATATGAAAAATAAATGAAGATCGAATTATGAGCACAGAGTCTAAAAACTGACGTAGATCATACAGAGGGAAAATTAAAAAAAGAAAATCAGGAAACATTTTAAATTTTTTTCATGTCGAATGTCGATGTCAATGTGGAATATTTTCAGTTATGTACTCGTATATGAAAAATATTTCTGCTTACATTTCAAGATTTTCCAAAGGCTACCCAATTATTGAGAGTATTACTTTAGTATGGGTTTGTAGTCTTGGCACATACTTTTTAAAAGTTTAATGTAAAAAATGAGATGCTATTTCGACATGCTGAATTTAATTTAAAATCGGAAAGAAGGGGTTTTTTTTGCTAAACTGTTGTTTAATTAATTTATAGAATTAGGCGTTACTTTGCGGAGATCCATAATACAAAAGTAATAATACTCTATCTCCTGATGATGCTTCGGTTGCGGGGCTAAACGATCGTTAAGTTTGTGATAGTGAACATATGTAGTTGTGTTTTTACGAATCCTGCATGTATCAGGTATGAAAACGGATTGTCCACTTTACATTTAGCATTATATATATTTTCTATTTTATTTCATCGTGGATTATTTAAATTTTAACTGGAGAGCTTGTAACCACTCTAAGAAATCCACAAGGTAACCGGCACTTTCTGCAATGTCATCGCTGCATATAAAAAGTTATGACCTCTGGCAATATTTCCGAGAGGCGGCTTGATCTCGGCGAAGAAACGATATGCAGTAAATGGTCGGGCGTGCGGTCTCGCGGGGCCACTGCGCTGACCCGCCCGATTTTATGCCAATTTTCATAAAAATAAATCTGGCTCGGCGTTGATTGAACCAGTCGCCGCCCTGCCCGTGATCGCCTTTCTATTTTATTGTTATTAGTTCAGTCGCGTAAGGGTACGAGTTATTGTTTTGCCATTTGTTGTAAAAATCAGACTTGCGCAGTTTATGTCCTGTACTTCTAAAATTTGTAATTATAATATTATACACAGCGTCAACGAGTAGGACGAGTGAGCGCAACAGCATCGTCAGGAGGGTGAAATGCGGAGATTAGATCCCAGAAGCTAAATTACCGGCGCAAAACGTCTTCCTAAACATGTCTACTGAGACCATGCTATGGACAATGGGTAGTAGAATGGACAGCACAGCTGTGTGACTGCCATTATCCCCTTTTATTAAGGTGGACACTCACAACCAAAAAACATCAGCAACCTAACTTATAAGTCATATATATTTTTCTTCAGTTGTGTCCCATAATCAATAAAAAACATATTAATTAATTCAATATTTATTTGAAAATAGAGTATTTAATTACTGGAAATGATAAAATTTTTGCCAGTAAAGAACGGATCATGTAACGGCCATGGTCATAGAAACCCTATCGTTGGCTCAAATGAGCTCATAGCCTCAGACAATGCTGATGCAGCAGTAACGCGGCACTTCCACCAACATTCCTAAGATATAATAATACGTAAATATATTTGAGGTCGCGGGCTCAAACCCGGGCAGGCACCAATGAGTAATTCTGTTAAAACTTATGTGTCTAATTGATAATTACAATTCATCACACGCTTTTCGGTGAAGGAAAACATCGTGAGGAAACCTGCATATCTCTAGAGAATTCTGGAGATATGTGTAACCTACCAATCCGCATTGGAGCAGCGTGGTAGGTCTTCGCTCCAATCCTTCTCTCCAAAAACGGATAAAAGAGGCCTATTCTCAGCAGCAGGCCGCTACTTAGGTACTACTTTATATATATTTGCAATGCAATGACTTTTTTGTGTCTAAATCATATTAATATTCTATGGAGTCAAAATTGCAAACGAATCGGCATATAAAAATGGTAACGTGTAATTTCTTAACTCAGTCCGTTTTACCCCATAGGACGATCATCGCCTTTTCAAAACAAGTTGTATTATTTGGACAAAAGTGCAGTGTAGTCAAAGAAGCATGGCGGGCGATCGTGATTTATAGTCGGCCGCTTTTGAATATTAAATAATCTTTAATGGGAGCGCATGATCGGCCCATTAGCCGACGTCGCTGCTTTCACGTTTAATAAAGAGTCATTTATAAGCCAGCGACGCTTTTCCCTTATCTGGACGAAGTATGTCGCGCGACTGAGAGGTGCCGCCCTATCAGAATTAATTCATAATTTTTATCCTTGTTGGTTAGGTACTTTGGTGTTCAGTCACATAAGTTATAAGAAGTAAATAGCAATATATTAAAAATATGACTTGGTTGACAATGGTTTATTAATTTAGACAAGTTTAAAAAAATAATTTGAATAAATTTTGACGAAGAAAGTTGAAAAAGGAAATGGACTTGAATTACATTGAAAAATTAATGAGGAAGTTATTATGCGAATTCTAGATACAGACAGACAGGCAGAAAGACAAACACTAAATTAATACACCTATTTCAAAAACATATTATTCGTATTTTAAATTGATATATAGACGATATATGGATTGTGTGAAGTATGCGCATCCATATAAAAGGAGTAGTCCCAGAATCGACAAATGATAGGCGACTATGGTATAGAAAACCTTATTTGCTGACCCTACTTAGAGTGGATTAAGGGTAGGGGTAAAATTTTATGCGCATTTTAAATTAAAAAAATCATCATCCTCCTGCCCTTATCCCACTCTAAGTAGCGTCGGCACAACATGCTACAAACATGTTGTCACATGATTTCGTTACGTATTTTACGACCGCCCGCCTGCCTGACGTCAACTTAACTTAGTCGCCTTTTACGACACCTCAGTAAGAAATGAGGGTGGTCTATTCTACTCAGCCGGATACCACACGGCGGATCGATTTACCTTAATCGCCTTTTACGAAACCGCGGTAAGAAATGACGGTGAGACTATTCAATTCAGCCGGATACCGGATTTTAAATTAAAAATATTACAAACAAAATCTTCGATAGTATTCTAATAAATAGAGCGTGTCAGAAACTGTGATATTAAAAGAGGTTCATTTCTAACACAATATATGTTTATAATCCTGAGAACTGGAGAAGGCGTTAGGCTGGAAAACAGTTACAATTTAACACAAACCGTCAGAAGTATTGGCTTGATTCCCACGATGGTTAACTATCACCTCATTGAACCATTAGGAAATTACCCCGTTTCCTCGCCTCAGCGACTGATCGCCTTTAACGTCGGGAACTTCGACATAAATGTCTCAAAAGCGGGCTCCACACACAATTACAGCCGGGATATTTCTTTTATAAACTTTTTACATACACATGCGCATTTATAGACAATATCAAAATTTTTCAACAGTAAAATGAATACTTTTTGGAACTTTTCTAATAAGCTGTAATTTTAATAATTAAGTTAAAATAGATAGTTTAAAATTCATAACAACTATAGTTTCAGGTTGTGCTTAGAAATATAATAAACTATTAAAAATATTTATTTGTTTAAATAATAATAATAAAAATAACCCTCTGGACCCCTAACCACCGGCAACTCGGGATATTTCCCCGTTCCCGGCGGACGACAATTTTTTATATTTTTAAATGTTTTTTTTTTATTTTTGTTTTAATTAGAAATATTTAAAAATGTTAAAAGTTAGGTTTAAGAAAAATAAATAATAAAAATATAATAAATATATGGGACACTTACACACGGTCATTCGACCCCAAAGTGGGTAACTTATTACTTGTGTAATGTTAGACAGACAAATGGTGAATATATACTTATATATTTTTTTAAATACATACTTAAATACAAATATTAAAAAGGTTAATTATAATTTATAATCACAGCGAGAAGTTATAATAGAATTATCTTCTGTAATCCGAGAATCTTTGTTATGCTGAGTGTATGAAGCAGGCAACATTCACATACCTTATACATGCAGGACAAGTCACCACACGTAGCAAGAAACGCCGCCACTGCAAAGTTGTGCCAGCTTCTATAAATAAACAACGAGGGGGTTAATATTGCAGATAAAAGTTTGTATGATATCATATGAATGAGATAACGTTTATCACCAGTTTTTTTGTATCCGAAAAGAAATAAAAGAACCTCTTTATTAAAAATTCACTTGAAAATAGTACAAATTAAAAATCTTTGAAGCGAAAGACGTAGCAAGCGACAATAGATTTTACTTCGACCATTGAACATAACCCAAATCGTTTAGCCTCCAAATATTGGTCGCCTGCGTATTACGAACTTTATCCGCACGCTGTCAATCAACGGGCATGTACTATAATCGGATAAATTTCCGAGCGACGAGCAAGATTACTTAAGGTGCGTATCGTCAGTTACGACTTCCTAATGACACTTCGATCTTAGCCGCCGCTCATTATCGCAATACATTCGATCGGTTGGCTCGAGTTATTTCTCTTAATATCTGCAGAGAGCGCGGCGTGGGCAGAACGGCCGGGATATCGTCACGTATGCGCGGCTACCGGCGTAATTATATCGACGCAATTAAAGAGCAACTAATATATTATAATCGTTCTGTTAGTAACAGTGTTTTTACAAGAGAGTCTGGAGCCGACGCGGCGCGTTTTGATCGCGGCCGCGGCTGTGCTGTAACACCCGATTACACTTAAGGCGGATTTATAAACTTTATTTAATATATCCTAGTTTGTGCAGAGGATTAATTAATCATATTGTTCATCTTTCCCAGTCTTGTAGAGATAGCTCTTTACTTTATACATTCCACTGTGCGACTATCAGCAAATTCGTAAAGAATTCATAACTACATCGCAACGTCATAAAGCATCTAGTGGTTAAAGCATTATATGTATAATCACTATAAATTATTATGTATAATTACTACAAAAAAAGACGTTTCAACTAAAAAAATGACATAGACTGGCTCAGGGAATTGATATTGATTATATAATCACTATACGAACTATATATATATATATAACAAATATATATTTGTTCATAATATTAACTGTCATTTTTGATTTTCGAAGCAATTATTTCTCACATTACTTCTTCATACTTCTCATATTACTTCAGTACTTAGAAATCAGTAGGCTTGAAAATTGACCCTTTGTATAAATAATTATTATTGTAGACCACTGCATTTATAATTCAAACATTAACTAAAAAAGGCAAAAACATATCTTTATTGATTGTAGGCTAATATAAAAAGAACCCTTAAACTACTAGAGGGTAACTAGACTAACAGCGGCAAACTTTTATTTAAAAACAGAATATTTATAATAATATAATATTTTAATGATACGGCAATAACATGTCATATTGTAAAAAAAAACTATTGTAACTATCTAGGTTTTTCCTGTTGTATACAGATTATAAATAGTTTATATGTTTATTTAGACAGCCTATACTGTACCTACAGCTATTAAACAATTATACAATGCGAACAAGTAGATAGATGGTAACATTAGGCAGTCAAGTCAATGTGACTGCTTAATAAAAGGGTAGGGATGGTTTGATTTGCTTGCGAATCATGAGAAAATTATGCCGGAGCACACGTCGAGAACGAGGCAGGCAGCTCTTTGAGAACATCCGACGGATAAGAATAATTACTCACAATTGAACCCTTATAATCTGAGTTTATTTAATAGTCGACAGATGTTAATCGGTGATCTGCCTATAATTACGCTTCGATATCTGACGAGAAAAACGCTGAAGCGCGCACAATTTTGTGGAGGTTCGCATAACGCTTATAATGTTGCAATGAATGTTTTTATGCATTGCGATACCTTGCAGCGTTTAATAAGCGGTATTTTTACTTTGAGTATGCTATTTGTGATACCTGCAACTTTAGTCACGCCAACATAAGCGTTTTATCAACTTTAAAAGTTTTTTCGGTGTTCCCGAAATAAAAATACTTCACTCCGAAGTACAAGCTTTAGGTAATTGTGCTACATTACATCAATATTGGTCCAGCGGATACTCTGTAAAAGCGTAACAGACAGAGGGAAGTACTGACAGACTTTCAAATTTATAATAGTATTCAAACGGCGATGGCCAAATACTGTAAGCTCGACCCTTAGGATTTCCTATTCCGGGCAGGCACCTGTATTTTTTTATATGCATTATTTGCTTTACGGATAAGAAAATCTTCACATTTCTAGACCATTCCCTCGATATTAAAATTCAAATTCAAAATATTCTTTATTCAAGTGGACTGTTTACAGTACTTTTGAATCGTCAAATGTTTTAAAAGTACCACTGATTCGGAAGTTTGCTCCTACCGAGAAGAACAGCAAGAAAGTCGGCGGCTAATCTTTAAAAAAAACCGCATATGTTTCTTATGGTATGTAAAGCATCCCGATCGGCATTGAATCAAAAAGGCGAAAAGAGAACTGTGCCTTGTAATGATGGGATAGTCAAAAGAGAATGTTTTATTCATATATATGGAACATTAATAAACTTGTTAATTAATATTTATGTACTTTTGGAAATTTCGCAATTTATTCATATAAATAATGCTGGTGCTATTTCTAAGCACTTCCCGCATAAATTAACACTTTACACAACGTAAACCGTAGCAGTTTTAATTAACATGAAAACATGGCATTTGGTGTACAATTTATTATTTGGCCCATTGTATGGTAATTTGTTTTGAGGTTCTTCCATCAGGTCTGTTCACATATCTTAAACATTTGAAAAAATACATCTGTGTTGTTAATCTGGTAAAGAGTAAAATATTGTATGCAACTCCAAGAGTAAAAAAATATACTTATGGGTTTTAAAGATAAAAAGAGCTTTTGTCGCGATATGTCTGAACTTCTTGAGCTTTTAGTAATAAAGCAATGGTAAGAAGGAGCCCTCGTATGGTGCACAACATATGTCACATCCCAAGGACTTCGCGTCAAGACCTGAAGCGGGCAGCGAATGAAATTAATGAAATGGCTGAATCTGGCAGGCGGTAAAAATATTTCTTTGGGAGTTACATATTTGTGCCGTTTGCAGTTGATATCTTAACGCCATGAGGGAGTCAAGAAAAATTGCTTTACAAGTATTCATGTATTAATATTTATCTGCCATAAATGTATTTATATATTACCAGAATAATCGCCGAAAAAATCATAGCGGTAATGAGAAAGTACTGTTCACATAGCATATTGCCCTTACGAGTATATAACTTAGTTACTTTGCTATTTCAGTTCGTGCACAACGAACATCCTGTTGCCTGTATAAAAGGGAAAGATATTTAAATAATAGTCATAAATGCCATACGCGTGCTTGTTAACGCTGCCATGTAAATTCTAATCCTTGTTGCATTTAGAACGGGCCCCAGTAATTATGTGCTTTCATTTGTCTGTTTCTCGGTACAAACGAGCGAACCTCCGTAAGCCAGCTCCATGTAAAGCAGTTAACAGTACACTAATCTCGCTCAGCTATTAATTTAAAGAATACGTCTGCGTAACTGATTCTACCAACGTCTCCCAAAACACAATGCTCCTTCACATTCTTATTTGCATATTAAAATAATTTCAAGTGAAGGCAATACTTGGAGTTGCCTTCTACCCGCATGAAGGCAATTTGAAAAATAAGATATGCATAATTCGGGACAAACGAAAACATAATTTAATACAACGATTTTAGAGTCTCAATTAAAACGGACATATTCTAATCATAGTCTCCTTTATCGTAAGAAAAGTAGAGAACGATGACAGATAAAGGCGGTTTGTGCGCCCAAATAGATAAACTAGTGTGGAAATTAATGTCTACATTTACTGGTGCATGAAGTTTATAGTTAATTATATGTTTATAGCTATTCGAATTTTTAAAAGAGTATTAGTAGTACAAAGGGTAACCATTATCAGTTTGGAAGGAAGTGCATTTATTTTATTTATACTCTGTTCGGTCATATCAGGAGACGTATCAGAACATTTATCATTGTTTAAATGGGTTTGCATATCTATCAAGCGTATAATTTATTTGTAGATAATTTTATTTACGAAACCAAATTTTATTTTACGAACGTTATAAATTTTATAGCTTAAATGCTCAATAAAGCTTACAAAATGAATCCATAAACAAATAAGACGTGGATGAACCTACAAACCTGATATTCTTCTAATGTTTAAATTGTTTGATTTAGGGGTTTTTTCATAAATAAAATAAATAAAAAAGAAATATTTCTTGTTTTTAGTCTCACCAGGTAAACTAGCAAGTCTTAAAGCCCACAATTTTTTTTTTGAATAAATTATTTGAATTTTTTTGAATAAATTTAATAAAATGTATGTTTCTTTCTGAAAATCCTGAGTAAATCAGCTACGTAAAAAAATAACACTATTTTTAATTGTGTCATTTATTTATACTTATGACCGTGTTCATAGTTGAGTATGTTTCTTAAGTTAAATTAATCATTGCTTATTTTTATTATATCATGTTTATATACAATAAATATAGCCGTTTGGTATCCGGCTAAGTAGAATAGACCACCCTCATATCTTACTGAGGTGCCGTAAAAGGCGACTAAAGTAAGGCAACCCGCCGTGTGGTACCCGGCTTAGTAAAATAGACCACACTCATTTCTTACCGAGATGTTGTAAAAGGCGACTAAGGTAAGTAGACCCACCGTGTGGTATTCGGTTTAATAGAATAGACCACCCTTTTAGTTACCGGGGTGTCGTAAAATACTACTAAGGTAAGTTGACGTCAGGCAGGCGGCCGGTCGTAAAATAAGTAGCCAAATCATGTGACAACATGTTTATAACATGTTGTGCCTACCCCACTTAGAGTGGCAGGAGGAGGATGATAATGTGTATATATAATGAATACAAGGGCCAATTACAACACTGTACTGTGTCTCCAAAGTAAGTAGGCAGTTATTTTTTTCACCCACAACACGAGTATTAACAAATAGTAAATATATAGATTAATAATTTCAAATACGTTCTTCAATCAATCGTATATGCACCCTGAATCTAAAACTAACCAAAATAAAACTAATCAATATTGATCCAAGTATTAAAATTAGTTAAACGCACTACTGACATAAAATTACTGCATTACTATGATAATAAAATAAAAGACCTTGCGATTCAAAGTATGACAATCACGAAACCCTACACACGTTAAGCGCATTAGAGTAACATAATTTTACATTACACTTTCTGCAACGCAAAATATTTAATCTCGTACAAATACAATTTGCTATAAATAATTGTATTTGTGCGAGCATTACGTGACAGTGGCTTTTAATCTGTATTTTTATTTGTGTCATCTATATATTCCTTGTAATCTTCATTTTATCTCCACCAGGCGTGAACATATTGATAAGTCGATTTACGTTTAATGCTTAATCATAATAGACATTAGGAGTGCCTAATTTATATGGTGAATAACTTACATGATGATAAGTCTTTTATATCGCATATACAAACATGTGAATATCAAACAACTCTCTTATTCTAAACGTAGTTATTCTAAACTATTTATGGCCGCATTGAAGTGTGTATTTTGAACTTGTTCAGTTATTCTCGCCTGGAACGGATATATTCTTTATTCGGCAATATTCCACAGCTGTTCAAAATCTCCTTTCTCTTTTTGGAAAGAAGCAATGGAGATGAAGAAATGTAGGAGGTGATCCACTACCCCGTATCGATGGAGATTGGTAGGTGACAGTTATCCTTAAAATTCACCAGGTTTACGTTTTTCAGCAACTTAATTTTTAAATTGTTACTCATTTGAGCACATCATTTTTATGGTTGATTGATGCCTGTCCGGGGTTTGACCCTACCACGTTTTTTTGGGAGTAACAAAGTTTTACAGATCGCTGACACGAATGTTCATAGTATTTGGCAACGAATAAAACAGGGGTTTCGTTACAGAAATCAATGATAGGAAGAGAAAATGCTGTTTAAGCGCATTCGTCTGTGAATTCCTCATCTCTGTCCTATCTCTTTGATTTCGTACCTCAGCGTTATGCAAACTACTACTCAAACATGAAGCTCTAGATACCGAATACTGGCGCTACTATCGTTTATAGTAGCTGATCTAAGGATTTTCAATCGTAAGGTAATAATAGTATGCTGCTGCGTAAATGTTACAGCAAAGATGGAACTGCAATCACCAATCCATTTACCAATCGTAATTATCATCAGCTTTTAATAAAAATTATAATGACACGTATGTCAAACGATAGCATTTCATCGATTGAGCTGACGAAGACATGCCTTATTTTTGTCATTAAAACACAATCAAATTTTGGAATAATCACTGTAGACAATAACCATACATTTCCGTATTATAAATCTTAACTTAAACAAATAGAAGCAACAGTACAAATCGGAAATCGCGAATTATAAAAAACGTAGCAAAGTTTTCTAATAAATATGATAATATGTAATGATATGATTATGATTAATGATATTCATAGTTATAGAACCGGCTATACTCACGTATTCTATCGGGTAGAATAAGACGTGAGTGTCCGATTCTATACATTAACTATGAATACTACTGATAGTTTAAATTTAAAAAAAGATAATGATATTACCTTGTTAATATTAAAATGAATACTTTTTTATAGCTGTTGTCACCTCCAACAAGTTACTCAGAATAATTTGTAATATGATAAGCCGTAACTCGTGTTAGCAACTAATTATTACGGAAAGGCATGCGTGTTCACACACCGTGGTATCAGTTTACTTTATGAACAAATTAATAATTACAACCAACACTTAACAAAGCTACTATTATAGATATGCCATCTAAAAACAACAGAGCTATTAATTATTAATTTTATGATACAAGTTTATAACAGCGATTATACGGTGTAACTTTATGATATGCTAATTTAACTGCTTCACACATTAACTACTAATATAAACAATTGGTTATACTTAGGGTTGAGTTTTATATTATATAAAGAAGGGAAAAAAATCCCGTTTTTCCGTCTTACGGGTAGAGCTTATACAAAAATCATGTTTTATGAATTACGCAAACAACGCATACAAAAAAAACTTCGTTACGTGTTACGTAAATCATGCCGTGTGGTATCCAGCTGAGGAGAATAAACCACTCTCTTTCTTATTACCGAGGTGTCTTAAAATATGACTAAGGTAAGTTGACGTCGGGCAGGCGGCCGGTCGTAAAATTTGTAGCCAAATCATTTGACAACATGTTTAAACATGTTTGAACCTACCCCACTTACAGTGGAATAATGACAGGGGGATGATGACGTGTTACGTAAATCGTCACCGGAAATTAAAATGATAAAGAACTATTACATTTCATTGTTGCTTAACGCTTTTATGTGTGTGGCGTATTTTACACTTCAATAATTTCGAGCGTTTGACTTTGTAGTATCAATTAATTAAGGAAAATTATGGGGGAGCAACTGAATAGCTGCAGGTAGATAAAGCACGATGTCGATAGCAGCGTGAAACGCGTTGCATCAAACCGGCAGCGAGTCGAATGGGGGATGAATAATGCTCAGTTATTATCACGAATGCGGTAAAATTTTTTCACACATTCCTCGAAGGCGATGCGGCGAGTCGAGGGGCGCCGCCCCGCCCGCCACCAGGAAGCGCTCGCGCGTGAAATTATTATCATATAATACCCGGCTCTAAGCGCACTGCGATTATTCAAATGCTCATAGCCCCGCACCGAGCCCAGCTTATACCCGGCTTTCGCGTAGACATTCCTGAACACTTTGCATGACGCTCCCACTAAAATTTGTCAAATATATTCATGTATAATGCGCGAGTCTTGTCAACTGAGAGATAAGCAAATGACAGAAAATGTTATGTAAATTCAAAGTGCCTATAATCCTGGGCGAACACCTTTATAATATGAGCCTGCGGCGGGATAATGGTAGAAGCGTGAGTTATCCGCGCAGATAAGACACTGGCGCGTTTAAATTAAATAACATATAAGTGATTTTGTGATTATAAGTTTAACTAAAACAGAGCAAATACAATTGATATATTTATTTAGTAGAGCATTAAATTCTGTTCCGAAAATTGGATATAGTATCCTTGATCTTGATATATTTTTTTTAATAAAAATCAAAAGTAATGTAAATATTATTTTAATATAATCCGCGATAAAAGAAAATATATGTAATGCTAAATGTAGTGTACTTTGTGTGTGTAATTTTTTAAAAATCATGCACTACCAGCTACCAATAACATAACAATACACAAGCACTGCACACAATCACCACCACAACCTCAACAATTGTTTCGCTCCGTAATCGAAGCATCATCAGGACATAGCCTCCACGACATTATGATCATCATCACGATATCAAATTATCATCCATCAATTTCTGAGATTTGCGGATATTAAAAGGTGTTTAACTTTAAAAACGTTTTACCTATGATCATAATCTCTCTCCATAAAATCTGTTAAAACATTAAAAATCAAATTGCCATGACGATAGTATCCAATTTTATGTAATGACATTTTTCTTTTCACAGTCCTTGACCCTTTTACCTTTTCCGTTAACCCAATTAAAGTAAGATTTTAATTATAAATAATGTAACTTAAATAAACTTGTTAAGGTGAACCCTCGGCGTGACTCGATCTAAACTTGGCAAGTGGAAGGCCCAAAGACGTAAAGCAAGTGTTATCTACGAGCGTATTTTGCTTTGGACTCTTTATGGCTTTCAAACGAGATCCGTCACGCGACGTTAACTCTGTATTGAAGTGATAAAGTGGCCGCTAATCTGTCCTATTCGGGTCACACTTAGTACACTTTATTAATCACAAAGCTTACAAATTACTCCACACTTCCTGTGCAGTGACGCCGATATGGTAATTTTATAGGTGCCTAGATTGGACAATTTGGGCACCGACAACTTTTATAAGGGTTGTATATACACAAATTGTATATTTTACCCGCTAAGTAGCCCTTTGTTGTCTTCAAATTACATTCAAATATTTTTTAAGCTGGCATACATGAAAAACGCCTTCCGTAGCTATTCTCTTCTTTTGTTGATGGAAACGGCTACACAACTGTTGCCTTTATATGTAAACGATTTTTTTCAAGGAATAAGAATGAATATATGATAATTTAAAGTATTTATAAATTAGTGGATACTTTATTTGTTCTCTTAATGTTACGCATGTACCTACGTTCACTAATTTTTTATTTATTACATAAAATTCTAAATGATAAAACAAAATTCGATTCGGCATAGCATAAATTTAAAACAAGTAAAATAAATAGCTTTATGCCATTACAAAACTGCTTTGTCTTATCTGAGTATAGCAATGACAAAAATAACTTTTTTAAACATAGTGAAAGAGATTGCTTTTTTGATAAAATATTAAATAACCGGGGACTCCTTACTGAAGCCTATAACTCTATGGACTTCATAAAATAAAGGAACCTCATACATATTGTCACTTTGCGTTTTAAAGGTACTTCTTCATATATAAATTAATTTTAGTTTATTATAAAACATTCAAGTATACCATTAACTTCTAGAATAAAAAGTGCAGCTATATTAAAATAAATGGAGTGAAACTAGGCCAACAAAGTTATAGGTAAGATAGATTGCACCAAAAATAATTATAAGAATACTTTGTATTGTTACAATCACTTTTGGTGCTATCTTTTTACGTACGTACGTTTTCGTAATTATTTCTCCTTAAGTATTGAACGTTTATTTAAAATTCTAATCATTAATAAGGACACCTTCGGTCGACCTTCCTTCGACTTATTATGTAGCACGCCGACTTATTATTCTTATCAACAGCGTTTTGTTTCCTGTATTTATGCTCGATTTTATGCATTTAATCGCAAAATTTACACTTTGAACGTGGGGTTCTCGACATGACGCCTTATGCAAAGCAGGTGCTACCTGATACTCGACTATCTAGATAATTTGAAAGGTAGTAAGTTCATTCCTACTTGTTAAACGAAATCGGAACATAATGCACCTTTAAGCTTGTGTTAATAGAGTCGACTAATCCAGATATAATACAATAACCAATCATTTCGTTCCAAAATGAATAAATTTGTGTATAAAGTCTAGCGGCATTGCATTAATAAATTTATGGTCTGTTAATATGTCACATTTTCGTTAGGGGCCCCGCAGCGCTTACACTCGTTCACAATCAGGAAATTCTTATCAGTCACTTATCGCGTAACGCTATCATAAAGCGGTAATATCATGGTGGAAATTTACGAAACCACTAAAATGAAATGGAAATAAAAGGCGATACACCGTGTACGTAGGTATCAGTACTTATTAGTATTTGGAGATAAAATGAAGTTGGCCCGCTTTGGGCAATTTATTGGGGTAAGTTATGGGCGGCGCGCGGGCTGGAGCTAATTTATTCGCCGTGCACATAAATTACTTGATTATGAATTCAACTCCGCTGAATTATTCGTTTGTTGTTGTAGACAACGCTTTTGTGTAACAAAACAAAGATATTTGATTTTATCCAGTTCGTCTTCGCAGGGCCATTAGGCAGCCGTTTATATATTTGGACCTACTTTTGTAATTAAACTTTAAGACATATTTAGAGGCGTTTACGTCTAAAGGGAGAAATTGTCCGAGTGTGTGAAGTCTTAAAACTACTGATCTCGTGTGGTACACTCTATCTTCAAACCGACGAGGCTCTACCGACCGACAATTTAAATGCTTATGCATACAAGCTGAGCAAATTTAGATACAAGACCATCATCCTTCTGTCCTTATCCCACTCGAAGTGGGGTCGACACAACATGACATAAACATGTTGCCACATGATTAGGCTATGCATTTTACGGCCGGCTGCGTGTCTGACGTCAACTCACCTTAGTCGTATTGTACGACACCTCGTTAAGAAAGAGGGTGGTCTATTTTACTCAACCGGATACCACATGGCGGATATACTTACCTTAGTCGCCTTTTACGACACCTTGGTAAGAAATAAGGGGGGTCTCTTCTACTCAGCCGAATACCACACGGCGGGTTGACTTACCTTAGTCGCCTTTTTCGACACCTCGGTAAGAAAAACTCGGCTGGTCTATTCTACTTAGCCGTACCATACGGCAAGTGTGCTAGCCCACCAACACCAGTAATTGTTTTAAACACAAACAAATATATTACATAACAAAACAAATATATTAAACATTAAATCCTATAGTTATATATAACTATCTGTGCCAAAAGCTTGGCCCGCAAGGAAATCAGAGTCACAATTTTTTTCCCGAATAGAAATTTTGAAAATAAAATTAGTTATCGTGAGGTAATTAAAAAAAAAAGATTTTTGAATAACTTTTACCGTTTACATATTTTTTACGTTTTCGCAATATTTTTCATTGCTGCTCCTCGCCTATTCATCTTAGCGTAATTTTATAGCCTATATATAGCCTTCCTCGATAAATAGACTATATTACCCTTAAATAATTTTTCAAATCATTTCAGTGATTCCTAAGAAAGGCGCGTATAAACAAACAAACAAACTCTTCAGCTTTATATGTTAGTATACTCGTAGATATAGAAAATGCAATAGGCATCTATGGTGTCAACCGAGGAGCGAAAAACAGAAACAATCACATAAAAAGCAATAGTAAGGATTATGTAGAACAGGGATGGCAACGTCAAGTTATTTTCCGCACTAACGTGCCACAAGCCGCTGCAGCGCGGAATAATCGCGGATACCCATAAAAGATGTAATTTCAGATAAGCTGAAACAGACGAGCACCGCCCCCTACCACCCCCCTACCACCTGTCTCCCTCGCTGCCTACTTTCTAATGACTAATTATTATGCTGTGCGTTGCGAGCCTTTACGTCAGCCTATACCTATCCGCGTGTTCTTGCCTCAACTTTGCGGTAGGTCATCAATCTACACCGTAACATGACTGGTTTTCTTTATCGGTAATCCTTAACTAAGTTAAGCGTGTTAAATAAAAGTACATTTTGTATATGTTTATTGTGAACACAAATTACAGCGATTTAAATGATTTATGCAAAAAGGCGCTACTTGCAGAATTCCATAGTATAGAAATTAAAATAGAATTATTTTCCTATTATTCGCGTTTGTTATGAAAATTTATGTAATGGTAAATACATTTACGTGATTGTGAATGTTCATTCGCATACCTTATACATGCAGATCAAGTCACTACACGTATCACAAAACGCCACTACCAGCAACACACCACACAAGCATTACATACACTCACTACCACAACATTCCATTATGATTTTGTCGTGGAGCCAATCCTCCTAATGATTCTTCAGTTTCTGGGCGTAACGATCGTAGAGATTGTGTAGTGCTTGTATGGAGAGTTGCTGGTGAAGACATTTTTTAATGCGTGTGGTGACTTGTCCTGCATTTATAAGGTATTTGATTGTTGGCTGCTAAATACACTTAGCATGACATAGATTCTCTTAACAATAGCAAAATCAATCTATTGTAAATTGTGTACAAATTTCAGCTTAATATTTACACAAAAAAGAATAATACCGTGTATCAAGTTCCGAAACTTGACCCTAACTTTGATATTTAAATGAGTTAATCTTGTATGTATGTATATACCTATATTCGGAATCTCGGAAACGGCTCAAACTATTTTCCTGAAATTCAGTATGTAGAGGGTTTTGGGGGAGAAAAATCGATCTAGCTAGGTTTTATTTTGAAAAAAAATCGTTTTATCCCTGTTTTTGGGCATTAAAAAATACTAAAGTTTATATTGATTTGAATTTTTGCCATCAACTGTCAAGTCAGAGTAGCTTATTCGGGCAACGGGAGGTCAGTAGAAATGAAAATACTAATGAAATGAAAATAGGATCAAGCCCCACTTACTCTATAATTTTTTCTTTTTTTTTGAAAATTCTTTTTTTTATTTTGTAAAAAATTACCGACTAAAGCTCGGTCACCCAGATATTGTTGTATGATACAAATAGCAACGCGAATTATTTCTTAGAATTCTTCTAGAAATATTCACTCAACATTAAACATTCGTCGTTCGTTCACAACAGTCGGCACCTAGACCTACGATTGCTTATTAAAAAGTATCATGATTATATAATTTTACGCTGCATAGCATAAAGAAGCAGCACAAGACAATGTTGGCGCCGGGCCGATGTCGCCGATAGAGGTCGCCGACGCCCGCCGATGGTCGATACCACTGCATTACCATATTGTTCGCACCGCTCTCATTATCTCTGATTAAGTATTACCAGTGTTCCACGCTGTCGCTTATTACTGAAGAGATTGTGTGGTACAACTTTACAATGCAACAGTCTATCTATTAGATATTTCTTGCTCTCTCGCACCGTCAACTTTAGTGTAAAATACCCTCAAAGGAGAAACGGAATGTTTTATGCTATATCTTACAGCGGTCATCAACACTCTCCTGCCCTTATCCCACTCTAAGCGGGATAAGGGCACAATTTAGGTAGGTATTTTACGACCGCCGGACAGCCTGACGTCAACTTACCTTAGCCGCCTTTTACGACACCTCAATATAAGAAATATCGATGGTCTATTCTACTCAACCGGATATCACATGGCGGTGTTGTGCATTATCCATATTGTATGGATAAATGCAAAAAAATATTCCTAATAATAATTTAATTTATACATGAAATAAAATCATGACTACACTGCATTTATACAAGTGTATTTATACATCATCATGCTCCTGTTCTTATCCCACTCTAAGGAGGTTCGGAACAACATGTTATTAACATGCTGTCACATGATTTGGCTTATTTTACGACCGGCCGCCTGCCTGACGTCAATTTATCTTAGTCGCATTTTACGACACTGTACAAAGAAAAAGGGTGGTCTATTCTACTCAACCGAACACCTCACTGTCAACGTGTGGGTCAACTGACCTTAGTCGACTTACAAGTGTATACTCGTCATCATCCTCCTGCCCTTATCCCACTCTAAGTGGGGTCGGCACAACATGTTATAAACATGCTGTCACATGATTTGGCTGCGTTTTTACGACCGGCCGCCTGCCTGACGTCAACTTACCTTAGTCGTATTTTACGACACCTCGGCAAAAAAGAGGGTGTTCTATTCTACTAAACCATATACCACACGGAGTGAGGCAACTTACCTTAGTCGCCTTTTATGACACCTCGGTAAGAAATGAGGTTGGTCTATTCTACTGAGCCGGATACCACACGGCGGGTTGACTTACCTTAGTCGCCTTTTACGACACCTCGGTAAGAAATGAGGGTAGTACTATTCTGTTCAGCCGGATACCACAAGGCGGCTCGTATATACAATAATTATTTTTCACTAAGCAGACATTTAATTAATAAAATTGTATTGGTATTTACATAAGAAGTACGAGTACATCTCCGTTCACCAATTCATCCGGAACGTACAAATAGCCTCAGTAACGGCACCAACATATTGGCATATGTTCGTGACTAGTTTACGAGTGCCGGGACATTGCATATTAATTGGTGTCCCTATCGAGCGCCGGCTTGTATACTGATACCTATATTCACAACTAACCCTAATATACATATGGTACAATCATATTATGCTTCATCCTACTTTTTTATGTCAGGAAAACCCATTATGGGTCATCACCGCCCGACGGTAAGGCGTATGTCGGACTCGCACCGGCTAAAACCTGGCAGTGCTCCACCGCGCTGCTGGTGGTGGGGTCAGGGTAAGTCACATTGCCCCCTTCCCCGCCAGCAGCCGCTCTTTACTCCAGAGAGCGCCATTTCCGGGTCTCTAACAGTGGCCCCTCCCTCCGCTAAACGATGCATCGGGAGCACCAGAGGCATCGACCGCCTCGAGGACCTAACATATGCTTCATCTTACTGCCCTTATCCCACTCTAAGTGGGGTCGCACATGTTATAAACATGCTGTCACATGATTTAGCTGCGTTTTTGCAACTTTACAATGCAATAACCTATTAGATATTTCTTGCTGACGCGCTCGACTTTAGTGTAAAATACCCTCGACAATGTGATATATAGCTTTTTCCTACATGCAAAGGAAAAACTGAATGTTTTATCCTATATCAGCCGTTTAGCCAAATTCTCCTGCCCTTATCCCACTCTAAGTGGGGTCGGCACAAAATGTTATAAACATGCTGTCACATGATTTGGCTGCGTTTTTACGACCAGCCGCCTGCCTGACGTCAACTTACCTTAGTCGTATTTTACGAGTACCTCGGTAAGAAAGAGTGGTCCATTCTACTAAACCGGATACCACACTGCGAGTCAACTTACCTTAGTCGCCTTTTACAACACCTCGGTAAGAAATGAGGTTGATCTATTCTACTCAGCCGGATACCACACGGCGGGTCGACTTACTTTAGTCGCCTTTTACGACACCTCGGTAAGAAATGAAGGTGGTCTATTCTACTCAGCCGGATACCACACGGCTACATCAGCTTATAAATGTTATATCCAAATTCTGATAAAGTAACAAACGTATAAATAATAACAATAAACAGGTACTATATATAGATTTTCTTAGTATACCTATAGCTTTTCTTCATTGCTACCAAAGTTGACTAATAGACTAACAAAGCTATAAATAAGCTCAATAGAGTTATCGATACACTGATTTAAATGCTTAGAAAATATATATGACAATTACCAACTGATAAGACATAAGTTAATTAAGTTCTATTCAATATGTCGGTAATCGTGTTAATATCGCAACATAAAATGCAAATGCACGCAATGAAGTAAATAACTTCATCGGCTTCGCGTCCATGTCGCAGACATAATGAAGCCAGTGTGCCATATGATACGATACGATCATACTTGGCATAATTATAATAAACAGATCGATGATTTATAATATTAATGGGGCTTCGTATCACTTACCTGAAGTGTTCATAGTATAATCGCAATGTAATTTAATACAATTATTATAATCGTTCGTTCAGCTTCGTATGAACGTTTAAAACTAGCGTGCGATAAATTATAAAATCGTTCTCTTTGATTAAATTAGATTTTTTATTTATAAATTGTTTTACTTACATTTTACTTACATTATAAATAACAATATTTATTATTGTGTTCAAATTGAATTCACGATTTGTAAGTAAAGCTCTTTAAATCTTATAACGTTTTTGTAGGTGAATAATCATTTGCGCTTAAATTTTAAATTATTAGAAAGTGAAACTTATTGAAACACTATTGAACGCCTTATCCTCCTAACTTTATCCCACTCTAAGAGGGGTCGGCACAACATGTTATAAAAATGTTGTCACATGATTTGGCTTCGTATTTTATGACTGGCCTGACGTGAACTTACCTTAGTCGTATTTTACGACACCTCGGTAAGAATAAAGGTGGTCTATTCTACTTAACCGGTTACAACACGCTGGATCAACTGACCTTAGTCCCCTTTTACGACACTTCGGTAAGAAATAAGGGTGGTCTATTCTATTCAGCCCGATACCACACGGCGGTCTCAACTAAAACATCACTTATCCAAAATGTGGTCGCTGACTATGGACCTCATACGAAAGCTCAGCCACTCTGCGGGCGATGGAGCAAGCTATGCTTGGAGTATGTCTACATGAACCAATCAAAATAAGGAAATCTGTAGAAGAACCAAAGTCACCGACATAGATTGGCATGTTGCGAAGCTGAAGTGGTGACAGGCGGGGCACTTAGTGCGGAGAACCAATGGGCCTTGGGGTCTAAAGGTGTTGGAATGGAAATCCATGGACTGGAAATCTCAGTGTCGGTAGACCCCCTAGGAGATGACTGGCGATCTCAAAAAGGTCGCAAGGAGCCGATGGATCTAAGCTGCACAAGATTGTGTGGTGTGGAGATCCCGTGAAGAGACCTATGTACAGCAGTGAACGTCCATTGTTTGACTAATAGGAAGACATCATATAATCACATTGAAGCCAAATACAAGCGCCAATATCTCATTAGATAACGTACAAATTTGTACATTGAAATTATATCGACGCCTGAACTAAATTATCATAGCGCAATCAGGTAAGTTAAACTAGTTAGATATTTGCTTACGACTCACCGGTCCACTTGAACGGCTAGTATCAAACGGGCAATGGCATAGTCGCTCAACCCCTTGGCGATAGAACGCATTCTAATATGCAAATGTATTTAAATGCTGAGCCCTCTTCATTACGCCCGTATCGATCTCAGATATACAATTTGTAACTTGATAGGTATCCAAAGCCTAACAAATCAGATGCTACTAACAACTGACTATCTACTGTTTAAAATTCTGAAGCTCCGTTTTATCGTTACAATATTAGTGGAGTATATTTATAAGAACACGCACAGGACGCTTCTTATCTTCTGCTACTGCATAAAATATTTCCCGCACTTAGACGCCGATGACCACTATGTGGAATGGTGAAAGGCTACACCTAAAGGTTTCTCGAACCACTCAAACTCCTTCCAAAAGCTAATCCTCTATAGTTCCTCAAGGGTTATTGCAACGATCGCGGTAACCTAAGGATGTAATTTTGATTCACCAACTTTGTGAAATACAGCTTTAGATGACATTGTGTTTCTTGTTTCTTCTAGTATACTGTGTATTATTGAGTAGCTAATTGAAATAGGTGTTTATTCAGCAATGAGAAAATGCGGTCATATTTCCTTTAATCATTTGCATTAATAACTTCGATATTTTCATGCGCGACTTTCACCACACGAGAAAATATTTTTTTAAAGTAATATTGTCACATATTATTAGAATATCAAGCAGAAGTAGATCCAAACGTAAAATATTATTTGAAATAATATCTTATAGGTGCATGGATGGTGTTGAATATAAGCGAAGCCCGCATTGGTTAATGTAGTCACGGAAATTTACATAGATATGTTTTCAAGATATTTCAAACTTACATTATTCAGCCTGAGCTAGGTTATGTGTTTTAAAATTACAATAAACAAAAAGAGTGGAGTAAAGGAAACAAACTTTACATAAATGTAAAAGTTCTGTCGTATTTATAAAAGGCATTTTTACACATTTCATCACGTCAACATCACGTTAGTGATGATCAACATCATTTTGTATTCTGTTTACCGGTAATATTTTGCAAATTCAGTTAGACAATGAAATAAATTATGTTTTCGTTTGAGCCAATTCTCCATTAATTTGGCCAAGTAAAATAAACATAAAACAAAACTAGAATTGCAAAACAAAACAAATACCCCGCTACCTGTTTTATAACCGAACAGAATCGAGTCTTTAGTGATCGTTAGTATTCTGCAAACTAACTAGCTGCGGGTCCCAATCAGATTAATCTTAAATATTTATTGCACATAGTCTATTGGTAGACGGAGCTGAACTAAATTAGTATGACGATGACTACACTGATGGTGAAGAAAACGGTAAGTACCCTCCGGACGTGGGTGGGCTGCAACGACTGATTAACTACGTGTTGAATATTGATCTTACACTCTGCTTTCTTATGTTTAATTATAATAGAAACTTGGTACTTTCCCTTCATTTCACACGGTCGTTAATTTCAAACCTGATATAGTAGTAAATACATTGAATGCATAGCAATGTTTTTTTATCATTAATGCAGTATCAATTACTATTATAAATTATTATAAGTACAAATCAAAATAGGAAGACTAACATATTATTAGGAAAATTAAGAAATTGATACGAAAGGAAGTTTGCTTGGATATTGAAGAACACAACCTAACAAAAAAACCAATTTCATACATAGTGTGAATAACTTTATGCCGTGTGGTATAAAAGAATACCAAGAAAAGACCACACTCACTTCTTACCGACGTGTTGTAGAAGGCGAAAAAGGTAAGTTGACCCGCGGTGTGGTGTCCGGGTAAGTAGAATAGACCATCCTTATTTCTTACCGAGGTGTCGCAAAAGGCGACTAAGGTAAGTTGATGTCAAGCAAGCGGCCGGTCGTAAAATACGTAGCCAAATCATGTTACAACATGTTTATAACATGTTGTGCCCATCCCACTTTGAGTGGGTTGAGGGCAGGAGAATGATGGTGTGAATAAGTTTATTTGTATTAAATGGGCACTTTTGTTGTCTTCTTAGCAAATTTAAGTTTAAGTTAATGTATAGAACTGGCTATACTCACGACTTATTGTATCGGATGAGCTCGACTAGTTTCAAGCCTACTTGGGACCCTTATTCATGAGCTCTTTACACGGCGTTATCGCCGGTTCTATACATTAACTATGAATACCATAATACCGATCATGATAGTTTAAATTCAAAAATTTAAGTTTTAATGCTTAATTAAATTCTAGTTCGATCCTTTACTGTTTAAGCAAATCTAAAGTTTCAATTTGTTAAAAATAGATCTCTAAGTCTATACCAATGCTTTTTAACTGCCGGAATAAATTGTGTACTTTTGATAAAATTTAAAGACCACGTTCACTTATCTATATAATGAGATTGGTAACCTATATATTGAAAACTCTTTACATTGCTTAAATAAAAATAAATGAAAAATATAATTATTATTTCTAGACGATAACAGTTTCAATAGTATCTACGCCACAACAATTCGGTTCCTACCGCAATATTTAAGCGAAGGTATTATATCGATACAATAAATGTAGCTTAATTTATATGCATCCGTACACGGAGTAGAACTATGGAACTAATAAAGCTCTTCCCCTTCCGTATCGGGAATCGATTAGTTGCTGCTAATCCGTAACCTACAGCGAAGCAAAAACGAACAGGAACAACTGCTCCACCTGTCGAATCTGATAAAAGTGTTTTATTTAAATTCCGTTGGCTCGCGTACCAAAAACGAGCACAAAGTTGTATTTGTGTCTTATTAAAAGAAATTTATAGTTGGAGCATAGAGGCTGATTGACCTCGGTCACTGGAAGGATAACAGGCTGCCAGCATGCAAATATGAGCCGGTATCAAATCGTCCCTATGTTGTGCACTGCGCGGGACCGCGGGACTTCGGGACCGATCGAATTGTTTCGTCGAAATATCCGCTAAGGGTTTTTATTGTTTGACGTGGTTGTGTATACACTTTTTTTTTAGTAAAGTAGTAATTAGCGGCCTGTTACTGTCCCACTGCTGAGACTAGGCCTTATCCCTCCGTTTTTGGAGAGAAGGATTGGAGCTGAGACCTACCACGCTGCTCCAATGCTATTGCGATTGGTAGGTTACACATATCCCCAGAATTCTCTAGAGATATGCAGGTTTCCTCACGATGTTTTCCTTCACCGAAAAGCGTGTGATAAATTGCAATTATCAATTAGACACATAAGTTTTAATAGAAAAACTCATTGGTGTCTGCCCGGGTTTGAACCCATGATCGTCTCTAGAGATTCACACGGTCGCACCGCTAGGCCATCACAGCTTAATAGTATATTATTATAATTAGTAGATAAATGGTAATAAATCTTACCATTAATTCAAGCCGGTCTGGATATGTGGAGTCAAGTACCATACTTAACTGCACATATCCAGTTAGCATCGGCTAATACACATCATTATCTCACTCAAGTGGGGTCGGCACAATATGTTATAAACGTGTTGTCACATGATTTGGCTTCGTATTTTACAACCGGCGGCCTGCCTGACCTCAAATTACCGTAGTCAGAAAGAGAACCTTGGTTAAAAAGAGGGTGGTCTATTCTACTCAAGCGAATACCCCACAGTGGTTCGACTTAACCCATTCGCCTCTTACGACTCCTCGGTAAGAAATGAACGTGGTCTATTCCACTCAGCCGGATACCACACGGGTACATCAGCTAATAAACGATAAATCCTAATTCTGATAAAGTAACGAACAATAAACAGGTACTGAATGTGTGTCTTAACATTGTCGTTCCTTTAAATACGTTGGAGTCTTGCTATTGTATAACAGATTTGTAACAAACGAACAGTGCACTTAAAATAAAATAGACATTAATTTTGTGCTCGAAACACAATGTGCAGCAAGGTGCGCCCGCGCACGTGCCCTTCGCCCGGAGCACCTATCGTTTCCGAATTCGAATTTGTGTCATACATCTTAACGTTTAAGTTGGAATTAGTGTTAAATGAACTCTAGGACCCTCGCGTAAGGATCTTTGAATAATAATGATAAAATAAATTGATATTCAAAATAATATCACCTCGGGGTTAACGATTACCGGTGCGCGCTTCGCCACAGATGGCGGGATAAACCGACGCTTGTTTCCGCAGTGATATCTGAATTAAACGATATACTATTGAAAAGGTGTTCATTACCATGATTTATGCAAGATAATATTTTTTTGTGTTGCTCCCTTTGTGTCTCTTCTGATAATTTTTGAGGTGTACACAAAAAAATCTATAAAAAGAAACCTCGGTAACCGCCTGTTCATTTGTCGTTGTCATATTTGATCAAAGTTTGAAATTTACCTTTTTAGAAACTACAAAAAAATTGTTTATCACAAGGCAAAAGTGATTTGATTTTCCTATATGTTTCCTCGTTATGAGAGCTTAAATTGTACCAGATTTAGATTAACAGTGAACGCATTACAGACAGACAGATTAACTTTCGCATTTATAATATTAGTATGAATATATCGCACGCTTAGTATTAAAGCGACCTTATTAATAAAAAATGTTTTGTAGCAAATTGCAATAAAGCATAGCGTAGCGCTTCCAAAACTCGTGAGTGTAAAAGAAACCCGTAACTTAAAAGAGAAAATATACACTAGTTTTTTTAATAGTTCTTAGCGTGATATCATAGGTGACATTAAAATAAGGATTACAATGTATCTAATTCAATTCTATTGTAACGTAATAATTCTAACAGAAAGCCTGTACTATACTGTTGAGGATTAGACGATTAGATTGCGTGGATATAGCTACTGTTTGACCCTGTACAAGATAGTACTGACTAAATGTAACTAGTTATAAAAATTAATTTTGTATAGAGCAAATGCCGATTTTCTTGCTGGCTCTTCTTGATAGGAACAGCTTTCTGAACCAGCAGTAGAGTTGATGATTCAAAAGCACTCAATAACAAGTATACTTTTTGTTTATTTATTTTTCTATTTCTTTATTGAAAAGTTATGCAAGTACATTTTACACTAAAACTAGAGTAAAAAGCACCAGAATAAAGAATATTTTGAATAAATAATATTTTGAAAAAAAATTAATCATTTGAATTCGGTCACTTTAATACTAAGCGTGGGATATACATATGAATATGATAGTATTAGCCAAAAGTATCTAGTACCTACTCGCGCTCGCTCACTTGCCAGGCACACATAAGTCAGGCGAGATGACCAGTGCAAGGATGTTCTAGGCAGAACGAGCAAGGCGGCACCATCGCGGGCAGAGGCGCCACTCGCCGTCCATCTCGCGGCGTCTCGCTCACTGAGTACATTCCCGTGTAAGTTTTTACACCTATTATTTTATGTGTCGGCGAGTAAAGTTCGGTACGTGAGTTATAAACTCGCTCGCGCCTCTCTCGCCCCTACTTTATAGGTATTAACGACTTGTCCGAGAGTTTTCTTATAAATAAATTTGAAGGGTAACAAGGCTCGCTTTTGTCGGATTAGTAGAGTGGATCTTGTTTCACTTTGTTGCAGAGCCTCTTCTATCTTTTTATAAAACGGAAATTAATGTTTTCCTTTTTTTGTTCGCGCTAGTTATTTTTAATTCGTACTTTGCGAATAGGACCTTGATTGATGTACCTTTGAAGATTTAGTATGAAATTTGAAATGTCGCTTTCTATAGCTACTAATTACTCGTAATAATAATAATAACATCTTAAGAGGCTCTCGCTTAGTTGTAGGATCAAGGGCAATATACAGAAGGTAATGTTGCTGGAGACAGCACGTATTGTAAGAAGGTTCCTCACTCTGTGATCCTAACTACCGGGAGATTGGGTCCTTTCTTCGCTCCATATGGATGCCAATTTTTTCACATTTTTAAATGTTTTTTTTTTTGAAAAAACTTATTGAAATTTGTAAATAAATAAATGAGTGAATAATCATAATAATAATAGTAAACAAACCTCTTAGGTAGGTTATTATTGCCCAAGATTTTTGAATCCATAAATCCTTGGTAAGTATAACAACGCGTTTAAACCTTTCTAACATCGATAATTTGCATTTCCCTTTCCGTTGGCAATTTAATAAGTAGGTTTTTATTCATTACATACATAAGTGCGTACTCCTTCCTATAGACTTTATAGAAATCCTTACCAAAACAAAAAGACAAATTAAAGAATCTTTTTTTAATACGACTTCTACTAGCATGGACTAAAGCGCCTGAAATCTGAGTATCACGTGACATCAGGCCATAACGAGTGAAGCAGACTATAAAAGCGGACATATGGAAGTTAAAAGCTCTACCTGTGAAATATCAGAGCAGTAAAGTAAATGCAGTAGTGTAGCTGCGAGGACGTGCCGCCGCGAGCCATTACTAACAAGCCGAGAATACTGCCTCATAACTCTGTACCTAGTTTGTACTTTACTAATTTCAACGACAAAATAAGCTTTCTTACGACTTTAAACAGTTTCTATAGAAACCACAGATTCATTAATTAAAAGCATATTGGGAATAGCTAAATATTCTTTTTCTTTTTTGTCCAGTTAAATATGGTTTAATGACACGAATAACTGTAATTTCTTAACATATAAACATAAGATTTTGTCAAAAAAAATTAATACTTAAGTACTACACTTTCTATTAAAAATTAGTACTTTTCGTAATAATAAATAAACTTAAAGATAACATATTAAATTAAGGAATATAAACATGCACACCAAAAAATTTAATATTTTTAAATTTAGAAGTTCACTCAACCTCTTTTGGTCATTTCGGTCTTAATTATTTAGTTAATCAATTTTGATTTGCCGGCACCTAACTAAATCTTTAAAATTGAGAATTTATGTTCTCTTATTTACGTATTTATGTTTATAATACAGTGGCTTAACCTTATATCTCAATAAAAAAATAACGTAATATAATAATATTCATAAATACGAAACTGAAATAATAACAAAACAATTTATGAAGGAACGGATAGAGTGACACATGCCTGAAAACTAACAATTCAACAATGGATATTCTTAGAATGTGTATTATTACTACAAAAGTGAATTTATGAGTGCACTCCCGAGGTTTCAAATATCTCTAATGGAGCAAGAGTGAGCCGTTTCACATCTTCATCTTCCCCCACAAACTGTATTATAATGTCTCCGCCGAAAATAACCGCACATAAATATAAAACAATGTGAAACCACTTAAAGCGAATAAAATACACGTCCACTTCAACTCAGTAAAATGAATTTATTAATAACGGAGACAATGAACGTCTGAAACAAACGTTTCACTTTTTGTATTTTTAATTGTCGTCCGGACAGCGAAGACGCATTAGAAGAACTAAAATAAACTGGATCATATTCGACGTACGCCGCACGCCGCCCCAGTCCCATTGCGTTGCATTATTATCACCTTATTAGTTTATATAATTTATAGAACTAAGCGTTACTTTGCTGAGATCTATAATACAATAATAATATTATTATTTTTCTATAATCCGCGATAAACTAAAAATAAAAAATATATAATGTGGACTTCACTCCTGAAGGTTGGCTGAGAGATAATGCTTAAAGCATTAAGTCCGCCTTTTGTACAAATATTTGTATATACATATATTGTAAGTATTGTGTAATAAAATTTATAAATAAATAATGCTTAATGTAGAGGGGACCTATATATGTAAGATTCGTAATCTCTTCGTAATGACTAATCAAAGTCATATCACCAGCCCTCCACTACGCGTCGTCCAATGCCGTCCGGCCTCACAGGAGGCACATATAGGACGACGTTCCCCGACGCTAATAGAGCTACTGCTCTCTACACTTCACATTTCGCAACCTTAACGATGCGTCTATGCTCGTCCGTCTTGCTCGGTGACACTGAAAACCGTTAGGGCTAACGCCATACAGACAGTTTAGATGTGATTGCAAGCGTCTTGCAACCGTGCGACTCTTTCGAGGATCATCAGGTTGTCACCGGGTTCAATCCCTGGGCAGGCATCAATGAATTTTTTTTCAAACATATGTCTTATCGTTATTAGCAAATTATAAGACGCTTTTCGGTGAAAGAAATCATCGTAAGGAAACCTGCATATCTCTTTAAAATTCTGGGGAAATTGATATCCTACCAATACGTATTGTAGCGGCGTGGTGGCTTTTAGCTCTAACCCTTGTCTGAAAAACACCCAGAGCGAGCAAGCCTATGCCCAGCAGTGGGATAGTTTACTTAGTCGTTACTGAAATAACTATATCGTAATCGTTAACGTTCAATAAATTTTACCCTACCATAGATATACCCCGACTACTATATGAATGATAAAAAATATGATTTATACGATCCGTTTCTTTTTGCATTGCTTCCAATTAATTAAAGTAACATATTCCGAATAATTAAAACAACATATAAATAAATGGAATAATTGAACTTGTTTTCAAAGTAACTTCCAGAAATGGAGTGAACAACTTGAAATAATTTTTACTGAGTAGGTATATACTTTTTTGCGGCGTCTTTTGTCAAATACGCCAGTTTTTATAATAAATATATTTTACTACAAATATATTTTATTAAAATTTTACACATATCTCCAGAATTCTCAGGTTTCCTTCACCGAAAAGCGTGTGATAAATTGCAATTATCAATTAGACACATAAGTTTTGACAGAAAAACTCATTGGTGTCTGCCCGGGTTTGAACCCGTGACCTTCTCGAAAGAGTCGCACGGTGTTACCTCTGGGCTATCTCAGCTCAGCTAACATTTGGGCACAGGTTTTTTATCATTTTAATTAAACAATAAAATCAATCAAATAAAAACAATCGTTGAATGGAGTTACAGTCTTAGTTCATTATAAACCTTTCAAGAAATAATTATTGAATTGTACAATGTGTCGCGAACTTATAGGCGGGAGTGCACTCCTTAGATGATATCTTTGCCGTAATTAAAAATCTTGTCGTGACATTCAGGGCCCCGTCCCACCTCCGCACTCTTCTGCCTCCTTCAATATTGTTTGCGATTGAATCGCAATTAAATGTAACGAATCAAACTACACTTTATTAAAGGGGCCTGATAGCTCAAAATGGGAAGTATTGGTATCACTCGGCAGAATCGAACGTGCTCCCGTCGAAATGCCAACCATTTTATTTATTCGCCTTAATTATGTATCTTGTCTTAATTTACGATTGGATCATACGATAATCGGCAACGTAATTTATTGTAGATACTTAAGTATTCCAAACATTTCCATAACGAGATTTAGGATTACGATGAAGGATGGACTGACGCCGTGTGGTATCCGGCTGAGTAGAATAGACCACCCTCATTACTTAACGAGGTGTCGTAAAAGGCGACTAAGGTAAGTCGACCAGCCGTCTGGTATCCGGCTGACTAGAATAGACCATCCTCATTACTTACCGAGGTGTCGTGAAAGGCGACTAAGGTAAGTTGACCCACCGTGTGGTATCTTGTTGGGTAAAATAGACCACCCTCTTTTACTTAGGTAAGTTGACGTCAGGCCGGTCATAAAACACGTAGTCAAATCATGTGACAACATGTTTGTTACATGTCGTGCCAACCCCACTTAATGCGGGATAAGGGCAGGATGATGATGAAGGGTGGACTGATTTTGTTACGAGTGTATAGTCAACTGAATCTTAGTCAAGTTTAACCGCGGTTACCTAACTAAACCTGTTATGTAGTACTAAACGTATTATGGTACTTGGATTAGTATTATATTGGATTATGGAAATACTGCAGGACAGATATCTGACTTTCATTTCAAAATTGTTACAAATTATAATCAACGATACCAGGTAAAACGCTAGCTAAATGTTGAAGCTACAAAGAAGAGTTTTTTTAAGCAATTTTATCATATCTACAACCTTGAGTAATATTTCTAGTTGTACTTTTGTTTACTAGTTGTAGATGTAAAAGACTGTTAATGGACTACTTCGGAGGTAAACTTTCTTCTTAATTATAGGTATATGAAGAACTCATCAAACTGTCCCAGCATGGTTAGCAAAAAGACTTTCGAGACATGCAGTTTTCTTCATGCTAATGGATATTCACATGCATACATGAATATACGCATCAGGCTTCAACGATTAACATGTAGGTAATCAATTAAATTGTATAATTTAATTTTATGAAAAGATTATCCACCGAGTTACTTTCTATTTCTTCTCGGTAGGAGCGAACTTCCAGTAGAATAATGTTTTTCTTTTTATTTTGAATATAATGAATAGCAGGTTTTAAATAAACATAGAAGGGTTAAGTGTTGCAAATATCAAATTATAGGTCCACGAATAGGTTTGAATCCATTTGAAAAGATTTATCTACTAAGTCATAATAGCAGGGGGAAATATATAAATCAATGCTCAACTAATTATTAATACAATAACAACAAACTAGGTTATTAACTTAAGAAGGAAAATAAAGAAATTTTGCTAAATTGTAAAATATCAGACCACGTCTGGTAGAGCAATTACTTTGGAACTGAAATATGTAAGAACAATACTGTTCATCTGTGTTCTTTGAAGAGTAGGTATCAAGCTAGATAATGCTACTCCAATACAATTAGAACAGAATTGGTGCAAAGTCGAGCGCTCTCACCTATATTATATGCGATAGTACAATAGTAACTAATATTTTATTCATTTATCAACTAAGTATTTAAAGTTGCAGAGAGCGACTTTGCGAGTTTGCTCAGCGTTGGCTGACGTCATCGGGCTTAATTTTATTATGTGTCGATGGCATGACGGCCGACGTCGCGATACGGCCACTGTCTGCAGATAGCCTTAATGAAAGTAATGGAGGTTTATTAACGATACATCGACAACTCTTCTTGCGCGTACCCATTCATTTGCATATAGTAATAGATGGGAAACCAATGCAAAACGTGCGAGGAGAACAAAGAAAGCCACATTTGCTAATTACCTACAGTTTTGCTCGTGTCGTGCACACAGAGGCCGGGTCGTGAGCACCCAAGATATGACGATAACACATTCATAAATAATTAGAGCGAAATTTTCTCATTTGTAAGACGGTAGTCATGATATTTGGTACCAGAGCCCTCTGTTCTCAGAATGTTCAGATTTTAGATAAGTGGTGTACGACACGCCTGGTCTCTTCTTATTTCCCTACGTATCGAGATGTATTGTAGACAGCACTAATATATTTAATAGTATACTATTACTTTTTAATTAATAGTATTCTATTGTTTTTTAAATAGCTTTTAATCAAATATTTCTTTTGTTTTTAGTTAAATCCCAAATAAAAGATGTCTATTACAAAAATATATATCAAAAGTAATAATAAAATTATTTTGCTATACTCCGTGGTTAAGTTAATAGAAAATATATATAATGCTAAAGTGGCCTATCCGTTTTCATACATAATAGATGCGGATTCGTAAAAAAACATGCACAAACCTTCACCACCACTACCACATTGAAAAAGAACAACACAAGTTCACTATCACTAACTTTCTACTGTAAGTGAACATGTTGTCACATGATTGGTCTAAGTATTTTTCGACCGGCCGCCCGCCTAACGTCAACTTACCTTATTCATACTTTACTGTCTCAGGATAGTTTATTCTACTCAGCCGGATACCATACGGCGTTTTGTCATTGCATTTCATGGAAATAAAATATACGATAAGTAAACAAAATACTGAAGTGGTAACAGAGACTACGTTAAGTTCGTCCTAAAGAGTTAATGTTATCCTATTCCACAGGGCAAAGGCCTCCTGCCAAAGGGCTTTGCACTATAGGGCACAATTACTAGCTGTTACTTATATACGCTGTGAACTACTTGTGGTTACGGTCATGCCCGGGTCTTACCATCCTGGATCAAGTTCCATTTCCGTCTGAACCACGTACAATTGTTAGTCCTCTCACTTTATATTAAAACAAAACACTACAGCTCCATTATAAAAATCTTTCTTCTTAATAAAATCCGGAAGATGCCGCTGGCTTTGGTGACCGACTAATAAAGAATAATCTTCCGAAGCAGCTGTTCCAAATAGCATTGATTTTCAAGTTTCATTTCGAAAACTTATCAGTATAGGTCGTAGAAGTCTAATGCCTTGTAATGGTATTTATTGACTTTAAAGTTAAAAACATTCATAAAAAACATGTAAAATCGTAAAAAGAAGTCAATCGAGTAGAAATGAAGATAATATGTATTAATTATATCTCTGTAATATTTAAAATCTCTACATAAAGCTCACTATACATCCTTCTATTTAAGGTATAACTAAGCACTAGACATAGATAATAACACCGTATCATTTTTATTATTTTTTAAAAGACTTTCTGTTACGTTTCTATCTGTTTGTCTTCGGTACAGCAAACTTCCGAATCAGGGGTAGCTTGCAGCAGCAGGGTCTTCTCGCTTACTCCCCGGGTGGGGGTAAACGGGGTGCGGGCCTCGAGGAAATCCTCTCTACCCGGGCATTTCCTCGCGGGCACTTAAGCCCGGCCGTAGGCCGAGGTCACCTAGGTGACCTAACGGTGTCGGTATTTGGGCCCTAAGCCCAGGTCACCTAGGTGACCTAATGGATTTCTTGTTCGGTGGGGAGGTCTGGGAATGGTAGCTTTCAGACCTCAAAGTTGTCTTCTGGTAGTCCTCGTTCGGGTGGTGTCGTGTCCGGTGTTTTCGCCCTTTCGCCCGTCGCGTCGTCCTCGTCGTCGCCGTCGTCATCCGCATCGGGGTAGCTTCGTTATTGTTGGCGCCGTTTTCGCTATTCAAAACTAGATGGCGCTGTACCGATTTGAGTCGCGCTATAGAAGTGTTTTAAAAAAATATAATATAAATAGCCAGTTCATATTTCATATATTGTATATTGAATATTATTATATTGTTCATTGTGATACTTACGTGGTAGTTATTTTAAAAGGTTATATTACTATAAAAGGTTAATATTCATCTTAAATAATTATTTTACCAATTAGTAAGCTACTTTACTAATTATATAATAATTACATTGTTTGTTGTGGTAAATTTTATTTTGTTGATATATTGGTTTCGTCGTCGCTGGTATAGACTATAGAAGGATGGTAGAGCATTTAACAATTTAAATTATTTTTCATAAAATCCAGTTACTTTAAAAGGTTATATTACTATAAAAGGTAATATTCACCTTAAATAATTAATTTAACAATAAGCTACTTTACGAATGATATAATTAAAACTTCAACGTGACAATGGTAGCAAATTGACAAGTATTAAAAGGTATCAATAATAATGCGAAAGATAAATGATTTTAGTTAATTGGATGAAACCAGCCGGCTTGCGACGGATTCATAGTTTTTGCCATGTCACTGTTCGTAGATTAGGACTGTTGAAGCGTAACCAATTGTTATGGGCATTATCGGTTCCAGATATTGGTTCAATTAATGGAGTTTTGTTATAACTACCGATATTATATAACTCTGTGATTAACATTTTCAACTTTTTATGCGTATCTTTTATAATAATTTTCGTTTCCGCACCTTTTTCTGGCACCGATTTCAATGTTATTTAGTTTTTAATTTATAACTGAATTGTTGTTCTGCGCGAAGATTTATTATAACATGAACTCTTAACATGAATTCACGATATAATCTATCTATACTTATAATAAATCTGTAGAAAGGTCAATTCTGTAACTGGAATATATTTCCAAAATAACTATCAGGGGGTGATTAGGGATCGATACTGATGACAAAAATGCAATCAGTAAAAATTTTGTCTGTCTGTCTGTCTGTCTGTCTGTCTGTCTGTCTGTCTGTCTGTCTGTCTGTCTGTATAACCATTATAGAAACAAAAACTACTCGACAGATTTTAACGAAACTCGGTACAATTTTTTTTCATACTCCTGGGCTGGTTATAGTATACTTTTCATTACGCTGCATTCAATAGGAGCAGAGCAGTGAAGGGAAATGTTGGGAAAACGGGAGAAGTTACTCCATTTTTTAAGCTTCCGTCGCGTGTGCAACCTTGATGGTTAAAGCTACACAGAAATCATGTATGACGGAAATGTTCTCCTTAAAATTATATAAAAACTATCCCACGACAGCATATGTCTATCTTTTATTGTTGACTCACAATAACACGTGTAACTCCCGATAGCTTAGCAGTTCGAAGCTTTCTGGTTATATTTGTCTACTCCTACGTTTATATCACTCTCAGTCATCCCTAAATAAAAAAGTGAATAGTATTAACCATTGTATAAAAAAAGAATCATTGAAATCGGTATAGAAACACCAAAGTTATACATGAAATACGTTAATAATAAGCCATCGCGCGTGAATACTAAATCATGCTATAAGGATTATAACTACATAGTATAAAACAAAGTCACATTCTTTGTTTGTCCCTTATATCCCAGATTTTGATGCGGTTTTTTTAATAAATAGAGTGATTCAAGGGGAAGGTTTATATGTATAATAACATTCAATATGGAGTAGAAAAATACTGTAATTTTTGAGGTTTCTAATGTGATGTCGTAAATAATTACTTTTTTGCCTTATATATTTCAAACACAGGCTACCTAAAACCCTACGATATTTATCAAAATGATGTACTAAGTATTTGTACACATTGAAAAGGTCTACAGAAAAGTCCGCGATGGCATATGTCTATCTCTTATGAATAACCCACAATAGCATTTTTTGTCATTAACTTTTTACGAAAAAGAATGCCTTATTTTCGAAGCAATTTTTATACAATATAGCCATTAATCCTTATCCAATTAAGTACCTTAAATACATTGTTGATTTAATATAGATCAATATGACCGTTTACAGCATGTAATTTAAATGAACATTTTCGAAGATATCACTGATTTAAAATCCCGCGAGGAGGCCGCGCTTCGCCCTATAGCACTTCGAATTTAGCAGCGATCGGACGCGCAACTAAATGTCGCTCTTTTAAGAGTAACCTCTAAAGAAAACATTTTTGTATTGTCTAATGATAACAAAGCTATGAATGTTGTATATAAAGACATTCTGTAATTAATTTTAAACATAAAATATATAGGGAAAAATGTAAAATGTAAATATGTAGTATATGAATTTAGATATTAGATATAGCAGGAAATCTTCTTTGTATAGGGAGAGGGGAAATGTTTTTCTTCAAATTTAACGCGTGCGGGCCACGGGCAGTAATGAATACCTAAATAAAAACTACTGGATCGATTTTAATCATTTTTTTCACTGGGTGACATAGGCTATATATTTTATACCCGTGCGAAGCAGGGTAGGCCGCTAGTATAAAAATATGATAGTTTGTATGTCACGCAAATTTATCCGAAAAGGTTTTGGAAGAAATTTAGATACAGATGGTTTACTGTCTAAATTATTCACGCCGTGTGGTATCCGGCTGAATAGAATAGTACCACCCTCATTTCTTACCGAGGTGTCGTAAAAGGCGACTAAGGTAAGTCGACCCGCCGTGTGGTATCCGGCTGAGTAGAATAGACCAACCTCATTTCTTACCGAGGTGTCGTAAAAGGCGACTAAGGTAAGTTGACCCACCGTGTGGTATCCGGTTGAGTAAAATAGACCACCCTCTTTCTTACCGAGGAGCCGAAAAATACGACTAAGGTAAGTTGACGTCAGGCAGGCGGCCGGTCGTAAAATACGTAGCCAAATCATATGACAACATGTTTGTAACATGTTGTGCCGACCCCACTTAGAGTGGGGTAAGGGCAGGAAGATGACTGTCTAAATTATTCAGAGAAAGCTTTTAATTCTGATACTAAATGCTTGATGCTATAATTAAAAATAGCCTGTTGTATGGCCTGTTAATTTACAACAGCGGCTAGACGAATAGTGTTCGAATTAACATACAAATAAAATCACTTATAACAAGAACACTGAATTAGTTTTGAGACTAGTTTGGTAAACTCTATAATTTTACGACTTTAATATATTCAAATTAAAATTTGACATATCCATAATACAAAACTTCTGATTATTAGTCATACTTATTAATTCATAGTCATAATAAAAGAAATAAATGTTCTGTAGTTCCATCGCAAACTTTTTATAACGGAGAAACTTTTCATCACGATACATTTGAATTGTGTACTAAACGGCTATTAGCATCTCATATCGAGCGATTTGTATTTAAAATCGATATTAAATCTATTATCTACATCAAATCAGACTTGACCTTATAAATAAAAAGATTAAATTTGCATATTGCAACCTGACATTCAATAAAAGAAAAGTACTATCGCATTGTACGAAATAAATTATGATAACATGTTTCAAATATAAATAACCTCCTCCATATAGTTGGTCAATAATATAAAAAAACATTGTCGCCGTCAATGTCACATTGAGTTGTTGAAAAAGAATAAATGGATTGACCTCTGAGGAAATTGCTTCTTTTTTTATTTAATAAGTCTAAACGAATAATATCGTTGTTATAAAATAGTACAATTAATTAGTTAAGACACATTCGTAAAATTTGTGATTTGCCTTGTGATTGTGTGTGTAATTATATTTGTATAACTAATTGTTAAAAATAATAATTATTATTTTTTATAGTAACGAATGTACCAGAATTTATAGTTTATGTATAGAAACCAGTTGTTTGCGTAAACGTCGTATAAAGAGCTTATGAATAAGTGCCTCAGATGGACCCGAAACTAGTCGAGTTAACCCGATAGAATAAGACGTGAGTATAGCTGGTTTCTATACATAAACAATGAATACTACTCACGATATTTTAAATACAAAAACACCACCATTTCTGCAAAGTTATTGTATTTTATCATATTTGAAACATATTGAATACCTTTAAAAAAATAAATCTTTATTTTATTTTTATTATTTAGGTAGATACATAAAATAATAATTAAATGAAATAATTAACAAATTGTAAAGAGATTAATATGTACCCCACAACTTCATGTAGTTCACGTACAATATAAAATATTACCGCGAAAAAATATTTGTTGTGGACTTCCTCGATTGAGTAAAATCAACTTTTTTCCATAGCGGTACAAAAACAATGTTCTCATAAAAACAAACAATTTCAAGCGCATAAATTAAAATTTCCGCTTGCCGATGGCGGTGGCAAATGAAGCAGAAATGTTATTGGGGGAACGACAAAATCCCGTCCAGTTTTCCGGTATTAATTTACGTTAAATATAAAAATTTTGTTGTCTACGTTATTGTACACCTTATACCAGTAGTAAAAATATCATTTACACGAACTTGCTACTGCGTTACAAGCATTTTCGAATTGTCAAATTATAATGAAGCTACCATTGATTTACCATTACCATTGGTTACAATTGGTTTTATGAGAATTTTATGAGAATAAAAGAAGACGCAACGTGCTCAGAGTGTGGAGAAGAAGAAACAAGTCTTCACCTTATGGCTGAGTGCCCTATGTACTCGCTGGTAAGATGGGAGATACTAGGTAAGGATGAAATTGAAGTTGAGAACCTAACAAATATCCCCTTCAGGGATATTATCAGGTTTGTAAAAGCAACAGGTAGGTTGAAGCAGGTGACACTGTCGGGACAGCAGTGAAACCCGTGTCCCAACATGGGGAAATGGGTGGAATAGTCCAGAATAGGAGCTGACCACCATCCTGCAACAACGGGCGTCCCCGCAATTTCCTAGATAGATAGATACCATTGGTTAGGCATGGGAATGTTACCGAGAAGAACCAGCAATAAACTCTGAGTTCACTGTGATTTTATAATATGCAGTGTAGTGTATGTATTCACTTGTAGTGTACGTAAACTAATGTTGTATGAATATAACACTGGCTCAAACATGCACTAACTAGTACCTAACAACATGTACACGTCCACTCTCACCAAGGCCTCTAGTGTTACTGACGTGATGCATTCTGAGACAGTGTAATGTTTCCTTTGTACGTTAGTATTAGTAAATTCATGTATGTATTACATATATGTGTCTTGTACCCGCATACACTACATGCAGCATTATATTAAACAATATAGGACAGCGTAAATATTCCTTCAAAAAATCTATGTCTCGTTGAGGATATCAGTTAAATATAGACAAATGAACATCGTTGTCGTGTGGTATCCGGCTGAGATGAATAGTCAACCCCCACTGCGTTTGATAAAGGCAGGATTATGAACAAATGAACATCGCTTTACGGTAAGCTTAACCTTGACAAAGCAGTGAGACGTTTAGTCTCATATGACTTGACCTTGACCTGAGACAATAATCAATAATCAAAATAAAATTCCTGTGAGTAAGTTTCCTGTTCATAAATAGTTGCCATCATCATATAATCGCTTTAAAACGATAAAAATATGATGTAAGACGCCGCATCACTTAAAGATATGGACGACAGTGATTTTTCATAAAACGACTTCCTCGCAATTAAATACATAATCGTAACAAGTTTTTTGGTTCTTATCGCAATGGATTTCCTGGAAGATATAAAATCTCGTTATAAATAATTAACTTTACAGCTGTCTGTTTAACAATTACATAAAAACATATCTATAAATAACGTTATCTGTCGCCAAAAAGTTATTTTAGTATCACATTGATGGGCTTGGTACACATTCGATGGTAATAAATTATCGAAATAGGAAATAAGTTATTGTAATATCCGTAGTAACTAACTACTGTTAGTAACAGTTACCATAAAATTAGGTTAAAGATTAATGTCAGGGATTAGTGATTACAACGAAAACTAAAAAATACGAGTAAAAAGATAAATGGTAAATACTTATGAACATTATATTATACATATTATATTATTATACATAATATATTAGTACCTGGTTGACCGAACCATGCTTAGTAATTTTTTACAAAAAAAAAAAAACTTAAAAAAAAAGAAAAATATAATTAGGAAGTTGGGAATCGATCTTAGGTATTTACATTTCTCTAGACTGCTCGATCCCCGAATAAGCTACACTGACTTGACAGTTAATAGCAAAAATTCAAATCAATATAAATTTTAATGCCCAAAAACAGGGATAAAACGACATTTTTTTTAATAAAACTTAGCTAGATCGATTTATCTCCCCCAAAACCCCCTACATGCTAACTTTCAGGAAGATCGTTGGAGCCGTTTCCAGATTCCGGAAATATGTATACATACAAGATTCACTCATTTAAATTAAATATTAAAGATACATAGAACTTCAAGTATCGGTCACCCATCCATTTGCCACTTGTCACTTAGCCAGTATATTGACATAGCCAACTTAGAGTCAAAAGCTCTGACCTCTAGCCCGAGAAAGTAGTAACTACACTATTTTGCTGGGCTAAATATATTTATTTAATATATAATTATATAATTAAGTATAGAAAAAATCAAAAGGCTTTTGAAAATAGTTGACCTATCTTCAATTACATTATTTATATCGTCATATTCATTGGGTGGTGCACTTGGCTGATTAGTGGAATGCTCTTTTAAGGTAAATTAAAGGTAAAGGCGCCATTAAAATAAATAAGTAACCATTCGAAACAATTTAAAGTGTTAAGTGACCATTGGTTATCAAAAATTACTTGATAAGCACTGACAATGCTGCTCTAGTGACTTATGAAGTGATTAAAAGAAGGTAAGGTCAGTAAATAAGGAACAGTTTGTTCTAGTTAAGGAACTTTTGTACTGTCAGCAAAAACCGAACACTGTATAAATTTAAAGCGTCGAATGCCCAACGGTTGTGAACTTACGATTGTACTGTGTGATGCGTTTCAAGGGTTCGCAGTTTTAAACCCTAGCGCCCTCTCTAAGTTTTGTTTGAAATTATTTATTTTAAATCCATAATTTCTTTACATCTCTATAGTAAACGAAGTTATACTCAGGAGAGAACATGGACATGATAAAGGCATGGGGAGGAATATTTTGTGGAAATTTTCCGGGACCTATGTTACCTTCTATGCTTCATTGGCGTGATGGATCTTAAATTCAAACCTTTCTTGTCATAATGAAATGAAAGCCAATGAGACAAGTTTTTTTCCTAGGATAAGTATAAACATACTTTCTTTGTTCTTTTTGTGATCCTTGTGAGAAATGTCGGCTGCACAAAACTTGAAATCGCAACTGTGTAATGATAATGGTAAAGGCAAATGTTTATGAAAGTAAAATACTTTAATATATAACTTTTTGAAGTAACAAAAAATTTAATCAACTTTCATATTTTATTTTTTAGTACTACTATCAAGCCGAAACGACACATAAGACAATCATCACGAATTATGAATACTTTACCTCTTCCACTTTTGCCTTCGCATTATGTGTACAAATAGGTGTATGGGCGGCCTTACTCGGGCTGTATCATGGCTAGATAGCTACAATCAGGTAACAGCCTACTTGACATCTTTATGATGTTTCAAAAACCATTACTAACGACACCTTTTTAGTTACTTGCGATAACTGGCCCAGTCCGGGACAAAACGTTTCGAACGCGTGTAAGAGCTATCGGATTAAAAACAAAGCTTGCTTCATTACTCACACCTTCTTAACGACCACTATACTGGCAATGTAACCAAAATTATAGATGTATTTATTTAGTTCTTTATCTAAGATGTATCGTTATGTAAGTGAAATTTGATTAAAACATGAGTGAAATTATCATCAAGTCAGCTCTCTCTTTCTTTTAGTACGAGTCTAATATTTTAACCAATATATAAAAACTGGTGGTTATTTGTTTACTACAGTAAAGACTACAGGTACAACTTGTAAGTTACTTTTAAATACAAGCTCTTAGACTGTAAGTCGAATAAAATTACCTAACAGTAGGCTTTCTTATTTTCGCAGGGTAATGAAATTTAATGGAAGGTTGTCAGTGCGTATTGGTAACGACTTGAATAAATCATGTACCAATAAGTTGTTTAGCTATCCATTACCATAATTAATTATTCATGGAGCATATTCAGTACAAACTACGCGAAACGAACATACGCTACGTATGTGGAATGTATAGTATTAATTAGTTTTAAGCGTACTCTCTAGGTTAACTGTTATTAATGTTAGTCTGAAACTTTAGAGTTCGATTCTCAGTTATTTCAAATACAGTTAAATATTGGAAACATTGAAATATACCTATTTCAAATAACTGTAAAATTTGTAAAGTGTAAAAAGTAATGCTAAGGACAAACCATGATTTGTGCACATAGAAAAGAAAAAAGAATTTTAATGATTTATCTAAACAGAAAGATCCAAAATCATTGATCTTTATTGACTACTAACCTATTGATTCGAGATTAAAGCCGTAGTATTGGAAAGGTGAGTGCGGGTTACTGTTACCAGGGGGTCACGAGTTCAAGATAAATACATCATTTAGTTTAGCACCAATAAGATTTCTATAAAAACTTGTTTGTCAAATTGATATTTAAAATTTATCACGCGCTTTTCGCTGAAAGGAATAATGCGAGTGCAGTCATATCTCTGGAAAATTCTCAGGTATTCTCAGGTATTCAGAAAATTCTCTATGTACGAGTATAACTAAACTAACCGCTTTAAATCAGCATTGTTGGATCCAAGCTCAAATCCTTTCCTTCAACAGAAAAGTGAAACCTCTTGCTAGCAGTACAATATAACATCATCATCTTCCTACCCTTATCCCACTCTAAGTGGGGTCGGCAAAACAACCTTTAAACATGCTGTCACATGATTTGGCTGCGTTTTTACGACCGCCCGCCTGCCTGACGTCATCTTACCTCAGTCGTATTTTACGACACCTCGGTAAGAAAGAGGGTGGTCTATTCTACTAAACCAGATACCACACGGTGGGTCGACTTACCTTAGTCGCCTTTTACGACACCTCCGTAAGAAATGAGGGTGGTACTATTCTATTCAGCCGGATCCCACACGGCTGCAGTACAATATAACATGACGTTACTTTAGTTAGTTTTTGGAAACTAAACCGTTTAGTAATCATGCTCAGTGGCTATTTAAAAATGAATGTGGAAATGAAATCAATAAGTTGATGGCATAGCGGGCTGAGCGAACGTTATGTGAACATAAATCTCTGAAGTTACCGCCGCCTCTACCCACTACCCGCCCAGTATCGCTACCCCGAAGTATAGCACATCAAATGCTCTGATATACGGCGCCGGCCATACACTTGAAGCTTATTCATTACATTTAAACTCCATTACCTATGGAGTGTTTCACGAAGAAACACACTGCCTGGGTTTTTGTAACAACTTCCTTAACTATTCGTAGTTTCGTAGAAAATAGGTATCTATATTTCTTGACTTAGCGTCAAATTTTGCTAGCAACTAACCGTTTAAGTACCCTCAATAATGCAATGTTTTATTACATTATTTTTGACATATATACTTGTTTTTGTAATCCTACGCGGTGTATATCAACTTTAATTAAGCAAAATCGAATTAACATTGGTCTAGAGGTGAAAACGAATCAGATACATACTTTATGATCATATAATTTTAGTATAAATATAAAATAATAATATAAATATATGGGACACTTACACACGCGGTCGCCCGTCTCCAAAGTGACTTAATACTTGTGTTATGGGTGACAGACAACTGGTAAATATATACGTATATAATTTTAAATACATACTTAAATACATATATAAACCCAGGCTCGAAGAACCAACAAATTTTTGTTACAAAATGTTGGGAATTGAACCCACGACCCGCGGAGCTGAAGCCATTGTCATTACCAACTGCGCCAACGGGCTCGTCAGTATGGATGACAATACTAAGGTCCAAAAAATCAAGTCAGATCCAAATTATTAACAAATTTTTATTCAAGTCAATTATATTTATTGGTACTGATTTTAGTCTTAAATAATTAAGTTCATATGGTTTTTTAACTAAGTTATCGATTTAAGTAATGTTGTTATACTTTCTTATCAGTTATTTTGCATATAGGTGATGAGGTGTCATTGTTAGAAGACAATTATTATGTACTTAACTTGCTTTGACACTGTTTATTACAGATAAAAGTACTGATATAGAAGCGCATGTTTAAACGTTTTACCTAATCCATTCTATCCAATCCATATTTTTAATGGATCGAATTTAGTGAAAAAGTTAAGTATGTCGTGTGGTATCCCGCTGAGTAGAATAGGCCACCATCATTTCTTCCAGAGCTTTCGTAAAAGACGACATAGATAAGTCGACCCAACGTGCGGTATCCGGCTGAGTAGAATGGACCACCCTCATTTCTTACCGAGGTGTCGTAAAAGGCAACTAGGGTAAGTTGACGTCAGGCCGGTCGTAAAATACCTGGCCAAATCACATTACAAGATGGTTAGAGCATGTTGTGCCGACCCCACTTAGAGTTGGATAAGGGCAAGAGAATGATGAGATATAAATGCGAGATGAGATATAGATGTAAATCCTTGAAACTTGATACTGGCAGCATACATCACTCAAATTAAAATTAAAACCAGGTTTTCTCGCATGTGCGTATTTGTATTTATTGTGTATAGCTACTTGTATATCGCATAGGATTATTATAAATTATTTTATTTTCATAATATTACCATAAAGCCAAATGAGGCCTACAACCAAATGCTTGTCATTTGCATGTATAATTTTATATTCCATTAATTCTATTTGAGTTGTATTTTTATACAACACATTGACGGACGCTAATAGTCCATTAATACATGTTATTGATTGCCATATAAATAAAATGATGGGTTCAGGCGGGGACGTGAGTCGGTTACTTGGAAAAGCTCGGATGTTAGTTCGACAGATATGAGCGGAGCCGGCGGTTATATTTTATCGAAAGTAACGGCGTCTAACGTACGGCCAATTTCATAATGCCTCGCCTCGCCCGCCGCCCGGCTCGAATGTGCCTCACTTATCAATTTGATATCTCGATCTGGGAAAATAATGCGCCGACGATGAATGTGCGATCGATGAATTGCTGACTTTGGGTTACGCTTCTGTTTTGATTTGATGAAACTATGTTGCTATATGGTTTACACGGAAGAGGTACTACTTTAATTTCTCCAATCAAAGATGAAGCCTTTGACAAATATTGGTATATTCTTCTAATTTAATTCAAATTAATTTCTGCAAATTGAGTTTTTACGTTATTTTTCTGAATGAATGCCGACTTATTGTTGCAAAGCAGGGGTTATGAAAATCTTAAAACTCATGGTGCAGTAAGTATATTATGAACGGGAGATGACACATTGCCTTGCATTCTATTTATGCCCATATGTACCCATAATAATTCAATTAGTTATATGGATAAATACAAAAAACCTGTTTATAACCGACATATAATAAACCGTTCAATGTAGAACGTATACAAAATAGACCGAACGGAATATTAAATTATAGAGCATTAACACTCTACAAATATTTTGACACCACCCATAACGGAAGACATCAACGTTGATATGGAATAGTAAAACAGATGTCAAATAAGTCATCAGTGCGTCAGTTAACTCAATTACACCGAGATCAACACACAACTACCGTGCATGAGTTAACATCTCATTGAAACAAAGTAAAATGATCCTAACGGCAATGATAAAAGCCTTCAATTTTGAAAGACCTCTAACACTTCCACTGATCCTCCTCCATAAATCATTTAATAACACAAATGTGCAGCCACACACTAAGCTATTCCTTCCGTTTTAGAAATTTTAAGAATCCTTTTAAACGAATATAAACCATAACGTAAACTGTTAAGATTCAAATTTGTTTGTAAATGTAACTGTAAAAGATTCGGGATGAGGTAATTTGATTTCGAAAATGTAACAAGTCCGAGTTGAAAATTTGTTTAATAAAGTACAAAATGGCTTAGTTGTTTAAACTTATTTTTCCATGCAAACTATGATTGATATGATTATAAATGGTTCATACTCAGGTAAAGCGGATGGCACGAACCGTTGTCAACCCTTGACGTAGGGATAACTTTGACAGATCATGTATGAAAATGAGCAAGTGTTAAAACGTGTAACAGTAGCGTGAAACCAGATTAAGATATTTGTATCGGTGTTGTAGCCTAGGAGATTGAAGCGGAATGAAAAGGGTTTTAAATCAGGTGAAAATTATATACGTTTATGAATCTTGTCCGTATTATATACGAATAGCAATCGCTAGCGGCTCCGCCCGCGTTGAATGATTAGTAATATGATCTTTTGCTTACCATAAAAATGGTTAAAGTGAATTAACCTTCAACAAATACTGTCGCGGATTTTTTTGGAACTTTTAGAGAGGAACAATTTTGTAATACATGATTTTTGAATAACTATCACCATTTACTCAGCGCATCCAAGGAAAGCTTTAAATTTTGCCGTTTTCGTAGGTACTACTTTTTATTGCTGCACCTCTCCTATTTATCTTAGCGTGATTTTATAAAGCCTTTAGCCTTCCTCAATAAATGGACTATCTTACACTGAATTTTTCAAATCAGTCCAGTAGTTCCTGTGATAATCGCGTTAAACAATCAATCAATCAAACATATAAACTCTTCAGCTTTATATATTAGTAATAAACAAGTAAATCAAGGCATTTTACTATCCTGCTGCTAAATAAAATCTGCAAACTTTTCGAGAGACATTGAAGCTTAAACCACCACGCTCCACAGATACGGATAGGTGGGTTTCATATGTCCAATATCACTAAGCTTTTATAGTGTTATCTTCAACCGCACCTGATGAATTGTAAATATCAGCTAAACATAGAAATAATAAAACCAGATAATAACTATAAAAATTAGATTTTTTTAATAATTTACGATACATTAAAATTTTATATACAAATATACGATCCTTAATATCAGCCCATAATGTTATAATTTACGATATGACGAGTGACAGTCGTCAAACAAATACATAAAAACAAATAATTATTTAAATCACGGACCGGTTTATTTTGGAAAATATCTCAGGCTCTGACGAAATTTATAAAGCTTGTAGACCTTTAAAAAAAAATGGGAAAGCAGAACAAAAAATCAAAAAGCAGAAGAAGCATTGTCTAATATTGCACAATAACAAAATTTGCTACGAGGCCACAAATACCTGATGCATGAACGAAATAATTAAGTTTAACTGTAGGAAACGTGTCGAGAGAAGTTTTTACAAGTTTAAATATCAGCATGATAAGGAATACGAATAAATAAATTTAAAATAGCCTACGTCACTTACATGTTTGTAACATGTTGTGCCGACCCCACTTAGAGTGAGATGAGGGCAGTAGGATGAATGTAGATTATTTCTGTTGATTGTCTAAAGGAATTAATGCTTTTCGATTCTTATCACAATTGTAACAGATTCAACGTTTCCAGGTTGTCTAGATTATTTTTATATATCTAATAAGTGTATATAGGCCTTAAAAATATAATATCTCTTATCTGATTGAAATCTTGTTGAAATATAATACGAATATATTAATATCGTAACTTTATATTATGACAAAGGTCAATAAGACTGTTGATCATCAATTAAAAATACTAAAAGAATGAGCTATTTATGCATAACCGGAAAGTGGTCGTTAAACTGGATTGTATCATAAAAATATTAATAACTTGTCACGTCACAGATTCCTCTTAAAGATTGTGACACGTGTAACCAAAATAAAACGATTATCTACACTGTCCATTAGACAAATCTCCTATACATTTTTTGACATTGTCTATCTTTGGATCTCCCATTCATATTAAAATTAATCGTATTAGAAAATTTCATTTCAAACCTGACATTATAACAAAAATATAAAATGTAAAAATGATTAAAAAACAAAATTATTTAAATTTTTATATAATTAATGATTTCATTTTCCTGATATTTGTCTTTTTTTGTTCTAAATCTAATATAGGTAATTGTGTGAAAAATGATATGCATGTTAGAGGAGTGGCACCAGAGTTGACGAATGATAGAGGAGAATGGAAAAAGAAGACATGTGCCGACCCCACTTAGGAGTGGGATAAGGATAGGAGAATGATGTTCTAAATCTAATATGAACCATTTATAGGGAAAAATTTTAGGGACGTGAGACCATTAACAACTATTTTACATATATTGCTTATAAATAAGCACCATAAAACTGAAATATTTAGTGATATATGATATCAGAGCTCGGTTTATAACTACATATTAAAAAGACGATAATTCGACTCGCAGGGAGAAGGAGCTGGACTGGGCTCAGAGTAGATTATACTCCTTCAATGTGGACTGGCAGAATACACATATCTTAATAATTCTTAAATTATATGCAGGTAATAGGAGCTGACCACCCGTCCTGCAACGACGGGCGTCCCCGCAATTAGATAAATAGATAGATAGATAGATGATATGCAGGATTTAGCATATGATCATTACACGGTAAAACACACGAAGAATTGTAAATATCAGTTAAGGAAACAGGATTTTTATAGAAAAGTCAAACTCGCCATACTGTCTTTTATCGGCCATTATCGCTTCAGTTCTTTATTTTATCCTTTAGCTCCTAATGTGTGTAAACCTGTTATAGGCAGAACACTTTCCTATCTGTTATAGGCAGAACACTTTCTGACTACAGCAAACTAGGCCTCGAACGCGAAGATGTCTTATTACACGAGCCTTGTCGCTAAACGCAAGTAGCTAAACGAACCGTTGCTGTAACTTCAATTACTATGGCGGTAAATTTTTATGATCATTATATAAATATTTTAACAGAAATATACAATCATTATGTAAATATTTTGTCAAAATATCGAAAAACGATAAAATTGGAACAGTGATGTTTCACAAAGCATACAGTATTGTATTGAGGACTGACATAAATAATGGATTTAAAAAATGTCGCTGCGCTTCACTGCATACCTAACGCTTAAAAAGTATAATAAAAAGATAGTCGTAATCAAAGAGGTGATCTACTTCCCAATTGAGAAAATAATACCGACCAAGCTTGAGTTGGGACCTCGCTAAATATCGTTCCGCACTTAATAAGTTGTCTTTACAAAAGTTCAAAAAAGCACAGTTTAAAATGACACCTATAAACTAAACTTAATACAGTATTGAATACTATATTAATGATAAGAAAGCTTGGAATAAATTTCCGACCAGCTACGCACTAGATTATATTCTAATTTTTGATTTGTTGAACAATTATACATTATTTAAATTATTATTTTTTAAAAGATTGACTTTGTAAGAGCACCTTTCTAAACTCTTAGCTCGTTGTAATTCGATGATTCAAAAGTTAAATTTTAAACATTATTTATATTTATTCTCAGAAATACTTGTATTATGATATTATTTATAAACAAAATATGAAAAGGAGACGTTAATTTTTAGCTTAAGGTTGTAGTTGAAATAGAGAAAGTTTCGTCAAGGTTGTCCAATTTAGAAAATATACTCAACATGACTATTACATTCAAGCGTCTATGGCGATCGCAGATGTTAGCGTTTGCTTCAATTAGCAAACAGATACTCTTTCGCGGGTCGTTCGTCATTCAAGATATAAATCATTATTTGTAATTATCAAAAAAACCTAACCAAAATACTTTTTGATACGGTACTCTAAAAAATAATGAAAGATAGTTAATAATTTTAGGCAACCGTCATCGCTTTCATCGGGCCGCGCACAGCTGCAGCACCGCATACGACAACAAGAGCATGACGTCGGCCGACCACGAAAAAATTAACAGAATAGTCACATTGTATCGTAAAAACAAATTATCGGATAAGAAATAAAGATTTATCACGGAAGTTACAATTGGCTGTTTATACAGATCATCTACAGTATCGAGGAGTTCATAAGAAATACGAGTCCAATGATTTTACTTTTTTGGTACATTACTTTGTAGGGCATTTAAAGCATAAAGAAAGAACTTTACTACTATAAAAAACAGATAGTAACAAAAATTGTTAATACCGACAGAACAATTTGTATTATCGAAAATTATGGCAGCTTGGCCACAAAATAACAAACGTACTTTAAGATTAGAAAATGTTGGAAATAACATAGATTTGTACATTTACCTATTGTTTAAAAATAGTTTTAATATTATTGATTTCATCTCGTTCCAACCGCGATTAAATTCATTATTAGTTGCGTTTCATTGGTACTCGAGGCTTTTAATATCTGAATGCTAGTTCTCCTAGGCCAAACACCTCCTCAATTATTGTAAAGAAGAAATCTTTCGCTCACCATTTAGCTTATAATACTAGTAATCTCAAGGTAGTTTGTTTTCCAATAATTTTGTACTAAACACCTGTAGTATTTAAGAACAGCCCTGAAACGTTACTTATTCTATACGTATTTAAACACGCAAATCATTGAATTTTATTCGAGTTTGAGAAAATAACTTCATGTTATGTGATAATGTATTTCGAAAAACATATTCATTGTTAAATTTGTCCTCGTTGATACGAAAATGTAGGACACCGTATCTATATCCATCGCATTTTTTTATATATCAATAATATTATTGCCAACAAAAACATCGGAAATGGAACGCTTTAATCGATTCCGGGCCTCGCGATGACGTTGCGTTTGATTAACAGAAATTATATGGCGAAGCGAATCGCGTCAACTTTGTTTTGTGTATTGTTAAGCGGCCTTCGATTGCAGCGAAAAATAAAAACTAATAGCTAAAACATTATTGTCTTAAACTCGTCATTATTATCAATGACGATGAGGAAGTCAGTTCGGCTTCAAGGTTGAACAAAACTTAATTTGTGTTTCTTAACTATTAGCTACTTTATACCTATAATTAAAGTTTAAATATGCGTTTAATATGTTTATGTAAATACGAGTTTTAACATTAATGAGTTTTTAAAGTACCCGCGGATGTATAGTGTATTGATAAGAAATACTAACCTAACGGCCAGAACAATGAACATAGGCAAAGTTATATACACCTTTGTTAATATTTTATATTGCTATAGGATTATTGATTATTGATTCTCTAGAAACATGCAGCTTTCATAGCGATGTTTTTCTTTACCAAAAAGCGTGTGATAAATAGCAATTAATAACTAGACATAAGTTTTAACAGAAGAACTAGTGAATTCGTAAATCGTGAATTGAACCCGTGACCCTCTTGAGAGTCACCCGATCTCACTGGGTTATCACAGCTTTTCTGTTTTTTTTCTATCATAAGTAGTATAAAGTATACTTGAATAAAAGTGTTATAAAAATTCATTTTTGTAATAAATAATACAGAAACGGTTTTAAACTCGCCATATATGATGTACTTTTACAACGTGCTCGCATAAAATATTAATGTCAAACGAAAAGATGGGGCCACTCTGCAAAATTTATCTCACATCTCCACTCTACCAATGACAAGAAAACTGTTACGGTTTGCAACGGTCTGAGTGTAACATTAAACATTCAAACCGTCTTACCCACTTGTGTGAGGGATTGCCGCATACTCACCTTTGGACACCATTTATATTTCCTTTGATTTAGACGGCTCTTATCGAGGGGGATTTTTTAGAATTTAACTTCATTTGGCATCGACCAAGTGCAACCAAGTTATAATACAAGGTGTATTTTTAGAGTGAGTCTATGGGCTGAAGTTTTATCGTGAATTATAGCAATTTATATTTATTTACTTTTAAAATATATTTACATTACTTTTGAATTGTTGTCCTCAGCAAAGTTATGCCTAAGTAGTAAGTAAAGTAGTAATTAGCGGCATGTTACTGTCCCACTGCTGAGACTAGGCCTTATCCCTCCGTTTTTGGAGAGAAGGTTTGGACCTAAGATCTACCACGCTGCTCCAGTGCGGATTGGTAGGTTACACATATCTCCAGAATTCTCTAGAGATATGGAGGTTTCCTCGCGATGGTTTTTTTCACCGAAAAGCGTGTGATAAATAGCAATTATCAATTAGACACAAGTTTTAACAGAAAAACTCATTGGTGTCTGCTTGGGTTTGAACCCGTGACCTCCTCGAAAGAGTCGCACGGTGTTACTGCTGGGCTACCACAGCTATTAAGTTATGCCTAATACTGTAAAAAAATTTAATTTTTGTTCTAATGAATTAATATATGATCTAACGTGTCAAATATGCATCAATTTAATAAATAACAAAGAACACAATGTATAAGCAATAGACAAAATAATCAAATCAAAATTAAATTAAAATGTATATATGTATATGTATTAGGAAATTAGGGAATAATACTGAAAATAAACAAAAGTTTCAAGACGAAAAATATACACACCTCTAGACTATGGCCGCTGGCTAAAACAAGGGAAAATTTAAATTAAACTTTCCTAAAACCTCAGCAAATCAAAAGTCCCAAAAACGCAACTATTATTTCAAGTAATTAATCGGAAACCTTTCAAATGCTTTAATTTTCTTGCGTTATTGATGACAGCTATACACAGGAGATTCACTCGAATCATACTTTGGAGTAAGATTTCTATGTACCTACTACAGGAATTAATTAACAATGTGAATCTATGTCCGCAATTTGTGTAAAAATATATAAATTATGGTGAATGTTTATTTTAAATTAGATTTAAGAAACGAAAACGACAATTGAGTAATAAATAAAAACCAATACAATTTATTGTGATGAGTTTTTAGTATGTAATGAGATTTGTTAATATCTTAAAAGTTTTCTATTAGCAAAGGTTCGATACATGAGTACCTCGGTGATTTTCAAATCACTTACTTTTGTTACAAGAACGTTAAATAAAGCTTTAAGGTAAATGTAATAAATAAAAATGAATGTTTATCTGTATGTCCTTTACAGAAATTTTCAGACAATCTTTAGAATGAGCCAGCAAATAATCCTGTAAAGTTCGGTAACTATCGGAACTTTTTTGTTACTGTTGAGTTCTGTTTCGCGGGAAATTCGAAACGAGGCTGAGCCACAGCAACGCGTGGCCGGACACCTAGTTATTAACGCAAAATCACCTTTATGAAGATATTTAGCATTATCAATCTAAAAAAATTAAAACAATTTTTTGAATGTTGTCGGAATTCCTTCCTTGTCAAACTAAATTAAACTAACCTTGGCACCCACCTTTTTGGTATTCCTGTGATATGTACTTCTACTATCTGTAAGGTTAAAAAGCATTACCCTCAATACTGGCTTTCGAATTTATCAAACTTCCTTGAATAATATAATCCATGTGACCTTTGTTATATGAATATAATAGCGTTGACGAACTCGATATTTCCGTTTGATATTAGCTGTTTATTATTCGTTAAGTACAATCGGCAACAAAACCGTTGATCTACTATTTAATAGTAAAATTATCATCATATTTGTAGCGCCATACAAATTTGCGAAAAATACAGATACAGCCATACACACACAAAAATACGCCATACAGATTGAAAAAACTCGCACTATGTACACAAATCTCTATACGACGATAAAATATCAGTTTTACCAACTAGCGGAATGGTAACCAGTTGCAACTTTACTTTTTGTTCCTAGTTCCAATATTAGTTTTTGATAATATATTTCTCACACACAGCAAACTTTTGGGTTAAACAATATCATGAACAGTTTATATTCTAGTGAGATTTTAAAAACTAGTTCTGAAACAAATTTTCTTATCACCAAATTTCATGGCTATTGTTCAATTCACATCCAGTGGTACTGTATTGTTAGGCGTAATACATTCGTAGGCAAGCCGCTGTAATTTACTAATTTTGATAGGACTGTGTGGCGTGTAAGGTGCTTATTTAGATTCAATTAACCTAGATTACGACTGTATGCGTCGTAAAATGACACTATCTTCTTATTGCTTGTATTTTAATGGTATTGTTTTAAGTCACACCTATAATTACGCTACAATTTTTCAAAGTGGCATATACATATATAAATTAATTAAAATTTAATTTATTTTTTATAAGTTCTAATTTTTTATTCTTTAAGTATAACATTTAGATACATTGAAAAAAAAATTCTGAAAATATGCTTCAACAAAACAGCCTCCAAGTTATGAGTATGTTTTTAATCAACGTGTATATGCTTGTATTAATACATCAAAATCACGAATAAAGAAAGTAAACAATTAATAAGTTTAGGCAATTATTTAAACTATAAACTTCACTTAAAATCACCTATTTTTGATATAATTTATATATTGTAATCGATCTGTATCTAAAATATCGATTAGAGTAAAAGCTTTTTAATCATATTTACATCCACGCTTTCTACTCTTAGTCATCATCCTCTTGCCCTTATCCAGCTCTAAGTAGGGTCGGCACAACATGTTATAAACATGCTGTCACATGATTTGGCTGCCTTTTTACGAGCGGCCGCCTGCCTGACGTCAACTTATCTTAGTCGTATTTTACGACACCCCGGTAAGAAAGAGGGTGGTCTATTCTACTAAACCGGATACCACACGGTGGGTCAATTTACCTTAGTCGCCTTTTACGACACCTCGGTAAGAAATGAGGTTGGTCTATTCTACTCAGCCGGATACCACACGGCGGGTCGTCTTACATTAGTCGCCTTTTACGACACCTCGGTAAGAAATGAGGGTGGTACTATTCTATTCAGCTGGATATCACACGGCGTCCACGCTTTCTACTCTTAGTATTATATACTAAAAAAAACCTCTCTTATTATATACTTTGGCACCCGCGACTTTGATCACGCTAACTTAAGCGTCTAAGCCTCCTTAATAATGCAATATATGTTTTCACTGCTGTGGAAAGAGCTGTGTGTTAGCCCGGTGTAAAAGCTTTATTTGAATTAAATTTTATTTCGTTGAACGAGTTAGTGAAATGGTGAAAGCGTTATAGACAGACATACAATTGGACTTTCGCATATATAATATACATATCTGCAACTCATATTATCCAAAAGGCGGAATATTAGTGGGTGCGCATTGTCGACGAGTGTACGTCGATGAACCAAGTATCAACACCTACCACAATGTCCGGTGGCTTCCGTCACGATCTACTACACTTTAACAAACCACAATGTCTTATTATACTGGATTATAATCAAACTTTATATAGTTTTAAAATCTTTACTGTGACATGACCATTATCTTCATACTTCATAGAAATTGAGGGTACTATACATAAAAGAAACATTAGTAACCTGAGCGAGATACAATTTTACCTCTCATAAATTTTTAAACAATAGCTTTTATTTGGCTGTAAAACCTGTGACCTAAATTTATCCCCAGAGAGAACCAACTTGAACCAATAATTTAATGCATTAACCAAACAGAAAATAGAACCATACACAGATATCCAACAGCAAATAATATCATTGTAGGGAAATGTTCCCCAATTAAAGGGAACCTGGTCCCTGGACCCTAGTTCGCTGGTGGGTAATTTAAGTGGACTGTATAGGGGGGTTCATTTTCTATCTTTCTGGGCAATGCATAATTATCACCGATAAGAAGTAGCAACTTAGCACCACTCACCTTTCGATGCCTTTGTACTGCCACCATGCACTGGAAGGTTCAAAGTCCTCGATATGCGCCGGCGGCCGGCCGTTTATTGTGACGCCAGGAGGTTGTTACTCGAACGAACACTAACACTATTACGAGTCCGAAACTCGACACGACACTTTAATATTAGGCACTGCACCTTATATTGCAAGTCCCAGAATAATTGTTTAATGTTTTATAATGAATTTGTTGCGAATTATTTATAGCGATCGAGCGGCCATTAGCGAAGGTTCCGCGCTCACGTAGACACTCGCACGGCGACAGACGAACCTATCGGCGAGTGGCGTTTTTATTGCTACCCACATTGGTGAATAAAAAAAATGACAATTGCCCAGAGACAAAAAGATAATACGAACTAAATAAAATTATGACATATTTACGAACAATCATATATATTATTAAATTTATTATGTAGTAGCAATTATAATGTGATCTATAATTACAGTGCTACAATTATAAGTTATTACAATTAATTACAATGTAAAAATTAAGAATAAACAGAAAATAATAACAAAAATATAAAATAAAACAACATTAGCCCTTAAATATTAAGACTTTGACATTAGAATTTTATTAATTTTTTTCATGATTCATGGAAGCCAAATAACGTGTCCTTTATACAGCTATTATATAAGCGCGAGTTACGTGATAATGTACTATTGATATCATGAAATATCCACCATCTTTTAAATATAATTGATTTAAACTTAAATTCCAATATATACTTTATACAAATATTGTGACATTTGTACAATGTATTGTAACTTTATACAAGTATTGCCAAAGTACACTGGGTAGGTACGAACTCGTAGTAGATGCATTTCCGTGTTGAATCGCTGAGTAATTTCTATGTAAAAAACGAACCTTTCTTATCACCCGAAAAGCAATTAGGCGTGACATAGTATGCATACAAATTTCACATAATGATAAAAAAATAGGAGTGCAAACGTTGCACAATCTAGAAATGAGAATAACTTTTCATTCTACACAGTGAACTTCATCATTTCACGTATTACATACGAGTTTTTAAAAACGAGTTTTTATTATGCCAATAGATGGCGTTACTAATATATTTATTTAATTATGAATATTTTTTAAATAATGTTTCATAGTTAATACCATACCTCAAAAGTTGTTCCAATTTTTTTTTTTATAGAGAATTATGAATGAAGTGAAGTAAGCTTTGGTAGTACAGTGGTTAATTTAATTAACGAATTTTTTGACTGACCCGTGGCGCAGTGGGTAGTGACATTGCCTTCAGCTCCGCGGGCCGCGGGTTCGATTCACGCCGAGGGCCATCATTTTCTATAAATGAATTTGATGATCTTTGAGCCTGGGTGTATATTTGTATTTAAAAATATATAGGTAAGTATATATTCACCAGTTGTCTGTGACCCATAACACAAGTATTAAGTTACTTATTTTGGTGACGGACGATCGTGTGTGTAAGTGTCCCATATATTTATATTTATATTTATAATTTAATAGGAAAGGGAAGAAAATATGCTAGTAAATTAACACCCTTCAAACAAATTGTAGAATTGTGCCATGTGTCAAATCAAACAATCGTTAGCGCCCCAAAGCAAGCAAAAGCCCAAAACTAATTTTTGGTACATACCTCATAAGGGTTAAATTGGTTAAAGCAAGCGAAAGAGAGACGGCGGGTCTGCGCACGCGCCGGTAGTGGCACAGATCGGGTGTTATTGACAAATCGAAGCACAGGCCGCACATGGCAGAGTTGACGGCTTCCGTTTAATAAACTTTAATGGCGTGGTTGACCCAGCTTTGTTTGCTTTAGTCGAGTTCACAACTGCACCATTCATAGCCGTTCTGGTTAACTATTAATTGCATAGCAATTACTGCTCGTCCGTTGTTTAAAGAAGCGACGTATTGAGAACAATTAAAGCTGATAATTATGTTACATTGCTGATACGATGTAGTTTTATTCTTTTTCGTTTATATATTACTAGTGATATCCGCGACTTCTTTCGTGCGAACTTAAGTGTATAAGTACACTTAATATTGCGATATATGCAACTAAGGTAAGTCGACCCGCCGTGTGGTAACCGGCTGAGTAGAATAGACCAACCTCATTTCTTACCGAGGTGTCGTAAAAGGCAACTAAGGTAAGTCGACCCCCCGTGTGGTATCCGGTTTAGTAGAATAGACCACCCACTTTCTTACCGAGGTGTCGTAAAAGGCAACTAAGGTAAGTCGACCCCCGTGTGGTATCCGGTTTAGTAGAATAGACCACCCTCATTTCTTACCAAAGTGTTGTAAAAGGCGACTAAGGTAAGTTGACCTCTCGTGTGTCATCCGGCTGAGTAGAATAGACCACCCTCATTTTTTACCGAGGTGTCGTAAAATACGACTAAGGTAAGTTGACGTCAGGCAGGCGGCCGGTCGTAATAACGCAGCTAAATCATGTAACAGCATGCGTATAACATGTTATGCCGACCCCACTTAGAGTGGGATAAGGGCAGGAGGATGATGATTGATTTGATTTACTTGAAACTTTCAAGAGGACTTAATACCGTATCTATTTCAGGTTAGCAAGTTTCTATCATAAATTAATTCTTTCATTTATAAATTTCCTTAGCAGTGCTATTTGCCTGCTAGTTAATGAAATTTAGGTATAACGTCACGGATAGTATAAAAAAATAAATGGAGCTATGTTTCACCCTGAGACAAAATTTAATTAACAGAACAACTTAAAGCAGTCACAAATATCGGGGGCGACTTAATCAGAGGATCACATCTCTTAATATACGGTCCGCCGACGAGTGAGATCTGACACGAAATTCCCTAAAAATAATATTTAAAATGGTAATGGGCACCGGGGTTCATAAATTGCCTCGCCATATGTCCCCGTGCGTTGCACCTACTGCGTACATAAATATGTCAAGTATTAGTGGCGTTTCAAACAATTATTAATATTTAAGATTATTTCGTGCTTATTATCGTTATAATACATCATCTTCCTGCCCTTATCCCACTCTAAGTGGGGTCGACACAACATGTTACAAACATGTTGTAACATGATTTGGCTACGTATTTAACGACCGGCCGCCTGCCTGACGTCAACTTGTCTTAGTCGTATTTTACGACACCTCGATAAGAAAGAGGGTGGTCTATTCTACTTAACTGGATACCACACGGTGGGTTAACTTACCTTAGTCGCCTTTTACGACACCTCGGTAAGCACTGAGGGTGGTCTATTCTACTCAGCCGGGTAGCACACGACGGATCGACTTACCTTAGTCGCCTTTTACGACACCTCGGTAAGAAATGAGGGTGGTACTATTTTACTTAGCCGGATACCACACGGCTAAATTATTAAAATTTAAGATTATTTAGTGCTTATTATCGTTATTATTATTAATATTTAAGAATAGCTGCGATAGCCCAACGGTGACACCGTGCGACTCTTTCGAAGGTTTCGAAGGTCGAAGGTTCAAACCCCGGGCCTCCGCGCTCTTTGTTTCACGGTTTGCGCCGTACAAGCCATTGACGATACTTCCAAGCCCGCCAGACTCTACCTATGATGCCATATCTATAGATGATGATTAAAAGGTCTTCAAAATATTGACAGTTTGTCAAAAAAGTAGTTAGTATTTACGTTGTTATGTTTTATGCAAATAGTTGCAAACATCTTTCTCGCATTATTTAAGCTCAGTTAAATACTAAAACAAAAACCAGGGTAAATATGTTATTTAATTTTTTATTTACCCACGCCGTGTGGTATCCGGCTGAATGAGTAGACCACGCTCTCTCTTACCGAGGTTTCGTAAAATACGACTAAGGTAAGTTGATGTCAGGCAGGCGGCTGGTCGTGAAATACGAAGCCAAACCATATGACAACATGTTTATAACATGTTATGCCGACCCCACTTAGAGTGGGATAAGAGCGGGAGGATGATGATTTTTTTACCCAATAAAGTACTAATTATAACACAAAAAAATACACAGTGGAAATAAAGAAAGCTGTGCAAAATGTTGAGAACGAATAAATTTCATAGAGTTATTATACTAACAATAGGAAGACGGCCTTGAAAAAAAAATCATTTACCTGACTATGGCTTTCCTACTGTAGTAAAAGAACTGTATGATAAATTAACTACTACTACTTGTCCTAATATGACACAGATAATAAAATAGCATCACAATAAGCCTTGAAACAAGCGCGAGTACCGCCATGTGCGCTAACTTCTATAAATAACATCTACTCACCACCTCACCAAAATAAAAGCTCGTAAAACTTCCGACTGATTAATTTTATATTCGTTTTTAAATAATTAATTTAGAACATCGATTTGTGGAGTATTCACCTATTTATATCCTATAAAGATATACAATCATTGTGTCAAATTGAGGCAAATCAATTCGACTACCTCTTTAAGTTAATATTCACTAAGGAACACCGTTTTGTTGCATATATAGATTCTATCGTATTATAGGAACCATAAAAAAGAAATGGGTCGCAATTTATTACCTAAATGACTTACTAATAATCCATAGTCTAGTCTAATCGTAGTTGATTAGTCGAATATTTATTAAGATCTTAACATTAGATAAGCCCGTAAAATTTTGAGCTAAGACGGACTTTAATATCTTTTATTTAAAGACTACAAATTTAAGACAATATACGACAATAAGTTATCACTATAAAATATGCTATGTTTGAAAACTGAATACTAAACCTTGAACGACATTAATGTAAGGGTTTAAAAACTCTTTTCTATTTGTTCTTTCATAGAATCTTTAGCTGATTTTTAGCAGAACGTTATGTTTAAAAACAGAATTTCAAGACTAGAACAAATCATCCATTTAATGTTTAGTACCCGTTTTGAGATGAAGACAACTGTCAAAGGGAATATTTAAAATGTGCTTTTTACTTAAAAAGTACCAAAAAATAAAATAACTATGTTTTAGAAACACCTATATTTCTACGTGAATGGCACTTATTTTTTAATGTGTAAAATACTTCCGAACTAAAAAGGATGTGGTCAATAAATTTAAGAGCCAATATCTTACTTAAGAGAGCTGTTTCAGGGGGCCAAACTATGTCCAAAGAAAACAATAAATCCTAATGACAACGCGCCCCTGGGGCACCCTCGGATACTCGCTATTTTGAACTATAAATAAATGTGTAGATGGATTGATAAATATAAATATTAGGGGCGAAACGAAGAAAAACAATGTTTATGAAACTGGTGTCGTCCGCTTCATAACAGTGAGTTACGACTTCCGACGCATGCCAACATATGGAGTGGCAATTTTTTCTAATACTGCAATCGTATTCCCTTACCCATCCTTATCTTTAGCTCGGGTACATTATCATAAAGTTCGTATTTTTATCGGCTCAGGGCCTAAAATTATGTTAATTGACATACCGCATTAAAATTCTTATAGCCCAACAATTTATGCATTATACCAAATATATTGCCGTTACCGCCGTGTGGTATCAGAGCAGAATAGACCACCTTCATTTCTTACCGAGGTATCATAAAAGGCGACTAAAGTAAGTTGACCCACCGTGCGTGTGGTCCGGTTGAATAGAATAGACCACTCTATCTTACCGAGGTATCATAAAATACTACTAAGATAAGTTGACGTCAGGCAAGCGACCGGTCGAAAAATACGTAGCCAAATCATGTGAGAACATGTTTACACATGTTGTGCCGAACCCATATATATATATATATATATATATGTCGGGGATTTAGATGGGTTTTTATTGTAAGCGACTTCGACGTTCTCCATATTTCAAGTCGTAGAATCAGTGCGCACACCCGGCGCCATCGAGTCTCAGATGTCCAATCTGTCATGTCGCTTTGTTACCAGCGCCACCTTACCATGCATTTTACATATGCGTCAAATATCACAATCACAAGCGACAGCTATTAGACAACCTTGACTACTGACTCCATGATTCGGCTAAAGTATCCCAAATGATAACAGATGTAACGCCATCTGTCCGGCAGTTAAACAAGTCTATTATTATCTTCACTTCTCCGACACGGCCATACTGACAGAGAGCGCGTTCTCACGCGGTCTCATGCTTGATGTGGTCACAGACGTCATCAGCCATGGGTCTAAACCTTAGAGTTTCCCCAGCGAACAATCCCTTACCGTCAAGCGAGTGTAGCTCAGTGCAGCGTCACAAGCCAAAAGCACGGAGCTTGTAACGCTCAAGCGTTGGAAGCAAAAAGCGCAGAGCTTTCGATGCTGCAGTGTTGATAGCACAAAGCGCGGAGCTTTTTCGATGCTCAAGCGTTGGAAGCACAAAGCGCGGAGCTTTCAATGCTCAGCATAAAACGCAGAGCTTTCAATGCTCAAGTGTCGGACGCACAAAGCTCGGAGCTTTCAATTCTCGTGTCGCAAGCATAAAGCGCGGAGCTTTAAATGCTCAGGTATCGGCAGCACAAAGCGCGGAGCTTTCAATTCTCGTGTCGCAAGCATAAAGCGCGGAGCTTTCAATGCTCAGGTATCGGCAGCACAAAGCGCGGAGCTTTCAATTCTCGTGTCGCAAGCATAAAGCGCGGAGCTTTCAATGCTCAGGTATCGACAGCACAAAGCGCGGAGCTTACAATGCTCAGGTATCGCCAGCACAAAGCGCGGAGCTTTCAATGCTCAGTTATCGCCAGCACAAAGCGCGGAGCTTTCAATGGTCAGGTATCGCCAGCACAAAGCGCGGAGCTTTCAATGCTCAGGTATCGGCAGCACAAAGCGCGGAGCTTTCAATGCTCAGGTATCGCCAGCACAAAGCGCGGAGCTTTCAATGCTCAGGTATCGGCAGCACAAAGCGCGGAGCTTTCAATGCTCAAGTATCGGCAGAACTCAGACCAAGGTATGAGGTCGTCAAGTATGAAATTTGTAGAACATAAGGCAAAGTTTGCCAATAATTTTTATAAACACAAGAAACGATTTTTCTTACCAAAATATGCGCCCAAATTGCCAACATATTGTTGCCGTTTAAGCAACACATTGTTCAGCCTGGTCATTTAAAAACATGGTGGAACCACGTCCACCTCTATGTGTATGAACTCTGTCAAATAACAAGCTGTCATAGTTGTCCAAACTGTAAACTACAAATTTCATTCAACTTATTATTTCTTTCGTAAAACAATTTCTTTTAAATCGTCCGCTTTTATTATCCATAATGTATGAATAAACGTCTCTGCTAAAAGGATTAATAATTAAACGTAGCTTTTTTTTAAATTAGCATACATACTGTAAACAATAGTACAAGATGTCGCCGCTATCCCGCGCATCAAACTCAAACTTAATTTCCTTAATTGAAATAAACCTGTAAACTAGTGCTTTTGAACCTTCAATTCTACCGCTGGAAAAGCGGAAAGCTCTCGCTACCAAGAAGAGCCAGCAAGAAACTCGGCGGTTGCTCTTTTCAACATAATACTTATAACCAGTTACACCAAGTCATTACTATCTTGTACAGGGTCGGACGGTAGCTACGAGAATATCCACGCACTCTTCCCGTCAAAATAATCCTCAACAGTATATTAGGCTTTTTGTATCAGCCTCTCTTTAATAACATTTTTAAATTGCTATTAAGTCAAAGCTAAAAATGACTGCAGAATTTTATTATAAAATCTTATACCCAAACTCAAGAACGAATTTCGTACCTTTGCAAGGCACAAAGCAGGAGCGGCAAGCTTATGTCGGTTCCTACTTTATCTATTATATACGTCACCTATCGTTCTATAACTTTTTACATTTTTATGTACAAAAATTAAATTACTTAAAATGTACTGTGAGTGAGTAGTACATCACGAGTGCAGCTAGCTGGTAGATAACGAACTCGCCGTCGTTCCTTGTCACCGAACGTCTTACGAACATTCCCGATCGCATGGTCGGAGTATACGGAATAATAAATGGAGGTTTCGATGGCAACGGAATAACAAGCCGTCTGATGTGACGTGACGTTTGCTTTGGGATATGGTATTAATTACGAGTGCGGGAATACAATTTGAATTATAGTTTAGGGGTTCATTAAACCTCCCTTCTGGACCTTCTTTAACAAACATAGAAAAATACTCAACCATCTATGCAGTGTATGCGAGTTGAGATGTGAAACCTACCTTGCATCTTCATATACAAGACACATATTATATGTAACACATACACGAACATACTCACACCAACACTGATGTACAAAGAAACATACACGGTCCCACGATGCACCACCACGTTAGGAACACCAGAGCCCTTGGTGAGAGCAAACCCGAAGTGACATGCGGTCACTTGCCAGTGCGTGTTTGAGCCTGTACCATTTCATACAACATTAGACTGCAATCATTACACTACAATCTACAATAAAAAAAATCAATTTAATTTGTCTGTCAACAATTTTCAGCCTGCAGTTGATTGGACATATCGGCAAAACTCTCGGGGTATTTTCGCAATATTTTATGACACACGTACTAAACACGCCCACCAGCCACAGGCTCTACATTGCACCTATCGTTATCACAGACCTCTATTATTTTGGAGGGATAAGAATATGTCTCATTTGGTTTAACTATTAATCTGGGGTTCTTTTCGATAAAAACGATGTCGCCACTTTTGAAGGGACATAACCTAACTGCCCTTATCATAGCGCACCTTATCAGCATAAACTTGCTCGTCCATCCTGAACTTTACCTCACGTCTAAGTTCGTGAAGGTCAAATATATCCTATTTTTGTTACTACAAAAGGCATTTTTGGACAAGTAGTTAGATATCCATCAAGCGCTATGAAATCAGTAGGCGTGTTTTTCAACAAATCTGAACGTACTTGAGTATCTAAAATACCTGAGATAACGACTTCAACCTTGTTAGATTCACTCCAAGCAGGCTCCAACCGGTCGATCATGGCAAGCTTGTTACTCGAGTACTTTACGTAAATTTTAGCTGGAACACTGGTATACTGCACTATATCAAAGATATATGAAACCATATATGAATGAGGTCATGAAACCTCTTAGTCGCTGCAAAGTGTCTTGACAAACGCTTCATTTCACGTTTTGCACAATGGGCAAGACTTAGAGGTCCATTTGCGTGCTCGGCCTCGTAGATGCGTTAACGAAATGTTTAGCGTCTCGCAACCTGTCTACGAATTTTCAGTACGTTGATTGTCTATTTTGTCGAACCACTCAGCAACTGTAAACTCAGAATCGTCGGGATCGAACGACGGTTTGCAAACATCACACGGTTTCCTTGACTTCACGTTACTTTTTGAGATTTGACACTTTGGTATTACTACGGCCTAAAACTGTCGGCCATGCCGCGAAAGAAAACAAATGAGGCATACTTATCATTAGGCAAAGCCATGAAACGATCATCTATTTGTGAGGTCGTATTTTGATCATTATCTCTTAGCACCGCCATAACTTTCAACACGAGGTGTAGCTGAACCTCGAAAATATTTACTTTGTGTAGCCACAGGAGGGTTGGTAAGCACATTAGGTAAATGCTGTTCCGATCCCACCGCTGCTGTCGGGGATTTAGATGGGTTTTTATTGTAAGCGACTTCGACGTTCTCCATATTTCAAGTCGTAGAATCAGTGCGCACACCCGGCGCCATCGAGTCTCAGATGTCCAATCTGTCATGTCGCTTTGTTACCAGCGCCACCTTACCATGCATTTTACATATGCGTCAAATATCACAATCACAAGCGACAGCTATTAGACAACCTTGACTACTGACTCCATGATTCGGCTAAAGTATCCCAAATGATAACAGATGTAACGCCATCTGTCCGGCAGTTAAACAAGTCTATTATTATCTTCACTTCTCCGACATATATATATATATATATATATATATATATATATATATATATATATATTGCCGTTACTTTGTAGTTAAGGACAAAGTTTAGCGTCTGGACCTTTTACACTTTTGTTTTATTTCATATACTCCATGATATACACAAATCAATCAAGAACAAATAGTCTTTCATGGAATTTTTTAGTAAAGACACAATATTTTTGCATCTATTAAACGATTATTGTTGGTACTAAGAAAAATATTTGCTTTTGCATTTATTAGAAGATAAAATAGTGTTACATCTTGTATACATTTATTTGGTTTTTGGCCGCATTCCCTTAAGACCTATCGCAAATATTTATTAATTTGAATATAGTAACATGTTATGGTACTACTAAATTAAAATTAAAAAATTGTCTTAAGATTAGTTACTATTTCACGGATTTTCATAAGCGCTTTATACTCTCCTAATGGAAATGAAGACTAATGTATTAAAATAAAACGAACTTCCAAGAAGTATAAAACTTAACCTAATGTCAAACAAAATAACTACACACTTCTATCTAATCCTCTAAGTTATTGTTTAAATAATGTCACCACTGCTCTGCAGATATAGTCGTCGATTGTCAAATGAATAAAATTAAATAATATACTCAAGGTTTAACCGATTGGCAAGGAGCTTTATTTATAAATACGATTGAAAATTACTAGCAACGACACGTCAAACAGGGTTCATCGCAGATAAATCTCTCGAATATAATAAAATCAACAGGCATTGGGCATGCGTAGACGCAGCCCGCCGCGACAGACGGAGCGTTAGTCACGACCGTCTATACTTAGCCGATTGCATTGTCTTCTGAAATATCTATTAGCGATTATTGACAAGGCATCGGCACGCGAATTCTCCTCACGGTAGGTGCGGGTGCGACGAACTGCTATAAATATATTTTATGTGCGAATATGTCGCGGTAGGCGGAGTAGAGTGTGACAAACGATTATGTTCCGCGGAACTGTATTTTGGAGGAATATGTTTTGTATCTTTTAATGAGTTGGAATGGCCGAATCCGGCAAACGGCGGAAGTATGCATCTCTCATCGAGAGTTATATATTTGTGCCGTTTGCAGTCGATACCCTAGGGCCATGGAGTCAAAGTGCAAAAATTTTTTTATCCGTTTTAACACCTCGGTTGATTGCCTCTGCAGGTGACAAGAGGGCTGGCTCCTTTTTCGCACAAAGAATCAGCTTAGCGATTCAGCGCGGAAACACTGCCAGCATTCTTGGGACCATTCCACGTGGGCATGATTTGTATAGTCCTAGCGTGTAAGTAATTTAAGATAGATATAACTTGTACATTTTTGCTGTAAATAAATATATTAAATTCGTTGGAATTTCTTCCATAAGTATTCCCTGTTCATATTGTTGCCAATATTGGACTTGCTACCTATATATTGCACGCTTAGTAGAAAATTGCAAATAAAACGTAGCGATTCTGACTCACTTGACTGGCGCGTTGACGTAGTGCGTAGTGATACTGCCTTCAGCTCCGCGGGTTGCAGGTTCGATTCCCGCCGAGGGCCAACATTTTCTACAACAAATTTAGACATTATGCACGATAAAATGTTTACATTCAAGAAAAAAATACAATTTTTTAATTTTAGTGATGAATAGCCGATATTTATTTTGTACTTTATTTTTAGTTTTAATTTAATTTAAGATTCATTTTGTGCTTTATTTTTAATCATAACTTTTTTTTTTCATTGAATATAGATGTAAATTTTTTGTATCAGTGGAAACTTAGTTGATTTCTGTTTACAACATAAGTTAGATATTTAAGTATTTTCATAACTGTTTGTTTCCCCTAAAAATAAATAAAATAAAAATAATTTATTGGTTCTTCGAGCCCGGATTTATATTTGTATTTCAGTATCCATTAAAAAATTATATATGTATATATTCACTGTTGTCTCTCACCCATAACACAAGTATTAAGGTACTTACTTATACTGAATAAATAACAAGTGATTGTGTCATCTATATATGTAAAGTTATACTCATTATTTTCTCATATACGTAGAATATCATACATTGCGTCCACGCCGTGTGATATCCGGTTGAATAGAATAGTACCACCCTCTTTTCTTACCGAGGTGTCGTAAAGGCGACAAAGGTAAGTCGACCCGGTGTGTGGTATCCGGCTGAGTAGAATAGACCACCCTCATTTCTTATCGATGCGCCGTAAAATACGACTAAGATAAGTTGACGTCAGGCAGGCGGCCGGTCATAAAATACGTAGCCAAATCATGTAACAACATGTTTATAACATGTTGTGCCGACCCCACTTAGAGTGGGATATGGTTAGGAAGATGATGATCATACATTGCGTCCAGTGTTAGATTGCAGATAGATACGTGTAGCCTTAATTACAAAAAAATATTCACTCCACTGCAATCTATATAAAACAAAAGTAAGCGCTAACGAACGAAATGCCAATACCTACACAGTATAAAGAGCATGATTGCATTAACAGTCCTAACAAATTAATGAATTCACGTCAAAATTGCAAACTGAAAGTACAAATTGATACAATTCGACAATTGATTACAATATGCACACAAAGCTATCGTCCACAAACAGGCGAGCAGTCAGTCCCAATGTCGATTCATATCGAACGACGGGCAGCTTTTCATTTTGTATGTTAAATTAAATTTCCATGAAACAAGATTGAATTTTTCGCAATCAGCACAGGCGGGATTTGACGGAACGAACTTATGCAATTTTATTCTACACATACACGTGAATGGATACAAAAAACTGCAAATTGTCCTATACACATGCAACGTGAAAAGTCTAAATTAGTAGTTTAAAAAAACTATCAGATTTTATGTTGTATCCGGCTGAGTATAATAAACCACTCTCAAGGTCAGTGTAAGTTGACCCGTCGTGTGGTATCTGGCTGAGTAGAATAGGCCACTCTCATTTCTTATCGAGGTGTCGTAAAAAGCGGTACTACTACAAATTTAAATTCAAAATATTCTTTATTCAAATAAACTTGTAAACAAGTGCTTTTGAATCGTCAACTCTACTGCTAATTCGGAAAGCTGTTCTTACCGAGAAGAGCCAGCAAGAAACTCGGCGGTTGCTCTTTTAAAAATATAATTCTCAATACTGTTTACATTAAGTCGTTACTGTCTTGTACAGGTTCAAAGAGAGCTATATACACGGCTTGGCACGTATAATATAGTGTCACTAGTTAATTTAGCTGTCATAAAACCGCAACAATCAGAAATAGCTACTATGAATACGGCGAGCGGCAGGGAGCTAGCATCGGCTTAGCTAATTTACAATTTAATTATCAGTTGGGATGATACATCGTTAGAGCGCGCCAAACCGAGTTTATGCGACTAATCAATTGTTTGACGCGGCCGCTGCAATCACACGCCGCACTCTGCCGCCCGCAGTTCGCGCCCGCCCGCCCAAACATTGTGCTGAAATTCGCTGATCATCTAAACTGCATTTAAATGATAAATTAGTGCACCTGAATTAAGTTAGCAGTGCTTTTTGTTATCTACTTAAATTATAAGTATACTAGCATAGACCGCTAACCACATAACAAAGAAAAATGGAATCTTCTCGAACAATCGATTGAAGCATTTAATGTATAATTCACGGACATAGAGCTCTCTCTCGTTATGGAGAGAACGGTCGAAGCTAAAAAGCATTATGCTCAGCGATATAGATTGTTAGCAAGACATAGAATTCCTAGAAACTCTCAAGAGATATGCAAATTTTTTCATGATGTTTTGCTTCATGATAAAACGTGTGATAAATTTTAAATATTAATACAAAGTAAATTTAAATATTAATGGAAAAACTAATATATGCCTGGTCGGACTTAGAATCCGTTACCAAATGGTAAATATTTATCGAAAGTAAAAACTTTCCTAACTATATTTGTTTCAAAAAATAATGGGTATGCCTGACTAGTTTAAAATATACCCGGTATTGTCTTACATGATCTTGTTACACATTAATGTCAAAACAAGAAACTTTGCCTCCAGATAGGTTTAAAACTAGTTGGGTACACCCAAGAACTTTACGACTTGTGTTATGTGTGTATGTTAGCCTCATATATTTTCCAAAACGACTATAATTATCATTCAAATATATTTTGGGCATAGCAATTTTATGTGGCCAATGTTTGTAAAACATGTTTCATGTTTGATACACTATGTTTATCCATCAGTCAACAAAGCAATCAACTGACAATGCGGCGTCGCGTCTTTCGTTAATTAAATATAGCTCAGATTCCATCAAGCCTGATCGAACCGGCGCTATGGATTTATACGTTTAATATTCGACAGGTGCCAAGTGTGTCGATCGCAGAGTTCGATGACTAACAATGCCCCGAATGATATTCAAATGTCAAATAATTTGAGCCTCTACCCTGCGCCCAGTGCTTCACGGTTGGCAGCTAATATACAATTGCATGCAATACCTCAGTGCGTCAAACTCAATCGTCTACAGACACTATAAGCCACTGGCCATGAAGTTCGAGAATGAACATAACTTTTAACTTCTAAACAAACATAAGTAACGATAACTTTGCTTTAATCTGTGATTAGATATAACAATCTTGAAATTTCAAATCGCAGATTGTTGGTGGAGACTAATGTTCCTTAATCATAAAAAACTAGGTCCGGGGGACGTAGGTCGCTGGAACTTAGTGAAAACGGACTGTATGGAGGGTTTTGGGTTTCAAACTAATTCCTATTTATCTTAGCAATGTACAAATTATGAACCATCTGTTCAAATTTTTGATACATTGTACTGCGTTCATGTAATTGAAAATCAGACGTTCTTGTAAGCGATCGCGGCCGGCCGTTTCTTGTATAATATCATTACTAGTACAACACGAGTATAATAGTAGTTTGAATCAGAAAGTTAACACCAACACTTAAAATCTGCACTTAAGATTTGAAGTATTTATCACACGTGATTTTTAAAGTTCTACAATTAATTCGTTAAGGAAATGCTATGATCGAACGGCCATTCGCGAACTTTCTTCCCACATATAGCCTATACGTTTCTTCTCTACGTAATACCTAAGTTAATGAGCTTTATTTTTGTACCCCATCGTCATATTATCTACTATTAGTCAACTAGTAGTGTAGCATCGACAAATATACTACTACCAGTTTTAAAATTAACAATATTTAAATTAACAACAAAAGAAGACGATCAAAGAACGATACCTACGAGTCAGACGTAATATGAACGTTCACAATTCGCTAATCCCGTACCGCTACCGTTACATAAGACAGCTGAGTTGAATATAAATGTAAAACACAATAAATTTCATGCCCCGTAGGAAATGAATATTCATCACGAAATCGCCATGCATATTCTGTTTTGCTACGAAATTTGGTGTTCCCTACAAACACTTGGGATACAGTAAAAATATGGACCTTATAATATGGATCCATCAGTTAGAAATCGCTTGCAGCCAAAAGAACTATAGAGCGGCAGTCGGCGCCTCGACGAGCGAGGTATCGTAAATTTCAACATATAGTAAAGTGATTTACGAATAATTGTTGTGTTGGCGTATAACTAGAGAAATCTTTCCGCTGTTTGCCGTCGGTTAATTTATATTATGAGGCTTAGGTAATTCGCGAGCCACGAGTAATTGGTCTATAGAACAATAGCTTTTGTCATATCCTTATCTTGTATGAAACGATTGTCTCTCTTTAAAGGCCGTCTTCGGAAGATTCGCATGAAATTAATTTTGAGTTCTATCTACACATTTTCCAACGACCGTTAAACGTTTACTATTCAGTGCTCGTGTGAAGTTATTGCAGCCAAACTGTAGATACTACTTAGGCCATAGTTGTGAAATTGAATCTCAGATCACGACAGTGCTCGAAATAAAGTTTTGTTCTAGAAAAATGTTCAATGGAACATTGTGTAGAACAAATACTTTCTAATAGTGGAAAGTTGTTCTATGAAATTATCATAACGCATAGTTAGGATATTTCCTTAATTGTTCATTAGTAGGACGTTACCAATTATATAGGATCATAGATTTCTGCATATTTTTATAAAACTGGTAATTAGTAATATATTTATCTTGAAATAAAATTTAAAAACAGCTGCCCCTTGTTTATATGAAAAAGACAAGGCACCAGACAATACAAGGACAAAAACTGTGATCGATTAATAGAAACAATTTTTAATCTAAAGATTAAAGATAGAAATTAGACTTAAAGTACCCAATTTGCCAAACTAATAACGGAATACAAAACGAGCAAGGCGTTACTGGGTGCTAATCGAAACATGTGTTTATCGTAACATCCGAATCGGCCTAAAGCGAATTAGTTCTCGCACAATGCAATTTGAATGCACATTACACAACGGACGAACTACGAGCGCTTTTTATTGCGGCATCATGAGATCTTATCTTCGAACTGCCACTTCCAGCAGGCAAATTTCAGATTCTCCGCACAAAGTTTCCAATTTTGCACTTTACCGCCTTCGACCCATGAACCGTTGCCGACTGATACCAACTACGGAAGATTAGTGTGTGCATGAATACAAGCGTCAAATATACACGCACTCCCCCGTACATGTTTAAAGAATTCCACATAAAATCAGCAATAAAATTGAAAACATTTTGTTAGGTTTTAAATAAGTTTCGCGCTGTCGGCCACGCTCGTCAAACAACTTTGATCTCTGTTCTCAAATCGAAATGTACAAATTGGAACGCGAGTTCTCACACTGAAATTATTTCTGGATCGATAAGAAGCGTTAATTTTACGAGCCAGTGATAATTTGCTAACTTCCGACAGAACATCGCCCTAGTTGAAGCCGTTCCGAACACTTGCCACATAAAATTATTCACGTGCCTATTCACAAAGGAAAATCCTAATTATCTTTAAAAGTATCTACATACAAAACAATTTGTAATTCACACATTTCTTTGAACGGTTATGTGTAATAAATAGTTTGCCTTAGTTAATACTTGCGCGGGTTCGGCCTAGATTAGAAAACATGAAATACAATTTGAAAATGAGATTTAAACTTTATATGAAACATATAACATATGAAAGACCAAATATTGGCAAAAAATTAAGAGAAAGCTATCATTACACAAACCTATATTACCAAAATAGGACTTATTTAAATTATATAAAAAAACTAGTAACAAGAATAAAAATTACTCCAATAACATATAATATTTTGTTTAGCGACTAAAAAATTTACTGTACTTAACCAAACATATATACATACGAAACGTTTTATGAAAAAACCAAAATTCATTCTAATAAGATTATTCGAGTATGCGTTAAAGTTAAAAGAATTTGTGCCATTATACGTATATCAAATTTTACATGAATATGGTAATTATTGTATAATATACGAAATATAATAGAGAAATTAATATACGAGTAATTTTATTTGTTCTTTTGTATTGAAATTATTGTCTCATATATATCTAATATCATAACTCACGAAGTGAAAGTGTACATATAAATAACGTACTGTTAGAACGTACATAAATAAAATAAGATAATTATTTTGTATAAAAATAAAATAAATTATTTATTTTGTTTTATTTTGTTAATATGCATTTCCAATTCGAATCAGGAGCGACGTAGTCATATTAATACTATGGTCGTTTTTACAATATCGATTACAGTTGCTCTTGCTGCTCAGAAAGCATCATTTCGTTCCCCAAACTGAACTACAGGAATTTGTAATCACTCACACGACATGAATCGAATTTTGGCGGCTTCTTTAACACAATGGTGGTCGAACGAATGCGCTTTTTGAGCTACATAATATCTTTCCGCTTTTTGTGTAACATTTTAGTTTTTCCGATCCGTTGTTTCATGCATAACCGGATGAAAGCCATATCCTTTTTTGTTTTGAACCTCAACAGATACCAATCCAGAGTTGGACCAACTAATAAGTAACTCATTTGTGGTTATGTTGTTTATGTTTTAACTTAAGGCTCCTCTTAAATATTAAATAAATTTAAGTAATATATTATATAAATATTATTTTTTTACTGTTTACTTTTTTACTGTTTCAACACTGAATACACAATAAAATTGAATTGATGAAATTGAAATTGAGAGATACTGAAGAGATAAGTGGCTACGATCGTTACCGAAATATTTATCTAGCACTTGAACTCAAGAAATATTAATCATTAATCAATTAAAAATGTATATTATATTTCTAAATAAAATTCTGATTTGGGCCTCACCATAATTTATCTCCTCTAAATAGCTTGAACGAAATTGGTTTTTTTATTTCGGTATTATCTAGATATTTTTTGAGTATAGTCGAATCGGATAGATGGAGCTAATGCCGAGTATTTTCGAAAAGGCACACCTTAAAGATTGTTTTTTAAGATGGAAATATTAAAATCATTAACAAACTACTGGATTGTAACAATTAGATTATTATAAATTGGAATAACTATTCCAATTTCAATACTTTAATCATTTTAATAAGATAAAAAAAATTATATTAATTAGGATTTAAAAAATTAAAAAGCCGGTACAGTTTCAACGAATTCAGCTGTGAAGTTTATATCTGTTATAAATACGAATTAATGTAAGTGCAATCTTCAATAAACTATGGGTAGGCAGTACATGGAGCTGGACCCCTTACAAGTTCAAAGCACGGTACAGTGTAAAACACGACAGATTTGTGAGCTTGAGCTTACCATAGGTGCTTTGCAAGGCCGCCTCCAAGCATCTTGTTATGTCGGAGAAAATCATCGGATTATAACCTTTATGTTTATCTGTGTAAGATCTATAAATGAGGAATGGAACTTCTTTTACAGGTATCAAAGAGAAATTCAATACTATAAAGCTTTAAGAATAAATCAGATTATATATGTCTAGAAAATTATGAATTAAAATTACAATATTACTAACTATTAATTTACACATATATTAATACGTAAAAATTAAACTATTTTTAAGTCAATTGCGCGCACTTTGTAATGTTAGCTATAATATAGAAGTGCATAAAATCACATTTATTCATAACATGTGTTATAATAGGTAAAGAAAATTAAATTATATCTTTATGGTTTTTGTTTGTCATGTAAATATTAAACACATAAATTATGAATTTAATATAGACAGGTGCTTTATTAAAAGATGAGGCCAAAGGAGATTATTTTTCCCGCTGACCTCTTTCTAAATTTATTCTCATAAAAAGTATACAAAATAATGAAATTAAGTTGAGATATATGTACATTCCATGTCATTTTAAGAAATATTTTATATAGATAAAAATATCATATATATAATATTATAGGTAATATATTTTATACCCATTAAACGATCACTAGTATATGTAAAAAACTATACTAAACTACGTTTTAGCAAGATATATTTATTCCTTAATCAGCACAAAAATACAAAACCTTATACATTTTTGAGATCGGAAACATTGTATTTTCTTATTAGAATTTAAACATTTTAATTTCCAATAATGCTAGATTAGAATTTGCCGCTATAAAAATATCATAAACACTAAATATTTTTATTTAATATATAGAAATTGGCTATATGCATTTCTAATTTTATTAGGTGAGTCCGACTAGTTTCAAATCCAATTTAAGGTAACTATGAATACAACTTATGATAGTATAAAATTAAATGAAGGAAGTATTTTTATGGGTTTGTTTGTCCTTTATTCCCGTCCGAACGGAGAAACCAATCGATGTATTTTTTTGTACTTTTTATCGCGGTAGGTACTGGTCTACACACAGTCATTTGCAACTGAATGAATATACGCATATTATGTATTCAGCCTTTTGTCTTATCTTGCATTCATTAATATGGTTACCAAATAATATAATTTACATACACGAAGCTAGAAAGAGGCTCGCAATTCCGCTGGTACATTGCCAAATGCACAATTATATCCCTGAATGCTTTTTATTAATTACATTTCTCGGGTTTTCGAGGCCTTTGTATTTTAATTCTGATAAATTCACAGCTTTCTAACAGACAGGAAATAGTAACGACGTGTTACTGTTGTGACAAGAAAAATTACTACTGAATAAAAGTTTCAAGTAGTCACAATCTTGACTGGCCCGTTGGCGCAGTGGGTAGTGACCCTGCCATCAGCTCCGCGGGTCGCGGGTGCGATTCCCGCCGAGGGCCATCATTTTCTATAAATGAATTTGTTGGTCTTCGAGTCTGGGTGTATATTTGTATTTAAAAATTATATAAGTATACATATATTCACCAGTTGTCTGTCTACCATAACACAAGTATAAATTTACTTACTTTGGGTACGGACGACCGTGTGTGTAAGTGTCCCATATATTTAAAAAAAAAATCCTCTTCCTACATATCTGAGTAAGATCGTTGCTTATTTTTCCAACACAAATCATTTCCTAATTAAGTCAAGTGCTCTGTGCCTAAAAATACAGTAAAATACATACACTTATTTTCCAAATGTGACATTCAAGTTTGGAGGGGCATGCGAGAAACGCCTAGTCCTTATTAAAGAGATTTAAAACAGTGCAGGTAACTAATATCTATGTTACCAATTTACAATCATCTCACTTTACTAACTTTACAATTCATCTCGCATCATCATCCTCCTGCCCTTATCCCACTCTAAGTGGGGTCAGCACAACATGTTATAAACATGCTGTCACATGATTTGGCTTTTACGACCAGCCGCTCGTCAACTTACCTTAGTCGTATTTTACGACACCTCGGTAAGAAATGAGGGTGGTTTATTCTACTCAGCCGGATACCACACGGCGGTTCGGTTTACCTTAGTCGCCTTTTACGACACCTCGGTTAGAAAGAGGGTGGTCTATTCGACTAAACTGGATACCACTCGGTGGGTCAACTTACCTTAGTCGCCGTTTACGACACCTCGGTAAGAAATGAGGTTGGTCTATTCTACTCAGTCGGATACCACACGGCGGGTCGACTTACCTTAGTCGCCTTTTACGACACCTCAGTGAGAAATGAGGTTGGTCTATTCTACTCAGCCGGATACCACACGGCGGGTCGATTTACCTTAGGCGCCCTTTGCGACACCGGTAAGAAATGAAGGTGGTACTATTCTATTCAGCCGGATACCAAACGGCGTACAATTCATCTGACAATAATTATGAAAATAGTGAAAACATGATAAGTTCTATATTATTTTGTCTAAAGAAAGATGCAGCAGTATGACAAAAATATCGTGCTGTCTTCAAGTACTTTTCTTGTGATAGTAGCAAACTATAGATAAATAAAATAAAAAGAGGAAAATAACCGCAAAACCACTTTATCGTCTTGTATGTTACGAATACTGATACAGTAATGAATATGTGAGCGGTAATAAAAGCGTTTTTGTAAATGTTTTACGCGAGCAAATAGCCGTATCGGCAATGGTGGTTATCAAATTAAGATGGAGTCAACTGAGCATTACATTGGTAACGACGATTGCGCGGACAGCCTTGTAATCGTTTCTTTTTATCACATATCATGTAGATAATTGCAAAGTACTTCGACACGTAAAAGGCGACTAAGGTAAGTTGACCCGCCGTGTCGAATCCGGCTGAGTAGAATAGACCACCCTCATTTCTTACCGAGATGTCGTAAAAGGCGACTATGCTAAGTTGATCCACCGTGTGGTTTCCGGCTGAGTAGAATAGATCATCCTTATTTCTTACCGAGGTATCGTAAAATACTACTTAAAAGTAAGTTGACGTGAGGCGACAACAAGTTTATAACATAGTGTACCGGCCCCACTTTGAGTAGGATAAAGACAGGATTATGAACAAATGAATATTGCTTTATGATAAACTTAACCTCGATAAGATGCAGTTAAACATGACCTTGACCTGAGTCAATAATCAATAATGAAATATAATTCTTATATGCAAGTTTCCTCTGATTTACTGAGGTGTCGTAAAATACGACGAAGGTAAGATGACGTCAGGCAGGCGGCTGGTCGTAAAATACGTTGCCAAATCATGTGACAACATGTTTATAACATTTTGTTCCGACCCCACTTAGAGTAGGAGAAGGGCAGGAGGATGATGAGTTGCAAAGTACCTCAACACGCTACCTATATTAGCTATATTTGTTCTTAATTATACAATTTCTGTTTTTATGATAATTCATAGCTTTAAATCCATCTTAATTCATTCTATATCATGAAAATAAGTTGGAAACTTAGTCACTGACTCTGAGCATCTTTTATAAGGCTCATACTTTTACATCAATGAAATGGAATGAAGAAAAGAAAGAGGAACAATATGATTTGACGCTCGCAACTTACAAAGTATGATATGTATATTTATGAAATATTTCTTTGTCTATGTCTTATATTAAACGACTATTACCACATCCGGGAAAGACAACGATAGACTTTTTTCAATAAATTATAGAACTATGTTTGTATCGATCAATTCAATTCTGTATCGTCGCACTTTTCATAATATTTATACAATCCATGATCTAAAAATTGAATTATTTTAATATAATAAAAATAAAATGGACTTAATTTTGTACTATAAGAATAATACTCTGCAACTGGTTTATTAAACAAATGTATAAACGATTTTACAACAAGTCATTCAAAGTTGCAGACATTTTATACATAAGCCATAGCTATCTGCAGAAACATCAACAGTAAATTTAGCAGCGATATAAAGCAGTGTTCCATTTACATAAATACAATAGCATCGTAATTTTGATAAATTGTGAAAGAATGTCCGCATATAATACGTTGCAAATAAGGGCGAATCACCATTTGCATGGCGAAGCTTTGCTAAAAAAAGCTAAATTGTTCATCTTTTTTCTGTGTTAAATTTCTTACAATAAATACTTATTAATTTATTAAAGATTATTGTTATCAACTTAACGTCATAAAATATCTTACCCTAATGTGAGTAATACAACAATTGAAAGTTTGATGGACGCCATGGAGATATATCCATCGATTAATTATGAGTACCTTTTTATTTAATATACATACAATTTGAAAAACTAAATTAAGATTAATCTCTATGCGATTTACTAAGACAGTGCTCGAAAGAGATTTGTTTGTTAGAGACGCCGAGATACATCAAAATATCAAATCAAATTAAAATAATCTTTATAATTTAAGCTTTTACTGCACTTTTGAATCGTCAATATTCGTAATAGTCCCAAAATTTTGTATAAAATTTAATAGATGGTAACTTGCCACACTTGACTCCCTATGAATAGGGAATCGTTTAAATAGAGGAGTAACAAAGGCAGTAGCTAACCGGCCAGTAATCCGCACGGCTCAATTGATAAAATAAGATTTGAGCATAAGCAGCTACTCTACATTAACAATAAGTACCAATAACGATAGTCCAAAAAAAATATTTTCCTTCTGTTCAAGTTAAATAGATTAAAAATAGTAGAAATTAATATTTTACTTAGTCACTTTATTTGTCTGTAATCAAATGTCAATGTCATTAAATGTCGGTGAGAAAATTGTATTCGCGCGTTTTTAATTTTCTCCTAAAAAGTTAATTTAAATAGCTTACTCATGTAATAAGAGACCTGGTGCTAGGTTTAATTAAACATCTTCTTATTAATCTATAATAAAATTTGCTTTGTCTGTTGATGGAGGAAGGACCTTAGGGGTTTTAGTTTGACGCAACCCGCTGGGGTTGGCGTGGTGCCAACAAGGTGAATGCCACGAGAGTCACGCACCGATCGCGGTCCACTTTACCCAATACAAGGAAAGACATACTTGTCTCATATTTGATACTATTTACGAACAAAATTATATACATCGATTTTAGTATCACTGCAGAGAAATTAAATATTCAAATGGATAAAAATTAATATGTAAAGTTTAAATAAGTCGTCAACTCTACAAGTTGTTTGTAATATAGCGCCTATTGGGCCAGCAAGAAACTCGTTCGCTCTTCTTATAGTATATTTCTTATAACTAGTCGTATTTGATCATTACTATCTTTAACTAGAGTATAACGATACTTAAACTGTAAATAGAGCATCAGTTAAAGATTTCGTGGTAGGTACCTCACCTGCAGTTCCGGGAGTTATTTGCAATTGTTGAGGCTCATAAGTATATATATCTATCAAATTATGTTGTATATGAAATTAGTAAACAGTAGATTTTACACAACTATTATAGACTGGCTAAGATCCAACAAGGTGAATGCCACTAGACCTACGTACCCGGTTTTCTTAGCATTAGGAAGAACGAGCTGTTACGTCGAATACTGGAGTAAAATACAGACTTACTGGAGCAGTGTGTATTAGAATTATAACGATCTAATATGGGGCATGGTGCAGACAAATTTTCATATCCCTTGTAGATAGAAGTGAAGCTATATTAATTAATCTGGTACTGATATATCCCTTCATCATCAGTTATCATTCATCTGCCCGTATACCACTCTAAGACGGGGTTTGTAGATAGAATTGAAGCAATATTAATTAATCGGGTACATAGATATCCCTTCATCATCATTCATCATTCTTCTGTCCGTATCCCACTCTAAGTGGGGGTCTGTAGTTAGAATTGAAGCAATATTATTTGATTGAGTACTGAGATATCCCTTCATCATCATTCATCATTCTTCTCCCCGTATCTCACTCTAAGTGGGGTCGGGACAACATGTTTTAAATATGTTGTTTCACGTTTTGTCTTGTTATTTTATGACCGACTGCCTGCCTAACATTAACTTACCTTATCTGCCTTTTACGACACCTCGGGAAGAAATGAGGGCGGTATATTGTACTGATGTATCCCTTGTAGATGCAATATTAATTAATCGTTGCCCATAATTTTATATTCCATGAGCTCATATATTTGACCTATTCTATGTGACGCGTCGATCGCATTGAACACCGCTAACATTGTGGTTTTACGTTGAAAGTAAAAAATATACGTTAAAACACCGTCAGTGGCTGATTTTGTAAATTATTGCCCAACGCGTGTTTTTAAAAGGTATTAAAGTTACTTACTGATGCTTCTACTATATGAAAGAAGAAGGAAAAGGCTATAATATAATATCCTATACAGTCTTATTAGAAATTGAAGTAACTATCTACTCTTATTGGAAAAATAAGTTTTTTATAAGAAGCTAAGAGCGAGTTGTGATTGTGAATGACCATAGAGTTTCGATTATTCTTATGAGTTTGGTGTAAAAAACAGTTGAAAATGTATATATTTGTTAAATCAATTAAAATCACTACACGTATAACGCATATGTATTTAAAATATAATTTAGTTAGTCATAGTTCAAAAAATATGTAGGTAATTTTGTCATATCCTAATGATACATGTTTAGGCCATGTTAACGTTAAGTTAAAGCTCATTTTGGATGTAATTTTTTCACATATTTTATTTAATGGGATTCTATAGAAATGTTACATGCAATAACTATGCAACGATGAATACTTTTGTATCTACAGAATGTGTTGACTGGCCCGTTGGCGCAGTGGGTAGTAACCCTGCCTTCATCTCCGCGGGTCGCAGTTTTGATTCCCGCAGAAGTCCAACATATTCTATTAATGAATTTGTTAGTATTCGATTCTAGGAGTATATTTGTATTTAAGTATGTATTTAAAAATTATATAATTATACTTATATTCAAATTATAAAAAAAAACATAAACGACTAATATGAATTTTATCCGAGTATATCAGATCCATTTTACTGTTATAAGATAATTACGATAATCTGATTTGCATTTTTTTATTGAAATAAATGATTTTGAGGACATGATTAAATCCCAATTGATGTTAAATGATGATGACAGTTTACATTACAAACTATTTGAGTAGCGTAGAGGACAACATAACCGTTCATTTCATTATATATGTAGTTTTAATTATTGAGTAGGCATCCCCACTGAAATGCAAATCAATATAATGCAGGAAACGTCTGAGTAGGTCTCATAGCGGGCGCCTGTACCACATGAGTAGCATAAGTTAGTTTACATACGACAGTCTGCAGTATTTGCATCCCAAATGTTCGATGCGACCGCTCGTTGGTCCGACTTACCTCTCCAGCAGGCGAAATATTACATTTTGTACACCACCACTCAGAACGTGCATATCTGAATGTCAATAAAGGAATAAAAAAGCCACCGGAGGCGTTCCCGCGCAGTCGAGGCGGATGTGCTTTCCACCAATGAGCGAGTAGAGCTCAGCATATTCATAACGATATTACCGCCGGCGGTGCTGCGGCGTCATCATAATTCATATATAATAACCCTTCCGAAGACGGCGCGACGCGGCGCGCCGCCCTGCGTCTCGTTCGCTCGCCAGTTGTCTTCCTAAGTGGAACAGAGACGTTCGCCGACACCCACTCGGTCATAATTCATAATTTCGTATCTTAAAACGCTACTCATCATACCTACGTTGGAAAATTTCTGTTTCGCTCGCTCTCCCTGACAGTAACCTCGTTACGCTGCAAACACATGATGTACTCACTATTTAATCTAGTCTTGTATTGTTGAAATAACAGAATTGAGATAATGTTTACCCGAAACACGAGAAACAGAGCATGCATGGGTACGTAGAGACGATGACAGCTATTTGTAATTGGAATATGACGGGACGCGTGCGCGTGCGCTCCGCGCGTCTCATTCGTCAGTTTATAAATAGAAGTCGGCGTCTGCGCCGTGACGACTCGCGCCATTAATTTATATGAAATAACTGTCGGCAGTCGGAAAAATAAGTTCGATCGAGAACGGCCTTCTAAACGATAATATTTATGTTTTACGAAGTGGCAGACGAGTCAGACTCATCTGTTGACGTACGCACATCAGAAACTTCACTTACATTCAAATTTATTTACTTCTAACGTTCAGAAAGAATCATTTTTCTTAAATAATTACAACATTCAGAACGAATAGGTAAATAAGTTTTCTCCTAATAGTTCAAGGTAACATTTTTGTGCGTTCCAAAATAGTACTTGGGAATAAAATAAATATTCTGTTCCAGTAACCTCTTATGTCACGAGAGATAAAGGTAAAAATCTCTGACATGACATAATTCTTCAGAGATTACACTTTATAAACCTCACCAAATCCTCTTTCACAGTGTTCACAGTTCTTTACAAATCCAATAAAGATACAAAAATACGATCTTCAGACATTATGATCCTCACGAAGTACGCCAAAGACAAGTGAGACATAAATTCGTTTGCGCGTATGTAATCGTCACGAATATACCGACGATCATTTACCGCATTAAATTTTAAAGTTGACATCAGAAAGAACATCTTATGAAGCAATAATTCAACTTCATTTTAAATGACTCCCTTCTTAGGAATGTGTCATATGTACAAGCTTTTACGTATTTATTAAGCACAAGTGTACCTACCGTTAAATTAGTAGCGATATTTCCCACACATCAAAATTTTATTTTTATTAAACCGTATGTAAGGTCTTTTATACGAGCAACAATCGGATTGAAAATAAACCTAGGCAATTATATTTGAGTTTGTACTAGGATATGCTTTTTGATGAATTTTCAGCGGGCCTTGTATTCTTTTCCTTGTGTTTAGTGTTTTAACTGGCAGTTCGCTTTGTGTGATGTATATTGAATATAGATTCCCTATTAAAGGTTTTAACTTATACAAAACGCCAAGTCCAACAAATATAATAATTGTTATCGTATATATAAACTTTGTGTAGTTTTATTACTACACTCTAGTCGTGTACAATTTGATGATGCAGATATATTATGCAGCCAGATGTCCTCCTGCACTCATTTGTATAATCAATGTACATATAAAAACAAATTGTAATATATAATTTATTTAAAACTAATTAAATATTAGAATCTAATTTAGTATAGATATATATTCCTTTAATTACGCCGTGTGGTATCCGACTGAACAGAATAGTTCCACCCTCATTTCTTACAGTGGTGTCGTAGAAGGTGACTAAGGTAAGTTGACCCACCGTGTTATGTGTACGGTTATGGTATCCGGTTTAGTAAAATAGACCACCCTCTTCCTTGGTGGTCAATTCTACTAAACCGGATACCATACGGTGGGTCAACTTACCTTAGTCGCGCTTTTACGACACCACGGTAAGAAATGGCGGTGGTGTATTCTATTCAGCCGGATTTCATACGGCAACCATATAAATCTGAATTGATTTCATATAAATAAGCGTTAGAAATAGAACCTAACAAATTACCTAATTAAGCAAATTTTAGATCCATCGATATACGACTTACAAAAGATAACCTATATCAACTTAATGGATGCCGAGCTACTCGAAATGAACTCACATTTAAATCTAAAGATATTTAAACACATCGCCCTCGCGCGGCTCTCTTCTCTCCATAAATAAGATAAATACAAATATTCTCACGTAAACGAGTAACTCGAAAGCGTTCATTTACATTTGTGAATGTAATAAATGGGGCATACTCCAAATACAAAATTAATTTGAGGTGAAAATAGATCGCCGTTTCGCTTGGGCCTATCCGAACTGATTCATTTAGAACAGAAACAGATCTGTGAATAGTTTATGAATAAATAAATTCGTCATCTTACAAACACATATTACAAAGTAGTATAAGTAGAGTTTATTACGTGCGTACTAGCAATGGCTATTGCCTGTTCAATGTTAACTATCTATTTTATTGACACTTATTTTGTAACAGTTTTTACAAATCACGTGTAACACATACAAATCGGAACATGTTATAGTCGAGTTTGTAAAATACGAAATGAATATTGGACATATTTAAATACCTCAACAGTGAAACAACGCAAATTCAAAATATTGAAATTATTTATACACATTTCTTAGACATATATGTAGGTATTTTTATTATGCCTACATATATCTTAGATAGGTATTACATAGCTTGCCATACGAGTATATCTAATTGTACCTATTTAACTTATATGTCTAATTGATATTTGCAATTTATCACACGCTTTTCGGTGAAGAAAAACATCTTGATAAAACCTGCATATCTCTAGAGAATTCTGAAGATATGTGTAACCTACCTGTAAAAAGCTGTGATGGCCTAGCGGTGCGACCGTGTGACCTCTAGAGATGATCATGGGTTCAAACCCGGGCAGACACCAATGAGTTTTTCTATTAAAACTTATGTGTGTAATTGATAATTGCAATTTATCACACCCTTTTCGGTGAAGGAAAACATCCTGAGAAAACCTGCATATCTCTAGAGAATTCTGGAGATATGTGTAACCTACCAATTCGCATTAGAGCAGCACGGTAGGTCTTAACTCAACGAAGGTTAACGGCGCGAAAATAGGTATATGCCTAGCTGTGGGATAGTAATAGTATGCAACTTTACTTTTTTATATCTCTTAAAGGTTCTTTATAACGGATTATTACAAAAGTATTTCCAACAAAATTTAATTAAACTAAACTTGCGAAGCGGCATCAAATAATTCTTATTAAAAAAACGCTATTACGTTTTATATATCAGAATGCACAAAGATATGTATCCAAGGAAATAAAGGGTTGACACACCTGCATATATTCGTTCTCATACCCCTCTCAACAGATTTACGACCAGGTATTGAACCAACAAATAAGATCATCCAAAAAATGCCTCCAAAAAATATAATAAGAGAAACACAAAAAGCTCAGCAAGACACGTCAACGTCGGCTTCGCTCCATTGGCTGCGCGGACAAAGGAATATCGCCGCACATTATAACCGCTCGCAAAAATTAACAATTATTTAACTTTCTTGTGGTACAAACAATTAAATATTTGCTCATTTTATTGTTATTATTGAATTAATATAGTTTCTTCGAATAAAAATCTAACTATTGTGTTAAAATGTTTTCACACATCATATATGATGATTTTAGTAATGTTTTACTCAATTAACAAAGACAGCGTCATTCTGCGACTGGCCTGTTGGCGCAGTGGGTAGTGACCATGCCTTCTGCTCCGCGGGTCGCAGATTCAATTCCCGTCGAGGGCGTTTTTCTAAAAATAATTGTTGGTTATTCGAGCCTGGGTCGGCACAACATGTTTTAACCATGATGTCAACTAACCTTAGTCACCTTTTACAACAGCTCGGTAAGAAAAGAGGGTGGTCTATTCTACTCAGTCTGATACCACACGACACTCGACTAACCAAGATAGCACAGATCTAAAATTAAACAACAAAAAACTCTTCGCGTGACTAACTTATTAGATTATACCAACATTTATAAACAATATAAACTTTAATGCGACATTGACACGTGAGCATCTAACGACCGTAATGAATCAACGTTCAGAACGAGACCTAATATAAATTCTCTTTATCTGATTCTGACAAGATTTGCAAACAATTGAAATTGGTTTCATATATTAATTCTAAAATGCAAGCGTGTTGTAATTAAGACTATAACCTGTTTTTACTTAATAATTAGGCTAGAACAATACAAAATATATTTTATCATTATCTTTCATTCTCATCTAAATAAATATTTGTTACTGAAATACAAAGCATATTTCAAATTTAGAAGGTAATGGAATGTTTTGCTATAAATATGTGATTAAGTCATCCTAACCTCTTCCAAATTTAAAAACGCATTATAAATGATATAATGCGCTTATATCGTTCAGCAATAAATATAAACGAAAGGGTCTTCACTATCGCAATAATTAATTACACGTGAGATTATCAAATAAAAATATTCAGCTAACATCAAAGAACTGAACGACAAATATTAGGTCGGTAATTATGCGTTACTTTATTTGGATTATACTTATCTAGTTTATAAGTTTATAACATATTTTAGTGCATCATAAACAAACATAGCGAGGGTTTACAACTCCTCCCGGTCTCGGCGCACATTCGAGCCATTGTGCCTCTTATAATTTTTATTAGGGGCAATCCGTCCGCCTTGATTTACTCCTTCCCGAACTGATGGATCTTTCATTTAATTTACGATTCTACCCTAGTGTTCTGAACGTAATAAAATCTGACAAAAACAAGCAAAAATGATTACAACGTATGAGAGACTTTATTTCTTATCTATTTGTGATGATGACAGCACAAATTAAATTATCTTAGTGTAGAAATAATAAATTAAATTTTAATGACTTTTGTTCTATGTTTATGTTACACATAGAACAAAAGTAATAATAAAATTATTTTCCTATAATCTTTTTTACTGCATCGCGGATTTTAGCAAAATAATTTTATTATTTCTTTTGTATTAAGAAACAATGAACAGTTTTAGTTAATACAGAAAAGTTGATACAGGCATCTGTAACAAAATTATTCATCGGGATTTTCGAGATTTAAATCCTCAAAGCGTCGATAAAGATCTTTTAATCTATTATAATACGTTTTTATAATACGCATTACGATTTCTAAATCTGTCGTTAAAATTATTATACACTTGAAAAATATGCGTAAAATGCCATCATAATATATTTAGTGCGATTATTATTCCTGATCGTCTGGGGAAATGCCCACTGCGTCTTATCTCCGTGACGGCAGCTTGGCAAGAAACCAAAGATTGTTATTATAATGACTCTCCTACTCATAACAATATTGCCTTGGCAAATGTCTTTATATCCTCGATAAGCTATAATTCCTTAGAACATTAATGTCAGGTCCGATTCAACATAGAACCAAATGATTTTTTGATTTATAGTAACAGACGAAGGGAATACAACCATCTATTGCATATACAATAGTCGTACAACGTAAAAAAAAAAATTGTCGACGAAAAAATAACTAGGTATAAGATACTATAAGATAGATAAGATTATTATTATCTATTCTTACTAAGACGGAAGACCGTGTAAGTGTGCGATATATTTATTTATTTATTCTTAAAATTCTCAACAAAACTTTGCCTGAAGTAACTTCAATATATATTTCACTTTTAATTCCAACCCATTTCAAGTAGCTAACTATTATATATAAGCAGAAATGATAACATGTAAAATTAAAACAGTGCAGAAATATGAGGTCAATTTGAAATAATAATTACTAGAAATCTAAATAGGTGCAATTTATAAGTGAGAGATTTACATTGCGTTTAAAATGCAGATTGTAGAAACATAATTCTATTACTATTTTTGTATGAAAACAATCGTCAAATATGCTTTTAATTAGACTTAAAACGTCCATGTTCGTATCAGTATCCCAAGTTACTTCTTCTTATTGGCCTTACAAAATTGTTTTAATTAAAAACTAAATACAAAAACAACATCGATCGAGACAAAAATTTTAATTATTCCTATGTATGTCATGACCAAACGTTCCCAACACGTTCCCGTGCGTCTCATTTGCAAGTAACAGGACGGGTATTATAGACCCACGAAGGCAATAAGATAAAAAGACGCTCAATAAGGCGCGATCACAGGCAAAAATGAAATAAATTGCCGGTGAATAAGAGTGCTGTGTGCAATTGAGAAGAACACGGGTGCTCATTAGAAGGGCGACGAGGGCCCGCACTGCCCGCGCTCTCCGCACGTACAATACCTACCCTGAACGTATTTATAATTGGCCAAATTATGTCACATTTCATGTAGGAATCTCTGTCTGTCTGTGTCAATAACGTTTTCATCAATCGTCAAAATCAATCAATTAAAAGATAAACAAACCAAATAAACTGTTACAATTGTTTTATCCGACCTAAACTTCCTAAAAAATAATTTAGCGAAAGCTTCTAGTAGATTGAGTAGGTTTATGTATTCGTAAAAATAAACAGATATACTACAAAATATTATGGATTTGTAAATTGCTTGCATAAACATTTTTATTCAAGAATATCTTCTTTTTGTATAAAAAATTTGTACTTTTGGTACATGGTGGCCATCATCACATCTTCACAAAAAATGCTTCTAAGAATTATCCAGATACGTAAATAAATGTAACATTTTATTATTATGCCTATTGAACAGATTCCTAAACAGCCCTTTGCAGAAAAGCTGTAAAAACGACTCACATTACCATAACAAAGATGGTGATTTAGAATGACAAAGCGGTTGCGCCTTACAAATTGTCACTTTCACTTATAAAGTCTAACTATGCCGAAGTATAACTTAGCTTTAGCTGATAACTTGTGTGTATAGCAAAAAATAGCAGATCGAATTAGTTAATATAATTTTGGGAAGTTAATTGAACTTGAACATTTTTTATCAGTATAAAGGTGTTCCGAATACATAAATATCTAGTTTATGCCGCGACGACGTGATTTGGATTAGGTACAGGAAATAGCTATGCAGTGTTAACCTATAATAGACATATCTTTTTAAGTTTATTTTCGAATATGTAATAATAAACATTAAGTAAAACGTAAATATATAAAAATCCTTTTTTTTCAAAATTTTAGTTTAAGTAGTAAGTAGTAAGTCGAAAATGCTTCTTTTTTTAAGCTTTATACTAGTTACACATGTATTTATAGAACCTCATAGCGTTTTGCGGCATTTTAATTATTTTTATTCTATATAAAGAATTATTTTTCACTTGTATTTTGCTTTAAAGACTTTTATTTTTAGTATATTTTTAATAATTTCCGTGCACTCCATCTTGCTTGTAACTGATATCAGATTTTTGTTACTTTTCTGTAAATATCACGAAATTAGCGGTGCATAACTCTGTCCACAATGAATCGATGTTTTATATCTCACTGTACTTTCAGATAGTGAAAACCCCAATGAAATCAATTAAGTTGTTTTTCTGTGTTTACAATAAACATAACAATCAACAAGGTATACCATAAAAAATCACTGAATCAAATCAAATTTTTAATTAAAACTACAATATTTCTTCATACAATTGTATTTATGTGTTTCGTTTATATTGATTTTGTAAATATCGGAATTATAAAAGTAATCTTGAATCCATCTAGATTGTAATCGTTTTGTTATCTCTGGAATATCGTTATGATTTGTAAATACTTTATGTTAAAGAATATTCAAACGGGTTAAAAGTCAATCTAAACAGATTGACTTTTACTATGTTGTAATACCGTTTGGATTGTGATTTATTTAATTATTTTTTATACATATAGTAAGAAAAGAGAAAGAAAAAGGAAAAAAAGCATATGTATAACAGATTTATCGCTAAAAGGGATCTCTTCCAGTCAACCTTTGAGTAACAGAAGGAAAAGGACAGGAATTGAAAGAGAATACGTGTAATATAGAGAAAAGAAAAAATATTTCGTGATAATAACGGATCTCACGAAAGGCTAAATTACGCTATAATGTTTAGTTTTTTAATAGTATAGTAAACGCTTACAAGACAATATGGTATCCGTTCGAAACCGCAGTCCGCCACAACGTACGAGTATTATCGGCAAGAGCCACCGAAGCACGTCGTGACGCAGCAAAAACTTATTTCTCTCGGACATGAAATCGAAACCGGAGAATAATGGAAGGAATGTCGTAGTTTGCATGCGGCGGAAAATTAAAAGATTTTTAGTTTTACTAAACGGGTGGATTGAAACTCTGTGGAGTAGCCTTCACAGGATAAATTATTATTTATATTTCTCTTGCTGTTACTTTATATTTTATTTCGAAATTGATTTTAACCTTTTGAAGTTATTAACGATAAAGACGTCTAAAGAAAAGAATATCTATTCTACTCAACCGGATACCACATGGCGAATCAACTTACCTCAGTCGCTTTTTACGGCACGCCGGTAAGAAATGAAGGTGAGCTATTCTATTCAGCCGGATACCACGCGGCGAGTCGATTTTTTTTCATACGCGAAAAAACCCCTTATGGGTACGGCCTCCCGACGTGGACAGGCGGCGGTTATGTCGGACTCGCACCGACTAAAACGACCTGTGTCCTCCACCACGCTGCTGGTGGCAAGGACAGGGTATCGTTCTACACATTGCCCTCATCCCCGCCGACAGCTCTGATCCCAGAGAACACGTCCTCCGGGTAGGGACCCTTCGGAAGAGAAGCCCCCCTCCGCTAACCGGTGCATCGGGCGCACCAGATGCACCGACCGCCTCGGGGACCTGTAAGCCAGGCGTCCGATATACCCCGTTCGGAATGTCCGAAGGTCCCCTGACAGGGCGGCAGACGATGGCCTTAGGCAAGTCGCTACCACCTGGACTCGCCAGCAGTAGATTGGATCCAGAACAAAAGTTCCCAGAACCGCTCTACCCCCCCTACGCAGAGCAGAAGGAGGACACCGCTGCCCGCGATCGCTCCCTGCCCACCGTAGTAAGAACAAAAAAAGGGTGGTTTATTCTACTCAACCGGATACCACGCGGCGGGTCCATTTACCTTAGTCGCCTTTTACGATACCTCGGTAAGAAAAAGGGTGTTCTATTCTACTCAGCCGGATACCACACGGCATATATAAACATATTTTTATGTTACCGCAAAATTAAAAATTGTTCGACTCTACGCGTGACGTTGTGACGGTAACAAGGGCGGTAGACGAGCGAGCTGTACGTCACACATCTCCACGCACCATTTGCATGCACCCGAGCGCATCGCGTCGCATCCCGCCGCATCCCACCGCATCTCGACAACAGAAATAGTATAATGTCATATCAGATGTCTGAAGACGCGTGCCGTGTTGTGTCGCTCCCCCTACGCATCAATACCGGCTGTGCCGTGGCAAGTGTCATATACCAACAATGTTGCAACGAATTGGTTTGAAGATATCAAATTTATTATTAAAAGCTTTTATTCAACTTGCCCTGTAATATGAAGGTGGAATCTTGCAAGTTAATTTGAAATTGAAATTTAATTTCCCGGGGTCCTTTTAAGCTGAAATTTTATATTACTCCAGTCCCGATGACAATGCCTGCCTGACGTCAACTTACTTTAGTCATATTTTAGGACACCTCGGTAACAAAGAGGGTGGTCTATTCTACTAAACCGAATACCACACGGTGGATCAACTTGCCTTAGTCGCCTTTCACGACACCTCGGTAAGAAATGAGAGTGATCTATTCTACTCAGCCAGATACCACACGGCGGGTCGACTTACCTTAGTCGCCTTTTAGGACTCCTCGGTAAGAAATGAGGGTTCTGTATTCCACCTCGGGTACCACATGGCATAAAATTATTTTATAATATTTTTTTAAATTAAAGATTGGGTTTAAATTCATTGTAACAGAAAACGTGCGCAAAAAAGTGTTAAAACTTTATTAACGTTCGCAGACAAAAAATATATTATTGGCCTTCGGTAGAGTCATAAATCTGCATTTCTTAAAGTGGCATTTTTGTTTTTCTATATTATTTCCAATAAATCCATTTTTTTCTAGTTAACTGAACAGTCATGACTAATTGATGCTGCTATGGCGATGCCTCTCCGGGGTGCAGGACATAATTGTCATGTTGCCTTTGCAAATATAATAATAAAATTTTATTACCCCGTTCCAAAGGGTTTGTTTAGACGCTCAAAGGGTAGATGGTGGAACTTAGCTCCGTGCCCATCATAAGTCAAAACGGGCCCATTGTTAGGTTGCATATCGTTATAAATCACCCTTACAAAAATAGCAAATGAATAGAAGCCGTAGCCTTAATACAAGATCATTACACAAATATAGATTTCAGATATTTGTGCACGTACCACAATCCATTGTGGGTGGTGCGAAAAAACTGTGGTCTTTTATTTGCTAAAATTTGCAGGGTATTATTCTGCGAAAAGAAAGTTCATTCTTAAAGAAATGACTCCTTGACGTCACCTGCTTTTGATATATTGCTATTTTGTATCTCTCAAATATAATTTATGGGTTCGAGTGCCAACATTTTCTATAAACAATTTGTTCGTTCTTCGAGTTTGTATGTATACCTATATGTATTTAAATAGGTATAGTATTATAAAATTATACGCCGTGTGGTATCCGGCTGAATAGAATAGTACCACCCTCATTTCTTACCGAGGTGTCGTAAAATGCGACTAAGGTAAGTCGACCCGCCGTGTGGTATCCGGCTGAGTAGAATAGACCAACCTCATTTCTTACCGAGGTTTCGTAAAAAGCGACTAAGATAAGTTGACCCACCGTATGGTATCCGGTTTAGTAAAATAGACCACCCTCTTTCTTACCGAGGTGTCGTAAAATACGTCTGAGGTAAGTTGACGTCAGGAAGGCGGCCGGTCGTAAAAACGCAGCCAAATCATGTAATAGCATGTTTATAACATGTTGTGCCGACCCCACTTAGAGTGGGATAACGGCAGGAAGAAGATGGTGATTTAAGTTTGGCTGTATACTTATATGTATTTAAATAGAAAGAAAGAAAGAAAGAACTTATTAACTTTGAGGACAGACGACCATGTGTGTAATTGTCCCATATATGTAGTTATTTATTTATTCTTGACTACTCAAACAATCAGAAGGTCGCAATATTTAACTATAACGATACAGTTTTAGTACAGATGGACTTATTAACTATTCCCAATTGATATAGGAGGAAACAGAAGTACGGTGTTGATCGAAGAGCGATGGAGCGGGTCAGAGCCGGGGTCAGCGCCGCCATGCGTCATCGCTAACGACGACAAATGACGTGACGTGACGCGACTCAGAATAGGGCCGCGTCACTGCTCTCAGCCACAAATTGTCTGTTTTATTTATATCGAATACACTATTGTTTTAATAAAATGTCATTTGTGTTCAAATTGAATTAATTGAGTTTTTAAATCTTACTTACATAAAGGACGAATTTTGTGATTGTGTGCGTGCGCTCCAAGTTTTCTATGTAGTTCTTCTAAATCTGAAGTGATACATACATATATAAATTTCAAGCCGGTCAACTAAAGTACTTATAAACTTTTAATTAGATATCAGCAGCTTATAGTAAATAAGTCAAAAGTAGTAAGACATTTTGGCCAAATTTGACAAATTTAGATGTATTGCCCAAGAACTGACAATGCTCTGGCGACTGATTAGTAGTGGTATTCGATAACAAATTCAACAGCAAAGCAATACAATAGTCTTTGTACTACAATCAGTGAGTCTGGTTATTATCGACATTCATACATAGCCTAGCTGTGAGACCGTGCGACTCTTTCTAGGGGGACACGGGTTCAAACCCCGAATCACTAAACCAAACCAATCAGTTTTTCTGTTTAAATTTGTGAGATTAATAATTAAAATCTAGCACACGCTATTCGGTGAAGGAAAACATCGTGAGGAAACCTGCATATTTCTAGAGAATTTTCACCTATATGTAACTTAATAATCCGCATTAGAGCAGCGTGGTAGGTCTTAGCTCCAACCCTTCGCTCTAAAAACGGACAGAAGAGGTCTATGCCCAGTAGTGGGATTGTAACAGGCCGTTATTTTGCTACCAATAATTTCAATAGACAATCAATAAATGATATCTCTATTCTGCACTAAGAGTATAAAATAAATCGGAGTGATTTAAATTACACTTATAAATATACCTATTAATATTTCACACAATAAGGAAATTCTATATAAGATTCAATTTAAACTAAATTGACCTTATAGTATACTACTAAATATTAAACACAGGTATTTCTAGAGCTCTAAAATTAGAAATACCAATAAAAATATATATTTTTTTATCGTTCCTCTACGTTTCACATTTGTATTCTAATTAATTGACTACAAATAAATTGTTATCAAAGTTTTTAAATATCATTATTATGTGTGCATCTTAAATAGATGATGCTAAATAATGCGGTTTTTTCATAGTATGGCTTTTACGTTAGAAAAACTGTAGTGTATTATAATAAGAATGTAAAATACATAAGTTATGATTTATTATATTTATTAATATTATAATATTCTACCACAATCGTAACGCATATGCTTAAAGCGCCTTGATCGTAGAGATTGTTATAGTGAATGTGTGGCGTTGTTCGTAGCGGCGTTTGGGTCGACTGGTCCTGCATGTATAAGGTATGTGAACGTTGTCTGCTTCCTACACTTAGCATTACATAGATTTTCTTAACAAACGTAGATAACAACAAAATAATTCCGTAATAACTTATTTACTATTGGATTCTGCAAAGTAACGCCTGCTTCTATAAGTTAATGTACAATACAACATATATTTAGGTATGTCAAATATTAATGTTAAAATATTTTTATGTCAAAATTAATAATTAATAAATATCATTACAGTAAATTTTTCTTTGCAAAAAAATCAATGTCCTAGTTTCCTAACCTTCCCTGGGAGCAAACAAGTGAACATACATTCTCCTGCTGTTATCCCACCAGTTGCCTATCTGACGTCACCTTACCTTATTCGCCCTTTACGACACCTAGGTAAGAAAGAGGGTTGTCTATTCTACTCAGCCGGATACTACACGGTGGTCAACTTACCTTAGTGGCCTTTTACGACACCTCGGTAAAAAATGAGGGTGATCTATTCTACTCAGCCGAATACCATACAGCGAATCAACTTACCTATTTCACCTTTTACGACACCTCGGTAAAAAATGTGAGTAGTCTATTCTACTCAGCCGGGTACCACACGGCTTGGACCAAACGAGTTAAATATTTAAATTTTTGTAATGTTTAATATTTAAATTAATGTGTAATATTTAAATTTTTGTAAAAATGTAATTTAAAGTTAAATATTTAAAAATAGTTAAATTGTTAAACGATGATTTAAAGCAGTAAGTAGACACAAGTCATACCATACTTAAACCCGATGACAGGTGTGTAAGTATTGAAAGAACGAGGCATATTTTTTACGAAACAGAAGGAAAGTGTCAATCTTCGCCAACATCCATCAAGCTATTCGTTTCCTTTTGCTCGTGACATATAAATTACGTTTTAAAACAGTACAACCGAACGCCACAAACTTTTTTATCGGAAACAGCTCATATATCAACGCCGAACTATCTTATAGAAATTGTGACAAGTCGGTGGTTTATATTTGTCCATTCAATAAATCGCAAACTAAATAATATAAATAGACGCTGTAGAGACTGTGGTAAAACGTGTTTCCCACAGAGATTTAGCATCGAGACGGTGCCGGCTGCACGCGACTCAAAAATAGCGCACATTTGTCGAAAAATAAAAATTTCCCCAAATAGACGGAAATATACAAAAATGTGAGCGCAAAGAGCGAGGGGCGAACGTGCCGGCGTGCGGTGTCGTAATGTGCGCCCCTAATTAAAATGTTAAAAACCGACCGCTTCTGAAAAACGTCAATTTTGAAGAGATATGTGCCGCCTAAAGGATCCCTATTCATATTATTCTTATACCTTAAGTATACACTAATGATTGTATAACATTCTGTTCTGTAATTCAAATATATTATCTGCTTTTGATAGAACTGATACTTTTTGATTTTAGAGACATTGATAATTAGTTGTAGTTTAGTCACGAGTTAGTAACTCTAACGTAGGGGTTGTCCGTAAGAAGTCACTTTTATTGATGAGACCGCCCTTGCACTTCTGTATTTTCTTATTTTTCTTGTTTCTAAACAATTTAAAAAATTAGGCGTTACATTGCTGAGATCTATAATACAAAAATAATAATAAAATTGTTTTGCTATACCTTATTGTTATATTATACTATTTTATTAAATTATAGCAAAATAATCTTATTACTAATTTTATTTAATTACTTTTGTCTCTTGTTTTTGTTTATTGTTTCCTTGTTGTGGAATAAGAAGCTATTTATTCATTCATAATAAATACCGATCAGCCCCTGTTACTTTCTAGTTTTACATAATGATTTGTTGTACATTAATTATCTACATGTAGGTGACGGTGCTATTTCTGCTTCAACCCCTGCGTGCCCAATATCAATAAATCAGAAATTCAACTAATATTCCTAACTGAGTCTGCGGGCGAATTGATAAATCTAGCCGTTCAAGCGATATGCAGATCAACATCGACATTCATTACCTAATTAAAATCGCAAGCCCCTTCCGCTCGCAACATTTCTCCAACGCGCTGCCAATAAATTTCATCCAGTCGCCCCATAACTATAACCAGTTCCTCGGGAACTATCGTTCAATCTGCCGTCGATGCCGTATGTTGATCCGGTCGTGTACCCGCCGCTCTTTGCAGACGAGCCTGTCGATTCCTATGTATTATTTAGTACCGCCATAGAGTGAGTGCGGCGCGACACGGCCACGAGCGTGTGTGTCCGCTCGTACACACGCACTCACACGAGCACACGCGCGAATGTCTCGAGCCACGTCAGCCCAGAGATAACGAGCTCACATATTCATAAAGAATAAAGAATTATCCAACGACAACTGCTTCCCCCTCCCCGACCCTTCACCCCCTTAGATTGTAATGCTCTCATTCACACTCTTCAGCAGATTTCGATCTATCCGTTCCCTTCTAAGACGCAAATGAGATAGACTTTCGCGGCGACCTAAAGAAATTGGATAATAGACTTTAATTTATTCCGTAGAAGAAATATTTCATTTTTCATCTCGATCCGTTCATGAAACCCTTTAGGTTCTCGCGGGCCGCCATTGACTAGTTTCGAAACGATCGTGTAGACTTAGTAATAGCAACCAGTTTTAATTCTTATGGCTTTGTTGCGAGGGACCATTTAGCGGTCGAGACGGGTCGGTACAAAGGCCATATATCGAATTAAGGGATCGGGATCCAACCCTCGAGACAGCATCTTTATGGGCGACACATTTGATTCGAAAACTTGTTATGCTTCGTCCTAAATAAATTATAACGAGAAATTGTAATCATTAAAAGGATATATTTAATGTGTGTAAAGGTGGACCGTGGCTCGGCGCGATGGCGGCGGTGGTCGACCGGCCGCGGCCTATCTCGGCCTACATGAATGCCTGCTCCCCAGAGATAGCGCGCAAATCTTTCGACCTTTGTCGCCACTTCGTTTTGCAATGATATAACGTGCAACAATTGCTTGCATTTTATGAATTATAGGTACCCAAACTTAACAGTGTTATTTATTATCTTTTTAGTCATGCATATCTTTTCAATTTCTAAAATACTGAAATGACAATCGTTTCAGTTAAATCACGTGAATCGGATATAGAATATAACCCACAATCTTAGATTTTTCTACTTTTTTTTAAAAGCCTTTATATAGGAAAACCCAAGCTTACATTTGATACCGAATAAAATAGTTAAAGTATGAAAATGATATTTTAAAGTTGTCTTTAATCTTTTTTTATTTGAGGTATGCAGGGTTTCCTTCATGATTCAAAAAAGCTGTCTTAGCCTTGCAACGGTGGGAATATTTTCAGGAGGTAAGTAACGGCCTGTTACTATCCCACTGCTGGGCATAGGCCTCCTCTCTCCATTTTTGGAGAGAAGGGTTGGAGCTAAGACCTACCACGCTGCTCCAATGCGGATTGGTAGGTTACACATATCCCTAGGATTCTCCAGAGATATGCAGGTTTCCTCACGATGTTTTCCTTCACCGAAAAGCGTGTGATAAATTGCAATTATCAATTAGACACATAAGTTTTAATAGAAAAACTCATTGGTGTCTGCCCGGGTTTGAACCCATGATCGTCTCTAGAGATTCACACGGTCGCACCGCTAGGCCATCACACCATTTTCAGGAGGTAACAGGTTTAAACCCCGGGCAGGCATCAATGAGTTTTTCGATAAAACTTTTATGCCAAATTGATATTAACAATTTATCACACGCTTTTCGTTGAAGGAAAACATCGTAAGGGAGCGCGGAGAATTCTGGAGATATGAGTAACCTACCAATCCGCATTGAACCAGCGTGGTGGGTCTAAGCTCCAACCCTTCTCTCATAAATCGGATAGAGGAGGTCTATGCCCAGCAGTGGGATAGTCATAGGCCATTATTTTATTTTTTATTTTACATCATGATTCTAGGTAATTAATGTGCTTTGGAGTTGCGGGCAGAAAATAGTCAATAAAAGTTTTTAAATTTTGAAAATTAAAAAAAAATTATACTTTATAAAAAAAATTAAAATATTACTTATACGTTGACATATTATTTAAAAAAAACTCAGTAAAATTCAATTATTTATCTCTTTTCCATTGATATTTAGTTTATCAAACCGAACTTTGCATCGGCTACAGAACTGGTTTATTCTGTACGCTGATAAAGTTAAGCATTTCAATCACATTCCTTGATTAAATTTATTTTTGACTCAAACAACAAATACGTTGTGAAGTAACATGTATGCAGGCAGCTTTCAAATTTATTAAAAGTGCCTTATATTTTTTTATTCTCTGCATATTTTGCATAAGATTAAAATAACATTAAAAAGATATTGTAGCCTATTACTCCCAGTGCTGATAAATTCCTCTTCCCTACTCGTAGATAATAAAATAGAGTTAACACCCAAAATACCATTCCAACCGGTTTTTTTGGACTGACCTTATTCTTTTAGCGCTAACAGGTTTTACAGCGTCAACGGATGTGACGGGCGAGCGCAGAAGTATCGACAAGATTACTAAATGCTTAGAGCACAGAAGCTTTACTATAGTCGGAGAACGGTCTTAAGGAGCCTGCTGAGACCAGACCAAAGTGGTTTAAAAGTAAAAACTTATTTTAGAAAGTCTCTAAATATATGCAGATTGTATCATAATGTTTTCCTACAAAACATTACAGTATTTTATCAAATTGAATTAATAGGTATAAAATATGGATAATAGTGACTTGCCCCTAATGGTACTCGAAATCCATAATCTACGGAAATATATGACAAAAAGGCGTGAGTGGTCAAGTTTTAGTGTTAGGCGATTGTTACCAGTGTTTGAAGCCATTTATTTATTTCTTTTTAAACATATAGTTAGAAAAGAAAAAAATTAAAAAAAACATATGTATAAAGGTGGACTTAACCCTAAAAAGGATGTCTTCCAGTCAACCTTTGAGTAAAAGAAGGAAAAGGACAAGAAGTAAAATAAGGCAATATAAAGAAAAAGATTATATAAATTTAACTATTTAATGTAAAAACTAATGTACCCATTATAATGGTAGTTATTTTATACCAAAATAGAACAAGGGAGAGTATATCCCTAGCTTTCAACAAAATATAAGATATATAATAAAATAAAAACAGCACACATTGTTTATCACGTCAAAACTAATATATTTGAATATAGCGTTTGTTTTATGATCAGAATATTGAAGGCACTTAGTTACACACAATAGTCTATGAAAGTTAAAGAAAAACATTCACATAATTAAAAGTAAACCCACATACGATATTTTACATCAAAAGTCGTGATTAATAAAAAGTAAAACCAACGATGTGTTGAATACAAAAAAAAGAAGCACAAGATGCGTTGAAATAAAATTTTATATAGTGATCGTTAACGCGACCCGTGTTCAATATTAAATGGACAGCGGCGATGGAGTAAAAATTAAAGACAAACATAAAATATAGGAGAGGATAGAATTATTTAACGTTGACCCTTTCCCACCAGATCTACGAGTAATAAGACTATCAGATCCTAAAACCTTTTTATGCGTGTGACACTATAATATTGTTTCGTCTGCATTCGCTTTATAATTAAACTAATATATTTTTGTTTTTTCGCACTTCTAGTAACTACATCATTACGCAATACTGTTTGAATTTTGGTTGCAGCTGAAATGTCTCCGACAATACAGCTTTAATAAGATGTTAAGACTTAACAGATTTCGCATTACCTCGTCCCTCTATAAAAGCTGACAGAGCATTTTTTTTAATGTACACACCCACAATGATTTCCCTTAAAATTTAGTATTTGTATCAAAGTAACAGATACTCAATATAATCATCATCTTCCTGCCCTTATCCAACTCTAAGTGGGGTCGGCACAACATGTTATAAACATGCTGTCACATGATTTGGCTGCGTTTTTACGACCGGCCGCCTGCCTGACGTCAACTTACCTCAGTCGTATTTTACGACACCTCGGTAAGAAAGAGGGTGGTCTATTCTACTAAACCGGATACCACACGGTGGGTCAACTTACCTTAGTCACCTTTTACGACACCTCGGTAAGAAATGTGGGTGGTACTATTCTATTCAGCCGGATACCACACGGCTGAGATACTCAATATAATGTATTGACAATATCTTTAAAATCCTACTAATACTATAAATTTGAAAGTTTGTGAGTATGGATGTATGTTTGTTACTCTTTCATTGCGAATCCGCTGAACAAATGTCATTGAAATGACACAATTATTCCTTATACACCGGGGTAAACCGCTTTTAATATTTAATTACGGTGCTAAGTTAATAAAATAAGCTATTAAAATATGAAATTAATGTAGTTCGTTTTCTATTATTAAATTATGTAGAATGTGCTTAATTGCTTCTAAATTATGATGGAAACGGCCGTTGAGATAGCAAATATGCTTATTTAAATAACTACCAAAATATGTCAATTTTTATTACGATGACGTATCATCATACGTCATCGTAATAAAAATTGCCTACTATCGCTATAAAACTATGTCAACACACACATTACCCACATTGCAGTGATGAAAGTGAAAGAAATTCGAAAGTTAGTATTCATAAAGGAGATACATATATTAAGCATTAGTTTTAATGACAGGTTAATAGTTCATGATCAACCTCGTACTTGATTGCTGATGGGTCTTTCCAATAAATCTGCATGTAACATGAACTTATATATAGGCGTCAATATAAAAATTGTCAACTGCACTTCATATTAAAGGCTATTGTTGCAACCTCTCATAACCGCCGTGTGGTATCCGGCTGAGTAGAATAGACTACCCTCATCTCTTACCGAGGTGTCGTAAAAGACGACTAAACTAAGTTGACGTCAGCCAGGCAGCCGGTTGTAATATACGTAGCCAAATCATGTGACAACACGTTTATAATAGGTTTTGCCGACCCCACTTAAAGTGGGATACGCGAAGGAGAATTATGGTTGCACCCGTCATAAATAATATTTATCCTGGCACTAACCAAAACTGTTATCGATAAAAAAAAATCACAGAGATATATTACTGTATTACTCAATTTAAAATGTATTGGAATAAAGTTTTGACAAGAATGATATAATTAATCCGATCTAAACTGCAGAAATTATTTTTCTAAAACTGAATCAATTCCAAACTTTGGACTTAGAATATCGCAGCAAATCTTCATAGTGATAATTAAACTAAGAAGCGAATATGAAGTTGCTAGTTGTTTACTTAAACTACGTCAAAAGTCGAAAAATTAAGAATGTCCTTGATCATTTACAATGCCAGGGAAATTTAGGTTTTAATAACAATAATTTTCAAGACCGTTCAGTTAACACTTTCTTGGCAGTTCGTACATTAATTTCCTCACACTTTACCGTATCTAATAAAAAAATCGTCAACTATCAGTCTGTCACGGCTATAAACATAAATACATAAAAGACAAAAACGATTTGATTCAACGTTAACCCTTTCACACTAGTTCGATTGACGGTCGGAATGAAATTCGATATTTTTTAATGAAACGTAGGCGTCGCGTCGCTTTGTCACATTATAGGCACCGTACAATGGTTTTATAGCTAAAAAACATGAATGAAAACCATATATGTCCTATAGCAAGTTGGATACATGAACTTTCACGTTACCAATTCTGTTAAGACGCAAGCGGAGATGGACTAATTTTTGAACTAGGTAAATAGATTCCTAAGAAATTATCACAAAGTCAAATTGTGCTATAAAAATTAAAATTTTTCTTCATAAATGAATCTCAATCTCATCTTTATTAGCGGTAAAGTCATATAACCTGTATAATTACAGACAAGTTATTTATTATTATATACTATTAATTTACAATTTGTGTTTAAATACATCAATAATATTATAAACACCAACGACTATGTATGTCTGACTATTACGCCTTAGCAGCTAATCCGCTAGAGTAAAATGAAGGATTTAAAAACCCTTTTTTTTCAGGAACAGGAAAAAATATAGTATATTATTAAGTGTATTTTAGGATTTAAGGCGACGCAAATTAAGCCGCGGATACTGCTTGATTTTCTTATAATAGAAAACCGAAATAAGTTATATTTACAGTGAAATCATTTTAATATAAATGACAGTTGAACGTGTACTTCTATTTGCCAAAATTTCATTGCATATTTTGGTTTCTGGTCTAAAAAAAATCACCTATGCCATTTCTAAATTAATATTATTAAACGGTGGTGAATAACATATTGTTTAATTCACTAGTGTTGTTTTTTTTCGATAAACCATGATTAAAAATATATTTAGTTATTGATATATAAGTATTATAAAGTTTGTACGAAGATCGAAAAGATAGCGCCGTTCGTTTTCCTGAGTATTTCATCTGTTTTAAAATAAACGCATCGAACACGCCATTCTAAGAATATCTTATCGTTATGATTCACCACTTTAGTAACAGCATTCCTACAATTACACCTGATAGAATGCGAAACCTAGGTAGACTTGCTATTGCTTTATTATAATCATATAGGAAGTTATATTATACGAAGAATATTGTACTTATCCCACTCTAAGTGGGGACAGCACAACATTTTTTTCTCCTCTATTCTCTCTTATTATTCGTCGAATCTGGCGCTATCTTTTATATGCATGTCATACTTCACAATCGAACTATCTCTTTTTAGGCCTTCCTCTAGTCACATATCCGTCAACGTTCACATTTAACACTCGTTTAGTTACATGATTTTCACCCCTTACTATATTTCCATACCACCTTATTCTTTTTTTTAATTTTCTATAATGGGCGTAACTAATATTTAGTCTTAATTTAATGTACTTTAAGATGTTGCAGAAAAATTTAAAAATTTTCATTTCGATTGTACTTAATTTTAAACCATAGACCTATTTTTTTTGCTATTAAAGGCTATCATCATCTTTATGAGCCAGTTAAAACAAAATAATCTTAAAATTATCTATTATTGCGAGTATGTCTCGGCACTGGCTAGATTATGAGTCGTTAATAAAGATAAATTTGAATATATTCTTAAATTCTGTATAATTACGATATTCAAGGTGTTAGGGAAGGCTACAAGGAAACTGGATTTTAAGTTAAAAGGAATAAATTAAAAGTTAAGTTATGAGCGGTCCGATCTAACATGAATGAAACCTCGTCCCGCGCCCCGCGCCCTGCTCGCTGTCCCGACCGCGTGTGGCCTTACAATTGCCTCGACAGAGCCGGACTGGTGACAGGATAATCTAATTTAGACCAATCAATGCCAACAGACAAAATTATTTTTTAAATTTTTCAACAAAATTTGTTTCTTCAGTCATCAACCAAATGAAATAATTGTGTTGCAAATTCGTCGACAGGTCATTAAAATTAATAGAGAGCAGATAGTTTTGTAATTGAAAAATCAAACATAATGTAAACCCACACTTTATGATCTATATTATCTTTTCAATCTCTTTACATAGATTCGATCTAGATCTTCATATAGTCCAAACTAAATGCTGCTCCTACTCTATTTACCAAATCAAATTAAAATAATCTTCATTCAAAAAACACTTCAAGCACTTTTGAATTGTCAAGCCGCCACCGCCCATCCTACTCTCTATTTCCAAAAATCTCATTCCCTTCCTCGTCCCAAATTCCAAAGGTTTAATCGCGAAAAGTATATCCTACTTTTCGCAATATCAAACCTTTGAACGGGTTACATCAATAATAAATATTACATTATATATATATACACACACACAATATCAATTAGTATCATTTATTTATGATACGAATAATGAATTGTTTAATGATAACTTTACGGTATTCTATATAAATCAGAAACATAATAACGAAATAAATTAACATATTTTTAATGTTAATTTAAGTATTTATACCTTGTATAATCTGTGAATATAGATATACAAAGAATGATTTTGCAAAATAAATTTTAGATACATAAAAAACTAATTTAGATATGAATATAGTGTTATTATTATGGCCGTTTAATTTTACGAACATTAGCGTGTAAAGGTCAATTCTTTGTATTTTGTTCAATGAGAAGCAATATTTTAATTTTGTAATGCATCCAGCCCTGACAAAAGGTGAGATGAAACGTTATCGGCGCTGGTAATCAGAACCCAAAATATTACGATTCAAAACTTGGTCAAGAGCTTATATCCAGAATATAGTAACTTTGGGCACCATTAAAGGGAAAAGTGGCCATTTATAACCCTGGCTCCGGAATACTTTATTTGTTTAGTCATAATAAACCGATGTCAATTAAGCGAGTTGGAAATTAATGTTTCTTTTTTGTATCGGACGAGGTATCATAATCTAAGAACCGGAGTTTTGTGGCCGAACATTTTGAATGCAGTATTGATTTATCGACGGTTGATAAACGTCGCAAGTTTATTGTAGCGAGATTTACTTGTTTATCGTTGAAAACGTAAGTTATATCATACTAATTATTTTGTTTTTATATATACTGAAGACTTGTATATCTTAAACATCGAAAACCTTACTTAACACCGCGTACTTTCCGGAATTGGAAAACTTTGTATATCGCCAATTAAGACAATAAAAAAGACATCAACCATTAATAAGAACCCCTAGCAGTAATAGACAATGAGATAGTATGAAGTTGTATATTACATGATACGGTATAGTATGTATTATTGTGCGTTTTGTCTCGGAGATAACGTGGTATATATTTTTGTTACTATTCTACCAAAACTAAAACCTATACTTCAATACTAATATATAAAGCTAAAGAGTTTGTTTGTTTGTTTGATTGTTTAATTGTTTGAACGCGCTAATGTCGGGATATACTACACCGTATTGAATTTTTTTTCAGTTTAGGATAGTCCATTTATCGAGGAAGGCTATATCACGGTAAGGTAAGATAAATAGGAGAGGAGAAGCAATAAAAAATAGTACGAAAACGGCAAAATTTAAATCTTTCCTTGCGTGCGCTGAGTAACCAAACGGTATTTAAAAAAATTAAAAATAATGTAGTACAAAGTTGTTCCTCTGTCAAAGTTCTAAATAAATGTCCGCGACAGCATATGTCTAGCTTTTAAGGTTAACCCACTTAAACCATTTTTATGGTTATCAAAAGACTATATGACGGTTGCACGCGGGCGGAGCCGCTGGCGATTGCTAGTGTCATCATAAAATTGCCTATAATGGCGGCATCTCTTGCTACTTTAGAAGCTAGTGAATGTCTCCTGCAAATTTAATAGTTCAGTACAAGTGTATAAAACCATTAAATATTATGATAGAAGCATATTGGAATATATCCAGTTTCAAAAAACAGATTCGTCGTTGAATAATTAGAAATATCGTGAGGTATATTTATTTTCATTCAATATGAAAATTCCCGGTCGTTATGTGTCGCAATTTAATTGAGATCTTATATTAATTAGGGTGCAATGTGGGGAGAGGCGAATGTGCCCGCCGCACGCAGCCTCCGCACGCAACATACTTGCTAAATATATTGTTAATAAATTTTTATATGTTTTATATGAGGTGATAATGCGTTGATCGATGGTTCCGTGCCCTGCAGAAGATATGACTGTCTCAAGTTACTATTGGTAGGGTTTTTAACATATCTACTTCATTTTTTTTCGAAATTTCTTTTGGAAATAATATCGGTTAGTTGCTAATTACTGCAATATAAAAATGTTCTCTTTCAAATCAACATATACAATAAAATATTTTTTCAGAAAATTAGATCTTCTTATATAAGATTAGGCTTCTGCTGAATTTGTTATTTCTAGCTATTTATTTCTATATAACCAATAATGTACTATAATTTATGTTGCTACCGTCGGTGTTTGTTTACTTAAATCCAAAAATATATTACCTCAATCTTTTTAAAAAAAATTTAAGGACCTCATAGTTAAGGTAAAATAATAATACTATAAGCTATAACGACATTAAGAAGTATATAATCTGTTCTAGTTTATATTAATACACATAATAGAAAATATATCAAATACTTTATATAATTTTTTATCGTCTTAAATTTACTTCACCCAATCGGAAATGTAAACAGGGGAAATAAAATACAACAGATCGATAGAGTCTGTAAAAGGGTTATTTAGTAAGTAATTTGCGCAGAAGGAAGATGAAGGTCTCCTAATACTCACGTATGAACACGAGGAGACCGCATCAAAAATTCGCTAAATTGAGATGTCAAAGATCGTTTATAAATTGGCATCCACGCTTAAAAGTTGTCCGAGTGAGTGTCCGATGGCAGATTTATTATTACAGGTAGGGAGCTCATCGGAGCTCGCGTGCCCGATGACGTGATATCGCGCCGTCACGCGTGTTTACAACAACCTTATAACAAGTTGTAAGCCAACTAACAAGCCAACTGCAATATCTCGCCTCCAACGTTAGTGTACGTAGCATGCAAGAATTTTATTATACGCCGAAATAGGCCGTGATTCTTTATTTCAGCTTTGTTAGTAGTTTTAAATGACTATAAAAAGAGGCTGATACAGAAAGCTTACTGTAACTATTGAGGATTACATATATGATAAGAATACGCGAATTTAGCTATTCTTTAACCTTGAGATAGAAATGACGAAAATTTACTAGTTACAAGAATTATATGTATTTTGAAAATCGCCGAAATTTGAAAATAGCATTCGCCTAATTTCATACTGGCTCTTCGCGGTGGAAGCAATTTTCCGGACCAACTGTAAGAGTTGACGATCAAAAGTATTGGTTGACAAGTTTACTTCAATAAAGAGTCTGCGGCGTAAAACTTTAATGATATCAGATACTATAGATGTTATAATATAATGTGATATAATAATTTTAATTAATTATCATCTGGTAATGATATGTTAAAGAGAAAAAAAGAAGCCTCCATATCGTTAAAACATATTGACGATATGTTTGCATTAATAACAGTTTCATCTGATGGTAAGTGTTGATGGTAAATGTTAATGTGATATTTATGGTATTTTCTAACTTTCTATTTAATACTTTCTTATTAGTTGATACTTATCATGTAATTAAACCGCCGGATCCCATAACAACTCACGTTGGTCCGTTAACCTAGGTAACCACAGTAACAGAATTTTCTAGAAAAAATTTAATTTATTATTGCATAACTGCTTAGGTAAAAAGCGAGTTATTTTATCACTCGGCCAAAGCATATAAAAAGTAGCTTGTTTTTTCTTTGTCTATGGCAACGTAGGTACATTTATATAATAACTAAATTCTGTATCAGCCAGAATAATTATGTATATATACTATAGATATATTGTGTAATGATTTGAATAAGTGTAATCATTCCAATAATGTATTTTGCCAACTGTCAATCTATTAGTGCCCAATAATTTGCATGCCATTGTAGTGTAGATTGTAGCATCAACAACTATTAAACCATTGGCATGTGAAAAAAAACATCAATCAATCAAGAATATTAATTGATTTCAATTATATTATTGGCTACGTGTCTGGTAATTTAAAAGATGATTAATTTGCTTCATACGAACGATCTTGCAATGCATTTATGTTTGTTTTGTTCAGTATAAATCAATAGTAAGATTTCAAATGCGAAAGTCAGTCCCTCGATCTGTCTGTATGTCGATTCGAAGTAATTGTGAAGTTTGGTACAATTCAAGCTTATATGTCAACCATATATGTATACATATAGAATATAATGATGTCCGTTTGTCTTCAGACAACAAGGAAAGACTCATAATTGATAAAAATACAAAAGAGGATATTTAAACACATAAGTTGATGCGAGCGAATTCTTAGAGGAGATGGTTAGCCGTCGGTCGCGGTTTTTAATAAAATTACTTGAGGTCGAATTTAATACATTCTCATGCTAATGGTTTAGTACTGACTAGTTTTGAATTTCAAACAACACTATGCACTGTTAATTAATCATGTTTGGATTATAATAATAGGATTCCAAAATAAAAGACAATAGATCCTTTGGTATCAAGACAGTAGTAGATAAGTATCTTTTTACTTACGTAACAAAATTCATTAAAACACGCAATATAAGAATTGAAAACATTCAATTCAGCCGATTTCGTGTTTGCCGTAATAATAAAGTTTTCCTAAATTGATTCCGGATGAGCCTCGTATAAACAGTAGATATAAAAGCGAGAACAATAAAAAATCCAAATGAGTTAGTGAATTAGCGATAATCTTATTGTCGTAATAAAAGTTAACTTTACCGAATATGCATTGTGTTAGTAGTAGAAGTAGGCATTACTTTGCGGACTTCTTTTAATTCAAATTAAAATTCAAAATATCTATCTTTAATCAAAATAATATCTTTATTCAAGTGGACTGTTTACAGTACTTTTGAATCGTCAATATTTTTAAAGAAGCTACCACTGATTCTTAAGTGTGCTCCTGCCGAGAAGAACCAGCAAGAAACTCGGTGGATAATCTTTTCAACAAAAAAATTATTACAATTTGATGGTAACAAGTTAATTGTTAATTACTTGTTGTACTTGTATACAACAATCGCGATTATTTTTATTCTGTGACCAATATTTTAATAAATTTATTTAAATAGCAGAAACCCCCAACGCTGCTCCAATATTTTTTTTTTATGTTATCCCCCGCTTTTTTCAAAGATATGTAGTATTTCTTCTCGAGGTTTTCTATTCTCAAAAAGATATTTTTTTTAATTAATTTTTTTTTTTAAAGATGCAGGTGTCCCAACGATATCGTTATAAGTTTAATATATCATCAACTGACCACATGTTTTCATCATCAAATAAATCAAATGTCTTCTTACTTATCTAGAATCTAGGGATCTTGCACTCTAAGCATTAAAGTTAACTTACGCTTTGAATTAATGCGTTTTTTGCAATTAAATAAATTTAAAAAAGAAGATGTTTCCCTCAAAATACATCATCACAGCAATTAAAGTTATAGTAAAAAACCAAGTAGTTACTTGTCACAAGATATTTTGTTAATATTTAATTGGTGGGCATTTGCTGAAACATGATAAAGCTGTAAAATTCAAGGGTTTTTAATTTATTACAAACAGCTTATACATCATTTTGATGCTGCATAAGGTGTTTGCACGTTTGTTCATCCTAAAATTTTCAACTTAAATTTAAATCAAAAAGCTTTTACTAAAGACTGAGTTATTGGAAACGAACCCACTACTATTATTGAAAAAATGCTATTAGTACAAATATAGTTTAATTAAAATAAAATATACTGTTTTAAAATCATTACAATCATTGACAATAAAAGTGTGAAATCAAAATACTTATACATATTTCTGTTCAATCAAGATGAATTCAAAAAATTTCATAATTACTTGTAAGCTGAGAAACGTGGCTCAACCCTCGACGACATTAACGGCACAATACTTAAAATGACAGACAAAAAACATAATAATGTCCTTTAAATATAATATTATATATCGTGAAACCAAAGCTTTATGAAACCCGATATTTTTGTCATATCTTGTTTTATTGCTATTGAATAGAGAATTACGGGCGTCGGTGTTCAGAAAAGCTATTCAATGTCATACGACCAACACAAGAGGGTAGACTGGAAATTTCTTAGTTGAAATGAAATGCCCCACGTAATTATAAAAAATAATCATATTTATATAAGAGGAAGGCAGAGCAAGTCGGCGCGCAGGCGTTTCCTTCTTATTCCGCTTTGTGTTTGAACATGTTTTTTATTGGTATAACAATGAACTGGGATATCTTGAAATAATTATTTAAAACTTATGTTAGTTTAATGTGCGATATAACACGGCCGGTAGTAGAAAGTAGAAAAAACTACAATTTACTTCTATTAATATCAATATAGGACGTAATCCTTTCTAGGTTCGCATCAAAATATTACCACGGGACGGTACGGCTTTTATAACGACACTAAGTGAGGTAGACTAGCACAGTCTGGAGTTTTACTAAATAAAGATATTGGTACTTCCTTATATCAACACTATATAGATGTGTATGCGATCGTGTGTTACAGAATCTCATTATAGGCTTCTTTGGAGGTATTAGTTCTTAGCGCCTAGACAAATGGATGCAAGAGAGCCTAGCCAAATGGATGCAAGTTATCATTGTCCTCATCCCACGCTTGCAGGAGAGAATTCTGACATTCGTCAACTTTGGCCCTTCTCCTTTTATATACATGTCATACTTCACACAATTCGTCCATCTCTTATCGGCCTTCCTTTAGTCACATATCCATCCACATTCTATTCATAGTACATCTATATTTATTATAAAACAAAGTCTCTAAAGCGTTCTGTCTGTATGTGATCGATTTTCTCAAAATCTCCTGATACTTTTTTCGTTTAGTTTTTATTAAAAGATAGTTTAATTCTTAAGGAAGGCTTAGGTTAATAGTACATTACGGTTTATGTAAGTTGGCAGAAACATTATATTTCTGACGCACTGAATTCTACACGAGCGAAGCTACGGGCACAGCTAGTACTATGTAAATAATAATGTAAGATCGCGAAAACAAACATTTTATGGTTTTAAATTCTAACTAAACTGGATTTAGAGAAATTAAAACTAGTGTTACCTGCGACTGAGTTCGCGTAAAATTTAATGTTGGAGGTTTTTTCCAGGTTACAAAAGAAAAACGGATTTTTTACCGTATAAGATATCCCCGTATATAAGCTTCAAATGTACCAAATTTCGTCAATATTACCCCATCGGATTAACTGTAAAAGCGTGACAGACAGCGAGACAGAGGTTCGCATTTATAATATTAATATGGATTTAGGTTAAAAGACGTGACAACATTCTTAACATACACTTACATACATCGATAATAACAGAACAGATTAATCCAATTTATAGAAGTTCAGTGAGCGTTAAAATTTCAATTTTTGCACAAATCTAGTCGTATTTAAAGTATTGTGTTACATGGTGTATTAAATAGCCGGTTGACAATGTCGTGCGGATATTAAGCCACAAAAAATGTCCTCGAATGTCCCGAGGATTTTCCGCTTCACGCAGTCCTGCACTCTCCGCGGCCGGAGTAGGCAGTTGACAAAATATTGCATTGTTCGTATAGATAATACGGTATTTATTTAAAAACTTTATTTAAATGGATGATTTTAAGCCCGTCGGGCTCATGCAGCTATTGTACTCGTCTAATGCGTATACAAATGTCGCAACATTAAACGTTTAGCATTTCTTCAACGTTATTTATTCCTTTGCGTATTGCTACAACGTTATTACTTCGACAGAATTAATCAAGAGAAGTGCCTCAACACTAGAAATACTTAAAGCACAATTGATATTAACAATGATAGGTTGCGGTTGATAGCGTGCAACAATTTATTACCATTATTACTTTATTCACTTCGTTATAGGCATCAGGCTATCGGCGGCAATAAATTTGAATTCTCTCTGTGACAATCTATAAAGGTAATGAAGGCAATCATCGGCGGGCAATCCAATAAAATAATAGAAATAAATTTGATATGACCGACATATGGTGGCTTTAATGCGCGGCGAACCCTGTTACTGCTGTCAAGCATGCGATAAATAGCTATAGCCTGAACTCCGCACTATAGCGGCCAAACGTTGATTATATAGTATTGGTCCGTTGGCTGACAATGAGAAACGTATAACAAAAACCAATATGTTCACACCCCTTTCTGTTTTCGATCCACTCTTATGACCAAAAAGTAAATTCTAGTTTATTATTATTCCATTAGCCGTCACCCCATTTTAAAAAATATGTCAACCGATGACGACTGGGGAAGAGCGGATATAATCTGCGAGCGAATCCGCCGGGGAGGTCGCGACCCGAGAATATTCAATGTGTTTATATAAAATAATTTTCATGTTCGACAACTCACGACACAATGCCGCATATTTTTTTGCTTTGCCGATAAATTGGAGGGATTATCATTTAATGGAGGGCTCATGTTCGTTGGGCTTGTCCCGATTCCCTACGACTGGCGTGATTTTATTAAACACAATATAGATGTATTGATGCGGATTTAATATTTTTACGGAGAAACAAATTATTGATGGGTAAAGAAATGATAATTTTGGCAATTGGCTTTTTAGTTTATTTAAAAAGCGTTTATCATCCTTCAAGGAAGATATTGATTAGTAGTAAGTAGATTTTGCCCTGCGGTCTCTGTGAATTTTAAAGGACGAGTATCTAGGTACGTGTTAAATCTTAACTTATTTTATGTCATTATCCTCCTGCCCTTATCCCACTCTAAGTGAGGTCGGCACAACAGGTTATAAACATGTCACATGATTTGGCTATGTAATTTATGACCGGCCGCCTGCCTGACGTCAACTTACCTTAGTCGAATTTTAAAACACCTCGGTAAGAAAGAGGGTGGTCGATTCTACTAAACTGGATACCACACGGTGGATCAACTTACCTTAGTCGCCTTTTATGACACCTCGGTAAGAAATGAGTTTGGTCTATTCTACTCAGCCGGACACCACACGGCGGGTCGACTTACCTTAGTCGCCTTTTACGACACCTCGGTAAGAAATGAGGGTGGTCTATTCTATTCACCGGAAACCACACGGCGGGTTATAGTTATTACACGTTGCACGTTATAGTTACTATGCCATAACAATATTTATATTCTCCTTACCCTAATAAACTGTAACATTAACGTATTTATACTAACAGGGGCTAATCTCTTATTAAACGACCGCAAAAAATTACAAATCTCTCAGCGTCGGATACATTTTTTTTGTTATGACACGGAAATTTAGTATAAGCCGGAGTATGAAAAGCAGTCAGATCTTATCGAGCTCGTCGCATCTCCCCGTTTTGTTTACTCTAAATATTTCGCGACACAATGAAATTACATGACATCTGTAGCACAAATAACGGGAATATCTTTATTCATACCGCGCCTGCAAACAGGATCCCCTCGCGTTTGCATTGTCAACGCGCATAACGTCTGCTTGCTGTCTCTATACTTATATTACCCTGTATACTATCATGTTTGTACTCACAATTTGCTATATAATAAATTTCATAGTGTATAAGGTGATCGTACCGACTCACATCTGTTTGTGGTCTCTGTGCTTATATTACGCTGTACGTTGTCACATTTGTACTTATAATTTATGAGTAAAATAATTTGCATAGTAAACTTCATTGTGATATATTTATATAAATCTCACAGTCGTTATTAGGTAACTTTTTTTAAATAAAGAAGTCATTAATATTTTGTTATTAAATAATAGCACAAATTTCATTAGTTTTGACCTGAATATGATACACGAGATTAATTTTAACAATATGTGCTAAAATTATATACACTTTTATATATATTTTATAAATAAAAAAAAAAACAATTTTACTAGGTCCAACTCTAAAAAGCTTGAAAATGAAATCTTATTCACATTAGAACATTTATTTACTGACATCGAATGGTTTCACGTAATTCAAAAATTAAGAAGAAAATACATCTTAAAAAATGTTTATGTATGCATAAAGTATAATAATTTTAACAGTAAACTTTGCATCTTAGGGGTAAAGCCATGATCATAAAAATCATAACTAATGCAACAAGATTCATAGATTAGTTATTGCTCTCACCGCGCAATACCAAACAAACGTAAAAAACAAGATAACATTATTTTATTACAAAAGGGCAAGGAAGCGATTTACAATAAATAACTCCAATATTAAAGTCCTCCCCCATATTGATATCAATGGAGCTGCGACAAATCTATATGCCCGCGGCAGTTTCAGATATCTCGCACATTTTATCTATTTTAATAACGTACACAAATCATACCTTTTTATTATAAAGAAAACAGAAAGATGTACATAATTATAATTTGATTAATCCATATTATACTAGAGATCACATTTATCTTATATTAGAGATATCTTAAGCCTAATTAGCAACCTTCACAAAATTTTCACCCCTTTCTCTTTCTTTATTTTAACGTCAAAGTATTAAATATGCTAAAAATTATATTCAATTTTCATAAGTAGGTTCTTCAAATGGATAGGAAAAATTAATATAACTCGATCGGGAAAAGTGCCTATATTTTTATACTCTAAATACAAAATTTTTATTTAGACAATTTAATTTTAGTTTATGATTTCACAATTAGGTTTTAACATAATTTTCTAATTTATTTGAAAAACAAATGCAAATCTTTGGGTCTCTTATACAAATTATTTTATTTTATAGAATTTTAAAAGACGCATATCTATATAAACATGAAAAGCTAAATCAAAAAGTAGAGTAGATTTTAAACTTACGCGATTCATACTAGTTAAAATATAAACAATCGGGTCACATCGCGATAATCTCGTTACCTTTGTATAAGGTTCGACGTTTCGGCAGAGTTGCATCCACCGTGGTCACGAACTTTTATGGTAAGTAAAAAGTATAATTTTTCAAAATCTGAACCAAATGTTGTCGATCTATGTGATCTCATAAAAACAGTAAAACAGTCATTTCGACAAGGAAACCTCTGTTAGTTTTCTTTGCAAGTCGTATTGACAATAGTCGCGTCCTCTCGTCGTCTAAGACACGGTCCCGCTACGCGGCTACCTGCTTTCTCCCAGAGTTGTTTACTATTGAAGTACACAACAGGTGTACGGATATTTAGACGGAAATAGAATAACGTATTCTACGCCGTGTAATATTCCGCTGAATAGAATAGACCACCCTCATTTCTTATCGAGGTGTCGTAAAAGGCTACTAAGGTAAGTTGACTCGCCGTGTGGTATCGGCAGAATAGAATAAGTACCATCCTCTTTCTTACCGTGGTGTCAAAATACGACTTAGGTAAGTTGATGTCAGGCAGGCGGCCGGTTGTAAAATACGTAGCCAAATCATGTGAAAACATGTTCATAACATGTTGTGCCGACCCCAGTGGGATAAGGGCAGGAAGATGAGAATATTATATCCTAGACTCTTTAAAGTATAAAAAAATATATTTTCGTGTTTTTAATGCTGCTAAATTGTTTTTACGGGCTTGTTTTTAGAACGACAGAAATTGATCTTAATTTTGTCTGGTTTATTTTAACTAAGACCGTCCTTCTTGATACTATCTTACTACAAGAAAAATATAAAATAACAGAGTTTTAACAGAAAAACTCATTTGTGTCTGCCCGGGTTTGAACCCGTGACCTCCTCGAAAGAGTCGCACGTTGTTACCGCTGAGCTATCACAGCTTCGAATGAACATAATAATACCTAAATATAGAGCAGATGATAACCTTCACGATATTGGTTGAAATATAAAAGAATTATGACGACAATAAATACAAAAATCCCCTTAAAGGTAAGAAGAATCGCACAATTAAGACATAAATCATAGAAAGAGCGGCATTGTGTTTGGAGGACGTTATGACTACGCGGGCATTCTGGGTCGGATCACTCTTGCCCCAGTAGCCATTAGAAACGGTCACCAATTTATCATTAAGGCAATTTTTACAATGATTGTTTGCCATTGTATTGACGATATCAACTGAGATATGCTCTACTATTGATTAGCTACAATCTTATATATAAAAACTAGCGGCCCGCTCCGGCTTCGCACGGGTATATAATATATAGCCTATGTCACTCAGTGAAAAAAAATGATTGAAATCGATCCAGTCTTGAGTTAATTATTACTGGCGATGTCTCACACGCGTTAAATTTGATACAATTCCCCTTTCCCTATACTATGAAGAGATCTTTGGAGTATTTATTGAAAAAATGTAATTATTTACGATATCACATGAGAAATTACAGTATTTCTCTACTCCATATTGAATGTCATTATACATTTAAATCTTCCTCTTTAATCACTCTATCTATTTAAAAAACCGCATCAAAATCTGTTGCGTAGTTTTAAAGATTTAAGCATACATAGGGACATAGGGACAGACAGAGAAAGTGACTTTGTTTTATACTATGTAGTGATTTATGTGTGTTTTATGTTCTTTATAGACTCCGAAACTGTTAAACCGTTCTTAATAAATTTTTTAGACAATCTCAAGAATGACCCAGCGGATGCTCATGTAAAGGTCGGTGGGTATCGGAGAATTTTTTAACTGCTGAGTTCTGTTTTAAGGGCAATTCGAAACCAGACTGAGCCATAGCAACGTCTGGTCCGACAGCTAGTAATTGATAAAATACTTATAAATACAATATATATATAAATACAATATATATGTTATGTATAATATATGTTGATAGCAAAAATGAAACTGATTCATATTAATATAGTATTTTTTTAATACTTATGGATTCACCAACGAGTACTAACATTTAAAAGTTTAACAACAATAATAGAAGTAGAGTATATTGTAGTTGTGCAGCACTGGTCAGTGGTCCACCCACGCACGCGGCAACCGACGTGGGTGCAAAGATTATTCTCATTCAATTGAACTGCATTGTGCGCCGGCGCATGCCACTCTCAGCCACCTCTTAATTACTACGCAGCTGCTGACCCACGTCCATCTGGAGCATCACCACCTACACCATGCCATCTACAGGGTGCTTGGTCTTATAACCTTGAAAAGCGAAAGTATATTGGCATACACCAATGTAAGATAAAATATCATCCAAGACATCGTTCATGATATACTCATAATTTCGCTAAATATGCTCTTGCTATATTAAAATAATGACTTGCTAGGTCCATGGCGAATGTCGCGAGTGCTATTACTATAGAATATAATATTAAGAATTATTTAGAATATAATATTAGATCGAATATAATATTTCCCGTTAGCGTTACGTTAATCGTTACGGCTACGCAATTGTTATATTGATTATAAATAAAATTAGGTAATGAAATATTCTAGAAAGCACAGACACTGCAAAACTGAACCAATGTAAAAAGGGAAGCGCGACGGCGCGACGACGATCGGTTTTTGTAAATATGTATATAATTGTCAAGAATAAAAAGTGCAAAACATCGACTTATGCTTCTGAGGTACCTACAGAAGTCATAAGAAGTAGACACGATCATTAATAACATTACTAAATAATTGTAATTTTTTTTAAAACAAATAAATACTGCACTCTCGGAACATCGCCATGGAAATGATTTTACAAATATTCTTAACACAACTTAGTCAACATCTGAAGCCACCTTTAGAGTTAAATAAGACCCTTGATCCCAAATTGATTTATCGAAAAGAATAAGAGTGTCCAACATAGCAAGTCTCTGCTACACACCTTACAGTGCTACACACATGTGTTGTTGAATATTAGTGGTGCAGAAGCATGAAAATATTAAGTATGTATTTATATAACAACAAAAGTAATAATAAAATTATTTTGCTATAAACTGCGATGAAGTAAAATAGAAAATATAAATAATGCTATATGTAGAGTGGACAATCCGTTTTCATACCTGATAGATGCTCCACTGTACATTTAGCATTATATATATTTTCTATTTTACTTCATCGCGGATTATAGCAAAATAATTGTATTATTTTTTATATTATGGATCTCCTCAAAGTAACGCCTACTTCTATAAATTATATTATATGTAATATATATTTAATGTTATATAAGTCGAATCAGCCTGTATAATCCGATATTCCGATGATCCGTGTTAATATAAGGTGAGTGTCCAGTGACAATAGAGTATTGGTTTTGAGTGGCCTGGCGTCCGCAAATCTCATTTGTGGATTTATCATTAACCGTATTTCATTCACCCTTGTCCGAAGCCTATTAAGCGGTATAAATTTTATTTCCGCCGTTCCTAATATCTTACGGTTGTTTGCTTATATCCTCGATACGAGCGTCGTACAACATTATTTCTATTTCATTTTCAGTTAAAGTAATATTTACAATACGGACCTTAAATAATTACATTATACTCGTTTATTAAAATTCAGGTAAACAAAAAAAAACTGAGTTTTAATTATTGTGATATTCGCTTAGACCCTATACAAGACAGTAATGACTAAATGTAACTAGTCATAAGAATTATATTTTTAAAACAGCAACCGCCGAGTTTCTTGCTGGCTCTTCTCGGTAGGAACAGATTTCCGAACCAGCAGTAGAGTTGACGATTCAAAAGCACTTGTTTACAAGTTTATTTGAACAAAGAATATTTTGAATTTGAATTTGAATTAAATTATTATTAGCAAATATTTTAGCTTAATAAATGAAAAATGCTTAGAAATAACTTTAATTTAAAATCTATTGTATGTACAATACAATAGATATAGAGATACAATATGTACATGTATAAGACGTTAATGTCATTTATTTTGTCTGAAAATTACTTATTCGCTTATATATATTGACAGATCAGAGGTAAAAAAATGAGTAAGTACCAGAATAAAATACTTATAAATTTTAAAGTTAGATATTATATTTATAAGCTCTCTCTGCTTTTAAAATAGACAAAATTTCAAATTTATAGTAACGAAGCGAATGAGATTTTTGTAGTTCCTTTTTTTCGCATAAATGATATTTAGACGTGTATTATTATTGGTATTAAAGTCTTCAATACATTACATGGGGACTAGAAAATCGATGTCATCGGTTTTTCTTAGGTCGTTACGAATATAAGCAGTTATTTCTCTTATCATTAAGGCTTATTTATAATACCAAGATTTTTAACAAGACGTCACACCATTTTTGTAGAATTAAATTTTGTATGTATTTATTAAATTACAGGTAAACATTTAGTAAGCACAAAGCATCGCATTCAACGACAATATATAAAACTTATTGATTAAAGGAAAAGCAATCACAAAATTAAGTCGTAAAAGTTGGAAAATTATTATCCACGTCAGAAATGCACTGGCAACGTGAGGCGTGCCCTAATCGCACGGCTTATCGACTGTAGCTTTTGTCTTAATTTGATGGCCCGTTATTTATGTGTATGCGTTGTGCACTTGCCATAAATTATACTAGTTTTGCTGCAACCCAATACTGTGCTCTGTCAAAATTCACATAAATAATGAGAAGACGCCAGGCGAGATGTTATCGCGAACTCGTGACAACTCTACGAACGAACGGTTATAAACAAAAGACGCACTCTAATGACTGAATGAGACATCGTAAAAACCTATAATAATAGGTCTACCGGAAAGTTCTGTCCTATAATGCAACGTTAAGTTTCAACACGTATGTGCATATTTATTTTAGACATATACGACTATTTATGATTGTCACAGTGTGTATACATATGTTACTTTTATAATAACTAAAATAAAGACGGCACGTTAAAATTAATATGTATCGCAATATGGAAATGTGCCACATGAGTTAGTTGTTAAGTGTGCCAAAAATGATGCAGATGTTAGTTGATGCATGAGTTATATGTCTGTAAGAACAAAACCTTTTCCAAAAATGGAATTTATAAATTGCCACAACGCTGGCAAGAGGTCATAAATAATAATGGAAATTACATTTTCCAATAATTATTGTTAAAAGTATGAAAAATTTATTGTTGTGTTTTATATTAAAAACAGACAGAACTTTCCGATAGATAGGGTTGCCACCCGTACTATATTATATAGTATCGTACTATATATTAGTCAATTATACTATATATTATATCCTCCTACCCTTATCCACTCTAAGTGGGGTCGGCACAACATGTTATAAACATGCTGTAATATGATTTGGCTGCGTTTTTACGACCAGCCGTCTGCCTGACGTCAAGTTACCTTAGTCTTATTTTACGACACCTCGGTAAGAAGGAGGGTGGTCTATTCTACTAAACCGGATACCACACAATTTACCTTAGTCGCCTTTTACGACACCTCGGTAAGAAATGAGGGTGGTCTATTCTACTCAGCCGGATACCACACGGCGGGTTGACTTACCTTAGTCGCCTTTCACGACACCTCGGTAAGAAATGAGGGTGGTCTATTCTACTCAGCCGGATACCACACGGCGGGTTGACTTACCTTAGTCGCCTTTTACGACACCTCGGTAAGAAATGAGGGTGGTACTACTTAGCCGGATACCACACGGCTAGTCAATTATACTATATATTATAGAAAAACAATATAGGACGAAAAATAATATATTTTATCGCTAATTCTACTGTCGCGCTTTTTTTTAATTAACTATGAATGGAACGCACCTGCAGCTCTGCATAGGGAGTTTTTGGACGAAACTCATTCATGTACGTACGGGGCTTAGTTAGTTGGTAACACTTACCAACTCCTTTACTTTCTCAATTAATGTTATGCGAACGAACATTGAGGTTATTTTCGACTTTTTATTATCGGATTAAAATTACAACAAAAACATGGAGAGTAAAGATGCTTCTTGTACGCCTTCCAAGAAGAAAGAAAGAAAAGAAAAAAACTTCAAAAAAACTCAACAAAAAAATAAACAATAATTGAAAATAGATGTGTACTATTTTTTTTCCTTAATTTCTCAACTATATATTTTTCCAATTAAAAAAAAAATAGAATTTTTATTCAAAAAAAAGGTGGCAACCCTACCGGTAGACCTAATATTTACGTGCGACTCTTTCAGTTGACTCTTTCAAAAGGTTTTATTCCTCGGCCGGGAAGCTCCCCCCACTCCCCAGGCGCCTACGCCAGTCGCGTCGCTATATCTGATTTATTCATACCACCCGAAACACATGATCGGTTTTTCGGATATCGGGTATTTTGTTATTTTTTTTATTTTATTCCTCTGCTACCGCCGCAATGTTTAATTGACGCGCATATTAATTCTGTACGGATCGACGTTACATTTTTAATAAAGCTTGATTGGAAACGTTTACTTTATGATAAAATTGAATGCAAATATGTTTTGTTTTAATGCTTTTATATTGAATACTTTTTAAATTTTTAAGTAAGTTTGTTATTTTATATAGTTTTATGGATTTATCTTTTATCTGTAGATAATATACCAACGTACAATACAGAGAAAAAATACAAAATCAGCATGTATCTGCGCAATAATTGCAGCTCTAATTCCTTCTTTCTAAATATACAGGACGCGTTTTCCCAATTGTAGGATATTTACAATATACCACGCGGTTTTCGGTGAAGGAAAAAAATCTTGGGAAATATTTATTATTTTTTGAGAATTTGAGAATTTCTGGGATATGAGTAACCTATACATCCCTAGCAATGTGATGGGTATTAGCTACAATGCTTTACTGTAAGACAACGCTGTAGCGGGCAGCTATTCCTCGAAGCCTGCCTTTTCCTTGTACATATATGGATATTAAAATCATATACAGCTAAAATTCCATACGCATCAGTATCTTCCCTTCATCAGTATCTTTCCTTCATCGTAAACGCAAATGATGAATTAGTTATAAATATTAATTAACTGCATAAAATCTGTTACAATTGCTTACGGGATTTAATCTAGCGAATCTTGTATTTGTAATTAATTAAAGTGATTTATATGTAGATACGAACAATAAGTCGTCAACATTTCTCGACAGCGATACATAAACTGTGACAATGATGTATAGGTACAAATATCGGGTTGCAATTAAAACTATTGCGACTTGTTAACTAAACTGTGTGTGGGTGGACAACTGCAGCAGATGTCCGACCCTTCCGACCTTCGCGCTCACCCCAATATCCACAAACCTATAGCTATACTTAACTGTATGCATTTTTTAAATCGATAATAAGTTTTCGATTGACTTGGCCTAATTGTTTTTATTTATACGGATCTCTAACAGCATTACATATTAAATAATCCAATATCCTATATAGTTTTAAATTAATTATGTAGTACTGATTATAGATGAAATCATTCTTAGTTACAGTTACAAAGCCGTGTGGTATCTAGCTGAGTAGAATAGACTACCCTCATTTTTTATCGAGGTGTTGTAAGAGGCGACCTGCCGTGTGGTATCCGGCTGGCTGAGTAGAATAGGCCACTCTTATTTCTTACCGATGTGTCGTAAAATTCGATTAAGGTAAATTGATGTCAAGCAGGCGGCTGGTTAAATACGAAACCAAATCATGTGAAAAACATGTTTATAATATTTTGTGCCGACCCCACTTAGAGTGGAATAAGGAATGGATGGAAGGAACGAAGGATGATGATGATAAGTTTTGGTTTGAATTGACTTGATTGTGTTCTTGTGTGTCTTCCAATATGTTGTTATCACAAAGATTTTATTTTATTTTTTACACACAGCTCCAGCGTGTTACGCACAAAAACTTTTGACTGTAAAACATTAGTAGAAACAGTAAAAAATATACGAATTAAATTATAAATTCATAGCATAGCATTTAAGAAACATCAATTTGGGGGGTCTATTATAGCATACTGGTCTGACGCAATGGATAGGTAGGTACCAACCGATAACGATTCAATATTTATTGTCACTCGACGTTCGTCATTAAGATAGTGTCAAAACTCACTGGCGCTCACTTACCGGCCGGAGCACTCATAATTATTACTAATGCCTTAAATATGTCAAAACAGGAATCCAGGTAAAAAGGCGTAATTTACGCGCGCCCGATAGAGATTTGGCAGTTGGCGCCGAGCTCGCCGGCCGCTTCGCGAGCGGGCGCCGAGTTTTTGTCAACCATTGTCTTTGATATAAATTTTAAATAGGAAATGTTCCTTTTTATGGAGATCTAGTTTATGGCTGACAATGAAGGTAGTATAAATCTAACGTCTGCGTCAATGTCCCTCAGCGATGATCGATCGATAAACATTATTTATGCACTTCCGTTGGACTCGGCCCGATTGGATGCTTTTGACGTGAGTGAATTCATAAAATTAAACTATGACTAAAAAATATAGTGATTTATTGGATTTATAATTCATACTAATATGACCGGCTGAGTAGAATATACCACCTTCATATCTTACCGAGGTGTCGTAAAAGGCGACTAAGGTCGACCCGTGATGTGGTATCTGGCTGAGTAGAATAGACCACCCTAATTATTTACCAAGGTGTCGTAAAAGTCGACTAAGGTAAGTCGACCCGTGGTGTGGCTGAGTAGAATAGACCACCCTTTTTCTTACCGAGGTGTCGTACGACTAAGTTATGTCAGGCAGGCGGCCGGTGGTAATATATCTAGCCAAATCATGTGACAACATGTTAACAACATGTTGTGCTGACCCCACTTAGAGTAGAATAAGAAAAGGAAGATGACGACTAATATTAATACAAATGTGAATATTCGTTTACACGTTTATTGGTCCTTCTTTCACGTCCTAGTGGAATAGCGGTTCGATGTGATAGTTAAAAGAGCTCTTAAAAAGAAGAAGGGCTAATACGTGATGATGGCTACTTTTTTCAAAAGAACAGTGGCGTGCAGAAGTTAGTATAAAAATAATATTTCTACACTTATAAATCCACGGGACGGTATGTTAACTTAATACTTGTGTTATGAGTACAGACAACTGGTAAATATATATTTTTTAAATAAATACTTAAATATAAATATACAAGAATCTCGACACGACTAAAAAATTATTTATGGAAAGTTTTGCCTCGTCGGGAATCGAACCCGCGACCCGCGGACGCTACTGACACTGCGCCAACGGACCCATCATATGTATATGAAATGTGTACGCGACGTTATTATGGTAATGCGATAATTTTTGTACTTATATCACGTCCAGTGGCAGCACTTGGCTCACTATTAAATTAACTATCTAAAAGAAATATGTTCGATGTTAATAATTATCATAAACTGGTGGTTCATTTGCGTTAACTTTTGTGTTACTAAACTATCAATTATATAGTGTCTTTTTCCTGCTTCTGGAGGAAAAGCCGGTATGTAAGCATCAATTGAGGCGGTTACAATCAAACTTAGCTATATCCAAAATAATTAAAATTGAGTAAAATGAAAATTTTGTTTTATGTTTTTAATTCTTGGAGTATCACTGTGAATATAAGTAATATCAATCTTTACGTTTCCTGCAAACTGTAATACAAATATTTAAAATTAGCTGACCAGCAATCATCATCAATTGTACCAAATATAATCATCGTCAATAAGATAATAAATCATACTAGATAAGACATCAAACTAATTATATCAAATTTGTATAAATAAAAAACTCTTAGCAGTTTTACATCGCAGTTTGACATAAAAAAAATCCATTAACGTTTCAAAACCGCTTTAACATACCGTATATATACTCATAGAAGAGAAATCCGTACAAAATTCACCGATGCTCTGTATTACATTCTCAATTCCACGTCCTCAAATTCGCAATATCAATACAAACAAAATTCCCATTAGTACAACCTCGCCGCTCTCCTAATATGGGAAAATGAAGTTCCACCATACGCACGTTGGTACGCGTCCCAAGTAATAACCTACCTGTGATCGCTCATTGAATTCAAATGAACCAGTGCGAGTGCGACCCACATGCCAACACAAATAGACACCACTCACGCTTATGACACATATTATTAACATTCTGATGTGAGGAGGCCTGTATCTATGGCTACTTTCCACGATCATGCAGAAAATAAATAATTGTCTCTGACCTGAAATATTTCCTAATTCAAATTTAAATTATTCTTTATTCAAATTGGCTTTTATTAACGTCAAGTTATCATGAAGCTACGCACTGGTACGTAAAGATGCGCTTAAGAAGAAGAACCACCAAGAAATTTGGCGGTAATTCTTTTTAAACATAATTATATAAATTATATAAAACTATCCAATTTAAAAAATCTTGCAATCTAATGTAATGCAAGTAGTTGCAATTAAAATCCAAGCTTTGTTAATAAAATCACACGCAACGAGAGTTTTAAAACAACAGTCTAAGCGCTTACAGAAAAGTATACGAGAAGGTAACTCAACTGAATAAATGCTAAATTATGAAAATATCTGAATAGCTATTATATATTATGGATATCCATAAAAAACAATATTACCCTTATTATAAATTACCTGAAACAAAAAATAAAAGAAACAATTCTCTCAAAAGAAGTAAACGTGTGTTACTATATACCTACTTATAAAGCCTTTATAAGTAGGATTGTATTATCACACGTTCAAAATTGGTTCTACTCAGTAAGCTTGGGTGAGAAATATGACAAAAATCCTAAACATCCTAAAATAATATACATCAGCAGCTTACAAAAATAATGCTTTGTTTTTTTAAAGCTGTTACAAATTGTTAGTTATTAAATTAATTATAAAACATTACTTGTCTGTCCGAAGGAAGGCTGATCGCAGTGCGACCGATCAAGCAATACTCGTAACTCGACGACACTAACTCGGGAACGTTTATTTTTATTTCCGTCCCCTTCCAACCGATCTCTAATGAATACGGTTTATCTTTCAAGTTTATATAAAAAATAAATCGCTTTTAACTGAAGAATCACGCCTTAAAAAAGAAACGCTTATTAAAATTTATTTCTTTCTCTCCTCGCGGCGCTGTCTTGTACATCGGCTCGAATAAAATTAAAAAGTCAAGAATTCTTATTTATTTTAATACAATAAACCGCAATCGCTGAATAAAGATAAATAAAAAGCAATAAAAAATAAAATCGCATTAGCAATAAACAAAATACTTCAGCGGATGTGGGCTGAGCGCAAGGCGGCGCACACTGGCATACATGGAGAGGTGGTGTCGTGTTCAAGAATTATTAAAATTATTCTTTAGCAATATTGCAGCACTACATATTATATTGTTTTTTTTTTCACTCAATTATATATATGCAATTTAAATTAATGTGACAGAGAGAGTTAGAAAATAAGATGTGGTTACACCACATATAAAGTAGAGAGAAAAAGCACAGATTTTTATTTCAAAGAATCCGTACCGGCAACTTAATAGTGATTTTAGTCATGCTACCAAGTTAAAATGGGAATTTTAGTGCTGTTATTTAATAATAAAATTAATTAGAGTTAATTATAGTTAAGTTTAAGAAATGGCATACTCTTATAGTTTGTTTGTCATCTTTTTATTGCATCAATTGCTGGCTCGTTGGAGCAGTGGGTAGTGATCCTGCCTTCGGCTCCACGGGTCGCGGGTTCGATTCCCGCCGAGGACCAACATTTTCTTTAAAAATGAATTTGTCGGTCTTTGAGCCTGGGTGTATATTTGTATTTATGTATGTATTTAAAAAATATATAAGTATATATTCACCAGTTGTCTGTCTACCATAACACAAGTATTAAGTTACTTTACTTTGGGGACGGATGACCGTGTGTGTAAGTGTCCCATATATTTATTTATTTTATTATTTAATTAATATAAAAATGGTGTTCGCGGGCTTATTACGAAATCGGAATCTCTTCCAGCCAACCAGTCTTATGTGGAGAATAGTATATAATTTTGTTTATACCATCGGGATAGAAAGATTATCGGGAAATTGTTTTTTTTTTTATATTTAACGGAATGCATTGAATTGTTCAATATATTTACGTTTATTTTTTTATTATTAAAAATTATTTTTCTTTGTGTCTTATGAGCTTTGCTTTTTTATCACTTAATTGACAAACAAGATTTTTTTAATAAAAATATGTAGTCCTCTAAACTTTCTAATACACGGCCACTCCACGGTAGACTATTGTCGCAGTGTCACGAGTGCTACACTCTGTGGCGTTTTCTTAATTGTGCCGAAATATTTATTTGATTGCGAACTTTGCGGCGCTGCCGTGCAACCGAAATGGTCATCGGCATCCCCGCGACCGCCACAATGGCCACTGGCTTGTTTTCTGCTGCGACTTAGACACTTGCGCTATTTATATCTGCAATATCATTTATATTTCCAGACGTAAGACGGAATAAATGAAATGACCCTTTATACTGCTGGTACAGCTACGGTTTATTTAGGCCACAAAGTTATCCTTTAACCAGTGACACGGAGTCTCAAAGGCGTCGCGCGGTTTGCGAATTCTTAGAATTGGCCACTTCCCCTTAGTGTTAATATCCATTTTTCATATTAAAAAGTAGTAGTACTCGTAGTAGTATAAAAAAACGCCGTGTGGTATCCGGCTGAATAGAATAGATCACCCTCATTTCTTAATGAGGTGTCGTAAAAGGCGACTAAGGTAAGTCAACCCGCCGTGTGGTATCCGGCTGAGTAAAATAGACCAACCTCATTTCTTACCGAAGTGTCGTGAAATACGACTAAGGTAAGTTGACGTCAGGCAGGCGGCCAGTCGTAAAATACGTAGACAAATCATGTGACAACATATTTGTAACATGTTATGCCCCACTTAGAGTGGGATTAGGGCAGGAGGATTTATAAATTATAGCTATTTTAATTGATATACCATTTGCATTCTATTCTACATTTTAGCATTTTTTCAGAAAACGGATAAAACGACATTTAAAAAAAAACTAGCTAGATCGAGTAGCCGAAAACTGTTCCGACCGACCTGTTCGTTCTGAACAAGATGAGTATGTAATATTTGACATGCTAATATACCATTTTTTATTAAGAACATTAATAATCTATTATAAAGCTTTTGCACTTCTGCATTTTACGGTAATATAATTATCGCTAGGAGCCTAATGTATATAATTATCGTATAAACTCAAATTATATTTCATAACCTTTATATTTAACATTTTTTATAACTTTAAGTTATATAATTTTTTACCTGTTAGTATGCATAGCTGAGCAAATGCAGAAATCATTTTCGAAAAAGGGTTGAAACTTAACCACCAAGCTGTTCCAATGCGGATAGGAAGACATTTTGAATTTTACATGTACCAGATAACTGTGTCGTTAATCACTCAGTGAAATAAAGTGTATCGCTCAATCTGGTTCTGATTAACCTTGGCAACAACCTTGCCAGTGAAAGTGCCGTATAAAGGCCAATCGAATCATTTCACGAAGCAGAAAGAAGAACTATAATTTTATTTATACTTGAGAAATCCATTGTTATTATCTTCACAGATTATTGTAAAACAAATAATTGTTAAATAAAATCTACAAATTCAGTGATTTACAACGTCCAGCTTAATTCACTGTGGATTTGCCGCGGAAAAAAATAAATTTGATAAATAATATGCAATACATAATAGTAAATATGTTTTATATCTCCGTCAAAATTATTGAATACAAATAATATATCGCTCATGGGCTGCCATAGTGTCAAAATTCAAAGAACACGTGTATTGGACTAGTAATGTTAAAATTCACAATATTATCAGCAGCCAAACCGGAAGAACTCATGATTCAATATTAGAGTGTTCGGTTAAGCAAATTAAAGCATTCTTATTTATTTTCCTTAGCAATGAAACAATTAAATCAGATTATCTCAAAACATGGTTTTTGAGTTGTGCTACCTTTGCAGCCTACAAGCGATAAAAGTGAATACAATAATTAATCAGCAAAAATATAAGCATTCAAAAAGTATCTTATATATTCTGATGATCAATTCTCAAAACAAACATTTAGCATTTCCAATGTAATAGCATATTATATTTCGTGTGGTGTCCGGTTGAGTAGAATAGACCACCCTCATTTCTTACCGAGGTGTTATAAAAGGCTACTAAGGTAAGTCGACCCGCTGTGTGGTATCTGGCTGAGTAGAATAGACCACACTAAAATACGTAGCCAAATCATGTGAAAAAAATGTTATATGTTGTGCCGACCCCACTTAGAGTGGGATAAGGCAGGATGATGATGACTGTAATAACATATTACGAAATGGAAAAAAAATAATCTAAAAATACACTCGCAACAAACTGCAAACTGAGCAAACACCTAACGTTGGATACTAACCTAACCAAGACTCTCAAGAAGTATGACTTCAATATTAAATTCAAATGCAGGTCAGTGAAACCACAACACGTTACTTGAAACTAATATTAATGGTTCAAAATTTCGTATGACATCAACGTCGACCTAATATACGCGCTGACGATATTTTTTAAAAGTTTTTATTTTAACTTGCATTGAATGTATGTGAAGGTGTCTTATTGAGTTGAAATTTTACATGCTGCTTCAGTATTGATGAGAATAAATTTATATGGTAAGCATGACCTGGTGCCAAGATCAGCTTTAGACTAGAAAACATCTCAACGGTTAACAGTAGGGACATGAAATTACGTTAAAAGCTTTTGTTAAATTTTTTTTTTTACATTAACTTTTTATTGTAATGCACGTCAGTTGGAAAAACATTTATATAAAAAACTTAAACTAACGAACTATTATTTTTCAATGTAAGCGAACTGGCATATATTACAATATTTAGTATCCTTCACAAGGAACATTCGTTTAAATTGAGATTGCCAAGATTGTTTTAAATTTATTTGGGACACGTCCTGGTTTTGAAAAACTGAATGGAATGCAATATATTAAATTGTTTTATCTGTGTACAGAATGTATTAAAAAAAGTTTTTGTGACCTCCGTTTTAAATATTATACAATATTAAATACATATAAATACTTCTTATGTATTTGACTGTGCCTTTTTCTCATACAATTTGTTTTTCAAACATTATATACATGAGACAGAAGCAATTTTTAGCAGATTGCCGAGCTTGCTAGGACTTCTTGTTTTTACCGCAAATATTTATTAAATAATGCATAAAAGCAAAAAATTAAAATAAAGACGATATTCACTCAGCTATAACATTTCACTTATTTTAGTTATTTGTTTGCTGAGATGATAATGATTTGCAAAGCCATCAGAGATAAAACATTTTATGATATAGTAAAATAATTGATAGAATTAGGCGTTACTTTGCGGAGATCCATAATACAAAAGTAATAATAAAATTTACTAATAGGAATTCTTTTGCATTTTATTTATCGTGTGAATTCAGAAAATACTAGCTGTCCGGCCGCGCGTTGCTGTAGCTCAGTCTGGGTTGAATTCCTCTTGAAAACAGAACTCAACGGTTAAAAAATGCTGCGATCGACACCAAACTTCACAGGATTGTCTGAAAATTTCAATTAAATCGGTTCAGCCGTTGTGGCTTCTATATAGGACATGTAGAAAATTATTCATTTTTATACATAAGAAGATAAGAAATACAAACATGTTTTAAAGGACCCCTATGGTCCTTTGGTGGGCGGTATGTTGTGTTAAGTCAGTTCATATATTAAGTCAGTCGCAATTAAACATTGAACCACGAAACACGTCTGTTATTAAATTCCTTGTCGCTCATTATAAGTAGAGGAAAAAGTGAACCTTAATTACGTCACCACTAACAAATATATTCTCTTTTTTATTATATCCTGTTTTTTTAATCATTGAATATAGTAACCATAGTTAAAATAGAACACAACGACGCGTGAGCCTTGTCCATCAAACCGTTGTCGTATCGCCGATCTAAATGGGCCACGGAATCAATACTCAATACATTCGTAACGCTGTAACTACGCCTCGTGCATGAAGCATTCACCGTGAGAGATGAAATAAAGTATGAAACGGTCGGCTCGCTGCGGACACAGCTGTATGGCGCCCGAGCCCAGGGCCAACAATCGAGATGCGAAGTGACGATAACGATGTCAACTAGCGCAGCCTATCCTCGCCGTTCCCATGATTTGCGATGCTGTTCTAATCGTTATAATTACCCCCTATCGATCAAACAGACGTATGATGAACGCGAATAATACCAAAACTTTTGCATATCCGCCATAATTAATATTAAAATCCGAAAGTCTATTTTTGTATCTGTTAAGTTTTCACAGCTAATCTATGGGACAAATACTGACGTTATTTGTCACAAAAAAAGCTACACCGATACATCGAGATAAAATCATCCTCCTGTCCTTATCCCACTCTAAGTGGGATCGGCACAGCATATAAAAATTTTTCACATGTTTTGGCTACGTATTTTGCGACCGGCCGCCTGCCTGAAGTCAACTTATCTTAGTCGTATTTTACAACTCCGCGGTATGAAAGAGGGTAGTCTATTTTACTCAATCGGATACCACACGGTAGGTCAACTTACCTTAGTCGCCTTTTACGACACCTCGGTAAGAAATGAGGGTGGTCTGTTCTACTCAGCCGGATACCACACGGCGGGTCGACTTACCTTAATCGAATCAAATCAAATCAAATCAAAATCCTTTTATTTACTCTTATCACACTTAACTACAAACAAAAATAGAGTAAACAATACATAACAGAAAAAATCGCCTTTTACGATACCTCGGTAAGAAATGTGGGTGGTACTATTCTATTCAGCTGGATACCACACGGCGTATACCGATACTTAATATTATAAATCCAAAAGTCTATGTGTGTGTCTGTTACGTTTTCACGACTAATCCACTGGAACAATACTGATGTTATTTGTCTCAATAAAAGCTACACCGATACATCGAGATACACTGAGCTAAAATGTAAATAAAACAAATATAGAAAACTATATAAAGCTGAAGAGTTTGTTTGAACGCGCTAATCACAGGAACTACTGGACCGATTTGAAAAGATTCTTTGAGTGTAAGATAGTCCATTTATCGAGGAAGTATAGCCTTCCTATATAACAGGCTATATAGGTTATATAACATTACGATGAATATATAATATGAATATATAATGAAGCTGCACTATAATAAAGCCTAAGCTTACACTATAGTCTATACTAATGTTACAAATTCAGAACTCTCTCTATTTGTCAGTTACGCCTTTGCGGCTAACCCCTTGGGCTAATATAGATGACATTGTACAAGGTTAACCCACTCTAACCGTTTTTATGGTTATCAAAAGACTATATTACGGTTTTAATCCCTCCACGCGGGCGGAGCCGCTAGCGATTGCTAGTACATAATAAAAAAGATATCACAATTCCTATACTTCGAGTTACGGCTATCTATACCAATTGAACAGACTAGTTTATCGCTGTGTATACATCCCAAAGAAATATAGTTTGATATATTTACCAAACAATAACAGAGATCGTTTTGGCATTCTGTTTTGAACATTTGAACATTCTGTTATATTTCGAACACATCATCACTGCTCGGTAGATTTACGATTTCAGTGTTACAAGTAGAAACTTCGTCCGACGTTCGGCATCTACGCAAAAATATACTTTAAAAAATTGAGGTAACCTCATAGTTGCGCAATTTCACGTGTTTATAAACATTTTATTACGTTTATGTAGATATTTTATTTATTACGATTTGTATTTACATCTACGCAAAAATATGCTTTAAAAATTGAGGTAAACTCATAGTTGCGCAATTTTACGTGTTTATTAACATTTTATTTCGTTTATGTACATATTTTATTTATTACAATTTGCATTTGCATCTACGCAAAAATAAGCTTTACAAATTGAGGTAAGCTCATAGTTGCGCAATTTCACGTGTTTATAAACATTTTATTACTTTTATGTAGATATTTTATTCATTATAATTTTTATATTGTAAATTTGTCTAAAAATTTGCAATAATCTGTGTGTTTCGTATATTATTCGCCGTATACAGAGAAATATCTGACAAACGCATAACTATAATCTAGGAAAACTTAGATTGAGAAAGAGCTGAAATAATCTTTCTTCACTTTTTGTTTTGATAAACAATGTTTTTTTTGTATATATTATTAGGTTTCAATAGGGTGGTATCCGGCTGAGTAGAATAGAGCACCCTCATTTCTTACCGAGGTGTCGTAAAAGGCGACTAGGTAAATCGACCCACCGTTTGGTATGCGATTGATAAGAACAGAACACCCTCTTTCTTACCAAGGTGTCATAAATACGACTATAAATATGTATAAATAAAATAATAAGTTGTGCCGACCCCACTTAGAGTGGGATAAGGCCAGGAGGATGATGATGAGATGTACCGATAAACTTAGATAACTATTAAAATAAAATATCAACGATTAACATTAATCTCCAACTTCAGTACGCCGACCGCAATCTATGAAAATATAGTTTGAGAATTAGCAGAGATCATTTTTGCACAATTGACGTGTTTATGAACGCTCCGTTATATCTCTTTGATCGTATCTAACTTGTCACGATCGCTTTTTATTCGACTTTTTACGACTAGAAATAAAGACGTTCGCCGATCGCTAGTTAATGTTATAATGTTATCGCTCCAATTTTCGTGTATATAACTTTCGTTTTAAACCATATCCATGGTCCGTCCTAACAAAGCTGACTAATTATCGTGGCGCGGCGTGTCGTAAAACAGTGCATATTGACGGAATATAGAGAGGCCGGCACACAGTGCTTAATGACATTAATCACATTGATTTATTGTGGTTCCGAGTTATTACAGGCCGGGCGCGGCGCTTTGTGTGCGTGCGTCTATACAGGGATGCGTGTTTATGTGGGCCTACTTCTTCTAGTCTAATAGGAAGACATACACACTGTATATTCAAATTCAAATTCAAAATATTCTTTATTCAAATAAACTTGTAAACAAGTGCTTTTGAATCGTCAACTCTACTGCTGGTTCGGAAAGCTGTTCCTACCGAGAAGAGCCAGCAAGAAACTTGGCGGTTGCTCTTTTAAAAAAAATATAATTCTTAATATTATTTACATTAAGTCGTTACTGTCTTGATAGAACTATATGTATAGTTATATAGAACCGGCTATAAGTAAGTAGCGGCCTGTTACTCTCCCACTGCTGGGAATAGGCCTCTTCTCTCCGTTTTTGGAGAGGAGGTTTGGAGCTAAGACCTACCTCGCTGCTCCAATGCGGATTGGTAGGTTACACATATCTCCAGAATTCTTTAGAGATATGCAGGTTTCCTTACGATGTTTTCCTTTACCGAAAAGCGTGTGATAAATTGCAATTATCAATTAGACACATAAGTTTTAACAGAAAACTCATTGGTGTCTGCCCGGGTTCGAACCCGTGACCTCCTCGAAAGAGTCGCACGGTGTTACCGCTGGGCTACCACAGCTTATACCGAACAGAACCGGCTATACTCACGTCTTATTCTATCGAGTTAGCCCGACTAGTTTCGAGCCCATCCGGGGCACTCACTAACTCGATAACTCTATAGAACGCTAACGATAACTCTATATCGCTAACTCGATAGAATAAGACGTGAGTATAGCCGGTTCTATACATTAACTATGAATACTACTCACGATAGTTTAAATTTAAAAACATACAAAGTGATTTAAGTTCCTTAACATCACAACTTCTCATAAAACAATAGAGCTGAAAATTTAACGGACAATAAAATTAAACTTAATTTAAACCGTAGTAATAAAAATTGTATTGTGTATTCCACAATTTCGATTTTCAGTTAAAAAGTATTGTACTGATCTTGAAAATGGGAGCACCCTGGATATTGAACGTGTTCGTGGACGTATATTTAAACATGTGTGCGTGCACGGCATTAGGCAACAATTTACGCTGTTTGCGGCGTGTTAATATTGATTGGCTCGCTTTATTTCGACTAGCGCGAATCTATCCGCTAAACTAGCTCATCACGCGACATTGTAAAAATAACAACCGTCACATTATTTCTAATCTAATAAAAACAATGTCAAATAAATCTATCGATTCACCTGATGATCGGTATCGTTTAGGTATTAACTATCTTTAACGATTCAACAGTGTACTGCTGTAAACAGCTGCTATTCAATTTATTATCCAAATTACATCTTCTTCTGGTCTGCTTTAGAACTGTTTAGATTTGTGCAGTGTATATTTCATACGAGCATAGATAGATTCACTATTAATTAGGTCTATCTTGATCATAATGGTCTATATCACCCAAATGATAATAGTTGCATTAGCTAAGCAGGTAACTAACTCTCAAGGATTTAAAAGTGCAGTTCAAAGCTTGTAGTTAAAATTTCTCAAAGGTAAAATATCAACAATTTGGAATTGGTAATTGGCTGGCTTATAGACATTTTTTGTAAATAAAAATGATTAGGATTGTGGAATGTATCTTTAAAGAAATTAAAGATACGTTCCATATACTTGATTAATCCTTAACCGTTTTAGTTCCACCATTTAATCAGTCAATTAGCTAAAATCTTAATCTTGCATTCTACAGCTTTAATTGTGTTTGATTCGTTATATTAGTATCAAAGAAACTTATCATCCTCCTGCCCTTATCCCACTCTAAGTGGGGTTGGCACAAAATATTATAAAATGCTGTCACATGATTTGGCTACGTATTTTACGACCGGCCGCCTGCCTGACGTCAACGAATTTTGGTATTTTAATCGTATTTGACGACACCTCAGTAAGAAATGAGGGTGGTCTATTCTACTCAACCGGATACCACACGGCGGGTTGACTTACCTTTTAAAATCAAATTGTTGAGATTAATTAAAAAACTAATACTCTTTATCTTAACTGTCAAATATAGAGTTACATATATCACAATTAAGCCAAAGACTTAAACTAAAAATTTTAATACATGTTTTCACAAAACCGCTCACTCGTTGCCACCCATTATATCAAGCTTAAAAATCTATAATTGCCAATCTTCTCTAGCTAATAAGTGTTCCTGTAACCTATATATCGAGCGATCAAAAACATTTAAATATCTAGGTATAATAGTAGATGAAAGACTTAATTTTAAAAATCATATTATGGCTTTGGCTAGTAGAACTCGTAGACTTGCAGGTATTTTCAAATTACAACGGAAATGTGCGGAAAAAATAAAAAAAATTAATACATTCAAATTCAAATTCAAAATATTCTTTATTCAAATAAACTTGTAAACAAGTGCTTTTGAATCGTCAACTCTACTGCTGGTTCGGAAAGCTGTTCCTACCGAGAAGAGCCAGCAAGAAACTCGGCGGTTGCTCTTTTAAAAATATAATTCTTAATACTATTTACATTATGTCGTTACTGTCTTGTACAGGTTCAAAGAGAGCTATATCCACACATTCTTATCTTCTAAATAATCTTCAAGAGTATAGTAGGCTTTCTGTATCAGCCTCTTTTTAACAGTGTTTTTAAACTGCTGTAATGTAACATTAATCTAGTAAATACGGGAGTAATAATCACATCAAAGATTAAACTGAGAATTTACAAGATTGCGGGTAACAATTCCCCTTGTATCCGTGTAGGCGGAATGTCAGCCTTCCCGCAACCTACTTCAGCCATGGGAACCGTGTCTCCGCTTATAGTTCTCGAGTCGTGTTTACAATGTCATTTTACGTGTCGACCGCACTGACCACGTCCCCGAGTCGCGGACGCGCTCGCCGCATATCAATCGAGGCATTATAATTTCATAATGCACGCTTGTCAACGTAAATAATACGCAAAATTTATGTTACGAGGTTCTCACCGTTCGACAGAGGCGCAATGAATACTTAATGGGCGATCATTAAGCACGAAACAGTGAGCGTTCTACTCATATTCATTTGAAGACGTGAGTATAAATTCAATTAAGCGTTTCGTACTAAGCTACCTTAGATATGCCGTCAGTCAGAATATTACAAGGGAATGTCCGGCGTATCTTAATATATTAGCGATCAAATTGGCGATAACGGGTTTAATATATGTTGTAATTAGCCGTTTTGCCTCACGTACTACGCACCTACTGCTAAGTACTCGCTCCTTCCAGTCGTGAGCGAATTCCTATTTGCATATACCCTAGCACAATATTTATGTGCTGTCATAGGGAAAGCATCTATTTGCATTTTTGTATAATTGGAATACCTACGTGACACGTAGATGTGTGAAGTACAAAGATTGGACGATGGATTAAACAATCAGGGATTTTAAATGCCGTCCGTATATTTAGGCAGTTATTTTTTACCTCATACTAAAATTATCCTCAAAAGCTTTTTCAAGGAAACGGTATGTCTGATGTAATATAATGAATTTAAAACCTAGTATGACTACAATTTTAAAGATTACATTGTTACTAAGCATCAATGAATTAAAGCTGCAAGAAATATTTTACATACAAAGAGTGGTTTTCAGAGTTTTCAGATACCATAGTGCCATTAAAATCTTTATGAACAACGACATCAGCCATCATTATTAAGTGGGGTCGGCACAACATGTTATAAACATGTTTTGTGTTTCATTTCATTTCATTTTCATTTCATGTTGTCACATGATTTGGCTAAATATTTTACGACCGGCCGACTGCCTGACATCAACTTACTTTAGTCGCCTTTTACGACACCTCAGTAAGAAAGAGGGTGATCTAATCTGCTACGCCGAAAAACACACGATTTCGCAAATCTATAACGTAAGAACAAATAATTAATAAACATAAATTTAGTACCATTGAAATCGCCATTCATAAATATAAGGACGGAGGTATTGCGGCCGCGGCGGAAGTGAGTCCATCCATCATCCGCCCGCCCTGGATAAAAACGCTCGTTAGCCACCCTCCCCCTGCCCTCCGCCCCTACCCCCACCTGCTCTATTAATGTTCTACTCAAGTGCCTCTATTACGCCTGTCATTTATTATATCCATTTTCGCGAATTACCTGATCTCATACAATGTTCTTCATTAGTGGCTAATGATTATAATGACCGTAATAAAACAATAACAATTCTCTATACTTAATAATATCACATAAAAAAGAACGAACTCCACGAATTCCAAAGAAGCTAGACCTTAAAGTAATTGATATAAAGGTAATATCAAGACATTATTTTAAGAGAAATACATTGTTAATCGTATAATATATTCATGTTATATACGAATGTGTGCTATTTGTGGTTCTTTTGACGACCGAGCGGAGCAATGGATCTATTTGATTGTTAGTATGGAAATTGCTCTGGAACGTGATATAAGTGTTAGCAATTTTAATATTTGCATAATAAGATAATAATTATTGTATTCAGTTCAGTATTATTGTATTCAGTACAATATTAGTCTCAATATTGTAATCTCAACTTAAGATAATATTTAAAAATAGAAGTTGGAATTCATTTTGGCGGCATTCTGTTCTGACTATAAGTAATTGTTATTAAAGTAATTAAGAGTAATAAGATGTTTTAAGAATTGTTTGGATATGTTTTAGAAATCTTTTCTAAGTATTTTAATATAAGTAACTTTATATTTTAATACTGAAGCCTACGCAAACAAACCTCTTTAAAATTTTATAGCGTCACTGAGTAAGCTTAGAAGGTCTATATGTATCATAGTCAAATACTTCAATGAATTTCCCAGTTTCTACACACTGTCTCTTAAGTCAATCATGATACATCATCATCCTCGTGCCCTTTTATCCCACTCTAAGTGGGGTCGGCATAACATGTTACAAACATGTTGTCATATGATTTGGCTACATATTTTACGACCGGCCGCCTGCCTGACGTCAACTTATCTGTCGTATTTTACGACTCCTCGATAAGAAAGAGGGTGGTCTATTCTACTTAACCGGATACCACACGGCGAGTCAACTTACCTTAGTCGCCTTTTACGACACCTCGGTAAGAAATGCGGGTGGTCTATTCTACTCAGCCGGATACCACACGGCGGGTCGACTTACTTAGTCGCCTTTTACGACACCTCGGTAAGAAAAGAGGGTGGTACAATTCTATTTAGCCGGATACCACACGGCATCTTAGAAGGTCTATTAGTATCCAATTAATTTCCCAGCTTCTACACACTGTCTCTTAAGTCAATCATTGTACATCTGACTTTATAAAGTGACAGCCCTAACGCTATGGATAAATTTCAAATAATACTGAAATGGAAAACAGCCATAAAAACACAAACCTCAGCGTATAGTGAATAGTTCGTAGGTAAACGTATCTATAAAAGTGAATAAAAGTTTCAAATAAATCCGCAGTCTCGAGGGCGTCTTCAAGCAAACCCCGGATTGACGCGAGGGCGACGGCGCTTCGTCGAGATACGAAAACTCGCTTATAAATTTTATACGGAACCCGGCGGGTATTAAAATTATTATGAAACCGCGGTACTGCGATAAGGCGGGATGATACCGGCTTAACACCCCCCATCCACCCCCACTAGCGCACGACACTCGAATGCCTTACCAGCGTGTATCTAGGTACATGAAAAGTTGCTTCCGAGGTTTATGGACAAATTTGTAGTATATTTTTGTTTATATTTACCGCATAACCTAAATAGGCAATATTGAAGAAGTGTCATAACACTTCTTCAATATTGCCTATGTTCTTATGACAATTAAAAAAGTTTAAATATACTCAGCTAAGATGCTAAGATATATAGCAATAGCAATGTATATAGAATTTATATAATAGGTAATAATTTTATATATATTTCAACATATCGTGGTGTAGCTGTGTGGTATCCGACTGAGTAGAATAGTACTTCACTTCTTCAATATTGCGAATGTTCTTATGACAATTGAAAAAGTTAAAATATATTATACTAAGCTTAGATGTAAGATATATAGCAATAGCAATGCATATATATAATACTAATTTTGCATATTTCATCATATCGTGGTGCCTCTGATCATTTGTAAATAACTTTAAGCTAAGATGCTTAGTTACAGGATAACAATCTCCATTTCGATTTCTGCATAAGTAGATTTAGCTTACTTGTGTATTTGTATACAAATATAAATAGACAACTGACTTAGATTTATAAACGATAAAATATTAGACTTATAGACTCTAACTCTGACTCTAAAACTCTTTTTATTTGATTTGATTTACTATTAATCTTAAACGTTAACGTTATATAACGCGAGTTAACGTTTAACGTTATATGAAATAAATAATAATTATATTTAGTAAAATAAGACTACAAAAAATTATATATTAAAAAAAATTAACCTTAAATCTCTTTCGGGCTGACATGTACTGTAAAAGCCCTTTAATCACAGAATAAAAAAAAATAAAAAAAATCTCTTTTAGTTTGATCAAAAATAATCTTAAACCGATAGACTTAATATTTTTAATGGATAATTGTTTGTTTGTTTTATGGATGAAAAAAGTATAAAGAAGAGGCAACGATCATAACGTGCTCTTATTGATGCTAGATCTAACAGTTAGTTAGTATCTAACAAAAAAAACGAAAAATATATAAATGCAGATTCTAAACTCATTTAGGCCATATTGTAATATGTGAGTTACCCTACTAGGTTCTTGTCAACGATATACGATACGATACGCTATGCACACAAGCTTTCATAAGGAACCTACCACTGACTCTGACTTGCCCGTGTTTGAATCCGTAAATTATACCGTATGCTAATTATGACCAAAATGAAAATAAGTTTTAATCACGAAATATTTATTTCTAAAAAGTACGTTTTATAATTCACATGAGGAAATACTGGAACTTGATACATTAACCAAACGAAGTTATTCCAACGATGTAACGTCGTCGGGTAAGTTTATGCAGAAGCTGCAGCGGTAGGTATGTCGAACGACAATTATAACTTTGTCCCCGGACGCGACTGTACGTTCCACTGGAACAAATAAAATATGTCCGCGGCAAGGGAGCGGGAGCGAGGCTCGAGACAAAGATAAGCTTAACCAGCACGAAATTATGAGCGTTTAACTGTTTCTAGCTGTAGAATCTGGCACGGGCGCTTCGCCGGCTCGCCAGCGCGCTATATTTATGAGGGGGTGGCTGCGCGCCTCCTTAGATAGCGCCTTCCCCGGAAGAGCCCCGAGCCTCTGCCCGCCGCGTCCTATCCTGGCACTATAGCGGTCGCACTACACACTGTCCTACATGCCTGGCCACCGCAACACTACACATTGCGTACAATTTACACAGGAAAATATTTTTGGCTTTGCCATTACAGCAGTTTAAAACACTATTAATAAAATGCTAATACAGAAAGCCTACTATACTATTGAGGAATACTTGGATGGTAAAAATGCGTGGACGTAGCTATTCTTCGATCCTGTACAAGACAGTAATGACTAATGTAACTAATGACTAATGTAGTAATCATTCATCCTCCTGCCCTTATCCCACTCTAAGTGGGATCGGCACAACATGTTATAAACATGTTGTCACATGATTTGGTTACGTATTTTATGACTGGCGAGGTCGTAGAAAGAGAAAGAGGGTGGTCTATTCTACTTAACCGGATACAACACGGTGGTTCAACTTGCCTTAGTCGCCTTTTACGACACCTCGGTAAGAAATGAGGGTGGTCTATTCTACTCAGCCGGACACCACACGGCGGGTCGACTTACCTTAGTCGCCTTTTACGACACCTCGGTAAGAAATGAGAGTGGTACTATTCTACTAAACTACAACTAAACTCCAGACATCTCTGGGTTGGGACCTCTCTAAGAGTGGGCTCTCCCCCCGCTAATAGATTCATCGAGAGCATCAGATGCATTGACATCCTCAGGGACCTTTTCCCTTTATCCCCTTATATCCCTATTAGGACGGCAAACAATGGACTCGAGCGAGTCAATAATCTAGCGCGATGACGCTGTACAAGCCGTTAGGACTATTACCATCTCAAAAAAAATCAGATCCTGCCTATGGATCTGTTGACGTCGTGACAACCCGAACAAATTGCAGACTTTTTTTATGTAACTAAAAGATATTTACTTGCTGCAGAAACTTTGAAATCTTTATATCGTCTAGTTGTATATGTGAGTAACAATGTAACGGAGGGTCACGTTACTTTATCATTTAAGTGAAAATATACGGCACAGGGAAAGAGAGAAATGTGCAAAAACCGTCTAGAGCGTTATACTGCGCGCGAACCATTACTTTTAATAAAAATAAAATAACAAAATATGAGAGTCCGGCCGCTGAGTGCCCCCGGACACTTTTATATTTGAACAGCCACACGACTCTACTCTTACCGGCTGCCATTATTAATATCTTCATTTGACAAAATAATACGATACATTTTAGTTTGTTTAACTTAATACACCTTACCTACTTTACCTTAATACCTTACTCTACAAAAGGATTAATAAAATTAATTTAAAAAATTCGCACTTATGATACATGTTACAAACATGTTGTCATATGATTTGGCTACGTATAACCGGCCGCGTGCCTGACGTCAACTTACCTTAGTCGTATTTTACGACTCCTCGGTAAGAAAGTGGCTGGTCTATTTTACTCAGCCATATACCACACGGTGGGTCAACTTACCTTAGTCGCCTTTTACGACACCTCGGCAAGAAATGAGGGTGGTACTATTCTCCTTCGCCGGATACCACACGGCTAAAAAACAAACAAAAGTGATTATTTGTTGAAATTATTGAAAAAATATTTTGGGGGTCAACATACCATTTGAGTAAGATGTATACGGAAGCCTTCAAGCTAACACGTTCACTGACCTGCGTCCGGACGCGCTACAGATCGCTTGCGTGCGAACGATACTCCTGCGTGCCCTTTGCAACCTTCTTGGACGTCGATCAACGTCCACATTTAATGACTTAATTTTGACATCCTTCACCCTCGCATTCCTTCACAAAACCGCTTCATAAAGCAGAAAAATTACATGATTACCGTACGCACTAACCCTTTCATTATTGCGACGATAATCGCCCCGTCTTCGTCGGCACTAATTACACTCGACCGAACTTACGAGGCTTCGTCTACCAATATTGTTCATCGCGATCGTGCGTCTACAACAATACGAACAAGGGTGATACGTACCTATAGAAGCCACAATAAAACGGCGCGAAAACGGCAATAGCTATTCAGAGGGAGATATTAAAATGCATGGAAATAAATTCGGCGTCGCATTCGCCCGTACAGCTCTGGGGGTGCAGTAAAAATAAACAGCGACGCCATTAGAACTCACTTCCATATTCAAATTTATGAACGCGTCCGCACTCTGCTCGGCTGGTCAACGCCGCTCGCCGGCCCACCGGTCATTTCATGCGAACGCCATAATAAATGTGACGATCAATTTAAAAAAAATATTACCCTTGCTTCCCCATACACACAATCTGTAAATCGTTTGGATTTTCCATTTGATTATACGCGAAATGTTTAACTGTTCTACCAACTGATCGGTGATGAATTAATTTTCTTATCTATTCATAAGCAATATGTTAAGTTCCTCGATGTTGTTTATATTACGCATTATTATTCAGCGTTGGTTTACACATTGAAGAATTAGTTAGGACATGATTTTTACATTATTCTGTTTATGGGTTATATACATAATAATATAAGCATATAATATAATATATAAGCATAGGCTTTGCGATTTTGTCGTGGAGTCTATCTCCCGATGATGCTTCGGTTGCGGGTCGAAACGATTGGTGAGTTTGTAATAGTGAACGTATATAGTGCTTGTGTATTGTGGGGGCAGTGGTGGAGATTTGTGCCTGTGTTTTTACGAATCCTGCATGTATCAGGTATAAAAACGAATTGGCCATTCTATATTAAGCATTATATATATATTCTATTTTACTTCATCGTGGATTATTGCAAAATAACTTTATTATTACTTTTGTATTATGGATCTCCGCAAAGTAACGCCTAATTCCGTAAATTATGTATGTACATAATTTAATTTATGTCTATTGCAATTCTATTTTTGTATAGGAAACAATCCCAATCTCTAATATTATATAATATAACGGATATTTAAATAAAGGTTGGACCCAGCGGATCTCAACAGGTGGATCCAGAGTGGACAAAGGACGGCAAAAATTATCTCAATCGCTATTATCACCCAATTTGCTAACCTCTAGTTCAATTCAGGCATTGTGTGGAACAGAGCACTCGAAATAGTGACAAGTATGAATGAATGTAAAATCCAACTAAGTAACTACATTCTTTATTTTCATTTTCTTGATGCCCTAATTCTAATCAGGTCCACTATCCATTCGAACTTTTAAACTATGAATGTCATTAAAAAAGCTGAAAGTCACTCTGTCATTGGATTTGACCTTGGAAGGATACTCCAATTTATAGAATTTCTCTTTATAAATGAGAAATAAAGAAAACCAACATACATAGAAGAAATATAATTCTTCCTAACATTACATAATATAATTCTTCCTAACATTATAACAGTTACACAATCTGTGTAATCTGTGTTATTGTCACCTTTTTATATCTTAATATGAATGTTTGTTATTTTTGTAAATGTTGTAGCCGTCTTTAATTAATATAGCATTTAGTTTCTATTTTTAATGTATCATGTATCTTTTGAACATGTTTATAATGTATATATTGTTGATGGCCTAATAAAAAAAAAAAAAAAAAAAAATAACGTGATCAAAAGATCCGCTAGACACAGTGACAACTTCAATTGTATTGTAAATAAATATAATAAATAAACTAATTGTAAATAATAATAAAATTAACGGAAATGTGGAAAAAATCGGCAATGGACTCTCGACCAACAAGACGATAATACAGAATTAAGACGCCCTCCACGGCACAGTGATTAATCTGCTAATTTACTGGAACTACCGGGTTCAATTCACGGAACGAAACAAAATTAATATATTCCAAATTACCTAATTACATTACTCCTCTTGCCTTATCTTGTTATCACTACGACACAGCTGCACCATAAAAAGATTCAAGCTAACCTCTTCCACTATTTAGCTTTAGATACTGTATCTTAATTCACTATTATGTGAGATAAAAGTCAAGCGCAAACCTGTAATCAGTAAAAAAAAGAAAAATGATGCGATGACATCACCATTATCTCTAGTGTCATCGGTGTAATGAGTAACATCTACTTAGGGGAGATTGCTACTGACAATATTTGAGTAGCATATTTACGCCATGTGGTATCCGGCTGAGTAGAATAGCCTCCCTCTTTCTTACTGAGGTGTCGTAAAAGGTGATTTAGGTAAGTTGCCTTCCTTGTGTTATCCGAGTGGAATAAACCACACTGATTTCAAACCGACGTGTCGTAAAAGGCGACTAAAGTAAATTGACCTGCCGTATGGTTTCCGGCTGAGTAGAATAGACTACCCTCTTTCTAACTAAGGTGTCGTAAAAGACGGCTAAAGTAAGTTGATGTCAGGCAGGCGGCCAGTCGTAAAATACGTAGTCAAATCTTGTGACAACATATTTATAACATGTTGTGCCAACCCCACTTAAAGTGGGATAAGGGCAGGAGGATGATGATGATTTGAGTGGCATATTTGAATCCAAATATGTATTACTAGCTTTTAGTTAGTTGATAATATAAGGCGCTTTTTAATGTCATCCTGTTCCTGTAGAATTAACAGAATTTCTTGAGCCTATATGTTATTCTGGTGTATAAGTAATAATTGTGCCAAATTTTATCGATATTGGTTCAGCAGATTCGCCGTGAAAGAGTAACAAACATACATCCATACTCACAAACTTTCGCATTTATAATATTACTAGCTTTTACCCGCGACTTCGTTCGCGTGCACTGTTGTATAATAGATGTTTCAATGCTATCCTATTTCTGTAGAATTAACAGGATTTCTATAGCCTATATATTACCCCGGTGTATAAGGAATAATTGTTCCAAATTTAACAAACACATCCATACTCACAAGCTTTCGCATTTATAATATTAGTAGGATACCAAATTAATCAGGCAAGCGAGGCTATAGACAACAGCTAGTCAAAATAAATTATTAGATACCAGATCGTTCACATTGAACAGGAGCCGACGAGCGACGCGTGCTTTAGCTTAAATAAACAGACGTTTTCAAAAATTTTGTGTATTTAAATCGAATGTGACTTGTGTTACTGGGCTATTTCCGTTTAACAGCCGCACTGATGGATCTGAAATAACACCTCCCAATACTGCCGTTCAGGGAACTCACATTAATTCATATGGGATTAGGTGTCATCATAAACAGGAATTATTTAGTCAACTGAGGTTAAAAACAACATGACGCTGCCTAATTACTCGAAATGGGTAATATTGCTTAGTAGTATGAACTCGTAATAATTTTTGGTACTTCAATTTTAGTCCATAAATAGTAACGAAAACTTGAAATTACTAATAAGGGGCCGTTTAAGTATTACTAAGCAGATTTATTATAGTTATTTACCCCAACCACATTCCCAGCAAAAGTAAAAAGTAAGCAAAGCTCTTACCCTCTCCCCCCATGCTTACGTAAACATTTGTTAATCAATGTATTGTATTTTTTAAATATTATAATATGAAAAAAGATTTAGGATAGAGATTATATTTTACTGATACGGTATTCAACATAGAGTAAAGGACAAAAATATTATATCTTACAAATAACTACTACTACTACTAGCATAACAAACAATTTTAAATTTTTGGTACACATATTAAATTCAAATAAACAGTCTTCATTCCATGAAACCCGAATCGATGATTCTTAGTTTAATTATTCTAAGCTTAAGCGATGACGTAATCATTATCTAGACTCCCCTTCATGTCATCCAAAATAAGCAACAGCAAAGACACCAAAAAAGCAAAATCAATTACCAAAAATAAATGAAAGGCAAAAGTAACTCTATCGAAATTAAGCTTTCAGAACTAAAAGTTGTCAGAATTTTTATCCTGATAATATACCGCCAGCAATGGACGCCCGACCTTATCAACAAGATTTTGACTTCATTGTAATGAAAGAGCTTTAAACACCGCAATAAGTAGATAACCCTACTTTGTTTAAATGTTGTTGGATTAAATAAATTGCTTATGACAAATGTGATAATACGATCAGGATATTGTATAAAGGACAATGTAGCTTTGATTGTAAACCCGTGTTATTACACAGGTTTAGCTATTAGCTAGATATCGCTAAAATGATATATTGAATATTATTATAGACTGGCCCGTTGGAGCAGTGGGTAGTGACCCTGCCTTTAGCTGAATCTATGAGATCTGAATCTATCTGAATGAATGAAATAGCACCTTTTACGAAACCTCGGTAAGAAATGAGGATGGTTTATTCTAATCAGCCGGATACCATACGGCGGGTAAATTTACCTTACTGAATATTTTGTGTAACTTAAATCTTTAAGTTTAAGAAATTTTTATTATATTCTCAAGAATATTGACTGGCTCGTTGGCGCAGTGGGTAGTGACCCTGCCTTCGGCACCACGGGTCGCGGTTTCGATTCCCGCCGCGGGCCAACATTCTCTATAAATGAATTTGTTTGTCTTTGAGCCTGGGTCTATATTTGTATTTAAGTATGTATTTAAAAAATATATAAGTATATATTCACCAATTGTCTGTCACTCATAACACAAGTATTAAGTTACTTTACTTATATTTATATATACTTTAATATATTTATTTATTACACGTATGACCACTTAATATAAGAAAAGTCCCGTATATTTCAAATAAAGTCGGGCTAGCCTAATAATTAGAGCGACTACCTGCGTATTAGCAGGTTGTATGTTCTAGTTGAAAAATCGATTACTAAATATACGATACTCTCTTTTAAATAAATCGATTTGTGCATAATCGATAAAATTCATTCATTCATTTATCAAACCAAATAAATAACAAGAGAGTAAGAAGTAAGGGTGCTTTATATTGATTTATTTTTAATTTAATTTTTATTAACTGAATTTGATTTTAAAAATTGTTTTATAATGTTTATAAAGTCGATTATAACAATAAAATAATCTATTATATTTTCACATCCCTTGTTCTAGTACTATGCAAGCACTTGTGAACTTTTAATCAACTCTGAACATTCTGGATATTATTTAAGTCATCATTCTCCTGCACTTATTACACACTAAGTGGGGTCGGCACAACATGTCATAAACATGTACCATAACTGAACACCCACGTCTTCAGATCGTGTTTTATTTTATTTTTATTTTATTTTATCAGGCCATCAACAATATATATATTAAATACGTGTTCAAAAAATACATGGTACATTAATAATAGAAACTAAATGCTATATTAATTAGAGATGGCTACAATAATAACAAACATCCATATTAAGGTAGAAAAAGTAAAAGAAGAATTTAAATAACAAAAAGCAAAAACTGGTGACAATAACACAAATTATGCAAACTAAGTTTCGGTTAAAAGTTTTAGAAGGGATTTTTTTAAACATTGTTTCGGAATCGTACATTATATCTAACATATTACCTTTAGATAATTTATTATATTGACACAAGTCTATTTAAGGGAGTGTTACAACATGTCTGAGGGAGTTCTGATCTCATGTCTGTTCTGTCTGTTGTCTGTTGTTGTTGAGGTGAAACTGTGCTAATATTTAGTTCTGGGACTCGCGGCGTTTTTCTTTTAGAAATGTTTTTAAGAGCAACATGGTTAAAAAGCGCGACCACCTCTCGCCGGGGAGTCTGCAGGAGGCGGTGACTGGCTAAATCTTAATTAGATACATTCAATCACATACATATCGGCCTCATCTGCGCTCCCTATAACGACGGACGTAGCCAGAGCGTATTATTAAACCGTGACATCCTCCTGCCCTTATCCCACTCTAAGTGGGGTCGGCACAACATGTTATTCAAATTCAAATTCAAATTCAAAATATTCTTTATTCAAATAAACTTGTAAACAAGTGCTTTTGAATCGTCAACTCTACTGCTGGTTCGGAAAGCTGTTCCTACCGAGAAGAGCCAGCAAGAAACTCGGCGGTTGCGCTTGCTTATAAACATGCTGTCACATGATTTGGCTACGTATTTTACGAGCGGCCGCCTGCCTGACGTCAACTTACCTTTGTCGTATTTTACGACAACTCGGTAAGAAATGAGGGTTGTATATCCTACTCAACCGGATACCACACGGCGGGTCGGCTTACCTTAGTCGTCATTTACGACACCTCGGTAAGAAACGAGGGTTGTCTATTCTACTCAACCGGATACCACACGGCGGGTCGACTTACCTTAGTCGTCATTTACGACACCTCGGTAAGAAACGAGGGTTGTCTATTCTACTCAACCGGATACCACACGGCGGGTCGGCTTACCTTAGTCCTCATTTACGACACCTCGGTAAGAAACGAGGGTTGTCTATTCTACTCAACCGGATACCACACGGCGGGTCGGCTTACCTTAGTCGTCATTTACGACACCTCGGTAAAAAATGAGGGTGGTACTATTCTATTCAGCCGGATACCATACGGCGTATAAATATCATACAATTATCATATTTATATAATTGTACTTTTTTTATGTAAAGCCGTAAAGGACTAGATTCCACGCAGTAATTAACTAAAAAAACAATTATCATATTGTCTCACTTCTCTGTGTTAAGGATAATTTGACCTTTTTTTATTAATAATGTTTTTCCAACATTTTTTATGGTACACACCGAAGTATCATCTCCTGATAATGCTTCGGTGCATGTGTTTTTACGAATCCTGCATGTTTCAGGTATGATAACCGATTGTCCACTCTACATTTAGCATTATATATTTCTATTTTACTTCATCGCGGATTGTAGCAAGATAATTTTATTATTACTTGTTGACTGGCCCGTTGGCGCAGTGGGTTTTTCTATAAATAAAAAAAAAAAAACATTTTCTATAAATGAATTTGTTGTCTTTGAGCCTGGGTGTATATATGTATTAAAGTATGGATTTAAAAATTATATAAGTATATATTTACTAATTGTCTGTCACCCATAACACAAGTATTAAGTTACTCACTTTGGGGAAGGACGACCGTGTGTGTAAGTGCCCATATATTTATTTATTATTTATCATATAGCATTACACATATTTTCTTTTATCGCGGAATATAGCTAAATAATATTCTCATTACTTTTGTAATATGGACCTCCGCAAAGTATCGCCTAATTCTATAAATTATACAAATTATCATTTAAAAAAACGTCTATAACTGTCTAGTACGGCCCAGGTAGTATTTAATTTAAACACACAAAGCACTCGACACGACTCCCGACTACCGACCCGCTGTTCGCTAACGCTTCACTTTTAAATATTGAACCGGTAGCTCGGACGCATCTAGTTACGGATGTCAATGTCACAGGATTCGATACAGCGCTTTTTATTATCACGGGGGTGTCGGCGATTGATCGAAATTAATTATTTATGTGGCTTATAAATTATATTATTTACAGGAAATTGATTAGCTTGAAATGATATAGCCATTGTTAAATTGAAAGAAATATATAAATAAATATATGGGACACTTACACACACGGTCGTCCGTCTCCAAAGTAAGTGACTTAATACTTGTGTTATGGTCGACAGAAAACTGGTGAATATATACTTATATATATTTTTAAATACATACTTAAATACAAATATACACCCAGACCAAAGACCCAAAAATTCATTAATAGAAAATATTTGCCCTTGGCGGAAATCGAACCCGCGACCCGCGGAGCTGAAGGCAGGATCACTACCCACTGCGCCAACGGGCCAGTCAAGAAGTCATATGTGAGGAGTGCAAATAAATTAGCGCCCTGGAATTATGCGGCTGGATTTGAACCTGCAACCGCTCGTTGAAGTGCATACGGTTTCACCATTGAGCCATCACTCGTGACGGATATATCGAATTAAACATATGAGAGATAAAAGTTTTAATGAACATAGGTAGTAGTAGAATTACTAGCCAAAAAGATGAAACCAATGTGATTCTATTTGATATAAAAAAAATATAGATTTTTTTATGAAAAATAAAAAGTCAGTATTTATAAGAAAAGTAAATCTTTTCCTGTCCTTGAAACCATTACTCGATAGTAAGAACGCCCGCGCTCTAACCGTTACGCCATCACGAACGTTTTTGAAACAAGACCAAAATCAAATTAATTCAGTCGTTAAACAATAAAACGACGACCGTCTACAGTACGTACAAACATATAAGACAATTATTTATTAATTATTGTGCGCGCATCTTCGTACCCGTTGATGCAGGCGACAGAATAAGAAAAGTCGGTAAGCTTTTAAAAACAAATCTTTACACTTGAGTATTGCACCTGATTTAAATAATTCAGTTATCATGAACAGTGATTTTGAATGTTTTCAATTGATATTTAGCCTAAATCAAATTCCTTACATATTTAGATTCAACTTGTAACTTCATACAGGTTGTATAATATAAGGACTTATTAGTCCTCGAAACCAATATAGCAATTGACAAACAAAGGATTATAACTTACAGTGTTGTAGCTTCAATTAGCGTACGTGGGAGGCTTCGCGGGGCGCGCGGCCACCGCCATCTAGCGGGCGCCGGCGCCGCCCACCGCGGCTCGGACACATGTCACTTATGAATATGAGGCGTTATGATTATGAAAATATGCCCCGCCCCGAATATGGAATATGGAGGAGGGAGTCGAGTGCGGCGCGTGCGAATGGGCGAAGTTTGATTTATGAGCCGGGCGCGGCCCCGCCTCCCTGTCATAACTGTATACCTGGTGCGCGCGCGCGACACCGCCGCCCGCCGCTCGCCGCCCGCCGCGCCGCCGCCCGCCGCCCGCCGAGCGCTCAGTCCCGCTTCGGATGGCGAGTGCTGCGCCCGGCCGCGCGCCAACGCTCACTCCGCGTCCGCACGCCGCCCGCGCCGAGCGAGGCCCCCGCGACTGACCGCGCTCGCACCCGCGACGCCGCCCTGCCATGCGCCGGCTCTGACCCGACCTGCGACCCACCATGCCGCGAGTCAAGCCCGCCTGCGTCCGACGCGTCTCCATCGGTACTTACCCGTATTCAACGACAACACAGCACATCACACTACACGACGAAAATTGTGAAACTCCACCACTCGTGTTTACTATCTAGGAAGAAAACCGCGGAAAATGCGAAAACGTCGTTTAGCGTACAGTGAGCACTTAAGGTTTAGAGTGCAGTGATATTCCACGAGTCTGAGCTTTAGGAATGCTTGTGCGGTAGGTAGGTGTAGTGAGTTCCGATTAGGGTTTAACGTTTTGTGGTGACCGGTTGCGAATATATCGAATTTGCCTGCGCGCATCTATGTACCCGTAGATGCAGGCGACAGTATAAGAAAAGTCGGTAAGCTTTTATAAACAAATCTTTACACTTGACTATTGCACCTTAAATAATTCATGAACAGTGATTTTGAATCGATGTTTTCAATTGATATTTAGTCTAAATCAAATGCCTTACATATTTAGATTCAACTTGTAACTTCATTGAGGTTGTATATATTTTAAAAATGTATTTGATCAATTTTGCTGAACACAAAAGACATTTTAAATGTAATATTATAATATATTATTCCCGAAAATCAAAATAAAGAGGAATTTCTGCCGAATGTAAGAAACTTATTATAGAGAAATTTTGAAAATTGTTTTAAAGTTTTGCCTTGTCGCCTTGTTGTAAGATAACTAAAAGTTAGTATTATTCATACAATATGAGAATTGTGTATATAAGTGCTATGAAATTTTTTCTTGCATTACAAATGAAAAATTGATCGAACGAAATGTATTTTTACTTAAGTGTAAAAATTTTCCCGTACAATACTTTCGTAATAGGTTAAACAAAAAAATTTAATGAAACATTTCGAAAAAAGTTCTAGATTTTAGGACTAACATCGATTAATTTAGATTTACTAACTTTTTTAAGCTTGTGGAATTATTTAATAATCACATCGATTGTTCTCTAGCTACATTTTTAGTGTTGCTAGCTACATTGCTGATAAAGTACCTAATTGAAAACATAAATCTTTTACACAAAAATATTATGTGAGATATAAAATTTAAATAGTTGCATATAAACGGTTTCTATAAATCGCTTTTATTATTATCGGTATTCGGTTTTTTTAACATTAAAAAGTGTGATTGAAAATTTATAAGAATATTAAAAGTAAAATTGACTATTTTTTAAGACTGTTGTTGCTATTTCACAATTTATTTTTTCTTTAGATGACTGAGTTGAGTGAAATATGAGATTGCATTTAAAATTGATAATTAATTTCGCGGATAGACCACTTATTTACCAAATTCCTTGTTTTTATCGTTTTGTTTATTTCTATTTTAAGTATTTAGATGGTCGTGATTTCATTTCTTTGTAAATGTAAATACATTTATTCATTTATTCCGATTCAGATTATTTATTTAAATCATCGCTAATATATTTACCAATAAATTTGCTAGTGAAAACTACATAAGTAATCTTTTAAAAATGATTTGTTGCTGAAAATGTCTTAGGCGTGACTTACTAGGTATATATAAAGATACAAATTGTACCACCATTGTTTAGACTGGTTATTACTAGGCTTACAGTAATAACTAGTCTAAACAATGACTAGTCTTACGAGTAACTTATAAATATAATATAGTAGTAGTAGTAGTAGTAGGTACCGGAATAACGTATTTAAACTGTGCTTTAGCTAAGTTTCATAATTCGTGCAATTACAATTAATTAATATGAATAAAAATCAATGGATTTACAGTCCTAAGATATTGTTGCGTCAATTTTTAAACTGACCATGTTTACTGGATGGATATTATATCTTTAAAATGTTTATGGCAATAACATTTCAGCATTTACTTCTAACTATGCTTTGCAGAGCAAGTATAACCGTGACCGACGGCTTAACTTGGTCTGATAAAAATAATTTATTATATTATCACGTGATAAAAATAATTTATGTAAATTAGCCGAAACTTTGGGAATAGCGAAATAATATCAGCATTACTTTGTGTGATAATAATATACTTAAGGTAAAACTTATTTAATTACCATATCACTGGGATAGGAACTATGTTCCAAATATACAAATGCAATAAGTTTTCGAAATTATTATATATTTTAATTAATTTTATAGAACATTAATAATAAGTTTTGGTAAAGGTTTTATCTATCATCAATTAGAATCTTAATTACTTTTTTATGTTTAGTAAAGCGGTAAATACAAATCGTGCTTTTCGAGCTTTTGACGTTGTTTAATTTATTTATTTAATTACAAATATTCTTTATTACATCAGATTCTAAATCAAATTCCGAATATTTTTCATTTAAATAGACAAGTATTTTGTGAATGGTCAAATTATGATAAAGCTCCGGTTAGACAACACCGGATAGAAAAAGTTATTTTGCCGAAACGAACAGCAAAGGACTGTGATCACTGTTTTCAAAAATGTTTTATTTACAATAAAAATAGTATTAATATTTTGTAGAAATTATTTTTTAAAAGATTTATTTTTATTTTAAATGTAATAATTATATTGCATACATTAAAAGCACTTGTTTACAAGTTTACTTGAATAAAGAAGAAAAGTTCTTTATTGAATGGGTGTCTGAGACAACTGTGTATATGTTAATTAAACTTTTTAAATTCCAAATGCACAAATTAAATATAAAATTATTTTTCAATAGTTAGACTCACTCGTAAACATTAATAGTCTTTAAAAGAGAATTAAGTAATAAATTTATATTTATATTTTCCAAAATTGCTTATCCCTTTTAGGTAGGTAAAATCTATACTTATAAAAAGAGTAAGTATATATATTCCTTAGACACTCCGAAACGGTTAGACCGATTTAAATAAATTTTTTATTTAATCTTAATATGGACGCAGTAGATAATCCTTATAAAATTTTGTGGCAATCGAAGCATTTTTTTTTATGTTATTTGTATTGTATTGTGTATTTAATGTTATAGACTCAACCACTAGCAGGTAAGATTGTTATCAACCCCAAATAGTATGTCATTAATTACAACACGTTATTATTTTATATTTCCATTATCAGCATATTTCCGGTACATAACTTTTTTTACGCTTTTTTGACACTTTTCTTTTGGATAGAGCAAGTGTGACTAATATTAGCGACTAATTATATATATACTATGTATAGGATTGGAAAATTATACACAAAGGCAACAAAAAAAACTGTAATAACTCAGCCGTGAGACCGAGTAGCTATTTCGAGGGGTAGCGAGTTCATACCCCGGGCAGGCACCAATGAGTTTTTCAGTTCAGTTCAGTTTTTCTGTTAAAATTTGAAAATGTCTTGTGTCTGATTTATAATTAAAATTTATCAAACGCTATTCGCTGATGGAAAACATCGTGAGGAAAACTGCATATCTCTTGAGAATTCTGGGGATATGTGTAACCTAACAATCCACATTGGAGCAGCGTGGTAGATCTTAACTATCTTTCTCTCCAAAAAATGGAGAGAGGAAGTCTATGCCCATTGGAATAGTAACAGGCCGTAACTTTACTTTTGTTTAAACAATTAAATTATGTTAGATATACCGGGACCAATAGATTACAGGTTCTCCGAGTGATGAAAGTTAAAATAACTTAGGGAACAAATAACTAAGGGGATTAGGATCCCACCATATGGTATCTGGCTGAAGAATAGAACACCTTCATTTCTTATCGAGATGTCGTCCGGTTGCCAAATCATGTGAAAACATGTTTATAACATGTTTTGCCGACCCCACTTAGAATAGAATAAGGTAGGAGGATGATGCTTTCATATAAAAACGTTTCTATATATAATTATTTCAAATTCTTTAACTTACTAATTACTAAGAGGATTTGACAATGATGAAATACATAATTTATCTAAAGTAAATAATTCATTTTTCTACGGTATAGATATAAAAGAATGCACTCAACGTTGGAATTCCGAACCATAATTCATTATGTATGTAAGCCGATATATATTGAAGCCTTCAAAATTAAGAAATATTAACCTCGAGGTCTTTAGATACGCACGTTAATAAAGTGTTATCAAAAAACCGTAAACAAGTTTCCCAGTTTAAAGTGGATATTCATTTGTTTCTTTAGTACAGCATAATAATATGAACATGCAAATGTGTTTAATAATGTAAAATGCGTTGTTTGGTAACTGAAGTAAATGGTGAAAACGGAAATAGCCTAACATTTTGGTAGTGACACTGCCTTTAGATCCTCGGGTCGCGGGTTTTATTCCCGCTGAGCGCAAATATTTTGTATACACAATTTGCAGGTTCTTCGAGCCTGGGTGTATATTTGTATTTAGATAGATAGATAGATTGTCCGTCACCCAAACAGAAGTACTAAGTTGCTTACTTTGGGGACTTTGCTTATTATTAGATTTTTTTTACAATATGTATATCAAATACCGAATGAAAAAGGGGAATTATTGACTCTTTTCGGTGAAGGAAAACATCGTGAGGAAACCTGCATATCTCTAGAAAATTCTGGAGATATGTGTAATCTACTAATCCGCATTGGAGCCGCGTGGTAGGTCTTAGCTCCAATCCTTCTCTCCAAAAATGGAGAGAAGAGGCCCATTCCTAGCAGTTGGAGAGTAACAGGCCGCTACTTACTATAGGAGTGGTGTAAAACATCACATTTTTATTATAACAGCCATTGTCTTGGTAATATACCAAGACTTTACTTCTTATTCGCAAATACTAAATATGGAATAGTTTTGTTTTATCTTTAGAAACTCGTGATAGTGAAATGACAAAAGCATATTATTATTAGGACTTAAGAGTTCCTTCCGCAAACATCTAAGATATTCCATAAACTTATGAGCTTAATGATAATTACGATCATGCGTATTTGGAGTCATAATTAGGCCATAGCCGCCTAATATTATAAAAGTGAAAGTGCATTGATTTGGCTATTCGTCTCTCAAGTCCGAACGGAGTATCGTCGTAAAAGGCAACTAAGGTAAGTTGACCCGCGGTGTGATATTCGGCTGAGTGGAATAAACCACCCTCATTTATTACCGAGGTATCGTAAAAGGCGACTAAGGTAACCTGACCCGGCTGGTATCCGGCTAAGTACAATAGACCCCATTATTTCTTACCGAGGTGTCGTAAAAAGCGATTAAGGTAAATTGAAGTCAGGTAGGCGGCTGGTAAAATAACTAGCCAAATCAAAAAACAACATGTTTATAACATGTCGTGCCGATCCTATTTTGAATAGGATAAGGGCAGGAGGATCATGAATGCTGATGTTTGCCAAAATCGAAACAATTAGGCAAATAAGTTTATTTAGTACTCGTTAATGCTGGACCGATCTTCGATTGCGACCCGCTGTTACATTTTACTTGTCGATTCGACTATCATAGAATAATCTGAACTATGAATGAAAATATTAAGTATAAGGAAAATTAAAATATAGCTTATATTATATAAGAATACAAATATATAATACGATACGAGTCTACCTATTTTTTTTTCTGAGTGAAATACAAAATTAAATACAATTTCCAAAATTAACTTTGTAGCCCCGACATACATGGATACAGCTGTCATGACTTGATCAACATTATGAGGGAAGTCTTGAAACTTGTGAATGGTTATTATAAATAATAGAAATACTGTTCATCAATATTACAAAAGAAGAAATCTTATGTAAAATCGATTAATACGTCACGAAAGAGAAACTGACAAAAATCTTGTGAAGCCCTTCTTGAAAAAGAGACATTTTGATCTGTTTGAACTTGTCACTTTAATCTTAACATGAACAACACTCCAATTATTATTCTTTTTTGCATGGATAAGTCGCCGACAGTATAGAATTAATTCCCATTAAAGCGATATATATTTCGCTAAGTTTCTTAAATCAAAACTATAATAGGTTGTGAATAGCATAGACTAAAGACCACATCGTAAATATCTCATATTTACTTAACATTTATTATAAATATCAAAGCGACATTTGGCTCGTAGACGAACGACTTAACGATAATTAGCTCAATCCGTATATAAATAAAGCTCATAATTTTCTGTGGGTGACGTTTAAGTAATACATTTTGATAAAAGCTTTAAGTGGCTCTATATTAGTAGAATGACGGGCCGTCAAATTTTATTAATCTAACCGCTATACTGTTTTATGACCGTTCTATAAATTATTTTGAAAAGTTTTATGTATTAACGATTGAGAGGTGCTCTCTAATCATACAGAACACTAGCTTTTTCATTTGGATTTGACCGATAACTACAACAATAATAGGCTTTGCTTCACAAAGGTATAATAATATAAACTCTCCGTATTAATTTGTGTATCAACATTATATAAATAGGTAATAGTTATCTTTTCAGATTTCCATAGTCGATTGTATTACTTACAATCACATAAAATAGAAGGCATCTGAAATAATCTAAGTGCACTGAAAGATATATATTCATGTAATAGGAACATTTCCTGGCCAAAATATATTAGGCTATTTACATCCGGCATCACCTTGCTACTGCGGTGTTTTAGGCTTGTCCGCACTATGTCTTATAATACACCGCCGCAGCTTCCAACGTATTGGTGCTTTAACATTTACCAGCTTCGAGCTAAGTGCATATCTCAGCTCCACTTTAACTTTGCACTTACAGAGTAACTGAAGAGCTTTAAAATTTGCGCATGGTACAATATAATGGGTGTTAGAATCCCCAAAATTAGGACAAATTGCGACGTAGCGCTGGAATACGCAGTGTGGGTAGACTCCATACGAGGTGGAAAGTAAGCTAATAAAAGTTCGCGGAGAGCAGCGCCATCTAGTGATCGCTTTCCAACGTCATACAAATTGCGTTACGCTAACGCTATCGAGTAGGTTAAAAAACACGCACTAAGCACACCAAAAGGCCCAGGATCGTATGATTTGACGGAAAATATTGAAGAAATCTATTTTCCACAGTAGATGTGCAACGGTTAAAAAAGGGGAAAACAGAGTTTATCCAAGATAAAAGACTTTTTTCATTGAGCTGAATCGATAACTGTAGTTATTAAAAAAATTTCTTATACATCCGTATTTTTAAATAAACTTCTTTTATTCGCCCCGTCAGTGATTTGAATTCATATGTCTGCATCGGATTTTTTACATGATAACTTACATTGTAAGCCAAATTATGTGTTCGGGTAAAGTAATGATTTTTGATAAAATGAGTTATAATTGGTCAAAGGTAGCCATCTAAATTGATAACCAGTGATCTAAGTCTTGTTGCCCATGTTAATTTTAAAGCCTTTTTCTTAAGAAACAATGCTGGTTATTATAAATTGTATGATAATTTTCCAAAGTAAAGGGCACAAAATCAACTTTGGACATAATTTTCCAGTGATTTCTGTATGAAAACCTTTTTTTTATCAATGATTATTTAATCCGCCTAGGGGATGAAAAGCCGTTGTGACAGACACTATTCCCACTTTTATATATATGTAGTCAAATGTCTGTATGTCTATAAAATGTGAACTCGTTCGAAAGCCGGTTCCATTTAATGAATTATCGAAGTTTATATATACTTGCGTCCATTTACCTTGAATAACGAATAATGATAAATGATTATGTATGTACGAATAACATAAATAATAAAATTTTTGTTAGTGGATTAATTAGCTTCCAATTTGAATTCTCATTTGCTCGAGTCCGATTTTTTTTGGAATTTTCAGTCTGGTTTGTAAACTGGTTGTACGAGTTATGTAGGTAAAATTTTCTAATAATAGGTTACCACATTTGATGTGAGAGTTTCTCGCTTCAGATATAGTAGGGGTATTGTAAGAAGAGCGATTTTTGTTAGTATTTAGGAACTGACGTAAATCGGCTATTAGGTCAAAGGTAAACAGACAAATTCCTATCAAGAAGGGATTTAAAGTTCCAATACACTAAAATATAAAAATCTTGAAGTGGTATATAATCCAAGTTAGCCATATTTTCCAAGTTAACCCGCTCCCAGCAAAGTTATTAATTATTTACTCTTACCAAATGATGGCATATTTAATAATCAGTAAATAAAAATTTACATAAATCTTTCATTCGAAAATGCGATGCTAGACAACCCATACTGTGATTCTCTGCGGTTGCTTTTATTTAATAACCAACCTATAGTATATTTAACCAGTAATTACATAACTGTCAAAATTTCACAAAGAAGAACTGATTTTAATTATAGCTTAGTTAATCTTGGCGATAATATAAAATAATTTCTTTTTTTTTGTTATTTACCTACAACAAAAATGTACAAGTTATGTCGATCTTAAATTACTTACACGCCAGTACTATACAAATTATGCCCACGTGGAATAGTTCCAAGAATGCTGGCAGTGAAATAAATTGATATACTCTATTCGAATATGACAAAAATATTATTGTCGTGCTCATCCGGAAAGTATCTTACAAATGTAGTTTCGATTATGTATGTAATAGGCGTCAATTCTGTATTAAATAATATCGCTTTGAAAATAGTAATAATCTCTGTCATTGAAACGAGAAAGAGCCCGTTCGCCGAGAATGGATGCAATAGCGTTTTTTGTGTGTTTCTGCGTAACATGCGCGTCGGGCAGCGTGCGGCCCACAGCGACTTTGAACGTGCCGCGCCGCGTTTACAAACACAAAGCTCAAGCCAAATTGCGACAAACAGACACCTCTAATCCACCTCCTTACAAACTGAGCATTAACCGCACCGGTATCTCGCTACAAATGAGACATTTAAGCCCTTACCGCAAGATTATCCGGGATTATTATGAATGTTTTGTGTCGGTGCTCACTTTTAGCTTGCATTTCAATGTAAACATTCCGATTAGTGGCCGGTGCGCCGGCGACCATCTTCGGACCGATCATGAAATCTTACTTTTAAATGCGACGTCCGAATGTTTTTTCGTGTATCGTATAAAGATAGACGCTATGTCATTAAAAATTTTATGGTGAAAGTTGAAAAATCAATGATATAAGCAAATTTATTCATATACATGTAGATGCTTTTAATAATAAGAAATACCTTGATACCATTATGAAATGTTAGAAAAAGTTAATGGCTTCCGAACATGACAAAATATGGTAATATTTATGAAGTACCTAGTCAACGTAATAAATAGGCGATAAAATAAAATTCTTTGTTTTTTATATTACACTACTTTTTTATTATTTATATTACAGATATGTGTAAATATACATATAATTCTTATATAAATATCATAAATAAGTTGTGTTCATTACAACATACTGAACATTTATTCGAGTTTAAAACGAATATCGTATATGTATTTTAAATGGACTATCCGAGACCGAATAAGAACTAATGACTGCTGAATGTTCAAGGTACATAGGTTAAAAAAACCGATAAACTTTGGGATCCCAAGGATCTGAAATAACAAACCCATACTGGAACACAGTGTTGGTTAACCCCTACTAAATAGAAAACTAACGTCCCAGAAATCTAATGCTTTCCGACATAAAAACGTGTGGTACGTAAATTTCTTAAAAAGCAAGCAGCAATGGATTCTCATCGATTAAAAGGAACAAACTACATTACTTACTAGTGTCATAACTTGTCATTAACATCTGTCTCTCCGCAACCAATAGTATAACATTAGATCCTAAAATACCTCGCTATAACCTGATTCAAAGCTCTATGAAATAAAAGAAATATATCTTGGAGGCCTCACTCCTGTAATTTTTCTTTATTAACTCGGTTAAGATTCGCCTTCTCATCAATCGCGAATACAGACCTCAAGGTTTTTCTATTCTTTGAGATATTTCTATTCCTTTGAGATATTTTCTATTAACTTGCAATCGCAATAAGAGCAGTAAAGTATAAATCTAGAGAAATTCTAAAATTTATGTATATTTAAATATTCCGTAGTAGATCAGAGTAATAAAAAACATACTCTTTATCTGCTTTGTTGTGAGTTACATGGAATGTTCTATTAATAGATATGGAATAAATCTTTTATAAATAGCTGTAATGACTCCTAAATAAAGAGTAATCCGTAATATATAAATATTTAACAATTTATAAGTTGAAAATTTCGTTTAATTTGGTAGATATTTTAAGAAAATTAAATCGAAAAACATTAGGACTTACAAACATGGACGATTTTAATTTGATATACATTGCAATGTGGTACATAGCTATCGTATGGCCTAAATTTAAAATTAAGTGACGCTCAGTAACAAAAGTATTTTTTATATGTACAATACAATTAAAAGTGAAGTTAATTCTATCCGATAAATTTAATAATATCTTTATTTCCATATCATTATTTTTTTCACAATAAGTTATATATCACAATATTTTATTTATTTATTACTAACATTTTTATTAAAACTTTTATATATACCTTTATTTTATACATAATTAAAATATTATTTGATCTTTATTATGTATATGTTATGTAAAAACTTATTGACTACATCCCTCTTTGAAAATTATTAAATAAGTTCCTGATCAAGCTTACATGTAAAGGTTACTAAAACTTGTAATGTAATCGTAAGACTTCATACAATCTCACTGTTTTCGATACACCTAAATCCTGTCGTATCCTACTTATATTATAAATGCTAAAGTATGTGAGTATGGATGTATGTTTATTACTCTTTCACGGCGAATCCGTTGAACCAAAATCGATAAAATTTGGCGCAATTATTTCTTATACACCGGGGTAATATATAGGCTGTGGAAATTCTGTTAATTCTACAGCAATAGAATGACATTGAAAAGCGCCATCTATTATCAACCTATAAGTAAGTAATAAGTAGGGTAAGTAAAAGCTAGTAAATAGATAAAGTAAAAACTGATAACGATATTTTTCACGTACCCACATATGAATTATAACAATGGACGATTAGTGATGGCCCAATATCAAAGGTTAAATAGATTTCACTTACATTGAATATATACTTGATAATAGGTGACGTGAATTTTTAATATGTACCTGTCAATAACATATCTATTCAATGAGTACCTAAATATATATTTCAGTAACCAATAATGCAGTGGAGTACTAATGTAGCAATACTTATTACACTTTCACGGCGAATCCTTTAAACCAAATTTGGCGCAATTATTTTTTATACACCGGGGTAATATATAGGCTTTAGAAATCCTGTTAATTCTACAAGAGTAGAATGACATTAAAAACTATACCCGACTTTTATCGACTGAAATCATGTCATCATTCTCTGCCCTTATCCCACGTTAAGTGGGGTCGGCACAACATGTTATAAACATGTTGTCACATGATTTGGCTAGGTATTTTACGACTGACTTGACTGATTTTACGTCTGCCTGACGACAACTTGCCTTAGTCTTATTTTACGACACCTCGGTAATGAAGAGGGTGGTTTATTTTACTTAAACGGATACCACACGGTGGGTCAACTTACCTTAGTCGCCTTTTACAACACCTCGGCAAGAAATTATAACGGTCTATTATATTCAGCCGAATACCACACGGCAAATCGACTAGAATCATGTATGAAATGATAAAGATTTACTTTTGCTCGGATTTTTTATAATCGTATTCCGACAATATTGACGTTTAGCAATTTGCTAGTCTTTCATAATATCCTTTAAATAGTAGGGAAATCTATTCCCGAAGTAATAAGCAATGGCTTACCTAAATACGATATGAATATAGCCCATTTACCACCTAACATAATCCATTAGAGCGCGTGTTCGTTACCAAAAAATCGCCAGCTTAAATACCATACTTTCATGTTATACAAATAGTACCCGTGACTTCCTTCGGGCTTGTTTTAATGTTAAAATACCCTCAATTGCTTACTATTTTGTTTTTACTTGTTTCCGAAGGAAAGACGAGAATTTTTTCCATGTTTTCCCAATATATAAGCTTTAACTGTAACAAATTTCATCAATATTGGTCTGAAAACGCAAAAGACAGTCAGACTTTCACATTTTTAATATTAGTATCGATTTACCTTGTGAGTAAACTATCGGGCGCCTCAAAGTGTTTAATGGCCCGATGCGACACCCGGCACTTGTATATTAGAGTAAGTAGCATAAATTAGACTGAATTTTTTGACTAGGTCAAGCGTTAACCTATTATCCGGTCTATATGATAATTTTTGCTGCAATGTAAAAATACTAACCTTGAAATTGCTTTTACTGCTAAATAGTTGAAAGTAGCTTATTATGAATCCACAGCAGAGAATAACACTCTCTTTTAGAAAACAAGAATCGGAGCTTTAACCTACGAGTATCACGTTGCTTCTATGAAAACATTTTTTCTTTATCTCAACTCGAAACTTTGTAACAACGGGTATAAAAACGCTCTAGTAAAAGATCTGGAGATATTTTCCAAATTTAAAGTAAGATAACTAACTACTTATTTATATTGCTTAAGATTTCAATCATGTTTACTATTAATATTTCTAACAACAAATATGCAGTCAACTCTTCAAATTAAAAAAACATATAAACATATACTCAAAGCTCTTTTAAACTCAACACAGATTCAAACTGTTTCACATTAAAAAAAAATCTCGTGAATTTATTTCTTTTAGCGTTAGGTACACTAAAAGTACTCTATGCTAAAAGATTTCAGTCAATAACACATGTTTACAATTTAAAAAAAGTAAAAAAAATTCTCTCATTTAAAGTTAAAAAAATATATAAACGAATATTTGCTCTTTTAAACTCAAGTAAGATTCAAACCATTCTCTATTCTTCTCTTGAATTTATTTCATTTCTTTTCATCTCATTTGGCGTGAGGTACACTAAAAGTACTTATTCTATGCTAAAAGATTTTAACCAGTAACACATGTTTACAATTTATATTTCTAGCGACAAAATACAATCAACTTCCCAAATTAAAAAAAATATATAAACGAATATTTGCTCTTTTAAGCTCAAGAAAGATGCAAACCATTCTCTATTCTTCTCTTGAATATAATATCTCAATACTTTTCATCTCATTTGGCGTGAGGTACACTAAAAGTACTAACTCTATGCTAAATTCAAGGCTGCAACGTATCGCACATTGTAACGCAGGTGGCTTGTACTGCGGTTTCATTCATATGTTAATCATTGACATAGCTTAGCACACATAACTATAATAAATTTAACTGTAATGTTAATTGTTGTCCGTAAATGTCCCACTGTTATGCATTTTTTAATTTAACAGTAAAACGAGACATTCAGACCTACCACTGTCTTCATGGCGAATGAAATTACAAATTTCATTCAAATTTACAATAATTTATCAGTCCTTCTAAGTAGAATAAACTACCCTCATTCCTTACCGATGTGTCGTAAAAGGTGAATAAGCTAAGTTGACGTCAGGCAGGTGGACTGTCGTGAAATACCTGTCCAAATCATATAACAACATGAGTATAACATGTTGTGCGACCTCACTCAAAATGGGATAATGGAAGGAGAATGAATCATAACTCAGTTATAACATATTGTAGTTAACTTTACTGGCGTTATTTAATTGTATAATATTGTTTGTGGATGGATGTATGACTAGGGGGAGACCGAAAAAAGATGGATGAATTGTGTGAAAAATGATATGCATGTTAAAGGAGTAGCTCCAGAGTTGACGAATGATAGAGGAGAATGGAAGAAGAAGACATATTGTGCCCCACTTATAGTGGGATAAGGCTAAAAGAATGATGATGATGATTTAATTGTTTCATACATTTCAATGCATACATAATTAAAGTCGCCTTTGTAAATTCATAAGCTTAAAGCTGATTTACAAAGCGCACTTAGTTCGTCCAATTCTCAATACTACGGTACCGCTCTACTTTTATTGTTTCAAATAACTTTTCCTTGGCCTACATTTTGTTCACTGAGAACAAAATAAATGGAATTATCCATATATTTTATATGCCCGATCAGTATTTACCCGAATCTCATCTCGCGCTGTAACTGCTTTACAATAATTGAGTTACGAGTTATTTTTTCACAATCGCTTAAAGAACGCTACACAATGTGGCTTGGGCGTACTTAGTAACACACTACTACGCTATTAACTTATTTTATAATTTGGAGTATTTAAAAAATGTATACTAATTTCTATATAAAGTTATCTAATCTAAGTTAACAGTGAAAGTTAAATAATAAAATATATAGTAATTTAATTATCTACATACAAATTATATGTATGATAATCATCAAGTTCATATACAACATAATTTTAACTAATTAATCTAAATTTCATAACAAATCATTTTGTAAATGCAATATAATCATCCTCCTGCCCTTATTCCACTTTAAGTGGGGTCGTCACAACATGTTATAAACATGTTGTCACGTGATTTGGCTAAATATTTACTGACCGGCCGCCTGCTTGACGTCAACTTACCTTTGTCGCCTTTTACGACACCTCGATAAGAAATGAGGGAGTCTATTCTACTCAGCCGGATACCACACGGCTATGTAAATGCGATATAAATAGAAATAAAATACCTAATGAGTAAAGATTTCACTTCATAATAAATGCAAACAAATATGCACGTGATGACTTAAATGTCCTCGCATTTTCATAACAAGCTTACGAGGTATGCACCAGAAAATACTAATATGTAAATGCAAGATTATAAATAAGGATGAATAAAAAAAATTGAGTCCGATGTATTTACTTACCAGTAATTTACATAAGACAAGATACAACTTTTTTGCATAAACTGCGCGCTATAAAAGGTTTTAACTAAATTAATTGCGTTCTGCAAGTCTACTTTTATATGGTCGGCCATGGCGTAATCAATATATAATATTGATTTCATATAATCCAATTTATATTTGGTCTAAGCATGAATTACCATATTCGCCACAGATTATAGATAAACTTTACAAGACGTACTTTTCAATTCAAAATAGAAGTTCTTCTTTATTCTAGTTAACTTGTAAACAAGTGCTTTTGAATCGTCAACTCTCCTGCTGATTCTGAACGCTGTTCCTACCGAGAAAAACCAGCAAAGTTCTTATAATAATAATAATATTTTGATTTGCATTTTAGATTTTATCATCAATATTTTTTGAAGGGTCGAGTAACTACATATCATTTCTTCTTTCTTATTATCTATGTAATCCCCAACATACATAGGAGGCTTTAAATTAGAAAATAGGTAATTAGGAATATATCTATGTAAATTTGTAGTAAAATTGACAATTTATACACAGAAGAAATAGTGTTTTTTGTATTCAATTTATATTGACAAGTTAATATAACTAATTTAATTATACGTCAGGATACTATCGTCCAATCAATGATGAAGTGTCTTTTGCTGTTAAGTTTATTTAAAGCCAATTCGGAGTTATTAATACTCAACGGTATGATTTCGCAGGTTTTCGTTTTTAACGCTGTTCTGAAGGAACAAAAAGAATTGAATAATTGAACAATATCAGTACGCGATACAGTTCGCGAATGACGAACTTATTCTTTCTACAACAAACACGAAACTTAATTACATGATGATCATACGCGTTTTAAAGGCAGTTAACATTATTTTAGGCTACCTTCCATTAAAGAATAATTGATTTCCTGTAAAATTATAAATCTACATAAAACAGTGTAGATACCGTAGCTACTTAACTTCTAGTAAAGTTATATTCAACTATTTAAGGCAAATCTCTTTACATTAATAGTGTCTCATTTTTAATTCGCTAACTTAAAAGTTATAATAGAATCTTACAGTTTAAAATACTCTTGACTTAATATATATATAAAATATATAAATATCTTAGAATAATGCGATGCAAACATCATTCGACTATTTATTTTATGCATCGCAAGCAGGGTAAGAAGTTAGTTTAAGTATTACAGGCTTTCATGAAATCATAAATTAAAAGTTAAAGTCTGATAATCTTATACCCGCGAATTCGTTCGCGTGGGCTGGTGTCGTGTGATAGGTCGATAATAGATGACAATTTTCAATAACATCCTATTCCTGTAGAATTAGGATTTCTATAGTCTATATGTTATTTCGGTCTATTAGGAATAATTGTACCATTTCATCGATATTGGTTCAGCGGATTCGCCGTAAGAGAGTAACAAACATCCATATTCACCAACTTCGCATTTATAATATTAGTAGGATTTTCATTTAAGATATTTACATTTGCACTTCATATAGCGAATAGTTGATACGCTAATGAGACGTCACGTTCCTAATTTGCCGAATTCCCTACATTCTTGCATAATACAAAAAAAAAAACTGTTTAGGTTCGATGCTGAGTATTGGTATAATACTTTTTTTACGTTTCATGGTATATTTCGCATTAATTTAATTTTATTTAAGACCGTTAAAATATACATTTATATAGGTAAATAGAAATGTAAAACAGAGACTGTTTATGTTTACGTATTACATACAATACAATATTTTCAATACAATATTTTCTACTTTCCGTTCTCATGGAATACAACGTCAATTAAAAACGCAATAATTATAATAGTATATACTTTAGCTTTTATTTCTATTTATATCGCATTTACATAGCCGTGTGGTACCCGGGTCAGTAGAATAGACCACCCTCATTTCTTAATGAGGTGTCGTAAAAGCCGATTAAGATAAGTCGACTTGCTGTGTGGTATCCGGCTGAGTAGATTAGACCAACCTCATTTCTTACCGAGATGTCCGTCAGGCAGGCCGCCGGTCTTGAAAACGCAGCTAAATCATGTAACACATGTTTATAACATGTCCTGCCGACCCCACTTAGAGTGGGATAAGGGCAGGAGGATGATGAATTATGATAGATATATACTTGTACATCAAATCAGAATGAACAACCCGTAATTTCAGATACAGAATTCGGCCGTAGATTTCAACTTATGATGTTTTCATTTATACTTCTAAAAGTAGCGGACAAGCTCGTTCAGTAAGAGATGGAAGAGTTTCATAAAATTTATAAGCCTTTTAATCTATGACAAAACTATATTTTCTAATATTAAACTTAATTTTAAATGTTCATTACTCGTTTCTTCGAAATTAATTTGTCCTTATTTTAACTTTACTTGAAACCGGATAAAATATTAACTGTTGGAAACTTAAATAGCTAATTATATAATTGGATTGATGTTTTCACCTTGACGGATATAGTGCTCGATGAGACTGTGTTTTATTTGATTAATATATATATAGGTAAATTTAATAAACTAGGCTGTGCTTCATATCTTATTAAATACTTAGCATTCCGTGATAGAATTATTAGAATTTTCTTTATAACAATTAGTTTAGAATCTTCTCAAAGGAAATATAATTTTTCTAAAAAACACGCAATCTTAAAAAATCTTTAATATAAAAGATAATTTAAAGAAGCAGCTTCCTTTGAAGGATGCTCTCACCAAAAAAAAAAATTCACACAGCATAGTTGATAAAGGATCACATTGATTGTTCAACCAAATATTAAATAAGGTTAAATAAATAAATTCAATTCTTTGGCATTCCGAAGATCACAAATTGAATCTACTTCGAAATAAAACACGCTACAGCTACTGCCATCTAGCGATGAGTAGACTAAGTTCAGAAACTGCTACCTTTCTTATGCTTTTACTGTGCTTTTTTTAACAACGTCGTCAGAATTAATGTAACATTTTTTAATAATATAAACATTTATTATTAATTAATGTAACATTTTTTAATAATAAAAACATTTATTATTTTAATAACAAAAAAAATATCTTTACTGTTTTATTACTTTTTAGGTAAATTTTATACGTCAAATTATAACCGCTTATGATGCAAATAGAATTACTATACATACATACTTATTTACTATTTTAATTTATATTTCATTTTAAGGTTTGACGTTAGTAATGGTTATCTGTGAATTTATAATGTCTATAATTTAGGATCAGAAAGGCGATATCTCACTTTTGAGGGAATTTGTATTTGAAAAAGTTAAAAAACAAGTAAGCTCATAAGATATATATAGAATTTTATCGAAATTGTGAAAGATTATGTTGTCATTTTACTGAATTCTATGTTTTGCTGAAAACGACCTATATGTTAGTGATAAGCGTAGCGATATCCAAACATAGAGGTGTCTACAGTACATACAGTACAGACATAGACGAGTCTACAGTAGCGGCTTAGTTAACATGAATTTCACCTTCAGTGTAGCGATATAAAAAAAATAGGTGGCTTAATTTTATACAGAAAATTAAAGGTTTTAGTCATCAGGTGAATCTGAAAGATTAAAATAAAACAAGTTTATTTCTTACTATCATTAGTAAAGACAAGAATATTTAAAATTAATTAATAAGTGAGTGTGGGGATATTATGCGTTATATTATTAGATTTTGTCCGCTAACTATCTTAGACCTATGTGTATTTCAGTCCGGGGTGAAAAGCATTAAGAAAAGCATAAGTAAATGTTGTGAGAGCGGGGGAAAAAACGAGAAAAATATTCGGAAACACATAATCATATACAATACATTTTAGTTTAGATCAATTAGAAACAATGAGAATTAATAAAATTTTCTTGTTACAGGTGAAAGCTCGGGATCGTGTTCGGAGGAAGATATAAATAATGCCTTGCCAGATGAACGAAGGGATCGACCTGAGGCGCACATGTGTCCACGCTGTCAGGAACAATTCGAAAATCTTCACGATTTCTTATATCATAAGCGACTTTGCGATGAAAAAGCTATGCAAATGGGTGAAGAACGAATGCATTCTGATCCTGAGGATATGGTCGTATCAGGAGATGAAGAAATGGATGGACCTAATAAACGATTAGAACAAGTTAGGAGGCATCGACAAGATGCAGAAAACAACAATAGTCTTGAAGATGGAGAGGCTGAAATACCAGAAGCTGACGTGCCCCCTGTGGGACTTCCCTTCCCTTTGGCGGGTCACGTTACTCTTGAAGCCCTACAAAACACAAGAGTAGCCGTTGCACAGTTTGCCGCAACTGCAATGGCAAACAATGCCAACAATGAGGCTGCTTTACAAGAACTACAAGTATTACACAATACGCTGTATACTCTGCAATCTCAACAAGTATTTCAACTACAGTTAATACGTCAACTGCAAAATCAGCTATCTTTGACTCGACGGAAAGAAGATGATCAACAAAGCCCACCGCCAAGTGAACCGGAACAAAACGCCCCGTCGACGCCGGCTCGATCACCGTCGCCGCCACGTCCGCCACGGGAGCCAACTCCTGTTATACCCTCTCCTCCTACTAGCCAAAGCTTGCCGTCGACTCACACGCATCTCACACCTAAAACAGAACCCATTTCAATCCCTAAACTTCCGACCTCATCACCGCCTATGATGTCCCACCCACCTTATAGTTCCATATCTTCGTCATTAGCGTCTTCAATTATAACAAATAATGATCCTCCACCGTCCCTAAACGAACCAAATACATTAGAAATGCTTCAGAAACGGGCACAGGAAGTACTCGACAATGCATCACAAGGTCTTCTAGCAAATAATCTTGCCGATGAACTTGCTTTTCGAAAATCTGGGAAAATGTCACCTTATGATGGAAAAAGTGGTGGACGTAACGAGCCATTTTTTAAACATCGCTGCAGATATTGTGGAAAAGTTTTTGGTAGCGATTCCGCCCTCCAAATTCATATCCGTTCCCACACGGGAGAGAGGCCGTTTAAATGTAATGTATGTGGATCTCGATTTACAACCAAAGGAAATCTCAAAGTTCATTTCCAAAGGCATACTGCTAAATTCCCACATGTTAAGATGAATCCTAATCCTGTTCCGGAACATTTGGACAAATATCACCCACCGTTATTAGCACAATTGTCACCGGGGCCAATTCCTGGAATGCCACCTCACCCGCTTCAGTTTCCTCCGGGTGCACCAGCTCCTTTTCCGCCAAGCTTGCCATTGTACAGGCCACCACATCATGACCTGCTACCACCGCGACCACTTGGTGATAAACCACTCTCACATCACCCACTGTTTGCCATGCGAGAAGAACAAGATGTGCCAGCTGATCTCAGCAAACCTTCAGCGCCGAGTCCTCCTCGACCTGCATCTGATCTATTTAAGTCTGAACCCCATGATGAAGAAAGTCAACGAGACTCCAGTTTTGAAGAGACTGACCGTATATCACCTAAGCGAGAAATTGAAGATAATGACATAGGGCAAGATGTAGACCAAGACCGATATCCATCGACATCACCTTATGACGACTGCAGCATGGATTCAAAATACAGCAATGAAGATCAAATTGGCAGAGAAAGTCCACACGTGAAGCCCGACCCAGATCAACCGGAAAATCTTTCAAGTAAGAATTCATCGATATCTGGGCCAATTTCAATAGCAACGGGACTTCGTACTTTCCCGTCATTTCCACTATTTCCACATTCTCCACCTAGCAGTGTTTCCTCTGGTAGCCTCACACCATTCCATACTTATCCTAATAGCACAATGGATAGTGATATCACTCGCGACCCTTTGTTTTATAATGCAATTTTACCGCGCCCAGGTAGCAACGATAACTCTTGGGAGAGTCTGATTGAAATTACAAAAACGTCTGAAACTTCAAAGTTGCAACAATTAGTAGATAATATTGATAACAAAGTATCTGATCCAAACGAATGTATTGTATGTCACCGCGTTTTATCTTGTAAAAGTGCTTTACAGATGCACTACCGAACTCATACGGGTGAACGACCGTTTCGATGCAAACTATGTGGCCGTGCATTTACCACTAAAGGGAATTTGAAAACACATATGGGTGTACACCGTATAAAACCTCCTTCGCAAATCTTACATCAGTGTCCAGTATGTCATAAGAAATTTTCAGACCCTACGATGTTACATCAACATATACGTCTTCACACTGGCGAGCGATGTAGCATGTCCTTCGATCAAGTTCGATGTCGCGATACTGAACTTAACAATTGTCAATCTTTTAATAATGAATCAGTTATAACTGAATATAATCCTTTCCATCCTATCCCACCGCCTATATTTCCAACTCCATCCACTCCAGGCGACCGAAGGGCGGACTCCCGCGGGACCGACGATGAGAGCGGCCGGGACGAGCGCGAGCCCGCTACTCGGGAGTTCGACGACGAACAAGATATAAAAGATCGTCGAACTTCGCCGCTCTCCGTCTGCGCCTCGGCGTCCGAATGCGAAGTAAAAACCATCACAACAACGGCTTCCCTCCCATCGGCGACAGGTTCTGAGAGCGGGCGGAGCGCACGGGCATCGCCGCCATCACCGTCACCGTCGCCGCCGGCGCTGTCGACGCCGCCACGGCTGCCACATCATTCGCCGCTGCCATCACCACCGACGCCACTCGCCGCACTCGGCGCTCTCGGTGGATCACCCTTCAGCCCGCTCGGACTTGCCTTTCCTCCGGCAGGTATGCGATAGCGGGATCTTTATTATAAGTCCGCCCCGGTCGTCCATCCATTCCCTTATGTATATCCTAATATAATAGTACTTAATAATCTCCATTACTACCGGGCGCTTCATTAATCCTTAAAATAATCTTTTTCTAGAATTCAACTACACAATAAATACGTATTTGTATTCGAAGTTTAATCGTGACAGTGAGCATTCCATTTATTTGTATACAGTGCGCGGCAACACGACGTGTACCATCTGCTACAAAACGTTTGCATGCAATTCTGCTTTGGAGATCCACTACCGGAGCCACACTAAAGAGCGTCCATTCAAATGCACCGTCTGCGATAGAGGCTTCTCTACGAAGGTATTTTTTATACTTTATTGTTTTGAATTCAATGTAACAAAGTCAAAAAGTAACATTTATATTTCTTTAATATACAAAATGTGTACAACCAGTAAATGATAAGCGTGTAGCAGTCACGTTTCTAAGTATGAGCTCCGATTGAATACTTCTGGCTCTGAGCCAGCTTATACTTTATTGTTACGAGAACACAAATAGCGACACATATCTGCGCTTTTACACGGTTTCCTCTAATTTATCCATATATCAAATATATACATTTTCGATACCAGTAAAACTTTAAAGTGAAACATAGAAATTTTGTAAAAAACCTTAAGTAGACATGACGTTACATAATTTGGTAAAAACAGTAGGTAACTCCAAATTAAAGCTGTAAAGCTCTACTCACAAGTTTGTCCGCGAATCGGAAAGCAAGTTACTCGTGCGCTGCGACAAACTTTATGCTCCGGTTTCATTTCATCTAAGTTTCTGTGCATTAATTTTGCAAGCAGTAATTACAAGTCCCTAGCTGACGCCTCTAGTTCACATTAGTTTTAGCCGTTGTCTTACCGTGCACCCAAGTCGCCCGTCGACTTGGCAACTAAATGACGATCAAGTCCGCAAACTGTGGCCGCTTTGTTACGAGGAAATCTCAAACTCCTCTAAAGTACTTTTTGTTTAACACAGACTTATATTTATCGTTTATATTATTTTGACGCTACGAGAAACTGATAGCTAACTTTAAAAATTTCACCATTTCAAACACCTGCATTTGGATCTTTTTTTTCTCAATGACTATATGCTTTTAGCACTAGTACATACTTCAAAATAAGCGATCCTTTCATGATTTAATTTCTTTCAGCCCCTTTTGAACTCTATATTTCTTACAAATTATTTCCTACAAATTCAAAAGTCGTACTTATAGTAATAGTTTACATTTGAAATATCTTAATTTCTTTCATTTTTACTCTGTACCAAAATAAAATAACATAATTATAAACTCAGATTTTGATATAAATTTGCTATAAATAGTTCAATTATTATTATTTATATATTATAAAAGGTCGTTAACGTTGCCTATTATGCCAATTATCCATGAATATAATCACAGAAAAAATGCAACAAATATAACAAAGGTGACGTACGAAAACTTTTTATACAAATGTTTATGTTCACATGCCGTCTCTGTCACTGCATACATATTCCTTGTATTAGCCTTCTACGGCCGATATGTCCTTTAAGCGACTTTCTTTAATGTCTATTTAAGTCTTAGGTAACATACTACTTGCCGGCCACTCCGCGCTTTCGCTGATTTACCGTCGTGGCATGTTAGTTTGACGCGATTAGAAATTCAATTCTTATTTACGTATGAGCCATTGTCTTGGACTTTGCTTGTTTCTATAATTACGTCGAATATAGATATTTTATTAAGATGACTTTAGATCCTTAAAGATTTGAAGTACGGTTTATTCTTAGAATTACCAATTGCTTGATCTTGATTTAAAAATTATGAAATACGATATTACTAAATAGGGTGGTTATACTTTATCGAGTGAAGAAATCTGACATCAAGCAACGTGCTGTATATATTTCCAATATTCCTCTCTAAATCTTCCTCAACAGCAGCTGTAAGCCGTAGTTATTCCTACTTTAAAAAAAATCAGATCTCTTGGGATGTTAATCATTTTATCAGTTTCGAATTTTTCCTAGATGTGTACTTAATTGCATTTTCTTCTAATTCTGCTTAAACTAAACTTGAAAAGGAAATCAAGTATTTTTTATTACTTATAATATTTACAAGTAAAGCAAACTTTGTTTACAACGTAATTTGCATTAAGGTAATAATTTCTCATTAACACTGAGTCGTGAATGTTGTTGTCATTTAGAAAATAAATTGGACTTATTTATTTTCTTACAAGTCATAACAGGTTTTTTATAAATCTGTTTTATTACTGAAAAGATCTATTTTAAAAGCTGCTTCATTAACAATAAAAAATTATCATAAAACAATTTATAGAATTAGGCGTTACTTTCCGGAGGTCCATACTACAAAAGTAATGAGAATATATCTTTAACATTTAAATAAGTTAATCTTATATGTATATATATAAATATATTTTCTGAATCTCGGAAACGGCTCCAATGATTTTCCAGGTACTCTTTATTGAATCTCACATCTCATGCCTTAAATACTTGCAGTTGAACAATTTTCAATTTTGTGGTTTATATTAAATCTACAGACCCTAAGAAATAAAGAAGCAAAAGTTTTCATATAGATAACTACATAAAAATTCAATCCGCCATAATTATGCCATTGCGACATTTCGTTGATGACAGCTGATCTTAAAGAGTCCCCAAATCCTTTCAAATCAAACTGCGGGCGGTATAAAAGAAATCCGAACAACAAAGCTCCCTTCTACTTATGATCAAATATTTAAATAATAAAGCAACTTGAGGTCTACTTAAAATAATTAATTCAATATTTTATACAATACGTAAGGTTTTTTAAAGATGTTTTTTATATTTAATTATAATAGCAAGTCAGGGCAGCCTTATTTCCAGTATCTAGAGCCGCAGTCACATGTCACTGCCGACCGGTGCATATCGTCGCCACAAAAATGATAACTCATAAAAACAACGTCATTGAAAACGATTGGAATATTAATTCATGTCGTAAAATATTTATTGCTTATAAATCCTTGAGCCTTTACCTACGCTTCTCGTCATAAAAAGATTATTTATGCGTGACAAAATAACATTTTTCGTAAGTTTCTGAAAGTGACCACGCGGAGCTCTTATCAATAAAATATAAGTTATTTATAGCGGCGCCGGGGCAATATTTAAATGGTCTATTGCACACTGCTTTGACATCAATTAAGTTCTTAGTTGGAATAAATATATCCACTATAATTCATAATTTATATTATAGATACTCAAAACTTATTTTATTATTTGGTATAACTTGAGTTCAACTAGGATAGGCATTTTTCTATCTGTATACCAATAAAAATCCCTTGTTTGTGGGTGTATCCAAAAACATAAATATAACATATTTCATATTAATGTGCTGAAAAGCTGATTAAATAGATTGGAACACATTTAAAAAAATCTACAGACTCAAAAGTTCTATTTACGGACTAAAACCTATTTAAAATACTTTTTTATTTTAATGCAAGCGAGACTCAAGCCCGGATTTGAATGATTTTTCTAATTTTATCAATACAGCCTAATAAAGTATGTATATTTTATATATGCATATATAAATATTAGTTTTTCCAATTCAACGTCAGATTCGCTCTTGCTGTAGAACTCAATAAATTCTTCGACCTCTTCGCCTGACAACTGTACTGTTTTTGTGACAAAGCTACTGTACTCGCCAACTGATGTAAAGTCAGTAAGATAAGAAAAAGTTCAAATTGAAAAAGGTCTAAAAGGAAAACTCCCATAAACAATCATTATCAGCTATAATGCCATAAATAATTTTATTCATAAACCAGTTCTTATTCTAAAGCATTACAACGATCAACCTTTTTTCACGCTCAGTATACTTCAAACCTATTAATAGGTACCCAGACACGAGTAACATTAAGTACCTACCTATCAGTTTTTTGTTCGTCCACAACAGAATTTAATTTATGATTCTATCATTTTCAATTAGGTAACAATTAAAGTTTGAAAGCCATGCTTTATACCATTATCAATCGATACGAAGAAATAAAATGCTATCTTGGGACCTACCTGTACGTTACTAATTATAATATTTGAATAAAATTCCTATTAGCATATATGTAGAGTATATAAACCAATCAAATTAAAATTATTTATTTGCTTTTAACGTGGGTTGAAAGATGATGTTTATTGATTTAAGTTTAGAACACGTTCAGCAAAACTTAACGAAGTCTTTTCAAAAATACGTAATAGGTTTTATTATTCATCGAAATTATATAATTCTTTTTTTAATTTTATGGAGCTTCACATTGTATACAATAGTTAATAAATGTAGCATATTTTTGTTGATTAGTTATTGATAAAATTTGCGTAAATAAATCCTTTATGAATTAGTTGCTAAGAATTGGGTTCTTACAATTAGTAGTAGATTGCGGTTTCTAGTTGTACACCTAATTGAACTAGCGACCTAGACAGTATATATACGCGGTAATAAAATTGTTATTGTCACTGTTAAAACTGGGAATATTCTAGAATAAATTACGAAGAAGACATGCTATAATTACCAAATGTTATAACAATGTAGTGATTAGCTTTGGTAGAGGTCTATGCTTCTTTATAATAAAATTTGACCATAGATAAAGCCGTTGTAACCAAATATAATCAGATTGCTTTACCCTCAAAAGAATGCGTAGTACTATGTCTTCTAAAACTTTTAATATTGATAGTTACAAATTATGGCTGTTTTTTCGTTGAAGAAAAATATAACAAGGAAACTTGCATATAGGTATTGGATCGTGTCCAACTTACCCATCCGCATAAAAAGCATGATAGGTCTAATTAATAGGATTTTTTAATCCAACCAAACGCGGTTACATATTTGTTTCGTAATTGTTTTAATTTGCTAATATAATTTTCGATTTATCCGGCTTTACATATCTCATTACTTACATTTGGTTGGGAAGTTACATGTATAAACATTAAAAAATGCACCTGCCAAGAACAGACGGTGGCCCAGTGGCGTAGCTTTTGGAGGAGGGGGCAATACCCCGAGGCCCCCTAGCACCGGGGGCCCTTCTGAGTTTGACCTAACAATTAGATAGTTTAGATGGGGCCCTATTTTCATTTTGGGTCTTTCATTCCCTAGCTACTCCACTGCAGTAGCCTGACCTATTTATACTCCACTCAAATTTATAACATAAGACACCCCTGTTTTAGAAGAAGCTAAATCATTGATAAGCCATCCCATAGATTGAAGACTAAGTTAGTGTATGCAACCTTAACTTGCAGTTGCAATTAATACGAGTTAAAAGATAAACTATGATAGTCTAGTGATTTATACATCCTGATAGTAGTCGTAACTTGTGACTTCTAATGTATTTATAGAAAGGATACGTAATTTCTAGAAATGGAGCAACTTTTTCTATGGAATTCCATTTAGCTAAGAAATATTATATTTCTATAATCGGGTTTTCAACAATATTTATAATTACCTACATCTCAAGAGATACATATGTATGTAAAATTCGTCAAAATGTTTTTTCAATGTGCCACTATGGGGTCAGAGTCTACCCATAAAGAGTTACGGGCTATCTCTATTCGGGCATTGGCATTAAGTTTGCCTTTTATAACTTTATTTATTTATTGTTATTTATGTGAAAAAAGTTAGAAAAACGTTTAAAAGAGTGCAAAGGGCAACCTTTCGACAGAGATCTTTGGCAGCTAAACTACTTAACCTTTTTTGTGTTCTTTAGAAAAAAATAATAATAAATAATAAAACAGCTATATTCTTTTGTACCGTTGTTACAGCTTATCAAAGAACTTTACTTAAATGACCAACTGAAAGACCCCTAGAGCAGAATAATATGCATGTAAAATTTAATGCTAAATAAGGCAAAACCCCGCCATTCATTAACAACACATAAACTTTCCCATTTATAATAATAAAGATAAAAGTAAAGTAACGGTCTGTTACTAGCCTACTGTTGGGCATAGGTCTTCTATCTCTCTTTTTGGAGAGAAGTATTGGAGCTAAGACCTACCACACTACCAATACGAATTGATAGAATACACATATCCCTAGAATTGTCTAGAGATATGCAGGTTCCCTCACGATGTTTTCCTTCACTGAAAAGCGTGCCATAAATTGAAATTATCAATCACACACAAGTCATTTTCAAGTTTTAACAGAAGAATTCATTGGTGGAAAGAGTCGTACGGTCTCACCGCTGAGTTATCACAGCTTATTTATAATAAAAGCAGAATAAAAACAAAGAAATCTTTAAAACACAACAGTAACAAATCGTGTTGACTAGCGAATTATGGTGTATTACTAAGCTCCCAATGCCTTGCAAATCAGTTGTAGCGCGTACCATAGAACAAGGTAGCGCGGGCTTATCTAATAGCACCTTACAAGAGCATTTGAAATTACAATAAGTGTCGCTGCTCGCCTGCGCCGAATGCTCACACTAACTGTATCAATTATTCAGATCTTCCTCAGCATTTTATTGAATCTAAATATCGGAATTTTACCTGCAATCTTTAATATTAAAATTTACACATTAAATTTGAAATTCCAAAATATTGATTTATCATTGTTCATTTTATAATTTATTTAAATATTATTTTTGTTGCTTTTTTATTCATATTAATACTTCTTTGACCTTATTGTAATATATATTTGATACGATGTATATATATTGTACATACCAATATAATATACTATAGTTTATGCTATCTTTTATGAGATACGAAGCTTAAATAACATTCGCTCATTCATTTCAAAAAAAACATAAAAAAATTGATTTATTCAAAAAGACCTTTTCTAGTTCTTTTGAATTGTCAACAGAACTACTGGTTTGGAAAATTGCTTTAAAAAAAAATTGGCTAATTTGAAATGTTCGGAGTATAATTCTGTTTCGATACTAAGATTAACCTAAGATATAAAATATAACAGTAAACATTTAAATAAATTATTATATTAATTGTAAGCAAGATCGAAGCATTCGTAAAAACTTGTCCAGTAAGTCGGTATCGTATCCTTGCGAGTATAATAAATCAACTAATGAAAAAGCCTCTCAGCACTCGCGTAATAATATATCTTGACTGATTCATGAGTTTTTGGAAACTATAAAACAGTTAATTTCTTTGCAAAAACAGCTCCATGCTTTTTATATTATCCCAAAACGTTCCAAGGCGGAATTGTTATCTACTGTATGTAATCCCGTTGGAGCGAAAGGTTTTTATTATTATAGGAAACCTGGTCCGTGGACCTAGATCACTGGTTGGTAGTAACTGTATGGGGGGTTTAGGTTTTAAACTATTTTCAGGGCAATTCACAAAATATCACCGATTGGTAGCTTAGTACCATCCACCTTTCAATCCCGTTATACTGCCACCATGTATTAAATGCAATGGAAGGTCCAATGTCCATGCTACACGCCGGCGCCCAGCCGTTTCTTGTGACGCCAAGGGTGTGCGTTACTCGAACGAATAGTAACACTACGTAAACGAAACTTTAAAAGCCAGACACATAATACTGCAAGTCCCAGATGATTTTTAATGCTTAAAATTAATTTGATATAAATTATGTATGTATAATGATGGAGGCGCCATTGGAAAACGTTCTTTACGCACGTAGACACAAGCACGGCGACAAAACGAACCGAATATAAATAAAATTTGTTAAATATTTACAAACACCCGTTTCTTAGTAATGTCTGCGAATATTTGTAAATTACAGCCTATTAACTCCATTAATATACAATACATTTATATTCATGAAAAATTCATATACCAAATGTCATCGATCGTATTTTTGGAAGAGGAGTGTGAAAAAATAGATCTGTATAAATAATTTTCAAAATCAATCACGAATATACGGTATATACCTTATTTAAAGAATAGCCGTTAATAATAGAACGTAATACATATTACAAAATTCAATAAATTATAAATGCTCTAAACTGAATACGACCACATAATAGCCCATCAAAAGTAGTTTCATGCTGTGTCATGTATACGAGTTGAATAGAAAATAGAAATAATGTATTGCAAAAACTAATTAATAAATGTATAATTTAAAGTCGAATTGTTTTCGAAGTAGTCATATAGTAGTATAATGTCCGGATTCGAAACCACGACCTCTTTACCGCAAGTCCTTTTTTTCGTTATATATGGGACACTTACACACACGGTCGTCCGTCCCCAATGTAAATAACTTAATACTTGTGTTATGGTAGACTGAAAACTGGTGAATATATACTTATATATTTATTATATACATACTTAAAATACAAATATACACCCAGGCTCAAAGTCCAACAAATTCATTTATAGAAAATGTTGGCCCTCGGCAGGAATCGAACCCGCGACCCGCGGAGCTGAAGGCAGGATCACTACCCACTGCGCCAACGGGCCAGTTAAACTTTACTTTAACCATTCCGTTACCGTCGCTTCTAGAAATTGTCCCATATATATTATTATTATTTAAATCTCCTTGTTACTGTTTTGATCTCGCAGAGGCGTCGAACTGTGCCTCGCTCCAACACCCAGTAACTATTATTATAATGACGGTTATTGTATAATACGAAAGCACGGACTTATTGAAATCCGTTAGGTAAGGTTTATAAGTAAATGAGACGACGATAATTGCTACCGGAAAAATAGTGCCTTCAGTTTTTACATTTATAAGGTGCCTAGCAATTTTGTATAGAGCTCATTTTTTGGGAAACGATGCACTACTCTTTACGGTTCAATAACTACGTAGAAAAGCAAGTAATTAAAAAAATCTTGTAAGAAAAATCAATTTTATGATAAACTAAATACAAAAAGCAACATGAAATGGCACTATTATGAACGAACTAACGCTTTTGAAATTATAATCAACCATTGTGGATGTCATATCTACAGACTAAATATTTTGTAAAAAATAAGTAATTTGAATATTGACCTCGACTAAATTTAAATAGGAAATTAACATAAGTATATGTACATATTTTTAATAATATATGACGATATAAGAATATTAAATAAGTATCTATTATACTTACTAATATTATGGGTACAATGTATAAAAATTTGTTTCTCATCTTTTTATTGTACTTTATGTCTCTTATCATTTATTTATGTGCTTACAGATACCCTTAATGAATAATATTTAATTGTTAAAACAAGTTTAAATCGATTTTTGATTGACTTATTTATTTGAAGGTCATCGTTACGTATTAAATATCCGATATACATAAACGCAATATGGTTACATAATTTATAGAATTAGACGTTACTTCACGGAATTTCATAGTCCAAAAATTATGATAGAATTATTTTGCTATAATGCGCGTTTGTTAAGAAAATCTATGTAATTCAAAGTGAAAGCAAAAGCGTTCTCGTACCTTATACATACTGAATTGGAGAAAATAGAAAAAATAGGCCATGTCTAAAGTGGAGACAAATATAGAAAACTTGATTTTACTCGCGACTTCGTTCGCGTGGACTGTATGTCGCGTGATAGCTCGATAATAAATGGCGCTTGTCAATGTCATCCTATTGCTGTACAATTAACAGGATTTCTATAACCTTTATTTTATTCCGGTGTATAAGTAATAATTGTGACTAAGTTCATCATTATTGGTTCGGAAGATTCGCCGTGAAAGAGTAACAAACATACATCCATACTCACAAACTTTCGCATTTATAATATTAGCAGGATAGGATATGGAATATCCTTAATAAGCCTTAATACCAATAAGCACGCATTATAATTAAGATGTTGTTATTCAGTCATATCATGTCAGACTCAGTATAAAAAGGGATATCGTCAAATTTAAACATTCTAGCTATGAGTATCACGCAAATAGCTATCTAGGTCCAAAATAACAATAAACTAATCTTTTTAAGCTATTTGACAGAAGAGACAAAAATATTAATTTTATTTAAAATACGAATATGAATTTAGTTTAGATTAGTTACTTTAGAATAAATAAAATGATATAACTCAGAACTTAAACTTATAACGTCTATGAATAACTGGTGCGCTTGACTTACTCGGTTAATAATACTCAAGTTTACCCGTTTAATGTAATAAAAATCACATATAAGTGCCACATTTTAAAACTTTCCATAAACTTTTGTTACCCTGTAATAATTTATAGAATTAGGAGTTACTTTGCGGAGATCCATAATACAAAAGTAATAATAAAATTATTTTGCTATAATCCGCGATGAAGTATAATGCTAACTGGAGATTCGACAATCTGTTCTGCGTGTATCATACCTGATACACGCAGGATTCGTAACAACACATGCACAAACCCCCACCATCGCCACAATACACAAGCGCTACACACATTCGCTATTACAAACTCAGCAATCGTTTCGCCCCGCAACTAAGTATGTTAAAAAAGAATCGATTTTAAAAATAATTGATTATTTTTTTAAATAATCGATTTTTAATAATCGATTATTTTTAATCAAAAATCGCTTTATTAAAAATCGATTATTTTAATTATCCCCTTTTTTATAACATTTTTTTCTTATTTTTTAAGGTTAGCTATGCATTGTTGGATGAAACCAATGTAGCCAAACTACACATTTTATTCGAATTTCACAAACAGCACATCTATTATCATTTCTTGGTAGTTGTCCACTTTAATTAGCATTTATTGTAATTAATTATTAATATTAAAAAAGGCAACAGTTTCAACAAAAATAGATTAAAAAAAATCTATTATTTATTAATCGATTTTTTCTACTTCATGTCACATCCCTACCCGCAACCAAGCATCATTACGAGATAAGATTCCACGACAAAATGAAATTACGATTATAGCAAAATAATTTTATTATTATTTTTTTTTACCCTGTAATATTATGTTTCATACATTGTTCCCCATTAATCCCTTATATTGTGTAAGCGTGTGCGTAAATGTGTGTGTATTTGTGGTTCCAGAGCAGTGGCGGCGGTTGCCGGTGCGGAAGGCGCGCGCGCGCACCCCGCCCGCCGCACGCCACTGCTTTGGACCTCTGGAACGCCTTCGTCTATCCGGTATGCGAGAGCGACGCCTGAGCGTGGACTCTACCTTAACGACCCTCTATGACCTTTTGTTTCGACCACAACTTTTTTTTATAACTTACATATGTCGGACCTTTATCGTACTTACAACAAATCGACAATCAAATTGGAGCGTCTAAAACGGATTTTCGAAACAAAATGTTGCAAAGTGTCAAAATAAATCTTATAATTGCTTGTCTTAACGTAATTGCCTTAGTAGATTGAGTACATTTAATTAAATAGATTTATTACAATGTAAAATTGCCGCAGTACAATATTTACTAATTATGCTTGTTTAATTTCAACTCCGCGTTGTATTTTCTTTTTAATTTACAGTCAAAAGTACTTACGTACTAACAAATTAACTTATTTTTTTTAATAACTACCTTACTCGCTTAAAACTCAAAAACTTCATTTCTATTTAGAACAAAATACTATCCAACGGGTAGATAAAACTTTTTGCTTTTATTTGTAACTTTTGTGATAAAGGGTCGTTATTCTGTGCTTTATATTAAAATAGGTAGTATATAAATACGCTAATTTCTTTCTTCAATTACCAGGGTAACATGAAACAACATATGCTAACGCACAAGATCCGGGATATGCCGCCTGGTTTCGACAAGGGGCCTAGTGGACCATCTGGACCGCCCAGTGAGGAAGGTCGGGACCCCAGTCCTGATAGACGGTCATCCCCTGAAAAATTGGATCTCAAAAGATCACCACCAGCGCACCCTCCGCCACAAATGTCACACCCAAGCCCCATCGACATGCCACCGTTGCCCAAAAGACCTACTGGTGAGATGTGGCTCCTTTTTACGTCTTTTTCTTTAATTTATCCTATTCTAAGTAAATTTGTACTGTACAAAAAAAAATCCGCTGGGTGGGTAAGGAATATTGGTGCGAAATGTTCCCTAATTAAAAGGAGGCCTCTGGACCCTAGATCGCTGATTGATAGTTTAGTGGACTGTATACGGGACTTCAGGGCTTTGACTATTTCTTTCTGGGCAATTATCACCGATAAGAAGTAACAACTTAACACCACCTACCTTTCGATGCCGTTGTGCTGCTAGCATGCACTAGAAAGTTCAAAGTCCACAATATGCGCCGGCGGCCGGCCGTTCCTAGTGACGCCAGGGAAATGTTACTCGAACGAACACTAACACTATTACGAGTCCGAAACTCGACACGACACTTTAAAGTTAAGCACTGCACTTAATATTACAAGTCCCAGACGAATTGTTTAATATTTTACAATGAATTTGATACGATACATTAAGTATAATTTGATACGAATTATGTATAGCGATCAAGCGGCCATTAGCGAACGTTCCGCGCTCACGTAGACACTCGCACGGCGACAAACGAACCGATTGGCGAGTAGCGTTTTCAAAACTACCTACATATCGTTCATAACTACTTGACATAGAATAAAAATATGAAAATTGCCCAGAGACAAAAAGAAGAGCTATAAAATTATTGAATGAAATATTTACGAACGAATATTAAGTAACTATTATACATACTACAAATATTTGTATAGTCCTAGCGTGTTAGTAATTTCTTCTTCTCAATCGTTTCGCTCTTGACAGAGCGGTCGTGATCGCCTTCAAGTTGTGGTTTTGGTAGCGGCTGTTGTTATGCGCTTCACAATTTCACGCCATTTTTTGCGGTTTGCGGTCATTCGGGTACACTCATGCACCGGACCGCCCACAGCAGATTTGATCTGGTCGGTCCATCGCATGGGTGACCTTCCGCGAGGCCTTGTGCCTTCCACTTTTCCTTGGACAACGAGACGTTCTATGGACTGGCTGCCCCGTCTTGAAACGTGTCCGAAAAATGAGAGTATGCGGGATTGTACTGTAGAAAATAGACGCTGCGTGATGCCTATCTCTTGGAGTATCGAAACATTTGTTCGTTTCTCGGTCCATCGTACCCCAAGCATTCTTCGCCAGCACCACATTTCTAGAGCATCTATCTTTTTCCTCTCAATTTCCCGCACCGTCCACGTTTCTGCAGCGTATAGAAATATGGGTAATATTAAAGTTCGCACGAGCCGGGTCTTCGTGACTTTGGTAATATTTTTGTTCCTCCATATTTTCTTCATTTTGTCCATTGCATTTCTAGTAATTGCCATACGCCTTTTTATCTCATCTATGCAGCCGCCATTGTTCGAAATTAAAGCTCCAAGGTATACGTAGGATTGGACTACTTGACAGTTCGCAATTTCAGTGACTTCTGGCGAATTATTGTTAGCGCGATCTACAATCATTACCTTGGTTTTGCTGCGATTAATCTTTAGATTCGAATTCGAATTTCGTTCGAGAATTCGTTAGTAATTTAAGATAGATATAACTGGTACATTTTTGTTGTAAATAAAAAATTTAAGTAACTATTAAGTAGAAATTATCAATTTATAGTACAATTAAAATAGCCTTTCTAATTAATAGAAACATAGAAAACAATGTATAACTAGATATACCTATAAATAACACAAGGCACAAAGAGAGAAAAAACCTAAAGTTTTTATCAAAGCGGACCTAAGTCACATTATCCTTCAAAGTTTAATGAATAAATGAATGTTATCATAATTCAAACATTTTTTTATATCTTACAGTGCCGAATATCCCAAGTCATCCGCCACCATCTGCATCTTCGAAACACTTGTGTGGTGTTTGCCGGAAGAACTTTTCCTCATCGTCCGCCTTGCAAATACATATGCGTACACATACGGGAGACAAGCCGTTCCGATGTGCCGTGTGCCAAAAGGCATTTACCACCAAAGGCAACCTTAAGGTAATAATAACCTTGGTATATAATATACTAGCTTTTACCCGCGCAACTTCGTTCGCGTGGACTGTAGTGTTGAAATTAAGAGTAGCTTAGCGCTTAAATAAGCGCTTTATATTTATAGCAAATGCTTTGCGATTTTGGTCGTGGAGACTATCTCCTGATGATGCTTCGGTTGCGGGGCGAAACGATTGTTGAGTTTGTGATAGTGAACGTATATAGTGCTTGTGTATTGTGGTAACGGTGGTGGAGGTTTGTGCATGTGTTTTTACGAATCCTGCATGTATCAGGTATGATAACTGATTGTCCACTTACATTTAGCATTATATATATTTTCTATTTTACTTCTTCGCGGATTATAGCAAAATAATTTTATTATTACTTTTGTATTACCTATTAATAAATACCCTGCAGTACGGATTAGATGTATACCGATAGACGCTTTGAGTAAAAACGAGTGCACCGTATAAGGTAGAATAATAGAAGCATAAGGTAGAACCAAAGTAACCATAGTCACACAGATACAAGATCTTTTGATTTGAATTTCAATATTAAAGATATGTATATAAATTGATTAACAGGTTCATATGGGCACACACATGTGGAGCGGAGGAGCGTCTCGGCGCGGTCGTCGAATGTCTTTAGAGTTGCCACCTCGACCTTTGCACGAACCGCACGAACTGCTGCGGCGCCCAGATCTCTTCTATCCATACCTACCAGCACCTTTCCTCAACGGCATGCAACAAAAGGTGAGAATACTTTTACTTACGAGAATACGTTCATTAAAATTAAATAAACAGCTACAACCTTTCTGCAAGATATTTCAATTATACACAACCCGCTGCGCACATCGCCATTTTCTCGTATTGTCAGGCTTGTGCTAAATTATATGTACCACCATATGTTCAACTATGAAAGAATTATTTTTTCTCCAACAGCTGAACGAGATATCTGTTATACAACAGAATGCCGGACAGAACGGCGTAGCCAGCAAATTTCCCGGTTTACTCGGCTTTGGAGCGTTTGGTGCAGGAAGACCGGGCGCTGCATCTCCTCTGGAAAGGCCGCCATCGCTCGAAGGGGGTGACGAACGTCAGGCTGCAATGCGTGAACTGGCTGAGAGAGGGCGGGAATTAGCGGAAAGGAGTCGGCAAATGCGTGAGGAGAGTGAAAGGGAGCACTATAGAGCTGCAGGCGGCCTTCCCGCGCATGCGCCTAACCCGGCGCAGGCGTCGCCGCCCGCGACCCTACCACATCCACATCCGCTTGCCTCTTTACCACCACCAGCGAGAACTGAAGGCCTCACCGTATAGATCAATAGGAACCCAGTAAAATTACAGGCATCCAGACACATTCCAAAAAAATCAACTTTTTAGTGGTGAGCCAGAAGCGGCTGATTTTGTGCAAGTTATGGTCGTTGTGAACTTTATTGAAAAGTCATCATCATAATTTATGTGTAACGGACTGAATACAATTTTCGAAAAGAAAGTTGCATATTTCGATATCGTGTAATTTCGTGTTGAATGTAGCGCTGTGTATCGAGTTATTATAACGCCTAGTATTATGTAGGTAACTTATATACGTAGAGTACGGGGCTGGGGCAATCGGGGACTCGTGAGTCCCGCGTTTATGTCATTACTCTGTGATAGTGCACGATTGTGAGCCGCGCCCTTATACCGGAATGCCATTCGGAAGTAGCTATAGATTTACATCTATCGGGGGCGCGGCCTAATGTGCTATGACATCAAAAATTATTATAAATTATCCCAAAAATTAATTAAATTCATAAATCTATATATCTTTAATTGTATATAAAATTGTATTATATATTGTAATGAACGAATAGTTAATCTTATGACATAGATATTAAATTAATTGTATTGTATTTATATTATATCAGTAACTGGAGTGCGACATGCATGATTTTTTCTCAAATCACATTCCAACATGAGGAGATTCTTTAGGAAGTACATAGTTTTATCGATTATACGTAGGTTATATTTAGGTATCCGATATTACCTATGCACCAGGAAAATTATTATTTTTTTAATTGAAATCGGTTTCGAGTCTCCTTATACAACGAAATTTTCCATGTAAAAGAACTACTGAAGTTTAAAAAAGGAATCCAATCAACAATTGCCACTCTAGATATACTCTAATCTCTACATTTATATTATTGTAATAGGGGTTAATGACATATTCATATCATGTAAATTAAAAAAGTATTTGCATTTGAGGTCTATATAGATGTAAGTGTTTAGAGTCATAGCTATTATATTGCTTTAGAATACTTCGACATATCGTTGTAAAGCATGAACGACTGTTTGATATTTGAAACGACGAAATAATTTAGATTTGTCAGTACTACTGAACAGACTGAGCCATAAACCGTTTCCAGTGAAACTTTTCTTTCCAAATATGCATTTTACGATGCTTGCGATGTAAATTGTATTGAAAACACAATTTTGTTAGCTATTAAAGAACGATGAATATTTTCTATCTCACTATAGTTGTGTATAAATGTCCTGCTAAATTATTTATAAAATTATAAATCATGCATACACTCTTAGTATTAACGACGCTTGCGAGGCGTTAGGTCTCCGAATCGGTTTAGTTGTTTAGAGTAAATTCTCATAGCACCTACAAGTTATAATTTTGAAGTTGCAAATAGTTCTAGAGTAGTCTTAGCCATGAATATGATGTGTCATGTCCATGTCAGTATAAATAATCATTGTAAATTATTAAATGTTTATGTAAATGTCCAAAAAGTATTCAAATTATTTAAAAAAAAAACAATTATACTAATAATTCTTTTCTTTTTTGTTATCCGTCACCTGTTTCCTTCTTTTGTTTATACTTTTTTGACCACATCAATGAGCAAATAAAGAAACAGTCAATTTTATTTCACAAAGATAAGATCCGATTAAAGTAGTTATGGCAAACGTTTAAATTTAATAATAAATAAAATTAAATCATTGAGCTATTTTAATGAAATACTAAATAAATTAACAATATTACTAGAAATCCTATCCTATTAATATTATAAACGTGAAAGTTTGTGAGTATGGATGTATGTTTGTTACTCTTTCACGGCGAATCCGCTGTACCAATATCGATGAAATGTGGCACAATTATTCTTTATACACCGGAATAACATATAGGCTATAGAAATCATGTTAATTCTACAGGAATAGGATGACATTGAAAAGCGCCATTATTATCGACCTATCACTCAACAGTCTACGCGAACGAAGTCGCGGGTAAAAGCTAGTACTAAATAATTAAACCAAATTATTACTTCTATACATATTATAAAACAAAGTCCCCTAAAACTGTCTGTCTGTATGTGATCGATTTTCTCAAAATCTACTGAACGGATTGTTCTACCGTTTTTTCTAAAAAATAGTGTAATTGTTTTGTTAATAATATAATAGTAAATTATGATAAAATTTATACTGGATTGGGATTTACGCGAGAAAAACTGTCTCACAATGCCGCACGCACAGCTAGTATATTTTATTTATATAGCACATGCCTAAATACCTTAGTAAGTAGCGGCCTGTTACTATCCCACTGCTGAGAATAGGCCTCTTCTTTCCGTTTTTGGAGAGGTTTGGAGCTAAAACCTACCACGCTGCTCCAGTGCGGATTGGTAGGTTACACATATCTCCAGAATTCTCTAGAGATATGCAGGTTTCCTCTCGATATTTTTCTTCACCGAAAAGCGTGTGATAAATTGAAATTATCAATTATACACATAAGTTTTAACAGAAAAATTCATTGGTGTCTGCCCGGGTTTGAACCCGTGACCTCCTCGAAAGAGTCGCACGGTGGGCTAGCACAGCTTATAATTACCTTAATTGCAGATTAAATGCTGTAACAAACTGTTGAACTTTCCTATCAAAACCAGAATAAGGCTAAGATTTTTCCTCCAGATATTGTTATGTAATTATTGTAGTAAAAAAAATTCAAAATAGGCTTTTAGCACTTTCATAATATATAATTATATAATAAATATAATTAATGAAAATAATCGAAACATGTTTTTTACTATCTTTAATCAAACAAGTTACAATATCGAGTACTAGGATATCATGAAATATCAGAAGTTGATAACGCTAGCAAGTTTCTTAACACGGTTGAGAAGTAAGTCGCCTTCGCGTATGGTAGCCTGGTACAGCTGGGAACGGTCCGCGTCGGCCCCTCTGCCCGCGCCGGTCACCACACAGCCCGCAACTGCATCTATACGACACTGCAACCTACCCGCTGCAGTAAATCTATAACAGATAATATAAAAAGGTAAGTAAATTTTTTTTCCCCCCTTTTTTTGTATCTAAGATCAGTCTCGAGACTATGATTAGATAAGATGTCCATTATTTTGACGTTTGGATTGAGCTCATCCTGTGATGAAGCAATCCTCTATAGTAATGAATATTTATATATATTCCTTTTTTTTACTTTTATAATTTATTTATTTATTTTTATATTCTTGCTAACCGTGCCCTTTTCAAGCGGTATTTGTTGGCATCTACGTTCAGTAGCATATGAGCTAAGTTGTTTTTGTGGCATTCAAGCCTTAGTTTATATAAATCACAAGATCTTATGATTTCTTCCCTGACAGTAGGAGTATCTAGATAGCTATGTACTTCAGTATTTTTTATAAACCAAGGTGCATTGCTTATAACTTTTAATGCATTGTCAGATAATATAAAAAGGTAAGTAAATTAATAAAATAAATAAATAAATATATGGGACACTTACACACACGGTCGCCCGTCCCCAAAATAAGTAATTTTAATACTTGTGTTGTGGATGAGAGACAACTGGTGAATATATACATAAATAATTTTTAAATACATACTTAAATACAAATATACACCCAGGGTCGAAGAGCAAACAAATTCTTTTTATAGAAAATGTTGGCTATCGGTGGGAATCGAACCCGCGACCCGCGGCGCTGAAGGAAGGATCACTACCCACTGCACCAACGGGCCAATCAAGTAAGTAGCGGCCTGTTACTCTCCCACTGCTGGGAATAGGCTTCCTCTCTCCGTTTTTGGAGAGAAGGATTGGAGCTAAGACCTACCACGCTGCTCCAATGGGGATTGGTAGGTTACACATATCTCTAGAATTCTGTTATCGCAACATTACGTTTGACATCTAAAAAATCCTTTGCTTTCAGTCCTACCATATACCATATTTTCAATTCCCAAAAACAGGGATAAAACGATTTTTTTTATTAAATAAAACCTAACTAAATCGATTATTCTCCCCCAAAAACCCCCTACATGCTGATTTTCGGGAAATCGTTGAAGCCGTTTCCGAGATTCAGAATATATATTTATATATGAGGGAGTTAGAATCACTAGCTATATAGCCTAGCCACCTAGCTATATCCAAAGTAATTAAAAAGGATTTAGCTATTTTTGATTATGATCCCCTCATATATACATACAAGATTAACTCATTTAAATATTAAAGAGATAAATGTAGAGTGGACAATCCGTTTTCATACTTAATACTTGCAGGATTCGTAAAAACACATGCACAAACCTCCACCACCGCCACCACAATACGAGATAGACAAGATAAATGGGGTCGGCACAACATGTTATAACGTAATTTGGCTAGGTAATTTTACGATCGGCCCCCTCTGACCTTAATCGTATTTTATGAAACCTCGGTAAGAAAGAGGGTGGTCTATACTACGTAACCGGATACCACATTGTAGGTCAACTTACATTAGTCGCCTTTTACACCGCAGTAAGAAATGAAGGTGGTCTATTCTACTCAGCTAAATGCCACATAGTGGGTCAACGACCTTAGTCGCCTTATACGACATCTCGGTAAGAAATGAGGGTGGTCTATTCTACTCAGGCGAATGCCACATAGTGGGTCAACTTACCTTAGTCGCCTTTTACAAAACCTCGGTAAAAAAAGAGGGTGGTACTATTGTATTCAGCCGGATACCACACAGCGTTTTTTAATAATATTTACATAAATAAATAAATAGATATATGTAAAATAAATTAATAGTTAAAGCTGTGATAGCCCAGCGGTGTGACCGTGCGACTCTTTCGATAGGGTGACGAGTACAAACCCCGGCAGGCACCAATGAGTTTTTTCTATTAAAACTTATGTGTCTATTTGATAATTGCAATTTATCACACGCTTTTCCGTGAATGAAAACGTCGTGAGGAAACCGGCATATCTCTAGACAATTCTAGGGATATGTGTAACCTACCAATCCGCTTTGGAGCCGCGTGGTAGGTCTTAGCTCCAACCCTTCTCTCCAGGAACGGAGAGAGAAGGCCTATTTCCAGAAGTGGGAGAGTAAGAGACCGCTACTTACTAAAATAAATAAACTAATAAATAGTAGTAATAAATATAATAGTAGTAATACTAATAAATATGTAAAGTAATTGTTAATATTAATTTATGCGAACTTACGAAGAGATCTCCTCCTCAACGAACTCACGGGTGACGCCGAATGTGTCAGCTATGTTGTCGAGACTCAGTGATCGATAGGCGCGAAGCAACTGGACATATGCCTTTATACGCGCCTCGCGTACATAGTGTTGGTAGTGTGGTCGGAACACTGGATCCACGCAGATTTGTGTTTCCACCTGAGTATTTCCAAATTAATACTTGTTAAAAAATATACCCTAAGATTTAAATGATCAATATTATATTAGTAAATTATGATACTGTTGCATAATAAGGGTTCTTATAACACAAGTGTGTTTTAAAAAACGAGCTGCAGGTAAGTTTTTTTATAGTATCACACGAGTGTTATAAGACCAAGTTATGTACAGTGTCATACACTACTTCCACTCTCATACTATATTACGTAAAACAATATTAATAAAATCCCAACTTTGTTTAAATATTGAAAATATTTTTAAATGTCAAATGTTAGCGCGAAGGCGCAAACATCGATTGCGCATGCGTGTTGCGTTCCGCGGACCGTTCATTGAAACCTTTTTTTTAAGGTTGAGGTTCTACCTCCTTGGTCCAGCTGGAGGTTGTATAGGTGTATCGTTATAATTAAAAAGTTATATTATAATACAGGTGTCCATACAAGATCTGTATTTGTAAAGATTTGTATTTGTAATTTTTTATTTTTGACCTGTACATAATGTTTGTCATAAGAATTTTGGTTTCAGTTTTATAGTCTTTGTATTATAGTATCAGAGTAGATATAAGAATTAACGTTATAAAATTTATTCCATAATTTATTATTGTAATTTATCATCACTCCTATAAATAACTGCTATATAATGGACTAATGAAAATCCAGATGTATCTAATGTGAAACCAACGTAGATCCAGGGTCATCCTCATCAGCCTCATGTCCTTATCCCACTCTAAGTGGGGTCGGCAAAACATGTTATAAGCCTGTTGTCACATGATTTGGCTACGTATTTTACGACAACAAATTACCTTATTCGTATCAGCTCTAAAGAAATCTTACCCATGCAAGACTCTTCATAAAGTCGGCATATCTGCATTCATGTAGGGATTCCACCAACTCCCTGAGTTCCGGGAAGCGTGAGCGCAATGCCTGGACAGCTGCACCCTGTCTGCGCAATGCAGCTTGTAATGCATGACGCTCCAAAGCTAGAGCACATGCTAACACACAATATTGTATGATCGTACCTGAAAATTAACAAATTTATCAGTTTTAACTGCATTTTAAATGGTATAGAATGTTACTAGAAAGATATGGTACTAGAGGAAGGACTGAAAAGAGATGATTGGATTGTGTGAAGTATAACATGAATATAAAAGCAGTACCACCAGAGTGGACGAATGATACGAGAGAATGGAAGAGAAAAACATTTTGTGTGCTGACCCCACTTAGAATGGGATTAATACAAGGGAATAATCATTATTCTCTTGCCCTTATACCACTCTAAGTGAGGTTAGCATAATATTTCTCCACCTTCCATTCTCTCTGTCATTTATCAACTCTGGTGCTACTTCTTTTATATATAATCATTCTGCACACAATTCTTATATCTTTTTTTGACGTCCCTCTAGTCATACATCCATTCACATTCATAATTCAAACTCTTGCGGCATATAATGACAATGACAAGAGACTAATGATTACAATTACAGACTTCATACAAAACAGATAACGAAGTCGCAGACTGTAATAAACTAGTAATGAAGCCTTATAATGGATATGAAAATCATCATCATCTTGCTGCCCTTATCCCACTCTAAGCGGGGTCGGCACAACATGTTATAAACATGCTGTCACATGATTTGGCCGCGCATTTACGAGCGGCCGCCTGCCTGACGTCAACTTACCTCAGTCGTATTTTACGACACCTCGGTAAGAAAGACGGTGGTCTATTCTACTAAACCGGATAAAACACGGCGGGTCAACTTACCTTAGTCGACTTTTACGACACCTCGGTAAGAAATGAGGGTGGTACTATTCTATTCAGCCGGATACCACATGGCTGAGTATAATGGATATGAAAATCATCTTACCAAAATCAACAAGCTCATAGGATTCAAAAGTTGAAACACAATCAATAAAAAGTTCAGCAGCATGATTGTAGTCTCGTACTGCAAGACAATATATCGCCTCATAAGCCTTCAGTTTATTTCTGGATCTCCAGTCACCACCTTTGTCGACAAGTTCATGAGCCTAAAAATGTTTATATTATAATTATAAACAACCGTTTATACATTCTCAAAAATCATAAAAACTCATATGAAAGAACAGTACATAATATTGAATCATCAAATAATATTTATAATACATCATAAATATTAGCTGTGTGGTATCTGGCTGAGTAGAATAGACCCTCATTTCTTATGGAGGTGTCGTGAAATACGACTAAGGTAAGTTAATGTCAAGCAGGCGGCTGCTCGTAGAAACACAGTTAAATCATGTGTTGGCATGTTTATAACATGTTGTGCAGATCTCACTTAGAAGGGCATAAGGGCAGTAGGATGTGATGATGATTATAAATATAAAAAATATAATTGGAGAAACTGACTTTTTATGCCATTTTTTTATGGCACAAGTCGTGCCCAGCGAGCTGCTGTACGCAGTTCCCGCCGCGATAACGTCGTGTAGAGAGCTCATGAATAAGTGCCCCGGATGGGTTCGAAACTAGTCGGGCTAACCCGATAGAATAAGACGTGAGTATAGCCAGTTCTATACATTAACTATGGAAAACTGACTTTTATATCTGATATAATTTTCTTTTAGTTACTAAATGTATGGTATAAGCATTGACCTTGAGATTGGTGTGGTAGATAGTTTAAGTTATAAAGTGTGTTCAACACATTTCTATAAGATATTGAGACTCAACATTGAAATGACTAATTTACGTCACTTAAATTAGTAGAGGTGTGTATTTTAAGTCATAGAGGTCTTAGGGGTCTGAAAGGAACAGAGCAACTGTGAGTAATACCTTTTTACCTTATTAATTGTCTTTCCCATATCTTTAACATTACATCCATGGAAATATGCAATTCTGAATAAGGCAAATACTGCATCCAGACGTCTATTTGTAGTCAAAGTTGAATCTTCATATTTTGTTGTAGCCAGGGTGGTAGCAGCATCTTTATCACCAATAGAACATAAATAGTCCAATCTGCAAGTGATCAGGAAATGAATTTAAGAAACTACAATTAATATAAAATCAAGATTATTTCATGAATATTCATCTTTTTTAAAATTAAGTAGTTTTTAACCAATACTACTATTGTTTAAATTTATAAAAGGATAGAAACCCACACCTTCAACATCATTAATAAACTTTAATTCTATATTAACAGATATTAAATAAATTGAAATACCTTTAATATTTAAATGAGTTAATCTGGTACATATATTTTTTTTTTCAGAATCTCGGAAACAGCTCCAACGATTTTCCTGAAAATCAGCATGTAGGGGGTTTTGGGGGAGGAAAATTGATCTAGATAAGTTTTATTTTAAAAAAAATTAGTTTTATCCCTGTTTTTGGACTCTTTTTGAATTTTTTTGAAATGTACTTTGAATACATTCACTATCTTTCGCTGTCAAACGTAAAGTCATGGTGGTTCATTAGGGGAACGGGCGGTCTAAAGAGGTGAAAATACCTAGGATCGAGCCCTACCTGCCCTATAATTTTTTAATTTTTCTTTTCAATTTTTTTTTACATCAATAGAAAAATTGCCGACCAAGGCTGAGTCACCCAGGTACTATTAGTTTAAATAGATACTGTTATTTAGATATTCATACCTGTCTTGCCAGACTGGTGTCTCTGAGTCATCATCTTCGAACTTGGAAAGCCGATCTTGATTCTCTTTAACCATTCCATCATATAGCTCCTGATCGAAGTTCCACCCAAAATCAGTACAGACTTCTTTATAATACGGAGCCATATTACCAGCCTTTATTCCTTGCAGTAACTGCTCTTTGAGTTGAAGATTATTTTTAAATTGAGGAAGTGATAACTTAAACTTTATACCAGCTAATGCCATGTATTCTGGAGTTTTTCCTTCTGCTGAAAGTTCCATTTTCAAGATTTTCAAGAAACGAAATAATTAAATTTGAAGATGAGGATGATGATTTTATAGAATTATTTATAGTAAATTTGTTTAGAAAGGATGAATGATACGACAACTTTCAACAATGACCAAAGATTTTGTTTATGATAAATGATTCTTGTCCGTATTCAATAGGGATGTAAAATAATCGATTAATTTTTTTCATCAAAAATCGATTTTTAAAAAATCAATTAACTCGTATATCAATTATTGCATATTTTAATATACATAATTAGTTAAAATAATGGCAAATCAAGTGGACAACTACCAATAAATAATAACAGATGCACTTTTTTTTAAAATCGATGTAAATGTGTAGTTTGGCTTCATTAATTCATCCAACAATGATGCCTGATCTTTACAAAACAAGAAGAAAAAAGAAAAAGAGCGTAACTAAAATAATCGATTTTTAAAATTTATTATTTAAATAAATAAATAAATAAATAAATATAAATAAATATATGGGACACTTACACACACGGTCGTCCGTCCCCAAAGTAAGTAACTTAATACTTGTGTTATGGGTGACAGACAACTGGTGAATATATACTTATATATTTTTTAAATACATACTTATATACAAATATACACCCAGGCTCAAAGACCAACAAATTCATTTATAGAAAATGTTGGCCCTCGGCGGGAATCGAACCCGCGACCCGCGGAGCTGAAGGCATATATTTAAATATTTTGAAATTATCTTTTTTTTAATAATAATCGATTATCTGAAAAAAATTGATATTCTTACATCCCTAATTACCTACATATTTTGTTTTATTTTTTACTTGTATTTCACATCATAGATTATTAACTATAAAATAGATGGTTGAGATTCATACATTGGCGCGAGCCTATTTTCGGTGGTATGGGGGGGTGCAGAGTAGCACTATAGCTACTTACATTCTCATTCTAAAAAAACTATCTGCCTCTCACCCGTTTCATTCATAAAAACGGATTTAGTCTCAGCTCTGACTCTTTCTCACATATGGAGTAGTAATATATATAACGTATGACGTAAAATCGTAGTAAAATTAGTGATGTACTTGGTGCGCTAAAACCGTAACTAGTGATGTCAAAGTTTTATCGATTCGCATTTTACTCTTACCGATTATTTGGATAACCGGTTTTCCTGTAACATATTAATAATGATTTTTAGATTTTAATAAAACAAAATATTTAAGGAAATTCTTTAATAGACTTTTACTGTAATAAAAAAATTTATATTCAACAACCGTTTTACATTTCAATGTGCATGCTTCTTAAAAAAAAAAGTTTTTTCCTAAACACGCTAAAAGTGCAACTTCAAAAATGATTACTATTTTTAAATAGGAAACAGAATCGGCGATCATGTATCTTGAAAATATAGGAATTGTAATTTAAATTATTATATATTATTATTAAATATAATTAATTATAAGTATTCACTCGAAAACAAATTTACAAGATTAGTATTTGAAACAATAGATGCTTTCGTTTTTACCGTTTTAGTATTTAGGAAAAAACATTATACTTAAAAGGAGTATACTTTTATTATAAATATTAGTCTTTTTTAGTGGTTTTTATCTCTAAGTATAATATTTTCCATCAAACCAGTTAACACTTCGGATTTATACATATAAAGTAAGAATTAAATTGTGAAATTTTGCCATAATTAATGTGCTAATTGATACCAAGCTTTTCGATGAAAGAAAACATCATGAGGAACTATACTCCATGGGTTAAGTATTTAACTAAATGTAAACATGTCAAAACAGGTAGTTTATAGTAGGCATTATCTGCCTACTATAAAGTACCTTTTTTATTACAACACATTATACTAACATTTAATATAATTTTTAATTCTTTTAAAGAATTTAAAATTATTGATAGTATTCGCACCACTTTATTATGGCGTGATTGCTATCAATAATTTTTACAAACTTTGAAACAATAAATAAGAATTATAAAATTTTTAAAGAAAACGATGGATAATATTAAATACACTAAATTACTACACATTTAAGTATCACAGAGTGAAGCTCGTAGAATATTGATATTATGTTGCGTTGGTTAATCCAATTACCATTTTAGGTAGTTTACTTGGCTAATTTGTATCTGCTGAATTTTATTAAATTATATATTGCTGTTTTGCTATACTAAAGGTATAAATATTTAATTTTAGAAAATACCAATCAATTTATGAAAATTACATTTATAAATATTAGAGATATTCTTTTGACAACTGCAGTTGAATCCCAATTTTTTCATTTGTTAATAATATTATTGTTATGACATATTTGTCACTCCTGAATCACATGGTTTTGTTTGTTTACATCTTGTTATGTTTCTGTACTTATGGAGTATATATAGTAAAATAATAAAAATTTTGAATCAATTTTTAAATGTTAATAATAGTAATATTAGTTAGTTACTTTTGCCTCATGTATCATAGTTCTATAACTTTACTTGCGATAAAATTTTCCATTTCCATTATCGTTTTCCAAGTATCTGCAGTACTGTGAATTCTCCTTAATTGATACACCATTGTCTAACTCGCATTATGATTACGATTATGCAAAAAACTTTTAACAAATCATATTTATGATTAATGCAAGTTAACCAGGAATTATAGTTTTTTAAGTTATATACATTTTTGACTAATTAACACTTTACATGCCATATAATGCCATTCTAAAGATATAAGTTTTTGTGATGGATAATATAATTTTAACTAGATCAAATCTTTCAGTTTTATTAGACAATAGCGTAATTATAAAAATTTCACAATTTAAATAATCCTGTTTTGAAAATATATTACTCCCAGGATTGCTCAGGTTTTTAGTTTTGCTACACAAGTAAAAACACGTGTTTTGAATAGGAATAAATGGCGTTAATGTTAAAATACACAATTTTTAGCAGCAATACAGGCAGAACTCATATTTCATTATAAGCCCGTCGTTTAAGCAAACTAACAATTAAACTAGCAACTAAGCAATTGTTATTCATTTTCCTGAGTAATGAAAATTTTAAACCCATTCATCTCAAAATATAAGTTTTTGAGTTGTACCGCTATTGCCGCACATGACCGATATATCAATATACTGAACCGGTAATATGATATGGCTTGGGTCTGGAAAATATTTCTGATGGAATACAAGGTACTATAACTATTAAACAATAATATTAACCAATCATGTTTTAAACAATGAAACCAAATTATGATCCGTTCTAGTGTGCTAGAGCCCCCTTATCCATGGATTTGAGAAAAAATCCATTGGGTCCTAGTTAAGAAGTTTCAAACTTCATAATGTTTGTCAATTATACTAATATGAATACTATTTTGAAGACACAACCTTCTCTTGAGTCCTCTAGCATTGAAGCGGACTTTTACAGCCTTATTCCAAAATTCCGAATGGTTCGGGCGGCAAAATAAATTGTTAGTGAATAAAAGCATTCGCGCTGTGAAAATGTTATTACTAATGTCAATAAATGAGGCTAAATAATTATGATTCGACTGAAGCTCTTCATATATGTTCATCTGCATCATCGGGCTCGTGGACACTTCCCGGCGGAAGAGTTCGCAGCATATTTAACCTGTAATAAATAAGTTATTCTTTAATAATGTATAGATAGAACATTAGTTTGCAAAGGTAGTCTTACAGACAATCTTGGCATTGATATCCCCTGAGTAGAATAGACCACCCTCATTTCTTACCGAGGTGTCGCGAAAACCGATTAAGGTAAGTTGGCGTCGGGCAGGCGACCGGTCGTAAGATACCAAATCATGTGATAACATGTTTAAAACATGTTGTGCCTACCCCATTTAGAGTGGGATAAGGGTAGGAGAATGATGCATTGACAAATAACAGAGATTTTAAATTTTAAAAATATATTTTTAGCTTCTACTGGTCTTAAATAGTGTCTGGAAAATATTTTTTTCGTGTCTATAACTTTGTCTACAGTTATATTTTAAGTATAGAATAGAGACTATAATTATAAATTTTGTTTTTTTAATAATAAAATATAAGGGGTATCTGTGACAATCTTTGTGTTATGTTAAATATCTTTGATTTTGTACTGTTAGCAGTACCAGGCTAAAAATATTATGCTTTCCAAATACTGTATTGTATGTGACAAAGTTCCAATGATCATCACTAATATGTCTTTTAAGCTATTCTTATATCACACACTTTTTTGCATCACTATAATAGAGGAAAAATTGTACCAAACATTTTTTGTTATATCTCAAACGGATTAGGCAGTTAGCCCATTAGACATATAAGCTTCAGTTTTAATAGAAAGTGAAATGGACAGACTGACATACTTTACATCAAATATTTACTTGCCTTCATCTAGTCAAATCAATTGACCTAATCATGTGCTTCATCCCATAAAGCATCAACAGCATATAGCCCTTAGACGTCATCCCAATGAGTACTCTCTTTGGCTATGACCAGGTTCATCTGAAAATTATTGCAAATACATTTTAATAAATATGGAACAAGCTATGGATAGCTCAGCGGTGAGGCCGTTCGACTCTGTAAAGACGATCATGGGTTTATACCCCGCGCAGGCACATGTCTAATTGACAATTACAATTTATGACACGCTTTTCGGTGAAGGAAAATATGGTAAGGAAATCCGCATACTTCTAGCGAATTCTAGGGATATGCGTAACCTACCAATCCGCATTGGAGCAACGCGATGGTAGGTCTTTGCTACAATACTTCTCTCCAAAAAACGGATAGAGGAAGCTTATGGTTCCCACTGCTGGGGTGGATAACAGGCCGTTACTTTAAACATACACATGCCAATTTTTGTGTTTACAAACAAAAATGATTTATATTTGAAACATTTTAACTCACTTGAAGAATATCAGCCATTGTATCAGATATTAATGAATTCATTGCAACAACAGTAGCAGTGCCTTGACCAGACACAGTTACTCAGACAAAAAATCTAGTTGAAATGTGCATAACTAAATGGGATAGTATGTTAAAGTATCTTGAACAAATAACTTTCTGTTAAATAATTAAAGTATGTCTGTAATCCATATTGTCTGTCGCAGAAAGAATAAAAACTATTCAGAAATAACCACTTAAAACATAGAATATAACTGATATTGGGTATGACATATGATATACAACACTTCAATAAAGCATACACAATAAATATTACTATAGAAGGAAAAGTTTTATTTTTATTATTTTAGTTTTATTTTAAAATTAAAAAATAAAACTTCCCAATATTATTACAGTTCAATAAAAACACTAAGGATATACTATAATGCTATATGCTTCGAGGTCCCTGCTTTATACCTTGTAAACATATTAAATAGACAATAGGTTGAGATATACAAATAAATATATATATAAATTGAAAAACACTAGCTTAAATTGTACTATATATTATAGAAAAAGAATATAGCACGAAAAATACTATATTTTTATCGCTAATTGCAATTGTCGTGCTTTTTTTAATTAACTGTGAATGGAACGCACCCGCAGCCCTGCATAGGGAATGTAGGAACGAAACTCATTCATGTATTTACGGGGCTTAGTTAGTTAGTAGCTCTAACTCCGTGTCATTATCCAGCGAAAAGTAATAAAAAATAATCATGGAAAAATAAATAATGATTGAAAATAGATGTGTCCTATTTTTTTTCCTGAATTTCCTAAAAGTACTATATTTTTTTGATTTAAAAAGAAAAATAGTATTTTTCTTCAAAAAAAAGGTGGCAACCCTAATCGCGCCCTTTTTGATTAAATAGGGGCAACACTGTGCCGTTATTGTTTTCGGTGGGGACTGGAGTGGGGAGTCTTCCATTTGATAAAACGTTTCAGTGACATTCAGTCCTTGTTCGTCATTCAAGAGAAGTGCATCTCGGAACGGGAATTGTGGTATTCCTATTATATCGTGTTATTGTATATAGTGTGCGTTAACAAGAAGTTTATGGAATTGTCTAATTTTAATTAAAAATCATTTGTTGGTTTATATATTTTTGCGTAAGTAAAAAGTGATTACAGTTATATATTACGTATAACGAACGTTTCAGGTGAGTCAGTACGTTTCAATTTTCTTCGTATTAAATAGTGCAAAAGTATAGTTTATTTGTTATTAAGTTTTGGATAACTACTCACATTTTATCCGAGAATGTTTGTTGAAATTCAAACATTTGAGTTGTTGAGTTTGTGATAGTGAATGTATATAGTGCTTGTGTATGGTGGTGGCGGTGGTGGAGGTTTGTGCATGTGTTTTTTACGAATCCTGCATGTATCAGGTATGATAACCAATTGTCCACTCTACATTTAGCATTATATACATTTTCTATTTTACTTCATCGCCGATTATAGCAAAATAATTTTATTATTACTTTTGCATAATTACTCTGTTTAAATCATAGCTTAGGTAAATATAGACATTGTAATCTTTAATATTTAATGACTAGCAGCGTCTGACTGCCCTCCTGTAAAAGCTGCAGGGCTTTTTCTTCTTATTTAACAGTATGGTTGAGGTGGACACTGCAGTGTTCTTTCTTCCCATACTGTGTAGGCGTTTTGTTGGTAATGTTTGTTTTCTGTATCTTCGAACATTAGCTTCAAAAGCGCGCTACTTTGTAAGACGTTTTATTAACGGGCTAGCCATTATAAAGGTGTCGTACTGATTTCTGAAATTGCGCAGTTTTGGTAATTCGTACGTCATTAATTTTTACATTTTTTTTTGTAATGGTTATGTGTTGCGGTTGGCAAAGAGCCGGTATTTGGCACCTGCAATACATGTAAAACCTTAATTCTTTTCCCAGTCGCTTTTGGCTACTGATGTTTGAGTGCACGCTTACATCTGTGGCTGAAATTACGGGAATCTAACTTAGCTTCATAAATTCAGACTTCACTTGAGTATTAGTTACCTCAAATGCATTTTCTCAAATTACAGAGGTCCTGGTGGTTGACGCTACTGTTCGGCCTGGCGCTGTTCGAGCGCTCGAGGCGACGGCGGAGCGACAGCAGCTGCGGCATAGCCGGACGGGCCGGCCTGGGGTGAGGGGCGGCGGCACGTCTCCATTGGCAGCAGCGAGGCCAGACCAGCGTAGCTCGTGGAGTCACGAGGCCAGCTGTCGGACTGCCCTCCTGTAAAATTAATCCATTAATTTCATTCAATCCATTAATTTTTACATTTTTTTTTTGTAATGGTTATGTGTTGCGGTTGGCAAAGAGCCGGTATTTGGCACCTGCAATACATGTAAAACCTTAATTCTTTTCCCAGTCGTTTTTGGCTACTGATGTTTGAGTGCACGCTTACATCTGTGGCTGAAATTACGGGAATCTAACTTAGCTTCATAAATTCAGACTTCACTTGAGTATTAGTTACCTCAAATGCATTTTCTCAAATTACAGAGGTCCTGGTGGTTGACGCTACTGTTCGGCCTAGCGCTGTTCGAGCGCTCGAGGCGACGGCGGAGCGACAGCAGCTGCGGCATAGCCGGACGGGCCGGCCTGGGGTGAGGGGCGGCGGCACGTCTCCATTGGCAGCAGCGAGGCCAGACCAGCGTAGCTCGTGGAGTCACGAGGCCAGCTGTCGGACTGCCCTCCTGTAAAATTAATCCATTAATTTCATTCAATCCATTAATTTTTACATTTTTTTTTTGTAATGGTAATGTGTTGCGGTTGGCAAAGAGCCGGTATTTGGCACCTGCAATACATGTAAAACCTTAATTCTTTTCCCAGTCGCTTTTGGCTACTGATGTTTGAGTGCACGCTTACATCTGTGGCTGAAATTACGGGAATCTAACTTAGCTTCATAAATTCAGACTTCACTTGAGTATTAGTTACCTCAAATACATTTTCTCAAATTACAGAGGTCCTGGTGGTTGACGCTACTGTTCGGCCTGGCGCTGTTCGAGCGCTCGAGGCGACGGCGGAGCGACAGCAGCTGCGGCATAGCCGGACGGGCCGGCCTGGGGTGAGGGGCGGCGGCACGTCTCCATTGGCAGCAGCGAGGCCAGACCAGCGTAGCTCGTGGAGTCACGAGGCCAGCTGTCGGACTGCCCTCCTGTAAAATTAATCCATTAATTTCATTCAATCCATTAATTTTTACATTTTTTTTTGTAATGGTAATGTGTTGCGGTTGGCAAAGAGCCGGTATTTGGCACCTGCAATACATGTAAAACCTTAAATCTTTTCACAGTCGTTTTGGCTACTGATGTTTGAGTTCACGCTTACATCTGTGGCTGAAATTACGGGAATCTAACTTAGCTTCATAAATTCAGACTTCACTTGAGTATTAGTTACCTCAAATGCATTTTCTCAAATTACAGAGGTCCTGGTGGTTGACGCTACTGTTCGGCCTGGCGCTGTTCGAGCGCTCGAGGCGACGGCGGAGCGACAGCAGCTGCGGCATAGCCGGACGGGCCGGCCTGGGGTGAGGGGCGGCGGCACGTCTCCATTGGCAGCAGCGAGGCCAGACCAGCGTAGCTCGTGGAGTCACGAGGCCAGCTGTCGGACTGCCCTCCTGTAAAATTAATCCATTAATTTCATTCAATCCATTAATTTTTACATTTTTTTTTGTAATGGTAATGTGTTGCGGTTGGCAAAGAGCCGGTATTTGGCACCTGCAATACATGTAAAACCTTAAATCTTTTCACAGTCGTTTTGGCTACTGATGTTTGAGTTCACGCTTACATCTGTGGCTGAAATTACGGGAATCTAACTTAGCTTCATAAATTCAGACTTCACTTGAGTATTAGTTACCTCAAATGCATTTTCTCAAATTACAGAGGTCCTGGTGGTTGACGCTACTGTTCGGCCTGGCGCTGTTCGAGCGCTCGAGGCGACGGCGGAGCGACAGCAGCTGCGGCATAGCCGGACGGGCCGGCCTGGGGTGAGGGGCGGCGGCACGTCTCCATTGGCAGCAGCGAGGCCAGACCAGCGTAGCTCGTGGAGTCACGAGGCCAGCTGTCGGACTGCCCTCCTGTAAAATTAATCCATTAATTTCATTCAATCCATTAATTTTTACATTTTTTTTTGTAATGGTAATGTGTTGCGGTTGGCAAAGAGCCGGTATTTGGCACCTGCAATACATGTAAAACCTTAATTCTTTTCCCAGTCGCTTTTGGCTACTGATGTTTGAGTGCACGCTTACATCTGTGGCTGAAATTACGGGAATCTAACTTAGCTTCATAAATTCAGACTTCACTTGAGTATTAGTTACCTCAAATGCATTTTCTCAAATTACAGAGGTCCTGGTGGTTGACGCTACTGTTCGGCCTGGCGCTGTTCGAGCGCTCGAGGCGACGGCGGAGCGACAGCAGCTGCGGCATAGCCGGACGGGCCGGCCTGGGGTGAGGGGCGGCGGCACGTCTCCATTGGCGGCAGCGAGGCCAGACCAGCGTAGCTCGTGGAGTCACGAGGCCAGCTGTCGGACTGCCCTCCTGTAAAATTAATCCATTAATTTCATTCAATCCATTAATTTTTACATTTTTTTTTTGTAATGGTAATGTGTTGCGGTTGGCAAAGAGCCGGTATTTGGCACCTGCAATACATGTAAAACCTTAATTCTTTTCCCAGTCGCTTTTGGCTACTGATGTTTGAGTGCACGCTTACATCTGTGGCTGAAATTACGGGAATCTAACTTAGCTTCATAAATTCAGACTTCACTTGAGTATTAGTTACCTCAAATGCATTTTCTCAAATTACAGAGGTCCTGGTGGTTGACGCTACTGTTCGGCCTGGCGCTGTTCGAGCGCTCGAGGCGACGGCGGAGCGACAGCAGCTGCGGCATAGCCGGACGGGCCGGCCTGGGGTGAGGGGCGGCGGCACGTCTCCATTGGCAGCAGCGAGGCCAGACCAGCGTAGCTCGTGGAGTCACGAGGCCAGCTGTCGGACTGCCCTCCTGTAAAATTAATCCATTAATTTCATTCAATCCATTAATTTTTACATTTTTTTTTTGTAATGGTAATGTGTTGCGGTTGGCAAAGAGCCGGTATTTGGCACCTGCAATACATGTAAAACCTTAAATCTTTTCACAGTCGCTTTTGGCTACTGATGTTTGAGTGCACGCTTACATCTGTGGCTGAAATTACGGGAATCTAACTTAGCTTCATAAATTCAGACTTCACTTGAGTATTAGTTACCTCAAATGCATTTTCTCAAATTACAGAGGTCCTGGTGGTTGACGCTACTGTTCGGCCTGGCGCTGTTCGAGCGCTCGAGGCGACGGCGGAGCGACAGCAGCTGCGGCATAGCCGGACGGGCCGGCCTGGGGTGAGGGGCGGCGGCACGTCTCCATTGGCGGCAGCGAGGCCAGACCAGCGTAGCTCGTGGAGTCACGAGGCCAGCTGTCGGACTGCCCTCCTGTAAAATTAATCCATTAATTTCATTCAATCCATTAATTTTTACATTTTTTTTTTGTAATGGTAATGTGTTGCGGTATGCAAAGAGCCGGTATTTGGCACCTGCAATACATGTAAAACCTTAATTCTTTTCCCAGTCGCTTTTGGCTACTGATGTTTGAGTGCACGCTTACATCTGTGGCTGAAATTACGGGAATCTAACTTAGCTTCATAAATTCAGACTTCACTTGAGTATTAGTTACCTCAAATGCATTTTCTCAAATTACAGAGGTCCTGGTGGTTGACGCTACTGTTCGGCCTGGCGCTGTTCGAGCGCTCGAGGCGACGGCGGAGCGACAGCAGCTGCGGCATAGCCGGACGGGCCGGCCTGGGGTGAGGGGCGGCGGCACGTCTCCATTGGCAGCAGCGAGGCCAGACCAGCGTAGCTCGTGGAGTCACGAGGCCAGCTGTCGGACTGCCCTCCTGTAAAATTAATCCATTAATTTCATTCAATCCATTAATTTTTACATTTTTTTTTTGTAATGGTAATGTGTTGCGGTTGGCAAAGAGCCGGTATTTGGCACCTGCAATACATGTAAAACCTTAAATCTTTTCACAGTCGCTTTTGGCTACTGATGTTTGAGTGCACGCTTACATCTGTGGCTGAAATTACGGGAATCTAACTTAGCTTCATAAATTCAGACTTCACTTGAGTATTAGTTACCTCAAATGCATTTTCTCAAATTACAGAGGTCCTGGTGGTTGACGCTACTGTTCGGCCTGGCGCTGTTCGAGCGCTCGAGGCGACGGCGGAGCGACAGCAGCTGCGGCATAGCCGGACGGGCCGGCCTGGGGTGAGGGGCGGCGGCACGTCTCCATTGGCAGCAGCGAGGCCAGACCAGCGTAGCTCGTGGAGTCACGAGGCCAGCTGTCGGACTGCCCTCCTGTAAAATTAATCCATTAATTTCATTCAATCCATTAATTTTTACATTTTTTTTTTGTAATGGTAATGTGTTGCGGTTGGCAAAGAGCCGGTATTTGGCACCTGCAATACATGTAAAACCTTAATTCTTTTCCCAGTCGCTTTTGGCTACTGATGTTTGAGTGCACGCTTACATCTGTGGCTGAAATTACGGGAATCTAACTTTCAGACTTCACTTGAGTATTAATTACCTTCCTTTAGTTGCACTTAGTCTAGTGCTATTCCATCTCTGAAAATAATTTTAAAAAATTAAAAAAATTAAAAATTGTTACTTTTCAAATAGAACCTCTTATGAACAAGGTTGTATTTGAATCTATATGAATAGTTGTTCTATAATATAAAAAAAATGTTGTCTGTGTCATTATGCATTGATTTGTTAAGAAAGAGTAAATGGGTTCACTTTTAGAAAAATTGCTTTTTATTATTGCATAAGTATGAAGGAGAAATATTGTTTGTTATTTAATTTCTGTTAGATATAAACAGTTGCACATTTTAAGTGATTTATAAATTACATAAATATTTACTTTCAGTTTTATAGAACAGTCTTTTAATATTGCTGTTATTCTTTCATTCATTACACATACTATTATATCTTTTATTAGCACTGTAAATGTAAAGATATCTCAAATCATAACTATAAATAACATCATGTGACAATCATATTAAAATAAAAAATTACTCTTAATCTTGGATCTGAGGATTCTTGAATCTGCAATTAATCAATCAATCGTTTAATCAATCGTAAATTTAAATTTTGCTTTTGCTTTTTAATTAAAAATCAACAATAGTGTTATATAAAGCAATATATCCTATATTGCTTTATACAGAATAAACTTGCTCTCTTTTGCTATTTACTCCCTTTTCATCGGAGTCTCATTATAAAAAACTTGACAATCATTTTTAAAGTTCTAATATAATACAATGAAGTATACAACTTCAATTAAAAAATACTTCTAAAAAAAAATATTAAGTAGACCATTTAAGTTATGTCCAAATTATTCATAACTAAGATAGATACACACTTATGATCAATTAGAACAACTTCTAAAAAACTTTCACTTTAATGTTCCATTATTAATAATTTATTGCACTACAAGACACTAGAAGCTATATAAAATCGCAAGACATATCCTTAATATAATAATGAATATAGCTAATTCATCAATCGAAATTAATGTACATATCATAATTTTTATATAACGATAACTAAGTCAAATATGAAATAAAAATTATACTGCATGTTAAAGGTTTTAGGCTATCCATGCAAGGTTAGGTTATTTATATTTAGATGTGAGAATGTAAATTTTAAGAAAGCTCTTACTATTATTGAGATGCACAAAATTCATTAAAACTCAACACTTACATTTATATAATGATTAAGTAAATCCTCTTCTTATTGTTTTATAACTGCACGTTTCTTCGTTGTTATATTTCTCATTTTAAGAAATATCTCAACAGCTTCTGGTGAAATAAGACTTGATACATTTAATTTGCTTCTAGTGATATTTGTTTCAAGAATTTTGCTAACTAAATTAAAACAAAATTATACATTTTAGTAAAAATTAAAGTACTAGAACTTTACAACGGGAAATTTAAAAATTTAATACACCGCCCATTCATTAATAAAATCAACTTGTTGTCTTGTTATATGATAGACAGTCAAAATGAGAATGAGTGCGTAAAAATATGTATGTAGGCGTGGAGCGAGATGCAGCTGAGACTATTTTCATACGATTCATTCATAAATACGTACATGTGCAAGAGGGATGCGAGATAACATGTGTTGGCGTCTGTAGTAAAACCGCCCTGTTTCACATCATCCCAAAACACTTATTTTTGTTGTTAAACTTAGGAAAGGTATGGTTCAAGTTACGTCATTTATGCATAATAAATACTAAGTTTCGCATACATAATGGAAGCAGACTTAAACAGTCTTGTCCGCAGAGATCAAAATATCAAAATTCTTCCAACAGTTGAAGAATCTCTTAGAGAGTTAAATGTAAACACAGAACTTGAAGAAACTACGCAGTTGTGGTTTTACAATTTGAGACATACATGGAAAACATGGAAAAAAAGTCCGGCAACAGACAGTCACTTTGAATGTTTATTTCAGATTACAGAAGATCCATATACAGTAGCTTTGGTTTGTAGTGTCAAATGTGAGGAATTTAAAGATTGCAAAACTAAAACTTTGCCCTACTACATTATAGAATCCATAAATGTATGGGCTCTAACAAATGGCAAGACCCCAGTGGACTCATTAAAACTTCCAGCCTTTCAAATTGGAATAAGTCAAAGAAATCAACAGTTTCTTAATTTAGTTATTAAAACTTACCATGTTAATACTATAAAGGATACTATATTACCAATAGTCAAGGACATGGTAAGAAATGATAACTGTAAGCTAGCCTCACAAGTTGTGATAGCTATGGAGTTATTTGATGAGATACCAGTAGAAAACTTGTTGTTCCCATTAATTCTTCAAGATAAACCCAACATAATTGATGAATATTTGTCAGAGTGTCCCAATCAAGTGAGGCCACTCTTACTATTTTTGGATAGATTATTGGATAAGACTTTCAGTATTAAAGATTTTGCACATAAGTATATTGAAGATAATAAAGTGTGTCATGTAAAGTATGATAAAATTCATCATAAACCACTCGGAAAATTAGTTGCTAGATTATGTAATAAGTTTAACATTCCAATAGAAACATGTAAAAACCTAAGCAAAAATCGTACCACAGGAGGGTTGAGATATTTAATTTATCAAAAATATGTTGAACATAATGTTAGTTCTTTAGTGTGGGATGATTTAGTCAAAGATTCTCTTCATAAAAGTGGATGTGCCAAAGAATTTATAGATATGTTAATCGAATATGATACAAACGAGGCCCTAAGATGGGCATCACATTTTCAGCTGCCTGAGGATAGTTTACCCCTAGCATTGAAAAACTTGCCTTTAAAAGAAGTACCTAATACAGATGAAAAGTGGGATGAGGATTCAGACAACCAACAGAATTTCTATAAGCTTTCTCTTCCAGACAGTAGCATAATAATTATTAACAGTGCAGAAAAACTATATGATATAGTTACAAATTTAGTAAATTGCAACATAGTTAGTATTGACTGTGAATGGAAACCATCTTTTGGTGCTATGCAGTCCCAAGTTGCATTGATTCAAATTGCTACCTATGATTGTGTTTATTTGATAGATACACTCATTTTGAATAGTAAGCAATATACGAGTTTCTGGTATGGTTTTAATAGATCTTTATTAGATAATGCTGAAATAATTAAAGTAGGTTTTGGTCTTGAACAGGATTTAAAAGAAATAAAGGCTTCAATTAATGGTCTAAGTAATATAAAAGTTAAAGGTGAAGGTTTATTAGACTTATGTTTATTGTGGAAAAGTCTTATTAATTTTGGATTATCATTGCCTAGTAATAGTGATAATGGCGGAAACAGTTTAAGTTCTTTGGTACAAGCTTGCTTTGGTGTCCCCTTAGAAAAAGCTGAGCAGTGCTCTAATTGGGAGTTAAGACCATTGAGGCGCACACAGATTAATTATGCAGCTATTGACGCTTATGTACTTTTAGATATTTATAGCTACCTTAAAAAATTGTGTAATGAACAGCAAATAAATTTTGAGGAAATATGCAATTATGTGATGATTGAAAAAAAAATGAAAATAAAAAAGACTAAAGTTGTAGATAGACTGCAAGAGTCTACTATGAACTTTCAAAAATGTAGTAAAGATGTGCGAATTATTGTTGAACCTGAATTAGCATATATAACTGCTTACTTAAGATACTGTGATATTGATACAATTGTTTCTACACCACCAATGTTATGGCATGACATTGTAAATTTAGCTATATCTGAAAATCGATTCATTTTAACAGCTAAATTAAAATTAACTCCTACTCCTAGATTATCTCAAACTTTTATTTTAGAAATCTGTAAATATGTTAATATTAAAGAACAATTACAGCAAATATTATCAAATTTTAATATTGTAATTGATGAAAGAGACTTTTTAAAGAGGTGTTTATATTGTAATGGTCAAAATTTGACAAAAATTACTCCAAATGAAGTTAAAGACTTATGCATTAAATATGAACTTTTCAAAAATAGTGAAAGTTGTAGAAGTGATAATGTTGAAGATGATGCATATTATGATAATTTTTTAAGTGATTCCGATGGAGATGATTTGTATGTGTGCCAATCGGCAGCAAAACAATCATTGACAAATAAAAGTAAAGATAAAGTGTGTGTGACAAGCAAGGGAGCAACAATTTATATAAATGATGTTTGTAGACTTTCAGCATCATGTAAGCCAGCCACACTTTGTGAACTTTGTGGACATTTACATTGGGATGAAGATCCCTTATTAAAGTCTGCTTTGGATCTAATCTCACCCTTATTAAACTTAAGTAAATAGCTTTAAGAATTAAAATATTGCAAGGTACAAAGTAAAATTTAGCAATAAAGTAATAATTAATTATGGTGTTTATTTATTACGAAAATACAAACACTGTTAATTATAAACATTTATTAATATCATAATTGGTCCATAGTACTTAATTGTTTTTATGAATATTTTTCTTATATAATCAAGTATTATGCAGACTAAAATGTTATTCAAAAGCAAATTGTTTTTAAGTATTGCAAATATGGAAAATACTTTAAGCATCTTTTTATATTGATTTTCTATACTTATTCCTTATTACAATTGATAAATTCATGTGTAAAAAAGATTCAAGCAAATATGATAATTGTATAGGTAGTTGTGAATTTGTAAAACTGGAAAAATTATCTTTATAACATTAGTAATGGTTATATATTTCCTCACCTCTTTACCTCAAATTCACAAAAAAAAGTAAACAAAAATTGGCCAGTTTCTGTAATGACTAATTAAAATAATATGCAAAAAATATTAAATATAATAATCTGATAAAAATAAGATGTAGTTATTAAAAAACCCTGCATGTCCTAAGCACCATAGCAAATAATTGTGCATAGACAACTGGACAAAAAATAATTAACAATAGTTTATATATTATGTACATGTATTCAGATAAATAAAACTATATTAAAATAATATTTTTATAGCTTTGTGTTTTTCTTTAAAAGCTTCAATGTGCTCCACAGTCAGTGCAGAATTATTCTTCAAATTTAATTCACACAGTTCTATAGCAGGGAATCCTTCTAAATTGTTTAATTGGTTGTTTGAGAGATTCAGTACCTGTTTAAAAAAAAAATTGTACATATTTTAATTTTCTGCTCTTGGGCGTGGAATCCAAAGCAACAATGGCTACATAAAAATTTTATTTCAGAAAGAATAGATTAATTTAAAATTATGATATTAAATTTAAAAGAACTAAATAATTTCTTTTGCCCAATAGAGAACCTAAAATAATATTACATTTTTTTAAAATTTTTCTCAAATGTAAAATTAATGACTTGATTTTAAAATCAATTGTGTTATGCGGCGCGGCGATTTTGTCGCGGACCGTATCTCATGATGATGCTTCGGTTACGGGGCGAAACGTCCGTTGAGATTGTCGTAGTGTATATATGTAGTGCTTGTGTAGTGTGTTGTTGGTGTTTTATGATACTCGCGGTATCTTTTCCTGCATGTATCAGGAATAAGAACGGTTTTTGTTTCCTACACTTAGCATTACATAGAATTTTTTAACAAAGGCATAATAACAAAATAATTCTATCACAACTTTTGTACCATAGAATTTCGCAAAGTAACGTCTACCTCTATTAATCATTTAATGTGTAAAAAAATGTAATATCGTAAAATACCTTAGGGCACAATTTTTTTTTAAAAGCCGTTATAGAATAAACCACCCTCATTTCTTACCGAGGTGTATTAATAGACGACTTTGGTAAGTTGACCCACCGTGTGGTATCCGCTCGAGTAGTATAGACCACCCTCCTTACCGATGTGTCGTAAAATACGACTAAGATAGGTTGACGTCAGGCAGGCAGGCTGGTCGTAAAATACGTAGCCAAATCATGTGACAACATATTTATAACATTGTGCCCACTCCACTAGGAGTGGGATAAGGGCAGGAGGATGATATATATGATATATACATATATTAAAAGATTTTTACCTTGCAATGTTGCAACTTGACCAGAGTTGGTAATACTGTGGAAGTAAGAGCTTGACTAGACAAATCGACAACTTGACAAAAATTATAATACTGCATATATGGTAGCCTTGTTATTTTTTCATCAAAATTTAATTTTAAATGTAACTTGTTATCTTTATAATTCTTCGGCAACTGTTTTTCGATACTCCAATTTGTTATTAAATCAGAATAGTATCCAGCGCGTAGGTAGTCAATTTCTTTTAATATACGAAGGTTCGCTATTATTTCGTTGTGATATAAATTTGCGTCGATACAGTGTAAGAAGAATGTAGTGGTGAGTAAAGTCCCTGTAACAAAGTTAATATAATAATTAGGGTAAAATCAAAAAAATATTTCTCATTGCATTTTAATGGAAGGTTTTAGCTAAATTTATACACAAAATGGATTTCTTTACTATTATTTATTAAAGAAGCATAGGAAACTAAGCTGTCGAGAGTTAAATTTCGGACAGATATATATATAAATAGATAAGGTATGGACACCAATGGATCGGCCATAGCGGAGCATGTCCACGATTCGGGTGCTAACCACTACATCAGGTTCGACAAGGCTTCCGTATTATCCAGGGAAAAATTTCTAGTACCTAGAAAAATACGAGAAGCCATTGAAATTGGCCGGTACCCGAATTTTAACAGAGATGGTGGATGGACACTACCTCCGGCGTGGAAACCGATTTTTGACACTACCGGTTCATATAAAGACCGCTTTGAACCCGACACCGTAAGCGTCGCGTGCACAAATTTCATCCGTGCATGCGATGACGAAGACCAGAGCGACAGGGAACACTTGGAAGAGGCGCGGCCACCGCCGCCACCGTGTCCCCCCGCACCCCCGCCACCCACGAGTCGCGCCCAGCGAGCTGCGGGACGCAGTTCCCGCCGCGATAACGTCGTGTAAAGAGCTCATGAATAAGTGCCCCGGATGGGTTCGAAACTAGTCGGGCTAACCCGATAGAATAAGACGTGAGTATAGCCGGTTCTATACAATAACAATAACTATAGATAAGGTATAAACAGATATATAAATATTTTCAGCTCCATGTCCATTTTCTAATAAATATGTGCAAGCTGAGGAAATAAGTTTATTCCGATTATTTCGCGGTACTTGTTTTCAAATATATGAGCGTAGTAGTGCCTCCCACATTTAGGTATTGTATGATCTAGATACAATTAGCCGTGTGGTATCTGGCTGAGTAGAATAGACCACCCTCATTTCTTACCGAGGTGTCGTAAAAGGCGATGAAGGTAATGCGACCCGCCGAGTGGTATTCGGCTGAGTAGAATAGACCATCCTCATTTCTTATCGAGGTGTCGTAAAAGGCGACTAAGGTAAGTTGACCCACAGTGTGGTACCCGGTTTAGTAGAATAGACCACCCTCTTTCTTACCGAGGTGTCGTAAAATACGACTAAGGTATGTTGACGTCAGGCAGGCGGCCGGTCGTAAAAACGCAGCCAAATCATGTGACAACATGTTGTGCCGACCCCACTTAGAGTGCGATAAGGGCAGGAGGATGATAATGGTCTACATACAATACCTACATGTAGGTAGTAGTGTCGATCGAGGCATGTAATTTAATAATAATAAGAAAGTGGGTGACCGAGCCGGTAATTTTATATATATTAAAAGATATAAAAAATTCAATGGTAAAAAATAAAAATGAAAGAATGGGTCGGTGACATGTGGGAGTTGAACCCGGGCATTTTCACATATTTCATCAGTCCGTTTACCATTGCACTATCACAACTTGACAAATTACAGCAAATTTAAAATCTATTTCTATTTTATGCTTACTTTGGGGACGGATAACCGTGTGTGTAAGTATCCCATATATACGAGTATATATATATTTTTTAATTTTATAAATACTTGTGGCCGAAACATAATACATACATTTATTATCTGGTTCCAAGGCCAGTAATTGGCGACATGCATTCAGCTGCTCATTCAATTCCTCCACAACAGGTTGGGAGTATTGATTTTTAAAACATATATCACTTTTTCCCACATACGTAAACGGTTGATATTTTTCACAATTAATAACTTGCTTTTCTTCACCCAATGTGTGCTCCACCTAATAAAATAAAATTATATTAAGCGGCAATGATATTAGCGGCTATTTTTTTTCTTATTTAGGTAATATATCGTTTTAGATACGGCGATTGTTTATTTTTCTTTTAATTTTTTTTTTAATAAAAATTATCGCAATGTATATATAACGGCGAAAATTATTTTACAATTTATATAGGGTTTTGTTTGCGGAATTTGAGTGCTAAAAGCAATATTTAAAAAATCTCAAGAATATTGCATTAGGGTGACCAGGATATCGATCTTAAATTAGGATATAAGTTGAATATTTTTTTAAACCACAAGACAATAAGTATGTTTTGAACTGCGAAAAATTAGTATGATTTACATGTAAAAATCCACAATGGCACGTATTATTTAAACACATTTTAACGTTTTTGAAATATCATTATATTATTTACCTTTATATCCAAGTCGTCGGTGACTTCTTGGTCATGTATTAAAATCCACAAATCATCATACTCTAATTCCGTACAAGACACCCATTTACCACTGATATGATGATCGTCAAAATAAATTTTAACCATTCGATAGATATAATCATTGGAAACGCTTTTATTCCATGCAAGTGTAATTTTCGATGGAGTAACCGTGCACGAAACGATTTCAAATGTGACTTTTACGGCACCTGCCAAAAGAGAACCTGTTCATTAACATCATCTTCCTGCCCTTATCCCACTCTAAGTGGGGTCGGCACAACAGGCTGTCACATGATTTGGCTGCTTTTTTACGACCGGCCGCCTGCCTGACGCCAACTTACCTCAATCGTATTTTACGACACCTCGGTTAGAAAGAGGGTGGTCTATTCTACTTAACCGGATACCACACGGTGGGTCAACTTACCTTAGTCGCCTTTTACGACGCTTCGGTAAGAAATGAGGTTGGTCTACTCTACTCAGCCGGATAGCCCACGGCGGGTCGACTTACCTTAGTCGCCTTTCACGACACCTCGATAAGAAATGAGAGTGGTACTATTCCATTCAGCCGGATACCACATGACGTAATTATATACTAAGAATTTGTTAGAACAAAATGTTTATGCATTTTTTACACACAATAGATCATTTTATTAGCACAAATAAATATATTTTTAATTAAACAGTATAAAATTTTAAACAATTTTTACTTAAATTTGATCTTATATATTAAAATTCTACTACATACTACTCACTATGCATACACATGAAAAGAGATACAGATATTAAACCTCACATGGTTTTTTTTTCTGATAGATACATAATAGGCTGGCTTCTCTACTGAAGTATAAGAAATCTATATATGAGATGGTTAGAATCAAACCTAGCTACATATATCCAAAATAATTAAAATTGAGTAAAATGAAAATTTTGTTTTATGTGTTTAATTCTTGGAGTTTCGACAAATAAAAAATATTAAACACATTTAATCACTGTGAATTTAAGTACCTAATATAAATCTTTACGTTTCCTGCAAACTGTAATACAAATATTTAAAATTAGCTAAATTTGATCGTGACTTTAGGATTTAGCTATTTTTTATTCTAATCCCCTCATAATTAATATGTTACATACCCAGTAACCACCTTTGATAAAACCAAGCGCTTGTGTCATCGGGATCAGTAAAGGCAGCACTTTGAACCATTTTCAATTCATGTTTGTGATGATTATCTTGAATTGGTCTCCCTCCTGTATAATATTCTATAATTACTCATCATTCTCCTGCCCTTATCCCACTTTAAGTGGGGTCGGCACAACATGTTATAAACATCTTGTCACAAGATTTGGCTAGGTATTTTACGACCGGCCACCAGCCTGACGTCAACTTACCTTAGTACCTTAGAAAGAGGATGGTCTATTTTACCCAGCCGGATAACACACGGCAAGTCAACTTACCTTAGTCGCCTTTTACGACACCTCGGTAAGAAATGAGTGGTACCATTCTATTCAGCCGGATGCCACACTGCTTAATATTCTATAATTACTATAAACCGTACATAATTTAATATAATAAAATGAAAAAAAAAACACGACCTTCTAAATCAGGATGTAATTCAACTAGCATTTTGCTTCTGTAATGCCAAGCTGAATAATTTGAAAAATTGTCATACAATTTTTCAGTTGTGAAATCAAATTCTTCCCGCAGTGATGATTTGCACTGACTCACCACAAATCGACGATAATCCCAAGTATGGACTAAAATCAAGCGACATTAATAAATAATCTGTCAGTCATAAAACTTTCAATACCCATTTCCTATATTATGAAACATAAAAATTTATGAAAAATTATTTTTAAATACAGTGAACACCAAGTTTTAGGCTGTTTCTTCTTGATAAGAGAATCTTTTTGAACCATTCTTTCAACAATTTAAAAGTGCTTTTAAAAGCCAATTTGAATAATGAATATGCCGAATTTCCAATTTAGATTTCTCATGATGGAAACAAAGTTACAGTAGGAAATATTAAATGTTAATAATACATACTCAACACATATGAATCTTATAAATAAATCATCATATTCCTGCCCTTATCCCACTCTAAGTGGTGCCCACACAAGATGTTATAAACATGCTGTCACATGATTAGGCGGCGTTTTTACGACCCGCCACATGCCTGACGTCAACTTACCTCAGTCGTATTTTACGACACCTCGGTACAAAAGAGGGTGATCTATTCTACTAAACCGGATACCACACAGTGGATCAACTTACCTTAGTCGCCTTTTACGACACCTCGGTAAGAAATGAGGTTGGTCTATTCTACTCAGCCGGATACCACACGGCGGGTCGACTTACCTTAGTCGCATTTTACGACACTTCGGTAAGAAATGAGGTTGGTCTATTCTACTCAGCCGGATACCACACGGCTATGTTGTCGCCAATGACTTCCGCTTTGTATTTTATAGCAACACAGTCATGAAACAAGAGTATCGCACCCTTTTTGATTAAAATGGTGGCAACACTGTGTTCTTCCCGGTGGAGTCTTTCTATTAATAAAACGTGTCAGTGACATTCAGTCTTTGTTCGTCATTCAAGAGAAGTGCATTTCGGAACGGGAATTGTGGTATTCCTATTATATTGTATTATTGTATATAGTCTGTGCGCTCACAGCTCCAATCTTATAAACAAATAAAAAATTAATAATACATACAATTTCTTTCATCATACTTGAGATATATGTTACACAACTCAAGTTCCTTCTTCCAATCTGGGTCAGGTCTTGACATTAGCACCCATTCTCTTTGATGCCATGCACAGTATGACTTTGGATTTATTTTTAGACAATATTCAGTTAAATTCAGTTCTGAGTCATACAGTTTTGTGATTTCCTCTTCATTTTTAATTTTACTATAGTAATAAAGAAGATAATTAAATTTAAGCAGAATAAGTGAAATTGAAAATGTATTAACAGAACTATCATACAGCAAAACTTAAGTTGATATCATACCTAGATTTTATTAATAAGATATTAACGAAATATTACAAATATTTTATTTATTCACATAATATTTTTTTAATATATCAACACATGGTTTAATAAAACTTTTCCTATGGATTTTGATTGTCTTAGAAAAGAAAGAAAGTTATGTAGAAGAAACCATCATTAAACATTACAGATATATATCCTCCTGCCCTTATCCTAAGTGGGGTCAGCACAACATGTTATAACATGTTGTAACATGATTTGGCTGCGTTTTTACGACCGGCTGCCTGCCTGACAACAACTTACCTTAGTCATATTTTAAGACACCTCAGTAAGAAGGAGGGTGGTCTATTCTACTAAACCAGATACCACATGGTGGGTGGGTCGACTTACCTTAGTCGCCTTTTACGACACCTCGGTAAGAAATGAGGGTGGTACTATTTTACTTAGCCGGATACCACACAGCTACATTAAACATTACACATGTTTTGGAAAAACTCCTTACTGCAACATGCACTCTATGAAGTACTTTAACATCAGTTTTGTGAATATAAACATTAAGCCTCATTGCTGTTATATTATTATTGACATCTTAGTGAAAGCAGTGTTTTTGAATATTGATCTGTAGATCAATCTATAGCCTATCCATATTTTATTCTAACCAATAGAAGTACTTTTCTATCACCTGGTAACTACATTTAAAATTAACTGACACCCTAATATTTTCACTCAGCTCATATAAACAATCTTTTATTGATATATACACACCTGTAAAATATTATAATTTCTCTTCTGATATTCCACAATGTATAAATATCCGGATTAGATGACAAAACTTTTTCAGTAATTTGTAATTGTTCATCATCTTGTTCACCTTCTTTTCTCTGAAATCATGATAAAAAAATTATTTGAAATTACTTAAACATTCAATAAATGTAGAACAATTAGTACTATAACTGAATGTTTAACTTTTCAACTATCCAAACTTATTCATATATCTCAAAACTCAACTTCATGAAGTTTAAGTTTCAGTATCATTAATAATTGAACTAAATCTGCTGTCATAACTATGTATTTTAAAAGAATTGTTTTTACATTTACTTAATTTTAATAAAACACATCAGCTTAGTATTATCCTTTTTTAAGTTATGAATACTATAACTTGAATAAAAACATTTTTCTTCACTTTTTATTCAAGTTATTTAGCATAATAGATTTTTCCATGACATTATTATCAACAAAATTAAAATTCTATATTATTAAGTATTCTCAGATATTGTAGTTTTAGATTTACAAAAATATTAAAAAATAATATAATATATTTTTAAAGTATTTTTATAAATTTGATTTTCAATTCTTAAAATTAATTAAGTTTAAAAAAAATTATCTTAAAATAAGTCAAGACTTATTTTAATACAAGTATTAAATATTATATGTTTACTTATGCAATAGAGAAATTGCACGATCTACACACACTCTGATTGAAACTATAAGGATATTTAAGGATGTTTCTTCTTTTACTTTACTTTATTACTTTTCTTTTCTTTTACTTTATTGAAACATTAATGGAACAAGAGCTTTTTTGATAATTAATATATAAAAAATGTTACATATGATATGGAATAATATAAAATTAGCAATCAGATCAATAATTATCTCACTTTGCTAATAATCTTGTGCATAGCATGTTTAAAGATTTTTAGTTTCTCTTGCCTTTCCTTTTCTTTTCGAGCCTTCTCTTCCTCAGTAGTCCTAACTTTAAGTCTGCCATGCTACAAAGAATTTATTACAGAAATATTGGTTATAAATTAATATAATAAATTAATATCTCGGTAAGTAAAACCAATTACCATTTTACAGGAGTAGTATTAGTAGTATTTTATTTAAATAAAAGTTGTGATGTTTATTACTCACAAATACCCGAAATGATTGTTTTTGGTTATTTCATTGTATATTTAAATTATATGCTAGAACCAGGATAACCTTTAAGATGACACAAGAAACCTTAAAAAGACGAACTAGTATATTATTGAAACATCAAAATTGAATGAAAATATTCTTGTATCAAAAAATTTTCTTATTCCTACTTAAAATTAATATTATGTAAAATCATAGAGTTATAATAACATAATAGCTTTATATCGAAAAATGTCTATTAAATATATATATATATTGACAATTGAGTAGCGATGTGAAAAAATAATCGATTTTTAAAATAAATATTATTTTTTCATCAAAAATCGATTAGTTTAGGTATCCATTTTCTTTTTTACTCTTTTTCTAGATTTTTAAGATTAGATATGCATTGTCGGATGAAACCAATTTCACAAACAGTGCATCTGATATTATTTCTTGGTAGTTGTCCACTTTTATTAGCCTTTATTGTAATTAATTATAAAAAATCGATTATTTATTAATCGATTTTTTCTACTCCAAGTTACATCCCTACAATTGAGTATTGATTAGGGAGTAGGGATGTGAAAAATAATTAATTTTTATTTAATCAAAAATAGATTATTTTATTAAAATAATCGATTTTTGAAATAAGTTAGGATATGACGCACAGACTACTTAACAAAAAGATAATAAATACCAACATTATAAATGCGAAAGTCAAGCTATCTGTCTGACTTTCTGTTACGCTTTCACGGTTAATTCTCTGGCACAACTAAAACTTATACACCGGGGTAACTTATTGAAAAAAAACATTCATATTTTTCTTTGGGGAACAGGGAAAAGGCATATATTGTAGTATTGAGAGTACTCAAATGCTTAAGTTAGTGGGAATGAAGTTGTGGGTAACTGGTAAGATATGAAAATATTTGAAAAGATGCTAAAACTAAGAAGAAAGCATGATAATATATTCTATTGTTTTAAATGTGAGCGGTGTTCTTTTTCACATTTAAGTTTTGATATCCAATCATAACTGTTAAAATACTATTAAGTCAATAATTTAATTGTCTTAAATTCGTTATTCGTTCGAATGTTGTTGTTAATTGTAGGTATGTTAATTTTAGTTAAGATGTCCAATCTATTATTTCGGGATGGTCGTTATATTAAATAATTATTTGTCTATGATTTTAATTTTTATTCATTTTATTTTGTGTCTGTGACAATAAATAGATTAAAAATAATGTTGTTATCTCTTTGCAGTTAAAAATTTACTTTTACTAATTTATATCATCTCAATGTAAAAATGAATAACGCTCCGCAGTTTTCTTTACGCTGGAATAATTATGTCACTCACGTTACAGAAGCTTTTAATGCATTGAGATTTGAAAATGATTTGGTGGACGTGACCTTATGTTGTGATGGTGGCAAAATTAGGGCTCATAAAATGTTATTATCTGCCTGCAGCAGTTACTTTAGACAAATTTTTAAGGAAAACCCCTGTCAGCATCCTGTGATAATATTTAGAAACGTCAAGTTTGACGACCTCAATGCAATTATAAATTTCATGTACCATGGCGAGGTGAACATTTTTCAAGAGCAGTTGGAGTCTTTTTTGATAACTGCAGAGCTCCTAGAAGTTAAAGGTTTGACTGATAATGTGGAGGAGGAATCGTCAAATAGTCAGTTAAGAATCAGTGACAATACTTCACTAGACTTAAGTTCAAAATTAATTAAAGCTAACGATATCCCTGTCCCTACTATTGAAGAACCTGTAAATTTAACAACCTTGCCTTGGAGTAGAACCGAAAACATTCCACTAGATAATTCAGTGGCACCCCAAGATAATGAGACTGAAGTCAAAGATCCCCAGCCCGAAACATCAAAGACAGATAATACTAATGGAAAACAGAAACTAACTGCATCAGCAACTGAAGATATGCAAATTGATATACAATCTTCATCAGCAGAAGATTTATCTGATAAAAGCAATACAGGTTAGTAACTTTCTTACATAGATCACTAAAATATTTGACTGGCTCGTTGGTGCAGTGGGTAGTGACCCTGCCTTCGGCTCCGCGTGTTGCGGGTTCGATTCCCACCGACGGCCGACATTTTCTATAAATGAATTTGTTGGTCTTTGAGTCTAGGTGTTTATTTGTATTTAAGTATGTATTTAAAAAATATATAAGTATATATTCACCAGTTGTCTGTCTACCATAACACAAGTATTAAGTTACTTACTTTGGGGATGGTTGACTGTGTGTAACTGTCCCATATATGTAATAAAAAAAAATAGCCAAGGCACATGCTTAGCCTGCAAGGACCAGCCCATGCAAGGAGGTTATCCTTGAGGCCCGTACCATGCCTACCCCCCTAACTGGGGAGTATGCAAGATGATCCTGTACTACTACATATAGCATTAGTTCGAATTTAAAGTATCCATTTTGCAAATATCAAAAACTGTAGATGATACAAACCAGAAAAAAATTATTGCATTAGTTACTTTGTGTTGTATTCACTTCTTATTAAATTCATAATAATTTTCTTTACAATAGAAACCCATTCTGAGTTGTGTGTCTATCATCGTACTCATGATATATAAATAATTTCTAAATTAATTTATTTCAATTATTGTTAAACTGATTAATTTTTATGTAATATATTTTTATATTTTATAAATATATCCTAATAATTTTTATTATGCACCTGTAATAATGTATGTTAAATTCATATATATGTTCATACAATACTGTTGTTTTTGAGTTTTACTGTAAAAATTTTTGTTTACAGAATCAGATCTTGCAAAATTCAGATGTCAATTGTGCCCTAAAGGATTTAAACATCCTACATCTTTAACATTGCACAAAGATTCTCATGCAGGGAAAACACAGTGTCCAGTATGTCATAGGTCATTTTCACGCTCTTATGACATGAGAAGCCATTTACAAAGGATCCATCAAGGGAAACAGTTAACAATAAAAGAGATTCGTTATAAGAACAATAGTGACGGTGTAATACCCAAACAATTTACTCATAATATTTAGACAAAAATTACAGATTTCAAAAATTAGAGGCACATAGTGCAAACTATATATTGTAATGTGAAAATCACTGACCATATTAATCAGCAGTGTAAAAATTCTATTTCCATTCTAGCTGTTAAAAATTATTGTTTATTTCCTGTGATGGCCCTCTTAAATTTTTATAAACCTCTACCTAGAAGATCCTGTTATTTTATTATATTATATATTATATTTATAATTTTAGTAAAACAAAATTTCATAGAAAAAAATCTGAATATGTCTAATGTGCCTTTAAAACTGAATTTGGAATAGAGTTGTGAATCTATGCTCCAAAGGTCAGGATATGTGATAGAAAAGCTCTGTTGTAGAGTTAATGTCCAACTATATTTTTGTGATGTGTTCAGTATAATGACAAATGTCATGGTAGCACTAATTATATAATTATATACACAAATGTAACTTTATTTTTATACATTTGAAGTAATCTGAAGTAAAATGGCAAAGTTAATGGATTATATATAACCTTTATATTACATTAGAATTAATACATTAGAAAGGAAACAAGAGCAGGATAGTTCATATATTCTTATCTGTTACATATCTTATTTTGAATACATACTATATTATTTTAAATTATAACAGTGTATTTATACATAGGAGCTTCTTGTTATATTATTAACAGCAAATATAAAATTTAATGAATATATACTTGAGTATATATTTTTTCTTATTTATTTACTTTTAAAAAGTCACAATCAAATATATGCTCAGTTGTTTAGCTTTGGCTATTCCTATACTAGTCTATAAAATTATTGTTGTAATAAATTGTTTATACAATTTTGCATTTTATTTAAACGTTTTAATCTTTAATATTTAAACAAGTTAATCTTGTGTGTGTGTATATATATAACGGCTCCAACGATTTTCATGAAATTCAAGGGGGGAAAAAAGATCTAGCTAGGCATTGAAAAAACTTCTGAAATAAAATTAGATTGTAAAGCTTGCCGTCAGCTGTCAAGTTATAATAGCGCAATGGTAAACGGGCGGATTAAATATGTGAAAATACCAGAGTTCAAGTCACACATGTTGACCATCCTTTCTTGCTTTTTTATTTTTTAATTGTATTTTTTACCGAACAGGTAACCCAGGTACTAGATTTAATGAATTATTTATCTATTAATTGCCAAACAAAGGATATTTGTGTATATCCAATAATTAAGTAAATAATTTTTTGAAAGTAATACTTGTAATAATGCAGTAAATAAACTATGAACATGGACACTCTAACAATTATTGTTGTAAGATTTATTTTATTTAAGTTGAGGGATTATGATTGATTCTATTTTCAAAAACTAAAAACGTAAAGTAGCTATATCTAACGCACGCCTAAAGTTATTCTTAATTCAAGGTCGTTGGATGAAATAATTCTATTTTACACTCGCAGACAAATATCTTTTTTTTTTAATTAGCGCTAGCTTAAGGGCCTTACGTACAATTAGGCCAGATTATAGAAGCTCTACTAGTATGATTATTATGTCCGTCCGAGTGTAAGATAACGGCATCAAAATTGTTATAACCATTTTTGAAATGAGACAGATAAAAGTATAAGATCCAAAAACGGATTGGAGTAAACAGTAACAAAAACTCACCATACCGAGTATGGTGTATTTATACAGAACCGCAATAATATGACTTCCCTCACAATTTTTTTTTCTAAACAGTGGACATTTTAATCACAAACGATATAAAACTCTGTCGAATGTCGAAAGATGACAAAAAAAATAATTGTATTTTTTATTAGGATAAGTGTTTAAAAAAAAATAGAGGTGTACTAGTTGTATATATTTTAGAAGCAAAAGAATAGACGCATTTGTCCAGTTGGCAAAAACAAGGATCATCAAAATATGACAAAAGACATTTTCTAAATGATTTCTTAATGTGCCGGTGTTTTCGAGCAATTAATCGAAAATTATGACATTTTGTAAGAATAGAAATGCTGGTGTTCGATTCCGTTCCTTTTTATTTTTCAACGAGGCCTCAAATTCTCATGTGCTAAAGTGCTCTGGCATGACCTGGAACGACCCTGCAAGATGAACACAAATAAAAATTAAAAAAATAGTAGTAAGTAATGAATAAATTATAGTGTACTTGTATAGTGTGATTGTAGAGCGCAGAAGCTCAACTATCATCGGGGAACGTCGTCCTAAGGGTGCCTCCTGTGAGGCCGGATCACGGCTTAGGGCGACGTGTAGTCGAGGACTGATGGTATGACTTTGATTAGTCATTACGACGTGCCACGACCAACCGACGTCAGAAATCTAGGACCTCGTCTTCGCCGGCGAAGACGCTGTGTGTGTGTATTACGTGTTTTTGCGTTTGCGATCGTTTTGCTTTTTGGACGCCTATATTTTCGGTGGTCAGACTTAACTGGGATGTAGGTGGATGCAACTGAAATGAGAGGGTTCGGGTGTACCTCAGATTTCTTGAACAAAGACTTCGAAAAACGTTTAAAGAGGTGAGTAATGGTAGGAATTTGGAGAGAAGGGTTGGAGTAAAGGCCGCTAAATATCCCAGGAATTCTCCAGAGGTATAAAGGTTACCTCATGTTGTTGTCTTTCAACTTAGTAGTAAGTATAAATAGGATAATGTTTCTAGGGGTTTTTAGATACCATTCAAGCAGGGTAAAATAATTATATTTTGCTCTTTCAATAATTAAGGTACAAGCGCAGTTATTTTTTTTTAAATATGTTTATTTTACCCTAGGTATATTAAAAGGTTGGGAACCGTGAAATAGTTATAGATTTTGATTTGACGATATTCTGTAACAAATTTTGGATAGGATTCTTAATGGACATAATATATAGATATACCTACCTTATTATCATAGCTGCGGAAATAACTTATATAGTATATGTATTATTTAGTTCAAAAATATGTCAATAGACACATAATATAACCGAAGCGGTTATCAAATTTACTTGATTTAAACTATTGAACAACAGATAAATAAAATTGTTATATTACAAAATTATTTTAAGTCCCCAAATAAATAGAAATAATGCAGTCACGCTATAAATTTAAAGACCATTAAAACATCGCAGAAAACATGATTTGATTTTCTTAAATGTCTGCGAGGACATGTCTTATGAAGTTTATGCATCAAAATCGGGGGAGGCCGATGCTACCGTATCGTACGTAGCACAGGCAGGGGAGGGACGGTAAAAACGGGGGTGGCGGGGTCGGCCATCTACGGACTACGCTCGCCCGTGGTTCGATACGCGCGCGCGCTGCAGAATTTAAGTCATCAGTCGCGTTTTGACGCCGCTTCAGTACGGTTTTAACGTACGATAGAAGGCATTCGGAAAACGCACGATTTCGTTATTTTGTCCGCATCTAGAATATGTATGTATCATATTGTATAAGTGTCCTTTAAAAAAAATGTGTAGAATTTAACGGGTGACCTGTGTTTATTAGAATCGTAAATTAGTTTCGTTCATAATTTGTTTACATTTTTCTCACATGTTTGATATAAATGCCACAATTGTTAGTATCTAAATATTATTTATTAAGTAATGAAGAACAGATAAAACGATAATTGAAATAGGAAGGGTATGCGTATTGAATAATCCAGTGACTAGTGCATAATGTTTTGAAAAATTCTAATGCGTCAATGTTAAAGTATAAAATAGTACGCTACGTTTGTTGTCTGCAAATACTGAAGCCCGTGTGTATTTGTGAAGTTTACTGAAATAGCGTGGGTTTCTATTCATTTTAAAATGTGTGAATATTTGATGGTGTGTCGTGAACTGAAGCGCATACAGTCTAGATTTGCTCGCAAAACATCGCGCGGCGGCGCAAAGAGGGTATTGATCGGCGGTGACGGGTCGCGAGACGTCGGCGTTGCCGCCTGCCGCCTAAATAAAGCTCTGCATGTGTGCTAACTGCTCCGCCGCCCTAAGTCGATGCTGTCGCTGATGGTACCGCGCGCCTTAAATTTTCATGCACTTTCTTATTAATGGATGTGTTGAATGCGTATGCATGATTGCTGTATGATTGAACTCACTGACATCATACAGCAAAAGATTAAGACAAGTTATTCTTATTTGTAATTATTTCACGTTTGTTTCTAGTTTAGCAAATGTCAAATAAACTCGACTGTTAGGAACTCTTAGGTAGTTAATTTAATAGTAAAATAGAGTATATATTATACCTACACCGTTTTCTTTCTTTATTTTGAATATTTTGGAAAGGAAACTAACTAATTAATCCTAATTAGTTTAAATTTAGTCGAGTGCACCTTATAATATTACAAATAATAATATACACAGCCGAACGGTGCTAATATTTTTTTAAATTTAGAATGAATATAAATATTTTTGCTATTTCAGTAAATTTCAGGTTGTAATGTATATAATGATATAAAATCGAAGGGCCATTCGTCTTTTATATTTATCAAACTTATTTTCAGATGGAAATGTCGGGATAATCGAAAATATTATTTGAGAGCTATGGCGCGCATTGTGTTGGCGGGAGGAGCATTGCTCTTAATCCTCACTATAGCGCTTGAAACGAGCGCACTTATCCTCTTGCCGCACGACGTCCGCCCTGGTCACGCCGTCCGCCATTTCATCGGCAATCACTCGCGGTACACCCTACTTGATCCCGAATATGCCCCTTATTTTACGCTCCTCGACGATGGACTTCTTATGACCACAGCTGATCTTGCTCCGCTGCTAAACCAGCCCCTCAATTTGGCTATACTAGAACAAACACCATTTAGCAGCTCTGCTCATTCATTACATCTTTTGGTTATGGATCGCAGAAAAATGCTTCACTTTGTTGAAACAAATAGTTTACATGGAGAGATTTCAGAAAACGCTCCAGCTGGTTCTGTCGTAGACTATCCGCCTATACGAGCTACTGCCCTGACCAATCTTGGCCCTATAGCCTATAAAATTGTGAAAGGCAATGAAAATTCTGTTTTTGCACTTCGTGAAAAGGCTCGAAATAGCATTTCTAATCTAAGATCAGTGATAACAGATGGTGATGTTAAAATTATCGCAACGCATCCTTTAGATACTGAAACAAAAAGTACCTATGATTTGGTGATTCAAGCGACCGATTTACATGGAGCAAGTAAAGCTAGCCTTCCAATTAGAGTCACCGTCACCAATGAGAACGACCATGAACCTATATTTGAACAGGAAACATATTATTTTGCTGTGAATGGTACTTGTGATAATAATTGCCGTAATGGTTCAGCGCATTGGCAACGGTTTTCAAGTATCGGAAAAGTTCATGCCTTTGATGCTGATGGCGATCGTATTTATTATTCTATTAAAACTCCTACCAATCTTGCCGTGATTGTGCCACAAACTGGAGAACTCATACTAGCTGGAGAGCCAGACAATCATGAAGCAGAATTACAAGTCCTAGCTCACGATACAGGAATTCCGCCGCGCAAAAGCCGTTTTGCACAAGTATTTATCGAATTCGTCATTCGTGAAACAAAGGAGTTGCCTTCGCTACATCGTGAAAAAAGGAGAGTGACTCGTGCGGTCCGGCCTACAAAACGCATTGAATTCACTGAAGCCGACGGTGAAGTAGAAGGTCGCGCTGTGTTTACGCTCGAAAAAGAGACTGACCGAGAAACCTTTAAAATTCGGGACGATAATCCGTGGGTTACAGTTGAACCAAGTGGTGTGGTGAAAGTTAAAAAGAAGTGGGACTATGAGGAATTAGGGCCTGAGAAGACCATCGACTTCTGGGTAACCATTACAAACGCTGGAAACGGAGGTAAGTTTTAAATATTATTAAGGAGTATTCTGCTTTTATTATTTTATAATTTTATACTATTCAAGATTTAAATTTGTATTTGTACAAAAAAATTACGATATTTTCGCATCTATTCGATCCCTATCATAGTGTGGAAATCGAAAGGTAGGTTATTAATGTCTCTAAAAGGGCATCACCGTTTGTACTGTTATATTGGAACAACTATAGCATGTATGGGTCACACCTGTCGAACTGAATGTCGCAGTTATGCGTAACATCCTATCAACAAGGCTCATTTGATTCTATACTTCCGATTACGATTGAAGCTAACATGATAATAAAAATAATTCAGTTATATAATGTACTATGATGAACATTCACTCGTATTTTAGATTGATACACATTATTACTCTATTAATTTCTACATTTCGATGTAGAAATTGTTGGTGTACTTGTATCGAAATATTGCAAAACTGCATATGCATAATTACTATTAGTAAGTTGTACAATATAGTAATTAAATATGCAAGAATGTTGACATCACAAAAATTAATTTTAAAATCATAATAAACAAAAGTGTGTTAAATGATACTATATGTCTATAAGACAATAAATAATAAATTATAGCATCTACAATTTATATATCATCCAAGTCCAAGAGCCATAAACATCAATTCAGTCAATTTCGTACGCATATTTCTATACACTACCTGTAGCTGTTTGATTATAAAATCCTAATAGGAAATCTTATAATATGCGATACATTATAAGCTTGCTAACGTGGCACGAGACAAAACAGATGCGCATGGAATTCCCACTATAAGGCAAAAACATGAGGCATGAATGATGTGACAGCCTGCTTCTACCGTGCAGAATGCGTTGATAATCGCGGACCTGTCGCACGGCGCTCGCTATCTTTTCAATTTTTTACGCTGTGATAATCAACCTGCGACACTAATTTTTCTCTCCGTTCTCAGTGACGTTTTTTATAATAGAACTAGCTGTGGCAGCAGCTTCGCCACAATTTTTTCCCATAATTGAAGTTTTAAACATAAACGTAGTTATAGTGAGTTACTACGTGACTTTTTGTAGTATTTTTGTAGATCTACAATTCTCTAGTACATTACTTTAGTGTATCTCTGTTGGATTACGCGGCGCACGCGACTTAAGCTCCAAGCAGGCGAGTTTTGTTACAACTGCGCCTCCTGTTCAACGCAGTTTACATAAAACTATAATGGACTATTAACCAAAATCTTCCTTAAAAAGCATTTTTATGTATATATGGAGTTATCAATAGAGTTAAAAAAATACTGTCACTTTAATAAATTTCACTAGTGGGAAGTCGCGCGAGTCGCTGTCGCTAGTATTATAAATTAGTCATCCAAATTCAAATTCAAAATATTCTTTATTCAAATAAACTTGTAAACAAGTGCTTTTGAATCGACAATTCTACTGCTGGTTCGGAAAGCTGTTTCTACCGAGAAGAGCCAGCAAGAAACTCGGCGGTTGCTCTTTTAAAAATATAATTCTTATGACTAGTTACATTTAGTCATTACTGTCTAGTACAGGGTCTAAGCGAGCTATATCCACACAATCTTATCTTCCAAGTAATCCTCAACAGTAAAGTAGGCTTCCTGGATCAGCCTCTTTTTAACAGTGTTTTTAAACTGATTTAATGGCAAAGCTAAAATTAAATCCTAGAATTAATGTATAGTTCAAAATAAAATAGTGAGAACTGTTATTTATTGTTTTCAAACTCACGTACCCTAGCTAAATCGATTATTGAGTAAATTGCCTGCAACAGCGTCATGTCGTTAGATTGGAATTGAAATATCCGGTTCTAACTTCTTGGTTTGCTTACAAATTTTACGCGTTCTGTACGTAACATTGTAGTGAAGTAAGGAAAAAAGAATTCAATTATAAAAAAAATCCTACATACGATCACATAAATGTAACATTGGGTCATGAGATAAAAATAATATTGAAATAAAGCAATTATTTATGATGTTCTTACCCAGGATGTATTTAAATAAATAATATTATACAGGTTTCTTATGGATAGATTTCAAAATTTCTTAAGTTGAACTTGTGTATTGATAGTACAAAAAAATTTTGCGTTTGAGAGAGATGTCCTAAATTCATCAAATTTATTCTTTCGATTACGATTCGATTACGTATAAATTATGTACAAATAAGAATTCTAATACTTGTATTAAATTCTTGACGAGTGCGATGATTATATTTTGGTGTCTCTTCAAATCAAATCAAAATAAACTAATTTATTCATAAGTTTTTTACTTGCACTTTTGAATCGTCAAGGATCAATTAGATTGAATGAAGCTACAACTGGTTCGGAATGTTGCTCCTACCGAGAAGTAACAGCAAAATACTCGGCGACCAATATTTTGAACATTTGAAATTTACATTACTTATATTTATATTTATTTACAAAGTACTTCTTTACATTTTCAACCATATTAAACACACACGGTCATCCGTCCCCAAAGTAAGTAACTTAATACTTGTGTTATGGTAGACAGACAACTGGTGGATATATACTTATATATTTTTTAAATACATACTTAAATACAAATATACACCCAGACTCAAAGACCAACAAATTCATTTATAGAAAATGTTGGCCCTCGGTGGGAATCGAAACCGCGACCCGCGGAGCTAAAGGCGGAGTCACTACTCACTGCGCCAACGGGCCAGTCAAATCGTAATAATTTAATCGTAGTTTTGTTTGAAGCTGAAAGGATTTTCAAATCCAAGCATTTTTATCATTTAAATAATCTTTAATTTTGTTGTATGCTTTACGTAAGCATAGTTCGTACACTGAATTTATACTTTTCTGAAGATAAGTCTAGTCTTAGTCGCCTTTTACGACACCTCGGTAAGAAATGAGGTTGGTCTATTTTACTTAGCCGGATACCACACGGCGGGTCGACTTACCTTAGTCGCCTTTTACGACACCTCGGTAAGAAATTAGGGTAGTATTATAATAGTGGATGGTAAATAAGTTTGAAGTGTAAATAACTATTAGGTGTTGTCTTTGATTAGTGATACAAATTTAGCTATTTTATTTATTTAATTTCACGTAAACAATATATGCAACCTATTCACAGACTATTCTGTTTACTAATGACATATACTTCGATACCCACGTCAAAGTTATTGATGTTGAAGCTAAATTTTAAATTATGTTTTCCATCAAGCCAAACGGCGGGTCGACTTACCTTAGTCGCCTTTAACGAGACTTCGGTAAGAAATGAGGTTGGTTTATTCTAAACTATCGTGAGTGGAATTCATAATTAATGTATAGACACGGCTATACTCACGTGTTATTTTATCGGAGCGATAAAATAACGTGAGTATAGCCGTTTTCTATACATTGATCATGGTTTATTCTACTTAGCTGGATACCACAAAGCGTTAAGTAGACTCTTATAAATATGTAGCAATATATATATCCTCCTGCCCTTATCCCACTCTAAGTGGGGTCGGCACAACATGTTATAAACATGCTGTAACATGATTTGGCTGCGTTTTTACGACCGACCGCCTGCCTGACGTCAACTTACCTTAGTCGAAATATGTAGCAATGTATAAGAGGTATTTACGAATGGTAGAGTATGTCAAACTAGAATCACAACTTGGTTTTATTTGGTGATATTTATTACACCTTCTATAAATATATTGCATCGTTACCGAGAAGAGGTTTCTGTATAAATATCCATTGATTATTATTATGTCATAAAAGTGAATGAGAAGTGTCTCGCGAAACATTTACGGTCCATTTGGTCAGCGTTGTTTGTTAAAGTCACGCATTCATTCAATCAATGGCAGTGGGTGCGGGCGTTGGTCGCACAACAATCGGCGCACTGGCCAATTCCCCTCATTGTGTCCACTCGCCACAATTACATACGCATACTTCCTATGACCGACCCCACACGTCATTCATGATCTGAGCACATCTGCTAGTCCATTTTTTATTTTTATATGAATAAGCGTCATTTTGTTAAAGCGTTTGCAGTTTATTTTGATGAGTAATCAGATCGTTACATAGCGTTACGCACAATGCGTTTGTTTTTTTTAAGTTTATCTATTTTGGTAATGTATTTATAATAAAGTAATATCAACCTCCTGCCCTTATCCCACTCTAAGTGAGGTCGGCACGATATGTTACAAACATGTTGTCACATGATTTGGCTACGTATTTTACAACCGGCCGCCTGCCTGACGTCAACTTATCTTAGTCGTGTTTTACGACACCTCGGTAAGGAAGAGGGTGGTCTATTTTACTCTACCGGATACCACACGGTGGGTCAACTTACCTTAGTCGCCTTTTACGACACCTCGGTAAGAAATGAGGGTGGTACTATTCTACTTAACCGGATACCACACGGCTATCTAATTTGGTAATGTATTTATAAAAAAGTAATAATGTAATTATTTTGTTATAATCCTCGATAAAGTAAATGAAATATATATAATAGTAAATGACTATCCGTTTTCATACCTGATACATGCAGAATTCGCAAAAACACATGCACAAACCTTTAACCCCGCCACCACAATACACAATCGCTACACGCGTTCACTACACAAACTCAACAATCATTTCGCCCCGCAATCGAAGCATCATCAGTAGATAGACTCCACGACAATCAATCAAACAAGCATAGTTTTATATTAATTGGTTCAACCATCACTATTTATTTTACACGTGTTCGGTGGCAAAATTCGGTGGTAATCTATTTTCAAAAAATATTATACTAGAATGATACATTTTAATTTTTGGTTAATTTTCAAGGATAATTTTATGGGTTCTTTATTAAACAAGAGTGTAATTTTGTCATGCATATTTGGTTGATTTTTGTTATACCTATATCTTAAAAAGGAACGCTCAGAGTCTTCGAGAGTAACGATACCATTGTAAAAAGTCAGTTTTGTTTGTTTAAGTTGTTTGAACCTTTTGTGAAATCATTTACCTTTCTATTCTCTTCGTTGTGGATTCTTCTAACGATCTAGTGTATTCGTTTGGTATAACTTTTATTCAAACTGTTAATTTCATGTTACATTTCATTGTTTGAAACAAACAGATTAAGTTTGAAGAAGCTATACTCAAATGTATGTTTTAAACAATTCATTTTTTAGTTTTTTTACTTAGAACTTTTAATTTATAATAAAAAAATTATACTTTATTTAAGTGACTGATGACGCACACACGTGTGATCTCTTAAATTATACGTAATTTATAATTAATGGGGTTTTTTTTTAATATTTTTTTTTAATGCGAACAACTGCTAATAAATAAACAAAGAGTATTTTGTAGTAAAAATTTTTACCTTTACAAGCAAATAGTAAATCTTGCGAACCTCAGACCGTTACTGGTTCCCTACTCATAGGTCAAGGGGTGTTTACAGAGCACTTGTATTTTGTTCGATATTTGAAGTACGCGTATTGTAAGTTTTTAAACAAAAATCATGACGTTTTGTGTCCATAACAATAAAAAATATTGAGATAATCTATTATGTATCATTTTAGAATATCGCAATCCAATAATAATATACTTTTATTATAATTGAAAGTAACAGAATATATAACTAAATCATAGAATAGACAATACAAAAGTTCAGAAACTATGGAGCTATTAAAAACGAAAAGACTACAGTATCATCTTTTTTAAGAACATTGCGATGAGATTTGTTTACGTTACGTATTATCAATTAAATTATAACTTTTCTTATTTTCTTCATCTTTTAATAGGGAAATTGCTGATCAACTCTTAGCAAAAAATTGCAACAATTTGAAAGCTACTTCATTTATAAATACGTAGTTAAAGTAAGTAATTAATAGTAAAGTGGCTGGCTAATTCTGCTGCAACTGCTGTAAAAACTCACCTTTAGGAGTGAAGGAGCGGAGCTTTGTCTTACTTAATCAAATGAGGGTGGATTCTTAAGAAACCGTGGATTTCTCTCGATGTTTTCTTAAGCATAATGCGTATAATGGACTTTAAATATCGATTCAAATATCGATCGATAAAGTAATATAGTTAGTTTTTATACAAAACGCCTATTTGTCCTTAAACCGACACCCCTGTGCTTGTTTTAATGAATACCATATAACTCTAACGTAACGTCTCACGTAACAATCTTATGAACATTAATAATTTTTTGGTTAAAGGTTGAGTTTAAAAAAGATGCAATGGTAATATTTAAAAGCATTTATGGACGAATAAGGCTTATAATAAATAAAAAAATAACAAGTTAAAAAAATTATATTTCTAAATGATTGCTCAATCATCTTTAAAGGTAGCTTGGTTAAAATAGATTTTAAATTTTCTTAATTTTTAATAAATACATGCGATTACAATACTTTATGGACATAATTTGCAACGGAATAAATTGTGTCCGAATGAAAAAGTGCATTCCACGCACTAACATAAAAGCTTGCGGTGTAACAATATGGTGGTCGTGACTTGCGCGTGAAGCAAGCGCATCTTATATAATTAGATCTAACAGGTTGAAATGTAAACAGCACACGCACCAGAGCGTGAGTGTCGGTCCAGTCACCAATGATCAGGCTTCCACTATCATTTTGATTTGATTACGGTAATTTGCTCGTCTTCCTAAATGGCTAGGCAAGATTAGTAAACGTTTACAAGCATGCACGTATTTTTACAGTAAGCTACATAAATGTTGCTACAATAATGATTATTTAAGTATGATAAATATCGTTACTTTTTTGTGTGCTCTTTTTTGCGAAAGACATTTGTAGAAGCGTTAAACAAGATTCTTGTTTTTAAAATAAGAACTCTTTACATAGATGAATAAACCGATAATCGATAATAAGTCGATTGCCAGGGCTATAAGGAATCCATCCTTATAGCCCTGGCAATCGACATTCTACACGGGGTGGATCTAAATTCCTATTCTTTTTAGCAAAGAGCCAAAGAAAAAAGAGCCTCTTAGAAACTCTTATATATTTTTATATATAAACATTATTATATATAAACATTATGTAATTACAAAAATAATTTTGAAACATGACAGATAAATATCTTTTTAGCTAAAAATCATCTCGATCTGTTGCTCCATTCGGTCGTAAAAAAGGACAAACATACTCGCTTTTTTATTTAGGTGATATTTCATATTTGGATTACTATGATAGTACCTCTTTCTCAATTCTATGTTTATCAATTTATGAAAAAGTTTATAGAAATAAAAATTTAAAAATAAATTTAAATAAATAAATAAATAAAAATTTTATATAAAAATGTTACAACAAATGTTGTATATGTGTAATAAAATTTCAAACGTAAATATATTTCTACTGCTTGACTCGCAATATTATTAAGGTCTACACCCATTGAAGTACCCAATGAAGTATTCCAACCCGCAATCCATGTGTTGCGGTTTTCCTTACATGCGCTGCACTTCATAACGCATTGTTCACTCAGAAAAGTTACTCAAGAGCCCTTGTAGCCCGATTGGCATTCAAAGTACACGCATGAAGTTCACCCTTCGTCTGAATTCACTGCATGCGAAGTATTACGAGTAACGAGAGCTGAGTCAAGACTGCCTAATTGCCTTGGAAGTATTCGAATAACTTAGGGACCTGCTATATTTTTATAGAACTACTAGCTTCTGCACGCAATTTCGAATGCGTGAACTTCAGTATCGTATATGTTAATCCGGTTATACATTAAAGGTTTCGCAAAATTCATCCAACTCCAATAAGTTGTGTAATATAACTTTCCACCTCTAACAACGTTAAATATCAACCATTATCTTGTTTTAATATCATATAGCGATACATCTTAAGTTTCTTCTAACTTTGGTAAACACTAGAGCGATTCGTAAAAACATAATCAAAAATTAATTTATTTTTCATAACGCAGCAACACTACCAGTATTTACCATAGTCTGCACTTACCGGACTAGAATTTAGAAGTGCTTAAATTAAATCAAACTTACTTCTGTAAAACGGAACGCAATAGTTGTCATTTATTATGTAAATAGGGTCATAGTCATAGGGGAAAGTACAGGTTTATATCATTAATATTTTGAATATTTAAATGAGTTAATCTAGTATGTATATATACATATATTATATATGATAATGCCAAGGATCGATTCCCACCAATTCTTTTTTGAGTATCTTTTTTTTATTTTGTAAAAAATTACTGAGCGAGGCTGGGTCATCCAGGTACAGGTATTAAGTGATTTACTTTTTTGTTTCACTTCAAGATATTCCTTAAGTAGATACTTATAAATAATTAACATAATATATTAGGTTTTGGGCCAATGTATTTGCGCATAGTAGAATACGAGTTTATCAAACTAGGGTTACCACTTGGCTTTATTCGGCGGTTTTTATTATACCTTTAATAAATATAGTACTTGCATCTTTACCGAAATATTTCTATTAAAATCGCGGCAAGCTATTATGGAATATCTTAAATAAGAGTAAATTTTTTGGATAAACTATCCTATCGTATTCATCAGTTTATTACTTTTGTCTTATGAATCTCCTACGCCTAATTCTATAAATTATTTAATATATTTAGGTTTCTTTAAAAATGGGATTCTTTGAACTAATTAGAATTTATAGTGACTATAGTTTGTTCTGTGACAAGTCTTTTTTACCAGAGAGCGTTTAGTTCGTATTGATAACTTTCTGCCGCATTAGACGAGATACGATTTAAAGATGATTCGTTTTACTGAGAAGACCTCGGTGTCTTCGTATATTTAATATAATCAAACGAAGATTGTATATATAATTTATTAGTACGAAAATGCAGAACTACGAGGGAAATGTACGCCGCTTCATTGAGATTTATTGCAACATTGGGGAAAGGTGCAACTGTTAGATGTTGTACCCTTGGGAAATATGTTGAGGGTTCTAAAACCATTGTTATATGTTGTCTGGACATTGTCCTATCCAATTAAGATCCTGCGAAATCTTTTTCAGAGAATTAACCAACGCTAGAGTGGTATAGGTTTTTGTTAATACAATGTTTAGTTACATATATAATGATAAATGATTAGCAAAAAATCAATAAATTGATTTTTAAAACTAGAAGCTTCAAGTGTCATAAGTGTAGAAGATGCAGAATATGGTGTTGTGTGAATGATATGAAAAAGTATAACACGAAGTATAAATAATTATATTTCCTATGTCACATTTTAAAAGTTAATTAGTATAAAGTAATAAAAATTACGACGTACCTAATGTTTCACTGCAAAGACCTTCCTTCAACTCAAAGAGAAGGATTTCATTTTAGACCCAACTTTTATTTAGACATATTACTATGCATTTAGTGCTACAGTTATGCGGTTGTCTATCACTTAAGTAGGTTACTGACTTAAATGATCAACCATTATCTTTAAAATTAGTTGATGAGTTTAATAATAACGGGATTTAATATTCGTGTCGTGCCTCAACTATTTGGCCGATTCGTGCCTCGGTAATTATTTTACAATTCTAGTGGAAAAGCTGATGAGAACTAGTCACGGTTTGTGGTCTTGACGCTAATCCATAAAGAAGGAAAGGGTTTTTTCGTTTAAAGCCGCGAATTATAAAGATTTGATAGTGGCACTAATTGAGTTATCTTTTATTAGAATAGGTGTGTAATAGAGATGAATTTCTTTTACCCTGATAAATTAACAAAATTTCAAGCGATGATTATGTATAAAAATATAACAATCAATATATTAGATATATACAGATTTATGTTAAGGTGCTTAGCCGGTGATGAGGAGGATGAGGTGATCAAAATTACAGATCATTGTAATTTAACTCCAGCACCCTTCTTTACCACCCTTGTTACTCCAGCATATTATTTCATTAGCTGAAAATACAATAGGCGTTTATAGTACGAAATACTGTTGGGTTTTGGGTCCCAAGATATTGGAATAGCATTTAAAAACGCAGATTTGGTTTCCTTCTAACTATAAAGACAGATATCTCAAAAAAAACTATGTCCGGTAATGGACATCCTTTGGTTTATTAGAATAAAAAAAATCGAATTACAATAAGACTATAAACAATTATCCTGTAGTGTTGTGATCCATATTTATGTATTCCACGTAATAGATTAGTAGAATATTACGTGTCTGTCTAATATGTAAGGAAGATTTTAATAGTCTACTGTCGTTTTCTTTCTGATTTTCCTTCGCACCTTTTAATCTGATCTGATGTTGGGATTGAAATATTAGTTTCAATTCTCGATCCATTTCTTGAATTTACACTGTCACAATTTACGTTAGCAATGCCTATTCCAATTTAAAGTTCTTTAAAATTGACAGTATCTGGATAGTCTTAAATTTTTATAACTTAAGAAGAATACTTATAATATTCAAAACGAAATCTCTAATGTTGAAGTGAGTATTAAACAACTTAACTTATTTCTGTTTGTTTAGTTGAAAGTTTGGGAATGTTTAATTGGCCTAACAAAGTTATCAAACAAGTTTGCTATTTCTCACTTCTCATAAGTCATTATATTTGGCAAACATTTGACTCAAAACTTGTTTCTTAGAATGTTTTATTTTAATTTTTATTTCTGTGATTACATTAAAATCTATGTATATATATCTTTACTTTGTATTGTACATAGATTTATATTTTTAGTAAAAATTAAGGTTTTTTCGTCAAATTAAACACAAAATATTTGTTGTTAATAAGTTTTGGAACGTAACCCCTTTTTTGTACTAGTTCTGGGTCTCATACACTCGTTTTGTCACAACACGGCTTTTTCTTGGAACCTAACTACCGTGTTATAGGAGGTTTACCTGTATTTTATATAATCAATACCGTGCAATCGTATGAAAATATATCTAGTGTAGAGTAAAATATCTATTGGGTGTGCAAAGAGCATATCAGCACCTAAATTATTGTTTTAAAATTAGAATTCATTGAACTCAAATGCCAATTTTAATTACAGGATGGTAAAAACAAATATGTAGGTAACTTAATGCACTAACATTAAAGACATATCCTGTAATTTGAGAATATTGATTATAATTGCGTCCAATATAAGCTTTGATTATATATTTAAACAAATAATCATCCCTTGCTCGTTATCCAAGCAGTCTCAGTACTGTTTTTTTCGTTTGCTGATACAACATTGACCTTTGTTGATTAAAAGTTTGGTTGATAAGTTCAGTAATTTGAATGTTTATCGAAGAAATAAACTGTTTCTAAATATATGCTATAACTGTCTAGTTCGGTAAGATTCATGTTACGGAATTGTAATGTAATCAGCTCTCTACGTAATTAATTCTCATGCTGCGTCCTTTTATTAGAATTAAAATTTGATTTTTCTTATGTGGGTATAGTAATAGATTGCGCAAACATACGTTGTATGTACTCGTAAGTTAAGCTTCTACTTTAGCTTGATATCGTTAATAAACTTGTAATTTAAGTATGTTATAGGTATAGAAACTTCAGTTAATTGTCTTGGAAATACTCTTATAGATAACAGTTTTCTAACAATTTATCTGGTAGCAATGTTTAGGCTTACAACATTCGTAGCCAGGTTTACTAGATAAAGATTATAAATATAGATGTAATGCTTATAATTATAGGTCAAGCAAATCTAAGAAGTCGTGTTGAGTTTTCTAATTTTAAAAGGGAAAGAAAACAATTTCAAAAATCTTAATTTCATGTACCTTTATTATAAAAGTCAATACAACAAAGACTAAATATTAATTTATATTATTATTAATATTATATTATATTAATATTACCGCGTTTTTTTGTCATGTCATCACATCTTATGCGGCTGTTAATAGACGAATTGAAATTATAGTTGGGTCATTATTATGTTCCCACCGATGAGAGAGAATAGTTTCAAAAATAAAAATACGAGAGCGTGCATAGAATCGTGTCTAATAGCCGATGTAGCAATGCGATGTGAACAGAGTTCATCCTGCATTTAGAAAGAGAAGCACGTGATCGTTTGTGACGCTGCAGCTTTTGATATCTATATCTTAATTAAGCTTGATATTGAGAGGACGGTTGGGATAATGTTTATGTTATGACTATAAATGAACGCATTAATAGTTTTTTCTTTTGTACTATTTACAACATGTGGGGAGTTTCATTGTCTTATTGGCGCTATTAATTTTACTTATAGCACGAGAGTGTTATACGAAATGGCTCAATTTTTGACCAATTAAACAATATATAGGTACGTATGTATTAAATAGCGTTTTTTAATTTTATATTTATTTAGGGTAGCAAAGTATAGTATATATATTACATATGTTTCGTAAAAATCGTACATCTTCTGCACTTTATTTTATGGTATTAAACCGAAAAATACACAATAATTAGTCCAATAATAAGCAAAAAGTACTAAAGCAGGGAATACACGTTTTAGGAATGTAAGATTTCAATTTACATTCTTTACTATAAACTTAAAAAGAAGATTTTAAATGTAATCGATCAATGTAACAAACTATATCCTGAATTAATGTCAAGGCAACTAAAAATCGGTTATGTCCTCTTTTATAGATCGTAATGGCATAGTTAAGAAATGTGTGTCTTAAAAATAACTTCGCGAAGTGGCAGGCGGATGCACGTGTGCGACAATCCAGCTCCCTAACTCTGTCGGCTTTTTATTGCAGCCCGACAATTATACGGAGAGCTCAGAATGCACACATCTCCGTCACAAAACAACCATAACGCACTCTTTTATTTTACCATACCATTCGATCATATCTGAGATCCGAATGAAATAGAAATGCGATTGCTATCTTCTTTTATTTAGAACGCGGCGTCTATTAACGGATAACTGTTGTTCTTTTATAGGATCTCCCTTTCGCTTTGTCGAAATATTTACGCCCCATATTGAACGTGAAATTTCAAACAATGGTAGCGTTGGAACGCCGGCGCATATGCGCACCACACGTGCTCTTTGCGCAGATTAGTGGACGAACTGAATAAACAAAATGGTCACGGTACAGTTTTTTCTATTGTAGGAATTTTGTTGTACTTTTGTTCATTCGTGACTTCATTGTTCTGATATAATTTGTAGCATAAACTTTAGGAAACTATTACAGTAAAGTGTCCACATTTTTATTGTGACAAAGCGGGGGAAATATCAATTTAGTTATGTATGTTTTATTGTATACATTCAAATACTTGAAAATGAAAATGAATTTATTATTGTTGGTTTATTATTATTTAAATATAAAATAAGAAATGCAGATATTTTCACATAAATGCAGATATTATTCAGATAAAAAACAGGAATTTTAAAAATCTCACGGTTGTAAATATGCAGCTTTAGTCAATACATACAAAATTATCGTCAAAATCATCGCAGTTCACCATATTATACAGACCTATGCAAAACAATTTTGATAGTTGTCACGTAATTCCTTTTTTAACTACCACACGTTAGAGTTAACGGTACTGCAGAATAGCCAATAAATAAGCAGTTAAAAGCGCTTTACCACCTGCGTTATAAGAATCTACTCTTATTAGTTTTTGCGTTCATTGTCGGCAGCCACGCTGTTCCTAATATGTTCTATCAAAATCGAGTTTAAGCGTAGTAAATATTTCAAAACAATTCGTCAATTTAAATTAAAACATTAGCAAATATGTACAGATTACAGATTATGTAGAATATGTACAGATTTTTGTTAATTTTATAGACAATGAGAAATTCTTGTCGTACAGAATGTGAAACACTGTATTCAAGTAAATAACTGAACGATTTAAATAATTACGGGCAATATATCGACGGCGTAGAATTTGCATCCCTAAAATGTTTGACCTTCGGAGACAGGAATAAAACATATTTATGTTGACACGGCTACCCCATGTTCCATAAAGTTCATGAAACGCAATCATTTTGTCATAAAAGTCCTCTTTGGCATATGTATGATCAACTAATACTGGAATCTGGAGCAGAAAGAGTCCAAATGAACTGATCTCACGGAGCCAATCAAACATCCTAATTTTTAAGGTAACCGTTCGTGACTAGGAAAAAAAATATTTTGAGTTCGTCACTATTGCTATTTCTTCAGAATAGTAGATAAAGCATATTTAAAACACTAGTAGTGTTTTAAATATACTCGTATATTATTTTGCGTTATAAACTATCAGAATGCCAAATTACGTTAAAATCTATTGAGCCGGTTTTGCGCAATATTATAAAAAGTATTTGCTATAAAACTACCTTTATTTAAAACACATTTAAAATAAAAAATAAGGGGAACAAACCTTTATAAATATTCAATACTAGGTTTTTTTATTTTTGGAAGTGAATTTTGAAATTTATAGGATGAGGTATTGTAAAGCCATGCCATAGAGTGCGTTTGAATTTTTAAACACTTTCGTAAAAATTTAATACTTATAGGGAACCATAGAAAAAGTCTGTCCAGAAGTGGACATTGACCGACGAAAAGCGACAATATTCTAAACGAATATGCATTTTATTTTTGCACATCTGTTGCCTATTTTATAACATAGTTTTCAATTACGTTTCTTAGAAATTTCGAACACTGTCCTGACCTTATAAAGAGGCATTAAATGGCAAGTGCGGTTGGTGGGTCAGAATCGATCGAGACAAGCAACCCGCACAGACTGATATGCGATACCCGCTGTAACATGTCTTGAAATATAAGGGATGTTTTCTTTGAACAGCAGAATATCTTTGATACTTGAGTAAACCTAAATTTTCCATTTAATACCTTGCAAAGCGGATATGTTTGATTAAGATGCGGGTAATATGTATTGTATGCTGATGAACATTGTGTATAAATACGCTCCTTGAGACAAGATGTATCAATTTATTTTAATGACCAATTGGGCTTACTACCGATGGATTATCAAATATATAGACAGACGTAATAAAAACGGAGAGAGGAGGCCTATCCCCAGCAGTAGGATAGTAACTGGCCGTCACTTTACTTTTTTTTTAAATGTCTAAGAGTTACCGTCGACATTTCACCGCTTAGAAGGTTATTTTATTGTCTTCACTAATCCCTTAAGGCGGCACTCTAAGCCTGCGGAACGTCTCTACGTGCTTTACAACGTCTCTAACATGTATTGAAAATGGATTGTTTCAATGTTCCATTTACAATATTTTATAAACGTTTTTGTAATATTAATAAATTGGAAAATCCCTATCAATCACTTAGGTATAAAGTCACAGACTAGATGCTAGTGACACTGATGAATATGCATGTCGTCCTATATTTTTTTAAAATACTACTTTCTGATATTAAATAAAAATTGATTATTTGCTTATTATTAAAAACTTTCAGTTTAAAATCTAGTTGATCAATTAAAATAATGAATAATACTAAAGGAAAGATGTATGTAAAAGTGTGAAAACGAATCTACGCAGTATCCCCAAAATACAAAACCGCAACCATCGCTAAGCAGTGGACGTTAGCCATGCACAAAACTTTACTGCACAAAATATCTCTAGCTTTTCTATTCTAGGTTTGATTTCGTTACCAATCCCGTTTTTCGTCATGTCATGTCATTTCGTCATGATGGTGGTTGATTTCTGTAAGAAACATATTACCTAGTATTTCACGCAAGAGCCCCTTGCGTTGTGGAGTAGTCTACATTGTAAGCTTCCCTGTCTAGAATGGTTACTAATAAAAAAATTTCAGTGTTGATTCCATTTTATTAAGTTGCTACTAAATATATATTATTAAAAACAACTGGAATACTTGCTTAGAGCCCCTACTTTGTAAAGAAGGTGGTAATTACTAACTTTTTGTACCGTGAATAATCTTCTATTGCGTTGAGAGATTTATAAAAACCTCGTAGAAAGTTGAAATTCTTATGAATAATATAGCACATTAATTGAAAACTGTGTACAGAATTCTACGAGAAATGAAGCGTTGTTTATGCAAAAGCCCAGCTTATTGGCTCTATCTTATTCATGAAGTTGACCTACTATGTGGAACGAGTTTTGCTTCAAAAAAAACTCTTTATGGGTCTGCAAGTTCTTTTTCCTACCTCTTTTCAATTTGCTTGTGCATTGGTATTCTTATTTCTAGTCTTGTTTTAGGAAGTTGCAATTATTAAAAAAGTAAACAAGGCATTTGCTTTTCTTAGAAAAGAAACGCGGCGCATTTGATCTATTTTGTGAACTGTTTCTGTTGAGTCGTGTTAAAGATTAATCTATGCGAGTTAATGTCATTTTTCAACCAAGATGGTATCATTTTGTTCCTACGATACCGAGGAGCGTGACTGCCTCGATAATCAGATAGTAAGTAGTTCTGCTTTATACCCGCCTATAACTAGGGATGAGGTTGCGTCGTGATGACATTTATTTTTACACATCACGTATACAGTTTAATACTAATAATACATTAAACTGGATTATACGTTGAAATAAGGTACATGTTATTTTAGATGCCTTATTTGAATATAATTTTACAAATGCTTTTGATTTTATTACTATGTGCTGGTTTGGAGTGTTTAGCGTACCAAAAAATCCAGCCAGAAAGTTGGTGATTGCTTATAACAAATTATATTTCTTACTTCTTAATTTGTATTGTATAGCGCCAGGCTGAATTATAATTACATTAAATTTTTATTTCTTCATAACTTTGTTTTTAACGTAATGTAGATGAATCGTATAGCTTAACCCATAAACTCAATGAGTGTTATATGAAGTGTGCGACATTAAAATATTTAAAGAACATATGACTTTCTTTTGTAATACAATTGTCAATGTTGGCCCTAAAGTTGGCAAAAGACGGCCCTATATTATTAGTCACCAGACTGGACTGGAGATTGTACTAACAATCGGATATGTGAAATACACAGTGTTCTATACTAGCATCAGGGAATTTTGTCCTAAGGGTAGTTTGGCTGTGACTAGTTAACATGGCTATCTTTCTTTAGGGCGTTTCTCGGTACTCACGGTATCGAGTATCGACTTACCGACAACGTACTTGTATTGACTGAATTTAAGTAGATCAATTGAAATTTTTACGCGATTTTTGGTGAATTTTAGGAGTTATTTATTAATTAAATTTTATCATACTTTCTTTGTTAGAGCTACGTGTTTTTTTTTTTTTTTACATTTATTAGGTTTACCAACAGCTTTAACACTTAATTCTAACACATATTCTATTATACTATTACACTAAGTCTAAATGTAAAACTACTTAAAGGTAAACACCACATGCAAATGTAACTCAAAACAATACAATAATAATTATGAATCTGAAATTTAGAATTAAAACTAAGCTAAGTAAATACACTAAGATTTTTACGGATTTTTTTTCTAAAATGATGGTGGGATACATGGAATATATCAGGGGAATTAATATGGTTATAAACGTTACGTGTTAACTATGTTAAGAATGTGTTACATACACATGTATGTGTCAATATTATAGAGTTCGGTAGTAGAACCGCGTAGCCTTTATTTCTAGGTACAAGTCGATGCTATCAGTGCTTCAAGATGTGAAGAGCGGAGATGCAAATGCCTTTAGTACACCTCGTTAAATCTAAACTTGAATTATTGGATAAAGAACCTAGTGCTTGACTGGCGAGTTCTTTGTCTTATTACTCTTCAGGAACTGTAATTTAAATTCTTATTGAGAAGGAATTCCTATAAACGTTTATAATATGATTTTTATTAAATCATATACAAAATATAATTATTTCATCTCTTCTACTCAAATTTCAAGCAATTTTATATTAATATAATTAATGACATAAAGTGTATACAAAAATATTTGATCTAGATCTTGAACGTGAGTAATTTCGTTCGCTTCATTCGTTAATACCCTAGCGAAATATTTGTATTGGCTTTGTAAACAAATAGTCGTCAGCTTTGAGAGTTCTTAATAATATTATTTATGTTTGGTATAAATGATTACTGCGAAATAGCCGGAAGTAGAGGCGGTGATTGACGAAACTGTTTGTCCTATTATTCGTTTGTATTGTTTATTTTGAAGGTTAAATTCTTCACAATCAGCACTTACGCACAGAGTAGGCATTCAGACATAAACGAAATTCAGTCATTTTGATTATTCCAAGTATAGATAATATTCCGATTCATATGTTTATTTTTTTTATTACGCCGTGTGGTATCCGGCTGCATAGAATAGTACCACCCTCATTTCTTACCGAGGTGTCGTAAAAGGCGACTAAGGTAAGTCGACCCGCCGTGTGGTATCCGGCTGAGTAACATAGACCAACCTCATTTCTTACCGAGGTGTCGTAAAAGGCGACTAAGGTAAGTTGACCTACCGTGTGGTATCCGGTTTAGTAGAATAGACCATCCTATTTCTTACCGAAGTGTCGTAAAATACGACAGAGGTATCTTGACGTCAGGCAGGCGGCCGGTCGTAAAAACGCAGCCAAATCATGTGACAGCATTTTTATAACATGTTGTGCCGACCTCTTAGAGTGGGATAAGGGCAGATAGATGATGATGACAGATTCTAGTGATACAGTGACTTAAGTGTTAAATTACCCTCAATAATACTAAAATATATTTGCATTTTCCCTGTTTTTGAAAGAATAATGGGAATTCTTTATCCTATATTAATTTTAGTTTTGCCAAATTTTATCAATATTGGCGTCCAGGTTTCCAGCATCCAAACATAAAGCATTTATAATACATATTAGTAAGGATTGAAATGTTTGTTGCATACTCGTATCTCTGTAGTATATTACAGTTATTTATTTCAATTGATAGCGTGTGAAAAGGAAACTTCGTCTTCAAAATTATTTATAGCACAAATGTATCTGATATATATCGAATCCTAAAACAAAACCATTTGTGAGCGCACTGTTCACAGACAACATCCATATGGAAAAAATCCGTTGAGATAAACATAATGCCGGGGATTCGTGTCAACGGCCGCGGGCTTGAGCCCCGCACCCCCCACCCTTACCGCCCCTAGGGGACGTATCTATAGGGTGGCCTGGCTTCCCTATGCCGTGCTTCTCTTCCGATAATATATTAAGACCTTTAAGGCACATACAAAGACTTTAATATCCTTTATCACGCTAGTGCTGTTATTAAGGTCGTATGATGACTTTATTTCGAAGTCTGATTGTTTTGGCTGACCCGTTTCTAATTGGATATTTATTATGATCTCTTAATCCATTCGAAGTCCATTTTTTGTTTTTGTCTATGGATTCCAACATTGATGTACTTTTATAAATGTTTTCGAGAGATTCTCCGATTTCTTGTGCGTTTTGAATATAGTGACTTTTTGCAATCTAATTTATCTACGTAGTGCTTATTCTTTTAATCTTTTTCTAGAGAGCAAAATGGGGCCACTTATTTAAAATGAAAGTACCCGTTAGCAAAGATAATTGTTGACTCTTTCTTTTAGTTAGTATCTTGACAAGTTTTATTGATTTTGCGATTTTTCCAGACTCTCATTAAAAGGCACGAATAAATGGGATTAAATGGATGAAATAATACTTGGATATAGCTACTCTTCGACCCTGTCCAAGATACTAATGATTAATTGTAACTAGTAATAAGAATTATATTTTGAAAAGAGCAACCGCTGAGTTTCTTGCTGGCTCTTCTCTGTAGGAACAGCTTTCCGAACCAGTAGTGAAGTTGACGATTCAAAAGCACTTTTTTACAAGTTTACTCGAATAAATAATAGTACCTGGATGACCAAGCCTACTTACAAAATACAAAAAAGGAACCTAAAAAAAAATAATTATTGGGCAGGTGGGGCTCGATCCTTTGTATTTTCATTTCTCGAGACCGCCCGTTCTCTGAATAAGCTACGCTTACTTGACATTTTACAGCAAAAATAGTGTTTTATATTAAATTTTAATGTTAGTATTTTTTTAAATGTCCAAGAATTGAGATAAAATGTTTTTTTTTTAATAAAACCTAGCTCGATTGATATTTCTCCCCCAAAACGAAAGAGATTCCGAATATACATATACATATATACATACAAGATTAACTCATGTAAATATATAAGATTATAAACTTGAATATAGGATATTTTAACACTGAAGTCGATGTAGATGAAATCGCGGACACTATAAGTGACATTGAAAGATTCTTATTTGGCCATTGGGATGTAAGTTTTAATACCTTGAGCTCTGTAATCGACCGTTCAGTCAGCAGAAATGCGGAAACATGTTATCGAGGCGTGCTGTGATAAATCGCCGTTTTCTTTGAAAAATATCGCACGCACGCTATTCCTAAAACATGCTTCATCTACGGGGGACGGAAATCCACTCAAATAAATAAGAAAAATGTTATTTGTTATGGTCATGCAGAGGCCATTGATTTTCACTTTTCTTTAACAATAGGTTTCATTTAACGATCCTTTTAGTGTGTTCTAGTAGATTTTATTACTTTAAATACCGATCGTATATTACTAAAGATGTCTAATACAAATAATTTATTACTATTTGTTAGAAAATACACATCAGTGGTGCCTTCTTTCGTGTCAACTTAAGCGTTTAAATACCCTCAATAATGCGATGTGAGATTTTTTCCTGTTCCTGAAATAAAAACGCAAATCTTTTGACTCTTTCTAATTACACTCCACTGATAGATATGTACTTTAGATTGTACATACAGTGTAAAACGAAAATTTGCATTTTCCGTCTATTATAATCATAACATCCTCTTTTATAATGAGATGTTTATTAATTACTTAAAAATCCTCTTTCTGATAGAAACTTTGACAAATAGACAGCGTCCTAGCCAATTTGTCACATAAAATTGTTTCTAAAATAATATTTTACCATAATCTGAGATTCCACGGCACGCTCCGTTAATCGCGTTATAAAATACCTTTTATACAATAGATGTGATACAATGGGAGTGTTTCGCATTCTGAAAATGAATTATAGTTCACGTTCCGCAATGCAGTTGTGCATGGGGTAGTATGAGCCACCGCGACGCGTCGCCAGTACTAGTAATGTGTTTATACCCTGCAACCCTAAGTGTGCGTTATCGGCTTAGAATCACGCTTTTATAATATGGACTTGCATTAATACCGGCTATTGTATTAACTTTACGTTAAATAATATTGCAGTACGGTATATTACTACTGTAAAAATTGATCTTGGGGGCATAAGAAATCCAAATTCAAAATCTTTTTTATTTAAGTAGACTGTTTTCAGTACTTTTGAATCGTCAAAATTTTTAAAGAAGCTACCACTCATTCGGAAGTTTGCTCCTACCAAGAAGAACCGCCGAATTTCGGCGTATAATCTTTTCAATAAAAATAATTACAATTTGATTGATGGTTACAAGTTAATCGTTGCTGCTTGGTGCGTAGCTGACAGCAGTTAAGATATGCTAATATCACATTGAATTATGTTTATGGCAATGTAGAACTTATAACCAACTGATAACAACCAGTTCTGCTTAAAAAAAAACTCTTTCAACGATGACAGGATCAACTCTCAACTGTTCGCTGTATCTCTTTTTTCATAGGCGTTCAAATGAGGATCTCCTAGTTTACCTATTTCAGTTATCGGTGAGCTGAAAGGCTTAAAGAGAATACTAAGCTTTCGTTTTAACCTCACATATTCCAAATACTTCTGATGCTATGGTAAAAGATTGGCTATTTTTGAAATTGACAACTTTTCTACTCCCAAAAATGCTATTGGGTTAGCAGTTTTACTAATATGTGATAAATTAAAGTTCTGAGTGTCTGAGTAAAGTATTTGAGTGTAAGTTCCCTTATGTTTGTTTCCTCAAAGACCCAGTAAGTTGCCAATTTTTTTCCATTTTTGTACTCTTGAAAACGTGGAGTTGGTAAAGCCCCTAAGAGGTGGATAGATGATCTCAAAACAGCACGGGGAGACAATTGTCTATCGGTTGAAAAATATGAAGAATGAAAATATTATATTAACAACGCACAATCTTTTCATACGCTGTTCAAGTAATGCACTATTGTATTTGCAAAATTGAAGCAACATGGTAAAGTAATGAAAATAATAAATTGTATCAATCAACTATAAACTTTTAATTTAAATACTAAAAGGTACAATTTTTTTTATAAGCTGTGATAGCCCAGCGGTTCGACTGTGTGAATCTCTAGAGACGATCATGGGTTCAAACCCGGGCAGACACCAGTGAGTTTTTCTATTCAAAGTTATGTGTCTAATTGATAATTACAATTTATCACAAAACATCGTGAGGAAAACATCTTGAGGAAACCTGCATATCTCTAGAGAATTATAGAGATATGTGTAACCTACCAATCCACATTGGAGCAGCGTGGTAGTTCTTAGCTCCAACCCTTCTCTCCAAAAACGGAGAGAGGAGGACTATGCCCAGCAGTGGGATAGTGACAGGCCGATACTTACTTTTTTACAATATTCCTCCGTTGGTGTACATATTTATCGACACCATCATTTAATCTTTTAATATCTTAAACACGACAAGTTATAAGATTTTCATTGATCATAAAAAATTCTTTGTAATAGGTATACCATAATACTGTTTGTGTTAAATAAGTATAAGGTTCCAATTCCGCAATGCAGTATTCCGTGGGGCAGAATGAGCCACCGCGATATTTTTCCGACTAGAAGTGCAATAAGTCTTTACTTGACAACATTTCTCAAATAACATACCTCAATTATTTTACAAACGTTTCTAACGTTATTTTAATTACAATGTTTATGAAAGATTTGTATTATAGAAGTACAGTCTTTGTGACTTCGATTCGGCTTACAGCTTTATACATTTTTATCGTTAATTTTATTCGTACCTCTGTGTCAAGGAAGATAAAGCAATTTACAATATTATTGTATTTCAAATTACAATATACAATTTACAATATTATTGTATTACAATATTATCGTGGTTTCAAAGCTTCAGTTAACCTATGAAACGATAAAATCCCAGCCTTTGTGAGTATTGATGTTTTTATAGGCATATTGTTATTTCTTCATTTTTTGTTATTAAGAACAGGCTTTTATACAGGATAATTTTAGAAATTAAGCCTTGACATTCGCTCACCCCCAAAAATCACAAAGCGTTTAATCTATCTCCTGACGATCCTTCGGTCAATGTTTTTATTCTGTTGTTGAGATTGTTTTATTTTTGGTGAACTATCAAATGCAAATATGTATTTAGTGAACTCTTCATCTTTACCGTTTTTATATTATTAACGCCACTACTTTCCAAAAGTCGACCCGCCGTGTGGTATCCGGCAGAGTAGAATAGACCAACCTCATTTCTTACCGAGGTGTAAAAGGCGAATAAAATAAATTGACTCACCGTGCGGTACCCGGTTTAGTAAAATAGGCCACCTACTTTCTTACCGATGTGCCGTTAAATACGACTGAGGTTAGTTGACGTCAGGCAGGCGGCCAGTCGTAAAAACGCAGCCAAATTATGTGACAGCATGTTATATATAACGTGATCCACTTAAAGTGGGATAAGGGCAGGAAGATGATGATCGCCACTAGGTACTTTCCAAAAAAATCATTTGACACGTGACTCAAGACAAGGATGTTAAACGTCCTAGGCTTAAGGATCCGAAGCTATTGCTTAACCTGAATATATCGGACCGCACAACCCTCTTGATAATATTATGTTTTAGTAGATAGATACGTTAAAATCTCTATAGACACAAGGGGAGACGGGCGGATGTCGCTGATTTAGCTGTGACGACGCGGCTTTCAGATTGATTGTTCTCGACACTAAAATCAATAATAACGATTTTATGATTTGGGACTACGACCCTCGCTTTGTTTGTCGCCTTTTGTGCGACAAGCGAGCGAGCGATTTTTACTGTACCTAGTGTTTAGACTTTAGAAAATATTATAATAGATTAATATAATCGCATTAAAAATATACAATATATTTATACAAGTTAAAAGTTCGAAACATCAATCTATTAGTTTAGACCCGTTGATGTTGTCCCGTTGGCGCAGTGGGTAGTGACCCTGCCTTCAGCTTCGCGGGTCGCGGGTTCGGTTCCCTGCCGAGGGCCAACATTTTCTATTAATGAATTTGTTGGTCTTCGAGTCTGGGTGTATATTTGTATTTAAGTATGTATTTAGAAATTATATGTGTATATATTCACCAGTTGTCTGTCTACCATAACACAAGTCTTAAGTAACTTACTTTGGAGACGGACGACCGTGTGTGTAAGTGTTCCATATATTTATTATTATTAGTTTAGCAGCTACGTTGTAAATAGTGCACAAAAAAATTCGCTCTTAGTTTGCTTATCGTAATCTATATTTAACACTTGTTAAGATCATGGTCTTATGACCTAATCATTATATAAATATTATGCTTACATAAATTCACACTTGTTTTTATGATTAAGCCTTGATAACCTAACGGTACGGCCACGGCGTCCCCGTGGCACAGGGAGCCGAGTGTTCAAGTCCCGGGCAAATAACAAAGTGTGTTCTATAAAAACTTAATTGTAAAACGGTGACGGAAAACATGCTATCCATATCTACCTCTAGATAATGCCTGTCTAGTAAAATGTAAAAACCGTTGTTGATAGGAAGACAAATAAGGTACAAGTTAAGAAGGCATTTTGCTATTATATTATAAAGGTTGATATTCATCGTTCATGTTCCACCGATTTCATTTAAATTTAATTACTTCCTTGGTACATTTTTACGAATTACTTAATTTGAATTTGGCAGTAAGCTTAAACTTGAGATAAATGAAATGACCTAATTGCAGCTGAGAAAGTCATTCAATTTCGTGAGACGCTGTTTTGATAATTGGATAAACGTTTTTATGTAGGTTCGTTTCTGTAAATGCTGTAACTTGAATTGATAAGGCAATCAATATTTTTTAATAGTACTTTATTGTTTATGATTAATGAATTTTCTTACAAATATACAATAATAATGGTCGAGAGATATTTCTTGCCGAGGTGTCGTGAAATACGAGTAAGGTAAGTTGACGTCAGGTAGGCGGTCAGTCGTAAAATACGTAGCGAAATCATGTGACAACATGCTTATAACATGTTGTGCCACCCCATTTAAAGTGGGATAAGGGCAGGAGGATGATGAATGGTCATGAGTATGAGTGAAAGCTGCATTTACAATCAAAAGCTCTCAGACGGTTGGACTTATGCAATACTTTTAAGAATTATCATCATATTTCAAACATACAACAAACTGTATTATTATATTATTAAATAAATTAGACACCTAAACACTCTTTATAAATCAGTTTGTCACTTAAAAAAAAACTGCATCAAAATACATTCAGTAGTTTTTAAGTTTAACGAACACAAGTTATTGTATCAGTGTATTTCAGGGAGTGTAAGCGTCAAATGGGTTATATCATTTGTCACTTCGTTTAATCCCTCTTCAGTATCATTTGTCAGACCACATTATACTGGGTTACAGAGTAAGATATGGTAATAGAGACGTTGAACATACTTTTTCAAAGAGAAATCTATGGATGCTTCTTAATCTGATTATTAAACGATTAAACCTTCGAAAAGAAGAATTACATAACAAGACGTGGATAACAGCCAGTAGTTTATATTTTTAAATAAACTTGGAGAATATGTTCCTACGTAATAAACATGAAGAAACTTCCAAGTTTGAAATGTTCCATTTGTGTTTGCGGGTTTACGTGGATCTGTATTTTGTTTATTTTACGCGAGTTGAAACAAGCTTTATTACGTCCGCTTTGTCCCTGCTTGAACTGTGGCCTGTGTAAAATCCTTTCCGAGCAAATTGCCAACATCTTGCGTGTAATGTACTTGAAAATGCATTATTTTATCACTTTTGAGGATTCAAAATGTTCATTTTGTATGTTCATCTTCAATGTGTGATGGTAGTGATGACAAATAGGTTTTTAATATATCCATATGTTTTATAATCTAGGATATAAAAAAGTCGTTAGATGATTTCTTCAATCATCATTCTTATACTTGTAAAAATAATAAGGTTTTATACCTTTTGTAATTGTAATACGTAACAGTTCTCTATTACTAGGTAACTTTACGTAACGTAAAATTATAAGTAACGGTAATAATTACGTAATTATAATAAGTTATAGTGTAAGTAATAATTAATATCGATAGTTAAAACTTATGAACACGAAACATATCTATTTTTTGATTTAGAAGACGGGCTAATTTAGTGTCCTTTAAGACATAATAAGACTATTGTCTTAAAGGACACTAAATTTTTAACCTGTCGGTGATGACTATGGAATGTTGAGAAGCTGTTGCAGAGTTTTCTACGAGTATCTTCCCAGAATTAAGAAAGATCTTGTAAACCTTACCTTACATAACGATTAATTATAAAGTGATCTAAGTAAAGATTAAGTACTTATTTATGTTGGCGATGAATATATAGTAATTACATCAATATAGCTTTACTTTGTTTAGGCTGTTCTGTAGGATTATTGTATGTTTATCGTGCGCCCCATTGAGTATTTTTCAACAAAAGTCTTGTTAGAAAGCGCGAAATTTTGTTTTATATGCGTGGCTATATGTGAATAGAGAGAGATTTTTCAGTAGAAAAGGGTTCTTCGCAATCGTACCCTTCGGGCGTTAGTGCGCATTCATTGTCTACGTAAACACCCTTTTGGATGTCTGCGAGGGATGCCTGCTTGATAAAATACCTATTACATATTATAGGTAAGTACACGCACCGCAATCTTCTTGATGGATTTCGATTTTTGGAAATTGGTTTTAGATAGGTTTTTCAGACTCATCCACTTGTTTCAAATTGGACGATTTTCTTTAAACGTAAAAACGAAACAAACTTTCATGTGAATGGATAGTTAATAATATAACTTTGAAATAACTTTTAAATTATCAAATGCTTACGCTGCTTACGTTAAATGTAATTATATCATTAGTTATAGCATTTAGTCACGACATAATCGTAACGCTTTGCGAGTTTATCTCTGGATAATGCTTCGGTTACGGGGTACTATGATCGTTAAGATTGTTTTAGTGAATGTATGTAGTGCTAGTGTAGTGTTGAAGTGTGTGCAGTTTATTTATCCTGCATATTATATAAGCTATAGAACGGATACAACAATCTACATTTAGCATTACATAGTCACTCCACTGCACTTCATCTTTGTCTATAACAAAAGTTATATTGATTTGTTGCACTGTTTCGATATAAAAGAAGGATAAATAACCAAACAGGATTTCGCATTTATGATGTGGAAATGACACTATAAGCAATAATTTGATCGAGACTTTTGTATTTTAAATTACGCAAAGTAAACTACGTAACGCAGCATTAGCTCAGAAAGTATAGTGTACTTGTAAACAGTGCGATTGTGTAAATATTTCCAGGAGGTCAAGGGATTCAGCTCCGGGCACCAATGAGTTTTTTTTTTAATTTATGTGTCTAATTGATAATTGCAATTTATCTCACGATTTTCGGCTTCGAAAAACATCGTTATGAAACCTGCGTATCTCTAAAGAGTTCTAGGGATATGTGTAATCTACCAATCTGTATTGTATTGCAGCGTGGTAAGTCTCCAATACTTTTTTTTTCGGAAACGGAGAGACAAGGCCTATGCCCAACAGCGGGATAGTAAAAGGCCGTTACTTTTTATAAGTTATGATTTACTTACCTTTGATATTTTTTTACTAGATAGTTGTCCAGCAACGTTATTGGGTGGTCGTTATAAACTTTACTCATAAGTATGGTTACGGGCGTGCTTCGGTTAGAACTGATGGGTTTAAGAAGTTCCGTCCGCGTGAAAATTGCTTTCTTTTCTGTGGTGGTTATATTGTTAAAAGAAGCACGTACTTATAAAACTCAGTCTTTATATACTTTGATATCTCTCACAATCCTCGATATTGCTTTTTGAAATACTTATATATTAGCAGTTTTTAACAATACTTTGCTAACGTAATATATCGAAGGATGATTATTATTATAAAATTTTGTATGATTGGACAATGACCAAAACTGTGTAACAATATCCGATTTTTGACGAAACTTCTATTTTATCTTTAAATTGAACAAAAAAATATATATTATACATATTTCTCTATTATCTATATACTTCTACAAAATTGTAGCGTATTCATTAATAAATAATTTTCACACAGTTTAGCGTATCTATTCCATAGAATTATTATTCTAGAGTAGAGAAGCTAGCCTAAAATGTACCCTATTACAATAAACAGAAAGAAAGAAAAAGCAAATGAGACTTTCTGTCTCTCTTTTTTATCTGTGATTAGACACATATAAGTATACGAGTTCCATCTTCCCTCTCAATATTTATTATGACACTCTCTTCAGGCCTACTTATAGCTTTACTATTCTAGTATAATAACTCTATAATCTATTCAGATTAATATGTCAAGTTATTTAAACCTTTATATGTCTGGCTTGAAAGAAGCAAAATGCAAACACACACAAAGTTGACATAACATTTATTGTATGGAATGAGTATAATATATTAGAATCTCGTTTTCTCTTTGTCGTTTTGAATGCAGAAACTTTGTTATCGTCTCAGTGGACGTCAAGACACAAAATTTAAACTTATCTCTACATGATGTTAATTAATTATCTATTATATTTTTTTTTTTTTTTTAATATATGAAAAAATGCAATAAAAAAGTGGCAGTTGGCGCTGGGTGGCACAGCTTTGCATTTGACAGCTCAAATATCTTTTTTTTTAATGTCCAAAAACAAGGATAAAACGTGTTTTAAAAAAAATAAAACCTAGCTAGATCGATTTTTCTCCCCCAATACCCCCTACATGCTGAATATCACGAAAATCGTTGGAGCCGTTTCCGATATTCCGAAATACATACATACATACATACAAATATGATTAACTCATTTAAATATTAAAGATAATCTTCTATATTAAATATTTGATATCGAACTTTTAATGTTTTTGCAAAGCAGTCTAGCGGAAGTGAGACGAAGTTATTGATTTCAGCGCAGCGATCGGACTGTGAACTTTTGCCTTCCGCTGGAAATTACGATATGCTACAATTTTAAATTTGATTACTTTCTTTATGGAATCAATGGTAGCGTTACTGTTTTGTATCCTTTGTTTTATTCATTAAAATGACATCTCCAGTATACATAGAAAAATATTTTATTTATTGATTCAATACTTTTTGTACAACATAATACATAAATTAATGGTAAAGATATTATTACTGAAAGATGTCTGTAACTTTAATAAAATTGTTCTTGGACAGTAATTAAAAAAAGGAATAATTTTATGTATCTCAACTCGGTAACGAAGTGATGTTCTGCAAAGTTTTCTATACGTTTTTTTAAACACAGACTAGAACGCAAAACAAAATTACTTTTGTACTTACGTCTTCTATAATGCTACTACATCTAGCGTCTGCTTCTATACGGATGTGAGCCTGGGATCGTAAAAAACGATCTCAAGAAACGTACAGAAGCGTTCGAAATGTTGGCATACGGACGTATAATGTCTATATCGTGGACCCAAAAAGTATCCAATGAGGAAGTTCGACGGCGAGTTGGAGAAAACCGGAACTTTTACCAACCATTAAACAATGTAAGTTTCAACAGTGGCCCAGCCACGTACTCATAGCCGATGCGGGCTATTGCAACTGATAATAATAGAAAAAGTTGCTGGGAAGAGGAGTAGAACTAAAACTAGGTAACGGAATATCTCGGAATTGAGGGCAATTAAAAGCACTTCCGAACTCTTTCATCTGGCGAAGAATAGAAAGGAATATACAGAGCTGACTGAAAACATTCACTAGTTGGAGAGGAACGTTAAGAAGACAGTTTGAACTCAAGTCGAGTCATGTGAGATTGAAGAAGAAAAGATATTGCATCTTCTGCGGTTACAGATGTTCTTAAATCCCTGATCTCAAAAAATAATATTATTACGTAGTCGGTCCAACACAAAAGAAACTAAAGTATTAGGTAATCGATTTTGTACGCATTTAAACAATATTGATTGACTGATACAAACAAAGAGTGAATATATTTTACGTTACACCTATAAAATTGCGGGCACCTGCTAGTCTCCGATCGTTAACGTAAGTATTGTTCATAAAGCACATGCAGTTTACGGCTGGCGTAGCTAGTGTGTGATAAATATAGACCGAACTGGACATTGACCCGTGTAGCGTCGGACAACACCGTGATGAAAATGTCCTACCGAGCTTCAAACGGATTTTCCACAATGAAAACCAATTTTCCGTAGAAAATTTTAACTTCATACTGGTTTATAGACTATCATGGCTAAAGTTTAACTGTTTCAACGCCCAACGGAATATATTCAGGAACACTTATTTTATCTGTTTAGTTATGCTATTGATCGTAGTGTTTGCTATTTGAGTTTTACGAAAAGTTATTAGTTCAATAGTACACTTGATTGGAGTAATAATAATTTTAGGAGCCCTAAACATTAGAAATTATCAACTTCGTTACCTAATTTTATTTCTTTAACTCGTTTACGTAAACGGTTTTACGTTATATAATTTAACAAAATCTGAATTAGAATGTTTCGAGTAATTTTTAAATTGTAAATGACAAAGTAATTCCATCAGTACTGAATTATCGTATTCGATTTATATATTATACTTACGCAAAGTTTTTGCTTTTAAATTGAATTGAATTACTTAATTTACTCCCTGGAATAAGGAGTTAAATTAATTAAGTCCTTTAGACCACAAATTGTTATTCTTTTTGTGTATTAGCGATTTGCATAAACATTTTATAGCGGTCCTATATTCTGCTCGCATTCCTATTTAATAGGACTGTCACTCTGTAATGGTTCTTTTAATTTCGTATGTTAACTATTCCTGTTCATTGTAGATACAATTTAGATGTTACAAGTTAGCTGCTTCATATAATCTAGTAAGCTAGTAACCCATCCATTATGTTAAAAGCTCTACTCTTGTTGAAGTTTTAATCAACTTATTTATAACCAAAACTTATTTATAATAGTAGATGGTAAATAAGTTTTAAGTTTAAATAACTATTAGGGGTTGTCTTGATTAGAGATACAAATTAACCTATTTTTTTTATTAAATTCACGTAAACAATATGTGCAACCTCATCATCATCCTCCTGCCCATATCCCACTCTAAGTGGGGTCGGCACAACATGTTACAAACATGCTGTCATCATATGACAGCCAAATCATAATTTGGCTACGTATTTTACGACCGGCCGCCTGCCTGACGTCAACTTACCTTAGTCGTATTTTACGACTCCTCGGTAAGAAAGAGGGTGGTCTATTTTACTCAACCGGATATCACACGGTGGGTCAACTTACCTTAGTCGCCTTTTACGACACCTGGGTAAGAAATGAGGTTGGTCTATTCTACTCAGCCGGATACCACACGGCAGGTCGACTTACCTTAGTCGCCTTTTACGACACCTCGGTAAGAAACGAGGGTGGTACTAATATGTGCAACCTATTCACGGACTATTCTGTTTATTAATGACATATACTTGGATACCCACAAAGTTATTGATGTTGAAGCTAAATTCTTAAATTATGTTTTCCATCAAACGTACGGTGTAATTTTATGCTTCCAACAATCCTTCAAGTATTATATTCACGGCATAATATTTTTCATTCTAAAGTAGAGCAGCTTAGTGGAATGACTGAATCTCGCTCATTATAGAAAAAAGGATTCCCTCCCCACCCTATTAATGTACTCCTGTTTTAATGTACCGTAACTTTTATGGTTTTATTTAATCTACTTACTATGTTTGTTCTGTTATCGTTGTATTTAAGCAAATAATAATATTTTTAAGAACCGGTGTTGGTTTTTAATGTCGTTTTTTACATTGATTGGATATTACGCATTAATTTTATCTTACCCAATATGTGAGAATAATATGCACAGATAATATTAAAACTAAAGTAAAGTGTAATTTAATTTACATAATTGTTGACGTCTACAAACTACGCTGTATGGTATCCGGCAGAATAGAATAGTACCACCCTCATTTCTTACTGAGGTGTCGTAAAAGGCGACTAAGGTAAGTCGACCCGCCGTGTGGTATCTGACTGTGTAGAATAGACCATCCTCATTTCTTACCGAGGTGTCGTAAAAGGCGACTAAGGTAAGTTGACCCACCGTGTGGTATCCGGTTTAGTAGAATAGACCACCCTCTTTCTTACCGAGGTGTCGTAAAATACGACAGAGGTAAGTTAACGTCAGGCAGGCGGCCGGTCGTAAAATACGTAGCCAAACATATGACAGCATGTTTGTAACATGTTGTGCCGACCCCACTTAGAGTGGGATAAGGGCAGGAAGATATAATATTAAAACTAAAGTGTTGTTTAATTTACATAATTGTCTACAAACTAAACATTGCAGGTATTTTTTTCATATTTAGATACAAACGGTTATTATCTTCATGGACTACTTTATATAAATTTAATTGCAATAATAATATCATTAGTTAGTTTTTTGTTGTTGTTAATTCGGTCGATAGTATACAGGAATTAAAAAAATGGAATATAAAAGATCCATGAATGTAATTGCTGTTTGTTTTATAGTGTGGTAATATATGTGAGGAAGGTCGTAGGACAACGGAGGACGGCGCCGGTGGTAATGAAGCCCTGTTTTAATTGCCCCCCGGCCTCATCGCACCCGTACACAGACTTAGCGTCAAATGACCCGACAAATTGACCGCGACATGCGATACTCACTTTAAATATATAATCATTTGTTGTGATTGTTTAATCCACATTAAAATTATAAGTGGCAATGCCTGTAACGCTTTCACGGCTAATCCGGTAGAGCATATTGATGGAATATATCATCATCCTCTTCTTGCCCTTATCCCACTCTAAGTGGGGTCGGCACATATTACAAACATGTCACATGATTTGGCTACTTATTTTACGACCGGCCGCCTGCCTGATGTCAACTTAGCTTAGTCGTATTTTACGACACCTCGGTAAGAAAGAGGGTGGTCTATTTGACTCAACCTGATACCATACGGTGGGTCAACTTACCTTAGTCGCTTTTTACGACACCGTAAGAAATGAGGGTGGTACTATTCTATTCCGCCGGACACCACATGGCGTATTGATATATTGTTAAAAAATGTGTAAGCCTGTGTTATTTATAACTTGATTTAATACGTTTGAAATAAAGAAAATACTACTTTTTATTGCATTCTGGTAATAAAAATATCAAAATGTGCATTTTGGTTCTGATTTTACCTTATCACGTAAAAATGGTTGAACTGATGAAAATAATATTAGACACGCAGATAGTAAAAAAAGTAAAGTAACGGTCTGTTACTATCCCACAGCTGGGCATAGGCCTCCTCTTGCAATTTTGAGAGAAGGGTTGGAGCTGATCTCCGATACGCTGCTCCAATGCGGATTGGTAGGTTACACATATCCCTAGATTCTCTATGCAGGTTTCCGCAGATAGTAAATGACTTGTATTTAATTTATTAATTTTTATTCTACTACGTATTAGTTTTTCTTATTTTATCTCATAATAATTTTGTATTTAAATTTCACGAAATAGAGTAGCGTGGTTAATGAACGAATACGTGTTTATTTTACCATATGCTATTTGTCGTTATGAAAATGACCTAAATAATTGAAAGCAACGAGACTAACGCGTCAGCATCACATTGAGCCGAGAATTGTTAATTTTCAACCTAAATTATTATAACATATTTTACAATTAACACACGTTAATTATGTTTTCGACTAAAATGAAAGTTTATTTGTAACTAAATCGCCTCATTTAGGACTTCTTCACAAAGAGCAACCGCCGAGTTTCTTGCTGGCTCTTCTCGGTAGGAACAGCTTTCCGAACCAGCAGTAGAGTTGACGATTCAAAAGCAATTGTTTAAAAGTTTATTTGAATAAAGAATAATTTGAATTTGAATTATGTTTGTTTAGGACGGGCGATACATGAAACAAGTGCGCATTTAAATTTTAATCTAGGTCGATGAATTACGATTTCTAATTAATACCATTTACGAAGGGTTAATTGTTCCGTTCAGAAAACTTATAAGTATGCCTGAGGGCTTAAATCCTTAATAAATAAAAAAGCTTTGTTGAGCCCGAAATTGAAATATTATAATTAACGGTGTGGTCATATATATGGTCTTGGTTTCATGTTATGGCTTGATTAAATCTCCTAATATATCATCATTCTCCTGCCCTTATCCCACTCTAAGTGGGGTTATCACAACATGTTACAACATGTTGTCACATGATTTGGATAGTTATTTAACGACCGGCCGCCTGCCTAACGTCAACTTACCTTAGTCGGTATTTGCGACACTTCGGTAAGAAATGAGGGTTGTCTATTCTACTCAGCCGCATACCATACCACGGGTTAACTTGCCTTAGTCCCCTTTTACGACACCTCAGTAAGAAATGAGGGTGGTGTATTCTACTCAGACGGATACCACACGCCGGGTCAGCTTAACTAAATCGCCTTCTACGACAATTCGGTAAGAAATGAGGGTGATCTATTCTACTCAGCCGGATACAACACGACGAGTCAACTTGCCTTAGTCACCTTTTCGACATTTCGATAAGAAATGCGGGTGGTTTATTCTACCCAGCCGGATGCCACATGGCTTTATTCAGTCTAATCATGTTATATTAATTTATATGTATGTACAAACCCGCTCCATAACGCACTGTAAATATCGACTTAAACGTAATATTTTCGTTCAGTGACCGCCCGCGAGCCAATTTCACAGCGACTGCTAACCAGTACCGTAATTTTATACTTGGAGTTCCATCGCGCGCACCCACTGGAAATTGCAAAACTGTCGCAATTAAAAATAAAAAAATAAATTTACTCATTATATACTGAGAAAAGATTTAAAAAGTTCCAAGAAACTTCTTTTGTTACAATATGCTTGACCTCATTTTTAGGGCAAAGGAAATAGAAAATACTCAGAAAATAGCAAAATAATCTTCTATTAAAAAAAGATTCATTCAATATCTAACACTAGCATTTACCCGCGACTTCGTTCGCGTGAACTGTTGTCGCGTGATAGGTTGATAATAGATGCTTTTCAATGTCATCCTTTTCCTGTAAAATTAACAGGATTTCTATAGCCTATATGTTATTCCGGTGTTTAAGGAATAATTGTGCCAAATTTAATCGATATTGGTTCAGCGCATTCGACGTGAAAGAGTAACAAACATACATCCTTACTCACAAACTTTCGCATTTATACTATTACATATCAGAAATATATTACAACGCCAATTTTTTAAGTTATTCTATTATAAGTATCTTATGCACATTCAATATGAATATATTATCCTATATTAGTTGGATAATTGCTTTTTAGTCAATAAAATAATGTTGCATTGAGAGTATTAGAGAGAGCGGTTGTATTGTAACAATTTGCATAGTACGGAGAACTGATGGGCGTTGGGGTATTTAGGTTCGATGGTTAGGCGACCCAGTAATAGCAAAATGTTTTCTAATAGGTGAATATATGGGCTCAAAAAGGACGCATTGAGTCCTTGGTTCAAGAAAACATAATAACCATGAATAATTCAATTGATAAAACAATAAAAAATTCAATCTTGAAACGAGCAATAATCAAAATGTTACAAAATCTCTGATGTTAATATTACTAAATTGATTCCGTTAAAGGAATTAATTTTAATAATATGCAGATGCATTCAGAACTTCTACTAAGATTTGGGGGCTTAGAGTAAGCGAAATTTCAGACGAAGGTTGAAATGAATTAAATTGCTATGTGGAATCTATAATGCCTTGAATTAATTATGGACTTTGTTAGAGCAAAGCAAAAGTACAGGGGAGCAGTTCCCATTATTATTAACTCATGATTACACGAGATTAATTTAAATATGTTTTCTACTTGATAGAAACATTGCTTAGCAAAACAGCTATTTATATATTTTAGCTATTTTGAAAAATACCGCATGGCTACAATATAAATAGTTTAGCGGTTGTTATTGTTGTGTTTTATCTACTTTAACTATCTGAATTTCTAATTTCAAGGAATAATTGAATATCCCATGATATTCACTTCTTATTAATTAAGATCGTATTTAAAAACAAGTATCTCTGTGACTGAGCCTTGTTCGATAATTTTTACAAATACCTATATAAAAAAATGCAATAAAAAAAGAAAAAAGGATATTATCTGGAATCGATCCTGTTATTCTGTATTTAGGACCGTCACCCGAATAAGCTATCGTGATTTTGAAATTTACGTCGCAATTAACCTTTGCTTTCTCATAAAATTGTAACAGTTTTTTCAGTGTCCAAAAATAGGGATAAGGCAACATTCTTTTTAATAAAACCTAACGAGATCAATTTTCCCCCTCGAAAAAGGCCTACCTACATGCTGAATTTCATAAAAATCGTTGGAGCCGTCTGCAAAATTCAGAAATATATATATACATATACAAGATTAACTTATTTATATATTAAAAAAAGATTGAACTATAAAAACGTTCAAATAGTTTTCAACCGTAAAATGTGAGCAAAATAATTCAACCGTGCTGTAACACGGCGTCAAATGTGATAAATGTCCTTGCAAATGCTGTTGAATTAGGTAACAAATTATATTCTATCCGAACGTTGCAGGTATTCAGATTTTCGGGATTTATTATACTCGGAATTGGAGGGACGCTGCCGCTACTTAGTTTGGGCGAATTGCAAAAACTTTGTCCGTAGATATGAATGGCAGAGCAGTAGTAATTTACCTGTGCGAATATCATTTCCTTTTTTAAATAGAATATAAGCTTTTGATCGTAATTAAGAACTAGTACATCATGTTATCATTAAATTTAGTGTTAAAATATCCTCTCTTATTCGGTATGTGCTTTTCCAGCTCCCGAAGAAAAAATTGTTTTCTTTAATCATATATGTTAACCTGGTTTATAAGTTACAATTGTAAAAAAAAACTACTGAGAATATTATTTTGCTATAATCCGCGATAAGATTATCGCGGATTTTATATTGATTTATCGCGGATTATAGCAAAATAATATTCTCATTAGTTTTGTATTATGGACCTCCGCAAAGTAATGCCTAATTCTATAAATAAAAGTTACAATTGTACTAAATACTATCAACGTTGTTCTACGCATTAACTGTGAAAATGTGGCTGACAGACAAACACGGACACATGCGTTTGCATTTATAACATTAATGTGAATATACCCGTATAAAGATAATTTGTTATATAATATACGATAAGCTAGTTAAATTACTACATATGAGTTCATGTTGAAAATCCAGTCACGACATTCTGCTATTAGTGTGCCTGGAAACAGTAAACAACTATCGTATGAAATATTTATATGTATACAACGTTTATTAAAATATTTAGTAGGTAAATGGATTTAACTATAATGTGGCCTATCCTTCTCAATTTTCAAACCGTTATAGAGACGTAAATATTCTCCTTCTGGATATAAAATTTATAATTTAAATCATCCATCTCGAACCATCTTATTAACGCCATGGTTGTAGCTCAAACTTGGTTCTGCTCATAACTAACCCAAGTTTCCAACTTTCATTGTCCGCTGCAGAGAACTAACAGCATATTAAACATGTTAAATATCGAACATATTGCACGTGTATTCATGCCCCATACATTGGTATAAAATATATAATATACAACTAGGCTTTAAAGAGAGTAATGCGAAATCCTATTTTACAAGGATTTTGCGTGGTTCGGGCTCAAAATAAATTGCGACTCGTGATATGAGAGCGTAAAGGAAATACTTTCCTAGTTTTACTCACAAACACAATAAAGGAGCGTGTCTTTCTATTATAAAGTCTATTCAAATCTCAATCATGCCTTATTGTTATTGATTTAGGTCTCTAATTGTTAAAATTTTTATTTTAATTAAGCAGTTCGTTATTTAAAAAATGAAACCAAGTTAATTACACGGCTATTAAATAACAATTAAAATAAAAGCTACAACGGTTAAGTTGGTTATAAATTATTTTCTTTGTAAGTGTTATAAAACGTTATTTCAAGCTTACATAATTACCGAGATTTCAAGTAAGGTTAAGCTATGATAACCTATCGGTAAAAGCAAGTGAAGTTAAATAGGGTTCGTGGGTTCAAACCCTGGACAAAGATAAAACGATGAGTTTTAAATATAAACCAATACGCTTAAGTGATATTTGGAATATAACATGGTTTTAACGGTGAAGGAGAATATTGTTATGAGACATGTATATCCTTACATAATACCATGAATATTTGGCACTTATGAGGTTAAGAAGAATTCGTCTCCAATATCTCTTTTATTTCTCTCTCCCTCTTGCCCTTTATACAATTTTTTCCGAGGAGAAAAGAGGCCTTTGCCCGGTTTTAGGGTAACTGGTAATTTCAGAAAAACTGCTATCAAGAGCTTCAACTATTTGTTTAATTTAATTAATACCCTCATTATATTCACGCTGACAAGAAATTTTTATACAATATGGTAAATACTTTTCTGACACAGAAATAGGTCATGTCTTCATGTATTTTACATTACAGGCTGATCAAAGTTTCCCTACTTCATTGTCGGCGGGAGAACTACACATTCACATTGAACGTGTTACAACTAGGTTATTCACATTCGTATGGAAACGTTGAACATGGCCCACCTTCAAAGTTCAGATGTTATAGAATAATTTACTGCTCTACGCTGTTCACAATGTTGACTGTTTGAAAAGAATACAATATGTACCTTTTAAAATATTTTTCATGGACTAGTTATCACTGTTATTATGCAAATTCTATTTAAGTATATAACGGTTTTGATTTTTATTACGCCGTGTGGTATCCGGCTGAATAGAATAGTACCACCCTCATTTCTTACCGTGGTGTCGTAAAAGGCGACTAAGGTAAGACGACCCGCCGTGTGGTATCCGGCTGAGTAGAATAGACCAACCTCATTTATTACCGAGGTGTCGTAAAAGACGACTAAGGTAAGTTGACCCACCGTGTGGTATCCGGTTTAGTAGAATAGATCTTTCTTACCGAGGTGTCCTAAAATACGACTAAGGTAAGTTGACGTCAGGCCGGTCGTAAAAACGCAGGCAAATCATGTAACAACATGTTTATAACATGTTGTGCCGACCCCACTTAGAGTGGGATAAGGGCAGGAGGATGATGACGGTTTTGATTTTTATTAGTGTCGAGGAACGTATGTGACATCGTACGCGTTCCACTTTAACAGTCATTAGTTGGGTGTAAGGAGGGGTCGATTGCCGTATCATAAAGAGTCACGTCTAGGCTAGTGTTGCGAGACTCAACCTCTTTGATGGTGTTAATTTACTAGTAGGAGTATCTATTCTCTGATTGCCGTTGACTTCTTGCTGTTTGTCTTTAATTGCTAGATTTTTTTAGTTAGCGAAATTTTTGAATCAGTGTTGGCTTTTTTATCACCGTTTGACATGAATTGCAAAAGTCTTAACTGCACATAGACAATTGAAATTGATAAAGAGATATTGTTTTCTGAAAAGCTCTTTCTAGGTACTATTATCATATTATCTTCTACCTCTTTGATAGGATCATAAACCGTTAAGACAATAAAATTACCTCCAAATTTTGAGACACCATGCATTAATATGGAAGCCCTACAGCGTATTCCTAATAGGCATTTATTATCATGAATTCAACGAGTATATGAGACGATGGATTTACAATTACGAATGCACACGTTTAATTAAAAATGGAACCTGGAGTATATTATACTAGCATTTACCCGCGACTTCCTCCGCGTGGACTGTTGTGTGATAGGTTGATAATAGATGACGTTTTTCAATGTCATCCTATTCCTGTAGAATTATCGCAATTTAGCCTACGAGTATATCTTAAGCCGGTGTATAAGGAATAATTGTGCTAAATTAAATCGATATTGGTTGAGCGCATTGGCCGTGAAAGAGTAACAAACATATCCATACTCACAAACTTTCGCATTTATAATATTAATAGGATTAATATTTTTGAATATGTACATATTTCGTAAATTCTGTAGTAACGACAGACATGCAACAAGCATAACAAAAACATTGACAATTCTTCAAAATAAAGTTACGATTACTATTCGATTCTTGTAAAATAAAGTATTGCGTTTTAATCCTGATAGTTAAAACTAACTTGGAGATATGTAATCATTCATCATCTTATTACCTATAAAATTCATACAAAAGTAGTAAAGTCTACGAATGTTCGTAGATGCTTCTATAAAAATGAACACAAGTTCAAATTCATTCGTCATGGCCGTCTCGTAAGCCACGAGGTGAACACGCGGCTAGTAGTATACGCATGCGCACTAAGACGCAATACAGACAGGGAGGGGGTGGAGATTATGGGGTGGTTCACCCCCATCTACACCGATCCAGGACTTACCCCCTCGCAGGATCGTTTTAAAACGTCTCTTTATTTCATGGAATCCAAGTGTCATTTATGCCCCTGTTTTCTAGACAATCAAAACTGAATTTATAATTCATCACGGCGAAAACGAAATATTCATTGAATTGAAATAAAAAATGAAAAAGAAATGTAACTTCCTTTTTAATTCAACTTTATAAACTTAAGCGAATCGTTTCGGAATTTTATTTCGATTTTAATTGACTTTAGCTTATATTGTTTACGTAACTACGTATAATTTAACGGCGATAACTTGGCCATGAATTATAGAAATATATAACCCAATCGCACTGTACCAACAAGCCGTAAATTGTAAAAAATAGAGAATATAAATGTTCTTGTTACAGCAAATTATAATCAGTTAAAGATTTCAATATGAAGAAGCGATATTTATACGAGCCTTAACGCCGTGTGGTATCGGCGGAATAGAATAGTACCACCCTCATTTCTTACCGAGGTGTCGTAAAAGGCGACTAAGTTAAGTCGACCCGCCGTGTGGAGTCTGGCTGAGTAGAATAGACCACCCTCTTTCTTACCGAGGTGTCGTAAAATACGACTGAGATAAGTTGACGTCAAGCAGGCGGCCGGTCGCAAAAATGCAGCCAAATCATGTGACAGCATGTTTATAATATGTTGTGCCGATACCACTTAGAGTGGGATAAGGGCAGGAACATGATGATGAAACGAGCCTTTCTTAAAGTACTAAGACTGATATAGTAGTTAAATATAACAAAAAACCAATACCAATGAAATACAATCAATGTGTACTGTTTTCTTACTTATCCTTACCATTTGATTTATCCCTTCAAATGGAAGTAACGATTACATAATCGCGTGGGTCACGGTCGTTATAACAGGCCACGCCCGCTGTTAGTTACCAAAATTTCCTCTTAAATATCTTACTTGATTTTTAAGCATTTATAAATAGAAGCAATTTGCCAACACTTGGTAGTTGTCCCAAGAAGTTTATACAGTAAGCGGTTTTTATCTCGGATACGCGAGATACTATCAATGGGGGCTGGCATAGAGCCAGGACGTAAGGAGAGTATTGGAGGCTGCTTCAGATATTTTCCAGTAGGCAGACGGCGGAAATTCTTATTATTACAATGACATGCTGGAATGGAAAGTCACAAAACATTTATTTCAATAATATTTTGATTAGATTTGCAGTATGTACTAGTTAAATTACGAATTATAGAAAAATACAATTACGAATTTAAGGCTATTCTTCTTGCTTTTTCGGATGCCTGTTTGGCTCATAAATCTGATACACAAAACTTTCTATTCATAATTAATATTTCGGCCTTTTAACTAATCTAATCGACTAATAAAATTTTTAACTAATCTAATCGACTAATAAAATTTTTAACTGTTTATAAATTTTTGTATTGTTACCTTAACCTAAGATCGCTACAGAAAAACTGAATAGTTATATCAATACAAATTCAAGTTAAGTCAAAGCTATATGTATAAAATTTGGCAATAAAATAAAATTAATATATTGACGTTATTTGTTTGGCGTGTCGCTAGGTGTGTAAAGTTGAAACGTTTTCAATTAAAAAAAATCCAATAAATCAAATGGAGAAAGAAATTATTATATATAATAAAATAATTCTTCAATGTTATCATAATAACAAACTAACATAAATTGATTTACTTGTATGTTTGGTGTTTTGGCTCATGTCCAAGTTGTAGTCTGTAAGAGTTGTCTGATTCGATTAATGTAGCAAAACTGGATAATTTTGCTGTCTATATTAAAATATACTGGAACAAAAAGAACAACGGAATCCATACTAATACGAAAGTCTCTCTGTCTGTTATGCTTTTGCGTTGAATCATTATTAATTGATTGTGGCATAATTAAATACCGTTACCGGATTATATATATAGTTCTAACATGTATTCCCGTTATTCCTTCGGGAATAGGAAAAAATACACAGTACATAATAAATTGAGGGTGTATTTAACTCATAGTTTGACACGAACTCATGAGTTAAACTAATATTTTATAGTATTTTATTGTTTTGGAATTGGATTTGGATGTTTTTTTTAAATAATTTTAAACAACAATATATTGGTAATTTAAAATAAATGAGTAAAGTGTCTGTCATACTTATTAGTTGCGATCGCAGTTGATAATCATCTGTGCTAGATCATGTAATGATATTCTTGATGGAAAATCTTTAAAGAGCCCAAAATGTATATATACCGGTATGGAACGAACTTAAACTGAATTCAGCGAGTAAGATTACAACAAACTTCGGATTTATTACGGATCAAAGTAAGCCCTCAGGACGAGGGTCAGATCACGCCTTAGCAAAAATTGTCTCACTTATGGAATCCACAACTTACAAAAGATTATTTATATAGTTACACATTGTCAAACTGGCATGTACTAAAAGCGTTTATGATCCTTGCCACGGATAAACTATGTACCTACTAAATTTTCCATGGAAAATTTGGATATCGTATAGTTTTTACTTAGTATATATAATCATTGAAAGAAGTTGATAATTACCAAAAAATACTACAAATTTACGGGTGACGCTGATATGAAGTACCGGTGGGTGTTGATCTAGCATCGGAAGATGTAGCTTTAATAGTAGTAGGTAGACAGCAAAACTTTTTAAAAAGGTTTGAGGGAGCCGCTCAAAATCGAATAATCTGTATGTCCTTAGTAGAGTATCTATCAATGGACGTTCATCAGTTGAAATGGAGAAAAGATAGGGCAAAATGGTTGTCTCTCATGGTTACGTTATCATTAATTACCCTTACTACTATCGTCAACTTTTGATATGTGATTGGTAGTGTAATTATTTATTGTTTCTTGGCTGGCAATTTTTCAGATCTGTGATATTATTATCCAAATGTTAAAGCTTATATAAAAGGATTGTTGCGAGGAATAGCGATGAAACAGGTCAATGAAATAATAAATCTAAAATAGTTAATAAGATAATTAATTGTATTCTTTTTCCTTTCGTAACCAAAACAGTAAGAGATGACAAATTTATACAAAAACTAATTCTTTATTTTTTTTCATGCTATCCTTACAGTGGCTCTCAAATGTAAGTATCTATTTGTAATAAGATGCGTTAAATCGATATATTTAAGAAAATTCGATACTGTTTAAAGTACCATTAGTCAGATTCTATTTCACTGATGATTTGATCTATATTGATTTTCCTTAATAAACTTTGTTTACTGGAGTCAGCCTATAATGAGATAAGGAAAACTCCGTTCGAAATTGGATACCTTTCACAACGAATTTAAATGAATATAAACCAGCAATATAAACGGAATGTATTAATTATTAATAATTAGAAAGTATTCATTTGTGTTTACTCCTGGAGAATGATAAGCGATATTTTTACGTGGCATTCCTCATGTTATAGTAATAATATATGTCAAATGTTTCCAGGTATACTTATATACATTTCAAGTAACAAGAGAGATTAAAAATAAAAGAGAATCGCGCAATCGAGAGATGTTTAACATATGTTTTTTTTGTTCATATAGCATTAATTCTCCTGGGTAGGATTTGTGGCAAAGTAAGAGTTTAATTATAAAGTAGGACATACGAGGGCGGCATTTGTTCCGAGATAAGCGGTGAATATAGTAAATGCTCGTGATCGTGTTCCCAATGTATTATTAAGTTTTGTATGAATGTGAATGTATCCTGATTCACATTTTATAAAATAAAATAGAATGGAAAAAATCAATCTCTTCGTGTATTTAAACAAGATCTATGATTTTTGAATGATCTTATTGTCAAATTATCTCAGTCCGTACTTCTATATTTATATTTTAATAGATTTGTTTTATAAAATTGTTGAATGCTATCATGTTTTAAATATATTATAATACTTTGAGCTGACCATTAACGAAGTTTTAGTGAATTCGGTAGAATTTAATTAAACTGTTGAGCGACATCGTATTTATTTATAAGTTTCGAGGCAAAATTAAGAAAGTTTTGTTACTGTGCTGCGTTTTAGTTTATACTCCGTTATGATTTAACAGTATGTTATATAATCTAGTATATTTGATAACGACATAGGAAAATACTTTAATTTTATTCATTATAACTTTACAGATACGGACAATCAACGAGTGATAATTCATGTGAAAGATGTAAACGACGAGCCTCCCTACTTCATCAATAGGCCTCTACCGATGCAGACAGTGGTGCAACTAAATGCAGCGCCTAATACACCTGTCTTCACCTTACAAGCTAGAGACCCAGATACAGACCACAATATACATTATTTCATCGTAAGAGACAGGACAGGAGGGAGATTCGAAGTAGACGAGCGGTCGGGCGTGGTTCGTACCAGGGGAACTGATCCTTTTCAATTGGACATGGAATACGTGCTTTACGTAAAGGCTGAAGATCAGGTAATTATTTCGATCAATTTGCTTTTTATATTTAAAACATTCATAGGGAACGTTTTTCATGACAAAATTAAGTCCAATTATAGTATAGAAAAGACAGTACAATCTCGTTTTTGTTAAGTATTAATGCGGCTTTTATCGATAAGAAATTTTGCGTTTTGGATACTGGTAATGCGTAATCAATATTTCAGCTGTTTGCTTTAGATGAGATGATGCAATCGATAATATTAAATGATAGTGTAACATTGAGAATGTGCAGTTTCGCGTTTGCAACAGTTTGTGACGATCTCGACCTTACATGCATATATTGGTAGAGTTATGTACTGGATTGGTAGTATGTTAAGGAAGGTATATAAATAAAAATATTTGTTTGTCATTTAATATGGTTTTTCGTAATGAGTATTTGATACTCATTACATATATGTAGATTTTTCATTAAAATATTTTTATCAAAATTTTCCCATACATTTTGAATTTTTCACGCTTAGCGCCGAACGTCACGCCGGCAGTCTGGCATAGGTGGCGGGAGTCTGGCGGACGATGCCGGGAGCGGTCGCGGCCTAGTACCGCAAGCCGAAGGCTTACGTTTACATGTACTTGGGGCGATACATGGTAGCGCTATGATTCCTGAACCATTGTTCAAAGCTTCGGCTTGTCTTAACTGTGTGGTGAGAGACTTCGGTCTACTAGCTCACTAATAAAATGTAATTTCATTACATGTGACAAATTATATATTATTCTCGAACACTTTATAGTGTGAACTGGTTAAAGCTTCGGCTTGGCTTAACGGTGTGGTGAGAGACTTCTGTCTTGAGGGACTTCGGTTCCCTAGCTCACTAAACAAATAAAATGTAATTTCATTACATGTGACAAATTATATATTATTCTCGAACGATATAGTGCCTGAGTATAACTTGGTGAGGGTGACTTCGCTGAGTGGTGCTGGGCGCTATACCGAACAGTCTGGTGAGTACTGGTGTCGGATCGATGGTTTCAGGCCTGCAATGATTTCGGTTGTTGTAGTGTAGCCTCGCCTCGATCTGCTCCAGGCTGTGAATATCAGGATGGGTTTCCGTCTTGGTACAGAGCAGCCAGAGCTACTTGGTGAGTTTTGGGTGATACGGATTAGATTTTAGGCCGGTATTGATCTTCGATCTTTACTGTGTAGCCTTGTTTGATCTTTGGACGCCTAGGACTCTAAAAGTAAACTGTTCACCGCACGGAGTCTTGCGGGGTAAACCTGCACTAGCCGTGTTACAGTCCTTCTCAGGGCTTCCCCATAGCTATACACAAACGACATTATAGCATGTCGTAGGGTCGCTGTTCGGGTCTTTATTAACAAGATTGCGGACTAGCTTTAGAAAGTGTTGCCTGCCCAAAACTCTATCTTACGTAGCTTGCTACGCGTAACAACTATATAGATAACTAATTCTTATATGCCGATCGTGGAATCAGCCAAAAGGACGCATTGAAGGCGTGCGTTAGTGATGGACACATCACATTATAAACCTACATATTTAGCACAATAGTGCTAGCACTACAAACATATATTATTGAATTATCGACACATAATGCGAGCGCTTTGCGTTCTTAACTCTTCGGAGTAAACATTAGCCACTACGCGTGGTAAGAAGCAACACAAAACCTACAATATCTGCCACTACGTGTGGTAGCAACGACTACAACTATACTGTTATGTGATATCCGAGGAGTCATGTACAGTATTAGCTTTATGCTATTATATTTTCCACTATATGTGGTTACAACGACGAATGCGGCACGCACCGCTTGAAATGCTTGCTATTGGCAAGATGCGCTGTCTTATTATAAGAATTGGATATTTATATCAACAAACCAGGCTTTATGCCTCATCGACACAATTATGGCTAACGCCAACTCACAGCTTCGGCTGAAACGATATTTGGACTTAGGTCCTAGCACTGCAAGCGGGCACTTGTGCCTTATCTTGGACTACGGTCCTTACCTGGGACTACGGTCCTTATTTAATTACCCTAAATCTCTTTAAGAGCATTGACGGGTGCTTATACAACATAATATAAATAACCTGGCTCGAGGGCGCAGGCACACTATAAATTGCAAACCCTAACCCTACGGGGGGGGGGGCTCATATCCTATGGACGGAGCTCACCGTTGGTAGCGGGTGCGGAGCTACTGACTATACCGCTCCCTTTATATTTTTCCAAATCGGAAGAATGTAATAGATGGGAGAGGTATACCACATCGCTAAACTTCTCTACGGAGTTGTTTAAGGGCTAGGTATTAAGATCGAGTGAGTGATCTTTCTGTTGGCTATAACATTTCCAATTTAAATATTAATATCTTAGAACTTCCCATTCGGGATGGTTTAAAGTACGATCTAACGATCGAGCGATCCTTCTGTTTGGCTTTGAAAAGTCTTATTCAGTTTATATTGATATAGTTTTATGTCCCATATTAATGGCAAACAAATATTATAGTAAATATAATATATATAAACTAAAACCCTTTCTGATGGCTATATCTATGAAGTAATAACATAAGAGACATTCAACCTTCTGAATGTCTCGCATTTTTTTACTAAATTTTATAGTAACCCGTTCGTGTATTAGCTATAATTGGAACCTGTTCGTGCAATGAATATGTATCTATAGGACTTATAGGAATCTGTTCGTGTAATTAACATATGTATTGAATAAATAACCTGTTCATGTATCGTGCACTTATTTTAAAACAGGTAAATTATATTAATTTAAGCTTGCTTTACGCCACCAATCTGATGAATCTGTGGTCTCTGACGCTCTAAAAGGATTTGAGTTATTACATACACAACGTTACATGGGTCCAAACCAACTAGACGAATCACGAGCCAATTATATTTTAAAGTGCTGGAGCTCTAGCGCTTGTTTTACGTATTTAGGAGGTAGAGCGCGAGCGCTCTAGCTTCATTTTACTTATATGTTTTATATTAATATTATAAATTTGGAGATGAATAGTTGTGGGTGAGAAGGAAACCGTTACAATTTGGTGCCGTGACCAGGATGGTCAAAACGGCTTGAATATATTATTAAATTTAGGCGCAAGCCTACAATTTGCTGTCCGTGAAATGGAAAGAGACTGACGAGGCTAACAGATTCATTAAGATTGGTAAACTCTTGAGGTCTGGGGGTTGAGCATATTTCTATTCGCTGACGGTGAACAAGTAAAGATATAGGTTTATTAAATGATTTTAAATAAAAAAAAATATATATAAAAATGAATTTGAATCCGTTTTACTGTCACTTGAATTTGACTGTCAATATAGTGGTTGATTGACAAAAATAAAGAATGAATTTCATGAAGGATTGCGTTACTAAGTACAATCAAAATACGATTGCCAATCCTCAGTAAATCAAAGTAAAGTCCAATCAAAGTACAAATAAAATAAAGATAATAATTTAGAAATGAGGAAATGCATTGAATCCAAATCACTCCAATTTTAAATTAATTTTAATAATTCAAAAGGACAAAAGTAAATAAATAATAGGAACTACATATTTTGAGTGTTCACAAGTGAAATAATGAAATCAATAAGGTTGTGCGCCTCGAAGTTAAATTTTGATGATTCTTCTAACAGATGTTTTTTCTTGGTCATTGGAGTGAATCGAAATATGTACAAAGATAATTAAAATCAAAAGGGCAGTGCGATCTGAGTATTAAGTAATCTGGGGGTTGTAAATATTGAAAGTTTAAAAGATTAAATATACAGAGATTGTAAAGTCGGGGGGTTGTAGTAAGATTGATATATTTTTCATGTTCAAGTTCAAAAGACATTGTTGGAAAGATGCAATAATACATATATATTAATACATAAGTTATTGACGGACTGTTTCTAAAATTCAATTTCAAAATTTAATTAGTTTTGAACCTTTCCCTATTGTAAATTCTATTCCGATGGAACTGCATAGAATTTAGGGGGTTGAATGTGACGATCTCGACCTTACATGCATATATTGGTAGAGTTATGTACTGGATTGGTAGTATGTTAAGGAAGGTATATAAATAAAAATATTTGTTTGTCATTTAATATGGTTTTTCGTAATGAGTATTTGATACTCATTACATATATGTAGATTTTTCATTAAAATATTTTTATCAAAATTTTCCCATACATTTTGAATTTTTCACGCTTAGCGCCGAACGTCACGCCGGCAGTCTGGCATAGGTGGCGGGAGTCTGGCGGACGATGCCGGGAGCGGTCGCGGCCTAGTACCGCAAGCCGAAGGCTTACGTTTACATGTACTTGGGGCGATACATGGTAGCGCTATGATTCCTGAACCATTGTTCAAAGCTTCGGCTTGTCTTAACTGTGTGGTGAGAGACTTCGGTCTACTAGCTCACTAATAAAATGTAATTTCATTACATGTGACAAATTATATATTATTCTCGAACACTTTATAGTGTGAACTGGTTAAAGCTTCGGCTTGGCTTAACGGTGTGGTGAGAGACTTCTGTCTTGAGGGACTTCGGTTCCCTAGCTCACTAAACAAATAAAATGTAATTTCATTACATGTGACAAATTATATATTATTCTCGAACGATATAGTGCCTGAGTATAACTTGGTGAGGGTGACTTCGCTGAGTGGTGCTGGGCGCTATACCGAACAGTCTGGTGAGTACTGGTGTCGGATCGATGGTTTCAGGCCTGCAATGATTTCGGTTGTTGTAGTGTAGCCTCGCCTCGATCTGCTCCAGGCTGTGAATATCAGGATGGGTTTCCGTCTTGGTACAGAGCAGCCAGAGCTACTTGGTGAGTTTTGGGTGATACGGATTAGATTTTAGGCCGGTATTGATCTTCGATCTTTACTGTGTAGCCTTGTTTGATCTTTGGACGCCTAGGACTCTAAAAGTAAACTGTTCACCGCACGGAGTCTTGCGGGGTAAACCTGCACTAGCCGTGTTACAGTCCTTCTCAGGGCTTCCCCATAGCTATACACAAACGACATTATAGCATGTCGTAGGGTCGCTGTTCGGGTCTTTATTAACAAGATTGCGGACTAGCTTTAGAAAGTGTTGCCTGCCCAAAACTCTATCTTACGTAGCTTGCTACGCGTAACAACTATATAGATAACTAATTCTTATATGCCGATCGTGGAATCAGCCAAAAGGACGCATTGAAGGCGTGCGTTAGTGATGGACACATCACATTATAAACCTACATATTTAGCACAATAGTGCTAGCACTACAAACATATATTATTGAATTATCGACACATAATGCGAGCGCTTTGCGTTCTTAACTCTTCGGAGTAAACATTAGCCACTACGCGTGGTAAGAAGCAACACAAAACCTACAATATCTGCCACTACGTGTGGTAGCAACGACTACAACTATACTGTTATGTGATATCCGAGGAGTCATGTACAGTATTAGCTTTATGCTATTATATTTTCCACTATATGTGGTTACAACGACGAATGCGGCACGCACCGCTTGAAATGCTTGCTATTGGCAAGATGCGCTGTCTTATTATAAGAATTGGATATTTATATCAACAAACCAGGCTTTATGCCTCATCGACACAATTATGGCTAACGCCAACTCACAGCTTCGGCTGAAACGATATTTGGACTTAGGTCCTAGCACTGCAAGCGGGCACTTGTGCCTTATCTTGGACTACGGTCCTTACCTGGGACTACGGTCCTTATTTAATTACCCTAAATCTCTTTAAGAGCATTGACGGGTGTTTATACAACATAATATAAATAACCTGGCTCGAGGGCGCAGGCACACTATAAATTGCAAACCCTAACCCTACGGGGGGGGGGCTCATATCCTATGGACGGAGCTCACCGTTGGTAGCGGGTGCGGAGCTACTGACTATACCGCTCCCTTTATATTTTTCCAAATCGGAAGAATGTAATAGATGGGAGAGGTATACCACATCGCTAAACTTCTCTACGGAGTTGTTTAAGGGCTAGGTATTAAGATCGAGTGAGTGATCTTTCTGTTGGCTATAACATTTCCAATTTAAATATTAATATCTTAGAACTTCCCATTCGGGATGGTTTAAAGTACGATCTAACGATCGAGCGATCCTTCTGTTTGGCTTTGAAAAGTCTTATTCAGTTTATATTGATATAGTTTTATGTCCCATATTAATGGCAAACAAATATTATAGTAAATATAATATATATAAACTAAAACCCTTTCTGATGGCTATATCTATGAAGTAATAACATAAGAGACATTCAACCTTCTGAATGTCTCGCATTTTTTTACTAAATTTTATAGTAACCCGTTCGTGTATTAGCTATAATTGGAACCTGTTCGTGCAATGAATATGTATCTATAGGACTTATAGGAATCTGTTCGTGTAATTAACATATGTATTGAATAAATAACCTGTTCATGTATCGTGCACTTATTTTAAAACAGGTAAATTATATTAATTTAAGCTTGCTTTACGCCACCAATCTGATGAATCTGTGGTCTCTGACGCTCTAAAAGGATTTGAGTTATTACATACACAACGTTACATGGGTCCAAACCAACTAGACGAATCACGAGCCAATTATATTTTAAAGTGCTGGAGCTCTAGCGCTTGTTTTACGTATTTAGGAGGTAGAGCGCGAGCGCTCTAGCTTCATTTTACTTATATGTTTTATATTAATATTATAAATTTGGAGATGAATAGTTGTGGGTGAGAAGGAAACCGTTACAAGTTCACGGGTTTAAATCACGGACAGGCTATCAGTTTTCGATAAAAACTTATGATTTTGATGTTCTTTACGTTGTATGATAATATTTTTAGAAAAAATTCATATCCCTAGAATCTCTGAGATATTGTAATGATCACTATCCATTCTAATTTGAAACGCTCAGCCACGCTTACTCTTGCAATAAAAATAGACATAATATGCCGAAAGCAATAACGCTTATTAATACCCATTTGGCACTTGATTCGTCTTATTGGCTAGGACCCGTATAACACTGTGAATGTTTTAATCCATATCCTTTTTGACACACAGATCAAACAGGTCAAAAGTGTAAAATGTCCCGTAACACTGTCTAAATCTAGTCTACAATACTGACAATAAAGACCCGACAAGCAGACCTATGCTATAATGCATAGCATATTAGAGCAATCTCATTGGCAGTATCACTAACAGTAAGCTACGTCGGAGTCGTCAAAACCTGTCAGCATTTAGTTTAACAAGGCAATAACCTTTAGGTCATGGTGCAACAAATTTACTATAGGATGCTATATTCTATAGCATCCTATTGTAAATTTATAATTAATACTATAATTAATAAATTAGATAATAATATAGTGGGCATTTATTTACATTTATTTATATTACAGTGGGCATATATTTAGAATAAAAAATATACTCGTATATTGTCCGATTGGGAATCAAAAGATGCAATATTAAATATACGAGTACTATCTACTACCTCATGATAAATTAGTAAAAAGTATATCCCAAAACACTAAATTGAAATTAAACTAAATTGCAAAGATTTAACATAAATTTTGTGCTTGATTTCAGAGTGGACGAGTAGATGAGAGAAGATTCCAGTCAACACCTGAAGAAAGGCTTAGTATCGTCGGTGGGAAACGTGCTCCGCAATTCTATTTACCCAGTTATGAAGCAGAGATTGCTGAAAATCAGAAAAAAGATTCCGAGTAAGTTTTTAAAAGATTTTAATATATACATAACATATTTCGGCCAACTTGGCGAACGCACATATAGTTCATTCCCACATTCGCCTTCTTTCGCATCCTATTCTACTAATATTAAATGCGAAAGTTTGTGAGTACGGATGTATGTTTGTTAATCTTTCACGGCGAATCCGCTGAACCAAAATCGATGAAATTTGGCACAATTATTCCTTATACACCAGAATAACGTAGAATCTATAAAAATCCTATTAATGCTATAGGAATAGGCTGACACTAAAAAGCGCCATCTATTATCAACCTATCACGCGACTACAAGTCTCGCAAACGAAGTCGCGGGTAAAACTAGTAAGTTATAGTAAAAAACTTTGTCTTAATGAGTTCATTACGTATTACAGATGGTTTTTCTGTCTATACTGCAAGTCCATTATGCGTTAATCATCATTCTCTTACCCTTATCCCACTCTAAATGGCGTCGGCACAATATGCCTTCTTCTTCCATTCTCCTCTATCATTCGTCAACTCTGGTGCCACTCTTTTAATATGCATATCATTTTTCGCACAATCCAGTATGCGTTAATACTTACAATTAAATCACTCTTCATGTAGTCGCTTATCAATAATCTTTAAGGATAAGAATTTTATGAGTTGTCAGAGATTGTCGATCTTAGGAAATACTTTTTGAACTATGTTTTAAAAAACTTTCTTACTTTTTATTAATGGAAGCCCATTACTTGAAACATCGAAATTTTTCCAAGAAGTTTATTGATTTTATAAATTGGGTCGCACTGAACAAGATTATTCGTCAACATCGCCTAGCGCTTCATTACGAGTAATAGCTTCGTAAGAGCTATTTTTTACTTTTCTACACAACGCTCTTGATTGATTGATGATGATAATGTGAATTCCCCCAAATTGTAAATCTATTTGTAACTAAGAATAATATTTATCAGTTTCAGATTAACAAACATTATAAAGTAATATAAATATATATTTGTATATTGCAAGTGTTGTTAAATTTCCTTTTCTTCTTTTAATTCCTATACCTTTAATATTGATCCTTATGAAGAAATGACATCTGGATTTCCATATTTATATATTTTAATCGTTCTTAATGGAAGTCTATAGCGATAATACGAGTATTTTACAATCTATATCATATTTATGCATGTCAGTTATGTATGTAAATTTTAAGAATGCATTTTGTGTTTAAGTAAAGTATTAAATATATATATTTTTAATTTCAGTATAATATCTGTAAAGGCAAAATCGTTTGCCGATCGAGAGATCCGTTACACTCTGAAAGCTCAAGGCCAAGGAGCCGGCACCTTCAACATCGGACCCACATCAGGAATAGTGAAATTGGCAAAGGAGCTTGATTTTGAGGACTTGCGCCAACCACACGTTTACTCTTTGGTCGTTACTGCTACAGAGGATTCTGGTGGTTTCTCCACTTCTGTTGAAGTAAGTCAATTGTTGAAACGTATATAATTTAATATCTTTAAAAAAATTACCGAACAAGGCTCGGTACACCCAGTTACTTAAGAATAATAAGTAAAAACAAGAATTAAGAGAGACATTAATTGTTAAAAAATATCATAGTAGTCATTCTGGGCAAGTGACTACTATGATATTTTTATCAAGGAATAGAAATCATTTTTCCAACATATGGGAGTTAAAAATGAATATACAACACTTAATTTAAAAGCCCAACAATGAGAACGCAAAAAGCATGTTGAGTTGTTTAAAAAAACATATCCTTAATTATAATTTATCCTGTAGGTATTAATAATTTATCCTGCTCTTTATGATAAAGGAAAAATATCCTAACAAAACCTGCATACCTCTAGAGAGCTCTTACGATATGTGTAACTTCATAATCCGCTTTGAACCAGCGTAGGTTTATGCCTATTCATGCATCCAAACAAGTATGTATATAACATAGCATTCAAATCGATGATTCATATTGGAATAATAACACCATATGCAATTACAATTGTAATTGGAATCAAAATTGTGAAGAAGGAAGCGGAGTTGATTCAAATATACTAAATTAGAACTTCCAATATGTTATGTTTTCCAATAGCCAATGAACATTAAAACAATACACTAATTTGTTCAAAAGTAATTAAGATATTATTTTGCTATAGTCCGTGATAAATTAATAATATATATCTTGTAGTAAATGTAAAGTCCACCATTCGTTCTCATACATGATACATGTAGGATTCGTAAAAAGTCTTACACTACTAACAACCAATAGAGATACCAAAGCACTGCACACATTGATTACCACCATCTCAACAATCTGTAGGTACATATTATAAAACGAAGTACCCAAAATCTGTCTGTCTGTATGTGATCGATTTTCTCAAAAAGTAATGAACGGTTTTTTGTACGGTTTTTACTAAAACTTAGTGTGATTCGTGAGGAAGGTTTAGGTGAATAGAACATTATGGTTAAATTTCCGCGGGTTCGGATTTACGGGGGTAAAACTATGGAACACACTGATTTTCACGTCGTTCTATAAATTATTTCATTTTTCATGTGTGTATAATCTTTTGCCACTCATTTCAGCTTACCATCCGCGTGACGGACGTGAATGATAATGCACCCAAATTTGAGCTTCCCGACTATCAAGCGCACAACGTTGATGAGGACATCCCACTGGGAACCAGCATACTTAAGGTTAAGGCAATGGATGCGGACTCCGGGAAAAATGCTGAAATTGAATACTTAGTTTCAGGTGTGCTATCATTTCAAATTATTTTTATTTACTCTCCTTATGCGCAAAAGGAGAGTTTTCATGCTTAAATTTATAAGTTTAAAAAATTTATAAGTTTAAATTTATAATTTGGATCGGGTTGAATCGTAATTACGAGTACACTAATAATTCGGTAGTCAGATCGATAGTAAACCCGCGAAACTGTATCTATTCGAGCAAGCAAAACAAATGATATCTAAGCCTAAACGCCTATTTTCAAAACTTCTTTATTTATACTTTTGCTACCGAATATTTAAGGCACCTACGAATGTCATGGGGAAAAGTTAAAATCAAATTACTTACACGAATAGTTTGGCTTATTTATTGTTATAATATATTATATATTCTAAAAAGTAAATAAAAAAAAATTTACTTATAATTGAATTGCTTATTTAATATTTTAATTTATTATTTTTCAGATGACCATTTTAGTGTGGACTCTAACGGAATCATCACGAATAATAAGCAGTTAGATGCTGATAATAACAATGCCTATTATGAGTTTGTTGTCACTGCTAAGGATAAAGGAGAACCAGCTAAAACTGGAACGGCCACTGTTAGGGTATACACTAAAAATAAAAATGATGAAGAACCTAAGTTTTCTCAGCAAGTATACACACCAAATGTGGATGAAAATGCTGGCCCAAACACATTAGTTACTACGGTAGTAGCATCCGATAAAGATGGTGATAACGTTCGTTTTGGGTTTGTGGGAGGCGGTACTAGTTCGGGACAATTTGTTATCGAAGAAATAACGGGTGTGATTCGACTACACAATAAAGCAATATCACTGGATAGAGATAAATATGAATTAAATGTTACTGCAATGGACGATGGCGCTTGTTGCGTTAATGGTGACGCTACAATACATACTTCCACAGCTGTAGTTGTTGTGTTTATTACAGACGTCAATGATAACAAACCAATATTTAAGGATTGTCCGACATATTTTCCAAAAGTTGAAGAAGGAGCTCCAAATGGCAGTCCTGTAATAAAAGTTCATGCTACTGACGAGGATAAAGGCGTAAACGGACAGGTTAAATATTCGATCGTGCAACAACCAAATCAAAAAGGTACGAAGTTTACAGTAGATGAAGAAACAGGAGAAGTATCAACCAATAAAGTATTCGATAGGGAAGGAGATGATGGAAAATTTGTATCTGTAACCGTAAAAGCTACCGATCAAGGTGAACCGTCGCTTGAGGGTGTGTGTTCGTTTACTGTTGAGATCACCGATGTAAATGATAATCCACCATTATTTGATAGACAAGTAAGTGTGTTTGTAAATAGTAGAGTAGCGTATCATATGTGCATGATCCCGATACAAAGCATGAAAATAATATTTTTTATATAAAAGTTGATAAAATTCGTCCCTGTAACTTACAGAAATATGTGGAGAATGTTAAACAAGACGCTAGTATAGGCACAAACATATTAAGAGTGTCGGCATCTGATGAAGATGCCGATAATAATGGTGCTATAGTGTATACTTTAAGCGCTCCATACAACCCAGCAGATATAGAATATTTTGAGATCCAACCGGAATCAGGGTGGATCGTTTTAAAGAAACCTCTGGATGTAAGTATGCTTTATGTCCGTCAGACACGAACACTACAGTGAAGTATGCCATTAGTGATGCGTGAAAGGGATCATCTATACTATGAAGTTTGGTGGATGAATGCTACCTACAGGCCTTAGGATTCAATTGGCACCTACTTTAAGTTTGTTTATTGTAAATAGTTCTAAATTATACGCTGCTGTAAATTGCTGTGGAGGGGCGGGCTCAATCCTGGCTATGAGGAGTAGTTGTCCATCGAACGGGCGATGGCGTCGCGGCGCCGGCGCTTGTTCTTCTTCAGCACGATTACTTTCAGTTGCCGCCAGCGCCGGCTCAGCACATAATCTCGTTAAGATTTATTTCCGCAGCACCGTCTTGCATTAACTATCTTATTGATAAATACGACCTGTGTATATTACATATGACTGAAATGATACTGCTGTAAATATTTCACCGTTGATAATTATGTTTAGTTCTAAAACATGTACAGTTTCCGTAATAGCACTTCTGTATATTTCGCACTAACTAGTTTTTAAAATTTATTTTATTGTAATTTAATCGGTTATTTTCAGAAGCTTACGCTTTTAAACATACCTATCAGTATTATATGTATGTACATGTTTTGTTACTAATCTGTGATGTTGGTTTGCGGAATGATCTCTATCTGGGTGGTTCGAACCCGTCCTGATGATTTATTTGGCAGCCGCAGATGACTACTCATTCTACATTATATCATTTTATTAGTATAATCGTCATAATTTTGAATTTTTTACAGGGTGCCAGTACTTGTATTCAATTTTGTAAAAAGTAGTTTATAACTGTGATGGTCAGATTGCCGTTTAGGCAGTTTGGCCATCTAGCCAGTTGTGACATTATTCCTTCTGTGAAAGGGGCAACGTTCTCAAATCCAAATTTGTACAGTAAACCGTAACGTCCATCGTTTGTAATATATTCATTAAAATGAGTGTCGTTTATTTGTAGTCATTACGAGGTCATTAAAAACTTCTTACGACAACCTGACCTTTCCGCCATGTCTTGTATGCAGAGCTGCATGCATTTGCCTGCTTTTTGTTATTTTCATTTAATTTTTTAAATTAGTTTAGTTAATTTATTGTAAAAAGTATAAATAATGTACAGTTTGTCTTTTTCCCTATTGTACAGACCGGAAATGTATAATACCGAAACCGTATTATTTCCAATTTATTTTCTTGCACTCTCTTACATCGGCTACGACGAGCTAAGTACTGTAAGTTAGCGCGAATGGTGCCTCTGCCTGGAAGCGGACGTCGTGAGTGGATTTCTATATATTAGTTTATTCTCAATAACTTTCTTCTCTTGTTTTAGTTTTAGCTTAATGAATGTCTGAGTGACGTATGGGAGCTGTATTCCACGGATATTATTCAAGTTACTGATTATATTAGAGTAGTGAGAGTGGTTTACAATTAAATTTATTTTTTTAATTCTTTTGATTATTTATTAGCAATGAGTACTTATATGTTTATATTTGAGTTGTTATGTTTTTTTTTGTCCCCGCTGACCTCTGACCCGTGTATCTGTAGCGGGACAGGTATCGCCTGCGCGTGCGCGCCTCCGACAGAGGCGACCCGCCCTCCTCCGCAGACGTGGACGTTGAATTAGACGTGGTAGACAGGAACAATAAGCCCCCCATCTGGGACATGACCACGTATGGCCCCGTTCACATCAAAGAGAATGTCACAGTGGGTACCGTAGTGACCAGTGTGAAAGCCAGGTTGGTATAAGGCGCAGCGGGCTCTCGGGTCCGCCGCCCCTATCCTTAGCACTACTAACGACGTGGTTTTGTCTTTTTCCATCGACTCTTTCCCCGCTAGCGAGAAACATACAAGTTGGAGGCTATGGCTCAAGACAAGGGCTTCCCGCCCTTGTCCCGAACCGTGGAGGTCCAGATAGACGTAGTGGATCGCGCTAACAATCCCCCCGTGTGGGACCACGTGGTGTACGGCCCAATCTACATTCGAGAGAATTTGCCCGTGGGTGCCAAAGTGGTGTCCGTTAAAGCAAGGTGCGTGTGTAACTGTTCGCGCACGGGCACCGCACGCAGCCCCCTGCACGCAGTGTGCGGCGCCGTGGCCTCCTTCCTCCTACTTGCTATACTTCTTGTCATTATCGATTTGATTGTCAACATTTAGAGACGAGATATACATATATTACCTACGCCAGGAGTAATTTCAATTATAATCCATGACACCAATGAATTGTTGACGGAAAATAGACTGCGTTCGATTGTGACAATTAGTTTGCAAGCGAGGTTAGGATGTGAGATCCGCGCGCGTCTTCAACCATCGTTATTATTTGCCTCACACATGGTGATTTCAGTACGTGTAATGTCTATGTCCGTGAATTGTAATAGCATTGTCACACACGCGGACTTTTGGAATCACAAGCGTGCATTTAGTGGGCGCACACTGCTTACGTGGAATGGGATCACAGGGTTCATAGTTATTTACACAAAAATGCTTACATCAACAATTTATAAGTTTTGTTTATTTTGATACGATAACTTTTATAATTAAGTAAGTATTTTTGAGTAAATAAGTAAATAAATTTAATTGGTTTCAGTAGGTGTTCTATCAAAGACGAAGCCTTATGTTCATTATACTTTGCATGTAGGCTGAGGCATTAATGCATTATGAATCGTTCTTAAATTTCTAACTTTCAAATTAAATATTTTAGATTACATACGATTACCAAATTATGTGTAAGCATGACATAAAGTATAGTAGAGTTTATAGGTGTTAATTTTATTTTAAATTTTCCTAGTGCTTGAATTTTATTTGTTCAAATTATTCTGAGAGAAACGGAAATAAAAATGTTCGCTTGAAAGAAAAGTCGTCTAACACTATTGTGACTAACCGTTTCAGTATAGTTTAAATATTGATTGCTTGAAAATATAAAATTATCAAAGTTTAAGACAATTAGAAGTTCGTGAAGAATATGATTACAAGGCCATATATGTATAAGAATAGATGTCTTGTGACTTATACTAAGGGCATAAAAACTATTTATTAATGTTTTTTCTAATTACGAAAATGAAGATAGGAAGTATGCGTATATTCTTATTATGAAGTGGCATATCGGCACTATCATAGCAAATTACAACTTTCATTTTCGACTATTGTTGCTGTTATAGTAGTATATATGTTGTAATGCGTTTAACTAAAAAGATAGTTAAGTATAAGTTTTTGTGGTGTTAATTACAGAAAATTAAGAATTATAGTATAATACCATGCAGATAGTTAAAGCCGATTCATTATAAATCAAAATAAAGTTGCAGAAATATAATAGAAACGTTACATTTGCGATTAATTGTGACATGGAATGATATTGACATACGTTAGAATTTAGTAAAACAATTAAGGCTATTGTAAATTATAGTCAAAGATCCTGAGAGCAAATGAAATATTTTTAATAACAGCTTATGCGTTAGAAAGTTTTTTTTATATATAGTATCATAAAAACAATAAAATAGTGAATCAATTGTATATGGTGACCTTTGAGTTAGCTAAATTAAATTAACAGGAATAGAGGTTTTCGTTTAGTTTAATTTATAAATAATACAACTATTTACTCTAAACGAGAAACTTATAGATTGACAAGCGATACAATTGTTTTAATTAAATGTTCATTATATTGATTAAAATCAAAATATGAGTTTTATGGTATGATTTCAAAGTAATTGAAGTTAAGGAATAAAAAAATTTAAGAATCACTCAATACAGATAACATTTAACTCTTTAGGATAGTCACAGATAGTATGCTCAGTATTTTTACTCTATATCTAAGTGAGAAGTATTTGCGAATAATATAAATATACCTATATTAATAAAGTAAATTTGACGAATTTTATAGTAAATGCCAATAATTAAGTTATTAAAAAAAATATCGCTCGCGTTATTACGATAGTCATAACATAGATAAGGCTTAATAATTGGGTCTATAATTATTGGTAAGTATAAACATTAACCATCATAATAAAGTTATATGTATGTGCATCACAAAGTACACCGGGCCATATGTTGTTGCATTATCAGTCACGTCGAGTTCTGGTCGATGGTTCACATCTCTATTGTCTATCTGTTCGTCCTAAATCACACGTTTCAAACTCACATGATTATGGAAAGGAGAAACGTTTACTAACTCACTTTATTTAACCTACATTTTTTTTGTTAAACCTGTTAAATTAGTTAAAACTCGACAGTTTAGCATTTTGATTTTTCTCTTTAACCCAACTGCTATTAAATAATCAATTTAAACATGATATTTGATTTTAACATCTTTTGAAATTATTATAAAATAAATATTAAAACTTTTTTCATATATATCTATATGTATGTGATAACATAAAACTCGTTACTTTATTAATACAATTAGATATTTAATCTTTTCGGTGAAAGTAATCATCGTTATAAAACCTGCATATCTAGATAATCCTAGTAGCCTGCGAAACCCCATCTAAGCAATGAAGTTGGACCTATAATTCTCGAAGAAGAAATATGATTTTATCTTTACTTCATTTCGAATTTATTTTTACATACGATATAAAGTTCTGGGTGGCAAGATATTCTCAGATTATTTGTCCACTATCTTAGTTTCATATCATATTGTTATGAGTAATAAGGTACATAAGTGGACAATGTATGGTGATTATAATTTCTCCATTCCCGCAAGTAGAAATTGGAAGGCGCCCCTTTGTGTGGGATTTTCCAAAGTTGAATTTTCTTCATTAGATTCACCAAGTTTGCGGGTTGTGATCTATGGTTGTCATTAAAACTCGATCCGGACTTACTCTATCTGTCACTTTTCGCGAAATTCTGTTTTCGGAGAAGATCATCAATAATTTAGGACTCCTCACAGAGTCAATTTTATATACACATAATACTATTTGATTATAAGTAACAATCATGATTTTCTACAAGGTATCCTATCGGAATGTAAGGTAGTCACCTAGCTAAACAATAAATCTTATTTTATTATGTAATGATGGTTGTACTGAAAAAATTAAATTCTTTTGTAAAAGTTTTTAAAACGAAAATAAATGAAACAATTTTTTTGAACTGTCGAAGTTTCCTAATTTAATGATTATATTATCTTTATTTAAAAAAAGAGGTGTTACGTAGAAACAGTCTATTTATTAAGGCTCATTCAAGTCATTAAAAATTTAATAACATTTTTTCAAGATACCTGCCTTAATATTTAGAGCAATTTTACGTAATTTAGATTGATCACATTAGTTATTATATTTATGTTTTTGATGTCAATAAAATGGATCTTTTAAACCTTTATTTTCTCTTAATTTTTTGACGTATTAACTTCACTGAATGTTTTAGTAGTAAATATTCCCATTTATTTTTCATGATATCGTTTAATATTGTGATTGATCGATCATAGATAAATTAGAACAATCCAATTCAAGCGTAAGCGTAACTAGGGAAAGGTATTTGAGCTCGTGTTCTCCCCGAAAGTTTAGTATTTTCATCCTATACACAAACAAACAATCAAAAACAAACTTTTCATAGGGGTTCATGGGGGTATTATAAGAAATCTAATTTCTTTACTCTCTTCATTATCGTTTCTTCCCGAATCAGAAATTCGAAAACAACACCACGTTTTTTTTTCTAACATTTAATATTTTCTATGATTCCTAGTTGCGTTTACGTTACATTCATTCTGAACTTTTAGTTTACGCATCTTTGCATTCGATGTCGTCATGTGCGAGTAGATATCTTAGCTTACTTTATTTATCCATCGATATCTATATCTAATTTTGACTTTTCCAGTTCCGGAATTGAGAACAATCCCACCGTGTTTTACCGCCTGATGCCTGGTTCGACGGCCCAGACGAACAAGTTCCACACTTTCTATTTACAACAAAGAGCTGACAATGGATTTACTTGGGCTGATATTAAAGTCAATCATCCGTTGGATTATGAAAGTATCAAAGAGTACAATCTGACTATTCGAGTAGAGGTGAGGCATTCAATTTTATGGAGCTACAATTTTTTCAACCCCAACTTTAGTTTTTAATCTACCCGTCGTTTTTTGTATTTCCGTTGGAAATACTTCTGATCGCAATTAATATCTTTTTACCTACATATTACTTAGGTACTATTACTTATACTTACAAGATACACCCTTTGTCTCGACCATTGTCAAAAGTAACAGGATAATTAGATCAGATATCATATAGTTTTCTTATATATTCTTCAGGACTGCTGTCTGACTTTTATATATAACAACTAAGTTTTAAACAGATTCCTTTGAATTAAAAAGTTATCGTCGCTGTTCACTGTTCCAAAAATCGAGATATCCCATACTCATTTCATTTACAAAGTAGTATATGAAATTAGGAGAAATTTAGGGTAATATTATTAATTTTCTGTATCATTCAGTGCTTGCTATACAATTTAGGAAAGTAAATTTGCATAAATAGTCTCCTTTTTTTTAATAGACTTACAAAAACATGTCTCGATAAAGTTTCTCAATAATGTAAATGTTCCATAGAATAACGGAGCTCAGCAACTAGCTTCAGAAGCAACTGTCTACATCATGCTGGAAGATGTCAACGATGAAATACCGCTCTTCACCGAACGAGAACAAGAAACCGTACTTGAAGGGGAACCCATCGGCACCAAAGTGACGCAGGTCAACGCTATCGACAAAGATGGAACCTTCCCTAATAACCAGGTAAGTGTATCATTATTTTAATTATATCGACATCATACTCAATGGAGATTATTCGAGATAATGCTGCTGGTGTTATTGTACAGGAAAAGGATGAAAACTAAGGAAATTTACTAAGAACCAATGAAAAATAAGGATTGGTTCATAGTAAATTTACTAATAAAAATAACATTCTTATGGAGTGTAATTAACAATCGTAAATATTAGTTTAGCGTGTAAGTTCGAAATTTTAATTCTTCTCTAAGAGTCCCACCATCATCTGCCAACTGCTCTTGAAACATTGAGTCTTTCCAGTATTTTTTTGCTAAAGATATCATGGAAAGCGTGGATGATAGACTCCCACCATCTAAGAGCCGAAAGTGTCGATATGCTGGCAGTAATGTGGTTTACTATACAGTATTTCTAAATCTGCACAAGCAGCAAGTCTGATTTTAACCAAAATACTACCCTCCACTAATTGCTGTTCCACCACTGAACTAGACATTTCTTTTAATCCCTGGGAAATCAAGGTTTTATAAGGCGACGAAAATAAAAGTGCGTTCAATATCAATTGTTGTTGATAATGGTGAATTTGCAAAATCTGTTCTTTAATTTGCGGTTCCGGTATGGTGTTAAATAGAAAGTAAAAAATATCAATAAAACATAATTAATGCTTTTTTTTGTATTTCACTGATCCTCACATCGTTATGTTTTCGAAACCAGTAGTGAAGCCGCAATACCAATTAATGTTAATAATATAAATTAGCAATTATCTGATATCTCGATTGCATTTGGCAATCAGATCGATTTATCCACTATCGCTGTAAACATAGTGGTCAGTTATCAATTAGTATGTAATACCTGTATATCAAAAATCTCGTTTGTGGTTAGCATAAAAATAGGAATTACGTCGTACATTATAACGATGTGGTAATGGAAATCAAATGTAAAATCCAATAGCAGATTTTACTAAAGTAAACTACTTCCCGGTAATTTATGTTTGATTTTATTAGTTTCATCATTACCACCATCACCACCACCATTTAAGCGTTTCGTATAAAAGCCTAGTTGTAAGTGAAAAGTAAATGGAAAAAGGATATATTGCGTATAAGAATATATATATTTTACCATTATTGTCTTATAAATAATATACTATTAATTTATGGCATCTCTTTGTGGTTTACACACTTATATTTTTCAACAGAAGATATAATACTCAGTTATCTAATTTTCCTCTTGTTCAAACTCTTTTCCGGCTGGTTTAAACTACAATATAATGAACAAATAATGTATAGTTAAATTATTTATTAGTTGTAAATTGTATTTCTTAATTTACTATTTTTTTAATTTGAATCAATTTATTACCAAATTTATGTAAAGTTAAGTAAAGTAGCGGCCTGTTACTATCCCACTGCTGAGAATATACCTCTTCTCTCCGTTTTTTGAAGAGAAGGGTTTTGGACCTACCTCGCTGCTCCAATTGATAGGTTACACATATCTCCAGAATTCTCTAGAGATATGCAGATTTCCTCACGATGTTCTCCTTCACCGAAAAGCGTGTGATAAATTGTAATTATCAATTAGACACTAGTTTAAACAGAAAAACCTCATTGGTGTCTGCCCGGGTTTGAAAAAAAATTAAGTAATTGTAATAATTTGTACACAAAAATGTATGCGACAGTATTGTGGTTAATTTAAATCTAAAATTTGACATTTCAATATGTTTTGTGTAGGTGTATTATTACATCGTGGATTCGCCTCGGAACGAAGGCAAGGATTTCTTCGAGATCAGCATGCAAACGGGCGAAATCTTCACCAAGGTGGTGTTCGATCGAGAGAAGCAAGGAGCGTACGCGTTGGAGGTGGAGGCCAGGGATGGAGCACCTTCGGCACGGCCAAATTCCGACAACCAGCCTAATTCAGGTAAGCACAGCTATTATATCCCCGAGACTATCATTTCAAACGCCTGAAATTCCTTAAGGTATCATTTTACAAAACTTTACAAAATTTAAAGTTTTCGGGCTTGAAACTTGAAACAAATTGTAAGCTTTGGCTAAAGTGTTATCTTACCAATCGATAAAAACCTCTTTAGTCAAATTGTATAGATAAGTTATAAAAAATAATGAGTCGAGTACATTAGATCGCTTCAAATAAAAATCAGTGATCCAAATATATGCGTACCTAATATACCAATTTTTAAATTTTGCTAGCTCACTCAAAGTTTTACCTACAATTTTTTTTACTTTGATATTAAAATATGATAGATAAGGCATAACTCTCAAGACACAAAATCCATATAATGAATCCATCCATAGGAATGATTTAGACTTTAATTAAAAAAAATATATTTTTAACAAAATTACTTTTAAATCCTTTCTTTTCAATTTCTACAAAAAGATCAAAAAGAAGAAGGTGACCGCACAGAAATAATGTTTATATCGACTTTTTAATATAAGACTCGCATATCTTTTTCACGAAATATATTTTGTAGAAAAATGATAAATGACAACGTTATGCTTCACAAGCATTTACTTATACTATACTTATATATAAAATGTAATAATGATATTTTATGATCGATCAGAAGTGTACAGTTTTCTCGGTCGTGTTATGAATAATCCTTTTATAGTAATACATTAAAATGGCAACTATTCTTTATATTTCCATTAATTATTAACAGTTATTTATATTTTGTCTATAACAAGTGAGCTATGTTATATTTTTAACAAATTCTAGTAATTATTGAATTTAGAAACTGGTTTTATAAAATGATCATATAAATAGGTGAAAAAACACAAATTTCCGTAGGTAACAGTTTTATGTGCTGTCTTTGGCAAAAGCTTTTACGAACAACGAACGAAAGGTAAACAGTGATAATTAAGATAATTTATGACAAGGTACCAAACATGACGCGAAAATAAATATTTTGAAAGCGTCCTCAATGAAAACCCTTTAGGGTATTAAGTGGTGTACGTAAACAGCGTATCGATCCGGTGCGAATCACTGCTGTAAACCGTATTTAAACGCTCATTTCCTTTTACAAAAATTTCAAACCGTAGGTTTTCTTTATGTCGAATTTTTCAGAGACCTTGTTCAAAAAACTTCGCCACTCGTTTTTCAAATGTTGAATGATAAGGGTCCTTAAATATTTCTCGCTGCTTTCGCAGCAGTTGTGTATTGATTGCGGTTGTACGTTTGGTTCTATAAATTACCCGATTTTCGGTAAGCCCTTTATAGGCAAGTTGACGGCGTTTAACCGTATCGCACCCCCGTAAATCAAACAAGAGCATAATGAACTGGCGTCTGATGCGTAATCCAGTTAAGCTTCTCATATCTGTATGTCTCGAGTACACAATAGCGTGCTTTACATTAGCTTAATGCTTTATTCAGTTTACTACCGTTACTATTATGTACGTATGCCATTACTTTACGACATAATAAAATGTTAAACTAAGAACGGTTTGTTTATAAAACGAACTATAAGAACGGTTTGTTTGTATATGGCTGATATCTGACTAAATATAGTCCTTATAATTGAATTATTATCATTGTTAGGTTGAAGCAGATGTGATATAATTGAATCAATCAGTTCGTTAGGTTTGTTTAATGTGTGCATATCTCATAGCAATACAGTAACGATGTTCTGTTATTAGCCACTGGTCTTTGCATCACGATGGATCTAAATACATATACAAGCGTTGCCTAAACACATTACTTGAAGAGTTTTATACAAGTGTGATCTACAAACCACAACAACCAAAAAGTCTATACACCCAATATACGCACTCCTTCAATTTTGGTATTCTGAATCTATGAACTATATAATTTAGTGGTTGAAAGATTCCTTACATAACTTTCCTTAGCCACGGTTACGTAGTGCGAGATTCTACTCCCTTCTGGCACGGTTAGTTTGTATGTAGTACCTTTAGGTCAACCAACATTTTTAAGTTTTTTACAATTTTTTTTAAAATTATGATGATTTTATCCATATATAACGTCCTTTATGTTAGTGCATCTACTCTAGTACAATACAATCCCACCATGAACAGGTTCAAAAAATAACTAATAGTGTTTAATCACGTGGAGATACTAATTCCTTTAAGTTTTTTTTCAGTTCTAATCTATATAATATGTTTATATAATTTTCCAATCAGTAAGCGGATAAGGATAGCAGAATGCTAAAGAAAATAATAAGTTTAATCATAATGAAGTAGCAAACGTTAGACCGGTTCTTTCTCCTTACTCCGTTAAATAGATACGGCGGCTCTACGAAATTTCCCATTCCTTTTTTTATTGCGTCAGCTCCTTTTTCTACGTCTTTTGTGGTACCCATTTTCATCCGACCCACGCGCGCCAATACTGTCGCTACTACTTTTTTTAAAATTGGTTTATTGGTCAAATTATTTGTTCAACTGTAGGTATTATTTAACGTTATTTTTCTTTATTTGTAATAACTAGTGATAGTTCTTGATAATCGGCTAGTCCTGTAAGTAAATCCATGTCAATATTTCAACATCCAAACCAATAATGTTAATGCGAACATGCGTTGCTTTTTTATAATTCTTTTACGTATAAATGGAGCAACGACTCATTGTAATTTTTGGTATTGGCAAAGAAAACAGGCTAGAGACAAAGTCATGCATATAAGTCAAAAATTTATAACATGTTAAGCCTAAGGAAAATAACATCGATTTGCTTATTTATAGCTTCTCTTTATATATATTTTTGGCATGATTAAATTTCAATTCCTCTTTACCTTTGTTCATCATGTAATTGATTTAGCTACAAATATTTTTAATTTTATTTATTACGACTGAACACTACCACAAAAAAATTAGTAATATTACTAGTATCGTGAGCTAGTTCATAATGTTAGCTTGCGAGAAATAATAAAAATATTATTTTAATATAAAAAGCCTATATTCAGTGTTTTTCCATCAACGGTCAAACGAAAACTGAGTTTTACCACGCCGCGGAACGTCACCTGTCAAAATATTGTCACGCCTCTTTCTTCATGCGTTCATATTAAAACTATCTAATATAACACTAATTGGCTGCACTGTCCAATCCCTTTGAATAACCACGTCTATTTGTATGACTAAAACAAAATATAAATTTTTATTCTTAATATTATTCGAAACTAGCCATTATTAAAAAAAATATATCGTATGTTTTAATCGTAATATTTAGGCTTATAAGTAATGTCACGCTTTATGTTTCCAACAATACGAGTATGTAATCCCGAAAAAATTGCTTACGAGATTATTAGCAAATTTATTTCATTCGGTATTACTCTGTTTTATTTTTTTATTCTTAGCTAGTTTATATTTAGAACTAATAATGTTTTTTGGTTAGCCAGCTTATTATTCTTTTTGTAGTTCTTTGTTATATGTTCACATTTCATGTTGAAGTAAGGTAAACCTTGTTTTGAAACGTTTATTATAGTTGATAGACATTATGTTTCTTTGTATAGTGACTTTATTTCAGGGTATTAAGTTTAAATTATTAAAGTAGAATACAAAAGTAATGAGAAAATTATTTTGCTATTATTATATTATTGCGGATTATAGCAAAATAATTTTCTCATTACTTTTGTATTATGGACCTCCGCAAAGTTACGCCTAAGTCTATAAATTATTTAAAGTAGAATACTAAATAAGTTCGTTTAGTTTTGTGCTTCTGTGAACAACATATGATTTTGTAGGGAATCGTCATCAACTAAACTGTTTAGATCCTGAAATTGAAGGTGTAGGATTTATTTATATTCCAAAGGGAGTCAAGAATTTAAATCCCGGTGGACATGTTTTCTATAATAACTTATATGATTAAATTATATTCATATGTCATTATGCGTTTTTTCGGAGAGAAAACCATACTAAAAATTGGTTTTGACACTCCAATTGTTCATTGCTACTTTACTTTTGTATTTACTCATAATTTTATGTTATTTTTAATTTTGATTGCCAAAATTAAAATAGATAGATAGATAAAAACTTTATTGCACAAACACATAAAAATACATGCGGACTGACTTGAAGTAAACTTATATATACGTGCACAGGGCGGCCTTATCACTGAGTAGTGATTTTTTCCAGGCAACCCTAAAGCATACGATTTGTTAGAACGGAAATCCAGCTGGCCAAACAATACAATATCTAGGTACGATTAAGCTGTATTGTTGAGAGTTATTTCAACTATTTCCAATTACTTGGGCTTACGGAAGTACGATGTCGCCAAGTGACATAGCAATATTCTCGCGGCGGTCTGCGGGCGGAGGGAAGTTCGTGGCCTACATTTAGCGCGCCCTCGAGAATCCGTGATGAGGACGCGCTCGAGTGCACTGCTTGCCGGGGATTACTGTCACGAACTACTAAATATTGCTGTTTGTTGCCTAAGCTTCAATTACTAAGTTCTCCTTTGACTAGGACTTTTCCGGATCATGATCGAACTTAATTGGTCCAAGTTTACTAGATGTATGTAGACGAAGTTTTGCAATTTGACAACTTTTTTTGTAAATTCATGTCTAATTTTTACTCACAACAAGAGAACTTGAAATTAAATAGGAAATGGTAATTAACACGTTCTCTGTATGGGAGTGTAGTATTCGGGCTTCCAAGGCAAAGTAAAATTCGTAGGTTCAGTAAAATTTAATCTATATTTCTCCAATAAACACTTTCCTATCCGTCCTACGTCGTACGTTTTTCCTTTCTCCTTACTCCCCCACTCCTATCATACTGTATTGCTCACATACTCACCTCAACTCCGTTTTATGCATGGACCTAACGTATGGACGTTCCATTCCCACAGGAGTATTAAAAAAGATGAATATCTTTTTTATGTTAAAATATTTTTTCTCTTATTAGTATCCAAGCTGTACGCGCGATTTTTTTCACGTCGACTTGTTCAAAGAACCCTAATTATCTAATGTGTTTTTTCCTGTTTCCGAAGAAAAACAGTTTTTTTTTTAAATTTTATATCTTTCCGCGGCATATAAGCTTCAATTTATATATTTTCTATAGACGCCAATTACACACAAATACCAGGTATACAGATACCTACAGATAGATAGGAACAATTCCAAAAATAAAACTAATATACCCATTACGATTGCATTTTGGATTTGATTTCGTATTCTCAAGGAGCCGTTCTACCTTGATTGATAATTTTATTAATTGTTTAATATCTTACAAAGGATTTTACTTGTCATTAAGTCGACTATTCAGTAAATTTATCTTGGTAATTTGAAAGCATCCCAGGCAAAACTCCCACGGGAGGCAAATAGCTTTAGCGAGGGTGGAATTTTCTTAAAATGTCAACTCAACAACAGCTTTTATAGGTGCTATAACAACCAGGGACCGTCCGCCTTGTCCGCCATAAAAATCACCTAACTCCCGCCTTTGATGCTTTTATTTGCACTTGATTCAATCGTAAGAAGCACTCGTAATTTAAGTGTGGGCAATATATAAAGAAAACATAAAAGTTTTACCACTAAGAAATGAAACTACATTTCATTTACTACTTACATTCCATAGATTTTATTGATACCTAGGTCTAGTGTGCTGGCAAGAGTGTTAGTGAGATATAGTAGTTATTTGAAAACGTCTGGCGTGAGTAGTACCTAATGGTTTAGTGCATGTAAGTCCACTGTGTTTTGTGGAGGGAGTGATTGAGGCATAACCCAGTGGGAGGTCATGATTTAGAGTAGTCATAAAAGGGATCTCATCTTTGCCAAAAAACGTAAAAACCATTGCTAAATCAGGAAAGTGGGAAGTATGTATAATATATAAACACACTGTTTTTATGTCGGGTGGTTTGCCCAACTAGCTTTGTCCCGTTTAATAATATGCTTGCGCTTTGGTGTCTGTATTGCATTTTTTGATGCAAAGAGCGTTTTGAAATTGTACTATTTTAATTTGTCAAATCTTTACACACAAAATTTTCGACTTTACTATAAAATAAAAATAGAACAATCAAATTCAACTTCTACTTCTTTTTGCTATTCCAGACGGAATTTATTTTAGATTGTGTATTTTGTTTGTCTCTTTTTTGTTATGTCGGCTTTCACAAACACTTTTTGACTGATTGTATAAAAGTTTGCACTGTTTGGTAAAAATATTTTTATTGATGACTAAAATCTGAATGTGCTATCTGAGCTCGGTTTCACCAATAAATATTTTTTTTGTGTTATTAGTGTTACGTTTAATACCGAACAGTTGCGTAATATACTATATCAATATTTATGAATAATGAAATTTCGATGAAAATTTATAGACTAATTATGCAAAAAATATCGGGAACGTTAAAAAAATTGAAATCGAGCTCTCAGGCACCTGAGGGGCTCCACCTCGCTTTGCCTAAATTAGTAACCGATGCGATGACGTTTTGAGCCCAAAGAGACCTTTTGCTCTTTTAGTCTGTTAGACGTTACGAATTAAGGTCTCATTAACGATATCGTTGAGTCTCGGCTTAAAGGTGGTCCAAGTATCTATGTTTAATTATGATTTGCAAAAATATGAACATCACATTAAATAATTTATAGCTATATATTTTGCGTAATTCCGTAGTACAGATGTTACATAGTACAATAGAATTATTTTGCTGTAATTCGCATTTGTTAAGAGAATCCGCATATGTTAAGAGAGTCGTGGACACTATCCTCCTGATGATGCTTCGGTTTCAGGGCGAAACGATCTTGTTAGTTTTTGTTATAGTGGTAGTGAGTGTGTATAGTGCTCGTGCGGATTGTTGGTGTTGGCGGTGTTTTGTGATACGTGTGGTGACTTTTCTTGCATTTATAAGGTATGTGAATGTTGCCTGCTTCATACACTTACCATTACATAGATTCTCTTAACATACACGGATTATAGAAACATTCTATTGTAAATTCTGAATATCACATTAAATGAATAAGAGCACAATAAGACGACCTTATTACTAAACATTTTTTTCTCATACAACATTTCAGCCAGGATATTGAATAAATCAATCCAGAGAAGAAAATTTAGACATAAAAATAAAAGACATAAAAATTTATACTTATTTTTATGCTACTGCTATATTTAAATATGTTTGTAAAATGATGAAATAGTTGGGAAATAATAATAATTCTAACATAACGAGACCCGTTTTAGACAAGATTACTTTATTTCATCTGATCTAAAAACTGGGTAGTAGGGCAAGTTAATTAAGCGTCATAATCAAGTCATAATTTTTTTGGTTATTAATGGTAAAATTTCAATTGCAACATTTAATACAGAAAATCATGAAACATCAAAAACTAACAGGAGGCTTGCCGGTTTAATTAAAATAGGACATCGTCTGGCGGAATCTGTCGATATAGATCGTTTGTTCGTTTACCTCCCGTCCGTCGACAGTTCAATAAAGGGACTCTAATTAAAAAGACTAATAACAATTAATTTCTTACAATATTGCTAAAGACAAAATTATCTTGTTTTCGCTCCTTCTGTCAGTTCCTTGACAAACTTGTTAATTCGCTTTTGATCTTCATTAGCTTAAAGAGAATTGAGTTTTAAAACCCAGTTTAATTTGTTCGACTCTTTGGCTCTTACCTTATGGTTTTGGCATTCGTATTAGTGTCTAATCTGGCAGATGTTTGTTATCAAATTTGGTAAGGTTAAATAGTGATGAGTATAATGATTGGATAAGGGGTTCTGCCGTGTCATTACCGAAACTATTAATAATAATAAATAATTTATAAATTTCCTCTTTTAAAATAAATTATTTTTTCAATCGATATTATAATTTTTTTATGGGTATAATAAGTAAAGAAATAACTTAAAATTTTGAAATAATAGTAAAACAGTTTTTTTTTAGTATTTACACTGACAATGAATAGGGAAGTATACGAGCGGGTCGCTAAAATAGAGATATCTTAAGAAAACTTTAGGCAAACTACTCGTAGTATTGTTATAGGTATATATTTGCTAAATAATGAGCCCTTGCTTTAAACTTTATGTAGACGTTTTATAAACTTTGTAGGACCTTCCATTGGCGATTAAGGCTGAATTTATATAATTTTTTTGTGAAATGCTATCCATGTACTCTTATTATCAGTTCACTAATGTAAATAGATTCCTGTTAAGCATACATTACATGTATTTAAGAATTAGGCGTCACTATTTGATTTATAGATAAAACATTAGTTTCAATATATTAGTATTAGTATAACATTGTTTGTTCAAATGATTAGACAGAAAATAAGCATCACAAATAAACCTAATAAATATTAAAGAATTCCAATAAACGTCTATATTGACAGACGTAATATTGTCACAGAATGTAAAGTACATTCTCACACGATATTACATTTTTGTGACATTATATACACTTTATTGCTAAATCTGATGGGAAACTCTTGGTAGATGATCTTTTGCCGAAGATAGAGTACTAAGAAAAATTAATTATTCACTCTTGGAATAGATCACATTGACTCTTCTTTCTATAGCTATATCTTATAAGTTTACTATTTCTCTTCCAAGTTTTTCGGTATAAGGTTGATGTCTTAATGTTTATTTTACTTAAAATTATGATCTGAGTGTTTATTTTCGAATTTTCCTCTATTTCCCATTTTTTTCTTTTGTGATATATTTTTGCAATGTATTCTTCATATTTAACTTTCTTACAATTTCTTAAAAGCTGGTAAAGCTAAACAAAATTTGTGAAAACGACGTAGAATTAAATCTTTTTTTGTCTTACTGCTTATGTAATTAATTAATATATCTTTTATATAAGCCCGGTGAAGCGGGCTGGACATACTAGTTATTATATAAATTATTAGAGAACCGCGTGTAAATCAGTGTGTCCCACAGTTTTACCAAAGTAAATCTTGAAACCGCGAAGATTTACTATTCACCTAAACCTTTCTCAGGAATCACACTATCTTTAAGTAAAAACCGTACAAAAATCTGTTTAGTGCTTTTCGAGAAAATCGATCACATACAAACAGATAGCTTTTGGGTACTTTATTTTATAATATGTATAGTTGAACAATTCTTAATAATTGTTATTAACATATTTAGATATGATGATGATAATAAAGCATCGCTTTTCTGATACTTTTAATATGCAAATTCAGGTCATAAATTTGGCTATAGGGTATCTATCTATAGGGTATATAGTTTTCGGGATATCTGTAGACAATATATCTTAAAACAAAATACGGAAACACTTCCCAGATTAGTGTTATGCCGTTGCAAAAGAAAGATCATAAAAAACCTATTAATCAAAGACAAAGTCTATAAAATGAAATGATATTCTTAGACGACGGTATCGTTACTTTATTATCGAAGAGTCTGAAGGAGCGGATCAGTCTTGGGCGTGGCTTTTTGAGTAATGGAACTCGGAGCTCACATGAGGAGGGTCCACTTATGTCACGGAATGGTATGATTGATAACGTTTCCCGCAGTAAAAACAGTGACCCTTTGTAACATTAACAAATATATTGGATACAACTGCGAACACAGTTCGCATGGCTGTATTACTTTCAAAGATGTCCTTGGATATAAATATTTTTATAAAACAGCGGTATTGACATTTTGTTGTGTTATATTTTTTTTTATCGAAAATTACTTCTAATACGAAACTCGTAATTGGAATTCCATTGTGAGGATTTTAACAATACTTAAATATTAAATACTTATTTATCGTCGAAAGAATATTCGTTACTCAATAATTTTTCAAATTAAGAATATTTTATGTCGACTTCAACTTGTATGGTACAAGATTAAAATCATACAAATTTATTTAATTTAACAAATTTATTTTAGCTACTGTAAAACTTAAGTATGCATTTGCTAGCTTTGTGTTAGAATTACAAAGAGAAAATTAAGAGAACTTCTTCCAAGTAATAAATATTTGGTACAAGTTCAAATTTAATTAGATAGCAGTTGTCAGAAATATTTTCATAAATTATGAAAAAATTGCTTTATCATAATTGGTGAGCTAAATTGGGAAAATATAGCAAACATGTGTTCGTTTAATTTTGGACAGTGCTGGAAATGTATAAAGTTCCAAAATTTAATAAAATCCTCTCGAGCACAATGAACGCAAAAGTTGTTTCGCAAGCAATATTGGGGTTTTCAATCTTGTGCATATACATTTGAAACCGATGTTTTGAAAATTGTTACAAGTATCGAAAGAGTTCTCTATATAATGAAGAGGCTTGATTAAGTTTTATGATTGTGTTGGTGACATTTTTAACCCAAAGATCTTTTTTATAAGTAGTCATATGACATTGACCTTACTTAACGCCGTGTGGTATCCGGCGGAATAGAATAGTACCACCCTCATTTCTTACCGAGGTGTCGTAAAACGCGACTAAGGTAAGTCGACCCGCCATGTGGTATCCGGGTGAGTAGAATAGACCACCCTCATTTCTTACCGAGTTGTCGTAAAAGACGACTAAGATAAGTTGACCCACCGTCTGGTATCAGGTTAAGAAGAATAGACCAACCTCTTTCTTACCGTGGTGTCGTAAAATACGTCTAAGGTAAGTTGATGTCAGGCAGGCGGCCGATCGTAAAATACGTAGCCAAATCATGTTACAACATGTTTATAACATGTTGTGCCAACCCCACTTATAGTGGGATAAGGAAGATGATGATGTCATAGACCTTACTATACGCACAAGTAATGATTACATTGTAATTACATTTGAGTTTGCCTGTTAAGTTCATTTATTTGTTTGTAAAGTTACTAATACAGGTGAAATCATTGCTATTAGTTAATAATGAAGGGTTCAAGGTTTGGTTAATTATTATGTTTATGGAAAGCTTTTACTCGTGTCGGCTGAGGCTGGTAATGATTCTTAAGCATGGTTGAAGGTATTAATTAGTTGTATACGTGTAACCACGTTTGTCATTTATAAAACGCGATTTATCAAAGTCCTGAGCATTCTATGCTTATAATTTATAGCAATAATTTATTAAAAAACTTAATTAAATTAACTTGTAAATTAGGTAGGTACGTTATTTTTAATTTATCGAACCTTACTAAGCTGAAGGAAATGTAATATCCATATCCTTTGCACTCCTACTGAGACATAACCACAAATTATATATTTAATTGTATTTAGTATAAATATTATAGTATAATATAGAGCATTTAATTTCATCAACAATAAATTTAAAGTTGGAATTAATCTAAAAGTTCTTGTTTTGATTATGTTGTCTTTCTCAACATTTTTTTGAGTCATCGGAAGTTTTGTGCGATCACAGAATGCAGCACGAAAAACTTTTAAGGCTGGATCTTTTTAGAAGACAGTTTACAGTCATCATTATTATCCATATTCAAAATGTTATAAACATGTTGTCACATGATTTAGCTTCGTATTTCAGGACCGGCCGATTGCCTGACGTCAACTTACTTGATTCGTATTTTACGAAACCTCGGTAAGAAAGAGGTGGTCTATTCTGCTCAACCAGATACCATACGGTGGGTCAACTTATCTTAGTTCCCTTTCACGACACTTCGGTAAGGCATGAGGATGGTCTATTCTACTCAGCCAGATACCACACGGCTAAGAAGGCAATATACAGTATAATACAGATTACGCCGTCGCCGCTGAAAATGTTTCGTATCTAGAGGTTTATAACGGGACAAGATTATATCGTCTGTACATATTATTGCTAATTTGATTACAAGTTTAAACACCAAATTCTACTTTGTACCCAATCTATCGAGTCTATTAGTTTCTTATATTGCAATTATTGTGCAAGAAGATCGAGATTTCATAGTTTTCGAAGGTTGGGGTAAAACAATGAATACGAAGGGTTTGGATTCGGGCCAGTCGCTTAGACAGATGCGTAAGTCATAAACTGACGGCAATGAGTTTCATACAGCCCAATCTTATTTTTTACTAGCTGCGACGAATAAAATAGGCTAAAACGGATGTGTAGAGTAAAAAGAGCCTTTAACGACACCTTGGTAAGAAATAAGGGTAGTCTATGCTACTAAGCCGGATACCACACGGCGGGTCGGCTTACCTTAGTCGCCTGTTACGACAAGTCGGTAAAAAATAAAGGTGGTTTATTCTACAAAGCCGGATACCACACGACTCCTTCTGAACTTCTGAATATCTGACTGAACTCCTGATAACAACTAACTAACTAACAAAAAATAATTAAACACATTGCTCCATTCCTTCACTCGTGATGCGATTATAAAGGGAAATAGAAACTAATTTTTGTATACATATATTGTATATTTTGATCTGGGAACAAATATGACTTAGTCCGTAAATTGTCGGCAAATAATGGTTAATTCCCAAATTATGTTAAATCAAATTCTTTATTTATTACTACTACTTTAGTCCTTAGTAATTACTATGTAATATGATGAATAAGCATTTTACGTAAGCTATAACTTTCAATTGCTTTGAAGGTACATAACTTTATTAAATATTCAATAAAGGAGTTATAATTTCAATAAAATTTAATATCATTGAAGCCTATTGTACTTTGCAACTGTCTGTAGGTAATAAAACATGTATATTACTTTTGTCTTGTTGGATTAATTTCATCGTCATCATTATATCAGTATCATCTAATATAATATCAAATTATAGCCGCATGTGACATATGAAAAATGCCTTAGAATATTGATATCTCTTTGATTACAAGCTGAGCATTGGTCGTTTGGTTGCAAAAAAAATATTTCCAAGTTCTATATTTTTCTCTTTTCTATTTTTTTTATTACCCTTAAAAATATGTCATATGCTTGTTGGTACTACCGTAAGGATGTTTTAATCTCCCCATTAATCTTATCTTTGACCCGCTTCAGTCTTTTTCTTTGAAGCGTTCAATCAATCACAATTGTCGTATCTCTAATAGCCGATATTTCCTGTACATGTCTTTCCATCTCGATTGCAGTTTTATTAAGAAATATTTTGCCAAAATCACTTAGGTTGGCTTTTTAGTTACAAAGTTCCATTATGTTTAATTCCTCCTCAATTTTAATGTTAAAAAACAATTAAATACAATACAGTAACATACAGTGTATAACAATGGATTTCGATGAAGCTACCTTTAAAATTCCGTCTTTATATCTGGAAATTGCTGAATTGACTAATTTTACTAAAATATTGTGTAACTTACTGTTAGTTTCAGCTTTACTAACTTTAAAATGTACAAATACAAAAGTGAAGCCATTCTTAATGTAATTTTAATTTTCCACTGCTAAGTATTTATATTTGTTAACAAAATATAAGAAAGCTTTATGATTATTTAAGTGAAACATTTTGTGTCTCGTTATATCGGGATGGAATTTCTAGGAAATTGCCAAGTAAAATTGTTAAAGGCATGTCGCTTTTATACGAAATAGATTTGAAGCGAACTGAACAGAATTTGTGTTAAAAGTACGTTATGAATAAACTACAGGTGTAAGGACTTTTTGATTGGCCGTATTCGTCGTAACGTGCATTTGTGACGTAGAAATCAGTTACAACTGAGGTCGTTATAATTAACAACATTGTATATACTAATTATACAGAAATGTAGGGAACGTACTATTAATACAGTCATCGGTGTAATGACGATTCCGAGTACCAGATGATTATTGGATAAGTCTCTTATACATTGTATTGACGAAAGTGACACACGACAGTTTCTTTTTCCATTAAAAATCAACCCATATTGAGATTATAAATCAGAAATTTCTGTTTTCTTGTTACGTTTTCACGTTTATCAGCTAAACCAATGTTGAGGAAATTTAAAACGCCTATTTATGTACTGGGCTAATATATATGATAAAAAGTTTCCTATTTTTTTTATGGGGATAGGAATAACAATATTTTAGATAATTGAGGATAATTAAACGCTGAAGTCGATGCGAACGGTGTATCACTAGTCGTATTATATAAACGATTTTACTGTTGTCATTATTATATAATTGTAAAAAAGATATTCTGTAACATTAATATAAAAAAATCCAATTTCTTAGGTAAATTGAAAGAGACTTGTTATCACTATCAAAAAAATTATACGATATTTCAAAAAGGTACCCGATATCTTTAAATTAGTTTGGAAAAACAAAAATGTAATATCGGGTATATAGCACGTATAATTAAACTATACTAAAACAAACATAACATAATATCACAGATCTTAGAAACTTGAATTCCATATTTATACATATTATAAAACTACTACATACTATAAAAGCAGTCTGTCTGTATCGTATTGATTTTCTCAGAATCCACTGAACGGATTCTTTTTCGGGTTTTTACTAAAAGGTGCAATTCTCGAGGAAGGATTAGGTTATAAATAAAACATTTGTGACACACTGATTTCCGCGAGTGCGAAGCCGCGGGCATAGCTAGTATTAAGATAAATGTATAGCAAGTTAATAATAAATTAAAAATAAAACGTGGTAGGTTTTATAGATACACGTGTCAAGCTCTGTTATAACAAAATGGGCGAACGCATTTTGCTTTATCTTTGCTTATCTAGTTTTCTTGTCGATTTCACAAATAGTATTAATTAATAAACTTGTCGTTTCATAAACTTAATTATTTTTGTTATTAGTATACAAATGTAAGATACGAATCTAATTAGAAGTTTGGAATTTAATTATGATATAAAAGCTTACTAGCTCTTAGCATGTTATCTAAAAATTAAAGTTTTCTCTTTGAAATCTTTTATTGTGATGTATTTATTACTCTTGGGCTACAAAGGAAGCAACAAAATTATATAACTGAAACCTCGGAAGATAAAATTATTTATAATCCTTTATACACTTTGGGATTTTGTCTTCGATTTTTGAATGTGGTGGTGTTTTATAAATATTAAATGTCTAAAACAACAGTGTTTCTTACTCTGGTTTCGTATACATAGACTTTCTCTTTCTGTGGTTACAGCAAAATAGTTTTACTTTCTTTAGCTTTATAGAATTTCGAAAAACAACAGTTATATGGCTAAGCTGTTATTAAATATTATCATTGTACTTATATAAATATTTTAACGTTGTATTCATAGGCTAATCGTTTAACACAGTCCTCGTCTGCGGCGTACAAGGGCGCGGAGGTAGGATGAGAACGGGGATTATGGTAGGTGGTAGGCTGAGAATACTGCAATCAAAAGACAGCGATTTTAATTTTAAAATACTTATACTTAGGATAATTTTCCAAAAAGTGACAGCTAGTATAACTAGCTAGTAACGACATACATAATATGCTAAAATACCGGCTTTTATATTTCAGTGTTGGACATTGTCCTCTGTCTCTTTTTTGAAAGAAACTTAAGATAAGTGGAACTTAGGTTCAACATGCAGCAGATTGGCAGTTACATCGCAAAATTTTTCATAAATATGCTGGTTTCCTGACGATCATTCTCTCCACCATTAGGTGCATTTTTTGTAAATAACAATAAGGAACAGAAGGGATTATAGAAAACTGTTAGCTGCTTTCCTGGGGATCAAACCCGCGATTTGCTGGTAATGCTGGTAATCGCTGGATAAAGGATTGAATTTCACAGTCAAAGAGTACGACGTCCAATTTTCAACTGAATTTTAGAAAATCCTCTTGAAAAATATCATGTGTGAAAAATGTACATAACATCGAATGTATTAAGCTACAGGAGCGGGCTGTATTTGTCGTTCTACAAAATTTATACAAAACTGCCATCAAAATATTGCAACATGAAATGGAATACACTATTATCTAGTAATTACAAACGAGTAGCTTTCCCTAATTACCGAAATACAAAAACAATGTGAATTTGTAAACATTAATTCCGTAACGCGCCGTATAAAATTTCTCATAAATATCGGGTTGCGGTTCGAATTACGTAATAACGTGCAGAGCACATTGACAGAAATGGTCTGAAATTTACGATCACTAACGCATAAGATAGTGCTACAAAGTACTACGAAATGTCTTACTCCCACGTAAATTCTACGTGATAATAAAGAACAAGATTTTATATGTGATTAAATATAAATGAATTTTAAATATTGTAAGCTAGAGTTTTCAAATACCTGTCATGCTGTTATCTGATGTGTTCAAATGTGAACATACAAACCATTGAAAGAGTATATATCTGAAAGAATGGATATTGTTAGAGCATAGTTTTGGGTAACAGTTACATGAACTATGGTTAAATAGTGCAAATGATTTGTTATTACTATGCTAAAATATAGCTCTTCATCCCGTTTTTATATACGTATGTACTGTAAATGCGTAGGGTTTGGTGTTTATTGACAGTATTTATAGTATGTATTAAAAATGTGTAAAATATATCGAAATAAAATAAACAATAACTTCTTTCAAGTAGTAAGCGAATTCAATCTACTCAGAAATAGTTTGATAACCTCTTCCAAAATTTCTCAATTCATTTTTGGGATGTTAATATATATCCGTATCCGTTATATGTAAACGTGTCCGCTACATACATCCAACATCAACTCTATCAAAATGTTAAATGAATATCTAATTTTGCATAATTACAACATTTCTATTACGGGCGGGAATTGGCATACAAAATAGGTTATTGAATTGGCTTATTACGAAATACTGCAGTGAGCGAAACTAATTGCATTTATTTTGTAAATAAAGTTGTTTTCAGACAGGATTTTCGTTTATACCTTTGAAATTGACCGTAACGTTCCATGGAAGCAGGTGTTCCAATAACGTAGTGTGCTGCTTCTTTCAGCTCACGTTTTCCGAATAGTAACACCAGGGCATTTCACTTATATAACCGTCATTACGTTTGCTTATTGTGGTGAATATGGCATTGAATATTCGCGATTTTTTTTGGCTTATTTTTTTTCCAAGTAACGCGTAGTTTTCTAAAGTTTATAAATAATACGAATCTTCTTTGAAGTAACAGAAGCATATAGGGTATTTTGTGAAATATATTAAAGAGGTAAAACATTGTTTCAGGGTACTTACTCTACATTTTGCTCTATTTGCAATTAATTTTGGACTTTTTTGGGCCTAGTTTGTCGTCTCGTTTTTATTTATTTATTCGGATCTCCAACAGCTTTACGTAATAAATAATCCAAAAAATATCCTACATAGTTTTGAAATTAATAATGTAGTACCAATTATAGGATATCACATCATTCTGAGTTACATATTTACAAAAGTTTTTAACCAAAGAATTTGAAATCTAAAGTACACTATTTTTGCCTTAAACTGTCAAGTCAGCGTAGCTTATTCGGGGAACGGGCAGTCTCGGGAAACGAAAATACCAACTACCTAACTATTTTTTCTTTTTTTATTTTATAAAAAATTAGCGAGCAAGGTTCGGTCAACCAGGTACTTTGTTTTAAGTGACACAGCTATAAACAAATTGTTATAGAAACAAAATAAATTTACATTTAGCTTTACGAAAATATGAACACCGTCTTAAAATATTCTAGCTCTCACTCGTATTCATATATCAACACGATATGTAACTACAACTTACAAAAGGGACGTATGAATAAAAATCCGTAATTCAGACGTAGCTTCTACGTCTTTTACATTCACGGTAATACAGTTACGTATGAAAGCGTCGAAATTGTTGAATTCGAGTCTCGTACATTTTCTGGTTGCTAAACCTCGTATATCCTGTTACGAATAAACTACATAAAATAGCCGTATGTGCGTCGTCTCAGTATCTCTTAAGTTGCCAATTCTAAATCTTTAAGCCTACCTTAATCCTGTGCCTATTGAGCACATTTTGCCTTGTACAATTGTAATTCCCATATGCTAAAGTATTAGCAAAAATATTCTAAGGTAAAAAAAAGAAAAGGATAAGAGCAATAATAAATGTATTGAAATTAAAACGAGTACTTTTCGAATACAAAATCATGTTATTAAGAGAGATTTAAATATGAATGACTAGACGGGGGCCGAAAAAAATAGATGTGTTATGTAAAGAATGACATCCATATAAAAGGAGTAGCATCAGAGTTGACAAATGATAGAGGAGAATGGAAGATGAAGACATATTGTGCCGACCCCTTTTAAAGTTAAATAAGGGCAAGAAAATAATGACTTTTCGAATACACGAAAGAAAATGTTACGATTCTTTTAATAAATAATAATGATGTCGAACTTTATTTATTGCGAAAAAATAATATAATATTACATTTCAAGTCTATTTAGAGTCAAAATGTATTTTGATTTAAAGATTTGTTTTACGTAAATTAATTTATTTGGTTCTAGCTGAAAGGAAATTAATATATGCATAATATTTGTTACATTAATGATATGGCATATAACTTGTTATCTGTCTGTATTGTATGTATTAGAATTGAAATGTATAACAGTTTCAGATAATCCTCTCAAATGAAGTTATTATGTTAAACGCGTGTAGGATCTTTGCACTTGTCGTTTACATGTAACCTAACTTACAAAGCCATCGCCATAATTACATTGATTTTCAATACTTGGAAACTCATAGATTTAGGTCCTTTTGTTTTGACTATTGAAAAGCGTTTTCCTCGGATAGAGAAAAATAGTCAAATGAACTGAAAAATGTTATAAAATTTTATTCAAGCGTTAAAATACAAAAGCAATAGTTTTGGGAGGTCCCTTGTGGCGAATGCAGTCGACAGGTGTGGCGCAACGCCAATGTGCACGTGACTGCGAAACAATGGCTCGAAAGAAATAATATGACATTATTGTGTTACCCCAGTCGACTTCACCGTATGAATTCTATAGAATAGTTTACACAAAAATTGGACTTGTTTTTTTTTATTATTTTCATTTGTTTTATCCTGAAGAGTCTGGCAAAAAAATAGGCGCTAGAGTTTATTCTTGTTAACGTAAAATGAGTAAATTTGTTATACCTATTGTATATTATGTTTGCCAGGTTGGAAAATCATAGAAAATTGACATTTTTGAAAGACGGCTAGCGTTAACGGTTTGATCCTTGGTCCTAATAATAAATTTTAATTTTCAACAGAAAGCATTATCAAATCAGAATCTTTTTAAAAGTTTTGATTTTTACCTTGCCTTGTGTATGTTTATATATGAAAGTGGAACTTTCAAGTCAAATGTCCAATTGAGCTGAAATTTTACATACTGGTACAGTCCCGATAACAATGCATATTTATGATGCATGACCTGATGGTGCTACCAGATTTGGCTCCAGACGAGGGAATTCCTCAAAGGTTAACAGTAGGAACGTGAAATTTTGTACAAAACTTTTTTAATTTACTTGCTTAAATTAGATGCTAGGTAAATAACGAATATATGAGCGTATAGGCACCTCTTTGAAATTCATATAATTGGCGATTAAATGACTGGAAAAGATACTGTATAATTTCTTACATTTGCTTACATTTTTAGTGTACGTACAGGCGTGATGTTCCTCATTATGTTTGAAAAATAGGACGTAATTATGAAGCTATTTATTATTTATTTAATAGGTTTACAACGATTAACACAATTTCAATAACAACAAATCGTTAAGGAAAAGAAATTGTTGTAGTGCACTTACTTAAAAATAAACACAACATGATGTAAATGTTATTCTTAAGGTAGACACGTACATATTGAATGTTGTCTTTCATATTTTTTACGGTTCTACTCATCGCAGTTACTTCGTAAAAAAACATAAAAGCAACCACTCGATAACGCCTTTGTGATATGGAGTCGAACGTTTATATGTATGTATTTTTACTACAATGTACTTTCGTTTTCATAAATACTTGTATATCGTACGTGCTTCTTAAGCTTTCAAAGCCTTTCTTTTAAAGCCAATAGTCCTTTAGCTAATAATATAATAGCCAATGGCATATAGTTATCATATACTAGAGTGGAATCATATGACTCTGATTTGTTAGTCTGATAAATGAAAATAAAATCGTCCAAATGTTTGAAATCAAAATAATTTTCCAATCAATTAATCGCTGTTTGTTTTAGTTTACATATTACGCATATAATTTATGCTTGAATATTCAAATACATTAAGTAAAAAGTAGGAAACAATTTTATGAAATGTAGGAAACCATAAGAAATATAAGGGCCTCGGATGGGTTTGTAACTAGTCGGGCTCACCTGATAGAATAAGACGTGAGTATAGCCTTTTCTATACATAAACTAGGAAGAGAAAGAAATTATTTGCATATAATTACTCATTTACTTTATTAATTCCTTATTAAACAATAATTAAAGACGCCTGAGTAAAAGTGGTCTGTTCTGATTACTGCTACCCTTTATGTCACTAAATAAACGTTAACACAATAGGATAAAAAAATTGGACAACGTCAGTGATTTATTATTTATTTCTGGACAAGCTGTATGAGCCTTCGTCCGCATCAACTTATATGTTAACATACCCTTAGTCTTATCTTTATCCTAGGAAAATTGAATTGTTTTACTCTATATTTTAACCCCATATATGACATCAATTTTGATTGACATGATATGATATGACACAAAATTTCATTAATATTGCTCGCGCGGAGCAATGAAAACGTAAAAGAAAGATAGACAGACTGACATTTATAATGTGAGTATGGATTATCATGACAAAATACAACTTCAAAATCAGTTCCTGTAAGGTGTTAGGAAAATATTGTAGTCTTATATAAGACTTAAAGCTTTGCCAGTTCACAAGTTTTGGATTTTTCGTCGCGTCTCCCGCTTTAGCTGTCATCTTGATATTTCATGTGCCTTATATATTGCTGGTAAAGTTCTATAAGAATTTTTATTTTCGTGAGGCCTGTATGTTCAAACAATTTGTTGTTTGGTCGAGCCTGGGTGGGTTTCGTATTCAGGTATGTATTTAAAATTATATATGTATGTATTTATTTACCAGTTGACTGTAACCTATAACACAAGAATTAAGTTACTTACTTTAGGGACGAAGGACCGTGTGTTTAATTGTTCCATATATTATTAGGTACATGATTGTTAGTGTTGACGAAATTTAAAATTCTACTTCAGTTCTTTGACAATCTTAAATAAATAAATAAATAAATATATGGGACACTTACACACACGGTCGTCTGTCCCCAAAGTAAGTAACTTAATACTTGTGTTATGGGTGACAGACAGCTGGTGAATATATACTTATATATTTTTTAAATACATACTTAAATACAAATATACACCCAGGCTCAAAGACCAACAAATTCATTTATAGAAAATGTTGGCCCTCGGCGGGAATCGAACCCGCGACCCGCGGAGTTGAAGGCAGGGTCACTACCCACTGCTCCAACAAGCCAGTCAAATGGTGCGGTATTTTGTCTTTCGTATTCTACTTTTCAGATACGGTGAATTTTACATAGTCGTAAAATGCAAAAATAACTTTGATAATACAATTTTGAATTCAAACTATCGTGTAGTGGTATTCATAGTTAATGTATCGCAACCCGCTATACTCACGTCTTACTTTATCGGATTAGCCCGATCTGTTACTCGTAAACTATCCGCCGCGATAAAAATGTGTAAAGAACTCAAAAATAATGGTCCTGTATGGGCTTGAAACTAATCAGGTTCACCCGATAAAATAAGACGTTAGTATAGCCGGTTTCTATACATTAACTAGGAAATAATTTAATAACACGTTTTTAGACGGTTTTTCGTGATGTCCCGTTCTAAATAATACCTTACATCAAAATTCTGTGTGGTTCAGTCAATCAGTGAAAAATCAGTGATTTTTGAGAACGTAAATCTTGAGGACTTATGTTTTTTTCAATAGGATTAAAATACCTATATTCGTCATACATTTGTACCGATACAAGTATGGTTTTATCTAATATCGCAAATCACGACTAAGCTGCAGATAAAGAAGTAAAAAATACATCAAATCTACAGAATTCAGCGCTCTAAATTTATACATAATCCCCTGCTCGATAGAAACTGGCGCAATTGCATCGGTAATATTGGATTGCGCTAGAAATTTTCCCTTGACAATTTCCGATTATCTTTAACGGTAAATTTTTAAATGACTTTAAATAAATTGCTGTTATAAAAGTTAAAGCGAGATGAATTTTGAAATGACAGATAATTAAAAACTTGAAAATAATTCGGTCCTGAATGGATGACCCATATTTAGTGATCCATTTTTGTTTTAATTTGATCACTCATCTTTCTTTCGTGCCTCCAAGAGGAACAGCTCCTCGATCCCTATTTTTATTAGTAAAAGTAGTATCAGCTACAAACCATTGATCCAAAATATCATTTATAATATCTTGAGTCATTACTACATCTAAAAGATGTTAAAGGGTTAATGATAAGGGGTTGTTGAGATCATACAGAAGTAGGATGGTGTAAAAAATAAAAGTAATGGCACAGAGGAGGTCGCTAAGTTGCGGGAGACGTGAACGGATCTGGTAGGATTTTTTGTTTCCTATGTCCCTAGAGTGTCGATATGATACTCTGCCACTATCATTATTTAATAAATTAAAATGGAATCTGCAATAAAGTGAATTTAAACATTGATTTAGTTAATTTTATATATTAATTTACACTATACTTGAGTATAGTCACAGTTATCTTGAAATAACTGTGACTGTAAGACAAAGTATTAATTCATATGTGAAAGTATATCTCGGTCTAAATACTCGTAGCACTTAATTCTTACGTAACTAAGCTATCTTCGTGCAATCACGGTGCAAGACCAGTGTTTATAAATGCGCTTAAGTGATTTTTTAAAATATAAATGTAGTCTGACCAGGCTGTTGACCAGGCAAAACTATTAAACTGAATATCATTGCTTGTTTTGTTGGAGCACGCTTTAGAAGGGGATTTTGCAATAATACAGCGTACCTCGGACTAGATTCAAAACAAACAAAACGAGTGCCACTGTGACTTAACGCAAATAAGCGGGCTTAACGCAAACAGTTGCCATGTATATGACGGCAGACGCTTATTCGATGTTCGAAACGAAACTTAGGTTCTACACAGAATATATGCGCATTAAAATGTTACCATTTTTCATTCACTTTTTATTTATAACTAGAAATTGATCGCTTTCTAGTTAAGTCAAGTAGAAATGTTTCTATTCACTTAGAAATAAAAGTAGAAGCCTAACTAAAAGACAACCGCGAAAGCAGAATATTGGGGAGATTTTTATTCAGACAAAACAATGTTTTTGAGTATAATAACAATTATATATAAAAATCCCATACGAACAAAGATTAGTTGGATTTTTCACAGGTCTTAAAGTGTATGACACCATTCCGAACTTCTCATAATTCATTGACGATTCGAAGCAATATAAACGAAGCTATCCCGTGCCGTTTAGAACATTAATATGTTTTGCACTGTTTTTTTTACAGTCACATATACAATTTAGAATATTTATAAGCAGTTATTATTATACAATATTGATAAAAACCTAAAATTTATGGAGATGAAATGACTTTCAAGAAATTTCATTGTAGTCTTTAATAATGTTTCTCATCTTTTCAGGTAAGATGAAACTAGATCCGGAACGGTAAGTCCAATATATCTAAATACTATACTTTTATGACGTCCAAGTTTGAATGCACTTTATAGCTCAGCACCGCCTCTAGGTACTCACTCGTAGTGAGCAATAAAGTGAACTTAGTCTATGGGGTAAGTTGAATATATTCAGTATCGATTTTCGTAGTATTGTAAAGTGCTTTAATAAGTTTTTATCACTATTGCTATCAGAATCGAAACCTTTCTTTATGAAATTGTATGAGGCAATATAGGACTACTTAACTTACTTTAATAGACCTTTAGTCTTGCAGTCGACAAGAAATAAGAAACGTAAGAAATATCACGTAATAGAGGCTGAACGTATGTAATAACGCTGAAGTAACCTATTATCAAAAAATAACGTTGTGTCCTTACTACAATTGCTGACATAGTAAGGGCAGTCACATTATATAATAGAAAATGAATGTATGTAGGATCGTTAACAGATCGATTATGGGAGGCAATCAAGTGCGTACTCGAGCGAGTAGAGACCTCTTGCCGTGTTCCTAATGACGGGTCACGCATTTAAATAGCCTGATTTCGGTTCCGATTGCATATCATTTATATATATTCACATGAAATTATTTTCGTTATTTCACATACAATTTGGAGTGACCATAGTTCCGGTTTTTTATTGCGTTTAATAAACTTGCTCTGATATATTTACAGCATTGTTGTTGCAATTTTACGGATTTGATTATACCCGAGGTTTTGCAATAAGGTAGGAATTTTAACTACGTTAAATTTTGCCTGCAAATTGTAAATATAACAGCTGCTGTGGACTGGCAAAGTAATTAAATTTAATCCCGAACATTTTGTTTATACAATGCAAACCTCATATAGATTATTTGATTACACTATATATATGTATGACATGTTTAGTAAATTTGTTTTGATCGAAATCCACAAAAAGACCGGATGCGTAACAAATAAGTTAAACTTGATATATGACTGATTTATACTCAGTGTAAAGTGCAAAATTTATACTAGTCTAAATTTTTAACTTAATTGTTAATGTATAGAAGCCGGCTATACTCACGGCTTATTCTACCGAGTGAGCCCGATTAGTTTCAAGCCCATACGTGGCTCTTTATGCGGCATTATTGCGGCGGAAACTGATTACGTATAGCCGGTTTCTGTATATTAACTATGATAGAATACAGGAAATCGATTATTGATAGATTTATTTCAATTTTTTTCAATTTGATAAAAATATTCTACGAAACTAGTACAACTGTAGAAATGCACTTATGAAGTGTAGTATTAAAGCAATTTAAAACAGGTGATGCAAATACATCCCGCTTACTTCCCTACCTTAACAACTGCACGCTGCATTTTAACGTCAGTTTCTTTTATTACTGTGCGGCATCATGTTCTGGAATGTGCTTTTAATGTTAAACGCGGAATATTACTTTGCGAAATGGAAAACTTGCTTACGTAAGCGTAATGTTAATGTCACTTTTTTAAATATGAGTTCTAATACTAACACATTTTATATATAAAACTAGCTGTCCAGTCACGCGTTGCTGTGACTCAGTTTGGTTTCGATTCTATAGATTATCTAAAAATTTCATTAAAATCGGTCCAGCCATTTCGGATTCTGTAAAGGACATTCAGATAAACATTTATTTTAATATATTTATGTGTGTCATTTATGTGTGAGATTTATGTGTGTCATTTACAAATCTAATATCTTAAAACGAGCAGTTCTTGTATATAACCTGAGTTTCGCAGACAGGCGGTTTACTAGCGATGTTTTGTTTATAGAAATCATCGTTTAATACCTGTTTTCAGGCAATGAAAAACTGCAACAATATTATTAGACTACAAAGGTTAAGTTCTCAGTCATTTACAAAGTTATGATAGCTGACGTAGTAAATAGGAAGATGCCGAAATTAGAATACCCGCATATTATATGAATCATCCAGATATTACGAGTATATAAGTTAAACCTCATATATGTAACGCCAATGGACAAAGGTTCCAAAGTCGCTGTTAATAAAACTGCACCTACAAAAGTAATAATAAAATTATTTTGCTATAATCCGCGATGAAGTAGAATAGAAAATGCAAATGCTAAATGTAGAGTGGACAATCGATTATCATACCTGATACATGCAGGATTCGTGAAAACACATGCACAAACCTCCACACAATCGAATAATCCACAATAATCAAATAAAATATCGTGGAGTCTATCTCCTGATTATGCTTCGGTTGCGGGGCGAAACGATTGTTGAGTTTGTGATAGTGAACGTATGTAGTGCTTGTGTATTGTGGTGGCGGTGGTGGAGGTTTGTGCATGTGTTTTACGAATCCTGCATGTATCAGGTATGATAACCGATTGTCCACTCTATATTTAGCATTATATATATTCTCTATTCTCATCGCGGATTATAGCAATATAATTTTATTATTACTTTTGTATTATGGATCTCCGCAAAGTATGCCTAATTCTATAAATTATTTAAAAACTGCACCTTTATATTTAGTAAATAGAGCAGAAACCTAACTTTTATAATAGATAGTTATTGGGATGGCGTAAGCTACGTTATGTCTAATCCGGGGAAAGACTATTTCTGCGATGTATTCAAATGACAAAACAAGCGTATCTCAATCTATATTATTTGTTAAATATAAATGAATGATGATAGCGACATTAATTTCTTATTCACTTAGGATAGTAATAACATTTTATTTTCCCTTACAGTACACAAATTGCCAAAAGTAGTTAAGGTTTGCAATAAACGGTAATTTTCTGGGGGAAAGTTTTCTTATTAATGTAAATGAAAAAAGAAACTCCATAAAATTTTCAAGTTCGCTGCCTTAGTTTTTGCAATTCATTGTCTGCTGAAAATAATTAACCGCCTGACTCAACATAATATCAAGTGCCTAAGCTCTAAAGCTATTTCAGTCTTTATGTTCACCTTTTATAGACATTTTATGATAATGAATGATATGTTTCCTTTTGGCGTGCTAAATTATTATTTATATTTTTAAATGACTGGTAAAACTTTATGATTGTTCTAAGATGTATTAGACAGAGTTTGATTTTCTTAATATAGACCCCGGTTTGGGGGTCTCTGTTTTTGATTAAATTGTGTAAGGATTATTTCGTGCAAATGCTCTTTGATCAAAACCTCCTTAAACGTTTCAAACAAACAATTCTTAAGAGTAATTATACTATTCATTTATTACATACGAGTCCATAGTTCTGAGAGACAAATTAGTGGTATCCAGCTGAGTAGAATAGACCACCCTTATTTCTTACCGAGGTTGTCGTAAGGGGCGACTAAGGTAAGTCGACCCGCCGTGTGGTATCCGGCTGAGTAGAATAGACCAACCTCATTTTTTACTGAGGTTTCATAAAAGGCGACTAAGTTAACCCACCGTGTGATATGCGGTTGAGTAGAATAGACTACCTACCCTCTTTCTTACCGAGGTGTCGTTAAAGACGACTAAGCTAAGTTGACGTCAGGTAGGCGACCGGTCGTTAAAACGCGCCTAATCATGTGACAAGCATGTTTATAACATACTGTTTCGACCCCCACTTAGAGTGCGATAAAGAAAGAGAATGATGAGTCCTGAGAGAAAAATGACGTTGTTGACCATGTTAGGACGATGTCGTCGTCATTACAAGACGTCGCTATAGAAAGAGAGAAGCAGTTAGATAACTTTATTGCATCGAGTCGTTATTTCAAAACGAAACAAAAGACGAGAACAAAGAGATTAGTTTAGGAGTTGACATCGAATAATTGAAATGACGAACGGTACAATTTAATAAACCAATGTTTGTTTCTCAACAATTTTTTAAATGTCTTATTGCTTGAAATTAAGTCAAAATGATACGCAGATTCCATAAAATCCTTTTAGCGTACATTAGCATATGACTACATAATTTGGCCAGAGCGTCATTGTTTGGGGTGGTAATTTATATTGTGGTTTGCGAAATTAGCGGAGCCACAGCAGCTCAGGTGGCTCCCTGAGCCATTACCTCGGGATTTAGTCTGCGGAACACGGACTTTAAGTAAGACTAGTTAATCTTTTGTGTAATTGTCGCAGCAATTAAAAATGTATTAAGTTGTATGTACAGTAATTTAATCTGTTGAAAAGATAGAACGCATTTTTTTACGAACAGTACAATTATGCAATATCTTTTAGACACTTTAAGATTATCTCAACTCATTGTAGACCATAGGATTTGGATTTAGGATTTTACGAGGATTTTTTTACTTGTTCCTTAGACCGTTGCTCATTTAGACAGGTTGGCCGTATCTTAATATAAGTAAAATTATAGACTTTAAATAAATGAAAATACGGAGTCGGAGCAGTTATAACCAGCGACCGCAATAGAAGAATTAAATTACTTCAAGCACGCGCAGCAGCGACTTGAACCTAACACAACACCTGCTCGACGATTTTGATACCAGATCCATTTTATCAAGAGATGTTTTAGACCTTCTTATTTGTCGTAATCATAGCCATAGGCTTCATTACACAACCTTAAATCTTTAGAAGAGAAGGCTTTTGTGGATAATTGACTATAATAGTCAATCTCTAGAGTAAAACGTTGTACGATATTTAAAAAATTATAAATTCACTGGTTTCTGAGAATCTAAGTGGACCTATTACACTTTAACATCATGACACCGTTGAAAATTGTTTCTTCTATTATAACAAACAATGCTGTTCAAGGTTGTCATAAGTTATATGTAAACGTTAGCCTACTAGATATGGTGAATCTACTCCAGAAAGCACAGCATTCAGAGTCTAATCACTGATAGTGATTTAATAGGACCGACTGATTGAAACAAGTCGAAGAAAACAATTACGTTCTAGTGCTTATGATTTAAAAAGAAACGTGGTTATACTATAAGCAAGCGAAAATATTTGAAAGGAATTCATGTCCTGCAGTGTATATTCGGCAATAGAAAAAAGACTTTTACTATTTAATTAGCAATATTTTAATAATTCATCTCGCTGAGTCCTATTTTACGTATTCCCTGTAAATCTTGCTGCCTCATAAATATCATGTGTCGTATATAAATAAATACGAGCGCGACACGAGAATACAATATATTAATCTTTCGAGCACGTACAATCCTCTATATTTGTTTAAAACATGAGCTCTACAATGTATGAACAAACTTGGTAAGGGAATTGAGAAACGTATCTTGGGAAAAATTCTTATTTGTGAGCGGCACTGTGAACAAATTTACTGTTCGATTTTCAATTGAGATTTTGTATCAATTTTGTTGTCACGTTTCTGGCAACGTATTTCGACCAGAGTAATGGGTGCTTTACTTCACTTAATTAAATCTATATAAATTATGAAATATAGTTATAAAAGAATACTAAAAAGTTTTTAGGTATAGATAATTGATATTTTCCAACGGCAGCTTAAGAAACAACTGATAGGACTAGGAAGTCTTATCGATTAACTATTAGTGGCAACTTCATTGGTATTATTCTTAATTTATATATTTATAATAAAAAAAGTTCTAATTTTGTGCCTAATTAAAAACAAAAAAATATCTATAGTATTCACAAAATATCTATATTCATCAGAATTTAAAAGTATAAAGTAGTATGTAGTATAAAGCTTAAAACTTATAAGTCTTTAGGTAAATATTTCTTTAAAAAGCTTTGATGACAAGACAAGATGACAGTTTATAGTGAATCAGGTCTAAAAAATGATAACCGCATATACGCTCTATTCAAATTCACACCTCTTATCTACCCTTAAGTATGATTTTCTGTTATTATATTGGATTGGAAATGTAAATATAGAAATGTTAAAATAATATTAAAAACTAATCTACCTTATCTGTTTTCAATGATTCCAATCGATTGTATGTTTGCTTAAGCACTTGTCCCAACGTTCTTACAGGTTGTCTAAATAAACTTTGTTATCTGTGTATTATGTTAGGATGGAAAGTGAGATATATTGTTTCTCGCCAAATTTTTCTTTTTATTTTTCTATATCAACTGTGTATTAGCCGTGTAGTATCCGTCTGAGGTATAAATTTAAAAAATAAATTGTAAGAATGAATTTATTTAGCTCTCAGAGGTAAATAAATTCGATGTTATTTACTTTTCAATTTATTAAACTTAACGAGACGAGTGAAATAGATGTAGGGATTTATTCACATACAGCTGTCGAATTTATTAAGGTTTTAATAAAGACGCGTCTAAAGACGGGTTAGATGAATGCGAGGCTCTAATATTCCTTGCCTTCGTCTGCGACCGCTGTCGACTCGGAGTTAGGATACCCGTCATATTCTCACCGCAATTTCTCTATTCATATGGATAGTATATGATAGTTTATTTAATAGGATGCGATTTTACTTAATACAGCCTTTGATATTAATATTTACTCATGAATTTCAATTCTATACCGAATATTTACGGTATTATGTCGAAAGCATCATCATCATCATCTGCCTGCTCTTATCACACTCTTAAGTGGGGTCGGCACAACATGTTACAAACATGTTGTCACATGATTTGGCTACGTATTTTACGATCGGCCGCCTGCCTGACGTCTACTTACCTTAGTAGTATTTTACGACACCTCGGTAAAAAAGAGGGTGGTCTATTTTACTCAACCGTATGCCACACGGTGGGTAAACTTACCTTAGTCGCTTTTTACGACACCTCGGTAAGAAATGAGAGTGGTCTATTCTACACAGCCGGATACCACACAGCGGGTCGACTTACCTTAGTCGCCTTTTACGACACCTCGGTAAGAAATGAGGGTGGTATTATTTTATTCAGCCGGATACCATACGGCGTTATGGCTAAAGCATATAGTAAATGATATTTGAAATTGACCTGTTGTAGAGTGAATTTGAAAAGTATGAGGCGCATTATTGTTAGTGAAAGTATTAGTTAATTGCAATTATATTTGTTAAGTTGAAATTGTTTTATTAATAAATGGATGTGACTAACTCATGGTAGTTCTTTATTCTCGTATTTATTTCTTAGAAAAAAAGAATAAATATTTAGATAGCATCAATCTAAAAATGTAATCTAATATAGCTGTATGCATTTTATCGTATAGAAAATACGATTACCATTATTGATATATACTATACAATAATAGAGCAACTATTAAGTTTCTTGTCAGTTGTTCTAAGTGGATGATGACCTTTTGAACTGGTGGTGGAATCATAAAGGCTATTACGTTATTAATTAATACCTAACGAGTTCTCGGTCTTTTGAGAATTCTTTAACCGAATCCTTTTTAGTGCGTCCCGGTCAATATATTGTATTTACTGTGCTTATTGCGTTGTACGTGCGTTTATTTTAAATATCTATAGTGATATATGAAGCTGAAGAGTTTGTTTGTTTAATTGTTTGAACGCGCTAATCTCAAGAACTACTGGGTCGATTTGAAAAAATTCTTTCAGTGTAAGATAGTCTATACGAGGAAGGCTATATATATATATATATATATATATATATATATATATATATATATATATATATATATATATATATATATATATATATGCAGTTAACAAAAGAATAAAATGTAGGGTATTGTCATTTTTAAATATTATCGTATACTGAATCATTTTAATAATGCATAAGCTGGAGTTTTGTCGATAAAATTAATGCATATTGAGCTTTGCACAATCAATTTTCCGGGCTGTTGTTTGAGTATCGGATAAGGGATAAGCAGTTTCGACGAAGTACCGCTACAGCACTTAAAGCGCTCGAAGTGTGATGAATGGCGGTGTCGCAGCTTCGACGCGTACGCGATCTCATACTTCCTCTATGATTGATCGAGTATTATGGGATCAAATTAGTGTGTTATGTTGAAAGCAGGTAAACTCTCAGTTCCTTTGCGACTTTTGTAATTTTTTATTCAGCTTCCCGCGAAACATGTGTCGGACATGGGAGATAGATGAATCGAGTTCTTCTTTTCTATTTTGAGTTACACTTAATACTGAAACTTTTCAGAGTCACGTAGCATTAGCTGCAAATAAGCGGATCTTTAATTCAGAATAAGATACCGATTAACGGTTTTTCTCTTAATTTATGTTTTATTTTGTTTCGTCATTTGTTTTATATCGTCAATCTTCTTTACTTCATTATACATGCATTATTTTATGTTATAGTCATCATCATACCCTTGACCTAAAGTTAACTTACATTATTCGTGCTTTCTGACACCTCGGTAAGAAATAAGGGTGGTCTATTCTACTCAGTCGGATACCTCACGGCGGCATTATTTTATGTTAACGTATAGTAAATTTTGGTCAATATATATAGTATACAATAGAGTATTGATCGGTCACCTCAATATAGAAGGCATTCCTGTGATAGCCGGCAGAATTCATGAATAGTTCCCATTCCCGACCCGAGATCGTAAAGACTCTATACAGTCGTATTATTCTATTTAACGAGAGTATTGTGCTATACTGCATGCTAACTATATGAATAGTTTTGTGGTATTTAAATGTAGAATGATCTTTAAATTACAACGCGTTTGTTTCTGTTGCATAAGTATAAAAGAACATACGAGAACAGACGGGTAGATGAAGTGTAGATCTACGCAAAACAGCACAGATATCTAACACCTAACACAAACCTTGTCGACAGCAACTCTTAAGTAGACTAAATTCACTTAACACAACAGTTCGTCAAACGACAATCAATAACATATTTTGATAAAGGTATTTAATATGCCAATTACTCCATAGTACAGGATCAATAATATATACTCAATCCTATAACTATACATCATTCTCCGGCCTTTATCCCACTCTAAGTGGGGTCGGCACAACATGTTATGAACATATTGTCACAAGATTTGGCTAGGTATTTTACGACCGGTCGCCTGCCTGACCTTAATCGCCTTTTGCTACACCTCGGTAAAAAAGAGGGTGGTCTATTCTACTTAGCCGGATACCACATGGTGGGTCAACTTACCTTAGTCGCTTTTTATGACACCTCGGTTAAAAAATGAGTGTGGCCTATTCTACTCAGCCTGGTACTAACCTTAGTCGCCTTTTACGTCACCTGGGTAAGAAATGAGGGTGTTCCCTAAACAGCTAATAACTAAAACTATGCATAAAAAATAATATTAAAGTTTCGCTGCCATGGAATTTATTTATTTAAAATTTTGCAAACATACATTATATATAGAGAACATTATATATACAGTATATAGTATAAGCTTTTATAAGTAAAATACAATAAAAAGTAACTAAAACCATTAACAGTTTCCTACGATTAAAACTAATTACTAACTACGATTAATTCTTAGGACCTATCACTATCTAAGAGAAATCGCATGACTTTTTTTTTCCAAAGTTACTTAATACTTGTCTTATGGTGTAACAAAACTAACATTGTAAATATCAAATAATGTGAAAATTCTTTTAAATAAAGAGTTTTAACAACCTTATTCCCATAGTCCTTATGATTAAGGTACGTAACCTGTGTTATATGTTGTTATTAAATTTTCAATTCATGTAAATGTAGATATTCCTTAACATTGAGTACGTTCAACAAGTAAATACTTGTACTCAAAACTCCGAATATGAGAAATAAAGCTTTGTTAAGTAAAAGGCACACCAAATGATTTCATAGTTTAATGGCTCCAATTTTATTTAGCTTGATAATAGTGTTCTTAAAAACTGCCAATTAAGTGCTCTAATTAAAATTTATCTTTCACTCTTTATTTAAAGTAAAACGGTATTCAAGATAACCTTTTCCCCTGGGAAAGTAGAACGGACGTAATGTAAGATTTCAAACAATAAATTACTTGGACAATCGCAAGCTGTTTATTACTTACTCTAGAGGGTTGGGCCCAGTTTACTAAGTAATCAAGTCTGTTTATAAAATGAGGTCTTATTATTTTTTCTTTACTACGAGTATATTAAATTAAATAAATTATGTTAAAATGAGTTTATAAAGTTATATACAGCTCCATTTCCTCAGTTATCAAACTTCTTCCCATCAATTTTACATTATTAATCCTGCGGGGCCTTCAATAAAGTTTCTCAAAATATTGAAATAGATTAAATTTCTCGCGAGGTTAAGTAAAATTCATCCAAGAAACTATGAAAATCATAATAAATTTGTTATTTTCTTTTCATTTCTTTAATAACAAAGATACCTTCTTTATCTGATTTTATAAAACAAGATTTTTTCACTATATTTTTCTTAAAATTTCTCTAACAATGTACAGGTGTTTCAGTGATAAGAGTCCACCTTTTTATTGCCAAAGTAAGATTATAACAAGCTTGTTTTTGGGAAGTTTTGTTTTTCCATTTACAAATAAAGTTATTTATAGCATGTACAACCTAATTTTCTTTTAAAATGTATATTATGTATTTTATAAATTGGAGATGAATAATTTGTAAAATATAATGATTAACTGTTTGTAACTGAAAAAATTAATGCTTTTGCTGCTTAAAATTTAAACCCGAGGAACGATAAGCTCCAGAGATTCATGAATGAGTGAATTCATCTTGATATCTGGTGTAGGATTTATTACTGCAGCGCAGTTAGTGCTCATAATATATCATGTGTACAGGCCTTCGTAGTTACATCCTCTGGCACAATAGAAATATTTCCGTATAAATCTTTTAATACCTGCAGAAATTCTAAATTGTGAGACTCTTGTCACATTTTAATTTATATGAATTGAAGTTTAATTCTTTTATTTGCTATTTATGACGAACTTAAGTCTTCTAATAAGAACATAGATGTTTATTTAGAATAAAGTAATTACTCATAACGATTCGTATACATCGGATTTTTTTATATTAAAGGAGTTTATTTATTAGTGTGCTTTAAACTTACGAGTATATGGCTCTGTTTCTATTTTCAAATATTTGTTCCTTTACAATAGTATTACCATCATATGAATTATAATGTATTCTAGTTAATAAACAAACTAACGTCTAGTAAATATACATAGCCTTCTTCTTCTTACTTAAACAACATAATTCTATAATAATTCTTAATAAAACATTATCTGTAAACAATATTATCACTACTTTATAGACCAAAATAATGATTGCTGATCTGAGTTTACTTACTGTTAAATATATTGTTTTTGGAATTACTTTTTGTAGGGTTGTACTATAAACATTAATAATTCAAACAAGTAAGTAAGAAACGTACTTACAAGATTATTACCTCTACGAGAGGTGGTTTTGTAATAACAATCGACCTTAAGATGTAATTTGCGCGGAAACGAGAACTTGAGTACCATAAGAGGTTTAATTTTAATTCTTTTGCTAATTGTCTGCGGCAGTCAACCTAAGGATATCTAACTCGATGGTCGTTAAGAGACCCCTTTATGAATCTGCTAGATAGTGACAAACTCGGGCTATTTCAGCTAGGATATACAAGATTAGAGTATTATTGTAACCGTTTGGAAAGACCAAGTATCGTCCTTTCCAACGCCCCTCGTGTTAAATTAAAACTATTAAAATTAATTTAAATGTTTGTATCCGCCTTTCTTAACTCTAGAACCTTATTACGTTCTCTGGTCTTTTGTTATGACTCCTTGTTGTATAAATGCCACTTCCCTTTTTATATTGGCAATTTATATAATAAAAATAGGAACTGACAGAAGCTTGCGGCTCCTGCTACGCGCCTTGCAAACGTACGTAAGTCGTATGGGGGTTTAGGAATAAGATTCTATAATAAAAAATAAACTTAAAATGATGTTAGTCAATATAGCATCCGTCTAAATCATATTATTCATCATGTTAGAATGGATGTAATATGTGATCGTGGATCTAACCACGCATAGTTTTGTTATATTTCAAATAGATTAGTCAGCGTTTTCAATGAAAAATCGCCGGCGGGTTTACTTTTTCCAACAAATTATGCACTTAAACTTTCGCCAGGAATAACTCTTTCTATTGATGAAAACTGCTTAAAATTCTGTTCTGTACTTTTTGTCATTATCATGACAGGTAGATGTGGTGAAGGACTTTGTTTTATAATGTTTGTATTTGTACTACACTTTCAGTTACAGTTCAATCATGTCGTCATTTTTTACTTCGATTAATTTATTTCATGTTTGTATGCTTTATTTGTTTAGCATCTTACATTAATATTCTAATGTTATGGTAAGAACATAATAATAAAAACTCAACGTGTCATAATGCCAATGAAAATGACCCTTAGCTTTATCGACAATCGTAGTCATTATATTTGGGTATCGGAGAGCCGAATCACATTCAAAAGGAGTGAAGATTATAAAGGATGACCCATTTCGCTTTAACAAATCGCTTTAGCCAGGTGATGTCACGGGCAGGTATTTTAGGATTACATTTGCTAAATCGCTTTTCACTTATATTAATGACATAGAAGTTTTCGAGAAGTAACACGTTGTGGCGGTTAACTCGTAACCGTATTCAATTTTAAAGTTTTAATGAAGTTTCTGTACTTTGATAAGACGGAGGCGAAAGACACAAGAGTGACTGCTTATTTAACTTCATTTGATATCTGTGATAATACTATTATCTGTCATGTTTGGTGAAAGCGTTGATGGCCGAACGGTGATAGCGCATGATACTTGCGACAGCTTCGTTCTTAGTAGTAAACAAAATAATGAACTTATTTGATATTCAGAATATATAATCTGGTTCACGTTGAAGGAAAATATTGTAATGAAAACTGTATATCCCTAGAGAATTCTTGGCATATGCATGACCTGGCAATATGCATTGGAACGAGACAGCGAGTCTTAGATCAAATTTTCATGGAGAGAGAAGGAAAAGGCCTTCGAGCAGTTGGAGTATTGATACCATTTTACTAGTTAGAAATTAAATTCTATTCAAAGTTCAGAAATTTACAGTGCTTTATCTTCAAAGCTTAGTTTTTGCGTCTTTCAATGCAAGTTCAATATAGTGAATTGTATATATGTAATGTATGTTTTCTACAGTACATTAGATAATGTATATTTTCGCAACGTGTTAGCGAAGACATTTATGTTAGGCCCACATAACAAATTGAATATACAAATATATTTTTATGCAGATTATATATAAGTAATTGCCAGACAAACTGAAAGTAGGCTTTTCGGAATATTAGGTCAAGTTGTGTAGCCAAATTATTAACACGTAAAATAAACGTAAACAAATCACTTAAATAATTACTTTGCTAAAAATAAACCATCCCGTTCATCGTATAAATTTCAGGTCCAAGATATTGCAAAACACTACAAGTCTGCACGTATTATCATAAGATAAAAAGAACCAAGGAATGTTCTGATGTGCACACAAATTTTCTGAATTTGTTTGTCTAACGCTTTATCGTCAAAGTTAAATTCAACTTTACCTGTTTGCTCCTCTCTCTGTAATGAAATTTCGCAAATTCGATCTCACTTTATTCAATTTTGGATAGTTTTAATTTTGACATTTTCAAATAATCAACAGTTATCGTTTTAACTTTAATTCGTAAAATTGAATGTTGTATCGATTTATATTTTTAAGTTCCATCATAAACATGGTTTGCATATAATATAGTAGTATTAATAAATACCTACCATAAAAAGTATATAATATGTACCACTTACAACTACTACGTACATGTACTATACTATTCCTAATTTGCGATCATAATAGTTATTACTCGTAACCACCTGGTTCACAAACTACGAGCGTAGTTCCCTGGTTCCCAAAATACAGTTTAAACTAGCTTGGGAGCCAGGGACACAATAATTGTACTTGTGCATTGTTGTGAAAAAAAAATAATAAAAAAAAAATAGTTGCAATATCTGTCACACATAAATCGCACAATCGGCGAGCCGGTCGCTGCTCACTCTCGAGAGTGTACATGGTCACTCCGAGCTTATACGTCTCGGGCGAGACATGGCTATTGACCTCCGCCGAGCGTGTATAGCCGCCATTAGATGACGTTCACCCACATTTAATTTTGTTTTTCAGTCTAGATTCATTTGGAAAGTATATTGTGCATATTGATATTTTCAAAGTTTGGTAAGAAAAGTCAACGTATTAGAAACTGTGCGCATATTTATGTATTGTAACCAAATTCTTGTTTATAAATTAAAATGCGGTCTATAATGCGGCATGTAACGACAACATTGCAATTCTTTATTGTACGAGTATGTAAAGTGGTGAGGAATAAAAAAGGTTTTTTTGAATTACTCGGGTCGGCTCTGTTGTGCTTACTGTTGATTATTCATGTCGATTATTCAGCAAATACGCAAGTTCTGCAAAAGGCAGTGAACATAAGTAGCAGCACAGGATCTTTATTTTTCTTATTTATTATTCATGTGTGTCTTTGCTATACAACAAGTTAATATAATATGCTTTCCACTGCCACCATTTTAAAAATATGTACAATTCAAACATATTATATTTTTCCCACATGGAAAGATCATCACCTCTCATCACATCTCATCATCACGTATAAAGTTGAAAGGGCACAAACAGATTATTAGCATATTGAATCTTATTTAAATTTTCAAAATATCTTTGCTTTTTTAATTAATAATATATTGTATACTAAGCTTTACTTTACTCCAAATGACGCAAGTTGTGAGTCATTGCTATTACGTAGGATACTAAAATCTAGTGAGTACGCCGTGTGGTATCCGGCTGAATAGAATAGTACCACCCTCATTTCTTACTGAGGTGTCGTAAAAGGCGACTAAGGTAAGTCGAACCGCCGTGTGGTATCCGGTTGAGTAGAATTGACCAACCTCATTTCTTACCGAGGTGTCGCAAAAAGTTGACGTCAGGCAGGCGACCGGTCGTAAAAACGCAGTCAAATCATGTCACATGTGCTAACCCCACTTAGAATAGGATAATGGCAGGAGGATGATGACTATAATGTAGTGATTGTGATATACAGGGTGAACGATATGAAGTGTTACCTTTTCAAAAGACTACGATTTTTTAGTTATAACAAATCTTTTATTACTATAAGGGAAATAATGCGAGAAATATAGCAAAATTTTCAAATCAATTCACTTTAACTCGATATGACCACGTTTTGCCTTAACTATAGCCTTAAGTCGGTCAAAAAATGAGTTGCATGCTGCACGAAAGTGATCCTGAGGTATCTTGTGCCATGCACGTACGATTTCTTTCATTAGCGCATCCATACTGGCATATTTTTTAGTCCTCACTTTGCTCTCCAAAATGGACCATATGGAAAAGTCCATATGATTCGCGTCTGGGAAATTCGAAAGTCATTGTGTAGACGAAATGAAATGTGGAACATGATTTACCAGCCATTCTTGGTTCACGCGAGCTTTGTGAGCCGGGGCCGAATCTTGTTGAAATGTCCACGGCCTAATACCGAAGTGTTTGCATGCCCACGGGTCCAATACAGCTTCTAAAACATTTTTTCTATAATAGGCAGCATTTAATTTGATACCAGGCCCAATGAAAACGACTGGAGAGCGTCCATCAGCGGTCACTGCAGCCCACACTATAACTTGTGATGGGAAATTACTTTGGGTGGTCATTCGAAGGCGTAAATTCTCGTTTGTACCTTTGGTCAAGTAAACACAATCGTTTTGAGTGTTCATAAATCGCTCAATTGGAAAAAAATTCTCATCAGAGAAAACATTGTTTGAAAATTGATCATCCTCGTGCAAGCGCAGCAACTGTTTTGCTCTTTCGAGGCAAACTTTTTTTTGCTTCTGTGTAAGATCGCGTGCTTTCTGAAACTTGAAAGGCTTGAAATTTAGCTTATTTTTAAGTATGCGGCAAATGCTATCTTAGTGTATTTTCAATTCTTTAACCATTTGCCCTCCACTTCGACGCGGATTCTGCTCGAGCCGCATCGTCACTTTCCGAATCATAGCACGTGACGTTGCTGTCTTTTTCGGTCCACCACCATAGCATTTGGCAATGCTGCCAGTATCATTACAACGTTTTATGGTGCGATATACAAACATTTTATTCACTTTGAGGTGATTGAGCTCACGCACGATAGCTAGTTGTGATTTTCCAAACAAATATAACGCAATTACACTACTACGTTTGTATTCCATTTCGGATATTTGTCGTTCTACTGACAAGGGATGCAAATGCTTTCGGCAGCTTGTGAACAAGACAATGAATTATCAAAAAAGCAACTGTGACCTTGCCGCGATCAAAACTTTGACAGATATGACCAGTGTGAAGTTAGTAACACTTCATATCGTTCACCCTGTAGATATTATTCAATGACAAGTAGTTAAGTATTAAAATTGTCACAAAGTATACTCCTTGTAGTAAACCGTGATAAAATGTGAAAACGCGTTCCGCTTGCCACATATTTGCAGGTTCAATGAATAAATCGAGCAGGTTATGCGTTTTCTATATTAATTTAGTTGTTATGCAATGTTCAAGGTGTGCAACCTCTTAATATATAGTACAGCTTATACCTATAAAGGTGTAATCTTTTTATCGGCATTTGCAGCAGCGTAATGAATTTTATTTATTTATTTTATTTATGTACCATATAAAAAAATATTGGAAAAACATTATTAGCAAAAAAAAGCGTACAAAGGTCAACTAATATACATATACTTATTGGTTGTCCCTCATATGTACAATACTACACCAATACATGCCACTGTACATATAAAAGGACATTGTAAGTTCGCTCCGAATCTGTAAAAGCTGTTATTAAATTTGAAAAAATCTTATTTTAAATTATAATATTTAATAAGTATTCAAAAATCTATGGCTATGTTACAGTATACGCGTTTAAATGATATTATTATAACTTTATGGGAATACAGTTAAATGTAAGCGTCAAATTTAACGCAACGTCATGTAATTATGGGTTGACAAATTACCATTAATTACAACGATGCCGTCGTGACTAAAACATTGATTAGTGAAATGGGTGCAGGATTGTAGTCCAACATTACGGTCGCATCCAACGATAATTATGTAAATAGCTCGTTCGGGGATGCACATGTCCATTTAACGTCACCTTCCTCTAATGTAGAGATTTTAGTAACGCATACTACACTTTATATATTAGGTAATGATTTAACCTATTCATTATTGCACGTAAGCTAATATGAGTACTAAGACTAAGAATTAATTGAGGGCAAATCAAAATTGATTTAAGCTGCTATGTTTATCATTTATGCCGTGTGGTATCCGGTTGAGTAGAATATACCACCCTCATTTCTTACCGAGGTGTCGTAAAAGCGACTAAGGTAAGTCGACCCGACGTGTTGTATCCTGCTGAGTAGAATAGACCGCCCTCTTTCCTACCGAGGTTTCGTAAAATACGACTAAGATAAGTTGACGTCAGGCAGGCCGCTTGTCGTTAATATGTAGCCAAATCAAGTGACGACAAGTTTATAACATGTTGTGTCGACCCCACTTAGGGTGGGATAAGGGCAGGAGGATGATGATGATGACGTTTATCATTTTTCTTTTAGGTTTTTAGTTACATTATGACGTATAATCAGGTGCAATGTTAGCTAACCTCTGCATGCAAAAAATTAGTATTCTGAAATGCATAAATCTTCTTGCCCGATTGAATAGCGCTTTCAGGACTAAGATGATTTGTCTAATTTAATATCGGTTACCGTGTTAGCCTATTACGTCTGTCTTTTCATTGCGGACTGTTATTCATTCATTTTTGAACTTTATAAACTAGAATGTAACTTATCTTTGCCGAATTCTTTTATCAGTAACAGAATTAACTAGTGTTTGAAAGATGATAAAATTAAACAAAAAAATGCAGCATTGTGTATTTATATAAACTTATTTCACTCGTTTTTGTTAAAAAAAATGTGATATTAATGTTGGACCTTTTTACGAAACGGGTGTATTCTATAGAATGTTAAATATAAGATCGAATAACAATAAGACGATCTTTATTCGACTTTCACATTACACATTACAAATTATTCTTTATACTTAAAAGTAATTTTTAGTATAAAAACTAAATAATTAACGTAACAAACACCAAGTACAGCTGTGTGAAAGGTCGAAAAGGATGGCCATTCAGACTGTTCAGTAGCTCTCCTAGTGTATTATGTTTCATCATAATCTCTAACGTTACAGCCCCTTGTAGGCCATGGCATGGTTATAAGGAGTGTGCACAGCTTCTATTACGAGTATCTAGCGCTCACTCTATCTATGGTCATATCTCAATAGCACTCGCATCGTATTCGAATCCTTCGATCTACTGGAGTTTGGGTTAATATGTGTACCAAAGCTTACTTGGCGTATAAATGATATAAATCCACATTCAATATCACTTTTGTGCCCTCAAATTTACCACCAAATTTATTTATATTTGCGTTAGAGTACACGATTAAGCGGTGATACCGGGCGATTTTTTCGAGAGGGTTACAGGTCAAACCCAGGGCATGCACTAACGAGTTTTTCTACTTATGTTTCGTAGGCGATAGTAGCGTGTAGGTGAAGGAGAACATCGTGAAGAAACCTGCATATATCTAGAGAATTCTAGGGATTTGACTAATCCCTCAATCTACAATTGTAGGTCTCAGCCCCAACACTTCTCTCCAAAACGGTGAGAGGAGGTCTTTGTCAAGTAGTAGGATAGCAATAGTTAATTTTAACACGATTAATTAAATTCGTCGAAAAAAAATCATGAAATCTTCTTTGGGTTTGCTTTTATACCCCTAATTTATAATTGTTTCAGAGACATACTTTATCACATATGGCACAAGCTGTGAGTTATTGTCAGGACGATGATATAGAAGCCATAAGATGTAGTCGTACATGCTATATAATGACTGCAGTAGGTACGCTATTAATATTAATTACCCGAGGCAAACTCCTTGCATCTGGCATATTAATTTTAGTCTCCTCTTATTTGAGCTTTAGTGTATTAAGATTATGAAAATAACAAACTGTTATCCTTTTATAGTTTGACATAAATAATTTATAGAATTAGGCATTACTTTGCGGAGATCCATAATGTAAAAGTAATAAAAAAAATAATTTGCTATTATAGCAAAGATTATATATACATTTGATATAGATTAGGTAAAGAAAATGTACATTAACTTTTTTGGTCCTTGTCTTAAAATACTCACAAATCACAGAAATTGAAAGATGAAGATTCGAAATGACCTACCTTCTTATTTAAAAAAAATTGTAATAAAACTTAATAATAGTAAGATTATTAACATTTTTGGTGGGTGATATTTGCAAATGTATAAATTTTACGAATATCAGACGAACTGTCGCTCGAATCAAATACTGAACAGGAAGAAACTAAAAAGTTTTTTTTTAATATTTGTGTTTATTATAATTAATGACCAGTGTACGGATCTCGTAGCAAGTGCTGATAGGAAAATAAATAATTTGTATTGTACTCTATAATATGTTAGTGTAGTAGACACTGCAGCGATACAACGCGAAATTTCAGCTAGCCCTAGCGAAATGTAGATTGTATACAGTTGGGGTAATTTTTTTGTTTGTTTATATTACTAGCTGTCCTGCTACTCGTTGCTGTTGCTCAGTATGGTTTCGAATTCCCCTCGAAACACAACTCAATAGTTAAAAAAATACTCCAATAGCCACAGACCTGTACAGGAACATCTGCTAGGTAACTTTAAGGATTGTCTGAAAACTTCACTGAAATCGGTGTAGCCATTTCGGAGTCCATAAAGGACATATAGAATAAACATTCATTTTTATATATACGAAGAAGATAAAAATTTGCGTGCTAAAGTGATAGACAAATTTTTATGACAAAAAATTTACGACGGGTCGTTTTAAAATATGACCTCTTATTATTATTATTACTTTTGTAATGAAAACATCCTCGTTAAACATTTAATTACAAAGATAAAATTAAACGAACATAAAATCAGTTACATCCATTATATCCAAGCTTTTAAATTTTCGGTAAAGCGTTTTTAAAGAGAAAAGAACATAAAAATATTTTATCTTAATCAGCAGTCTACGTGGCCAGGTAAGCGATTACGTAATAAAAGGATTTCATGACCGTGGGTTGCAAGTGAAGGAGTATAATCTTGAGAGATAAAAGCGGAAAGGCAAGAGCTTTTTAAAGTAACATTTGCGTTGAAGTATTTCTTTTTAAGAATACTTTTTTAAATTTCCTGAGATTCTTTTTGTTTTAAATAATGAAGTTTCAATGAGAAGGGCTGATTAGATAGAAGAACATAAGATAAAAAATAGATAGATGGGTAGAAATTCTTTAGAATAGAATAGAATAGAACATTATTTATTGCGCCACATAAAATTTAAATATACATTGTAAAGAAAACGATATAATCTTAATGCTAATACAATAAGGCGGCCTTATCGCTAACTAGCGATTTCTTCCAGGCAACCTTGGGCTTTAATTATTTAATTATTGCACACATTACACAAGGTTCATAAGAAAGAAACTTAACTAAAAAAACATTGGGCGTGCAAATGCGGTCTTATTTCTAAAAGAAACATTTGTTAGACAACCTTTTAAAAAAGAAGAAATCTTAATATAAAATAAGCAAGAAGGTATAAATGCATAAAAATTATACCGTTGAATTTAATAGGTAAAAAAAACTTTTTGTAGCTCGTCAAAAGTAACGCGATCAATCATTTCTATTTATCGAATGAATATGAACTCAGTTGTAAGGTGAGCTGAAAAATCTTATTTGTATTACATAAAAAACATGTATAGTAGTTATATTGGTAGGTTAAATTGTGGCTTAAATGAAATGCATAATTAGATATATAGGCTATGTTTTAAGTTTTAAATGACAGTGAGCCAAGTATGTATTCAGAAACGTTTGAAAATTATAACCCTCTTGCCCTTATCCCACTCTAAGTGGGGTCGGCACAACATGTTATAAGCATGAGGTCACATGATTGGACTGCGTTTTTACGACCGGCCGCCTGCCTGACGTCAACTTACCTTTGCCGTATTTTACGACACCTCGGCAAGAGGGTGGTCTATTCTACTAAACCGGATACCATACGGTGAATCAACTTACATTAGTCGCCTTTTACGACACCTCGGTAAGAAATAAGGGTGGTCTATTCTACTTAGCCGGATACCATAAAATTATATACCCTGTGGAATGGAATTAAATAGGAATGCATATTTCAGTTGGAACAGTGAGTTAATTAGTCCCAAGTGTTGAATGACACATACAATTTATTCTGCCAATATGTCGCAAAAATATGTTGTACATTGTTTTCATAATTAGTCTGTAACTTGATTTAAGCGAAGACGCTATTCACCATTGCGCTAGCGAGGTGTTTCACCAATAAGTATATGTAAAGAGAATAATTTTTCAACACTCCGTTGTTTATAATGGCGCTATTTATCACCATCCTAAAGGGTGTGTAATTATTAACGTGATATTCCGGGCTCCGTTTGTTTGCCTACATTTATGCGCGATATTTTCGCCAGTTAGCGTGTGGACAGTAGGTTATTTCGTATGGCGCAGGGATGGCTCCGAATGATTTATCGTTGCGTTGAATATGCATGTCGAGATGAAAAATGACGACAACGCGATAGTTAGTGTGTGTGGATAGATAGGATATGTCGCAGAGCGATTGCGCCCCCCCTCCCGCAACCCTCGCAACTCGCCGTACGTGCCACATTGCGGAAGTCGTTAAGAAGATAAAGCGGTATTCGCAAGATCGCTTAATTCTTTTAAACCTGCATTTATTCTAGTTATGGATAGCTTTTATCTTATTGTTTCTGCATTTCATTGTATACCTGGAAAAAAGTTAATAATATTTTCGTATATAAGCTCTATACTAGTGTGGTATCCGGCTGAGTAGAATAGACCACCCTCATTTCTTACCGAGGTGTCGTGAAATGCGACTAAGGTAAGTTTACACACCGTGTAGTATACGGCTGAGTAGAATAGATCATACTCTTTCTTGCCGAGGTGCCGTAAAATACGACTAAGGTAAGTTGACGTCAGGCTGGTAGAAAAATACGTAGCCAAATCATGTGACAACATGTATGTAACTATTTAGCTGCCAATGTAATTATGATCGGAGATAAGCAATTATATTGTTATTGCTGGTACATCTTATTATTGAAACCCTTTAGTATTTCAAAATGTTGCCAATTTCTTGTATATATTCATTGTAACATCATTATAAGTAACGTTAGTTTTGTTTTTATTTCATATCTGAATTTCTTGCGAATGTTTACTAATTTAAATAAATGTTGCGGGAAAATTACCTTAAAGTATTAAAAGTTTACAGTTCTAATATAAGTTCAAAACCGTGTAAAATACTTGCTGAGACACAGCTAAGTATGTATACATAGCACGAAATATACGGGAAGATAGTTGCAAGAAACAATAGCAAGGAAAGTTTTAGTTAAGCGGGACGGCTAAAACGAAGCTACCGAAACGTTCATTAAAGACCAGCGCACACAATTTTATGGACCAACCTCAAATAAAAAACATTTTTCCTCGGTCGAAGCACAGTTGTTTCTTTTTGCTATCTGATGTTACATTTAAATAAACTCCAGTTACTATTGTGACTGAGGAAGTTAAGTAGTGTAATTGTCTAAAAGTTGTTATGGATTTTCTGATATCGATGTTGTAGTTTAGCTGAATACAATGCAAAATAAATACCTTAATTATAACTTAATTAGTAATTATTTTCAATAATAGTTCATAACGAGCATACGAGAGCGCACACACACACCCCCACACACAAACGTACACACACACACCCACCCACACAAACACACACACAAACACTTAACATGAAAACACAACAGACGCGTCAGTTATAATAGTTGTTTATGTTGATGTATTAGGTTAGATTAGAGAATCACTATTTTTGATCCAGAGGGAGGTAGACACTCGTAGCACAAGTTATCTTAGTACGAGTGTCTACGATATTTGTTAATGGGAATTTTGTATTTTATTATCTATTTTTGAATTTTGTATTTTGTATTTTTTGAAATTTTTTTTGGCTAAATAAAGTTTATTATTATTATTACCTTAGATCTTGATTTCCCTAAATGTTCGTCACTGACTTACTCGAGATCATTTAGCTTTCAAGGTGTTAAGCTGTGGATTGATTTACCAGTATCAATCCGCAAATCTCTTTCGGTATTTAAGTTACAGATTAGAAAATATTTATCTTAAGTAATTATATATTAGTAGCATCTTTTCATCTTTTTATTTTACCAAAATTATTGAATAGATTAAATAGTTCAATTTATATAAACTTTTTTTTCTCTTTATGACCCGTACTCTCTTTTGTCTTCAATTCTTGTCCTTTTCCTTCTATTACTCAAAGGTTGACTGAAAGAGATCGCTTTTAGGGATAACTCGCCTTTATACATGTGTTTTTTTAACTTTTCTTTCTCTTTTCTAAATATATGTATAAAAAGAAATAAATAAAATATTACCTATCGTTATATGTATATTTTTTATTTTGAAACGAATAACATAAGAATTTTTTTCTTGTTTTACGGTTATCTTTGATCTATGTGGCTCACATGTTCCGTCTCCGCTGTCGCTGTGAGATATGTTTTGGGAAGGGTAGCGTGAAAAGATTTTAAACTTATATGGCAACGAACAAACGGGTGTAATATGTAAAATAGGAACCTTTTCACCTTGCACAGATTTTGGCTTAATCGTAGGTATAGTCGTAGGTTTCAGTAGTCAACATATTTTTATTTAGGTTTTACTGATAATGGATTTATATACTTTTATTTGTGAAGATTAACGATGCTCAGAGTAAGAAAATATGACAAAATTATTTGACAATCACATGACTTAAAAACATGTACACACTTACACATATACCCAATTTTCTACTAATTACAAAAGTAATGAAAATATCATTCTAGTTTTACCATTACTGTTATATTATGGAACTTCGCAGTGAGGTCTAATTTTGAAAATTATTTTTATTACGAGCATTTGTGAGATGTCAAATTACCCTCGTACTCGCTCTGGATAACCCTTACATGATCCTAGCTTATTTAAACTTAAACTTTCACCACATCGCAACTTTTTCAAGCAGATTAAAATGGTTTCACTCGTTTTGGTTTTCAGTTTTGCTTTTTTGCAGTATAATTCACATGGATAATTTTGACTCTTCATGGATTATTTAGTATTACCTTCTAACAGAAAATAGAATTGATTTATTTATACGAAAATATTTGTTGTGTTAGTGTTATTAAATCATCTAGAGATACATATATTATATACTTTAATTTGTATGTATACTATCAAGTAAACTTAAATTTATTTCCAAGGGTTTATTAAGGCTTAATTACGGCGTGAGACAAATAATAATTAAAGGCCAGAATTTGTCAGGAAAATATGCAGCGTACGTAGGCAGGGGACTGAAAAGGTATCCAATCTATTTTACTTTGCCAGTTAAAATAGCTTTGGCGCGGCGGCTTTCATTTCAGTATACCTATACATGTTATTGCTACTGAATGACGAAAAATAGATGAATAAAATCCAATTCAATTGTTGCGACCATTGTTTATGACAACCCCTAAAAGGCAATATGCCGGCTGTATGGCATTGAAAAAATAAAGGGATTCAATATTGCAATATTTCAATTTTAATCTCCACAAATATTTGGAAATGTATTGTTTTAACATTAGTGTATAATTTATGGAATAAAATGGCCGTACTCTACTATATTGGTTAAATTAATGATTTACTTTAAAAAACTATATCAGAAAAAGAACCGTGTCAATCTTAAAGATAAAACTTTATTGATGTGGTGATGTTTTATAGAAATTAGATGAATTCTATTTTATGCGAAATTGTTATTATATTTTATATTGAGTATACTCTCTCTTCTCCTTTCCTTTTTTACTTTTCTCTTATAATATGCAGTGAAATATTTATACTTTGCCTAAAAAAGGACAAATTAACTTTTACGAATGCATTGAAAATTACTCTTAGTAAGTGATGATATTGTTTCAGATAGTTATTAGGATTTCGGTAGTGAGACACGTTTGGAATAAATTGAAATACAATTAGGGGCCTTTAACATGGAGTGTTCGCAATTGGATAGGCAGCAGCGTTTAGTGTACCGATGTGAACGCCATCCAAATGAATACACAAAGGCCGGTATGTTGCAAGGTGGCAATGCAGCTGAGCAAATGAATGCCACCAGTCTTTGTGAATTCGATTACTTGTCTTTGCCAAAATTGTTTAGGCCTGTTAAAGATATTTTGGTATTTAATTCCATTGCACATGTCCTTTGTATCCAATTCAGCTTTGGTATGAGACAATCTGCGAACGGATTTCTAGATGCCAAACTGTAACGTGATTTTCGATTTTATATTCTCTATTTCTAAGCAGATATGTATAATTCAGCAATTTCTTCAACTACCAAATATTTTAAACAATTAATCTAACTATACAGTTTTAGGGAAATGCAAATTAAAGGATTTCTTTTAATAAGTTATTGTTTTATTTTGGCTAACTTTAATGCCATAATTGTCAATAGAGCAATGCGTTTTGTTATTGCATACGTGACTAACTGAAATTAAAGATTCGGATATGAATGTGGACTATATTTCTGGTAATTTTTCTATCAGCTTTTCTTACACGATTCTGCATTCACGAATCAGTAAAGCAAATATTCCTGTCGACTAATAAAACGCTGTCCTAAATAATTATTTGGCGTTGATAGTCTGTATGTACACAACAAATGTACTAAACCATTTTCTTAAACATTATTTATTTAAGTTCTTTAAGTTTAATTAAGTTCTGTAAGTCTTGTAAGTTTGTTTAAGTTCTGTAGCACGTACATTTTCTCGTACTGTTATGAAACTTCTATACTGTTTTTACGCTAATAGGTATATTGTTATGAGCTGCATTCAAATGATTATACAATGGACGCTATGTAACTAGTATTATGTAATATTTCGAGCAAAAGATGATTGGTGAATTTGTGGATCTTTACCGTTTTGTGGACCGTATCTGCGTTGTTTTCAACTATTTAGTGAAACTTGATTTTTGGATAAATGAATATTGAAAATAATACTTCAGTATACCTAATAAATTACCGTGGTATTTATTCAATTAGATTTTCGTCGTAGATTGCACTGAATTTAGCCATATGTATTTATTCCTGATATTTATTGCTTTTACGATTGCGGTGAGAGTATAAAACTCTCGAACTATTTCTCGCAATTTCAATTGCACTGTTCTTTTCATTAAGCTTTAATATGTGAGGCTTATGTATATTCGATCAATCGGAAAATATTTTGTAGGAAAATATCATACTTAATTCTAATTTTTTCCACCAAATTGTGTCAAATTAAAACCATTCGAGCCTGAAATACCGTATCCAGAATCTGATCAGTCTTTATGCTTTATGCTTAAATTGCTACATATATTCTCTATTTAAAGTATTCCTGTAAAGTGTTAGTAACTTCTGTACAATTATAGAGCATCTTACTATATATTGTCAATTGTAGAATCGACAATATTAAACACGCGGAAAACGGATTCCAGGATCGCGAATATAACAAAATTGCTTTTAGTAAGTGATGGTATTGTTTTTGCCAGTTATTGCAGTTCCGTGAGCGAGACACGTTTGGAATAAATTAAACTGTAATTTGGGCCTTTAATATGGAGAGTGTTACGTTATTGGATATGTAGCGGCTGCTGCGGCTATATGACTGGCATTCGAATGAGTATACAAAGGATTGGCTGCAGTGAGCCATCAGTAATGCAGCGATGATTAGTTGCAACTTTTTTATTTTATTTTCTAATACACATATATTTCAAAATATAATGTTATAGTTTAAGGTCAGCTCTTATATTTTATCAAATTTAAGAACTACACACCGAATTATATGTCGAAGCAAACAACTTTGACTCAAAATATATTAAACAATGTTTTTTTTATTCGTTATATAATTTTGATTTGGTATATCCCATTAGACAAGCAAATACATATTCTTCTGCCCTTATCCCACTCTAAGTGTGGGTCGGCACAACATCTTTTAAAGAAGTTTGTACATGATTTGGTTAGGTATTTTACAACCGGCCACCTGTCTTACCTCAACTTACCTTCGTTGCCTTTTACGAAACCTTGGTAAGAAATGTGGGTGGTCTATACTACTCAGCCGGATACCACACGCCAGGTCAAATCACCTTAGTCGCCTTTTACGACTCCTCGGTAAGAAATGAGGGTGGTCTATTGTACTCACCCTGATATCACATGGCAGGTTAGACAAAAAAAAACACACATGAAGAATCAGTTAAATTTTTAATCGACAAAAAGATATATTTTAATGATGATCATGATTACAAATGTGTGCAATTTAATGTACATTAAAAAAAATATTTAATTTAATTTACAATTAAATAAATATTGTTAATTTCTATTTAAAGTAATAACCTAGGCTAAGTAATTTTGTAACTAACACTATGGACACGACGTCTGAAATAAAGTAGATAATAAAAAAATAAACTACTAAGGAAAAAAATATGATTTAAGACGCATATGTTTAAAAATATTATAGTTAATCATATGATATCGTTTCAGAACAAAAAAAGGTTCATACACATCGGTCTTAATTAATAAATTAATTGATTACACGTCATATGTATTGCATAGAACACTGCATGATTGGTTTTTATAGCTGTATGGAATTAAAGACCATTAGATTCTGCTTAAGAGTAACTCAATTCGTGTGATTTCTCTAAAAATGCCATCACAAAACCAAACTTATGTAGGCGTTCTAGTGGCAGTTTTATATATTTGCAGGTGCGACACAAGTGACGCAACATACATATTCATGTTCTCCATATATGCCGTGGCTATGACAGAATTTTATTCATAGTAAGCTAAAATTTCACCATTTTGTTTGAATAATTAAGTACAATCAGTTTTTAACGATTAAGCTCTGTTATGTGTCGATATGTTATGTTTTTTTTTTATTTAAACCAAAGAAACACAATTATAACAAAAAATACAAACCTAAAACCAAAGAGGTTTGTCTGGTATGTTGGTGACATAGTTAGAGCGACCGCGGCTGTACTGTAAAACTTGTTATAGGATTTTTTTACTAAAATAACATTGCAGTACAAATCTATATATTTGTATATACCGAAACACAGAAGCATTTTCATAACTACCAAGATAAAATAATATATGTATGACTATTATTGATAATTAATAAATTGAATTTAATAATATTCTATTTTTGCGTCAATCTCTAAAGAACATAAGAAGCAAAAGTATATATGCAAAACTTATTATTAAAGATCTTGATATAGTCCATTTGTAAATCTTTTCATTGTGATTATATTATTAATTTTATACAGATCCGTTATCTTGTCATAATCGACACTAAGATAAACTAAAGTAAGTCTGCTAATGAAGTGCCTTTGAAACAGATCGCCGCAGAAAAATTTACAAAATGAGCTTTTAGCGTTGCACCGACTCGCCGGTGTTCATAATATTAACTTGTGCACGCGGCTCCATAAATTGATTAAGCCGCTGGAGTACTAGTACTACGTGCCTTATTTTTTAATGCTTCTGTGGAAGCTTATCATTTGCGGATATTACTTTCCCGTCATTACTTCTGTCCTCTTTTATTTGAGAGTCACGTTTTTGCACTTGATTTTAATTTGCAACCAAAGAGATCTGGATAACGAGGATACACTTTCAAATTTCATTCGTAAGCGTAGAAAACAGGGCACAATCGTTTGCTAAAATAATTATAGAACATATTTCTATTGAATATTAAAAACACTTCTGGTATCGAACGTCCAAGTTTCAAGAACTGGGTAAAAGATAAAAAACAGTTTGACTTTTTGTACGTCTCTCACCTTTTATAAAGTTGAAAAGAGAAAAATGAATAGTAAGTTGAAGAAAATTTTTAACCGTTCCGTATTCGGAATTGCATAACTTTAAAACTTAGTATGACGTTATTTTATATGACATAATTTTAACGTATTAATACTTTTAAGTATTTGGTACGTGATGTCAAAATTAATACATACCAAATGCGTAGTTATCCTATATAGTGTATTATCTATGTGCGTAGTTACGTATTACCAACATCTGAACACAATATTGAATAAACAAAGTTTTGATTAAATATGGATTTCTTTAATTAGTTAAATATTGAACTGTTTTTTTTTCATATTGTGTAAAGGCTTTTGTTTTTAAATTGAGAAACAAAGAAATGTTGAAAATAAAATAATCCTCAATAACCAAAATTAACCTGAATAATCAAAATTCAAAAGCGTCCTTAATGCATTCTTTAGCCATAACCACTTAATTAATAAATTTTAAAAATAACTAGATAATTGGAACTGTGACGCCATTTTATATTTTTTGATTCTTTTAACTGGCTGTTCTTATTAAACAGCACATTTTCGGTTCATATTAAAAGACATATATTTAAATATTCTATAATAATAATTGATAATTTATTTATTTTTCGTTACATACATAAATGCTACAAAACGAAAGGTTAGGACCTTCTTTTAGGTAAGTGAAAAAACACCTGTGTCAGAAGGCCCAATCCCAATCTATCTTTATCAAGTTATAAAATAAATGAAAATATTTAAACCAAATCATAATAATTAATTTATAATCGTTAACTAAACTTCTGAAACTACATATATATGTTAAATAATTCAAATTTATTTTGCATGGTCAGGTTTAACTTCATTTTTATTTAACTTTGTTGGAAGTCGTTTCTAAGATTATAGTAGAGTGCATTGTAGGAGCAATACAATTTGCATATTTTAAAAATTAAGGAAGAATATTAAGAGGGTATATTATCACAAGGCGAATTTTATTCTTTACATAGCTCGGAGACAAAAGTTTTCGTAAAGATACGAAAAAGATGGACAAAAAGATTTGAGTTACATATTGCTTTATTTGATTTTTTTATGTCAGGAAAACCCATTATGGGTTCATCACCGCCTGACGGGGACAAGCGGCGAGTATGCCAGATTCGCACCGTCTAAAAACCTGACAGTGCTCCACCAATTTGCTGGTGGCGGGGACAGGGTACCGTTGGACACATTGTCCCCATCCCCGCCAATAGCAACTTAATTTGATATTGTACCTAACAATGTTTACTAATTTGGAACGCTTCAATAGCTCAGACCGTGGCAATCTAAACCTGGTGAGCTAGGATTAGTGAACTTTTCGAGTTTATAGGATACATTTTTCAACTGACTTGTATAGACGTATGTAGATGTGACATATGTAGACGTGACTACGTATTCATAACTCAAATCATAAATGTTAGCTATTGGCGCTAGGAATAAAAACCTTGACGCTATATAAATTCGTAAATCCTCTGAGTGATTGTACTGATTCTGTTAAGCTATGTAATGCTCAACTTTTAAATCCAATAAAATCTGTAAACTGATTTAGATTGTTGGGAATGTATTCGTGTACAAGATAGTACGAATGTGAATGGTAAACAGTGTACCAGTGTTTTGGCAAATTCTTGACAACAACTGACTGCGATATCCGAATGTTTTGCTATAGTTATCTGTCATAATGTTGCCAAATTAAAATATTTCACAAATGGAAATTAAGCAATACAGTGTGTATTTTAACAATTAGAATGCTGTTGTTTTAACTATTATAAACCTATATTACTCTACAATGTAGCGACAAAATATAAGTAAATAACTAAATCAATTCAAATGAGAAGTCTTGTCTATTTATTCAAGACCCAAATATTAAAGATAATAATACAATGTAGTATTTCTCGCTCGCGGCGCCAATTTGGTTCAGATGAAATACGATTTAATGGATTTAGACCACCATGGAATTATGAAGATAAATCTAATCCGGAATAATAGTTTATAATATAGATCATTTATTAAAAATGCAACTTAGTTATTTATATGTTAATGTACTAAATTGGGGAACGTGGCGCATTTGAGTAATTGAATTTAAGGTAAACAAAATATACCTAGTAGTTAAACCTGGACCTTAATTTTAAGATCTTTTAAATATATTAAACTGGTAGGAAAATATTGTCCTATTTGTTTCTCAACATTGTATATTATTTATTTATTCGTAGTAATAGTAATATAAGATAAACTGCGCTATTTTCGCCCGTATACAGCATCAGTTTCTGAACGAATGCCAAATGTTGCCATAGTGTTTCATCATAAATTGAATATGATTTGACGTTATGCGAATATTAAATATTAAAAACAATTTGAAACAGTGCTCTAGTTTGATATATATTCATTATTATCGTTTCGCGTTGCTTAATGTTTAACAACCTCTTTTGAGAGATACGGTTTTGATAATGATTTTCGAGTTTTTCAACAGGTGAATATCAAGCTTCAATTAACATCTTAATATTATAAATCTTTTAATAAAAATAGTCATAAAGTACAGTGTATTTTATGACTATTTTTTTTAGAAGTTTATTTTCTCGAATAAAATGTTCATCATTTACCAAATACAAATTAAATTTTATTCTATTTTATGTTTTTTATATAATTAAATAAGCTTTTTAATAGTAGAAGAAAATAAAAGTCATCTATCGTTTTAACGGACAAATACGAATAGTTTACGACCGTGGGGTGAACCTAATGCAATTGTTTTATAAATTTAAGTGGTATTTTATCGCCTGGACGGCCGTCTAGACTTTTCATGATATAGAATAAAAGGGATACTTGTTTAGTGCCTTTAGCTTTTGAAGTATTCATGACTATTGTTACGTGACACCATCGCGACCAGTTTATAGATAAACTAGCTGACCGGACCAAAGTTGTTTTGCCATATTAATTATTTTTAATGCATGATTTTTGAATTACTTAACGCACGCCAAGAAAGCTTTAAATTTTGCCGTTTTCGCGATAATATTTATTGCTGCTCCCCTCCTATTCACTTTAGCGTGATGTTATATAGTTAATAGCCTTTATCGATAAATGACTATCTAGCAATCAGAGAATTTTTCAAATCAGTCCAGTAGTTCCTGAGATTAGCGCGTTCAAGCAAACAAACTCTTCAGTTTTACATATTAATGTTCTACAACTTTCTGTACAAAATGCCAAAATAGGTCGGTAAACTACTTTAAAATTATATTTTGTCCTAAATATGAAAAAGGTGCTTCCATTACCATCCTAATGCTTATGCTTTTTTTTAATAATTATGCTTTATATTAATAGGAAAAGGTTTATTTTTTAATTAATAGGCATTAATTTGATAGAAAAATTGAATCTTAGACCCGCAACGCTCCTCCAATTGGCAGTTTGACAGTTTACACATATTCCAGGAGTTCATTAATCATATGCAGGTCAGGTATTTGGATTTCTAATTATAATATTCCATTAACTCATAAGCAATCAGATAAATTAACAAAGCATAATAATTCCTATTGATTTAGGTGTAATTACATGAACATTGAATGAGTCTTTTTGGGTAGCGTTTCATTGTTATGTTATATTGTAAATTTACGTTATAAAAACTCTTTATTGCAAATTAAATACAGGAAATATAAGACAAAAGAAATAAAAATTAATAGGAATACATACAGAAGTACAAAGGCGGTCTTATCACTAAGTGATATTATGTTACTTTTCACAAAATATAGTTACGATATCTTCTTTTCTTTACCAGAAATCTTAGAAAAACTAATAAAAATAGGCGAAACCTAAAGGAATTTAACTGGAATCAGTTGAATTAGAATATAACCCGGGAGAGCAAGGAGCTTCTAAATTATATTAAAATAAATTAGCCTATTGAATTCTGACCCTATAAAGGTCATCTATAAAACTATTTTTAGTCTTTAGGATTTAATAGTAAATATAATATACTCCATTATATATTTTATGTAAATATATAGTGGAGTATATACGCCGTGTGGTATCCGGCTGAATAGAATAGTACCAACCTCATTTCTTACCGAGGTGTCGTAAAAGGCGACTAAGGTAAGTCGACCCGCCGTGTGGTATCCGGCTGAGTAGAATAGACCAACCTCATTTCTTACCGAGGTGTCGTAAAATGTGACTAAGGTAAGTTGACCAACCGTGTGGTATCCGGTTTAGTAGAATAGACCACCCTCTTTCTTACCGAGGTGTCGTGAAATACGACAGAGCTAAGTTGACGTCAGGCAGGCGGCCGGTCGTAAAAACGCAGCTAAATCATGTAACAACGTGTTTATAACATGTTGTGCCGACTCGACTTAGAGTGGGATAAGGGCAGGAAGATGATGATATAGTGGAGTATATATTATATTAAAAGTAAAAATTTTAATAAAAATTTTGTATTAAGGATGGTTAATAAATGTTTTGTAATGCAAGTTCCTTTCCACAATCAAAACTTTGCACTAAGTAACTGAATATAAGATAAGAAAACCGTATTGAATCTGCGAACCGCAATAATTATAAAGTTTGTTGTTTAGGTACTGTGGTTGACTTAGGAAAGGTAATGTAGGCTCTACGAACTTGCAATTAATGTTACGTAATAGATTACCTGCTCATTTGTGATTAGTCTTGTTTGAACGTTAATATTTAGCAGAAATCCCATAAAAGTATATTTAAATATGTTTTCATCTCCAAAACAGTTAAAACGCGTAATCCTTAACAATAGTTTGTATATACAAATCACGTAAACGCGTAATCGTATATACAAATCTCAAACATGTGTCATTGATATTTCCATACAAAAACGAACCCAATTGATAATAATTTTGGTAAATCTATTGTAATTTCAAATTCTGTTTCACAAATAAAAGCGCACACCATATGATAGTGTGTAATTAATTGCGACGAATATTATTTTCAATTCCAGTAGACAAGGCCATTGTATGACGTTATATTAACACATTCACGGTAGTCGATAATGGTATGCCAACTTTCCCTCCAAAAACCGAGAGGAGAGGTCTATTCTCAGCAGTGGGATAGTAACAGGCCGCTACTTAATTACTTTACTATTATATGTGAGCTAGCTGGTAGTTAGTATTACTAAAAAAAATTATACTTTTTAACAATTCAGAAAGGGTTACAATTAAATGTAGAAAAACGTAACGATCCCGGAATGTCCAAATGCATCTAATTAAATGACTTTTATTAAGCGCCTCCTTTTCAGAAATAAAATAGAAAGTCTATCTTACATGGAATTCAGCTACCTATCAATGCTTAATTTTAATTAAATTCATTGTTGATCGTGACAGTGGCGTATCTCATTAGTAGTCAAAGATGAAATAGATTAATGGATTATCCTATCGTTCCTACTAATATTCATCATCCTCCTGCCCTTATCCCACTCTAAGTGGGGTCGGCACAACATGTTTTAAACATGCAGTCACATGATTTGGCTGCGTTTTTACGACCGGCCGCCTGCCTGACGTCTACTTACCTAAGTCACCTTTTACGACACCTCGGTAAGAAATGAGGGTGGTCAATTCTACTCAGCCGGATACCACATGGCCTTCCTACTAATATTATAAATGCGAATGTTTGTGAGTATGGATGTATCTTTGTTACTCCTGCACGGCGAATCCGCAGAATCAATATCGATATTGTTGTCCTGTTAATTCTACAGGAATAGGATGACATTGAAAACAGTGTTTAGCCAAGAGAATAGTATATATTTTTTATATTTATGTGTTTTGACCCGCACAACTTTATATTGCTTTTGCAGTTTACAAAATTAAATATTAAGTTATGGTGTTTAATAATTTAAATTTGTTGTTTGCTTTAAGTTTTCAAATTTATCAACTTCAAATCTATATAATATTTACTCACTACACTCAATTCTGTATAATCTTTGTACAGCAAAAATAATATAGTTTTGTACATACAATTGTACAATATACAAACAGTATTGACAAATTAGTATAAATATATTTCTGATTTACATTGACTTAAATATAAAATTTTGTAAAGTTTAATCCAATTCAGCGGAGTCGACATCGTTGTTGACAACGATTCTGTAATCTCTTAGAAGATATTGTTAGTAGTTCGGCGTATTGAAATTGTTACGATGACTGCGTCTTCGTTCGAACAATATCAATTAAAGCCGCACGACGTGCCTACGATAAGGGAAAGGAACGTGGCCTTCTCGTCCGCAACCCCACCCCCCTACCCTTTCCCCCCGAACTTATACTGCAATTTTCAAAATATGAAACGTGATATTGCCTAAACAGCCACTTATGTAAAGAGAATCGTGCGCCACCTACTGTTTACTGTGCATAATTAGGATCACCCCTATTGAGTTACGGCATCGGAGCAATTTCCGCAATTTAAGAAACTAAGACACTTGGCGAATCTATAAAATATCTAAGAATAACAATCAAAATCAGAATTTTAATTATTTCATATTAAATAACAGAATTAAGAATTTAGAAAAGTCGAGATATGCAAAATAAAAATTATAGCCATTCATCATTATAATTAGAAAGAATGAAAATCATGCTACCAAAGAAGTGTTAAATGTGAATGTGGATTGATATCCTCGTATGACTATAAGGAGGCCAAAAAAGATATATATGGAATGTGTGAATTATGACGTCCATATAAAAGGAGTAAAAGCACCAGAGTTAATGAATGATAGGAGAGAATGGAAGCGAAAAACATGTGCCGAACCCACTTAGAGTGGAATAAGGGAATGATGCTATTTGACACGCAACTAGATTTAATTAGGGCAGCAGTCAGGCGCAATCCGCTAAAAGTCGCACGAAGGTAAAACAAATCGTAAAGATTATAATCAAGTGTATGTGTTAATAATTGACTGATGCGATATCCGATTCTCCGCAATGGGGAGGAAATAAAACGGCTTAAAGTATCTAATATTGGTCATCCATTCCGGTTACCAACTTTAATCATATAACGCGGTTATCTTATCCTCGCTGTCGCATCCAAGCGTACCACCTTTTGTTTTAGTAATTAAACACTAATGAAAAATTAATTCATGGCTGCACAAACAATTTCCCGATACTACCACCTGGTGATCCTTAATTTCTAGTGACACTTTCCTTAATCGACGACAAATTATATAAATATTTACCTTTATATATCTAAGCATTATCCATAATAATGCAATAAGCATATTATTTATTCATTAGAATAAATATTATTTCAACCTATATTTTTATAAGTTCATCGAATATCATAAGTATTGTTATATAATTAAATAAATATTTGAAAAGTATATTATATTCACTATATCAAGTTTCGAACGTCGTAACGAGTAACGTACTAAAAAGATGTGGTATAATTGAACTAAATCCAATCAAATTAAACTATATATTGTTTTGTTACGGGTGACAATAAAAATAAAAATATATAAATTCATATCATCATAATACATATAATATTAAACTATACTGATATATTATAATTAATACCGTTGCCGGCTGAGTTGAATAGACCACCGTCTTTTCTTACTGAGGTTTCGTAAAAGGCGACTAAGGCAAGTTAATCCACCGTGTGGTATCCGGTTGAGTAGAATAGATCACCGTGTTTCTTACCGAGGTGTCGTAAAATACGACTAAGATAAGTTGAGGTCAGGCAGGCGGCCGATCGTAAAATATGTAGTCTAATTAAGTGACAACATGTTTATAACATGTTCTGTCGACCCCGTTGGTGTTACGATAAGGGCAGGAGGATCATGTCTCATATATAAAAATTAGTAAAAGAAATATGCATATAAAATGAGTCAATATGTGATGTATAAACTTAAATAGCTTAGATAATTTACTACAATAATTTAATAATATGAAACTTTGAAATGTCTATATGACTATCTACTCGTATAGGAAGTGACAGTATAATTTTGATTCCATTAATCAAGTTCAAACGGCTGCCGGACGAACATGCGTTGTTATCATTTAAGATTTTGGTCCGAACAAGGGTCTTCGCTTGACTTAATTAACTTCTATAATTGGCCTTCGTAGAGTCTGGGAATATCTCAGGCGTTGTAACTAGATATCGTTGTCGTTTGTTACTCTGCTTTTCAGTAATCGGTTACCGTAGGTTGAAATATTCTATTGTACATACTGACATGTCTCTTTTGTAGCCGGGCTATGCAATATATTTTTTTACATCAATTTTATGTTATATTTACGTACGAATATGTTATTTACACTTCACGCGATTATTTTTTTGGCATAATATCGAAAAATTGCTCTTCAATAAAACTCTACCATTATCAAAAATGTATTTGCGAAAAAGGTGATTTTATCTATAACTTAGTCTTTGTTAGTCCTATACAATATATTTTTTGGTTTTATTTTAGAGATAATGTGGTAGCGCTCATTGCTTTGCTAATTTTCTAAATGAAGCTGATTATAATCGAAGTGACTCAATCTCGAATTTACTTTTAAAAGCACGTAATTTACATAACATGCATATTAATTTTTGTTGCATATTTTCTCGTTCAACGTTGAATCCTAAGGGATTTCTTTTAATATTTATGAAGACCCGAACAGCCAACAACTTTAAATGCGATATTAGCATAGTATCGAAATATCAAGAATATTTGTTAAAAATAGTTATAAATGGACTTTAATGGAAGATTCTGTACTATTTTACGGTGTTTAATTTATGAAACATATGATGGTATAAAAAATATTTTTTTTTCATTCAGTGTTATATAAATAAATAGAATGATGAGTTATGTGGTATCAGTTCGCTAGACTGGCATCTTAACGATGATGACATATAGGTCGCATCTTTAGATGATTTCAGTCTATATGTATATTAATACAGGGTATAAGATTCTATAATTAAATTTCACAAACAATTTTAGCTTAACAATTACAGCAGTTAAAAAAACTGTTAAAGGGAGACTGATTCAAAAGCTTACTATACTGTTGAGGATTATTTAGATGATAAGATTGCGTGGATACAGCTACTGTCTGACCCTGTACAAGATAGTAATGAATTAATGTAACTAGTTATAAGTAATATTTTGAAAAGAACAACCGCCGAGTTTCTTGCTGGCTCTTCTCAGTAGGAACAGCTTTTCGAACTAGCAGTAAAATTGACGATTCGAAAGCACTTGGTTACAAGTTAACTTGAATAAAGAAAGAAGAAATTAATATAACTATAATTGGCAGATGGTTTCGTGTCCATTGCTGTAGTTCTATTCATTAGTTATACAGACCCAGCTGGTAAAAATACTATTTCTATTACCGTGTGTTAGCAACAGATTGTTAGTTGTCAGTTAGTCAGTTATAGTGTATAGTACTTTTTCCCCTAAATTCTTTCTTTTGCAGACCTGATGAATACATTTTTTAAACTTGAGAAATAGATGACAGTGTTATGATAAAAGCAGTAAAATACGAATTGTACGTTTAGCGTACACATACCATTTGTTTTAGCAATATTTCCCAAAGGAAATGACGTACAGAGTTTTCCCGATACACCCAGTGATGATTAATTAAGTATCTTTGCGAGAAAGATGTGATTGGTTGAAATTGATATTTTTATTACTGCTTGTATTTAAAATGCAGCTGGCAATATTGCGTGCACTTCTATAAAATATATCATTTCTTCTATGACTATTTCATGTCTGTCGGATGATGATAACAATCTTTGAATGTAATATGAAAATAATATATTGCAAATCTGGGTCAATCACATTTATATACGCTTCATGTCTAAAACTTGTCAGAAACTTCTCTAATATGTTCTCATTGGTTTCTAGTCTTCCACAAAACTTCGTTCCTGTCTCGACGGGTGCCTAACCGAGTTACGAACTCCGCATTGCTGCCGATGCGTATTAAATCTTTATCACCCTCATAAAGTCAAAAATTTTACTCGTCTTATTCACCACAATTTCTAATTAACAAATTGATAATTGAAAAACTGGGACAGCTAGTAAATTCAGGAGGTGAAATGCGAAAATTATTTTTCTGGGAGCAGCAATTTTTCATTGTTCTTATTTAATATTACCGCGTGAAGCCCTAAGAATTGCAGCTTCAATTTTTATTCCGAGCAAAAGGTTTTGTCATTTTAATTCAAAAAAACTCAATTACTCGGTGTTGTAAAAACCTACTTTAATAAATGCTCTAAATAAGTCTAAATAAATAGCGGAGGAATTGTTTTAAGGATATTTAAAAAATATATTGCAACCATTTTAGGGTGTGATCAAGCGATCGTTTAAATTTTCTAAAGTTATTTACTTTTAATGTCATAAATTTAACATCAATCTATTTTAATACTCAATAAGCCTGTTCAATTATGAGTGAAAACTGTTGATGTTCATGAATAATAAAGCCTGTAAAATGTAAACTATACTACTAATACATTGGTCAGTTTTGTTTAGATAACCATCGATACATGTGAACCCTTACTAATAAAATTATATCAGTTTCAACTTTTGCAGCAAACCATTAATTTAATCAAATAGAATATTTGCATTTCAAATAACTTGACTTTGTTCAGTAAATAACTTTAAATAATAATGTTATAAATGTTCTTATCGTTAAAGGCACTTTTTACGTTGGAATTAATATCAGCAGCTGATTGCGTTAGTACTATTAAAACGCACTTTGACATCGAACGGCGTCGGGCAAACGACCGACCTTTGTATAACGAAGTTAATGGCTAACAATTCAAAGTCTGGGTTCTAATTTTATCGGTTTCAGAATTTCCTTGTCCCTATATAAATGGAAATCAGTTAGGTAATTTATGATACGTAAATTCAGATATGTTGTACCTTGACATGATTGTCAAGATGCCGGTTTTTTTAAAGGTTACTAGCAATTTACAAATGGTAAACTTGTTAACCCCTTCAACTAAGTTAAATGCTTATGTTTGGAGAGGGTACACGTCGGTATTATAATGGCTGGGATTCGAACCCACGACCTCGCGATCACAAGTTCGTTACTTTAAACATTCCGCTATCGCTGCTTCGATTATTCTCTTCGGTATGAAAATTATTAATAATATGAATTCTATTTATAATGTTTATTAATAATATAAATTCTATTTATAATTGAAAACATCTAAATAATTCATCGTTATCTATTCATTATTAGTTTAATTATAATATTAAAGTTCTTTTTTGTAAAAATATTGTCTAACTGTTTGAGAAACGAAATAGTTTTTCCCTTGTTACTAACGGTGTATAAGCGAAATAAGTCTCGAGGGTAGGGTTTAGACCTCGACGATGCTTACAAGTTTCACAAAATACGAATGTTTTAATGTTAATGAGGCATAACGAATCCGAGAATAACTTCAACAAATTTATAGTAAAAGTTAAGGAATTAAGCTAATTTGAAATTAAGTTATATTTTTATCTTGGTCTAAACATCTATAATTCTACGATTAGATGTAGATCTACATATCTTCTACAAGGAATCTTTAGGGGTAAGCCATACATACATTTGAAGCCTCTGGTTAATAGATAAGAGGGAGAAATGGCGTCCCATAAGGAGAAACAAATAAGTAACTTAGATATTTCAGATGTATCCTCTCAAGTAAGCGACGTATTCCGCGTCCTGCGAAGGTATTTGCAGTTCTACAACTACACGATTATTTTTACAAACGGCTTGAAGTACGAGAAGAGACGTTTTGCTAGTCAATAGTAATAACTCTATCATACCAATAATGCTGTTACCAGTAAGGTTATTGTAGGTTATTTGAATTGGTCAGTCAGCTAGTTCGATTTGCTCCGTCAACTGAAGTCGATGACTTAAAAATTATCACTTCCATTTAACAACTCCGCCGTGTGGTATCCGGCTGAGTAGAATAGACCTCACTCTTTCTTACCGAGGTGTCGTAAAATACGACAGAGGTAAGTTGACGTCAGGCAGGCGGCCGGTCGTAAAAACGCAGCCAAATCATGTGACAGCATGTTTATAACATGTTGTACCGACCCTGTTGTATCTGTTGCCTGTACCCTGTTATTGTATCTGAAAGCCCAACTTTTAATAGTATACTAATCTACCTACGGGGTCTACCCAAACTGGCTTAGCACGGATAGTAGAATATTAACGTTTTCCTATAACTCCTAAGATGTTAATTTAAATTAGAAGTTAGTACAGGTTATCCTTCTAAATAAAACATTCATCCAGCTATCGTTGACTTTTGTAGAAAAGAGGAATAATCACACCTAACATTTATTTGTTATATCTCAAAGGGATTAGACAGCATTTTCGATGAAATTTCCCAAGCGGCTTAAATTTTTCTGACATTTTTATTAATTATCATCATACTTTAACCAATTTACACACAACCTTAAAAAATTAAAAACCCAAACGTCCAAATAAATCACTCTGTTTAAAGGAGCAAACTAATACGTTTAGTAGTTTTTAGATTTAGTTTATACCCAGTCAGACACATCAGGTACACAACATGTAAGAAAGGAATTGACCGTGCGTGCTATTCTAATTCTATAGTACTATATGTTATATTCTAATTGTTAATAATTTTCTATTGCACACAACATTTTATTTCAAATAACATTGTATTAAAATATACACTTAATTAAAAAAATCAATTTTTTTTTATAATACATAGCAAATACACAAGCCATAACCGTCTTCTACATTGACAAAAAAGAAAATAGCGTTGTTGTTATAGACAAAGAGTTTCGTTTTCATTCATCCTGTAATTAAATTTCGCGCACTTATTACATATTCAATACATTTCGAATTAAAGGAAGCTTACGTTATATTGTCTCATTATTATTTATGGAGTAGAAATTAGTTTCTCATATAAAATAAGCTGCTTATCTTACGTATTCATTGTTTAATCAGTTATGGCCACTTATCTTTGTTAATAACCAGTTAAGAAATACGAAAGAGCCAGCAAGCAAAGAGCAGAGACAGCCACTTATAAAAGGGGTTATAGTAAGCATACAAAAAGCTGTGATAACCCTGCGGTGAAACCATGCGACTCTCGAGGAAGTCAGTTCAAATCCGGGCAGACACCAATGACGTTTTCTAAAACTTATGTGTCTTATTGACATTTGCACGCACGCTTTTTGGTAAAAGAAAACATTGTGAGGAAGTCTCTCTTCGTTATCGTTCCCTCATTACTGAGGATCGTGACTCTTAGTCAAATTATCAACTGCCCGTTTCCAGGAGTTGCGATCGGCAGCTCGATATAGTGCGGTGCTGATGGGTATATCCAGTTGTTCGGATATTTGGTCTGCCCATCGTTTCGGACTTCGACCTCTGGGTCTCTTTCCCTCTACTTTTCCTGTCACCATCAGTCGCTCCAAATTGTCGCTAGACCTACGAGCAATGTGGCCAAAGTATCGCAGGATCTTCTGCAAGCAAACACAAGACAAGGAAGTGAGGAAGTAAACATCGCATATCTCTAAAGAATTCTGGGGATATGTGTCACCTACCAACTCGTATTGGAGTAGCGTCGTAGGTCTTAGCTCCAACCCTTTCCTCATAAAACTCACAGAGGAGGCCTATGCCCAGCACTGGGATACTAAAAGACCGTTGCTTTACTTTATTTTTACTTTTAAGCATAGAAAAATATGGAGCTATCGTTCTTTTAATGAGTAAGGATTCGGTTTAGCAGATTATACGTATCCGAATTCGCTTGGTTTTGTCACGTTTTCATGTATGATTATTAATCTAATAAATCACATGAATTTCAAAGAAGAAGAGAGGTTACGATGTTCGAACCAGCAAACCCTTAATATTGCGTGTTACAACTGTTATGCCATTGTGGTTTCGCTACCCATGTCACTTAAGCATAGTCACGAGGTAGGGTCACAGTTACGTAGCTGGGAGATAATTTTTGTCATTATTTATATTCTTAGTTATAATATCATTGAAATGGATATTATATTCATAATCTAGTACTACATTTTTAATCTCTTCTTCTTCTTTATCAACCGATGGACGTCCAATGCTGGACATAGGTCTCTTCATGGATTCTCCACCATACACGATCTTGTGCCGCTTTGACCCAGCGGCTCCCTGCGACCTTTTTGAGATCGTCAGTCCATCTCGTGGGGGGTCTGCCGACACTGTGTTTTCCGGTGCGGGGTCGCCATTCCAGCACCTTGAGACCCCAACGCCCATCAGTTCTCTGCACTATGTGCCCCGCCCATTACCACTTCAGCCTCGCGACACGCTGAGCTATGTCGGTGACACTGGTTCTTTTATGGATCTCCTCATTTCTGATTTGATCACGTAGAGAAACTCCGAGCATAGCTCGCTCCATCGCCCGCTAAACGACTCTGAGCCTTCTTATGAGGCCCATAGTCAGCGACCACGTTTCGGATCCGTATGTCATCACTGACAACACGCACTGTTCGAAGACTTTTGTCTTCAGGCACTGATGTATCTTGGACCATTTTTAATCAAATAAACTGTATTCGGTCTGCGTAATTTAACTATGAAAGGTTTTATATAGCTAACGTGACGTTTGACAAGTTATTAATAAGTAATCTAAAATCTGTCATACATGATCGCTATGAATAATCCTTGTATTGTTAACTTATATTTTTATTTTCTGGTTGACAAACGGGATATCTGTATATACCGGCAATAACAATTTGGAAGTTTGAATTTAGAAGTCTAGAAACCTTGACGTTTGACCTTGAAAGTTTGGTAATATTTTTATCATACAACTGTTCTTTATTAAGAAGTTGTATTCAAACTTAGACAAAAAATATTTATCTCTAAAGTAGAAAATTTTACATTATACACGATTTGATGATTTTAGCGATTACACGAGTTTATTTTACTGTGATGGTTACCGGAATTTTAGGGCACCTACTGTTGGGCGTACTTCTCTTCGATGGATTTTTTTTATTCATGAAAGTATTAATGAATATTATACACACACATGATTTTTCAGTAGTCATGGCATTTGCCCTGATTGCAGTCAGCAAGTAGATATAAGATATAAACGTAAATAAAATTATTAAAATAATAAAAATTATTTTGCTATAATATATAGCAAAATAATTTTATTATTACTTTTGTATTATGGATCTCCGCAAAGTAACGCTTTCTTTTATAAATTATTTAGTTAATTAGTTTTAATAAGATATAAAATGAGCAGACTGAAGTCAAATAGGTCAATTCAGTTTTAATTAAAGTTGGACCTTAAAAAAAAACGCTTTTGTGTATTCTAAAAACGATTTATTTCACTCGACATCTAAGAGTTTTGAAATCGCTCTGGAACTTTTCAAGTGCGTCCGTAAGTATATATGCGTACTTGAGACGAGTTTCTTAGGAAATTCCCAATTTAAAGTAATGGAGATATTTATTATCAGGCTTATACTCTTTATTGATTAACCTTCTAATTTCAATATTATCTAACTCAGTCTTGACTGTGGTGATTTTGTTATTGTCATTCATAAAAATTCTATTTCTATTAGCCGCCTACAAGATTTTTGATATCTTTTATTGAGTTTCTATATATATGGAAATTTCTAAGCCATAGGTATTAATTATATCATGTCAAAAATTTATTTTCACAAAGTAGTAAGTATGTAAAATATATGTGTGTGTAGTATGTAAAAATACGACTTTAATGATTTTTCTGTAATTTCGGTTTTGCCGTTGTATCTCGTTTTACTGATCCAGCTTTTTATTTTAAAAGAATTCTGAGACAAGTCAATAGTTTCACGTTGACTTCTTTTTATCACAAATAATGATATAGTCGTTTCAAGCTATTGTGTGGATATATTTTGCTGCCAGCGTCAGGTTTTAGCCTTGTTTCTTATTGATGATCGTAGATAAATATTTTTCGAACGAGTTTGCAATACGTATACAATAGACCCTGTTTATCTACCGGTATTATCTCCGGAAGGTGTATTTGAATTTTTTTTTTAATAATCAACTTTTTACTCCGATACACAAAACAGTTTGTTAAGCATATTGCGATAACTACATTAATTTAAGACATTTAAGTGCGTCAAAAATAAGTTTGGGAGCTACCTATCTCACATAATATCAATACATAGTAATAAACCAAGTCTGTTGGGCTGTGAAAAACTTCTAAGCGGATTTTGATACGTATTTCTCCAATAAGCCAAATGATTCTTAAGGAAGGTTAAGGAATTTGTAACAGTTTTGTGTAAATCAGTTTAAATATCAAGATGATTACTGAAAATGTTGGCAACGTCAAAAGGTTGCCTAATCCCTTTGAGCTATGCCAAAACAATCTATCTTGAGATTATTCCTATTTTATAGTTCCACAGAAAGCTCCGCTATGATATTATATACCTATATATTATATATGTATGTCTACATATATGATAACGATAGTTACCCTTTCTGTGTATTCATTTTGAAAATGGTTTTCCCGACCACCTACCCGTGCGAATCAATTAAAAGCCGCTTGTAATGTATAAATAATAATATGCTATATAATTAATCTATTATTATTATATGAGTACGCATATGATCGCGAACTCACTTCAAGAAAATTGGCCTAGGCTTAAGTAAATATATTGTTTAATTATGAAAATTTCGTACAACCTAATGTTCGTAGAATATCTATTTCTTGCGTTATTTTACGTACCATTAAAAATAATATTGTACTATTAACTTCATAACTTAAGGCCTTATGACTCTTTCAGCATGTGTATAAACAATGTTCACGTTAGTCTCTGACATTAAATTGTTTCTAAAAGTGAGGAAAAAGCATTTTGAAAATTGAAACGCTTTTGTACGAGTTTTGGAACGAAGGCAGATAAATTGTTAGCTTTGGTAAATTCCGCGCTATGCGGTTGGTGAGCAAGTAGTGAAAAGATGTCGAGTTTACAATACATAGTTTTCGTTACTGACGGCCTGTCCAGCGTGATGTTGGAAACCTATTCTCAATTTGGTCGATTGATATAACCGTTTTATATTTACCTTTATAATAAAAAAATAAGTTTTTTAAGTATAAGCAGCGATGTATATTATATGAAGAAAAAGCAGCTAATTGTGTATGCACAGGTTTTTAAATAATAGGATAGTAATGACGTGTAAGAATCTTGACAACATACACCGACAAATAACAAAATGTAATTGTTTATTTCTTCTTACTAATACCCTCTTATACTGATATTAGATAGCTCATCTTTCTATGAAAATGTATTGAGATTTAACCTCATCCAGGTAACGGTGATATTTTATTCCTCGTGATCCAATCATATCATATGATAAAATAATAGTCAATTGTAAAATAAATAAAATAAAATTGTAAAGTGCTTCACATTTAACATTGTTCATGTACCAGGGATAAATTCAAATATCTATAAAATAGTGTAGAAAATAAACAAATACAAGGAAGTAAATTAATATCACACATATATGAATCCTAAATAACTAATGACGCAGAAATCGAAGATGTCGAAACAAAAAACTTTAAACTCAAAGTGGCTTGTTCCCAAGTACTAAAGTTAACGGTCACCAATTTACTGAAAGTTCGAGACTATGGAATATGTTTGTCCTACCCGTTTCAGATGGTCGGATATATTTGAAAACTAACCCTGTGGGTGAATATTTCAAGTATTTAGTATTTCGTCCTGTTTTGGCGTATGTCTTCAAGTACCTACTTGTGATAGTTTGATGGTTTGTGTGCTTTTTGCGACGCACAAGCCCCAATAATAATGTAATAATGTAATTTATAATCTGAATATATTTAGATAAGAATATATTTTATTACATTTTGATTTTGTTTCGCGATGATTGGCACTTCAATTAAAAGTTAATGTTCAGGTGTATTTATGATTCTGCATTTTCTATTATCATTGATATTTTATCTATAAAAGTAGAATTAGCACCTAAATGAATTCTATTTCATTTATTATAGAAATTATCTTTTTCTTTGAACTAAAATTACAACTTTATCAATACGCGTTTAGACTAAAACTTACATGCAACATAATACATGCAAAGTTTCAAAGTGTGGTATTGAGTTTCCTTGCGAATAGAGTGATAAATGAATTATAAGTGATAATGAATTATCAATATTTGAATTATAGTTATTGTAATAATCAATTATGTCTTTTCACTGTAAATCATAAAATCGTTACTTTACTTCGACGGGTTATGGAAGAGTGACATATTGTGAATATTAAATAGGAATATAATTTATAGAAATAAGCGTTACTTTCCGGAGATTCATAATACAAAAGTAATAATAATAATTTATTGCTATAATCTGCGATGAGTAAAATAGAAAATATATATAATGCTATATAGGTAAATGAAAATTTTTGAACTAAGAAAAGTGTTGACCTTATGTACAGAAAATAAAATAACTTCTCCTTTCATTGTTACAGGTAAGACATAAAAGAAGGCTGAAACTAAAGCTTTTAGCGCAACGTTAAGATTTATAAGGTAAGTTTTTTTAGAAAAATATTTTATAGAAATGAAATGTGTAGACAGCGTTTCTATTGTTCAGCGCAGATAAGGCATCAACATTGTTAATCCACGTTGCTAAGGAGGGCGGCGGTGATGCTTTTTAAATGATATTTTTTATTTACATTACTCTATTTTCTTATAACCTTTTAATAAATTGCGTTCTATGGTTTTAAAATGTGGTGAGATAAAATGTTTTATACATTGTATTTCTCTGCGTTCATATATCATTTAGGCCATAAAATTATTAACGGAGGTGTGATTCGACTGAATGTTTACTATACTATTTATATACTATCCATATTTTTGGTTTCAAGTACGAATTATATTCAACTTCATCGAACAAAACGTTTTTAGTTAATGTATAGAAGCGGCTATACTCACGTCATATTCTATCGGGTTAATCCGACTAGTTTTGAACCCATCTGGGGCACTTATTCATGAGCTCTTTACACTCAAAACGTTTTTCCCTATGCAAAAATATTTTATTGTTTTATTAAAGCGCCTATACTAATAATTTTGGAAATCGGGCGACCCAGCGTTCACGAGCCTTGCAGTTATTAATAGCTGTTTACCTTTTTAACGCCACGGCATAAATAAACAAGTATAATTTATTTTTCATTAGGTTTTATACGTACTAGAATATTATATTGAAGCTTCTAAAGAAGATAGATGATTTTTAAGGTCGTTAGTTCAGATAAAGAGGAAATTTGTGATAGTGGAGAGGTAAAGTTGAATAAAATACTTTTGGTAAATAAAAATATTTTTCAAATTTTTTTAGACGTTGCGCGAGCTTTAGTCTTTCAAGTACTAATGCAAATATTAGTTTGAATTGAAACGATGGTATTCAAAAATCTAGAACATTAAATAGTCATCACATCACTCACATCTAGATTTTCATTTTTACATTTTTAAACGAATTAGAAAATTGATAAAATGATAATGTTTAAGTGTATTGTAATTATACAATGTACACAATACGTATGGTAATAAACAAAGAAATCTGGTAAATTGACATTGAGCAAATGAAAATTTTGGCATACTATCATTATTTAAAATTTCTTTGAATATAAATTGATAAAAAATCTAGAATTTTAATATTTATAAACGAATTCAGTAACTTTCTAAGTTTTGATAATTTTGAGAATATTTTAAATAAAATAACATTGTACTGTATTATACTATTCTACTTTATAAGGAACAGTAATTGATTGAATTAACCTTAAATTTAAAGGCTAAATTCATTAATATTAAAAAATTTCGGCACTTGCAGCGAAGTTGAAGAAAATAATTAAACTAATTAAGAATTTTCTTGAGGCAGACGTTACGACATCTGCTGTTCTTCAAATGGCGGAAAATAATTATCCAATCGATTACTAATATTTAAAATATACTACTATATTTACTATTAGAGTACTAGAGTTACTCTATTTAAGAACGTTTCAACATAGCGCAAATCACACAAAATTTGATCAAATATATATATTTATTCGGATTTTGGTGATTCGAGCATAACATCTATACTTAATATAAAACAAAGTCCCGAAAAGCTGTATGTATGTGACCGATTTTCTCCAAGTCTACGAAACGGAATTTTGTACTAAAATGTAGTGGAACTCTTCCGGAAGGTTAGGTTAATATTACATTACCTTTTTATGTTGATTAAGTTGATAAGGTAGCGCGTTTAAAAAAAAAACTCGCCTGCTGGGAGCTTCACTCGCATGCGCCGCGTAAACCACAGAGATACACTAAAGTAATGTACTAGAGAACTCTAGATCTATACAAATACTACACAAGAGTCCGCGACAGCATGTCTCTATTTCTTATGGTTAACTCACAATAACTACTTTTATGTTCAAAATTTCAATTCAGGAAAATTTTTGTGAATTTGATTTCCACGCAGGCGAAGATGCTTGCACAGCTAGTATTAAATTATCTAACAAATATTCTATAATGTATAGTTGTTAATCAATTATAGGAAATCACATCATAATAAACATCAGTACTATAGGTAATTCTAAACAACAAAGTAACAACCTCAAATAAGATATCTTAGAAAAAAACAAAACTTTGAACGCATAAACGAGACTGAGAAATAACGTAAACATCAAATATTCAGTTCGCAGCACGTGCAACTTATACTGTCCTCACGTTCTGTCAGAACTAGTGAAATGACAGTCAGTTCACAAATCGGGTATCGTATATTGTCGGTTGCAAAAGTCAACGCAGAGCCATCGATTTTTCACTTTATAAAAGCCGATCCTCTGTAATAGCATTTATTTTGCTTTGAATTGAAAAGTCATTGTTCTCAATGTGCAAACATCACATCGGCTTGTATCGGTGCGTATCATTCTACCTTTGAAGGCAAGAAGTGGCATTGCAAAAAGCGTAAAGCGCATTGTTTTCACGTTTAGCTTGTGACAGCCGATGGTTGGGTCTAATGGAACGCTATTTACTTTGGACCGGGCTTTTACGTTGCTAGCAAGTACGGGGCAAATCTTAGAAGTATTTATAAAGGAACGGCCAAGACGGAGTTAATTAACCCCGCTTATAGCAACGTTTAGTTCAATGGATTGCTTTTACTCTTAAAATGTTTGTTTAGTTTTTACTACTTTCATACTTTATGAATAATTCTTCTTATAGAACTATCATCCTCCTGCCCTTATCCCACTTTAAGGGGGGGTCGGCACAACATGTTATTAACATGCTGATACATGATTTGGCTGCGTTATTACGACCAGCCGCCTACCTGACGTCAACTTACTTTAGTCGTATTTTACTACACCTCGGTAAAAAAGAGGGTGGTCTATTTTACTAAACCGGATACCACACGGTGGGTCAACTTACCTTTGTCGCCTTTTAAGACACCTCGGTATTCTTACAGAACTATATGATATTCATATCCGTTTAGATGTAATATTGAACTTTGGTAGAAACTTACAGTTTTATACGTATACAGTGTGTAATCTTAATGGATGCATTTTGACTAGTTAATAAAACTAAAACTTGATTTTTCATGTACCTTATAGCTGGATCTTTAAAAACAGTCGAACATTTAATATGACAATTTAAAATTTCTTTTTTGTCCAAAGTTAAACCAATTCTGGCGCTACATAATAATTGACGGTATCCATTCTTATAATTAAGTATAATAATATTATATTGATGTACAATGCAACAGAACTAAAATTAATGGAACCCAATAGTCCAAGGCAAAAATTCGTAAATTTAATTTTTAAAGGTTCTAATGTTCACTATATTGTTGTTCATTGTACAAAGTTGTTACAAGGTATAAAAAATATCCGTAATGAAAATAGGGGTCAAATGGGGTAACAGACTTTACCTACAGAGCAGTAATTGCGTAAATGTGACTTGCATTTACCGCTGTTTTACGTTGCCTTTCTTTTTTCGGTTTCGGAATCTTTCTGAATAATATTTTGTTTGTACAACATTAATTTTCGCGAAAAATATTACTGAGCTTTAAGTAGGCGGCGGCTAAATAAATAATAATCTTAACTCGTGTTTTTTAGATTAACTTTTGCAGAACTGACTATGAATAAAATTTTAACGATATTCTGTTTCCGGTTTTACCGTTTGGATGGTCGTTAATTTTTTAAGTTCTTGCTTTTTTATAACTCGGCTAAAAGTGATATATAGTATTTTTAGTTCCAAAAATTAATCAAAAGCTTTACAAGTAGGTACTTTAAGTGTTGAGTTTTTAAATAGCTTCCAGATTGAAGAAGGTACAATGTTAGTAAACGACAAGATGAAGAGAATTAAACCGACACGAAATATATAGATTCAAACATAGTGATGTTTGAATTTTATGCCGTGTCATGCCGTATTTATTTTATGTCTAAGTGTCGATGTCCACCAAAAACGATAATAAAATTAATAATTTATTTAGCATTTGCATTTAAAACAAATTTTATTGTTGTTATCTCACTTTTCATTTATTTCATTGATAAGTTTTATAACAATAAGAAAGAATGAATATACCTTAAAGTAAATGTATATTACTATCAATATTGCGCGTTACTATAGCGAAATATGAACGGGGTTGTAAAAATTTAGTGCAACCAATTCTAATAACGTCACACTGTCAATGTTTTCCCGTAATATAAATTTATAAGGGAGAACTGTTTTCCTATTTTTTTTTAAATAAATATAAAATTTTAGGTCTTTATTAATTCAATACCCTACCCTCTACAAATCAGAATCAATAGAAATATTATAATCGTCGAGTTATTATACTAGAGTTGGAAAGCTAGCCTTAAATGTGCTCTATTACAATAAAGAGTAAGCAAATGAGATTGTATCTGTCTCTTTTTTTATGTGTGATAAGACAAATAAAAGTAGACGAGTTTTATCTTCCCTCTTACTATTTATTGTGGCACTCTTATTCACAGTTTATGGTTTCCCTACTCTAGTATAATAACTCGATGATTATAATACAGTTTAAATATTTGAAAGACAATACATACATATTACCCATTTGTCAATGCGAGATACAAATGTTTCCAGGTGACTCAGGCTAGATGAAATATAAATAGTATAATATACTAAAAGAAATAGAGATAGTTTTTTTTATATTTTTTGTTGGGAAACATACAATGGTTCTATTACGGAATAAATATTTAAATATAAATATATCATACATACAATAAAGTTTCCACTAAAAATGTTACACAAATATTAGTAGGTTAAGAGCTTAACTATTTAATGTAATGTCTAATACAGTATTTTTATTATTTTATTTTTGAAAGAAAATATATTATCGTTGAATATATCAATGTCGTGAAATAAATCATTATACGCCTTACTACAACCATGTATTACAGTATTTCCCTAATATTAGTAAATTAACGTGAATCAAAACCATGACTATATTACATTATATTGAATTAGGTAATTGACGAAGAATTTCAAAATTATTAACTATAAGGAGTACTGATAAAAAAATAAATTAGTTTCTGTCCGTGACGTCGACTGCGTGGACCTTATTACTGTGATATAATTACTGGTTGTTTTGTGTAAATTTCTGCTCTTATTTTAATCAATATCCGCTCAGCGGTTTTGAATTATTGATTAACAGACATACAAAATTGTGAAATTATAATTTTCGTAGCAAAACGATAATCTATTAATATCTTGAAATCTTAATAGACAGACTGACTGACTTTTCAGTTGTGGCGAATTAATTTTCAACTTTTGTTACTAAACAAATATAAACTTTGGAAGTATTATACGTCGACATTGTGTTTAGCATGACTAGCTAAGTAAGACAACCATAATAATTGAAAACAATCGTGAAAATAAAACGTTCTAATTATTACAAGTTATTTAAAAATTGAAATCCACACTTATTTGGTATTTTCTCACACCTATCGGTCGTAAAATACCTAGCCAAATTATGTAACAGGTTTATAACATGTTGTGCCGAACCCACTTAGAATGGGTGCCACATGACAGGAAAATGATGATGATGAAAGTATGTATAACCGTGTTTTAGTATCTCACTGCTGGATATAGATTACTTTATATTTTTTTTAGAGAAAAGGGTTGTAGCTTAGACCCACCACGCTGCTCCAAAGTGGATTGATAGGTTATGATGATAGGTAGACTAACGTTACTATCATCATTTATAGATAAAATCTTAACTATCCACACTAAAAATTTGGAGTTCTAACAAACTATTCTCAATAATTCTTGATAAACCAAGGCTTATGTAATGACGAACTGAACTACCCTTTGGAAAATTGCACGTTTTATTGCGTTTTAGTAAGTTTAGTTTTAAAAAGGTCACCTCTGAGGTGTAGATTATATACTTGGTTAGACAACGGCTTTGTGTTTCACTCTTATATTCTTTGTTCGGAATTGTGAACGTTACATAAATAATTTGAGAGAAATAGGACAGCATTTAATAACATTGTATTTAAAGCTGCTTTTGCGTTTGTTGTCTAAAACAGATAATTCTACATTTTATGCAAACGAATTCCTATTTAAATTTTACGCCAATTGGTATAGATTAATCGGACAAAGTACTATTATTTCTAACTCGTCGCGTATTATTGGTCATGTAGAATATTCGTGATAAAATTACTGTGCGAACATGACATTTGTTGTCCTTGTAATTTAGCAGAAAATATGTCTTTTTATTAATTTTCTTTCCACTTATATCTATTTGAGATGTTCCTTCGGAATGTATGAAAGCTCTATTGTTGTAATTAGGGATGTCAAAAAATAATCGATATTTATATTAAACGATTATTTTATTAGTATAATCCATTTTTGGTATTCAATTTTCTTTATATTATTAATCGATTTAAAAAAAATTGAATGTTCTCTTTCTCTACTCATTTTTTTCTTGTTTTTTAAGATATGAATATGCATTGTTGGATGAAACCAATGTAGTCAAACACATTTTAATCGAATTTTTCGACAATTTCAAAAGCAGCGTATCTGTTACTATACATTTAATTTGTCCTCATGTACTTTAATTAATTGTTACGATTCAAAAAGGCATCTTTTCAAATAGTCAGACAAAATGATAAATAATTAATTTTTTCGTTTTGAGTTAAATGATTTTTTACAAATCGATTTATTTTGAAAGGAGAAAAATCGATGATTTATTTATTTTTCCACTCCAACTCTCATCCCTAGTTGTAATGGGTTTGCCAACAGTAGTAGGTAAGTAGGCGGCAAATTGTTAACGTTTATGATATCTGATGTACACTATATTCCTGACGAATAACGTAATACCGTACAACTTACATATGTTTTCTATTACTATAATTGCGTTTATATGGAAACAGTATTTATGAATGATGATTGTTCTTCGCCGTTTAAAAAGGACCCTCTAAGTTTTAGGTGAATATATGTGACCATGTTTAAAAAGAAAATTGATTAAAAGTGTTAGATAATTTAGTGGTGGCGCTTTGTTTGGTGTTTGTGGTTTTTGATGTAGAATCTAGACTAGACTGTATACACCCGCTAAAGTGTTTATACGCAAATAACATTATGTCAATCCGTATCCAACATCTTGAAAGACGAACTTAACGGGATTGTTGAACTTCGTTTTGATTTGGAAAACCTTTGTAAGTAACTAGATTGAAAGTGATTAGACAACAATGTTAAGAGTGAATACAATATACACATAAGCTACAACAGAATTACTTTGCCGTAATCCGCGTTTGTTAAGAAAATCTAAGTAAACTAAGTGTATGAAGCAGGCAACACTCACATATTTTATTCATGCGGGACAAGCCACCACTCTTATCTCAAAACGCCGCCAACACCAACACTCCATATAAGCACAACACACACTCACTACCACAATCTCTACGATCGTATCGCCCCGAAACCGAAGCATCACCAGGAGGATAGGCGCCACGATAAAATCGCAATGTCACTTTGCATTGCGATTTTGTGTGGTGTGGCATTACAAAGATTCTCTTAACAAACGCGGATTACGGCAAAGTAATTCTATTGTAGCTTCTGTACTATAATCACAATATAACTACGCATTTGACTCCTGTGGATATAAAATATTTATTCTGAGCTTTTGCAAGATTTAAAAGAAGATCTGAAGCACTATATCTGAAACGTTGTACCTATAATTGAAAGTTTGTATCTCACAACAAAGGTTTTTTTTTTTCAATTAAATGCGAACTTAAATCTTCATAATTAAGCGTTTTCAAGCAATCTATTATTTACATTGGTATGTTAAGAGGCCAAAAATATTTATTAAGTTAGAATGGTTAGTCAAATACTTGCTGACAAATAAAACGTCAACGACGTAAAGTTTAGATAACAATTTTGGCGTCGTGAAATACTGCGAATACGCTTGAGCGAGAACAAGGATAAGCTATTTTATTATATGTTACTTAAGCTTAATATTTTTGGGGGAATTACTTAATATTGTTTTCGGATCTTGTTTAATTAAATATTTTAATGCTTATTTTAATCAAAGTAGGAATGCTAATGAAGAAAAAAAAATTTTCACATCATCTTTAGCATAATAATTTTGAATTCTTAGATGATGTACTCGTAAGTAATGTTAGGAGTTATAAGTATTGCTTATATTCTTTAGGGAGTTTTTATATTTATTAACATTCTGGTAACTCGTGCACTGTGTGTATACTTAACGTTTAGAGGTTTGCCTTGCGTATGTGTGTTCGAATTCCATTAAAAATATGTTGTATTTAAAATATAACAAAAACTTGTAAGTCCCGTAGTGCTTATACTTACTAAAACTTCCTTAAAGTTTTAGTAACAATACCTTAAAGTTTTGGTAAGACCTACGGGACTGGATAAGAGGTCTTGTTGAAGCTTACCAGTATTAGTTATATTAGAACCAAAAAATTCATACAACTTCAGTTGTTAACGTGTTTATATTTCCGACATAAAATCTTCCTTAATCAATTTTCAATGTTCTCCTGCCCTTATCCCACTCTAAGTGGGGTCGGCACAACATGTTATAAACAAGTTGTCACATGATTTGGCTGCGTTTTTATGACCAGCCGCCTGCCTGATGCCTCAGTCGTATTTTACGACACCTCGGTAAGAGGGTGGCCATGTGGATACCACACGGTGGGTTAACTTACCTTAGTCGTCTTTTACGACACCTCGGTAAGAAAGAGGATGGTCTATTCTACTCAGCCAGATACCACACGGCGGTAACTATTTTCGGTTATGACGAGTTTAAATTCATAGTTATCCGTGAAAATAAAACCTATTCTGCAGACATAAGCTGGCTATAAAAATCATAAAAATATTTGTTTTCGTGATTTATGTGCGGCCAGCTTAAAGTTAATTTTTTAATTTTTTTTGCAAAAGTATGCAATTTTGGTCTGATAACTGTCAAGGCCAGTGGAATCTTAAAGCTGATAATATTTGGCTGACTACAAGCGCTATCTTGTATGAAATAAAAAAAATATTCTTAGTAATATAGGTTAATAATCACTTTTGTATTGTATGAGCTACAAAAAATACGTTGCTGCGTCTATTACTGTGCAAATTCTACGAACTTAGTACACTTAACTAATTTCATTTACAGTTCATTTATTTATTCCTATAGATGGACTTTCACTACGTGTCCGTTACATATAGTGTACAAATTAAAAATAACCACATCTGTAAAAAAATAGGATTACCAACATAGCCGAACGAGTTAAGAGCTGAGGTGACGATGGGCGGGGCACTAAGCTTTATGAACCAAAAGATTTTAGGGTCCCAAGTCGTTAAATAGTCACTCTGTATCGCAGCAAACCACTGTTCGTGTCGTTAATCCTGAGAAGAGGATCCCACGTTCAACAATGGACGTTTAAACAAACGAAAAAAACTGATATTATTTTGAAATATAAGTACCTAATTGATTTGTATTTTACCTCGCCCCTCGCAAATAAGGCTTAAATTATTAAAACTTGTAATTCTTTTTACAGATACTGAAATCAAATAAATATGTGAATTTTCAATTTTCCTCAAATTTTCGTTAAATTGACATCAGTACGTTCCTAGAACATAAAACGTCCATAACTAGATGAAAGCAGTTCTCTCACTGATGAATTTGGAATAGATCCAGAATCATGTATATTCTTTATAATATTAAATCTCGGATTTTTATAAGATCGTTTGCTTGTGACGGAAATTCCAAAAATGTGTACACTTGACGCTTTAGCCAACTCGTGTTTAATGAAACGTGAACTCATATATTTTTGTACCCGTTGCTTTTTCCAATATTGCAGGGAAGCAAAAACAAAAGTTCAAAATCGATTTATTTAAAACCATTAACTAAATGTTAAATGTGAGACAGAATTATTAGATAAATTAAATAAATCTAACGAGCCACAGCGGAAACAATTTCCATGTTTTTTTTTACATAACCGGAATCAGGCTACCGTTATCGTTAAATAAAATTGATGATATATAATTTTAAATTTATTAACTGTGTTATTAAAAAAATTAAGTACGATATTAATTCAATATGTTAAAATCGTCTCAGAAGTGGACTTAATGGACTTTGAATTTGCTAATGTCACCATAGAGTGTAAGTTTTTGATAATTTTTTTGGCTGTATTCCATTTAGGAAGGAAATGATAGTATAGGCTGAGATGTGGTGCGTCAGGCGTCATTGCGCGTGAGGGCGGGCGGGCCGCCGAGAGGGGCGGGCGGCCAGTGGCACGCCGGCCGGCAGCGCGATTACGCGTGTTTAACCGCACCGCAACTTTCAAGACGAGAGTTCACTGGACAAACCGAGATTTGATAGGGTAGTTGCGCACTATTGTTTCGTGAAAATCAAATTTTGCCATTGTGTTTAAATCATGTGAATGTTTTGTGGAATATTAATTAAAACTGAAGTCAGAGTTATTACGCTGTTGAAACAATGATCTCAATACAATAAATATTGTTAAATAGTCGCAATGAGTTTCCGGTTCTAATTATCTCAGAATTTTTTTTTTATTTACCTATTACTTAAAATATTCAAACACGATTGTTATTTAAATAAACTAACTAACTAAACTGTACGTACACAAAGAGGTATATTAAATAAATATGAACTTGCAATACACATGTAACTAAATAATAACTAACATTGCATGGAATTTTTATAAAACCAATGTCATGATAAAATTATTTTGCTATAATTCGTAGTCAATCTATATCCGAACGAAAAGCGAACTATTCGCTCATATACATATCTTAAAGATGCAGGATCAGTAAAACGTACCATTCGTTTACTAAATAGCACGGCATAGATTTACTAAGACCTAAAACGCTCGAATTGCTAGAACTACCGAAGCTTATCTAGGAGATGGATTCACAATAATATCGCTACGCTTTACTTTAAAGAAAATAGTCGTTTTATAAGCAGTACATTAACATCCAGAACATATATAATAAATATACATCATCTAATAATACATCTCATACCGTGTATGAAAGACCGTAAATTTTACATTTGATAACTTATTATTTGAGCACAATAGATAATAAAAATGGGAAAAGATAATCCTATCGATTTTCAAATAAATTACAATATTTAATGATTATGAAAGTACAAGAGAATTCAAACAACAACAAAAAATTGTTGTGTAAATTCAAAGTATAAATAAAAGATGAGTGTTCAAATATTTTTGGCAATTCTTTTCAGTTAGATTATGTTGTATAATTACAATGCATTAATAACTGTGTTGATATTTCTGCTCATTATTAAAGCTTGAATTAAAATACGTGTATTTTCTTGAAGTTAAATGAGTTCAATCCGAAATTATTCTTATGTTCAAGGCTTCTAAAGTTTCTCTACGTGTAATTGAAACTATTTTCTAGTACTTTCGTATAAACATTATATTTTATAGCTGAGTGCAGACGACATGTAGATGTATGACGAGATAATGATGCGTGACTTTAAAGTTTTGGAATAAACTTTTCAAATCGTATGCATTAGTTATTGCATTAATTATGGTTATTTAAACAAAAAGAATTATACAAAAATTATAAATAACCGGTATAACGATGCATATATGTAATTAATAATCTTCATATGTGTAAAGCTCTACTATACGATGCTAATTCATTTATAATTAAATTGCAATCTTATTAACCATTCATGGGACGCATATATGTATAGCAGTTGCATTTAAAAAGTTGTTAACTTTGTGATATTTTGACAGACTACCAAATGAACTCAATCATAAAATTAATATTATCGTAGGCGAAGATATTACGATTAATATTATTCCCCTTCATGTAATAACCATTCAATATACCAATGTAGCTGCATCAAATGCAACACATCTGTTCATACATATTCGACTATGCAAGACACTTGTTTAAATTATGTTCGGCTTAAGATTTACGCTATAATAACGTAAGCTATTGTATGAAAGTCTAATTTAACAGACCACAAAATAATAAAAGCACGACACTACGAATATAAAATAATAATAACATTTACTGACCTTTGCTCGCTAAACTAATGACCCATAACATAACGTTAAAATGTAAATAATGAATGATGAAGAAAGTAAGATACTCGTAGCATACATCGTTGGAAATACATAAAAATATTTTATAATGCTCTTGCATTCGAAAGCTTTCTACATTAAGTCGAGAGGGGATTGTATTCCATGCAACCGGCTCGTTACAGATGCACGCTTGAATTCCATCTTAAGCTCTAGATATAATGGCAAGATTATACGATAGAATTTTGTTAAGATTATATTCACCTTGTATACAACCAATTTACTTCACATTGTTATAAACTTTTTATAGGCGAGAAACATATGTTCTATAGATATGGATGGTAGTTTTATAATCTACTAAAGTGCCTGAAGTATATTGTATTATTCAATCATTATTCCATGTTATAATTCTTGTCTTTAATTTATTCTGTTTATACTTTGATAAAAATAAATTTGAAATCAATTCAAATAATTGATGTCTCTCATTCGTAAATAGCATCATTAGCTTTGATCAAATTAATCGGGAAACACCATTTGGAAAATTATTTGTATTAGATTTTGCATTTTTCATTGATGATATTTGTTAATTTTTACAAAGTATAACTCTCTTCAATGACCGAACAGTAACACAGTATTACGAAAGTGGCTTTACACGTCGGTTTCAATAGGTCATTTTTCCTGCTGCTTGAAAAAACCCCAAAAAAAGAACTTATAAATAAATCTTTAGTGCTGTTCATGACATTACTTATCATAATGAGTTTTGTCATTTTATGAGTCAAATGAGTTCAGATTGGGACTGGCTTTGAGCATTTGAGTTACAGGTTTTATGTTGTTTTTCCTGATGAAAAGAATCGTGACACCACACAATCCAAAGATGATCACTGGATACATTTCACAAGAAATCTTCACTGAGTTCTGGATATTCGTCTTGTATTATTATGGCACAAGATCCATACTCAATTTTTTTATTATATAATTTGATTTGAAAATAATATTTCTATGTTCCTATGTAAAAAAGCTTTTATCTTTAAAAATCATGATACTTTAAAAATGGTTATCTCTCAAACGTATCGAATATTATTTAAAAATATTCTGATTGTATAGAAGCGTTGCGATTTTGTCGATTTCGTGATATTGGTAACGAAACGTGCATTGATGCGTTATTGGACTTGTGCAGTGCTATTGTTGAAAGTTAGCAGCGGTTACGATGTAAACTGATTATAGCGAGTGTAAAGATGGGTTAGTGCATAGTGCGCTGCTCTAAATCACATTTTCTTATGAAATCTTAATTTTTTTATGGTGTTGTAATATGTGTTTTATTCATGGAAAAACATTTAGCAATATTCGTTACTTTTTTCTATTGTCCAATATTTTAATTTTCATTTCCAAAGAAATTTAGAAAATTCAAAACAGTTATGGATTAGATAAAATACCAGTTCTAATTTATAAACCCGAACTTGTAGTAAAAATTATATACTCTGAAATCTAGAGAATCAATCACTAGATTTCACGTACGTGTGTTTTTTTTATATATCATTCTATATGTTATGCTTCGTAGTTAGTAAGTGGCTGTGTGTATCTTTATAAAGATGTTGAACGTCTTACTTGAACATCTTTAGTTTTCAACGATGGGCAGTTTTTAGGAGGAAAAAATGTTATTTTTCCTATCGTCCTTGAAATTTACCCATATTTTCTTCCAATTCGAACTCTCACTGGGATTTAACAAGTATTATATGTTTATATTAGCGAAATTTACAATATGGTAACGTAGTAGACAATTTACTTAAATACAAGAAATCTTTATTCTAGCCGTGTGGTATCCGGCTAAGTAGAATAGTATCACCCTCATTTCTCACCGAGGTGTCGTAAAAGGCGACTAAGGTTAGTCGACCCGCCGTGTTACCACACGGCTGGTTGACGTCCGGCTGAGTAGAATAGACGAACCTCTTTCTTACCGAGATGTCGTAAAATACGACAGAGGTAAGTTGACGTCAGGCAGGCGGCCGGTCGTAAAAACGCAGCCAAATCATATGACAGCATGTTTATAACATGTTGTGCCGACCCTACTTAGAGTGGGACTTATCCCACTTGCCCTTAGGCAGGAAGATGATTTATGACAAGAAATCTTTATCTAACAAAGACATTCCATCGGTCGAAATGACACTCACCTGTCAAGTTATTGATATCAATTAACATATCGCATTTGACTGAAACGGGATTGGTCCGGTAATCAACTACCGATTGGCATATTCATACGCCTCACTCGTAACACCTCGTTGATCTGCAACGAGACATTAATAGCTATTTGTCAACCGCCAGCTGATGACTGATGTGTGATGACGTAATTACTTTAACAGTCTCATTCATTGGTTAAGCTCGTCCGCTTTCATCCTATGACACGAGACATGAATTTAAATTACGCTGAAATTCAAACACTACAGAAATTTTGTTTTTGTTGCATGCATTAGTTATACATTACTAGACTTTGTAGTCAGGTATTCTGTGGCTATTTTTTTTGTTATCTTTCGAATTGATAATTCAAAATTTTAACCCCTAATTTTGCCATTATGTTTTATCTAGCGATATTTTTTCATTTCTCTTACCTGCTATTTATTGCACTTAGTCGCAGTCAGAAATCATTGCGCCTAGAGGAGTAAGGCGCTGGATATTCTTACCAACTAAGCTCCTTCACACCAAAATCTAGAACCCTACTTGGTTACTTGTTACTTACTTTAAAGCTTCTTGGTAAGGATTTGAGATGTTCAGCTACTTCAATACAGCATTACAGAAGACCATTACAGAATACAGAAGTTAGGCATATATGAAATAACTGGACTTTACATATCCTGTAACAAATACGATTGTGAATGATGTTGAATTAAGTTAAGGTATAAATTGTATATTATATTTAGCCAGGACATTTATTTAAGTCCATATATGGCAAAGGTTCAGAAACATGAACATTAAACTCATCCGTCCGCCTCTTCGCCCACGATGTGCTTGGGCTTCAAACCAGTCCCAATCGCGTATCGATTACGTGTCAGCCAAATAAAACGAACCTATTATATACGAGTATATGGAGGGTTAATGAAACTGTCAATCCCCACTTGTGTTCCTTATATTCATAAGATAAAACTCGCCTTGTTTATCAATATATGCATTACCTTTGGACTTAGTCCTGTCGTATATAGTGCAAGATCTCAAATGGCATATGTTTAGAAGTGTTTATCCGTCCCTTATGAATAATATACAATATAATGTGTAATGTAATGAAGTTATGCATTATTAATATTCATACTACATAGTACAAATGAGAATGTCGGTGATTCTATCTGTCTGTTATGCTTTCATTCAAATGATGAATGGTACAATTGAACATATAGAATAAAAAAATCCTACTTTTCATATATGGGGCATGAAAAAAACTACATGGTACATAATTAGGGATATTTTAACAGTAAACTAAACGCAAACGAAGTAACGGGTCCCAGCAGTTGTTTTATACTTTTTCTTAATCTTACACAAGCTTAATGTATGAATATTGAGTTCGTTTACAAAAATATATTTTAAAATTTATCTGATGATGAAAATAATACCTTACCAAAGAGCTGAGATAATGCAAAGAGAGTAAGTAGTCACAGGCTCTTTATATCTCGCACCTGGACAGGCTGTTATTCTCATCGGATATATGAGTTGGTGAGTAAAATATTTTTCTGAAATAATTTACCGAGTAAAGATTTTCTCGCTATGTTTTCCTCTTCCGTTTATCGCATGATGAGTTTTTAATGTCAATTATGCGATGATGTCTTGATAGGCGAATATTTTCGGTTGACAGCAAAGTGAATTCGAAACTTTTGTGATTTGTGTACATAAAACTCAGTCTTTTTTTGTAGTTATGAACGTCTAAATTTAAACGTTCTTAAGTTAGACACGTCAGCAAAATTGTGTCGGTCGTTACGAACCGAGTTGCTCCGTGATTTTTTGCCTGAGAAAGGCAAAAAATAAGTAATACATAAGTATTTTTGACTTTAAATAAAACATACCCCCTTATACACCTCTTTGGTCTTTAAATGTTGGTGATATTTTTGTTGATAAAGTAGCCAACTGACTATGGTGATGATATTTAATATTAATCGAATGGTCGGTATTTTAGGATATTTTAAGAGTGTCTAATGCTTTTTACGAAATAATTTTATAAATTTACGAAATTAAGAAATACTACTAATATTATAAATGCTAATGTTTGTGGGTATGGATGTATGTTTGTTACTCTTTGACGGCGAATCCGCTGAACCAATATCAATGAAATTTGACACAAATATTCCTTATACAACGGTGTAACATATAGGATACAGAAATCTTGTTAATTACATAGGAATTAACACGAAGGATAACATTGAAAACCCCCATCTATTGTCAACCGAGAGATATTTTTAGGGTTGGAAAAGGACAAAAGCTACTGGTTTATTCCAAGACTACAGTCCATGCGAACAAAGTTGCGGATAAAAGCTAGTAATTTTATAAATACGAGGACCTCTCAGTTTTATATTACTTTATCCATACGAATATTATAAATGCGAAAAGTTTGTCAGATATCACGACTTAGGTATATATACCCAATTGATTTATAAAAAGGCTGAAGCCATGACAATCAGTAACGGTAATTGGGTATATCAACAGGACAAAATGTATCAAGTTAGTTTTATAAAGGCAGAATTGATTGGTAATCCATTTTGATGTGTGTACGTTAATTGAAACGGGTTGTTGATTTTATGTCTGAAATGTTAATTTATTTTACATTGCGCGCCTAGATATTTGTAGTTTATTTATTTAACGTTATAATATAGTAGTAGTATCAGCGATACTTTCGCGTTAACTTATGATAAAATAAAATGAGGCCTTATCTACTTCTTTTAAATATTTTTTTATAAATCTTGTTATAGTCGGATTTTATATGAGGATTAATAAGTATTCTGCGCCGCCGGGTGGCATGATTTTAAAGATTGATACATTAGAATAACTTCAACCATAGTCAAGTTTATAAGTTTTTTTGATCTGAATAATAGTAACAGTTCATAAACAGTATTTTATATTCTTTCTTTATTACAGTATAATTTCTTTCTTCTGTCAATCTACATATATTATTATTTGAAAGTTTAAATTTGTTCCCCTTTTTTAAATAGCTGCGGAGGGGTAAGTACTCCACTACGTTCGCGTTGAATTCATTACTAATTTATAGAAGCAGTTGTTATTTTGTGAATTCCATAGTACATAAGTTATGATAGAATTATTACCTATTTTATATCTATATTATATAATTCTAAGTGTAGGAAACAGACAACGTTCACATACTTTATACATACAGAAGCGGTCACCTCACGAATCACAAAACACCACCACCAATAACACACCACACAAGCACTACACACCACACACAATGATAAGTACTTCCAATTCGCAAAGGAAAAATGTGAATTTATTTTATCCTATATATTAACATGGTAGGTATTTCAGTATGAATTTTTACCAATTTTGATAGATATTAAAAAGCGTAATCGACAAACAGACTTTCGCATTTGTAATATTAGTAAAGTGGTGAAATAAAATAACATTTTTTGCGTTTGTCCTGTCAATGTCAGACACGAAATAGTCTGTAATTTGAAAGACAAACGTAACGTCGAAGAAATATAATTCCTATAGATCAAATGCCAAAGAGTACCATATTACGAGAAAACGATTATGACCATTATGACTATAATAATAAGTTATAAATATGTCGAAAATATGTCAGAATACACAAAAATTATACTTCAATAAAGGTTCCACTTTTCTAGGACTTTATCTTCTCCCGGATGACCCAGTTTCCACCTTTGGCGTTATAATAATATTTATTAGTATTATTAGTAGTATTCACGGCAATTCTTACATATTTAAGCTTTCATTGTTACATTCATAAGAACCAGACGCAAGTTTTCTTATTTACATTATTCGTTATTCAATATGATTACAGCTACCATTGTAATTAGTTTAAGCTAGAATTTCAATTCAATTTTAAATTATCAAAATTATAAACAATAACATAAAATTTATTCGCAAAAATTTTAAATAACAGAATTATAGTTCCAATTTTATTAGAACTATGCTGTCTCAATTTAATTGAATAAATGTTGCTAACAAAATAAGGCACACCTTGAACGTAATTTATTACTTCCAGACGGGTGTTTTTCCTACAATCGAAACATTAACTTGTTCCTTCACGTTTTAAGTGTTTCCGATGGAAAACATTTCTATGGTTATTTAAGACTCTTTCATGTCCTTGAAAAGATAAAGTATCCTTCTGAACTTTTGTTTAAACATTGCTTTCATTCGAGTGGAAAATCTTATTAAACCATTTTAACGCGTCGACGTTGTTCTTCTCGGCAGGCAGTTACGGTAGGAGTTAGGGTGTCGTAACTTGCCCCTTAAATTTTGTGTATAAGAACAACCTACACATGTTATGAGAAAACGTAAAAGGTTTTCTCGTAACTTATTTAGGTTGTTCTTAACTTAACTAATATTACTGTCTATATAAATAGAAGATAGAGAAAATTTTTTATGTTTGCTGTGCTTATTAACACTATTAAATTGAAAACTATATATTTCAGAAAATGAGAATTTATTATTATTTCCTTAAAAAGAAAAAAAAAATTTAAACAAGATAGAATTTTTGAATTTAGATCATCGTTATTACTACTCATAGATTATGTACGAGTATGCATGTTACTCTGGATAAAACCCATCAACAATATCCTGTGCAAGAAACGCTTTCGCGCACATTTCGGAAGTCAGATTGCTCACAGTCTAAAGATTGCAGAATCGATTTATGTCGATAGCCATAGCGATCAAAAACTAGTGAGCTTGTGTGGACCTCATCTTTCACACCATATTTATCACACTTTTCAAAGTCGTACTTAAAGAAAGCTGAGGTACAATAAACCCACTTAAATCAGTGACTAGCACCTATATTTCAGTTAGGGCGAACTACGAGAAATAGGTATCCAAAAACGTCTTATATAATCCTGACGATCAAAAAATGATTGCAAAAACATACACTTAATTCAAACACACGATGTCAACGTTGGCGAAGACGAGGTCCTAGTTTGCGAATTGGTCGTGGGTTCGCGTCAGTTTTCCTACAGCTTGATGACATACAGCGTCACATCCCGCCTTCCCTTAAGCCATTGTCTGGCTTCTGAAGAGGCACAACAACAACGACAACGTTCTCCGACGGTAGTAGATAGAGCTTCTGTGCTCTATTTCTCATTTCGCGTCCTGAATGATGATTACATGCTCGCTCATGGCACTCGGTGACTGTAATAATCTAATAGTCATTTGGGTTTTATAAATGTAATGCGTATTAGAAAGTGTTATTTTAACTATTCATGAAATTTGTATAGGTGGTAAAAAAAATAATTGTCTACTATTGAAGGTTATATTTCAAGTATTTTTTTTGTTTATATATTTTTTGTGGAGCGTTATAAAAATCCGCTTATTTTTTATGAAGGGCTGAACAAAAAAGTTATTTTAAAAAGTAAAGTAAATTACAGTTTGAATTCGTGTATATTTCTATAAAACCTAATTGTGTATTGGAAATTTTATAACAAATATAAAAAGAAGGTTGTTAGCACGATTTTATATCGTACTATACAGCGTGACTGAATTACAGAGTCAAAGGAAACAAAAGGCATTGTTATCCACATAAATGTGAAATCTCGTTTCAGGATAGAGGGTTTTGACATAAAAGGGTCTCCTTATCGGTTTTTATAAACAAAAAATGAGCTAAATTCATTTATCGTCCTTATTTGTTTATAAAGGATATTTTGAACTTTTATTTACAATAATTGTTTCATACTGGATTCCAAGTATTGAACCATTTCAGCAAATGTTTGTCAAAAAACTGACGATTTCAAAATAAAATTAAAATCACAATCTCTATTGTGAGTTGCTTTTATCCGAGTAGTATTGAAAAGATAAAATAAAATTAACTTGTGTGTATGCTATAATTGTATATTGTCACGTTTTGCGATGTTCAGAAGCGCTTGTTGTATTTTATAAGGCATTTTACGACGAAATTGGTTCGGTAATAAGAGATAGATTGCTCTCTGTGAAGCAGTTTCAACTGTTTGCCTTTGACTTTGTTCAAGTAGTTGTCTATTTCGATTTATAACCGTACCGTATATATCATATAGTAGATATGTAAAAGTTCAACAACGTATCACTTAAAATATTTCAACAGCAAAAGTTATATCACTTTAATATAATTCGCCCAGCCTTTGTGCTAAATTTGTAGAAATAATATAAATAGAAATATAATAAATATATAAAATCCTCAATAGAAATAGAAACAAAAAGTTTAGGCAATTTTGATGATATTGATATTGAAGAAGACCTTTTTCTTATAACTAAAACATACAATAAAATTGTCGATCTAATAAAATAATGTTTCCTCTTTTAAAGAAAAATTTATTTATTCTCGCTAGAGCCAAATAAGTTAGAGGTTTTGCCAAGAGTTTTTTCTAAAAGAGTTTAAAGATTCATTTTACAATTTTTTATAAGATTGCTTTATACTATTTTTATTACTGAGCAAAGCTATTAGAATTTTCTTGTTATTGGTTTTATTTCAATTCAAACGATGAAGAACAATTCGCAAGTTATTATTTATAATAAATAAAACAAATTTATTTTTCTCGAATCATCAAAGTTCGTCAAAGGCTTTTGAGATATGTAGTGTGAATGTATAGGCATCTGCAATGCCTCTCCACAAATACGCGCTAGATCTGTTTATCATGTTCAAAATGGTTATCAACTTTAAACTAATTCCAGCAAAAACAAAGCAATTGTCAAGCAACCAAACAACCAAAGCATTGTTTGTGTGTGCAAGTCTTTGTACATGTAAATATAGTTAGCACTACGTCATGTTATAAATTTACTTTCATTCGTCATAATAAAATTTATGACTAACAAGGGGCCAAGTACCTTTTTGTGGAAAAACAAAGTTAAAAATCCATAATACTAGTGGTGATACAGATACATGACAAAAATTCACTTCAAATTCACTTCAGATTTGAAAAGCTTTTCCACTACTTTGGTCACATCCAGAAAATACAATTGAAGATCGCTTTGAAATGATTTGATAGATATTAATAGATACTTCATTGCGGATTATAGAAAAATAATTTTATGATTACTTTTGTATTATGGATCTCCGCAAAGTAACACCTAATTCTATAAATTATTTGATTTGATATACTTAAATATTTTTGTGTATATCAACCCTTTAATGAGATCTTAAATTCTATGTCATAAAGGAAGCAGGTTATTAAATAAGGTGGTTAGTTAAAGACACTCAGTGTTTTCTGATTAAATTAGAATCTTTTATTTTTGAAGTACACGTAAACATTGACTTTTCTTTTATTTTCGTTAAATATACCAAAATAAACTTATCACTGCTTTTGATCACAATGATTTCCGACTTATAGTTAAGTTTGATCGTAAAATGTAACAGCTGCACTGGAAGTAATGATGGCCCCTCGAACGCAACGGTATATTGAAGAACGTGTAATGGGAAAGGAAATTTTTTGTACAAATAAGGGCTTCACCGGTTTGCCCTGAACGGGTCAAACCATTGCTGTAATAGACGTTTGTTGTGTTGATACAGTACAATGTTGAGTAGGGTCGAACCTAAAATTAATGGTAGAAAGTTTTTTGTTAGTCATTGCTTTTTTTTACTTTTATTCGTCTTATTACATGAGTCATTAACACACACACATCCCACAGAGATTTATCAATATAAGAAATCACTTTTAGGACGTCCCTTAAAAATTTCTTCGTGTATTTACGAGTAGACCGTGAAGTTATGAGTTTTATCATAAGTTAATGCTGTTTCGATGATGTTTGAATGATAAAATACACAAATTCATTTAATAAATTGAAGTATATAAATCACTTTCAACGCGTAATTTAAGGGAAGATATTTTTATTTATTTCAAGCCTTTAAGACTAAATCGAATCTTTTTCTGTAGTTACCACCACTCTCATTCATCGTGCAAAATATATGTTTATTGGTAACGTTACGTGACAATTTACTAAAGAGTGTTTTCTATACGCTTTTCTAATCTAGCAATTTTCCAGTTAATTGATCTGTTAAATTTATTTTATATTGTATATCAACTCTCGCACGACTACTTTTGTTTAGGGATTACTGATACTATTGAGTATAGTAATTCTATATTTCGAAGAACGATCGACAATTCTGAATATTATTATTTTTTAATCAGGAAGTACTTGTTCTATTTAAATTTATAATAATTATCTAATTTATAAGCTGAATATGTTTATGGTAATACAATAATAATAGGTACGTTAGTAAAGTATTAAGATGCTTAGCATACTAACCCAATGATCCCTACCTTTAAGTTAATAAAGCTAAAATTTTATGCAGTTCGCGTACCTTTGATTGTTTTTGATGATTTCACAAAATTTTGTATTGTTATTTACCGATTTAAAACCAGGATAATGTAGCACACTTTTGAAACTATTCTACTTTTGTCATAAGACTGAAACTTGTTCAGAAGTATTAAAGAAAAAACGAGATATTTGTTTTAAATAGGTTGTTCTAGAATGTTCTCAGTTCGAAGTTATTTTTCTAATGCTCAAAACTCTTTATATGTTGTTTTACTTCTTAAAGATATTATTAAAATCAAATAATTTGATGGAAATGAATACAATATATTACTGAATTATGAATAAATAGTATTACTTAACTTATTTAATTCGCTTTAAATTCGATTATATATGTTGGGAAACTTCTTGTTTTGACGCTGTACAAAATGAAATAATATTTTGAACTGCAGAAAATATTTTAGTTGATATTTTAGTATATGTGTGTCGACTCACGGTACTGAGATAATGACGGAAACGTGCCTAAGGCTCAGAAAAACAATACAAAACTGTAGGTTGTAAGTCATCTCATTTGATATTATAAACGTTCCTACGTCTGTAATATGGATTCCTACAGATGTTAAATCTCTGTATAAAAGTTGTTCTAAATAAGCTTTATATACAAATAAATTTCTATTCTTCGTGTAAAAACAATGCTTTATTGGTCCACAGGCGGCAAGGCTGATGAAACTTTTCTGGGTCTTCTTACAATGAGGGGATGTTTTATGTCTTTCGATGTAAAAACTTCTTTTTACAACTTGTACTGTACAGGATGAAATTTTTGTCTGCCGTTTTTGACTGTGGATTGTAATTAAATCCGCGGTCGAAATGGGCAAAAATTTTACAATCAGGAGTTAATATACTTGCTTAAAAATTAAATATCCGGATGATCGAGCTTTGCTTGGTATTTTTTTTAGAAGATGTATATAAAATAGATGATTGATAAAGCTCTCAATAACAATTTTTACTCATAAAAAACGGAACTTAGACCAAAAGGGGTAATCGGATATAAACTTGAACCGGGGTATTGTAGTTTCGGGACCATGTTCGGGACCACGGAATGTTAAGTATTGTAGAAGTTTTTCATAGCTTTAAAACAGGGATAAAATGATATCCTAAAAATAAAACCTAGCCAAATTGATTTATCGCCGCCGAAATTGTCCAAATACTAAATTTCACGAAAACCGTTGGAGCTTTTTAACTAACTCGATAGTAACGCTCTAATCCTAATGCTAGTTTTTCAAAAAATGAATGTTTCCCACATTATATAGTTGACGTCGTGCTCTGAAAATTGGTAAATTTCAAATACCTTTTTTAATAATTCAGATTTATGTAGTTCTATACGTTAGTGACGAAAGTAGTCATATGTTTTAAAGCATGCTATTTAAAATATGAAATTTAAAATATAAAATAAAATGATAAACAAACATCCACTACTTTCAGTATAATTAGCATCGCGTGAGAGAAAATGTACATTCATTTTTATCAAGGAAAAATAGCATCGCGTAGGATTATTTATGCCTGGAGAACATTAATGCAGCTTTCAACGCTACACTGTGATAAAACTACCAGTTTCAGGTTTTAAATCTATAAAGGCATTCAAATGACATTTTTCGGTGCCATTATTTTATCTTTCATGTTAAAACATTTTTTTAAAGATAACTTATATAATAACATACCCACAATGCAACTGAATCATCTTCCTGCTCTTATCCCACTATAAGTGGGTTGGCACAACATGTTATAAACATGTTGTCACATGATTTGGCTACATATTTTACGAGCGGCCGCCTGCCTGCCTTCAACTCACCTAAGTCATATTTTAGGAAACCTCGGTAATAAAAAGAGTGGTCTATTCTACTCAACCGGATACCACACGGTGGGTCAACTTACTTTAGTCGACTTTTACGACACCTTGGTAAGAAATGAGGGTGGTCTATTCTACTGAGCCGGATATCACACGTCGGGTCGGCTTACCTTAATCGCCTTTTGCAACACGGCGTTGATAATGCTATGGAAATACTAAGTAAATTATAGAATTAGGCCTTACTTTTCTAAGATCTGTAATATAAAGGAAATAATATTATTTCGCTATAATCGATAAAGAGTATACTATACTGTGCGTATAGTAGTATCCTCTTCAGGAGATAGACTCCTGAACAAAATCGTGAAGTGTCGCATCACTCAAGAAAGCAAAGTTATATATTAGTTGGTTAAAACGCCATCATTTATTGTGAATTTTCACCTCACTTACAATCTTCCCTGTTCACTCTGGAATTCAGAAAACCAATTAAAAACTGTAACTCGTAAACTTAGTGAAAGTTGTGGCTAAAAGTTCAATCTCATGGCTTTTAACCTTTTTTTATGGTCATAAAAAAATAATGCGAAATTCTAATCGAGCGAGATTCATTACTATGAGAAAAATTTCTGCCAAATTCTGTTAAAACACATTTACAACAAAAATGGGCTTAAAAAAATTAAATTTCCAAATTTAACATTAAACAATGATTCTGTAATAATCTAAGTTTCCATTAGATACATAGATTCCATTTCCAATAGAGACTATCCAATTTCTTTTGACATAAATTTTTGCTGAAGTATTGTGTTGTTTTTAGTAATTTGAGCTAGGTTTTATTGTAGTTGTTGATGGAACTTGTTTGTGAGTAACTTGGAGTAATTGAGATTCTTTTCGAAGGTAAAGGAAGGTTTTGCCCTACGCAATTCGTCATTCATGGTCACAGAACGACGTGTGGACGCCATGTGATTTATTTAGTTGGTAGGACACAGCTAAGACTATTTTAGTTTAAATTTACTTTAATTTAAAAGTTTTTTAAACTGCAATGTGCGTTGTGTTGATTCAAAGAAGTGACCCCACTTCTTTGAATGTTATTGGATAGATATAATTATCTAAACTGTATTAAACAAATAAAATCACTCATAGATAGCCTGCGTCACAACACGCTGTATATGAAAATCTTTCCTTGATTTAATCCATTCAAGTAAAGTAACATGTAGAAGAAAACATTACATCATCCTCCAAAAGTCCGAAAAATGGTTAGCGAAACCAAATTTTGTACAACAAATTCAATAAATTTAAAATCTACTACATTCAAGCTGAAGTGCATTGAAAATATCATTATGAAATAAACTTATAAGCCTTAAACAGAAATATATTTGTATACCGATGTACAAAAATTCATAGTAAAAAAGAAAATCCCAATCTATGAGTAAATATTTATTCTTTATGATAACAAGTACATAAAATAAAACACTTAATATTTGCGACACACAAAGTTCCGTGCCTCTATTAATCGCCTGTATCCGAGAGGCAAATTTAAGCAAGCTGGAAAGCACGCCAACCGACTTCACAATTGAATGAAAATTACAATATGTGTATTCAACATGTATATTCTGACCGTGTTTCGTTCCGCTTGACATCGTTGTATCAAAAATTAGATTTGTGTCAAATTAAGTTTTGAGTTTTTAAATTCTTCCTATTCAAAAGGGATGTTAGATTTTGTTATTACTTAGTAAAGATCTGTAGTTATCAGTTTATGTTTGTCAGTTTCTCACATTAATTACAAAAACATTTCGATAATAATGTTTTCTATGTCTGATTTGTGTTCGGTTAATAAACGGAATTGAACTTGATTATCTATTTTTATATTATTATTATTTAGCTGTAATTATTCGTGTCAAAGACTTGTTTTGTTAGCAATGAAACGAGACGCAGCTATATTATACAACATTTTTAAAATTTTAGGAATAGATTGACATTTTGATATACATACTATACAGTGAATGTAACATGAAATATTCATGAGGCCATTATACCATAAATTATATTGTTTATGGTATAACAGCAATATTAATTAAATTTCACTCACTTTACTTCCTTCCTTAATTTTATTTAAAAATACGATTTTTGTATTTTTATAACATCAAAGTGAACACAATGTTGTAAAATACAAGGAATTTTGTCCTTAATATACCCACTTTTAATTTTAAATGACATTGTTACACTATGTTGTATAACGTTTTACGTTGGCAATCCAAACTGCCATATAATATAATAAAGTTTGTGATAGCTTTAAAAAGAAATGGTATGAAATTTAGCTACAGATATGATACTACTGAAAAACGAAATCGCAATTTTTTGAAATGCTCATATATTTGAAAAACCTAAATTTAAATTTTTATTTTTAAACATGTGGAATCACGCGCTTTCATATAAGTTAATAGTCGCTGGCAAGAATTTGTGACATGTTTTTGAACGGCGCCCTATGACATAAACTCTTGTATGTTGTAAGAATAACTTCTGCGCCATAATTTAAATATCATACATGTTAATGTTACGGAATACAATATATGAAAAATCAGTGCCATATTGTCAAAAAAAAATAATTACGTTCGTAAATAAATGATTTATTTTCTTTATATGCGTTAACTCGACAGGAAATGAAGGAATCAGGAAAGTAACAAGTTGAAAACGTGAAACCGATTCTGCAGCAAAACTCTATAATTAGATTAGGACTCTTTCGCACGACTTCAAATTACTTGTTAAAATGCTTTACTTCTAGTTTGTCTTTTATTGATAATTATATTAATAACACTCATAAAAAATTACTAACTGAAAACGAACAAGTAACGATTTTCTGCAATACTTTTTTGTCGTGTATGTAATAACAATCTTTCAGTAAACTGCAAAGATTTTTTTCGTATTCCTTGTGTGAAAACTCTCTACATGAATCTGTAGACTATTATTTACTGCCGCGTATATCTGGTGAGGTAGAGCTACACATTGGTACTTTATCTTCGTTCAGGACGCATTACCAATAAACTTTGCTATTATTTATTTTCTAAAAACTAAAAGAGTATGTTCTACAAAGTTAGTTTCTAATCGGGTTAAATATTTTGTGTATAGGCTTGCACTTTATTAACGAATAAGAGTAAAGTAATAATACTACTTATTTAGAATTGACGAAGTTAATCGTGTCATATCCGGCTGAATAGAATAGTACCACCATCATTTCTTACCGAGGTGTCGTACAAGGCGACTAAGGTAAGTCGACCCACCGTGTGGTATCCGATTTAGTAGAATAGACCACCCTCTTTCTTACCGAGGTGTCGTCAAAAACGACAGAGGTCAGATGGCTTCTATGATGATGATGGCTTCTATGATGATTTAGAATTGACGTAGTGAGGCTGTACTTAGCATATAACATTTTAAATATTAATACATTAACATAAATATTATCAATAATTAATCATTTACATATTACATCATATTAAAATATATACTATATATTGTTTCACATTGTTCTGAAATGTTCGATTGAAATACGGATTGGTGAAACTCACAATGTGCAACAACACTGATTCCAGCCCAGTTCCTAAAAAGTCAAAAAATTATATTTGTGTACAAACATAATTCATATATTGTTTTTGCTCTGTGTAAAGCGAAATTGGTTTTTAAACTTTTATATGTTTTTGTAGAGAGCGCTTCAGTATTTACACGGTTTCACGTTAACTAGCGCAGAAAGTTGATACTTGGCACTTTGTTCAGGAACTGCACGTTTTACACAGCCCTATCGTGAATTTAAAACCATATGAATTTTAAAACTACCCATATTTTAATCTACATTTCGTCATACTCATTACTAATGTGATAATTTTAAATTTTAGTGTAATTAAAAAACTGCTTATTCGGAATCACACATTTTTTTTGGAAATGATCCCTAATTAACGAAAAACAAATGCAATAAATTTTGTTACAGATTAGTATAATCAGAAATTAATAGACAAATTTTACTTGTAGTCTTTTGTCGTTTAAATTAGAGTAGTGATTAATTATTGTCATTGTTTTGACCCGAACCAGCAACTGCATATGTACCGAAAATTTAAAGGTCCTATTTAATAGTAAATAAGCTATTAACCTTCCCTTCATGCCTTAAAGAGGACATTAAGCCGTCCGTCCCGTACTTAATCACTGAAATCTGGTAATTATACCTAACCACCTGAAATTTATTTCATCCCCGTGTCATTGTTTTATGCAGTTTCTTGGTATAAAAACTGATAGGGTGATGCTTGTGGGTTAGACTAATAGGCAGATAATGTAAAATAACGGTATCACCCAAAGTTGTTTACCCTAGTCGTGATTTAGAGCAAAATAAAACTATATTTGTTTTTGTTAGTATCTTTAATATTTAAATGAGTTAATCTTGTATGTATGTATATATATTTTCGGGTTCCCGTTTCTGAGATCCCGAAAATATATATCCAACGATTTTCCTGGAATTCAGCATGTATGGGGTTTTGGGGGAGAAAAATCGATCTAGCTATTTTTTATGAAATCTAGATCTAGATTTTATATAAAAAATAAATTGTTTTATCCCTGTTTTTGGGTATTAAAAAATATTTAAATTTATATTGAATTGAATTTTTGCCATGAACTGTCAAGTCAGCGTAGCTTATTCGGGGAACGGGTGGTCGCGAAAAATGAAAAGCCCCACCTACCTTATTATTTTTTCTTTTTTTTTGAAGTTTGAATAAATGAATGAATGAATTTTTATTTTGAAGAAAAAATACCGAGAAAGGCGCGGTCATCCAGATATTATGTATTTAAATTGTATTTTGATAAAGGAAGAAAGTTCGTAACATTAAATTTAGTGGATGTTGTAAACTTACAAATGAATATGATAAATACAAACGACATGTTTTCTGCTTCTGTTAAAGCTACTGCAAACGGAACTCCATGTCTAACCACATCCTCGATCGACTTGCTAACTACTTGTCATTTATTTCCAAACTGTTATGTAGATTGAAGTGAATATATGCTTTGAAAACTGTAGAAAGCGTACTATTAATACATATTAATAACTGCTTTTGAAATATAAATTGAATATTTTTGAATAATGAATAATTTAAATTGAATATTGTTTTTTTTTTGGAAATACAAATCAAGTACAGGCTTATTATAATCCGGCAGCAATATCGTATCGAAATAGGTTATAGACGGTGCAATGTAAATAATTACTATTATATAAATATGTATTATACATGACAATATTATCATCATTTATATAATTTGACAAAAATTATACACCGGTTTATATACTTATGTAACGTGTAAGATAAAAAAAAAACATTTTTCTTTCGGGAACAGGGAAAAACTCATGTTGCACTATTAAGGGTATTTAAACTCTTTATTTGACGTAAACGAAGTGGTGGGTCCACCTTTTTTTATTTAAAAAATCATATGGAATGCGGTGTGTTAATAAGTTACACTTCAAAATACATTAAATTGTAAAAGGAAGACTATTCCCTATAAGCGTTATTATATACTTACATACTTTTATATTTTGTCGTATGAAAGTTCTTAACAATAAACTTGACATGAGTTCAGGAGGATATAAGAGGACATAAATTTCTACGTGAAAGTCACTCAAGTTTTTCTGATGCCGTGATTTCCAGTATGTGCTTTAGCAAATGTTTGGAATTGTAATGTATTTTATTTATATTCCCAATTGATTACCTTTTCCGTCGTCAATTTTATAGATTTGAATTGTGCGAAATTGGTTTATCCAATATCGCCGTGATTGCATCAGCGATCCGAGTTATTGAACCGTGAGTTGAAAACTTTATAGGTAGTAGCGATTGCATTGTACCCTTTACTCTGTATTGTAAACTCGGTGATGAAAACCTCTGGTTACTTTAGGTATAATATTTCGCCGGTTATCCGAGCACTTTGATATTATGAAATGCAATCGAACTTGTTGTATTTTCGTTCACTTTGTGTTATATTCAAAAATAAAATTTAATTCTGAATTCATAGAAGCATTACACAATGACTACATAGTTAATGTATTTCATTATTCTGGTGAATATTATTTCAACTATATTTTGACTGGACTTTATACATTACATACATTAGTGCCCTAATGCTTTATTTATATTAAGTTTGATTTATACATTTAATATGTTTGATTAAAATGATAAGGTTTTCGGCTTTTAAAAAAAACTCTGTGCTACCTAGGAAAATTTAAAAGTAGGTTAGGCACCGTTCTTTTTCCTTCTTACAAGTTGTTCTCTTTTGTATTTCGTTGTTCATAAATAAGAAAGGATTTTAATACATCATTTTTTATTTATAAAGGAGTAGAAAATTAATAATTTATTTCTGAAATCTACCATTACACTCTAATTATAATGCATGAACGGGTGGCGTTTTGGAGCTTACACTTTCTCCCTGGGTAAACACGCGTAATGAGTGCGTGCGTATATCGGATTTATGAAAAGTAAATACGCGAAATTACAGTATATATTTTAAATCCCATTTCATAAATAAACGACTTACATGTTTATGGATCTGAAAATATATTGATTTATTAAAAACCTAGAAATATTATGAGTAGATTAAAAAACTTCCTTGATCTAATAAAAGGCTCTTTGGTGAAAGTATTCAAAATATCATAGTACTGTAACCTAACATGAAATGTAAAGAAATTCTTTGTTATCTATAAAAGTAAAGTACAATTATAAAATTAGCATTATTAATACGATGTACGCTATAATGCCAGGATTTGATTCTTGGTAAATTCAATTTGAATTATTTATGTGCATGTAATATAGTTTCGAGTTGTTTATAGGAACAAATGAAATGGGCAATTTGAAAAGAATTTTATTTTAATACAAACACGTTCCTTATATATTTCTATAGTACCGTGTGCATTTTAGTAGCATCGCTAGTACTCTTTGGTGTAAAGTACATATCTCGGTCGATCAATAGAATACATAACCAAACATAGCAGTAAACTATTGATTCTCCAATTCCTATGGCAATAAATAGCATATTGGAATAGCATACCTATAACCGTGATTTTGTTACTGATAGGACTACATTTTGAATCCCAAATCCGAATTTATTACTCGAAAGCACCGCGTTTTCTAAATTAGATTTAGCAGAACGGCACACTTTCGCCATGTTTCAATGTGGGAATAGCCGTCAAAGTGGCGAAGAATTCGATTGAATTTATAGTTCCTTCTATTGCTGTGTAATGGAACTATAGAATTAGATTTTTTTCTGTAACCAATGTAAGTTTCGAAAATAAAATTCAATCATAACTGATTTCTATTTGGCATTATTAATTATCGTTTTTTTCACACAATGCTCTATAAAGTTCTAGCAATTTTGAAGTAAAAAAGAGATCCTAAGTTTAAAAAAATGATTTAAAAATATTGGTTTTTAAATCAATAAATTCGAGACGAGCCCTTTTTCAACTAATGATAGATTGTAGTTTACTAGTGAAACCAGACTTAATTCATTTCGATTGACAGAATAACAAATTTTTGGCCTTTTGCCTTGTAAGTCACTTTATTTATTTTGTAGAATGACCAAACTACTGCTCGCCCTAACTGCTTGTGCAGGATGAGTGCAGAAACTGATAATAACTATATACGTCGTAGGGTTTGTATTTTTATAGACGATATGTTTCTGAGCAAGTAATTATACAGGGATGCTAAGTAAATAATAATAGGTACTGGCGTTTAACAAATAGTTTGAAATTGGTAGCTTTTAAGCCTCAGATTTGAATTTATATTGTCTTACCCTAGTGCGTCGTTCTTGAATTCACTTATAACCGAGGCCTGTGCCTTCAAGCTCACTGATTGACAATGGCGTAGCTATCAGAGTTCTAGACGGGACAGTGCCCTGGGGCCCTCAGCTCGTGAGGCCCCTTTAAGCTTACCCGAGTACGTCGAATTGGGAATACGAAGAATACAGAACAAATTATTTTTAAGTAGTTTATTTGGGGCCCTAGATTCTTTTTGCCCCAGGGCCTTTGATTACCCAGCTATGCTGCTGATTGACTATATTACCTACCAAATATTGCATGGCGTTATCGGCACTATTTTTCAGTTATTTTTTTATCTAGGCTTTTGTGTATATAAAAAATGTACGACACTGCACTAACGCTATATTTTTTTATCTAACAAAAACGGTTCACGTCTCTATCCAGACGTCACACATGCGCTGTTAGTGCTACGACATCGTATTCTGTTTCACGGACTGTTTCATAAATGCAACGTACATATATATTAATACACTAAAATGTATGCTCAGAGCGAGATAGTACGTAGTTACGTAATAAAGAATACATTACCCTACTTTGTATAAAATTTCTGTTATAACCACACTTCAATGAGTTCCTCTTAGTGTACTTTAATCCACAACATTGTAAGCAACAAATATGATGTTGCGATATAGGACTAATGAAAACTTTGACTTTTCTATACTAATATATAAAGCTGAAGAGTTTGTTTGTTTGATTGTTTCAACGCGCTAATTTCAAGAAATAATGGACCGATTTGAAAAATTCTTTGACTGTAAGATAGTTCATTTAAAGCGGAAGGCTCTATATAAGCTAAGATGAATAGGAGAGGAGCAGCTATAAAAAATATTGCGAAAACGGCAAAATTTAAGGCTTTCCTTGCTTGCGCTAAGTAAACGGTGAAAGTTATTCAAAAATCTCTTATAATTAACTCACGATAAGTTCTTTTATGTTCATAAGTTCAATTCGAGAAAACGTTTGTAACACACTGCGATGCGGGCGAAGCTGCTGGCGCAGCTAGTATATAAGAATTTCATAGATACAAGTGATATAATCACTTTGGGAGCATGTGATTTACATATGTCGATCTGTTAATATTATCTTCTCTGTCCTACCTATTGCTCACAGCCACGCCGTCTAGTTATCCCACCATGTATTTTTATACTCAAAACATATTTTTTAAAGTCAACGCAAAAAAGCCGCGGCAACAACTAGTATTTATTAATTAAAATTCTTAACTGTACAGTGTAAATAATATATACTACATTTAGAAAATAATTACTTCAATTGGTAGTCTTAGAGCTAAAGAATGATTCCATTATAGAATACTTAGAAATGGTTAAAGAGAAAGTGCTTCTTAAAAAGCCATTTAAAGGCCGCTAACAGTTAAGCACATTTCAAAGACAGAGTAGGTAAATTCTAACATGAAATATCTTGAAGATTATAAAACAAAAGGAAAACATAAGGATATAGAAAATTTTAATCCTAATGTACTGTTCAAGAATGTATGGAGGGTTGGAGTGGTTGTATGTAGTACGAAAGTGAATTGTATTATAGCAATCGTTTGTACCATTTTTATAACTTTTAGTATTTTCCAAATTTTTATTGTCTTTTCTATAAGGCAATAAGGTATTTTAGAAATTTGAAATTTTGTAATTGTGTTAATGTTGTTTAATGTAACATTGAATAAAGACAATTATTACAGCACTTGTTTGAAACACCATTGTTCAGGTCAAGAGTGAGAATGCTCTTTCCATTAATAATAAGTTAAAAGTAACATTTTAAAAACACTTCGGGCAGATGAGAGTTGCAATTAGGAACAAACATTCAGTTGAAATTTCCCTCTATACATCAAGTACACTAATTTCATACAATTTGAAGTTAGTTCGTTGCAATACCATATCAAATAGAAGTTGCTTAAATACATGTGACTTCATTCACAAGTATATAATATATATAAGAACTTCTGTGTAGATTCATATCATCATTAACATTTCAACCAACATCTCAACCCCTAAATGGGGTCTTTATCGATCACTACCTCTGTCTTGCCGTTGTCGGTAATGGACTGTTAGTTGGCGGCCATTGTTTTTGCCCTAAATGACGGATAAAGATGGGTTAGCTTGGCTACTAAGAAATTATTTCCTTAGACCCTGAACAATTAGTACGAGAGAAGAGAGATTGATGCTTAGATAGATTGAAAATTTAAAATAAGGAAATTTAAAATAATGGTAACGCGCGAACCAATAAAGTTCAAAACCTGGAATCGATTCCCCAAGTCACCCGGCGTTTTTTTTATTGCATTATTTCAAATCTTTTAAAAATTACCGAGTAAGGCTCGGTCACCCAAATACTTTTATATAAAATTAATTGAAAGGTAATTTCATAGTTCAAATAATTTGTTATTCATTTCTATTTGAAAACATTTTAAAGCATTTTGATATTTAAAATTGTTTCAATTCCTAAAATTTCAAATTGCTACAGATCGTTGTTGGAATAATAAAGCATTTTGTTGACATTGTTTATTTTTGTATCTCTGTAAATGGAAACGTGTTTATAGCGGAATGTGCTGTTTCAAGGGACAGTTTTTCCAACAGTCCTATTTATACAAAGAATCCTATTTCCTAGAATTTCTCAGTGTGGTGTCTGGCGCCTGACTTTTTATATTTCAATCTCGGCGGAAAAATGACTAGGCGTGTTATTGTTTTGTATGTTATTCAACAAGTTATTAGATAGGGTGTCTTATATCCGTAGTACATTTTGTTTATCTTAACCTAAGTATACTTTTGATTGAAATGGCGCCCGTCTGAAATGTGTTGAGTAGGATATACATATCACGGGCGAAGTAAGTTCAATCTCTTTTATAGGAGGGGAGAATTGAACGGCGCTTCGTATCCCAGAGGCTCTCAGCGCGCGCTAACTCTACCGTAAAATGATGTTAAACTTTCTCTACGCTCCTATATTGTTGTCATTCTTTCTACCTATACAGTACACAAGTTCATTTGTTTTTTGAGAATTAAGTGCTTTCCCTTTATCGGACAGCAAATAACAAAAGTAATTTAAGATGTTTCGTTTGGATAATTTATGTGGAACTGAAGTTTTTGTTGTACTTATAAAACTAGTGAAAGCAGTATTAATAATATTTATTTTTTATTTTTGATTCGACGTCAGTGATGTCGTACTTGATTTTGTAAAATTCTAAATAATCGAATAGAATACTACTTTACTTTACATATAAATATTGAACTTTAAGTGGAGTTTAATAGACAAATTTATCTCAACATCCTCCTGCCCTTATCCCACTCGTAAGTGGGGTTGGCACAATATGTTATAAACATGCTGTCACATGATTTGGCTACGTTTTTACGACCGGCTGCCTGCCTGACTTCAACTTACTTCAGTCGTATTTTACGACCCCTCGGTAAGAAAGAGGGTGGTCTATTGTACTGAACCGGATACCACACGGTGGGTCAAGTTACCTTAGTCGCCTTTTACGACGCCTCGGTAAGAAATGAGGTTGATCCATTCTACTCAGCCGGGTACTACACGGCGGGTCGACTTACCGTAGTCGCCTTTTACTACACCTCATTAAGAAATGAGGGTGGTACTATTCTATTCAGCCGGATACCACACGGCGTCTTAATAGACAAATTTATATTTAAAAGAAATTTATAACTTCGAACTTATTTGTGGAATACTCCATGCAAGTAGTGAACTCTAATCCTGTTACAATAACGGACCCTTTTCCGTTATTTAATACCAATTGATTTTATTTTACTTATGTAAGTACACACACTTTTTAGTAGAAATACTCATATAGTTTGATAAATTGATAAAAACACAATACGATATCCAAGACGACTTGCAACAAGGTACAAACGACCGCGTGCCATTGTAGTCCCTTAAAAATGTTTGACTAGTTACACTATCAATTCTTAATATCGTTAATTTGCATTCCAAAAATCTCTACGGAGTGATATTAATTATTAAATTTACTATTTTTTTTTAATGGTTTTGCAATCCACCGAGGCGTAATTATGACGTCAGACTGGTAAAACGGGGAAATAAATGAAAACCATCTCGTGAGTGAAAATTCAGGCCGGAAAATATCTCCCATAGCATTTCGCCATCAGTAACAGTACCAAATAAATGTATTCATTTTGAGTGCTACAGCTATTGTTTTAAAAAAGAATTTGGCTCTTGAACCGTAATGTATTGTGCGGCCACTATACTAATTGCTTCATTAATGTTAATTAAAATGATGGAGTGCCAGTTAGTTACTGTTTCCTATAGGTTTGTATAAACTCCTGATTGTGGATCAATTTTAAATGTTAATTAGAACAGTATATTTGTAACTATTGTCAATATACTTCATATGAATTCGTTATTATTCTGATCATTATTATGGATTACATTAATTAATTACATTGATTAATTAATTCACTAAAATAATTTACAATGATATTCGTACATTTGTCATATTCTTATTCTTAAATTGTCACTATTGTGTTTAATCTACGTTTATGCATAATATTAATGTTTCATTAATGATTCAGTTATTTAGACTTCTAATTTCTCTGCATATTTTCGATAACAGTAAATTAAAATACATAAAAAGATAGACAAAAAGCTTGCACAATCCTTTACATCAAAACATAAAATATAAGTCTTCGTTCTGCTTGAACACGTCACTCAGAATTCAATATTTTTCATAAACAAGTTTGAATTGTTAGTAGTCATCATCATCCTCCTCCTTACCCACTCTAAGTGGGGTCGGCACAATTTGTTACAAACATGTTGTCACATGATTTGGCTACGTATTTTACTACTCGCCGCCTGCCTGACATCAACTTACCTTAGTCGTATTTTACGACACCTCGGTAAGAAAGAGGGTTGTCTATTTTACTCAACCGGATACCACACGGTGGGTCAACTTACCTTAGTAGCCTTTTACGACACCTCGGTAAGAAATGAGGGTGGTCTATTCTACTCAGCTGTTCTATTCTAGGGTGGTCTATTCTACACGGCGTTCTGGATTGCTAGTTCTCTGGTTAAATTTCCCTATTTTCTATAAATTAGATGTACAGTGCTATACCGTGTGGTATCCGGCTAAGTAGAATATACCACCCTCATTTCTTACCGAGGTGTAGTAAAAGGCGACTAAGATAAGTTGACCCACCGTGTGGTATCCGGTTTAGTAGAATAGACCACCCTCCTTCTTTAAGAGGTGTCGTAAAATACGACTAAGGTAAGTTGACGTCAGGCAGGCGGCCGGTCGTAAAAACGCAGCCAAATCATGTTACAGCATGTTTATAACATGTTGCGCCGACCCCACTGAGAGTGGCATAAGGAGGAGGATGATGATGACTACTAGCAATCTAAATTAGCTTATGAAAAATATTGAATGCAGAACGAAGACTTATATTTTATGTTTTAATATAAAGATTTGTGCAAGCAAAGCTATTTTACTCAGCTGTATACCACACGTTCTGGCGTTCTGGATTGCTAGTACTATCTGGTTAAATTTCCCTATTTTCTATAAATTAGATGTACAGTGCTAAAGTGTTACAACAGTTTAGATAAATCTGACGTTGGCCGTACATTTCTATCGCAGCAACATATTGCGACGCGCACCAATTGTTTCTCAGGCGTGTGCCCTCGTTCGATACAATTTTTCATGTGCTCGGGTGCATTTTGCCTACTTTTCTCCACTTCAACCTATTAACCGCATTTGTGTTATCGATTGAAAGCTTTAATAATTAACTTTATACCATGCGTAATACAAATATTTGCTCGTGAATGAGTACAGTTGTAATTAACATTTTTAATTTTAATAATTACTGTACTCGCTGTTTCTGTTAATTAAAATTCTTGCACTCAATTTAAGCTAATAAAGTAAATAAAGTCAAAAATATCTGTTGTTCAAACATAATTTTTACATTTATTGATATTAGAAGTCTAGCTACTAATGAAACTATAATTAAGAAGTCTGGCCTTTTTGCGCAGTTGTCAATGACCCTGCCTTCAGCGTTGTGGGCCACGGGTTCAATTCCCGCCGAGGGCCAACATTTTCTATAAACAATTTGTTTTTTTTCGAGTAGGGTGTATTTAAAACTATCAAAGTATATTTTTATCAGATATACCTGTCATCTATAACACAAGTATTAAATTATTTATTTATTTATATTAACTCAATATTTAAAAAAATCCTCATGAGAAGTGAAAAACAAATACGATTGCTTAGGATAAACAAATCTTTGGTTTCTATTAGAATTATGAAGCAATCAATCAAATCAAAGTAATCAATTATATAATCTATATAAGCTTCGATTCTACAAATACGGCATCACCATTAATATCGAAAATTTTATAACATAGCATAAAATATATAGTTTTTAAGCTAAACAAAAACAAAACAATTCATGATATTGAGTCATTAAAATATTAATTATCTCACTCACAAACTGACTTTGGAACATAAAGTTTATGGATAAGACCTAAATATTTTACATGAAATGAATTAATTATTTATTATTTTGGCTTTGAGGGAGAACCAAATTTACGAAAATTATTCGATGTAACAATTACTCAAACATATTTTTATATTTATGTTAAAACTCCTACATTGAGGATTTGAAAATTTTATTGAAAACCACTCGTCATTTGTTAGATTAGCCAACTTAGTTTTGATGTCCTCATCGATCGGTTGGTCTCCAGAGCTATAATGCTTGCAAAGGCAACGTATCAATTGCTGCCGAATCTTCAATAACTAGGAAGCAGTTGGATGCCCCTATGCCGGTGTCTTGTGATCTATAGCTCGTTATAGTGCACTAGTATGGTCAATAGGGTTTCGAGGGTAAGGCATCTTCAAGTGAAGTTTAACAGACGTATACAGACGTATGACCACCCCAGGATACCCCGCCATATCCTTTGAGACGGCAACCCTTTTAGCTCAATTTACTCTAAATATTCTAGGGGTTTGAAACGGCACTGTACCATTATTGCAATGGGATGGAAATTCCACTGCTCAGACGTCATGCGCACGAATAAAAACTCTAAAGCGACTCGACTCCAAGAAAAGAGAAATAAGCATCAACTAGCTATTGGTATGATTCTGTCAACTTTTTAAGCCATATACTGAAGAACTAGGTCGAAAATGGCTAAAAACCTTCAGGCTGACATGGTCACTTTTTTTTATAAATTCACTCACAGGATAGTTGGGTCATTGAGTATTTTGTCGGATTGTTAGTTTTGTGGAGAAGATTAGGACGACGTACAGGGTACGCTGGAAGTATGTTCGGCGTGGGCTGTGGAGCGTTGTGTGTATATACCTACTGATGCATGATGATTGTCGAGCGTGTTCGTAAAGGGTTGATTCCTGTGGTCGAGAGTAAGGTGCCTTCTAAGTAAAACTAAGATGTATGAATAATACCTATTGTTGGGACTTTTAAGACATCTTTTGGAGTCGCGAATGGTCAGAGTGTCTGTGGCTATTAAGATATTCATGTATTTGTGTTCCTACGAATACGTCTGTTTGTTACAAGAACACAATCTAAGAGGTCCAATAAAGATATTGGAAAATACAGCCATATTTGTTTAAACAATAAACTAAGTCACCCTATATAACAATACTAGAACAAAGAAAATATGTCTATAAAGATAAAATTATTCAGTGCCTTCAAAAGTACAATAATGTATTTACAATGTGTTTTGTATTTCCACTTTGAATACCCCTAAAATTGCTTAGAACTTTGCAAAGCAATTATAAAGTAATGACATGACATTAATGAGATAAGCCTTTTATAAATTTGATCTGTACATACAATCCTTGTAAAGGAAGTTTTAAGAGGAAATTCAGAGATGAATTTGTGGTTATCCAAAATTAATATTTTGGCAAAAGAGCCCTTTGATATTATGCGAATGGAGACACAAAATGAAATATCCGATAAAAGTGGCTCTCAAAAGAACGTTTCTCTTAAAAAATTTGTACAAAATTAGCGAAACGGATTGTGAAAAATAAGTGGAAAAATAAAATAATTTTAACCGTTTGCGAAAGTGGGTCTTTAATTTTATATTAAACAAAAATTTATTTATCACTTTGAATTCCAATTAACGGGAAGTGAATAATGAGTTTTTAAATTAATTATGAAACGATATCAATAAGGATTACTACGAAGACTGTAACTAAGTATGTTAATTGCACGACCGCTTTGTTTTTATTAAATTGCATACTTATTGAACCAAGTGTAGTTTGTGGAGTAAGTACCAGTTTGCCTACCAAATAGCCTATATCACCTTCTTGTCATGCACAACCAGTGTGGTGAAAACGGTTCTTTAATAAATACACCTACTAAGATTTTTTTGTCCCCGACCAACTATTTGTCCACGGATGGTATATCCAAATGCTGATATCTATCAGCTGAGTTGATGACTTCCATTGGTTGAAATATATTTTATGGAATGTCAAGCACAGATAAAGAAAGAAACATCCACGGCTGAACCTAGGTCTCTGCTGGGCCACAAGAAATTATTTATTTATTTCGAAATACAGCTTAAGTTTTAATATATATTTAAAAAATAATTTAATACATAGTGGTCCCAACCCCTCAAGTATTAAATTGAGTTACTAAATTTAAATATAGGTATCGAATTTGTTTATCATTGTTAATATATAGAATCAACAGTTATTGATTAATTGATTGTTGATTGGTTTCAGATGATTAACATCTATCATTATTCAGTATCCATACAATTAACAACAACGTCTTGTTAATTGTATGGATACTGAACTGACAGTGTTATTGTAATTATCGCAATTACATGTTACAGACAATGGAGTTTTGCGATTGTTTTTCGTTGCTGGACCAAGTGTCTATATGTATATATTCTTCTTCCTGCCCTTATCCCATTCTGAGTGGTGTCGGGAACATGTTGTTACATGATTTGTGTACGTATTTTACGACCGGCCGCCTGACATCAACTTAACTTAGTCGTATTTTACGACATCTCGGTAAGAAAGAGGGAAGTCTATTCTACTTAACCGGATACCACACGGTGGGTCAACTTTCCTTTGTCACAAAATTGTCGAAATAACTCAGGGTGATGCGAATTTGAAATGGCAATGGGCGGCTTTATACAGTAAGTACTTAGAATCGATGGACGGTCCTAAAATGTTGGATGTACATAGATATATGATCGCAAAAGGATCGCTGAGAGACGATATGGGTTCAAGCGGAAAGGGATCGTGTGGCGTGAAAATCTCTTGAACATAGGAGTAGGAGTTGCTCAAATAGTTCATTAATGTGGTGACCTATAGAAAATTCTTTTTATAACTAACGAAGCGCCTTATATATATACGTGATGTTATTAAATACTTCTAGTACGTGGCGGAGAATACGGCAGCTATGCTTTATGTTTCTTCGTGCGTATGGGAAACGAGTGAAACACTTAATTTTTATCTCAGTTCCGTTGCGGCATGAACACCTTCAAGGGCCCATATAATATCGATGTAAACGATAAAATTGTGTTACTGGAAAAGATTAGGCAAATTACCTGAACACATTTTTCAAAATATATACCGTAGAGAATTGTTATGGTAAGAACACGATGTCGTTGTGGTTAATCAAGCATTTAAAGCCCATAGTATTAATACTGATCATATTTATAATTATATTATATTGAAATAAGTGTTTCGTTCTTTTGATATCTTACACTTAAATCAAACACTTAAATATATGTACGAGTAAGATTTATTTCGCTTAACGTGCATTAGCTCTAAATGTATTTACGAAGTCGGTTCCAGTCTATTTGCTTTCCTCTTTTTCGACTAGAAAAATAAATCCTTCAGCTTACATCGTAAGGCTTACTCAATTTATTTATTGTTCTATAAATAAATTGAGTAAAGCTTATTCAATTTATTTATAGAACAATAAAATTTGAAAGGTTTGTCTTGGATATGTCGATTCATATTTCAAGAAAATGCTTCACTGCTCGGGGCTTAGATTGAATTTATTTTCTATTTGTAGATCTAACTTAACTTAGCTCTAAGAAGGACTTGCTTTCGAGCCGATCCTTAAGATAGGATTATAAAATAAATTACGATCGTTCTGATCTGTACGTCCGGCTACTTCGACTACTCCGGCTACTTGGACTGGTATTTTATAAACTATGCTTATTATAAAACTAAGTCTCCAATAGCTGTCTGTCTGTATGTGATGAGACTTTCTCAAAATCTATTGAACGGATTTTTGTACGGTTTTTACTAAAAGGTAGTGGAAGATTCAGGTTAATTGTCCAGTAAATTGTGTTGAAGAGGTTGCACAGTTTTAAAAAAATCGCCTGCAGGGAGCTATAGTCGCGTACGGCGCGTAAACCAGCAATGCGATCCAGCGGTTTCGCCTAGTTAGTTAAAAAGTTTAATGTCTAAGAAAATATCACCTGTGTCTATTTGGTTTTCCGGAAAACAAAATGTCTATGTCCTTTCATTTGAGCGCGTGCCAACCGCTCAATTAGCGGCATAGCGCGCTAGATCACTACAGCAAGTGATCTAGTGCGCTATCAGTACACAAGATAAATTGGCAGTAGATCGAATCATTTACTCGTTTGTTCTTACATCTTTATCAATCATACATACATATGATACAACGATCAAGTATTAATGGTTTTGTGAAAGGGAACAGTATCTTTATTTATATTTCATGGACAGTGATTATACAAATCAATATCTACAATATAACTTTCCTTTCTCTGCTCTTAAAATTTCTTAATGTAAAGTGAATGTCGAAATTAAAAGGTCTTTAGAAGCATAAGTCTTTATAGAAAATAGGACACAATTAAAGTAAAAAGCTTTTATTCGCTTGAAGCTTTATTTCATTTAAATAAATTTTAACCTCGTATTACCTGGTATCATATATCTCTATTTAGTTATTCAATTATCTATTTGAACACCTCCCAAAAGACATTGGATCGTGCTGAATCTAAGTTTCGATTCTTCTCTCTAAAGAATATAGAAATATTTTTCGTAGCAGTGGGAAAGTAACAGGTTGCCACAAGATTAGTTAACGGTCATTTTGAAAACGCGGAAGGCAACCGTACCTAAATCCGTTAAGTACCTAGATATTGAGAAAATCGATCACATACACACGGACACCTTTTTGGGACTTTATTTAATAATATGTATAGAAATAAAGAAAGATATATTTGTTCTATTCTCATATATAAATATTCATCATGATCTTACAAGTAAAGTTATATTTCTGTATACGATTTATTTAATTTTAACCGCACGTCTCTCAAGATGTGCATTGTTGGCTTACATAAGAAAAATACTAAAGAAAATGTATACACGTGGTATCTTAGCTTGTTTTTCTTTTTCCTCGTATTCGTGAGCGTATAGCGTAGCACTAATTAGTGCAGGTATACACATGTATGAACGTGGCTTCCTTTGTTCTATTAAGTAGGACGAAAGTAGGTCTTTTGGAAAAATGTCGAAACGAAATCATTTTCAACTGTTTTTATATTAATATTTTGTATGTGCTCCGATTATCGTTAATTTAATGTATGCATGTTTTTAATAATAACAATTATTAAAACACTGCGTGAATATAATTGAAAATGAATGTAATGAAGTGAATATAACTTACTTTATATATTATAGTTGAAATTAAAGTTGGTAGCTTCTTTAAAAAAATTGACTATCCTTTGGATAGTCGAGTACTGAAAAAAGTCTATTTAAATACAGAATAATTTGAATTAAAAAAAAATAATAATAACGATTCTTTTGTCAATAACAATAAAATTAATACTATATAGCATAATTGAGTAAAGAACAGAAACGGGTAAACTATTTGTTTGGAAGAGAAAATTGTTGATTAGAAATCGTTATATCATACGATTGTCACTCTATGTACCTACATACTGGAAAAATAAGCAAACCCTGAATAAATCCTTGGAATAAGTAGTAGTATTTTTAAATAAAACCTTTAAGAAAATATTGGATAGAAAATGTATGGTAAACATCGAATTAATTTTCTTTGTTGAAATTAGCATAAGACTGGGCCTAAATATCAAGTAATCCTGTTCACAAAAATGGTAATCTTTCAACGTATTTTGTTCGAAATGAGTGAGCCGGTCACGATAAATTACCTTTTGTTGGGCTTCGAATTCGACAAGCGCCGTTTTTGTTCAATTCATCGTCTTGTCCTCAATAGGAAATTTATTACCTATTGCCTACTAGCACATTTAAATATGGCTCATTTTATCAACGAACTAACTATTCGAGCTACACAGGTAAAGGTGATTATTCTCACCGCTATATTTTACCTACTGGGAATTTTCATGAATTTCACGTTTAGCATTATGTTTTAGTGGGATATCCCCTAAAGTATTACTTATAAATTCTCTTGTCTAGTGTTTTTCAGTGAGGTAAAACGAGTAAAGAATGTTCTTATGGACTATAAAACGCTTAATAATCTTCAATGAATCCCTTGCAGTGAGACTTTAATTGGTTTTATTTATTCCTTTCCGAGAGAAATTAATTACTAACACTTATCAAATACATGGTTTCAAAAAAGGTTTAATATCACTTTTTTATATACATATTATATAGAATATATTTTATCAGAAATTTATATAATTGAAAGGCATTTGTAAGGTCTATTCTTAGAATATGAAACAAAAAGATATAAAATATACAAAGGATACCTTATGAAACATTGTGAGAACAGATATTTCATAAACGTTTTGCAATATAATTTGGGAGTATATTATATTCCGGAATTTATAACAATAAGGTATTGTTATAAAGGAAAAACAACATTTATTCCTCTTTGTGTCTCGCGATTGCATGAATTTGAATAGAAAACAGAAATGGCCTAATCATAGTGCTTTTCTTATTGATAAATATATTGAAAGGGTCCGGCGTAGTTGAATACGATCCGGTTGGTTCCACAATACAATTGGTACTCGATTTCAACTTGTGACATTAAACACTTTGCGTCTATCGACCCTTATATTTCATTGTATTATACTTCGCTCTTTATTTAGTAAGTGCGAACGACTAATTTATCATTTCTGTCGACGATTCGTCTTACGCTGAGCGCGCGTTCATTTTTATTTTGCGTAGAACAATAATATTTCTTAGTTTAACAATAGCAATCTCAATTATATAATTGTGATTTTTATATTTAGCTTTGGCGCTATGATATTATTTAAGATAAATGAGAACAACGAAAAACCAAATTTTAAGACTGGTTTCAACATTAAGATATGGTCCGTTTGTATAGTTCGATAAGAAATATTATTTTGCATAGAACAATAATATTTCTTAGTTTAACAATAGCAATCTCAATTATATAATTTTGATTTTTATATTTAGCTTTGGCGCTATGATATGATTTAAGATAAATGAGAACAACGAAAAACCAAATTTTAAGACTGGTTTCAACATTATACTGCGTCCATCATATTATCAGTCTTTTGACAGCTCACGCTTATTAAGTTTTGTATTGCTTACGTACAAATATCATACAAATAATATTTGTACTTTATGGATGGGTACCGCCCACTTAGTGATGTCACACATAATGGTTACTACGATTATGCCACAGATTAAAAATAATCGGTAGAAATCGATGTTACGAGTATTAAAAGACATTTAATAACATTATATAAAGTTTTACTTTCTTCTTAGTTAATACATGAATACAAATAAAACAATCAGGATATTTTAATTTATTTTATTAGCACGAGTCGTCGGAATGATAATCAACACTAGACTCCTCCGATGAGGAGTCTTCAGTAGCAGTTATTATTAGCTCTTGTGTAGATAATATATTATCAAACGCAATATCACGTTCCCAATCAGAGAATATTACTCTTTTAGTTCTTTCCACCACACTTGCCCAGTTCTCGGCCGTTACGTGGGTGCAAGCATTTTTTAGCAATTGCAACATTTTATTCGCTGTGAATGGGGGGCTTGTATTGCATCTCGCAGCATGCCCTTTTACTTGTGCCCATATAAGTTCTATTGCGTTGTACTGGCAGTGGTATGGAGGAATCCGAAGAACAGTATGGCCATATTCTGCTGCCATTTCATTGATTACATAGCGTTTTGCTCTCTTTTTGGTTTTTAATATTTTTATTAATTCAACTTTTAACATTGAGTCGTCCACATTTTCTCCATTGTCCCGAAGCCAATTAATTATTTCATGCTTTTTATTAGCCTGTGTTGGCATTTTGTCAATTTGACGGGAGTGGTAGGGCGCATTATCAATAATAATTATTGATGGTTCTTCCAATGAAATGAGCATTTTTTTGAACCACTCTTCATACACATTTGCATTCATCTCTTCGTGGTAGTCATTTGATTTCTTCGATTTAAATGCCAACAGTGCGTCTTGTACAAATCCTTTTGCTGTACCTGCATGGCAAATGATTAGGCGCTCACCTTTTCCCATTGGTACTGAGGAAGTGGAATCAGCAGTATCATCAGTCCAGAAACGAGATAGTGTGTGGTTAGCGTTGAGCCATGTTTCATCCGTGAAAACAATATTTGCCCAATCTTGTATTTTCTTTGCCTCTCTTAAAAAATCACAACGTGCTATAGCTATATCTGTGCGTTCCATTAATAATTTTCTTTTTATATGAAAAGCCAATTGTGTTCAAAACTTTGACCAAAGAAGATTTTTCACCATGAAATAGACCACTTCTTTTCAAAGAAACAATAAGTTTTCTCAAAGTTGGAATTTCTTTTCTCAAGTAGTAATCATATACATGACGACGAATAGCGTCAGCGTCAAAGTCATCAACAGCTGTCACCTTATGAGCCCGGCGCTTTCTTTTTGGTGTAGATGGTTTGTTTTGCTCCAAGCCGCTCCTGCCGTAGGCATCAGTAGTGATTTTAGTCACAGTTGATAGACTGATCCCCAACGCGGCTGCAACACGGTTTCGGACTTGCGTGATAGGTATAAGAGGTCTGCCATTTTGATTTTCTTGCTCAAAATACTCATGAAGTTTTAACACTAACTGTCTCGATTGTGCTTTCAACACACGTCCTTTCGGCATTTTCACGATCAATTAATATAAGTTTCACAAAAGTTTTTCCGAGGAATAAAGCTACTTAACTCAAGGTGTAACAGATGCGAGAGAACACTCAGCGAACGTAAATGCGTGTGACTATCACGGGCGTTTCGTTGAGAGTGACAGATCACGTCAAAATGGCGGCCGAGCGGAAGGTCTGTTGATGTTGCCAGTTGATGTATAATATATTTTTTATGATTATAATAAATACACACGGATTAACATTTATTTTCAAAAAACTAAGGCAATATTAAATCAAAATGTTGATTTCTATATCTGTTATTAGTTTACGTAGGTTATCATTAATCGAATTACTTAGGTACGTAATTCGATTAATGATAGTAGGTACTATAATCGGAATGGTATCGCATACGAGAATCTTTAGGACATCACTAAATATGTAAATCGTCAATCTGTCAAAAGATGGTTAATATAATGGACAGTGTATAAGATATGATCCGTTTGTTTAGTTCGATAAGAACTTGGACAGACTGTCATTTTTTTCTTTTCTTTTTCTACATTTTGTACATAATATGACTTTAATTTGGCAGCGATGAAAAAAGGTCGATTTTTTCATCAACATCATCTTCCTGCCCTTCCCACTTTAAGTGGGGCCGGCACGAAATATTATAAATATGTTATCACATGATGTGGCTACGTATTTTACGACCGGCCGCTTGCTTGACGTCAACTTACCTTACTCATATTTTACGACACTCGGTTAGAATGAGGGTGGTCTATTCTGCTCAGCCGGGTACCACACGGCGAGTCGAAATTTAGGTAGATTTTTTTGTTTCAAAAAATACTTCTTCAACATAGAAGTAAAAAGTAAGAGAATCAGCAACGTAATAATATCTCACAGTCTCACATCGCCTTGCTGTTGAGTAAATGTTTGTACTACATACCGCCAAAGCAGATTGACAACTGACACGCGCAAAAAAATCTGTAGGGATATGTGCAGAGTTCATAGGTATGATTTGGCTTAATAAAAAAAATATTTTAATGTGAATATCAATTAAACATACAAAATGCATATAGAAAAGTCTGTGCTTAAAATTAAGTCTGTAACAATTGGTGAGCGGCCTGCGCTTTCACCTTTAAGCCATTACCTACTGCTTATCATACAAGTAATCTAGATATTTACGTCACTGACATAAATATTAAAAGTAGTCTTACGCAGTAGTAATGACTGCTCTAAATCTCGGCCTTTATAATTAATGATTTACTAATGACTCTGGCTACGTTACTTCATTAACCAAAGCTTGGTTTGACTTTATTTAGTTTTTAAAGAAATGTAACTAAAAAGTGTGGTAGTAGCAAGTTTATGCGGTATTTCTCATTTAATGTTGTAAATTTTCTTTCGTTTAATTAAGTATAGAAAGCATTTCTAGGAATACTCAGATAAGATTCTTCTATGAAAATATTATTTAATTTGAATTTATTTTGTAGGATATCAACAGAAGTGAAAAAAATCAAAACGTACTAGTATTATGGACACGAATATTTAAAGGATGTAACGCTCTAAAGTTAAAACTTTAAATCATTTCTATGAAATTCTGCGTACAGAGGTATGAAAGCCTGGAATAGCATATAGGATATTTTTTATACCGATAGATCCAGTTTGCGAAAGAAACTAAATACTTGCTATCGTTTTTAATTTTTATACCGCGACCGAAACCACGGTGTATATATAGTTTAGGTTAATATATGTGGAAGAAAACATTTATTTGTCAGTGGCAAACAATGGATAATTCAAATTCGTTCATTCATAATTTCTATCTCTTTCTATTTTAAATGAGTGAGAGAGATAAAAGTTAATGCATATCCGTTAACGCTAGTAATTTCACTCGTCATAAAATTTTCATACCGGGACCATGAAATTTGATTGTTAAGAATGAACTCCAGAATCGGGATAAAACTATCCATGCCTTTAATTAGGAACAAACACACTATTTAAAAAAAATAACGTTGAAATCTGATTTATATGGTCCGTCGATCTATCGGCTGTCAAGCTGTATCAAAAGGTTTATTTCTCAATATTGTAACGTAGCCATATAAGTTATTGTAAAAAAAATATTGTAGGAGTAGGCAAAATTAACTTAACGCTTTGTGAACCTTTTAATGTTTATTAAAAAGGTACAATAAATATACTTTCAAAGCTTTTATTATTTAGAGCAATTTATTCAGTGATGCCGTACAAATTATATATTTTTTGTGGTTTCGGCTCCGCGAATGGTCTGAGTGGTAATTAATCTGGCTTGTCATTTGTTTGCAGATGCCTTAGTAATTAGCCAAGGGACTAATGAGCTGTAGTCTCTGAGCCGTGATTGGTGTCTTTAATATGCAAAAGCGAGTGATAACTGTGGCCAAGCTTTGTTGCAGCTACAGCAAAAACATAATTCCTTTAGCATTCATTACATTGTTGCAATAAATTGGACACTAGTTTAAGTTGCTTAGATATTGCTATATTTTTTGTGAAACTGATAGCCAACAGTTTCTAATATATATAATTTATAGAATTAAAACACACTTATGTACTACATAAAAAACACAAGTTATTAACACTTGTGTACAAGTATAGGACTAATTTATAGGACTAAATGTTTTCATGAAAATAACTTTAATTTTATAACGGGAAAATTGGATTATTCGGTTTTCAGTCAAAATATAGGAATAATATTTTTTAATTAAGAATAATATTAGTGAAATTAATTTTTATAGGAAGATAAGTTTAAAAAATTTGAAAAATTTCAATTAAAATTAACGTACATACTGCGTTTTATCGATAAACTGTAATGGGGCCAATAATATACAGCTTAATGTTTATCTACGTTCAAGCGACATTTAGTACATCTTTCTGGCTTTCCCGACTTTGTGAGTTACGAGTTTATAACATTGTTCATGCTTCAATGATCTTATAAACTTATAGGTCGTACCTATAGATAGATTAACTTTTCAATTGTTATATGTTGGACATATACTCATAAAAAGTGGCAAAGGTAAATCTTCAAGATATTTGATCATGTACCGCTTGAACACAGCAGCTGTATGTAAACGGTCCTTCTTGTTATCATTTCAGTCATCGTAAATTATCAAAAACTACAATGTTCAGTGGTAAGTAGGATGTGGTAAATATCTTCCACTTTGTTATACTTTCATCTATTGATCATTTACTTAACATATGCAAATTTGTTAAATGGTGTGTCAGATATATGACATTTAACGGAACCACTTGTCAAACAAACGTCGGAACCAAATGTCGTTTTTGATGTTGTTCATGAAAGGAAGATTAGCTTTGACTTTCGAGATCTTAATTCTAATTGAATTTGAATTAATTTCGAAATCGTTAAAATGTGAAAATAAGTTGTATAATTATTTGTTTTTTCACACTCCTTTAAGTGTTATTACCGTAGAGGTAATCCGCTTCAAGCTTACATTTTCCTTATCCCTTTTCTTCTTAAAACAGATATTTATGTTTTTGCGTTTATATGGTGTTACCACAACAACGTGAAATTATAAATGCATTAAAAATTCACTAATTTAATTTATATCTTTCAATTTCAATACCTAATTTATCATGACTTTTGTCATCATAAAATACACATTGAAACTCCCAAGTTTTTCCCCCCAAAGTGTAAAACTAGTCTAAAAATTCAATAAAATCATTATATAAATGTGAATACGAATAGATTTCTCTACGTATTTGTACTCACCAGCACTTCACTTCAATTCACGTACAAACAACATTAAACTGAGATATGATTTATCACAAACTACTTGAACAGTTTAATACCGTTTTAAATTATGACTTCCGGTATATTGAGTTTTGGTAATTTCGAGGTAGTTTATAGTACTTTCTGAAAAACAAGTCTATTATTGAAGTCAATGATCAAAGCTTATTTCGAATTCGCATTATTTCCTGACAGAGATAAAGGCTTTTATTATTTATGCAAATTAAAAGATGAAAACTTTCAATTTGTTCCTTGCAGGTAAATCGAGTGAATTAAACTGTTTTATAATATTAAACCATTGTCTTTGTGATTTCCAGCAGTTTCCAATAAAAAATTAACATGAAATGGAAACGCTCAAAACTCTAGAAGTTTTAATTTCTTCTTTCTCATTCATTATTGTATGTTTGCTTTTCTTAAAGTTCTCATTTATTCTTCTTTTAAACCTCATTTTGAACAAATATAAATAAATAGAAATATATCTATTTAAAGAATTTAGTTTAAGGAGTTAAAATTTTTAATTACAAACTGTAAACGCGACTTCCTTTTCGTCAACTGTTAAACCACCATATATATGAACTATGTGTTTATTCTCGCAGGAATGACCATTTTTTTTGCATATGTGTTCCAATTGTACCAAATTTCATCACAGTTGGATTAGTATGGTTCAAGGCCAATTTAAGAGTCATGTCCAGTATTTGACGTCAATCGGATGAAGAGGAGGTAACTTTGAAATATTAAAGTTATCCAGAATTTCTGGAAAATGTGCCTTACAAAACCTAAATTATACGTTGTATACATGTGCTGTTCACATAGTTTATTTTAGGAAACATTCCTCGCTTTGTTTTCTGAAAAAGATACGAAGCTCGTAATAAAAATTTGTGTGACATTTTCTGTTATTCGTGGTGTTACAGCTGTCGTTGATGTCTTGTAAATAAACGTTAGAAAATGTTCTACCTAAAACAGTACGAAAAATATCACGGCCACCGTGAAGGGTTTAATTTTCCTTATAAACGAGCTGTACGAGGACTTTAAATAAACCTTTTAGAAATGATATCTAATATATACAATATAATTGTTTGTCTGTATATCCCTAATAGACTCCGAAACGGCAAGACCGATTTTAATGAAATTTTCAGTCAATCTTTAGAATGACCCAGCGGATGATCCTGTAAGTTTGGTGGTGATCGGAGCGTTTTTTTAAACTTTTGCGTTCTGTTTCAAAAATATTCCAAAGCAGACTAAGCCACAGCAATTCGTGGCCTTACAGCTAGTTTACTATACGTGATGACTAATAATTGAACTGACAAATATCATAATACATACTAATATTTACCTGTTAACCTATATTAATAGTTTAATATTAAAGCGTATTATTTCTGATGTACATCCGATTTTTTATATATTCCCCCATATTACCCATATATTATAAAAAAAATGTTGAGTAACTTTGTCTTTCAAAAGAAATAAAGAAGAAGATAAATAAGAAAGAAAATAAAGTTACATATTCTATGTTTATACATGGAACTTGTAACTTTATTCTTCGGATGGGGCAATATATCTGAAATTAAACAAAATTTTCTTCTGAAAGACAAAGTTACTCTACATTTTTTATATAGTATATGGAATATAAAAAAATTGTTATCTATTTATTATTGTATATGGCAGTATAACTATAAGAATTAACTGCAAAAAAGCAATATACTATTTGGCATATAAATTAGGAGATTACGTTAGCAGTAAGTTATTTCGTACCATCGTAATTATTGTCAATTTCCCAGTTAGTTTGATTCCATAAATGAATTTGACATTTAAAACGTCGCAACCATTAAGGTTATTAAATATTATCGGCAAACCATATTTCATTAGTATTGGAAATGTAACTGGAATTTAAATAACAATAAGCCTGCGTTAACTATGAAACTATGAACTAATAATCTGTGTTTAACCTTTACCGTTTTAGCCATTTTATTTCCTAAAATTAGTTTTTGGTTTGTTTTATAGTAATAAAACGAAAATATTCATTTTATATGTTTAGTAGTCAAGTTACTAAAAGAAACCAATCACTTGGAAGAGAGATGGTTACTTTGCTGGTACGAAAAACTTACTAAACTTACTTAACTATTTCTTCAAAACTAAACAAAGAACTCTTAATCGTTACACTTAGCTTACTTGTTGGTTGTGTAGTGAGTTATTTACTTTGTATTGAAATCACCGTGGACACAACACAAAACAAAATTTAACAAAATTAAATAAAACGGTAAACATGCGTCCTTGAAGTTTTATCTAAATATATTAATTTTAACTTATCTTTTTTACCCCATTATTATTAGCAACTAGTGGTAACAGTAACTTCGGTTGCGTCAACTGAAGTGTTAAAATACCCTTAATTATATACACTAGTGTTCCCTGTTGCCGAAGGAAAACTGGGAGTTTATTTCCAATATATGATAGTCCGGTATATAAGCGTCAATTGTACAAAATTCTATCAACATGACTCGTGCGGATTAGCCGTGAAAGGGTAACAGACAGTCATTTAGACGTACTAGTTAATATGTTTGTAATGTTTACAGACCTGTTACACCGTTGTCCCCTTAACGGAGTAAAAAATGCCCAAACACACTTAAACTTTTAACTTCATAATATTACGAGTATCAAAACTTTCTCAGATACCAATTGTGCAGACACAGCTTGCAGATCTCAAATCATTGCTATTACTTAAGGTCTTTATATTAAAAAGCCAATTAAATCATCTTTGAGGATTGTTATCGTTCGCCCACAGTCCTAATAAAGGGTTTCAGCTTAAATTTGTTGGCCTTTTATAATATTCATGAATCACAATAAATTGAGACGTTCAGAAAATGATTAGTTTTTATTCATTACTCATACTTTTGTTGAACGCCTCGACATTTATTTTCGAAGTTTGTCGCAACCACCACTTAAACGAGAAGACGTCTTGTTGTGTAACTAGATTATTCTAATAAGATTTTGCAGTCGTCTGTTACGCCGGATCTTCGCAATTTCCAGTTACTGTTTTAAATGAAAATCATTAAGCAGTTCGCGTTCCGAACGTAAATTAATATAACTTGAATGTGTAGACGCCTTGTAACTTGGGCTCGACAGTGTATTTTTGAATAAATTAAATTAAAATATTAGTTTTGCGATCTCCGCCGTGTGCTATCCGGCTGAATAAAATAGTACCACCCTCATTTCTTACCGAGGTGTCGTAAAAGGCAACTAAGGTAAGTTGACCCACCGTTTGATATCCGGTTTAGTAGAATAGACCACCCTTTTTCTTACCGAGGTGTCGTAAAATACGACCAAGGTAAGTTGACGTCAGGCAGGCGGCCGTTCGTTAAAACGCAGCCAAATCATGTGACAGCATGTTTATAACATGTTGTGCCGACCCCACTTAGAGTGGGATAAGGGCAGGAGCATGTATTAGTTTTGCGATCTGTTTCGTGTAACAAGAAAGGCAGAGAGTGTTCGTGTAATGGGTGAAATGTTATTAAACGTACTCATACCGCTATGTTTAATGTCACGTGTCCCCGCTTTGTTGGAGGGCCGTTCACGCTGAGCCACTACCGACCACACCGCGTATGTATTTTGTTCACGAACTTTTCGAATATATTATTTTCCCGAAATACGTACAGATGCTGCAGATTGTTTGCTTGCTATTGTTATCATGATATTACATAACATATCAGCAATGTGTACCTACATTCATAAAATAACATACATTACTTTATTGTGTAGCGTATTTGTATTATTTAAATGTATCTATCTATATTATCTCATGTAGGCGATATGTAGGCAGGTCTATGTAATATTGTCAAAATAAATAATGAGATGGAAGATGAAACTTGTATAAAATCACTTTGTCAAATCACTCTTAAAAAAGACATACGGATTTAAAAACTCATTATAGTAACAGGGCACATTTTAGGCTGTGATTGTATCATAGAGTTATAGTAGGGAAGTCTACTATAACTCTATGATACAATCACAGAGAAATAGTTTGATTTGATTGTCAATTTATGTCTTCTTTATATATAAGTATACTTGAATATGGATTTCCTGTTTAACTTAATAAAAAAGAAAGTGACAGAGAAAGGGTGAGATGATTTTAAAATGGAAGTGGTATGACGTAATGAACTCAAATAAAAATTAAACTTTCATCAGTTTTAATTATTCGATCTTCATGTATTTTCTGCTGCCCGAATTCAAGACCACGAGACTTTCCAGCGCTTGTCTACTGATCAACTAAGTTTGAGTTTGATATTTATTTTGGAGCTAGATAGTTCGAAAGGCTAGGGCTGGTTGACTTATGAGCATAGACCCTTTTTAAAATTAATGAAACAATGTGCCATTTTTTGTGTATGTTTTTGTAAGCAGTTAAAAAAATGTTTATAAAACTACTAATATCTCACGTTACAAACTAGTTACTGTTTAATCTTTTAGGAGTTTATATTTTACTCTTGCGAACTTTTTTATCGATAAATAATAAATATTTTTTCGGAATATTTTGTATAAAATAGCCTTTGGGAAACCCATGATGATCATACTTACTAAAAATCATTTCTTACATTTCATTTTACATATTTTTTACTTTAAAGAATATCGTCATATGTTTTTTGATTATTTTCAGTGATAAAATTATATTTAATATAAATAATTGTTTAAATTTTTAAATATTTTTAACAATATGAAATTATGAATTGATATTTCATCTTCATGCTTAAATATCATTTATTAGTGACTTAGCAACTTGCTAAGTCACTAATAAGTGTAGGAATAATTAATAACAATTCTACAAAAAAATTGCAGAACAGAAAAGATTATCACTTCAAGATAATTTAAATTAATTATAATAGAAAAGGTGGTAATGTAGATAATCTGAAAGCAAAGTTATCGTTGAACTATTAAATACTTTGTCAATATTATTAGGGGTAAAAGTTAGTAGTAGTTTCCTCGGTTAGTTAATTTCAGCCTACTTTCCAAACTAAAAGTGAAATTGTTCAGAAAAAATTTTCTCGGGTTGTGCTTACAGTAAGCACACTGCACATTGCATACACAGAGCGATTTTATTTTACAAACAGCAGTTCAGACTTTGAAGCTTTACAAAGAAAATTTAAAAGTTATGGCTAAATATTTGCACGTACATGCCAATTAAATTATACATAACTAGCTGTCACGTGTTGCTGTGGCTCAGTCTAGTTTTGAAATCAACAGTCTAAAAAAATGCTCTGATCACCACCCAACTTTACAGGATCATCCGTTAGGTCCTTCTAAAGATTGACTGACAAATTCGGTCCAGCCGTTTCGGAGTCTAAAAAGAAATACAATATTAAATTTTATACGATCAATTATGATTTCGAGAGAAATTAATATGTAGTATGAGTTGACTTTTGAATATGCTAACAACGTGAACTAGCTTGATTTGCAAATATGCGTTTCACTATGTAAGGTCGCTTTGTTGTGTCGATCAGCTTGGTGAAACAAAAGAAAACTATTTGCATTTTAAATAGACGTCATCTCGGCTAGCCTAGCCAAGCTAACTTCAATATTATTCTGTGTCATATTTTTTTATTTATAATGTTAAAATTACTTTCAAACATACGGAAATGTGATGTTGTGCTGAAATTTTTCTCCCAAAGGAAATATAGGCGTCCTTAAAATGTTCTCTGCCGGTATTACAAATTAAAAAAAAACGAAAAAAATTTGCATGAAATTGAAGCATCAATCAATTAGTGTGACGTCAAGTAGTAGTGAATTTTCACATTTATTCGAATAGATAAGAACCATTTAGAAGGATTACGATACAGCACTACAGGTCACCTACTACAAAGAATTCTACATCTCACAAATTCGTTTCGAAGACAGTTCTCACACACAGTACAGGCTCTAAGGTCTAAGGTGACCTACATGGCCTGTTTATAAAGTAAGGGTTCGGTCACCGGTGACCTACACAGCAGACAACGGGTTAAAATGTTCTTTCTAATAGTAAGCTATGGTTTGGCTTTATTAAAGGGAAAACCCTAGTAGAGTTCACTTATAATAGTTAGTGATAATAGCTCATTCTCAGTTCTGTTAGCGCACACTATATACAATAACAAGATATAATAGGAATACCACAATTCCCGTTCCGAGATGCACTTCTCTTGAATGACGAACAAAGACTGACTGCCACTGAAACGTTTTATCAATAGAAAGACTAAACCGGAAACAACAACGGCACAGTATTGCCACCATTTTAATCAAAAAGGGCGCGATACTCTTGTTTCATGACTTTGTTGCTATAAAATACAAAGCGGAAGTCAGTGGCGATAACAGTTCGATAAGATAATTTGCTGAACGTTTTTACTTTACTTTTTTACAGCCCACGCATGATCCTTTTATATACCTTAGTACATGCTGGATAAATAAACACTGCATACTAAGGTAAGATAATAAATGAGTTCCATTATACCAGTCCCGTGAAAATTTAATTTACTTTGCGTTTTGTCAAAAAACAAACGTTCACTTTTATTAGTCTAAAATACAGTTTGATTGTTTAATAGAATTTGAGATCAAAAAGTCAATTAGGCAAGACTTTTTTAGAAAGCATAATAAATTATAAAATTATACAACTTTAATAAACTAGATAAGACCTCTAAGTCACTATTTTTTTATCTCGTTGATTCATAGATGAGTAACAATACAATAAAATGCTCTATAAGAATAAATAATAAATAATAATAGCCGCAGAGAATGAATAGAGTTAATATGGACTTTTATATGTATACCAAATCACAGGTTCTTTTGTATGTTTTAATTACTTGCTGTTTAACAAAAAAAAAGTGTACTTCATAACCGCAATTTTGCAAATTGCAATGATAGCACTCCCGTCCTTTTTTTTTAAATTAACCATTATAACTATTATCTACAATAAATCATGAGCTAAAGCCTGCATTTATTGCGAAACGTAAATTAAAAAAGTTACACAAATTTCCGGTGAGTTATTGTGCGCAGTTGTCGGCTGCTTTCTAGGGAATACTATCAGAGTTACTGAATTCTTCAATATTGTTCATTGATTCAATCAAATATAATATGGACAGAAATTTTTCATTTTCATACCTTTTCTGATCTTGACTGCGTTATTATTTTGTAATATTGTAACAATCGTTCTTTTGTAAGTATAGAATGAATGATTCTAAAAGAAAATTATTTATCACGTTTAAAGAATGGTTTTAATGTAAAACATTTACGCTGACTTAGGCTTATAAATATTTATAGTTTATGTTTAATTAATTTATAGGCGTTACTTTGCGGAGATCCATAATACAAAAGTAATAATTACTTTTTTATGTTTAATTAGCAAAATCATATTTCTTATGAAATTAATTATTAAATTAATGCGAAATATGTTCAACAACCTCTAAGAAGTGGTACTAAGAGGCGGTACCATATCAAATGTATCAAGATTTTTAGTCCCTTTGGTACTTTACTATTATTATCGCTTATTAGTATAAAATAAAGCGTTCCCATGAAATTAATTATGATCCATGCTAGTAAAATTAGAAAGAGATTCAGCAAAATCAAATAAGCGATAGCGATGTTAATAAATCAAATAACTATTTTATACCTATGAGATCTCATATAAAAAATTTAATGAACATATATAATTTTGTTACTTTTAGACGCGTTAACTCTATATTGTGATAACACTAAATTTAAAACAAAACTAAATCATCAGTACTTAATTTTATTGTATACTAACATACCCAGCATACTTCGGTTGGCTTAATTAATAGAATCAATAGTAAAAAAACTTTCATTCACAGTTTGATCAGTTGATCGCCACTCAACTTCATAGGAAGATCTGCTGGGTCAATCTAAAGATTATCTGAAAATTTCATTAAAATCACTTTAGCCGTTTCAGAGTCTGCAAGAGACATACAGACAAACATAATTTCTATATTTTATTCTTTTTATCTTATCTGAGGTGATGGTGATTAAAAGTTTTCTCATTGTTCGACTTTATCGTAAAACTCTTCATGAATTCTAACTATCATTAATATTACTTTTTTTGAGTCTTTATAATTTCTTTTTACTTAGTTTTAAGATGAGCCTAGGGATTTCAAACGCCATTTTATTGCGCCATTACTCCATTTTCTTATAGCGAATTAGGTTCTTGTTTTTTCCAAATTGATTCAATCGGGAATTCTACCCAGGAAAATCAGGTTCCGAAGTAGATTGATTTCCCTTGTCACAGCTGTGTCGTCATCACATACGTAGGAACTAATCTATCATCGTGGCTTCACTCGATCAGGAAAACCATACTACCACTTAAAATTTATTTTTCTATGTCATTAACGAATTGATGAGGTAAGTATGGGTCTAAATATAACGACAACGATTTCAGGTGTGACATGACATGGCGATCAAGTACCTACTACATAATAAAATCATTCACGTCGCTTAAATCGCTTATCGGTGTATAATAATTAATTCACAACTGTCATATTTGTGAATTATGCATGTACGTACGTATTATTCTATTTGTTTATGGCTAAATGATATTAATGAATAAAATCATGATTAAAATCCAAAATGGACTCGTCACGAGTTTAAACCTTTTGCTCTAAGCCATTTAAATGGAATGCTAGATTTCAATTCTAAATTGAAGAAAAAAGCAAATTCTTCTTCCTAAAACTTTAAATTTAATTAATTGTAAGTTAACAAATCAATTTATTCATAATAAAAGATAAGATTTTTAGAAATGCTACGGGTGGAGAATAGCAAAAAAGAGGTTAGGAAACATTGGCTTAGATAAACTACTTTATAAGATAAAAATAAGAAACCAATTAAGTAACCAAAACGTATCAAAAATCGCAATTGTTAAATATTTATTAATACATCTGATTTATGGTCTGCTAAAATGACTCTATGACTCAAAAATGTATGAATGCAATTTAAGTGTAAAATGTGTAAGAAAATTGCTTACCAGGTACATATAGCTTAGACGCTGCACGATACAAAAGCGAAAATAAGAAAAAAGAAAAGTTTCACCAGACGAGTAATAGCGACTCAGAGACACTTTTATTACTGAAGAGCAATTTGTAAAAGCTCGCGTTTGCAAAATTTCATACCACAGTAACGACAAAATTATTCACGAAGTATTAAATTATTTTTAATTAATAATTTAATATTTATAACAAGAAATATTTTTTCATTGGTGGGAAAAAAACGTAGCCATGTCTACGTTGTATGCTAAATTAAAGAGGTATGACAATAATGACCTTATTTCAAATATTCAACTCATTCGCTGATTACAGACTGAAAATTTCAATTTTTCCTTCTATCCTGGCAGGATTTTATAAACATATCCCATGTAAATACAGTTACATATATAGTTTGTGAATTTGAATACACTTGAATTGTAAATAGTTTTAAATGTTCCCGTGGGAGAAAAATTTATTTAAATAAATCTGCGTAGCTATTTGATGATATATATATATATTAACTATTACGTCATATTTCTTTACAAGTAATGAGGAGAGGTATTGAGAAAAATTTTAACTCTATTTAAATTATTTTTCTCTATTTATTCTTTGTTAAAATATATTACTAAACAAGCGCTTTTGAATCTTTAACTCTACTGATTGTTTAGAAAATTGCTCCCACCGAGTTTAGCCTGCAAGAAACTCGGTGGTTGCTCTTTTCGAAATACAATCATTATAACATACACTCATATTAGTAATATAATTAGAATCAAAATATAATGTAATTACTTATCGTTAGATGAAGAGTGAATCAATACTAAGGGTATGAGAGAAACTATAGTGTATCATCACGGACGGAGTTGAGTTAGTGTTGCGGTGTTTGCGGTTAGTGTGATGGCCGGTGTTCGTACGCTTCGCGGGAGATTAACCCATGGCTAACTCGCCAGACGTTGGTCTGCTTGCTGCTAGCCTTCTCCGGCTCATCATCGGTAAGTCTCTCTTACTTTATTTACTTTACTTATTTGTTTCAATTAAATGAATATTTTCTAAGATATTACAGATTTAAAATGCCGCGAGGAGGGCATTGAGTGACTGAGTTCACTGAGTGACATAGGCTGTATATTTTATACCCGTGCGAAGCCGGAACTGTACGCTAGTTATTAATAAAGAACATTATTATAAATCTATAATGGCTAAACGCAAATAATTATCTTAATTATGCATAATTTATGATAAGTATTGCGAAAATCATGTTATCTATGCATATGAACTCAATATGATTAACAGATGGCGCGTTGTTATTTATCTGCTTCAATATCAATAGGGATAAAGTGAACTTTGTACACTTTTTTCTTATTAATGTTTTCTAATGTTTTTTATGGTACATAAATGAATAATAACTTTTCCGGGTCATCAAAATACTGCTGACCCTAAAAGCTGTAGTATACCACTGCAAAAGACGAGACTAAACAAAAAAAAAAGCGAAATGCAACCACCGCTTATCATAGACAAGGGTAACCTACTTACTATTAAGTTAAAGCCAATACTTGGCAGTTCCTCAGTTGATAATTCACAATTTTACTGACATATTCTTGGGACTTTTAAACTATTTATTTTATATCTTGGAATTTCATTAAGTAAAAATTATACGTGTAATATGTTTAAATGAAGGCTTATAAGGTATCAGTTATAAGGCTACCTATAAATTCGATATCTTAATACGGTTTAGCTTACCAGATATATATATTAAACTTATAAACTACTGTATGCTAGGCTTCGCTTAGAACACGTTTGCACAATTTTTTTCTTAAGTGTTTTTCAATACAATCAAAAGCAGAATTGGATATAATGAAATTTGTGAAAATCGCCTTGAAGGAAATTGGCTAGACATAGCAATTTTTTTCATTGCTTTCGCTTGGTTTGTCTAAAGCCGATGTTTTTCGAGGGTCTCGTGTGTGCAGGTACGTGTGCAGATAGTTGCGGCAGCAATTTCTTTGCTTTTACAAGTTTTAATCTTCCTAATGCGTGTCTGTTGTGATTTCTATAGCAGTGCCGAGCTTGACTGAGCTCTATATGTTTAATTTGCTTATGTCAATGAAAACATAATATTGCCCGTATTCATAAACTAACACTTTTCTCGTGACTGGATTTTTGACATTGTTTAAATTTGTAACACTTTTTTATAGCTTTTACGATGGTTGCTATGCTGATGGATACGAGGGATACAGAGGAGAGAAAGCTCTCTTACACCCTAAAAGTTCTAAGCCTTTACGAATATTTTTTATAAAAATAACTTGTACCTATAAGATTTTATATTATAACTTAAATGGTTGGATCAATATTACATTTTATTAACTGTAAAACGTTGGATTTTTTTATTAATATATACCTTTTATTTTAATGTTTGGAAATAGTAAATCCTTATCTAAGAGAGATATAGAGAGGGAGTAAGTAAGAAGAAGTAAGAGGAGGAGCCTAGCCTAGCCAAGCTTAGCTTTTATTTGATAAAATAATAATTTTGTATTGCTTTTTATTGGAGTGCACTGCCAAACTCCACTTTTTAATTACATTACCAAATAATTATAAAACACTTTTCTGAATCTGATAAATAAATATACGGGCGAATATTTGCTACCACAAAAACCAATTTTTGAATTTAACGAAGTACTGATTTAAGTATATATTGTTAAATATTTTCATTGATAATGGTTTACTGTTTACTGGATATATTAAACAACAAAATTATACGCTGTTTGTGGAGACCAAATAGCAATCTGTAGAAAATAATACATTACTTTTTATATAGATAGGCATGGGCCTATGAAAGACAGGAAATTAAAGTAATGGCCTGTTACTATCCCACTGCTGGGCATAGGCCTCCTCTTTCTGTATTCGGAGAGAAGGATTGGAGTTCAGTCCTACCATGCTGTTCCAATGCGGATTAGTAGGTTATACATATCCCCAGAACTCTCTGGAGATATGCAGGTGTCCTCACGATGTTTTCCTTCACCTAAATAAAATAATTAAATTAATAATAAAAGTTAAATTTCAATTATCAATTAAACATAAGTTTTAATAGAAAAACTCATAGCTCCCTGACCAGGGTTTGAACCTCTGAATCCTCGAAAGAGCCGCACGGTCTTACTGCTGGGCTATCACAGTTTTCCTACCAACCACTACCTACTTGATCTGCCCAACCATCAGCAAAATAACGCAGCCGACTAACACGAGATTAATAACACACACCGTTAATACAGGCTTTTTAGGTTCGAGTATTTAGTGACCAAACGAGACTGTACATAGTTGTCTTAATAAGACAAATATTAACATCGGGCACAATCAGAACGACACGATATCTAATAGACGTACTTACTCAACGTGTAGAATGTAAGCATCAATAAACACAACTCGTCTTTTTATATACATGTTACAAACATGTTGACATATGATTTGCCTACGTATTTTACGACCGGCCGCCTGCCTGACGTCTACTAACCTTAGTCGCCTTTTACGACACCTCGGTAAGAAATGAGAGTGGTACTATTCTATTCATCCGGATACCACACGACGTTTCGGAGCTTCTTTAGTATATAAAAAAAGCTTTTAAACTTGCTTATTTTCGTTATCAAGATTTACATAATTGGCCTATCGAGTTTGGGTTAGAATAATAATTGGATACCGGGAAACTACTTAATCACAGAAGGCAAAGATTACGGTCCCACGTTTACTCTCTTTCGTTAATCAACACGAGGTAATACCTGTAAACTACATAGCAATAAGTAGTGAGCTCTGCCTAAATAAGGGTATTTACTGGAATAAATTCGGACCTTAGTTTCATTATGTTCTTCCGAGTTCGATATTACTTTTATACTCTTTATTAACACTAAATCTGTTTGTTATCTGTGTCCATACTAATATTATACATTAAAAAGTTTGTTTATTTGTCCTTCCTTCATGTCCGAATGGAGCTACGTCTTGATATTTTAGTATGGATATAGTTGGAAAGCGACGTAAGCTATTCTTATCTCCGTATCGAAGTCTACAAAGACTCTTGACCTTTAAGTTTTCACACAAGTTAGTTAGTTTAAGTCGTAGGATGACGCTATATTAATCAATAAAAAATCATAAAATCTCATTTTGGACCCCTTTATTAGTTCATTAATAAACAGATAAGAAGAGAGCTCAGTTTTACCAATACGAATAAAGAGAAAACAACCAATCTCAGTAAACTCATAGTATTAACATACATACAAATATGTGAATATATATTATATCAATCATCAGTTGCCTTATACTTTCTTACTTAATCATAAATATAAATAGAAAATGCTCCTTGTCTTCAAATAAGAATTCTAATTCGGCGAAATGCATTTTATTTTTGCAAAATTGTTTCTCAAGGAAAGAATTTATTTATAGAACGACGGCTAAAAGCGGGGTCGGTTAGAACAAATATCACTGCCGTTTGCGAGCTGTAGTCCTGTGAACGTAGTTTATCGCCCGGAAACCTGCGAACCACCGCGTGCGCTAGATAATTGGTGGTATAAATCTAGTTTATACAGTAATGTTTGGTATATGCCAAACTTGGCAAACTAGTAACTTTGAGTTAATTACCAACTCTGACAGATAATTAATATCAGTACCGTGCTCGTGACAGCACTGCGCCGCTGTTTGTAAGAAAATATTAAAAAGCTGTGTAAAAGTACGCCGTCTGTTAGAGAGTAGGTAGGTCGCGTTTTTTTCCTTTAAAAGTTTTCAGTAAATATGTTGTAGGCTATTCATTTGTCGTGTGGTATCCGATTAAATAGAATAGACCACCCTCTTTCTTACCGAGGTGTCGTAAAATACGACTGAGGTAAGTTGATCAGGCAGGCGGCCGGTCGTAAAAACGCAGCCAAATCATGTGACAGCATGTTTATAACATGTTGTGCCGACCGCATTTATAGTGGGATAAGGGCAGGAAGATGATGATGATGTTGTAGGGTATTCATTGTGTCTGCCAAATAAATTTTATTTGGTATATTGATTGGAATATTGGCCGTCGTATGGTATCCAGCTGAGTAGAATAGACAACCCTCATTTCTTACCGATTTTTCGTAAAAGACGACTATTGTAAGTTGACCCGCCGTGTGGTATCCGGCTGAGTAGAATAGACCGCCCTCATTTCTTAGTGAGGTGTCAAAAAGGAAACTTAAGGAAGTTGATGTCAGGTGGCCGGTCGTTTAATAACTAGCCAAAACAAGTAACAACATATTTAAAATAATTTATAGAATTAGGCGTTATTTTGAGGAGATCCATAATACAAAAGTAATAATGACACTATTTTGCTATAATCCGCGATGAAGTAAAATAGAAAATATATATATATGCTATATATATTGACGTCAGGCAGGCGACCGGTCGTAAAATACGTAGCCAAATCATATGACAACATGTTTGTAACATGTTGTGCGGACCCCACTTAGAGTGGGATAAGGACAGGAGGATGATTAAATGTAGAGGGGACATCGGTAAAGTACATCACTATTATTAATTATAATCTTTACTATCATATTGTTATGTATATAACTTCTCACTGTTTATGTTTCCTTGTGCCATAAGCGAAAGATTTCATTCTTGTCAGATGAAACAGACGAATCAGCTGAACAAGGATATACCAACGGACCTCCCGAAAATTCGATATTATAACTTTCTTCGACTTACCTCTCACGCTAAATTGACCATTATGGTGATTTGAACGAGCCATTTAACATTAATCCCGGAATAAATGTCTTAAGATAACTTTTGATGGCTAAAGTTGTATCATACAGTTTATTATATTATATGACAATATACATTTATATGTTGGAAATGAGAAAATGGACCCACAAGTTTTCATTGTTTTTTTAAAATTTTATGATAATAATGAATTGTAATCTTTAATATTGAAATGAGTTATATAGGAAACGGCTCCAACGATTTTCCTGAAATACAGCATGCAGGAGGTTTTGAGGGAGAAAATCGAACTAACTAGGTTTTATTTTTAAAAAAATCTATTTATCCCTGTTTTTGGGCACAAAAAAAATTATAAAATTTACTTGTAATTTATTGAATATATAAAACACTATTTTTGCTGCTGAAAGTCAAGTTACCGTCACTTAGGTATTCGGGGAACGGGTGGTCGCGAGAAATGAAAATACCTAGGATCGAGCCCCACCTAATCCTTATGTTTTTCTGTTTTTTTTTTTAAATTAACTAGCAAGGCTCGGTCAACCAGGTATTTACTTTAAATGAAGTTGTAAAACAATTCAAAGACCAGTTGTAGAATTTCACTGTAGAAATTTGCGAGACACTGAATGGTTGCATGTGGGCAGATACATCTATACCGACATATAACGTGAACATCTGGATATTCTAAACTAACATTTAATAGAACGACAAAAACATTTACGGACGTTATCAATAACCTTAGCTTAGGACTTAGCTGTCATACTATGAGACATATTAGATACTCGTAACATCATGGCTTCAACGACAAAATGTCGTATGAAATTACTTATACAATAAGGCTCTTAATGTTCACTACAAAACATATAATATCGAACATATAATACAAAACATAAATTGACAGCGAAAAATTGTGATTGTATTCAACGTAAATTTCAAAAAAATTAAAACTTATCTACATCGATTTTTCTCCCCCAAAACCCTCTACATGCTGAATTTCAGGAAAATCCGATTCGAGATTCTGAATATATATATAAAGCAAAACATGAAATCTCTATCGAGGCATGAAATCTCTATTTATTTATTTGTTCATGTATTCATGTACCATAAATAACGTAAGAAAAACGTATATACTTAGGTATGAATAAAAAAGTGTACAAAGGTCAATCTCTATGACAGAGATCCTAACCTACCAACCTGCCAGCTAACCTACAAAGTAAGACAATTTATAGGAAAGTTAATTTTGGTAGGTACGCAAATATAAAAGTTATGAATTTAAATTATACTTACTAATAATATACTAACTTATCTATTGTTATTTTAACTACAACGTGTACAATACAGTGCTATATATTTTTAATAAGTCAATTTTATTCCATAGTCGAGTGAATTTAAGATAATGGATTCGAAGCATATTCGCACATTCTACGGATGCGTGTTAAATATTCATGACAGCTGCACGTTTTTCTCGACTTGATCTCTCTTGCTTGCAGGAACGCATTGAAAATGGTCGCAAATAATATTAATTTATATATTTTTTGTTATAATATAAACGTATTATTAAAATAAGGTAAGGTGCTTTTGTATGCTGCATTGTGAGATTGTTAACTTTTACTAAAATTCTGCACTTTCGATCAAGTGCAATTATGCATGTGTCTTACATTTTAAATCTATATTATGTAAAATCTGTAATAACAAGAAGTACCAGTTTTTTATCAGTTAACATTATATTATACCTTGAGTATGAGTTACAAAATTAATCCCCAATATCAACATCATGCTTCTGCCCTTATCCCACTCTAAGTGGGGTCGGCACAACATGTTATGTTGTCACATGACTTGGCTACGTATTTTACGAGCGGCCGCATATTGCCGGCCGTATTTTGCTTGAAGTCAACTTACCTTAGTCGTATTTACCACGGTAAAAAGAGAGTGGTCTATTCTACTTAACAGGATACCACACGATAGCAATTAATCACAAATAGTGCTTGTTAAAATTTAAGCTGTTGTTGCACGTATTTAACATAAAACAAACTTACCCTATATCACAAAATGAATGAAACCTCCCAAATGTTTATGTTTAAGGAAATAAATATACATTAAAAAGCACTCTAAAAATATTGTCATAAGTTAAAATGTGCAGTAATTAAGTTCATTAATATTCCTAACCAACTTAATATTCTTAAATTTTAACCAGGGACTTAAATTACAGAAGCATTTAATAAAAAAATTGAATAAAACGTGTTCCAATATTGTTAAGAATCTATTTAATAATCTAATTAGTTAAACCGTTTTTCCTTCAGATATGTCAAAAACAAAATAATTAAAATTGTAACACGTCGATGATATAGAGCTTTTAAGCTTTTAAATTTAAAAAATAAAAGAAATGATTGCATATAAAGTTGCAATACTAGCAGCCTGGCGTCTCGCGGCGGGTCAAGGGTCTATGACGCACCCTCGACCTACGGCACCTGAGACCGACTTTAAACTTTTTGAAATCGTACAGTAGCTTTCATTAAGTTACGCTGGGAGACCAAAAGTCATTTCAAGTTTACAAGTTAAAAATTATTGAACGGAAATTAATTTTTTTTAAGTTACTTCACCTCATAACAAAATCATAGAAACAATGAATCTTTGTGCAAAAGTAATGTAAAAGTAAATTGATTTGAAATGAAACTTTGTTGCTTTTTTATTTTATGCGAAATCAAAAACGCCGCGTGGATACGGCTGGATAGAATAGTACCACCCACATTTCTTACCGAGGTGTCGTAAAAGACGATTAAGGTAAGCAGCTGAAAGACAGTATGGGCAAGTACAAAATACGTGTAAAACGTAACGTTATTATAGTATTTAATTACTGTCATTTAAAAATTCGACAAACAATATTTATGTATACCTACAGTAGTCAAATACTTGTGAATTACAAAATTCCAGCGTAGCTATGAATTATGAATTTAAAAGCATTATTTTCCGTTTCAGTTAATTAATTACACGAATTTTTTATCGAAACGACCCTTATATACCTTCATGTTATATCTGCAACATATATCGCGAAAGCTAAATGATATTTTTTCTAATACAGTAAGATTCCCTACATCAATTTCGCGGGTAAAATAAAAGAACACACTTTCTTTTGACACTTCATTTCACTGTAACATCCTGTAAGTCTTGAGAACGATAAAATTATATTTAGTAACAAAGTCAAGGACCTGAGGTTTTCGTACAAACTTATCATAGATAGCTAAAGCGTTTACAGGGAGGAAGATCTTTGGAGTTGAAAGCTGATATTGCATTGTTAAAATAATCAGATATTCTAGGATATTGAGATTCGTACATGTTGGGAGTAATTGAAACTGTAAATATCATTCTTGATTACGAATTCGGTACATCTACTAGAGAAATAGATTTAGAGAATTGATTAGGAGCGCCGATTCACGCTGTTATATGTTATGTACATGTGACTTAAAATATCCTCAATACAGCATATATTTGTTTTTTTCCTAATTATTTCCTGCTAACAGAAAAACGTGTTTTTTTATCATTTATTGTAGCCTGATATGTAAAACTTTAATTCTAGTCTTAATACAAATAGTCTCAAATTCAGATTTCATTGCTTTAGGCATGAAACCATAACAAACAGATTTAATATTTACATGGATTATATGATGCATGAGCTAAAGCCAGAGCTAAATTGTAATCTCATAGTTTTATATTATGTTTTGATAAGAATTTAAGTTTGCAAGAGACGAAACACGACTAGGTCAGTTATATTGAGACTGCTTCATATCTGGACACATATTGTGTTCTAATAATATATAACTGATCTAAGATTATTTAACATATACTCATTACGGAACGGTGCTATTCAACTATAGTTACGGAGTACATATTCATAAACTTAACTACACTTAACTTATAAACAGTTTTTCTATTAGATAAAAGTTATTCATGGAAATCTAAATTCTAAAAATGATATTATAATTTGTAGGACAAACCGAGACACATAAACCGTTCGTAGAATGTTGATGTGGTCTTTTGTATTGTGAGTTAACTTCGCTCTCCCTGAGCGACAGCTATAAAATATTGTCCGAATAACTTATCCCTCGCGGTTATTTATTCTCGCGGAAGTCAAGCGTCTACATGATTTTGAAATTTATCGGTGGAAAGTACTGTTTGTTTCGTTTTTATTTTGTCGTCTTTCAGAAATTCAGTGTGCTTTGAAGGAAGATAAGAAATTGAAATTTCAAAGGATTTTCTGTGGAGTCTTTCTCGCTTTTAACGTTACAACAATGCAATACTTTTTTTCAGAATATTTAAATATTAATTAAGTTTAGTCGTTATTATTAAAATCAGCTTTGTCGACACAAATTATTATGATGTGATCGTTAATATTTATGGCCATTCTGTCCATATTACTTATTCGTCATTTTCATCCAAAGTTTCCATATATTTGTAATTGAATTTTATCGTGTCGTAACACATTATTTCCACGATTCAATTAATAATTTGCAAACTTTTTATTGCGAGCTTCATGTTATGTCGATTTTACCTCAGCTTTATTTTAAATGTGCTTTATTTTCACAGTAACTCCCAAAAACAAGACATTATTGGTATCACGCTATTTACTAAATTAATTTATTTCAATTCTATATTACTTGTGACAATTTTGAAGATCTTCAAATGGTGCCTACAAAAATTTAATTAGTGGTAAAGTCATATAAAGATCGGGAAAGTTAACTGATTAGGTGATATAAAACTTATTTGCTCATAAAACATGCTTAATAGTATAAGAGCACTGTATATGTACTAAATCCAAGTATACACTGACAATAACCGTTCAGGCCGTCGTAAGCGTTGGCTTGAAATGTTTGTTTATAGCATATTTCATATTAATTATCAATTCGGAGCACCGAGCCAGACCTCAACGATCGTGTGGCGAGCGGCGTGCGGTGGACACGGCCTGTCCACCTGTCTGCACCAGCCTTACTTACTTCTGACCAATTACTGCATCTATAGTTTTATACAGCTACACCTGCCTAATAAACCCTATTACTTTTAACTTAGTAATAATGAAACTAGTTGCATCTGCGACTTTGTTCGCGTAAAGTTTAGGGTTAAAATACCCCAAAATTCCCAAAAGAAATACGGGAATTTTCTTTTATATAGTCCGTATATAAGGCGGGATACAATTATGTCAAATTTTGAGCCATGAAATGAACCGCGAATGCGTAACATACAAACAGACATACTTTCAGATACATAATATTATTACGGCTGTTTTTTTTACACAAAGCCTTATAAATTATGCCGTGAACTTAATTAATAGACCGAAATAGTACGGTGTGCATTTCAATTTTGTCTTATTGTATCTTGGTTATGTTATACCATAAACAAATTATATATACGAATATAATAAAAATAATAGTTCTATGAAAGTAATATTGTAATGTGATGATGTCAAAATGGGAGTGATTATAAATGTTTCGAAAGTTTATGTTGTAAGGTATCTTAAAAGAATAATTCGTTAAATTTCTTTATATGAATTACATAGAAATTAAAAAAAAAGCTCTGTGATATTGTTTCTTGCAAGCAAACAGGTCTTAACGACCAGTGGTCAGCGCAGTATAGTGAGAAACATCACAAATCTTGGGATAACAAACAATAATTCCTTCTGTGTGTTCCACCTTTCAACCAAAGAAAAGCCTCTTTTATCTAAAGAGGATTCCGCTTTTGCTTCAGACTTTTCACGTGTTTAGCTTTATTTTCACACCTTTTCCATGAAACTACGGTTCTGTTATATTTAGTACACTGTTATTGTGCCTATTTTAGTTTCAGTAACCGGTATTATAGAGAAAAGCTTGGACTTAGATTTTTATGGGTTCGTTGTCATGAGTAGGTAGGGCTTAATTCACTATACCTAATAAGCTATCCTCAATTGCAATGTCATTTCGGACTTTTTTGTAAAACTCTTATATCTTTAAGAAATTAGTCGTTGCGAATTAAGCTCTTAGATAGCTTTATTTTTTCCTATATGTTATAGTTTTATCCATTAACTCTATATTTTAAACAATTATAAAAAAAACGCTTACTTAAGTAATTTATAGAATTAGGCGCTACTTTGCGGAGATCCATAATACAAAAGTAATGATAAAATTATTTTGCTATAATCCGCGAAGACGCAAAGCCTTTGCAATTTTGATCGTGGAGTCTATCTCCTGATGATGCTTCGGTTGCGGGGCGAAACGATTGTTGAGTTTGTGATAGTGAACGTATATAGTGCTTGTGTATTGTGGTGGCGGTGGTGGAAGTTTGTGCATGTGTTTTTTAAGAATCCTGCATGTATCAGGTATGATAACCGATTGTCCACTTACATTTAGCATTATATATATTTTCTATTTTACTTCTTCGCGGATTATAGCAAAATAATTTTATTATTACTTTTGCTTACTTAAGTATTATACATCTTACAATAATACCACAATTTTTACAATAAACTGAGTATCCATTCAGCAGTTTTTAAATTTATCTCGAATAACCAACTAGATAGAGTGACATATATGGGAACTTTTTCTTATAATATAATAATAGTAATATAATAGTAATACTACAGATTTACAAGACAATGATAAAGAATAAGCTCCCGAAAAGATATTCCGGTTTCATTAAACCAGTGCAAACTCACAGTTAGCAAAATTGGGGACAGTCCGACACTACTTTTTTCTGAAATTTCCTATAGTTAACTCTCTCATTACTATGTGTATACGAGACTGTCATTAATATAATAATTATTGGTTTTCATACAGTTCCGTGCATAACAGTACACTTTTTGTTTTTTAAGTAACGTGAAGTATAGTATAAATTGGTTAGATGGGATTATAGTAAAACATTAACAGAATTTTAACCATATCAACATTCATTCATTTCGTTAGTCTTTCTCTTTTAAATTTGAATTATATCTCTTTCTTAAAAGACTTTTTAAGGATTATATTATAAGAAAACATTTGTGCACTGAATAGGATAAAAAACTCAGCCTTCTTTCAATATTTCCAGCCCGGGACAAAATAATTGTTATATTTATACCGTATCAAGATTGAACCGTTATTAATATTCACACAAGACCGTTATCGTAAATAACCCACAAAGTTATGTGGAAAGTTTAATCCGTTTAGCCAGTTCAGTTCTCGCTGAACGCAGTTTCTATTTGAAACGAAGCTAAGTTAAGTATGCATTACACTAAAGTTTTGGCAGGAGGTGTAAACAACACACAAGTAATATTGTTGCGTCTAGTGGGTTCTATATATAATAATTATACTGCGCTTAAATAGCTTTAAGTCTGAAATATTTGGAAATTGGTGACTGAAAAAGTTACGGGTAAATTATATCCTCTGAAACTATGTAGTTATGTAATCATGATATACAACCAGAGTTCAGTCTCTAATCACTAGTTTAGGTACTATGTCAGTTTATTCGTGATTTTTTTCCGGATGTTTTGATATTATATATTGTATATAAATAGTAAAGTTACCTGTTACTATCCCACTCTTGGTCATAGGCCACCTTCATCACCTACCTACCACGCTGTTTCAATGCGGATTGGTAGGTTACACATATCCCCAGAATTCTCTAGAGATATGCAGGTTTCCTCACGATGTTTTCCTTCACCGAAAAGCGTATGGTAAATTGCAATTATCAATTAGGCACATAAGTTTGAACAGAAAAACTAAATGGTTCCTGCCTGGAATTAGAACCCGTGACTACTCGAAAGAGTCGTACGGTCTCACCGCTGTTCCCTGCACAGTGTTTTTTGTGTTACGTTAAGCGAACTGTTGAAAAGTTATTTCAATAAAGCCTTTTTCTTAGCCACTATACTTTCTACATTTCACTTATTGGCACAACCTTCGACTTATATATTCCCGGTATTTTACGAGGATCTACTTATTATTCTAACCCATACCTTTTTACATACTTTGTTCACAACAATGACTTAATAAAGTCAATGCGCCATTCTACTTTAACAATTAACTGAGAATTGCAAACAAAATATGTAGTAGGCGACGAAATGTGAAATTTCTATTGTGTTTTTTCTTCGTATAGTTCTTAAATAATATTTTGAATCGGATATCGGTTACCTAAGGACATGTTTCACTTCCATAAACAGCTAGGCCTTAGATATTTAATAAAACTTAGCGAACAATCGGGGTCTTGGTATACAATAAAAAAACATTAAATTAAATTAGAGTTCTATTTACACAAATAGTAATAAGACTCGAGACAAGAAGAAATAGTAACTTCTTTAAAAGGTTTCTGTTAGAATTTTCTACACTAAATAAAAAAATTCTTATTAAAATTATATTACTTTAAATTTGTTGTAAAGGTAAATTTGCGGCTATTTTATTGAAATATTTGTATTAAGGCTAGAAATCTGAAATTTAGGAAATGCCAATAATCCCATAGTAATTTAACATTATACTTGTCTTAAATTATTTTAATTATTTGTTTTCGATTTATGTGCCAAAAAAAACGTTAAAAACCTTATTAATAAGAAAGAGTACAAAGGTCACTTTATCTCTAAGTAATTTACTAAGTAAGTTATTTTTACGTATAAATTTTATGTGATAATTCTTTTGCTCAATTGTTATGTTCAACTATTGAAAATTATGCTTTACGTTCTTCAGCTTGTCTACATTGCAGCATTGTATGTGTTAAATAGCAAGTGCTAAAAATTAAAGCATATTTTGTTATTCATAAATATTAAGGTCTCTACAGTGCTTCTTCCATAGGTGAGCTATGTTTGCTATTTTGCATATCAAATGATTAAAATTTTTATTTATTTGGTTTGATGTGTGCCATAGTCTTATTACATCAATAATTTCGCCTCCGTCTTGTAACGCTGTAAAGCCAATAGAAAATTTATAAAGTCGGTATAAATGTCGTATAAAATCAATTTTCAAAAGCAGCGACATCTAGATTTTACAGCTAAACTTTTGTATACCAGCGTTAAACAGTGCTGCCATCTAAATATTAGTTGAACCATGATTTTACTACAACCCTCTGATAGATGGCGCCAAAAGCAGTACGCTTTCCGTCTTCCATATTCTGACACTGGCGCCTAAATCCCCAAAATAATTTACAAGTTTACTACAAGATGTCGCCACCCAATTTTGTATTTGAGGTTTTTAATTTCTTTGTTCGTATAGTAGAACTGTAGTACTGCTGTTGCTGTACAGTAGAACAAATGCAGCTCAACAAGGGATACAGCAAATATATGTATATTTTTTAAAAAAGCCATCCATATATTGTGAGGTATTGGGAAAGCTATTTAGGCTGATTCATTATCAATCCTTAATAACCTAAAAAACATTACTTACCTCGCATTTCTAGCTTACATCATAATACTTTATACCATACTTAAAATAATATATTAGAAGTTATCGTAAAATTTTAACAATTGCGTGTCAAAATAATCTGAGATCGTCGTTAACTTTATTCAAACATCAAAAAATATGTTAATAAACAATTTTTTACTCTAAAACTCTAATTATCATGTATAATATTTTTATTACTTTGGAGTAATTCCGATTTTTGCCCTTAATTATACGCGATTTTAATTAAAGTACCAGCTCCAATCAATTTCAAGAGATAAGAGTGTTTGAGAATATTATTTTTACATTACTGTGAAATCATCGTGGAAACATGATCAAAATTTTTATTACGTTTCTGATAATTTAGTGCAAATCTAAACTTTCATTATAATAATAATACCTTTAAGACATTGCATAGATTCGAAAGGTTTATCCTAGTAAGGCACCTTTGTTCCTTATTCCAAGCTTGTCTGCAAAGTCAATCAATTTATATGGTTATTTGTTTCAGGTAAGCAAATCTTTTCCCTTCGTCCCTTCGGTTATTTCGGAACATCTACTAGTCGTGTCATCACAATAAAGGTAAGTCAGAACAAATAAAATTCATTTCTGTATGCCATAATTTCAATTAATTCCCTATATTGTATAATCCAATAATAATAAAACAAATTCTTAAAATTTGATATCTTTTCAATTATTGCTTTTATTAAAAATGATTTTAATCATTGTACATCGTAGAGAAAATCTTATTTATCTCTTATATTACTTTAAATAAAGTATCTAAATTTAATCCTATGCTTTATCATAAGCGCATTAAGTTAATTTGTACATATTGTGTCCCATCTGCAATAAAACACGCCGATTTTGATTCGACAAATACCTACTATATGTTCTTTAATTATTGGAATTACAATTAAAAGTTATCTTCAAAACAATTTAAAAAAATACTGTGTCATACTGGAAGTGAAAATATCTAATAAACTTAGTTTCAATTTAAGTTGAGACAAGTTTCAGGAATTATGACCGTAAATTATTAAGGGCATGTAATTGAATAAAGCGCGGATAGTTTCGCTAAGTAAACTGTTGATATAGTAAGTTCTAAATGAATTTGGATTTACTTTTGTTGGAGTTTGGCGGGAAAGAGATATACAGAGCAAAACATTTCAGTGCGTGAGAATGGGACAAACACAGGAAAAAAATTCTGTTCGCGCCGTTACTATAAACTTCGTGTTCGGTTACCTACTAAGTAAACTTGACCAAGTTGGCATGTAATCAATTTCTTACTTGCAAAGTTGGGACATCTGATGTAGCGGCCACAACTGTAGATCAGCTTCTTTCTAGTGTAAAAGGTCACTTACGGACAACTTGAAAATATTCAATGAAAAATGTTTGAAAAGATCGTACTTCGTGCTCCTTGCGGCGAGTTAATGCGTTAAATTTTTAAAGTTTCATTTTATGATCTCACTTAGTTGAAACCTTTATATCTTGATCGAAACTCATTTGAATTTACCAATTTAAAACCAACTAAAAGAACAAAAAAACAAATTATATCAAAGAGGACGACTGAAAAGGTATACTCTATATGTCAATAAATATAAAGGTAAAGTTGAGCATCGGTGAGCTTTATCGATTGTGGCCGGATGCAGCCACCATTTCCGTGTTCAATACTCAGTATTCATTCACCGAGCGTACACCGCGAATCGTTAGCGAACATTTATCCCAGTAATTATTGATGCTACGAAGAATGAAAGGAGAATTTTAAATAATGCTTTGTACTAAAACTGTTCTACAAAATGTCTTTCTCTAAATAAAATATTCAAAAAGAAAACCTGCTACACAAGTTAATAATTTCAATTAATAATATGAGCTTTGATTTAATTTAACCTTAGTTCCGTGTAAATAAAAGAAGAAGTAAATAAACTAGTATTACTGAAGTTGTTAAGGATAAACTCAATTTAGGTAATGTTTAAATGAACATTGGTAAAATACAAAAGTAACGCAACGTCATTATTAACATCAACATAACGTGATATTGAATCGAAAAGATTTTGTATAATTTTATAAATAATAGTCAGGCCGAGTACTACTGAGTGTCGTAAAGTATGCATATATGTAAAAGTAGCTAAGTATTCTAATGCAATTTCATTTGGAATGTTAGTACAAGTTTCCTTTGAATCATTTTTATTTCAAAAACGTTCAGAGATTGTTAAGGAGTTACGTGTGAAAATCCTTCACGTAAAGATTTGAAAATGTGGTTCCACTGAAATGAAATGTTTTACACAATTATTTATTTTATAAATAAAGTTTGCTATACTACAAATGCTTTTAAAGGTTACAAATGTAATAAAAACAAATGATTTATAAATCTAATTAGCGGTATGCCATATTACAAAGGCAATAAATAATATGTTTATTAATGCCTTAAAGATGTATACGCATTTTATAATTCTGAAATTGAATACCACTCTTACTTTGCACTATAAAACAAACTACAACTTTCAACATCCCATTTCAGTGTCGCTGGATTTCTTTGCGATTTGGTCATGGAATCTATTTCTTGAGGAAGTTTCAATGGCTCAGCAAAACGTGCCTTGAGTCAATAATATTGAATAGTCTGGTGCAGGAATTTGTAGCATATATTATAAAGTAAACTTTTACAGTGTAAACGTAGATTTTACGATTATAGGAACTGTTTAGGAGTTATCTAATTTTCTTTTGGGTTCAACCATGACTTATAATAATTCTGAAGACATACATACATATAGTCTTGTGTCAGCAGCGAAACAGTTTGGATAACTATTATTTCAAGATACAATTTTATAATCAAGTATCACAGTTTTCTAAAAAAAATATATCATTATTAAACACCTATTAATTAATCGATAATTTTCCGACGTGACTATAGCCGAATATATTAAGTATTATATGGGTAGGAAATCACACCAATCTAAACTCGATTACGCTGTTTACAATGTCAACTGAGACTTTCATCAAACTTATTAATTTAATCTTACGAGACTCTTGTATTTACTACTATCAGGCAATGTCAAATAGAGATCTGTCGGGAAACAAAGTCGAATGGAACTTTTATCCGAAAATGTGACCGCTTTCATTGAATTTCAAATGGAAAAACTATATCCGGATGAGAAATACGGTGAATCCGTTGATGTTTTCTTCGGGGACTTTAATGTATGTTTGAAATATTAGACGTTTTTGCTTCTTCTCAAATACAGTTTTATCTGTCGTGTGGTTTTTCGCAGACACAGATCAATAGTCATCCACCTGCCCTTATCCAACTCTAGGTGGGGTCGGTACAACATGTTATAAACATGTGGTCACATAATTTGGCTAGGCTATTTTACGAACGGCCGTCTGCCTGACGTCAGTTTTTTTCACTAGTTTTAGTGGGTGCGAACGATAAATACTACGTCGTTGCTTTTGCGGTGTAATTTTCATCTCATCTTGCCGGCATTCAACAGGAATCCAGCAAACGAAAAATATATTTGATACAAAAATTTACATATATGATACCATTATTTAAAGGGTAAAAGTTTTATATATGTTTTGATTTTATATGATATCATGTAAAAAATGTGCCTGAAAGCCGTAGTGTTTGCAACATACGCGTTACAATTCCACGCAATAATCAATCATTTTGCATCAAATACGAAGCTTACGAACATACTCTAACTTGGGATCTTGTTTTGAATGTCTAAATCTTCACAAAAACAATTTATCATAAGGCCTCAAGAGTTAATAGTCTACTCGTAGACTTTATTTCACTCTATATCTGTTAACATTTAACGTAATCGGTTAATTTCTTCTATTTGGTTTTACGTCATGTAATGGAATACTTAAGTTTAATTTTATACTTCTGTACATTTTATTTTAATTACAATTAAGGATATAATGAAAAAAAATAGTATGTGGAAGAATTCATCAATATCTGCAATTATTGCTTGCCGTACCATTGCGTTACATTTAGAAGTCCGTTGCCACTGGTGTTTAGCTTTTACTATGTTGAGACTATTTAGAAGCTTTTGAAAGTACTTTCATTGCCAATCCCAGACAACATGTGCCGGATACCAACACGAGTTTAATTTGTTTTCTGGCTCTCAACCGAGCAGTATGTAGCAAATGCTTTAATGCTTAATTTACAAATCGTTGCTACATTTGAAGCTAATTAAAAAAGGATATATTCACCTTTCACAAACGTAAATAGATTAAGTAGTAAGATGAAAATCTGAATCTCTCTCCATTAAACGAAACATATGGCGTTAACAGTATATTACCACTCAAAAAAAGTAAAAATGTAAGTCATAAAAATGTAGTGTCATAAAAACTGATTTACCACCGACATTTTAACAAGTTTTTTATCTTTATTTTTTTATTGAAGTTTGATTTTATGAAATAATAAGTCTAAATAGTGTAACCCTGATTATAAAACTTAAATTTACTCGGTCATATGCTTTTAATGTGAATGTTCCAATGCTAGAGCAAATTGTAGTCGTCATTTAATGTATTTCGGCGTTTGCGGCTTTTTTCGCATAATTACAGGAATGCATTGTGTGGAACGACCGCGGCATGTTCACCGCTTACCGCCGTCATTTGTGCTAAAGTAAAGCCACGTAAAAGTGCTAAAAATAAAGCTTTTGTCCGTAACTGGTGACATGTGTGCCTACGGTTACACCAGCAATACTTGTGTTGTTATATGGAAAGTATTAGAAAAAAGAGTTAGTAGATCAAATATAATATTCCCAAAATGTCATATCATTATAAAGACTTTTTTTTATTTACAGAAAAAATGTGCAAGTTATATCTATCTTAAATTATTTATTTATTTATTTATTTATGTACCATAAAAATGTTGGAAAAAAAACATAATTGGTAAAAAAAGTGTACAAAGGTCAACTTATCCCTATGACAGAGATCTCTGCCAGCTAACCTACGAGGTGAGACAATTTATATTAAAGAAAAAGGTACGCAAATATCAAACATTATGAATTAGAATTACCTACTAATAATTTCCTAATTTAACAAACTTACTTAAACGCTAGGACTATACAAATCATGCCCACATGGAATGGTCCCAAGAATGCTGGCAGCGTTTCCGCGTTGAATCGCTAAGCTGATTCTTTGTGCGAAAAAGGAGCCAGGCGTCTTGTCACCTGAAGAGGAAATTAATCGTGGTGTTATAAAGACTATATTGTAAACTTCAAACATTTCATTACTCAATCTTGAGATTATTTTAGTCACAGTAAATTTAAGTAAGGATAAGAATAAGAAGAAGGATAGAGATCAATTTATTACATTTTAATTGACCGAAAGGTATTCTTAAATGCTTTTTTGAAATTGTTTTAATGAACACAAAATATTTATTCTTTTTTATTTTACATAGTATTTTATAAACATTTACATACAAGATCAAATCCAAGAATAAAATGTTTAATTATAAAAATCAATAAGGTATAACTGACTTTTTAAAAGCATTGGACATACCAAGAGCTTAGCATACTGAGATACCCTCAGTCGTCCCTAGTCAGAGTCACATGGAATCACCGCAATCAAATATCATTAATTACAATTTTTTTTAAATACGTTAATGATTTAAGTCACCATTTCATAAAATAAATTAATCATCATGATCTAGTAAAACAGTATTTTATATAAAAATATAGGTACTACTATATAATCATACAATCCTCGGTTCAGATATTGACAAGTTTGTAAATTTGATTAACATTGCTTAACTTCCCAATCGCTTTATGAATTCAGACGAAAGTAGGTCACATCACCTCAATAAAGAATCTTCTTGTGTGGATATAAAATTTTCATATAATCCGAATTTATCTGCCGTAAATTCGGTTATACGTTCAAAAGTGTCCATTTAAACATAAATCCATTGGCCATTTTGGATTGGTTGAATATTTATAAAACAATTTATGTACATGTATTTTGAATAACGTATATACGTTATTTAACACTTGTAGCTAAGAATCCTACCGCTGTTTTAATATATTATTAAAACATGGAAAAATAAGGTTGAAAATATGAATGTCAAGATATCAGAAATTGATTCTGAAAAAATGTATATTATGTTGTTTTCTGTTGACATTTATACGAATAATTAATGTTCCATTTGCTCCTGACCAATTAAGACGGCAGACTCGTGTCATAATATCGTCACGGCTTATTATTGATACAATTTAATGTACATATCCTAACAATTATAAGTCTTTAAGAAATTTTAAATAATTTAACTTAGAACCATTTAAATTTTTTATGATTTTTAATATAATTCGATATTGCTATATTTTTTTTGTTAAATTAAAATTAATTACATTCGGGAAACTTTCCAATCTCACATTGTGAAGAAAGCCACACCTATTTAATCGTTCTTTTCACAACTAGGCTAGCGCATTCTTATCTTGAACTAGATTATCGCTTTCCTTTAGATGTTATCGTGTTTGAGTGCTAGTATCTGTAGAGCTGAAGACCGAGCTCAGTGGCGTGCTGTCTGAGAGACCTATGTCCAACAGTGGAGAACAGGTTGTTAACATTTAAGGTGAAGTGTTAATTAGGCTTGCTTAAAGTACTTCGTATTGTGCAACTTTACTATTTTAATATATTCAATCGGGGCACTTATTCATGAGCTCTTTACACGGCGCTACAGCCACTTGATTATGAAGTATTATTGTCTGTGCTATTAATTTAGTAATTAGTGCAAGGGTCATTTAATAATATACTTTAATATAGTCAGCGTTGCCGTTGGCCAGCCTTAGAGATACATTACTGGAAGCGGTCGTAACGTGACAGCGGCCATTGTGGCGTAGAACGCCCGGCTTAAACCCATTATGATGAGTTAGTGTTCTTATCAGTGACAGTTTTAAATTCCGTTACAGTCAACTCGCCCGGTATCTGATGACGCAAATCACGCTGAATTCCTTATTTTAACCGCGCTGTATAGTTTACTAAAAAAATATTCTAGGCCTGGTAAAGTTTCAACTTGTTTATTTCTGGTCTCCTACCATTTTTAATCATTCATCTTTATTATGCTCTTATTCCACTCTAAGTGAGGTCGGCACAACATCTATTAACCATGTTGTGATGTGATTTGGCTAGGTACTTTATGACCGGCCGCGTGCCTGATTACAACTTACTTTATTCGTCTTTTACGACACCTCGGTAAGAAATGAGGAAGATCTTTTCTGCTCAGCCGGATACTACACGGTGAGTCAACTTACTTTAGTCGCCTTATACAACACCTCGGTAAAAATTGATAGTAATCTATTCTACTTAGCCAGATACCAAACATCGGGTCAACTTACTTTAGTGACCTCTCACGATAAGTACATACCGACACTTCCGTTACATATTTTTACGTCTTCATAATATAAATCCTTATATATCTCACAAAATTAGTTTGTCGCTTGTGTGACTTTACGTTTAAACATGAGAGTTGAAATTTGAAATCAGACAATCCATAAATTAAATTTAGATTCGTACTCATTGCATATAGACTACTTTTAGTGGGGGATAGACTTTATTAGAAGCGCCTCAATTTCCTCCAGGGGCAAGCAATTTCCTCGCGTTTGTCGTTTTACCCGCACGTCTCATTCATACCGCTCCATCCAAGAAATTTCTTTTATAAACTCACTATTAAGATGTTTTATAAACATTTGTTTTAAATTATCATTTTAATGGATAATATCATTTTTTTACTCTCCGAAAATTTTACCAACAGTTATACAGTTGTTTGGAGCAACACTAGATTGGATTTTTTAAATCAAAAATTTAATCTACAAGTAATCTACGAGAAGTTGGATTTTAATTAATTGACAACAATACCATTTCTGACAAAGAGGTAACGTTGTTTTTCCGAAATTTAATTACCATATATTTATTCAATTATAGACTAAAATCTACCGATCGTCCAAAAGGTCACAAAGACATAATTATTTCTAAAAGACAAAGACTTTCTTGACTACTGAGTTTAAGAAAACGGTAACAGTTTTCAATTACATGTAATATAGCAGTTAGTCGGAACTTTCAAGTATAAAGTAGCATATGTATCTTAAAAATTTCATATTATATTTTTACATATTTACATAATTAAAAATGAGATCAAAAAAGAATAACACAAAAGTAAAAATTATTTATTTTTAACGCCTTTGCCATCTGAGAGACGTTGAGTATTGGCCTTTTACAATTTTTTGACTCAACAAATACTCATAATAATGCGAAGACATCCAGACGCACTTGGGCACGTTTCCGTATATAGCAATACTCCAGTGAAATTAAGTAGAAAATGACGCGGAAATTGAATTATACATTTTCTTTAAACTCTGACAGCTCCCGTACTAAGTTTCAACGACACAAATGCTTGAGAGGATGACGTTAAGTGTTTGCGGTCGCGTTTGCTTACAGACTTTAATGTTGCCACTCAGTTCCAAAGAACAATTTATTGCTGGGGTGATGGAAGAGAGCAATTCACTCAGTACTCTATTTCTCCTCAATTATACCAGTAACCTAATAAGTAGACATTCTATATAAAAATAATCATTTATTTGTAAAAATATGAGTAGTATACAAAGATGTTGACATTTTATAAGGTAGCTATATTTTTTCTTTACACTACTCCCCAACTATGACTAGTCGGTGTTAGTAAAATACATTAGATATGTGATAACTAATATTCTTCACTCGTTTTCACAATTAGATAAACTTAGCGATTCGAAATCTTTTATATTATAGGAGTTACGTAAGCCTTTTATTCTATCGCTATACTGCAGAATAGACAATAAACAGGCTAGTGTTAAAAATACCACAATCAACTACCCTAAATTATTTTTAGCGCATGATAAGCATCATAAAATAAGTTTTGGATCTATAGAATAATAAGAAAAATACAATCAAAATTAAAATTAATAAGTTCTATTTAAAAAATATGATAATATAATTTCTATTAAAACAACGTCAAAGGACAAAGCTTTAGTTAATGATAACATTTACTTAAAAGCCAATTCCACGAAGCTTTTCATTGAATATCAGCTGATAGAAAGCGGGCGGTTGTTGAGTCGTTCGGTGAAAGTTAAAGCGAGTTGAACACGAGGTAGGTACGTAGAACATCAAAGGTAGATTGATTGATGTTACTGTTAGCGTTAATGAGATACCTTTTACTTACTATCACTTAATTTGCGGTTTATTATTTTATCTTTTATTTGTGTATTTATCTACGAAATATTATGATGTACTTGTGTACTCGCCTTTATGGTCTTTGAAAATGATATTGTGTATTTTTGTCTTTATTTTGTTATTTAGATGAAAAGCTCCCTCTTCTGATCAAAGGCCAGCTATAGAAAGCTCGAGTTCCTTAGGTTGGGGTTTAGGGCTTTAAAAAATAACTTTTTAAATTCTATTATACAATTTATATAGCGAACGTCAAAAGAAAGGTTTAACAAATTAAAAGACCTTGCATATTCCTGAAGAATTTTTGGGACTTTTTTAACCGCATTAAATTTACGGTTTTAAACTTCACTCCCTTCTTTATCTCTTCCCTCTCCTATCATTCCCCCAGTGATCACGAATAGTGAGCCAGTGATAGATAGGCTGTTACTTTAAAAAATTCCATCAATTGTTTGAACTACTTTTTACCACACAATATATTCCATGTGTGTGGTGAACATCTATTTCCGTTACAATTAACCTTATGTGATTACATACAGAATAGAGCATTAAAGGCGCCCAGAGGTCTACCACTCTAATCAAACTTAGGCTTTTAAGTTATCACTTAAATTTACCCCATATGTGATTGCGGCTAGATCCATTGTAGGCAAACGATGTCGGATAAACTTATTGACGTGTAGACGTTCTATCTGGCAGATTTATAAATATTATGTGAAATATATTCTATTTCTTAATTGTTATAAGCGTTTTGTACTTTAAGAGGTTAAGCATTTTGAGCCGTGATAGTCGATCGAACGTGTGATCGTTACCAGGGTCACTGGTTCAAAACCCAGGCAGGAATCGATGAGTTTTTCTATTAAAAGTTGTGTTTAACTGATATTTACATTTTTTTACGCTTTTTGGAGAAGGGAAATATCGTGAGGAAACCTACATGTTTGACACATGTAGGTTTCCTGTGAATTCTTAAAATATTTGTAGCCTAGGCCAGGATAAAGATTTTAAGTGTTAATTTCTATAGTTTTTCAGTTAAAACTCTTGTTTAAAATAATATTAGCTTTTGATGTCTATTGCAAACGGCTTGTTTAATAATAATAAATTTGAACATCAATTGCTTAATGCAGTTGCACAATGAAAATAGTAAGAATGTAAAGACATTTTCCAATGCAAGTGCTCCCAATATAAGCTGTAACTGCCACATTCATTCTGATTTGTGTGCGTAACACAATCAGCCTTCTGATAAACTGAACACTGCAAAGAAAATTGTTTTTGGTTCGGATAGTTTTCAAATAGTGCATTTCAGATGTATTGCTTAATGAATGTACTAATAATATTCATATTTGTTTTATTAATAGACCATGTGGTCACTCATTTGTCTTGAGACTAAAAAATGTACATGACTAAAACGTGATAGGTGGATAGGCCACTCTTTAAGTATCCTTACGGATAAAAGTTATTCTTAAAATTGCTATATAACTCACATTTGCACCGTTTCATAGTTCATTTAAGGTCGAATATAAAATATATATAACTTAAAATCATAAGTTTAAAATTCTGTTTTTAATCAAGGAATATAAATGTGTTATTACACATTTACACAAGGAATTTAATATATGACAATATGATGATTTATTTTTAATTTAAGCATAACATAAAAGAATATCTTATAATAATTGATCCTCCCCGACGTAACAAAAACTTGAGTGGGCTTATCTGTATAAACATGTAAATCACTACATATTATAAAACAAAGTCCATATTTCCGTATGTACGCATAAAACTTTAAAACTACGCAACCGATTTTGATGCGGTTTTTTTTAATAGATAGAGTGATTCGAAAGGAAGGTTTGTACGTATAATAACATTCAATACGAAGTAGAAAAATACTGTAATTTTTGAGGTTTCTGTAAATAATTACATTTTTTTCCGCTTACATTGCATGCGCAGGCTAAACCCTACGAGATTTATCAAAATGATGTACTAAGTATTTGTACACCTTAAAAAGGTCTACAGAAAAGTCCGCGATGGTATATGTCTATCTCTTATGGATAACCCACAATAGCAGTTTTTTTCATTTACTTTTTACGAAAAATGATGCCTTATGTTCAAAGCAATTTTTATACAATACAGCATTAATCCTTATCCAATTGAGTACCTTAAATAAATAGTTGATTTAATATAGATCAATATGGCCGTTTACAGCATGTAATTTAAGTGAACATTTTCGGAGATATTACAGATTTAAAATCCCGCGAGGAGGCCGCGCTTCGACCTATAAGCACTTCGAATTTAGCAGCGACCGGAGACGCAACTAATTGTCCTTCTTTCAAGTTTATATTGTCTAATGATAAAAAAACTATGAATGTTGTATGTAAAGACATTGTCTAATCAATTGTAAAAATAAATAATATCACTACATAGTATAAAACAAAGTCGCATTCTCAGTCTGTCCGTATGTCCGTATATCCCTATGTATGCTTCAATCTTTAAAACTATGCAACAGATTTTGATGCGGTTTTTTTTTAATAGATAGAGTGATTTTAGAGGAAGTTTTACATGTCTAATAACATTCAATATGGAGTAGAGAAATACTGTAATTTTTGAGGTTTCTAATGTGATGTCGTAAATAATTACATTTTTTTCCGCTTACATTGCAAACGCAGGCTAAACCCTACGAGATTTATCAAAATGATGTACTAAGTATTTGTACACCATGAAAAGGTCTACAGAAAAGTCCGCGATGGTATATGTCTATCTCTTATGAATAACCCACAATAGCAGTTTTTGTCATTTACTTTTTACGAAAAATGATGCCTTATGTTCAAAGCAATTTTTATACAATACAGCATTAATCCTTATCCAATTAAGAACCTTAAATATATTGTTTATTTAATATTGATCAATATGACCCTTTACAGCATGTAATTTAAATAAACAGTTTCGAAGATATTACAGATTTAAAATGCAGGGGCCGCGCCGCGAGTCTATAAATAGCGCGTCGGAGGTCGCGGTTCTCCCCGTCCATTATGACACTAGGACTCTTCCACAGTCCGATAATAGTCCTCCACAGCGCGTCGCTTTAAGCCGAGGTTCGGCCTCACGGGAGGCACCCTTAAGGCGACGCTCCCAGGATGCTGCGGGCCTCTTTTCGAGACCCGCTCTACTAGCACTTCACCCCCGGCGATGCTTCTGCGCTCGCCCACTCTCCCGGTGACGCTGTCAAAGCCTTCATGGTGTTAGCCTTAGTTAGTGCCCGAAAAAAAAAAAAAAAAAAAACGCGGTTCGCCCTTTAACCGGTTCGACTTTAGCAGCGATCAGACGCATTTATGATCGGAGCTCTCTAGCGAGGAAAATAACGATCATCACTACATATTATAAAACAAAGTCCATATATCCCTATGTACGCATAAAACTTTAAAACTACGCAACAGATTTTGATGCGGTTTTTTTTTTAATAGATAGAGTGATTCCAGAGGAAGGTTTGTACGTATAATAACATTCAATACGGAGTAGAGAAATACTGTAATTTTTGAGGTTTCTGTAAATAATTACATTTTTTTCCGCTTAAATTGCAAACGCAGGCTAAACCCTACGAGATTTATCAAAATGATGTACTAAGTATTTGTACACCTTGAAAAGGTCTACAGAAAAGTCCGCGATGGTATATGTCTATCTCTTATGGATAACCCACAATAGCATTTTATGTCATTTACTTTTTACGAAAAATAATGCCTTATGTTCAAAGCAATTTTTATACAATACAGCATTAATCCTTATCCAATTAAGTACCTTAAATAAATAGTTGATTTAATATAGATCAATATGGCCGTTTACAGCATGTAATTTAAGTGAACATTTTCGGAGATATTACAGATTTAAAATGCCGTGAGGACGCCGCGCTTCACCCTATAGCACTTCGAATCTTTTAAGAGTTTGTTTAAAGACATTCTGTAATTAATTGTAAAAATAAAATACATAGGTAAAATGTAAAAGTAAATAAGTAAAAGTGTACTATATGAGTTTAGATATTCCAAAGATACCCGAAAAAACTTCTTGGTATAGGGAACGGAAATTGTTTTTCTCCAAATTTAACGCTTGCGGGCCACGGGCAGTAATAAATAAATCAAAACTACTGGATCGATTTTAATCATTTTTTTTTACACTGACTGACATGGGATATATTTTTTATACCCGTGCGAAGCAGGGGCAGGCCGCTAGTTAATTTATAAAATGACTTTAAATTTTAAGTGGCGTCAGTTTTCTCATTTATCAGTCTTTAAGGACAATTTTTATAAAAAATTCTTAAGCTATGTATTTGTTGATCCGAATTTAATTTTCCAACAAGCTCGTCAATGTTAGTAACAACTGCAATCAAAAACTGTTCACAAGTTCACTGTTCACAAGTTGTTTGTGCTGTACTTTTCTCATTTTATTCGCGTGTGCTTGTTGTAAATGTTTACGTTTTTCTTCGTTATTTATTGCCTGCACTTTGCTTTTGACATAAGAAGTTGGCAAGTATTATGAAAATGCAATTTGTTTCAAAAAAAGCAATAACCAAGGATAGGCTAAAACAGGACCGAGAAAATGTTATTTCTATCATATAAAATTACTTAAGTTTTCATAATCTGATTTGTAATTAGAATATTATAATATTATATTATAATTTGTATATTAGAAATAAAGAAGTTGACTAAGTATAATATGTCTAATTGTATGAATTATTATTTAGTACCATTTTACTGGTGATATATTTAAAATCAAGAATGCAGTATTTTTAGTTTGAGATCCTTCTTTTCGGGTTGGATTATTAGTTCTTAATAGTTTCCTGGTTCCTAAGAGCTTCAATGATTAATAACTAATATATGGGATTGCATTTTTACATTCCTTTTTTATCAAGAATGAACTGATAATTCTTAGAGTATTAAATATAAATTTAAAAAGCTTAAATGCTTTTACTGTAGATATCATACGGCGTTTGCCCTAAAAAAATCAACATGGAGTGTGAAATAGCGGATTTAATTTTCAGATAGAAGTTGGAATTATATTTATATTATAAATACCTATTACACGTTTATTTATTTTGTGAATGCAAGAGAAATCGTGGGCATAAGTTAGTGTAGATAGAATAGTAAGAATTATAAACGTTGCAAAGTGTTTAAATAACTGCACAGCTATTTCACACTTAATAATGTAGAAAAACACCGCAGTATTAAAAAGAAACCATAGAATTTTCAATATCGCGAATATCGACATACTACAAAAGCTATTCTTTAGTTGATTTTTATTCCCCTTGTTATTTGCTAACCTTATTCTTACATTTCCGTAAAGAAATGATATTGTGCGCATAATAAATATCTAAGACTGAGAACCTAATTTATACCGTCTATGTATTAAGTTTTAATCTAAACGCTGTTGTGGAAATTAATGATTTACGAGTGCTTGTTTTATTTATAGTCTAAGCGAAATTACTTTACGGAAGTTTTTAAACGGGTTTAAGCTGTTTAAAATATTAAACGAGTTTTACTTGTTTACCTTTAAATTGAAAATTGTTATAATTTCGGTTGGATTTTAGACAAAGCGTAAGATTGCTTAAAATCAAAATTGAACAATAAGATCTAATTTTATTAATTGGTATAGAGGAACATTTAGCAATAGCGTATTTTTTAAATTCATTCAATATGAAAGAGTCAGAATCATCTTGATTCATATATCTTTTTTATTAAATGAACTAGGAACTGAATACGGGTATTTTGGAGGCGAGTAATTTCTGAGACCTTTAAATTTTGACATTGTTTAGGAATGTAGTCTTCATTATTTTTTACATAATTCAAATACATAAACTCATAAGTCATACTTTTAGGGCTATTAAGAAGCCCATTTTCTAAATAATCAATTCTAAATAAAAAAAATCTTAGCAATTAAAAGTTACGCCAAAATAAAAAAGAAACAACATTATTCTGTTCCTGACAATTAACATAAATAAATATCGTATGCAAAACAGCCCGAAATCGATAAAAATACGTCAGTTGGGACTTCTTGTCACTTCATCGTGGTAGCGTCGACATTGTATCGACAAAAAAAATTCTTCCGTTAGAGCTGTGAAAATTATAAAGAAGGCACTTTTTTATTAGGAAGGATAAAAGAAAAGTACATCAAATGTTATTCAGTCGCAGCGAATCATTCAAAATTGTTTCTTGTGTCTTGTTCATTTTCCGTTTAATCAATCTTGTTTAGAGCGCTTTTACACTTCATCCTGTTGATGTTTGAACATTAATCAGTTGTTAGTAAAATATTTTACGATTATTATTTATTTTATAAACCAATGAGTTTTCTGTTAAAAATTATGTGTCTGGTTTATAATTGCAATTTATCACATGGTTTACTACTCTCTAGAGAATTATAGGGATATGTGTAACCTACCAATCCGCATTGGAACAGCGTGGTAGTTCTTAGCTCCAAACCTTCTGTCCAAAAACGGAGAGAGGAGGCCTATGTCCAGCAGTAGAATAGTATCAGGCTTTTACCTTATTTTACTTACTTAATTTTGGAATCATCAAATATTTATGTATGCCGCTTAATAGTCTGGTTCTACCTACTTTAATCAGTCACTTTCTAAACCTTGACCATAAGACTTTTAGACTCCTCAAGCATTTAATTTCGTTTTTTCTTTGTAAATCGGTAAACCACCCGACAAGATCACGTGTAAGAGATGTGTGATATTTAAATGTTGTGCATACATGTATGATAGATAGATATACACAAGGCTCCGTGTTAAACAAGTCGTCAAAGCCGCACTCCAAGCGCTCGAATAGGAGGTCCTTCAGCATCCGCCGTATTCTCCAGACCTAGCATTAATCGGTTACCATCTTTTACGCTCCCTGTTAAACAATATGAAGGTGTTACCTTCAATAATAAAGAGGTCCTTAAAAACTAGCTCAACAACTTTCTTGACACCAGCCGAGGTGTTTTTGGGCAGAACAGCATTAACAAATTTGTCCAGAGATGAGAAGAGTTTGTAAATAGCAATATATAATACATAAATTAATATGTAATAGATTTCCTTATTGATATATACAATTGTTTTTTGTTCAAATAAAAGTTTTCGGTAAAAAAGCTACGAACCTATTCCCCAACCCAATATCTTTTCAGTTAATGACATTATTCGCTATACTTACAAAGGAGCAACCTGTTTTGTGACCTTTTCTTAGATATACATCGTCCGATAATTATCTTTAGTAAATGATAAGCATCTTGTATGTTCCTCTTTAGGTTAAGTCCTTACTCTTCGATTTGCAGAGTGGAATATGGACCTTAAATTTTTTTTTAATTCCAAGCACTAAAAGCTTTATGTATTCCATAATATTATGCATTAGGATAAGAACTATTACAATGGGCTAGCGTAATACGAGTATTTTCAATAGTATTAACCATAAAGCACATCATGAATTGAAAGAAATTACAATATTAATTGAAAGAAAGCCTTTTCATAAAAGAACTTGCTTAGGGGTTAGCCGCCGAATGCTTTAAACTAAATAAAAAAAAGCTATTGAGTGAAGAATGAAATGAGTTCTGTTCGGAATTATAGTTATTGTTTCTTGGGTGACGTAACTCGTGGTTAGATTGCAGAATATTATTTTGATTGATTTATAACGATGGCAGACTGTCGGGCGATGATCCATGATACGGAATCGAATCGAGTTGTAAAACGCGGCTGAATAATCTCCACAGTGATTGATGCTGCTCTGTTAGCGTTAATGAGGCACAGCCTGGGCGCATTTACCTCGGCGCGGTTTCAGTTCCATTTGCTACGAACGTTACATCTCCCCCGCAAATCGTTTACTCAACAATTATGTATACTATCAACGCAGTAATGTCGATTAAGATATACTTAAAATTTGGTAGCATAGTTTGAGAATATTGGCATATGGAAGTTAATTTGGTTTTTGTTTACACAAGTAGAGAGTCATTCATAAAACAATCCTTTGAAAACAAGTTGCAGAGTCCTTTAACGATGATGATGATAATAATGATAGAGATGTAATAAAATTAACATTTTCTACGTGGTAGGTTGAAAAGGTCGCTTGGGAGCGGCTAGATTCAGGTGGAAATAGACTTGATTATTCTCGTCTTATAGACGTATAGACTATAGACTTGATTATTATTCGTTAGATTTGATGTGATAATGTATGTTTGTAGTATGATGAAGACTCAAGAACAGACCCTTAAAATTTAACAGGGGAAGTCCAAAAAATATTTTCTTCTAAAAACATGTTATTTTAGGCTTCTCGGTAGGTGTTGCAATAAGAAAACTGAAGTTATGGTGACCTTAAATTTTCTATAAAAAATTCAATACTAATTATAATATTAATCATTGATTTTTCGATATGCCAAATACCGCAATTAGGGAATCGCATAAGAAAAAATTTATATATACATATATTTACGTTTACAAATTCCTATATACACATACATATATAAGCAATACTAATTCCATCCTTACTAAAAATATAAATGCAAAAGTCTGTTTGTGTATCTTTCTTTCTATCAATTACGCTAAGGCTAATTGTTAATGTTACTTTAACATTAAACTCGATGCAAACAAAGTCGCGGGTAGCACTAGTGTTAGAACTTTGTCACAATATTTTTATTCAGAGCAAATTTCGATTCGTTATTAAAAGAAGATTTTTATATTCCGTTAATTTAAAAACATTGTAGACTGATTTGGAAGGAAAAACTTTTTTGCTCATTTTTCTTTATTCAGCATTAGCAACTTTTTCAAGAACGCGAAGTAAGAATAAAAGACGTTCGGACTAGTTTCTAGGAAATTTTACTTTTGTTATAACTGCAGAGTGAATTTCGTTTACGACAAATAATATAAAAAGTAGTTTCAGTTAGCGACAGGCAATAATGCAAGTTACGTAAATAAGATAATAGAATAACATCCTCTTCTATAGGTACTTATTACAACTTTGTCGTTGATTAATATTACCAATTATAATAATGTATCTACATCCGCCGTGTGGTATCCGGCAGAATAAAATAAACCAACAAAAAAAGATGGATGGATTGTGTGAAAAATGATATGCATGTTAAAGGACTGGCACCAGAGTTGACGAATGATAGAGGGGAATGGAAGAAGAAGACAGATTGTGCCGACCCCACTTAAGGTGGGATAAGGGTAAGAGAATGTTGATGATGATGAATAATGTATCTTCATGTAGAAGTACAACACTATTTTAATATTTGACGCCAAACATCTTTGAGAATTACATGCATGCGATATCATCATTCTCCTGCCCTTATGCCTCTAAGTGGGGTCGGCACAACATATTATAAAGATGCTGTAACATAATTTGGCTGCGTATTTTACGACCGGCCGCGTGCACAACGTCAACTTAACTTAGTCGTATTTTACGACACCTCGGTAAGAAATGAGGGTGGTCTATTCTACTCAACCGGATACCACATGGTGGGTAAATTACCTTAGTCGTATTTTATGGCACCTCGGTAGGAAATTAGGGTAGTCTATTCTACTTAGCCAGATATCACACGGCGGGTCAACATAACTTAGTCACTTTTTACGACACTCGGTAAGAAATGAGGGTGGTATTTTCTACTCAGCGGGATATCACACGGCAAAAGTACTACACCTTAAAATATTGAGTCTAAATTCATGCACTATTTCTGGTAATTATAGACTTCGCCTTATAATATTATTTTTGTAAATACAAGTGCCATAGAAGTATAATATTAATTCTAATAGTGGGTCAGTACTTGAACAGACTATGTGGGATTTGATTGGGGTCAGTCTATTATACTACAAATGTTAGTACTGGTCAACAAACTGGTGAAAACTAACTGAGAATATTCGATATACTCTATTATTAGTTCAGCAAGTGACAAAGATACTAGGTATTGTTGTGTATTTCATATTGAACACACAATGTGATTTATTATATGTATGGTTAGTCTTTAAATCCAAACAGTTATTAAAATAGCGCTAATATAATATATACTAATATAAAGTTTTAATGGACTATGGCCTATCCACTTTTCTACTTTTGGCGAATTGTAGCTGACATATTTCCAGCACCAGCAAACCCGCATACATACATTACGGATTTATTTGGTAAATTTACACACAAAGGCAATTCAACAACAAAATTATAATGCTTGTATCTCGATAAGCTACTGAGGATAAAATTCGGGGGTGTAAGGGGGAGGCTCGTTCCAATCAGTCTCCTCAATTGTCAACCTCACCTCTAACCCAACCGACGAGGTTCTGGCGACCGATAAATGACGGTATAACCATTCTGTAGCTAACAGTTGGTAGCAGCACTTTCGGTTCAACATGGTCAGCACCCGATCACCAACCCGCATGTCAAGTGTTGAGGACTTATATCATGATGTTGTTGTAAATCTTACATGACAGGTAAATAAACAAATTTTAAACCACGAAGTAAAAAAAACAAGTTAAGTTTTATTACTTAGTTTTAAAACTTATATTCAAAACGAAATGTGCTCAATTCTAAAGATATTGTCTCATATCCTCACTAAAACGACTCTGCTCTGAAGTTACTTGGAAAACTTTATTAATATAATGGCTCTATAGAAACTTTGAAGTTCCGTCTGCTGAATGTCGATTGTCAGCCAACAAACTAATACGTTACTAGTTAATTTCATTCTTACCCAATAACTCTTACATTTATTATATTTTAGGATGAGATATGTATACCTGTCTTTTATTAAGTTGCATAGTAATCCATTTTCATATAATAAATTAGACTTAATCCACTGTACTAAAATGCGTGTACTTCAAATTGGTCAAGTTGGACGTCAAAAGACTGATTAGCATTTATAATGTTCTAGTATGGATTGTCATTTAATAAAAAAGACCATTAGCACAAATAGAACAAAAAAAATACGCTAATTTTAATTTCAAAAGTCCTAATTTTAAATGTCGGTCGTGATTATATTACTATCCGTATTTACTCGTTCTAGTAAAGTAATGGCCTGTTACTTTTCCACTGCTGGGATAGTAACGTCATCTCTCCGTTTTGGGAGAGAAGGATTTGAGCTAATACTCTACCAAGGTGCTCTAATGCGGATTGGTCGGTTTTACATATGCCCAGAATTCTCTAGAGATATACAGGTTTCCTCGCGATCCTCCTTGACCAACAAGCGTGTGATAAATTTCAATTATCAATTGGACACATAAGTTTTTATAGAAAAACTCATCGGTGCCTACCCAGTGTTTGAACCCACGAGTCACACGGTCTCATCGCTGGGCTATCACAACGTCTCGTACTAGTATCGACACTGTATTAATCAAATCAGTGGCGTAGCTAGGTAACCAAAGGCCCTGGGGAAAAAAATAAATTAGGGCCCCAATGAAACTTTATTTTTATATTTAAAATCGTTTGACGGAAATTTTCATTACTTTAATTTATATTTTGTTAGAAGAGTCAGAGGGGCCGCCTGAACCTGGGGCATAGGGCACAACTCCATCTATCTCTTCGGTAGTTACGCCACTGAACTCCACACAAATAAAATAAAGCCTGAGGATATAATACCGTATATCCTGAGAATTCTTTGAATCTATATAAATTTGTCCAGAAATAACAACATCATCTTCCTACCCTTACCCCACTCTAAGTGGGGTAGGCACAACATGTTATAAACATGCTGTCACATGATTTGGCTGCGTTTTGACGTCAATTTACCTCTGTCGTATTTTATGACACCTTGGTAAGAAAGAGGGTGGTCTATTCTACTCAGCCGGATACCACACGGCGGGTCGACATACCTTAGTCACCTTTTACGACACCTCGGTAAGAAATGAGGGTGGTACTATTCTATTCAGCCGGATACCATACGGCGTTTTGTCTAGAAATAACATCGTCTAATATTATTTTTGTGAAATTATTTTTATGACTTGAGAGGTTTCAAATAATTAAGTCTACTTAATGCTTCGCCTGTATTATTTTCATTCCTGTATTATTATGTTACAAATATTGGTAATTAAAATAAATATCAAAGATTACACAGTTTATGTATAGAAACCGGCTATATTCACGTCTTAAACTATCGGGATAGACTATGTAGTTGTCGCCGCAATTACGCCCTGTAAAAAGAGCATGAATAAACTCGAAGCTAGTAAACTAGAATAGTTCTTTTGTGTAACGTGAGTAGTCGATTTCTATACATAAACTATAAATTCCACTTACGACGTTTAAATTAAAAGTTTTCTTTTTCCGACTCAACGGGCGTATAAGCCATAGAAAAGCGAGTAGCGAGAAATTGAAAAATTTATTTAATTTATTTTCAGTGCGTACTTAGCAATAGTAACTCTTATACTAGAGGAATGATGCGCATATTGTAATATCCGGTCTCTTCGCCTGCTGGTACCGTAATGTTATTAACTGAGTATTAACAGCTTGTTTCCTTTATTAGTGTTTGTAAACTACCGTCTTATGTTTGAACAGTATAATTTGATATCATCAAATTAAATTGTGATCGCCTTCTCCTAGATCACAGATTCAAACCTTTCTATAAAAACTCAAGTTATTAGAGGATGATTAAAATTCATAATTCTGGGTAGGTACATATGGAAAACAAGAAGAGCCCAATCGTAATAATTATCACATATAGACGAAAACTTTAGTACTTTATAAAAGAGGTTATTGCCATTTTCGAAAACCATTAACAGTAGGTTAGAAATGGCCCAGTTAAAAGATCAATGAAGACTTTGAAAGTGCTCGGAGATTTAAACAACAGGAAGCTATGGCCAGGCCCCTGTAAACACGCTTAGCCTTGAAGTAGGTACTCCCGACTATCTACTATGTATTGTGTCAACATACCGACAGAATGGCTGTGGTTGGCCATTGCGGTTACTACGTATGCGAAACATGGCGCTACATGAAATTGTATATAAAAGCCTGTCCGCAAGTGGTGGCATCCCTTATTCACTTATCTCCAAAACGTAACTTCATGTAATAAAATTTTAATTTTAACAATACGTAAGGCCTTGATTATAATAATTAACAATATAGAAATGGTTGTATTTCTGTAAATAAAAAAATGCACAATTGCATTAATAAAATAAATGCTAAATGTTAATAAAATAATAATCGAATACAAAATCGCTGTAAAGCGATAAGACCGCCTATTTGTATAGTTTTCTAGTTATAAGTTAAGTATTTGTTTTTGTTCTGCAATAAAGTATATTAAATAAATAATAATATTCAAAAGTAAGCTGTGATAGAACACGGAGCGACCGTGCGAATCGTTCGAGAGATTTACGGGTTAAGCCTATGCGTCTAATTGATAAAGCAATTTTATTTCTCTTCAAAAATTGGGAGAAGAGAACTATACCAAGCAATGGGATAATATTTACATTTACATATCACATTTAATTTTATGGATACAAATTGAATTAATTAAGCATTAGGACAATTTAAATTTTATTAGTAGGTATATCGAACTAGTAATTTAGAACACTAAGCAGTAACTTAAGTAGTAGCTATATAAAGTAAGTAATCATTAATTCCCTTTATCCCCTGTGAGTCCTTCTTGCTAAGCCGGAGGATTCCTTGCGGTTATTCTGAGATTCTATTTCTACCGTATTGGAAATTCTTAATTTATATTTCAATTGTCTTTATGTATTATCTTGTAATTTATTAAATAAAATAGGTCGTTGAGAATTTGTTAAACTTTCACCATTTGCCAGCCGAATTTTGCCGACACAATTAGCAACTTAACATTAGCGGTCAGTCCCAAAACTAACCGCAGTGGACTGCAGCTTTTGTACGGAACAAGTTTTCACTCAGAACTCCTGGACGTTGCATCGAATGGCGCAATCCAATTAAATATCATTAGCCCACCGTCTCATCTAATTGTGGCGACCATATATTATTTGATATTCCTTATAAACTTTGAGAGAAGTATTAAGGAGTAAATCTGCCCCAAATAAAATTTGCCGATGAAAATCCTTTAACTCAAACTATGGATCGGTTTAGTGAACATTTTCGTAGAACATTGTGTCTCGACCAATCTATTATGGCATCAGCTGACATTGCCTCAGCTGTGTACTCAATTTATAGGGCAAGCTATGAATTTTGTATACATCATACCTCCTAGCTGGGGATCGATATATTTAACGTCTTAATGAAGCTTAAAATTACAATTGACTCACGTTGCAGCGGATGGAGTTTTAGAATATATTCTACGTATTTTTTTAGAAGTCGAACAAAGCTTTTATCTATCCGGATTACTTTAGCTGCCTAACAGTGAAAATATTTTAAAAACCGTCCAATACTATTTTAGTTTACTTCAACCCACGAAAGTTTTTCCTTTCAGATATTATTTTATATAAAAATACAAATATGCTTTCACATTTGAATAGCGATTTCTAGTGATAAATCATATAAATTTTATCAATGTTTCAAAAGTATTTAGTATGACAGAATACTTAATATTTTAGGCCACGCCGTATAACTGAATTTTACTGTGTAAACGTAAATTTTTGGTTTTGAGTCGTTACTAGCTGGGAATAGCTTCTTATAATTTTATAAAAAAAAATATTTTAAAGCCTACGGTTTCTTCAACAAGTCGCTGATATCTGAGTCAATACTTATATATGCAAAAAGATTTACCTATTTTAAAATAATACTTGTGTCCCAATTTACTCAAAATCTAACAATTATAAATTACTATTTGCGAAAACTGCATGACAATCTTTTAAGTATTTTCTGATAGTAACGCGAAGAGACAGAAAAATAAATATAAATATATGAGACACTATATGAGACAGAAAAATAAACGCAGGGGACTTTATTTGACTATGACCAAATATATCTGACACTTGTTATATAATTCTATAAAGTTCACTAAACCAAATAAAGATTAGTTGCTTTCAATTTTATTTAGCGAGTATATTGGGTATTTAATAGCTAGTCATAAAACTCTAGTCTTTAGTTACCTATCGTGGACGTTGGTCGGGAAGTGTTGCGGCTACTGGATACATGACCGGAAGTCCTCCATATATCACGTTTTATGTGTGACAAATAGCCTCCAGTTTAGATAAATGGCTTTTCGATCCACTGTGACAAATTATGTCATGTTGCTGATGCGTGCCTTTAGTCTTTTACGTGACAATCACGATTTGTCTATACCTTGGCCTAAGAATGAATGTATTGCTCATATAAAAAAAAAAAAATATATTTTTCACAATTCCATAAATAAAAAAAAAGTAAAATAAGTTATCAATTGTCTTAACAATATATGCCGTGTGGTATCTGGCTAAGTAGAATATACCACCCTCTTTCTTACCGAAGTATCGTTAAATACGTCTAAGTTAAGTTGACGTCAGGTAGATCGTAGGCCGGTCGGAAAATACGTAGCCAAATCATGTGACAACATGTTTATAACATGTTGCCGACCCTACTTAAGAGTGGGGCAAGGCCAGGAGGATGATCGAATATTTATAATTTATCTTTGTTTAACTAAAATATAGTATACCTCAAATGCGCCATCATGACTTGCTACGCCACGCTATTTAAACATAATTAAAAACAAAATTGAGCAATCTGAATATTTGTCCTGTGAAGCAGTAAAGTAACAAAATATAAGCTAAAATAGTTATGGATACCGTACGTACAATCGTACGGTATCGGCGGATTAAGCAAAATAATTTTATTATTACTGTTGTATTATGGATCTACGCAAAGAAACGCTAATAATATAATAAATAATTAAAATAATAATAATTCTATAAATTGATTGTATGAAAATTTCATTAAAATCGGTCAGGCTGTTTCGGAGTCTATAAAGGACACACAGTCAGAACTACAAAGGACAAACAGTAATTATTATATATTAAAATTATTTCAAATAAAATCATTTAATATCTTTTAAAAAGAAATGTTTTAACTTCAAAATGTAATAATATTTTTGAAATGTCAAAGAATGCATTGGTAACAGTGTGACCTATTATAAATGTTGCCTCTGGGCTCAGTGGATTACACTGGATGCGCCGTCGCTGTCCCATTGTACTAAAGCCAAGCTCGGGATAATATACGAATCTTTTATTCAAGTGCTCTGGCCCCCAAACATCGCAAGAAATAACAAAGATGAAACATTTATTGTATTTTCAATAAGATTTTGATAAATAAATGTCGCTTTTAATTATCCTCTGCCCTTATCCCTCTAAGTGGGATCGGTACAACATGTTATAAACATGTCGTCACATAATTTGGCTACGTATTATACGACCGGCCGTCTGCCTAACGTCAACTTACCTAAGTCGTTTTTTACGTGTACCAGGGTGGCCTATTCTTCTCAACCGGATACAACACGGCGCGCGAATCAACTTATCTTAGTGGTCTTTTAGGAAAACTCGGTAAGAAATGAGGTTGGTCTACTCTACTCAGCCGGATACCACACGACGGGTCGACTTACTTTAGTCGCCTTTTACGAACTGTCTCTTTTAAGTAAAGTAAAATAATTTAATAATCAACAAAAACTAAAATTGATTTGTGTTAATATTAACATTTCAATTTCATAATAAAATTGTAAATCGACTAATGGCCAATTCATTTTAAGAAACAGGTCAGGTATTTGCGGTAGAATTTTATCAGATCAAATCATAAAAATGCATCTGTAAGTTGTAATAAAAGTTGCAGCTACTTGCGATATCTCAAAGACTTATAGCATATTAAACTTTGTAAAAACGGAAAATTTTAATTTTTTTTCATTTAGGTCATATTGTAAAGAGAGTTAAGTTAGCAATTTTTAAGTCGAAATAACTTTTTAGTTTTTTAAACTTATTTAACGCCGTAAATGAAGAAACTGTAATTCTTACGTATCAATATAAAACAAATAAGTATTACATACTTTTCCTTTGCTGCTAAATAATGATGGCTATACATTGGACAAATTTTGACGGATTTAATCTATAAAAATTTAAAGAAATGAATAACATATGTATGTTTAGCATAGAGTTAATATTAATATACTAGAGTAGAGAAGCCAGCTTAAAATGTTCCCATATTGCAATAAAGAGAAAGCAAATGAGACTGTATTTATCTGACTCTCTTTTTTGTTTTATTAGACCAAGATGAAGTATACGAGTTTTATCTTCCCTCTTATTAATTATTTATTATGATACTCTCTCTTATAGGCCTACCTATGGCTGTCTATGTGTTAACTCTATGTAACCTACTCGGAAAAGAAATACGAACAAAAATTCTTTCACATTTTTTTTATATTAGCATTGAATGCTGTATGATCTGAATGCATAAAAATAAAAAGGAATCACCAATGGCTAAAATTAAAAATCCGATATCATTAGGATCGGCTGTGGCAGCATATATCATTAATTACAATAATTAAACAATGATTGCGAAACAGGGATGTCGAGAATCTGAAAATTCTATTAAATAATCATTTAACCGCTGTGTAATTTTATTTTGATAACTAAGAAAGTACATCAAGATAAAAATATTTATGAACAAGGGAAAAAACTCAAACTGAATTATTGAGAGTACGTAACCGTTTAACTTTGCACAAACAAAGTCACGGGTTCCACTATATACACAGTAATAGTCTTACAAACATATGTTGAAATATATGTACTGAATGGGATTTTGATTAAAGGAGCACAATTAAAATAATATTGCAAGGTTCAGTGGAAATACTGTAATTTTTAAATGTGACAAATCAGAAAATTTTGTATTTAAACGAAAATACATATATTATTTTTTACAAAAGCATTTCAAAAGATTTTACGTTAAGTGGTTAATTGCTTTCATTGAATGAAATATCTATAAACATAACAACTTCGCCATAATTCTATACATATTGTATTTGTTACTATACATAGTAGCCCTTTATAAAAATTATATCCTTTCAATAAAACACCATCGCAATAAATTTCAAAAATAGATTTATGTACGTATATTCGGGGTTGTAGAAATAGTTTTCTACTAATTTGTTTTTGTCGGGCCGATCAACATTTATTGCCTAATTCGTATGCGGGTCAACAGCTAAAAGGTATCAGAACATTCAATTTTTTCTTTAGGAAAAAATGGAGGCTTTTAATGCCCGTTATTTGGTCTGAATGATTTTTTTTTATAAAAAGTTTGTTCCTGTGACTTCGTTCAAGTTAATTTACGTATTTAAATACTCTGAAGTATGTACTATATTTACTTATTGTTATATTTCCTATTCCAAAAATAAAAACTTAATCCTTACGGATTTAGCTTTTATTTTTGATTTTTGCGTAGAAAAATATGTCATCCCATATTATTCCGGTACATAAGCTTCAATTGTACCTAATTTCATCAACGTTGCAGTAGATTAGCAGTGAAAACGTAATAGGCAGCGGATAACCGGACAGACTTTCAGATACATAGTATTAGCATAGACTATGTAATTTTATAATTTTTTCTTTTATTCTGGAAGAGGATTATAATAAGAATATGAAAAGATCATCATCCTACTGCCCTTATCCCACTCTAAGTGGGGTCGGCATAACATGTTATAAACATAGTTATAAAATCTAAGATGCAGCCCTTAAATAGGATAGGTAGAGACGAAAATCAGGCGGAAAAACATACCACGGTCTTATTTTCTGACCTGTAAACGAATCGGGGTCAGTGTAAATCGCATTTTTAAATTTACAACTTTTTCCATCTCGAGAGCGTACGTGAACGTGATGAGAGGATATGTGAAAAAGGAAATCCGTTCCTTTAAGAACAGCACAGAAAAGATGTGAAGGTTACACAGTTGTCGTATCCAGGGGCTATCTGACTTGTGTGCGGTTTTGAAAACAATAGTCGCATCACTAAATAGGAATAGCTCAAATATGAATCACAATGCAAAGATTATAATTTTTAGAAAGTTCCTTACATAAAAATCTCTCTCTCTCTTGCTCTACTAATGGACGTCCACTGCTGGACATAGGTCTCTTTACAGGATCTCCACACCACAGGATTTTGTGCCGCTCTTGCGACCTTTTTGAGGTCCACCTAGTAGGCAACCGTATGACGGCTTTTGTGTAATCAAAGAGCGTAAATAATTTACTCATCAATAAAATAGAAAATCAATGATTAATTTAGTGAAAGCGCTAAATAGGTCATACTTGCCTCTCCCTCCAAGTGGCGCATCGTTTATACGGCAATATTATATTTATAAATAAAATTAGTTCAAAAGTATATGAACCCTTAATTTAGTATTGGGAAATTATTGACTGCTGCCTTTTGAAGCGATTGCACGGTTTAATTGCATATTCTCTTTACATATTTTATCTATTCGATGACTACTATAATATGGTGTCATCTGTTAAGACTGTTTGAATGAAAATTAAATTTCTTAAAATATGCTAACTGATACCAGGTCTTTATTTACCAAATTCAGATATTAATAATTAGTTCTATTCTGATTATAATAATAAATATGTCAGAATCGTTTATAGTCATTTGTTATTTCTAAAGACGTTTAAAAGTGGTAATGGGGTTCGTACTTGTATATGATAGAAGATAATATAATTGAGGATCTATTATAATTCATTCTCGTTCTTAATGAGTTAAGTTTGACTTTTAGTCTAGTTATGACTGTCGTCTAGGTCAAGTTATTATTGTTCTAGCTTAGATGAGTAGGTAAAACTTTGACGACGTCGTGTGTGTGTGTGTATGCGTGTGTGTTTGTGTGTATGCGTGTGTGTTTGTGTCTTTCCTATCAGTTGTGTGTTAGAGATTTGTGTAAATGTAATATCCATTCATTAAATTGTGTTACAACTTAAAATAATTGAAACGTAGTTTTTATAGTCTATTACGCGTATATTATTGATTTTGTGTGAACAAAAGTTTTCAGCATTATTCTAAAAATATTTCTCACTTAATTCTCACAAAGAGAAATTTTTATGTAGTCATTCCCAATTTTCTTCGGTCTATGACCCTCTTTTAAATCCTTTTCAATGAGTTCACTCAGCTATCATTAATCATATATCTTTTGCCTCGATGTTTCGATACATTTACAGTAGCTACAAAGTTTCGTCAGTGTAGGTTTATTTTGCGTCTGATGTCTATGCATAATAAATATTTAGATTTCTACTTCAATACATAGAATAAACGAAGTACCTCACTGCGTCTGTCTGTTTGCAATAAATTAAAAAACGATTAAAAGGATATTCTGCGGTTTTTACTAAGAGATTTTAGTGTTTTATTTGTTAACATCTATATATATCATCTTGTCCTTATCCCACTCTAAGTGGGGTCGGCGCAACATGTTTTTCTCTTCCATTCTGTGCTATCTTTCGTCAGCTCTGGCGCCACTCCTTTTATATGCATATCATACTTCACACAATCCAACCATCTCTTTTAAGGCCTCCCTCTAGGCACATATCCATCCACATTCAAATTTAACACACGTTTGGTCAAATGATTTTCATCCCTCCTCATTACATGTCCATACCATCTCAATCTTGCACTTCTCGACTATTTGTTAACATCTGTTAAGTTAAATTATGACTTCATTAATGCTACCCGGGAACATTTGTCGAAAATGCTAACAAATTATAAATATATTAGAACCAAACAATGTATGGTTAATATTACTCTTCTTTAAATGGTCACGTACATTGCGGAATGTAAAAATATGTTTAGACTATATACATTTTTATTTGTTGTTTAGGGATTAAGCTATTTAGATTCAGTTTTAAACCTTATCAGTTTAAAAGCGTACATAATCTTCAGCTTTATTTGCTTAACATTTGGATCCCTTACATCGTATGGTTTAAATTAATATCTTAGCGGTTATCGCGCAATTGAAGTAAAATATCGCAAAAATATTAGGGGAAATCTAAAAACAGACGATGTAAAAATATTTTGACTGGACACACGCTCTTGTCAGCATTAATTATTTCTTAGTTATTAATATAAAAGCTATTAATAGCACTATCCGACTTACAATTTTATATAATTGAATGTAGCTAAATTCACATATATGTAGCATTAAATTAGCAAAATTTCCTTTGTTAAAGCGATAAAGTTGAAACCTTATTCAAGCGTCAAATGATATCACTAATTTTGACTGCCTCCTGGGATATCATTTAAATAAATGGGCAACTGATTCAATGATACATTAAAATTTAGGTAACATTGAGTTTTTTAATTTGAATCGTACTTTATTTTTTAACGTTAATCCAATTAAAAGTTTGCTTCACTAGTTATTTTTAAACTTTCAGAATTAAATTTAATACGAGGGTTTTTTTAGATTTAATTTATATCAGCTTTTATATTGAATTTGGTCAACTAAGCAGTCTGCAGCTTCTTCGTTACTTTAGTGCCTGGCACTTACCACGGCATATCTCTGTAACGATAAATATAGCTCCATTCAAGTAAAGCAAACGGCGCCTCAACTTGAATTAAGGTTAGATCTCAGGATTTACTACATCCATGCTCAACCCATTTTCATACTAAACGCGTTTAATTTGGTTTACTTAATTAAAGATACTAAGACGTTTCGCTAAGTTTATAGGTATAAATTAAACTACACCCATATAATTCTTAATTATTCGCTCTAGCATACCATTTGCAAGATTATTATCCAAATAAAAATTGTTTTTAGATATTTCTTGGTAGATTTAAACTTTCACGATTCATACTTGTTATTATATAAATATACGGGTCACATCACACGTGCGAGACTTTTTGTAGATTGTGTGGTTCAACTGTGTGTAGTACTCGGGAACACAAGACAACGTATTAGATTGTATAATAAAATTCCGCAATCAATTTTAATTTTACCATTACAACAGTTTAAAAAACTATTGAAAAGAAGCTGATATATAAAGCCTACTATATTGTTGAGGATTACATAGATGCATGGATATACCTACTCTTCAACTCTCGAATTATGTGTTGAAAAAAGCAACAGTCAGTTTTCTTACCACCAGCAGCAGCAGTTTTCTGCACCAGCAGTAGAGTTGATTGAGAACAAATTTTGTTGAAAAATAAAGAATATTTTGAATTTGAATTTCGAATCGCGATATACTGCGCGAACATACTGGTCACGTATGTTTATATGATTGACATTTCTTTTATATTTATTTTGTTCTATGTCCATTTGAATAATCATGTCGAATATTTCGAAGCTAAATACACAAAACTAATAAGGAAAACAAGGGTTTTGAATTTCAAAGTCATTAGGCGGTTAGCTGGAATTACAACATACACACATATGACATACCACGCTTAGCAATTCAATTAAAACTTTGATATTTAACGCTAAGTGTTTTAGTTATTTATGTAGTGTGCGTTAATTATAGTTACATAAAAAGTGTTACTGAACTATTTCAATTATTCGTACCGCAGCCTTTATTGCGTTCATTTATTATATTGAAGTTACTTTCGGTTAGACAGCGTACGGGAAGTTACGAGAAATATTTTCTAATGTTAATATTATTGAGCTATAATCCGCTATAAATTAAAAAATACTATAAATACTTCCGTAGTATTTCCGCAAAGTAACACTGATTCTACAAATTATTTTGAGATATATTTGTTGAAAGTTCTTGAAGACCAAAGTCTTAAATAAATGCATGCCACAACTCGTGTTTTCAGTCTCAGTTTATTATTTTGTATATATTTTAATTTGTCTCTTATTCAAACTTTTTAAAGCAAAATATGGCATTTATGTTATTTGTTAATATTAAATTTAAAGATGGTTAAAACATTATTTAATAAAACCTGACGTAATATATTTTAAGTAGTTTTATTAAATGAAATCAAATCAAAATAATCTTTATTCAAATGAGCTTTTTCAAGCACTTTTTAATCGTCAAGGATCAATATGATTAATATGATCAATATGATTAATGAAATAATTATATTAATTATGAAATCATATACCTATGTATCAGATTTAAGCGTCGTGTTAGAAATCTTATAGGAAATCCTATTCAATATTTAATTGTGTAATTTGCAATGTTATCTCAGGATTGCCTATCTAGCGCTTATATACAATAGTAGCGGTCCGGTCATGCGTTGTTGTGGCTCAGTCTAATTTCGTCTACCCCCTCATAACAAAACGGTCACTGATAGTTTAATAATAAAAATACTCCTATCGCCAGAAAACTTTACAGGATAAGTCAGGGTCTCAATCTAAAGCTTGAAATTTTCATTCAAGTCAATCCAGTCGATTTGGTAATGGTAAAGGAACATACATACTTTCTCTTTTATATATATAGATGTTGTTCGAAGTCTTTTCAGGTGCATCATGCCGGTGCAGTTGACGAATACCATCGCACAGCTTGGTGCCGAGAGAAATTCCATCCCTGCGTAATAAACATTCCGCGAATGTTTATACAGCGCTTCGCTTCTTTGTTTCTCTTGCACACGCTTAAGACATGAAATACTCTCCTAGCATCTATTTTTCCCACTGCATAAAATTTTAGAATCTTTGAAGTTAGCGTGAAGAGGTATATTGTCGGCAAGCGTGCTTACTACATCTTTACTAACTACTACTAACTTACTTACTTTGGACTCCGTCAACGCTTAGCGTCAGCATTGATTGCAAATAAGCGCTCGCCTAGTATTCGGGTGAAAAAAACTTGTTTGTTTGAAATGGTTTATTTCTTGTAACCAAAAAAAACTAAATCAATAATCACAATACACACTGCAGAGTACAACTGTAAAAACGTATTTTGAATATGAAATCATTCATATATAATTTAACGACGTGTTATTTTTCTACTGCTCGGCTTAGGCCTTCTTTCTAAAAACGATTGCTATTTCTGATTTCAACCATTTGTCTCCTTTTTAAGGGTTTTAGCTAAAACCCACCACAATGCTACAATGCAAATTGGTAGGTTAACGTATCCCTAAAATTATCTAGATATATGCAGGTAAATTGCGATTATCGATAAGTAATAAGTTTTTAACAGAAAGCTCATTGGTGTCCGCGGTTTGAAACCGCGACTCTCGAGCTAAACGCAGAGCTGTCGTTCTAATATGTATCATGTAGGTATAATAAAATCCGTTGTCGAATAACAAAAAAGATCGATTATATTCTTAAATACTATTACCAATTGAACGAATGTCTTGAAAAGACTATCGTAATATAGTCTGGTCGGTGCCATTATTTACTTGTTAAATATCTATATATTGCATACATTACATTTCCCTACAAAGATGTTAAGGAGAATGCCAAGTAAGGAAACAGGTTTAGGAGCCATGCTAGCCAACTCCGTGGTTTTGATCTTAGACATTTGTTATGCAACAATGAAGTGAGAAAAGTACACAGACGTCACACAACTACGAGTATACGTTTAATTTTCGTTTAAGTTTCAGTTAAGGTGAAGTATATTAGGATTAGCATTATCACTGTGGATATCTATGTAAGAATTTGTTATTTTTACCTTAAAAATTAAAAATAACTCAGCCATTACGGTCTCTAGTGTACTATGTACTGAAAAAATATAAAAAACTAATAGGTAATGAAATAATTTTACTATAATCCGCGATATACACTATTATTTTCTATTTGTCATATTATTATATTATTCTTCTGGTATTATAATATTATTCTTCTGGAATAGTGAGTTTTAATCTGTCTTTCTGTCTATTTCGCCGTCACGACTAATCCGTTGGAGATATTGATGAAATTTGTTACAATTGAATCTTTTATAAGGTGTTACACATATGTCAAAAAAACTAGTTTTTCCTTTGAGAACAGGAAAAATACATAACCGATGAAACATTGTATATTATGGAAGGTATTCACCCACGACACAGATTAAGTGTGGAATCCACTGAAATAAAAATTTGGGAATGTGTTTCACAAAAAATGTAACACATTATAATACATTTATGCCTGTTTGGTTAAACTCCACATATAAGTTATTTTAATTTATTTTAATTTATTTAATTTATTTTTCTTTTTTATGCATTTTGTGTCTAAATAAAGTTTATTTATTACTTAACTATTATTATTCTAACTCTGAACTTGACGCCAATAAAGTCTCAGGTACAGATTGTATTTTAATAATTTTATGATTTTTCGAATTTTATAACATTGTTGAAGTACAATTTATTTTGCCTTTTAAACTCAATAGCTACACGATTTTTAAAGCAATGGTCATTGTAATTAGTACACTTTTAGGTACAGAAGTTACAATAAAATTATTTTGCTGTATCCGCGGATTACAGCAAAATAATTTTATTGTAACTTCTGTACTATGGAAATCCGCAAAGTAACGTCTGCTTCTATAAAACACTTTTACTCGTAGGTGTCAAGGCAAATAATTAATAAAAACTGCAAAATTTAAAACATGAGAGAAGAATAGTCTTTTTTATGACAAGAAATATATAGATAGAAATACTTGCTTTTTTTCACTGATGACTCGGCTCTGTAACTGGGTTGCTAACAGATAATTGGAGGTTTATTTCATAGATTTGAACCATACTCAACATAAGTCAACTGATAGGTTACTGCTACTATAGGCTAACCGTTTAACTGAGACTTCGCCTTCGGGGTACAAGGGCAACATAGAAGAAAGCACTGATCTACTGGTAAAATGATTAAATTTGAGTGTTAAAATAGCAGACTTAGCTTAAACGCATGAAATATTCTAGTTTTTAAGAGAAGGTATAATAATTTATAAATAAGCTGTATATAATATTTTCGAATTGGTTTGGAATGTATGTTATAAATCAGGTGGTTTATTATTTAATAAATAAATGTATGGGACACTTACACACACGATCGTCCATCCCCAAAGTAGGTAATTTAACACTTGTGTTATGGTAGGCAGACAACTGGTGAATATATACTTATATATTTTTTAAATACATACTTAAATACAAATATACACCCAGGCTCAAAGACCAATAAATTCATTCATAGTAAATGTTGGCCTTCGGCGGGAATCGAACCCGCGACCCGCGGAGCTGAAGGCAGGGTCACTACCCACTGCCCCAATGGGCCAGGCCAATTATTAGCTATAGATATATACTAGTAATTACGAGATACGATAAACTTAACATGATTAAACGCATTATCAATAGATACGATCATTAATGCGCTATAAATCACCATTAGATCGAGAACTGTCTGCGGATTATGATCGTCGAGCTAATATTATTACACTAGCTTTCATTGCCATTGCATTCATATGTATATTTGCGTTACATGATTATAATAACATTTGTTCATTGAAGTGATATGAGCTTTGAGAAATAGTTCTTCAGGACGTATTCAACGGTTTAATCTTAATTAACGTTGTATATAACTGTTTTATTATTATTATAATATATGTGTTATAGGTGACAGACAGCTGGTAAATCTTTAATATATAAATGAGTTAATATTGTATACATATGCTATTCAAAATTTTGAAAATGACTCCAAATATTTTCATGAAATTCAGCATGTACGGGGTTTTGGGCGAGAAAGATCGATCTAGCTAGGTTTTATGTAATAAAAAAATCGTTTTATCCCTGTTTTTGGTGATTGTTTTTGGGTAAGATTTCCTGAAATTCAGCATGTAGGATATCAAGAATTTCAGGAAAATCGTTGGAGCCGTTTCCGAGATTCTGAAAATATGTATATATACATACAAGATTAACTCATTTAAATATTAAAGAAGAGATACAAACCCAGACTCGAATAAATAACAAATTTTCGATAGACGTTGGCCCAAGGTGGGCGTGTGACGTTAACAAATAAATTATAAGTCTATTGTTTATCTATAAAAGTAAAAATTGTATTGCAAACCCTATAAGTTGATATGTTTAATTATGAAGTTGCTTTTTATTTTACTTTTTATGATAAGGAATAAAGCAAACATTTATAGAACAAGTACGTTTTCATTCATAAATATTAATAGCAATTGGGATAACCTGTATAATAAGGAGTTTTTATTATTGAATACATCGTTATTCCTCTGAATAGGCGACCGAATATATTTTAGTGGCTGTAATCGTATTGTCACGCAGTAAAAGCTAGAGTCAATAAAAGAATGGATTTATTTGAACAAGCCAGACAGAAAAAAGGTTTTGTCCAAATTTATACCCCTGCAAACATACCCACATTACAAACATTTTTAGCACACAGTATCGTGTTACTAACCCACGTGTAGTATTTCTGTTATTTTTTGTTAAAGTCTGCTTTCTGAAGCCAAGAAAAACTGGGAAACTATAATTACGGAACCTTAACCGCTAAAAATCTTTCTCGTATCTTCTGGTGTGTGGATACTTTGGATTCAGTTGGCATCGCAAATTTGTTTGCGCGATTGCCATGAAATAGTAATTGAATCTAATCTAATCTAATCTATGGAACTTTTTTTTGGAAATTTAAAAATATATTGCAATCAAATTCCAATTGTTTGATCCAAAGTTTTACTGAGTATGACAAATATTTTTTATCATTCGTCATATTGTCACCTTTATAGGTATTTAGGCACCAAACTGTTTATGTAAATAGAATAAGCAACAGCTTGCTTTATCTATGTCATGTCAAATCGTATTACTTACACGGCTTCTCATTGGAATGTATGCCAATGATCACTTATAGTATTAGTTTTGGGCCCTATTTGTAAATTTTACATATATACCATATGATACACCTAATTTATTGTATATACCTAGATTGTTGCTTATAAAGACATATTATAAGATTTTTTGAATAGATATATTTCTGTCAGTTAATGTGACGGGATTTATTTTGAGAATTATTTTTATCGCTGCATTAGGAAGCTATTGTTTGCTTGCGTAGAGCAAGCTGTTCCTACTGTCACGATCCATATCTGTTCTCAACCATTGGTTTCATTTTCAGTTTAGCTATTATAATATAGGTTTCCAATCCCAAACATTAATCGGGTACGTATCCACTAAATAACAAAGTTTTTTGACTTAAAGAAGGCTTTCCAACCAATTTTGCACATCGCTTTTATTATGCTAGCAGTGTCAGTCTACCGTGCCAAATTTCCAATCACTTCCATTTTAAGCATCGAATCTACTTTACTATATCATAAAATATTCTTTCGCTGAATTTCAAATCACGCACGCGATCTAAATGATACTCCGTGATACTTGAATTGTGTTTAATAATGTAATATAAATCTTTTATACGCCACTCCTGTTAAATTTTCCATTTACTTTTCCTACGTGCTTCCTTTTCAAGTTCATAACATTAAGACAAAAAATATTTAAACTTGTGATAGAGGGATATAACAATTTACATACCATTAAGTTATAAAATAATTTCCCAAGAGGATTGCCGATTTCGATTGTGAAGGTCGAAGTATATTGCTCTGATTCATGAAAATGATAGGCAATTCTTAAGTTTTAATTAGTCGAAAACTTTTTGAATGTCTTCTTATCTGCGAGAAAGGCAAGCGAAAACAACGATATGTACAATTTTCAACGTTTGATCGTATTTTTGTTGTAAGGTATTATTTATATGAATTCATGTATTTGTAAGACAAAAGATTGGCCGTACTAAGCACGTTGAACTCTTACCTTCACGGCATCCGTGTCTAACCATATTAATTAACTTGAAGTTAAGAGACGGGTGGACTTATTTCTAACTTTAGGGTTGTGTAATAGACGCCTGAGAGCGGAAAGCCTCGAAAGTTGGCCAGCACATCTCTTAAACCTGTTTTCCTACATTAACTCTTGGCACTCACATTGATATACCATCCTGCTAAAGATTAACTTTATTTCTAGAAACAAATTGTATACAGTTGTAATTTATTTTATTGCTAAGAGATGCAGAGAGTCAAGAGATTTTATATGCTGACTAATGTCGTTATTGGCAATAATTAGTAGATTTTTATGGCTTAACTCTATATACATAGTTTGCTTATTTGGTACATAATGTAAAAAATAGTGATTTAAGTATTCTTAAAATTAAAAAATTTAGACCCATTTATCAAGTGTTTGTATAAAATACAAGTAAGGTATTTAAAAAACGAAAGTTAAAATTGGATTTTGTCTTAACATTATAAGTTTTATTTTTGTTTTTCGAGGCTCAAATTTTACATCTAAATTTAGGTCATTCTTGTTTACTTCGCGTTTGGGAAGTGTTGTTGATCTTTGTAATTAGTCGTTTTATATTCGTGGCTGTACTTCCCTTGACTTTGATAAAATAAGACTGAAAAAAAATATCTTTTAGTTATTTAGTAGGACCTGACTTTATTGTCGCATTTCTTTTTCTTATAATCTTGAATGTTGCACTTGTGATTTTACTGTAAATTTTGTTTACATTCAAGTGGGGCCACGATTATCTAAGTTTTGTAGAGGCAATATTTACAATAGAATTAAGAATTTGAAAATTTAAATGACTTTTACATCTGATTATTATGAAATGAGCAATAAGCTGTTATAACACTACAACTTTTTGCTTTAGTACTATCCGCATAAATTTCTGATATAATTAGAAATTGTTTATGAGCGGTGGAATTAAACAAACTATAATAAAGGAAACTTATCATTAGCTTTGGATACTTAATTTTATAAAAGCATTTAGCAAATTAAAAAAAAATGATAACAGTTTTTTCCTTAATTACTTGCTGTACATACCTTTAATCTTACAAAAATAGATCTTTAACTGTTGAAAATTGAAGTTAAAAAAAAATTGGACAATCATAAGACGTTAATCTATAACGTGTGGACATCAAAACAATTAAATTTAAATGTTTCGAATTTTGTTTCAGACATTGCCCCGTCACTAAAAGTAGAACACTCCATAAAACTTTACAACACGTCCGCATCTTATGTAAATAAAAACAAACGAATCGTCGGGAACGTGAAACAATTTTTGTATTGTGATGGCGAATAGAAAAAGTAATGTAGATAACAATCTAAGTAAAGTTTCAAAACTTTCTTGCTGCAAATCTCTTACTCACACCCTTTCTATTTCAAAATGATCATTTTTCAGCTACGAAGGCGAAGTTAAGTAAAAGTTCTAAGAAGTTCAAGATTCAACTCTGGTAGTTGATGAAACATGTGCTTGTGTTACTACTATTTTTATAGAACTACTTTTCCAGCAATGATTATATATTTCTCAGGTACCTGTTATGATAATATTTCATTACTTATAAAATATGTACTGCCATTTGTAAACAGCGTAATTGTTGTTATTGGAAGAATTTATCTACACTTATGAGATTAAAGGAATTTTGAGTAACTTGTTAGCTAATTTTTTTACTTAGTAATACGATTTACCTACACATAAAAAAACCCTCCATGCAAAACATTCGTTTATAACATAAATGCTTAACTATCAATTTCGAAACTATTTGTTTTATCAGTTTAATCAGTAACCAATTGCAAGCAAAACATATTTAAGCAGACAATTTTTAGTAGTTCAACGCAAATGAGCCAATAGAAGTATATGGAATACACTCAAAATCATGCTATGTTAATTAAACATTTAATGATGAGTAGCTTAGGCTTAGCTTAAGACCGACATTTTATAGCAAGCTATAAGCCGGTCTGACATAAAAACGTGGTAACGTGGAAAAAATGAGTCAAAAATACGTCTTATTATTTTCTTTAAGGAATTGTAATGGTTTTATGGTATCACCTTTATCAGAGTGATGATAATTAGGTGTTGTTGAAATCACCCTTAAAAGATAAACTTTGACCAACATTATAAGGGATAATAAGTGACCTGTGAAGTTAGTAATTAAACCGCTCCAAAGAGAAAAAATATTTTTATATACAACAGTTTGTGTTACTAAACCAATAACACAACAACGTAGAAAATGTATCTACGTTAGCGGCGGAAATATCATATGTTTACCCAAAACCTTTTTTCTTCTTTTCTTTTTTTTTTTTTTTTTTTTTTTTAATGCAGAATAGGCGAGCGCTTGACTGCAATCATGCCTGATGGTAAGCGATGATGCAGTCTAAGATGGAGCGCGCTTGCCTAGAAGATGCCTATTCACTCTTGCTTTAAAGAGACCCATATCAAAAGAACTCGGAAATATCGATGCCGGGAGAGAATTCCACTCCCTTGCTGTGCGCAATAAAAACGAGGACGCAAAGCGCTCCGTGCGCCTTCGTGGGAGGTCAATGATGTAAGGGTGAAAATTCTCCCGGTGTCTAGCAGTGCGATAATAGAACGGCGATGGAGGAACAAGGTTATGAAGAGCCTCTGCACACTCCCCGAAATATATCCTGTAGAAGACCGATAGACAAGCAACCCTGCGCCGATGTTGTAGACTGTGTAGTTTGGTATTGGTCAGGGTTTCGTCGGAGATGAGCCTTCTGGCGCGGCGATCCACCGAATCCAAAGCATCCAACTGGTATTTGGCAGAACCGTCCCACAAATGACAGCAGTACTCCATACACGAACGTACCTGAGCCTGATACAATGTTAGGAGCTGTTTCGGTGTGAAGTACTGCTTGACTTTGTTAAGGATGCCAAGTTTCTTTGCACCTGTCTTTGCTTTGGACTCGATGCATTTACCAAAGTTGAGCTTGGAACTTATTTCAATACCCAGAAGCTCTGTACTATCGGTAATCGGTACGGATATATTTCGGAAAGTAGGAGTTAAGGTGAAGGAACTCCGTTTGGCGGTGAACAGACACGCTTGCGTTTTGGTAGCATTAAACTTGACTAGGTTGGCCTCACCCCAGTCGGAAACCTCTTTCAGAGTCAAGTTAATGCGCTCAACCATGGCCTCTCTTTGTTGGAGAATCTCAGCACTACTAGCTCTGGAACTGGACATATATCTCTCCGTGACAGTGCTGTCATCTGCGTACCCAAAGATACCGGGTCTTAGGAGATCGTTGATATGCATCAAAAAAAGCGTCGCGGAAAGAACTGATCCCTGAGGAACACCAGCATTGGTGGTCATTAAATCGGAAGAGCAGCCATTAATAACCACTCTAAATGATCGTTCATTCAGGAAATCAGATATCCAGTTACAGAGTGTAGTAGGCAGCCCATAAGCAGGAAGTTTGCCGAGGAGACCATCATGCCAGACACGGTCAAAAGCTTTTGAAATATCAAGGGACACGGCGAGAGCCTCACCATGTTTCTCAATAGCTTCACCCCAGATATGAGTGGCATACATTAGAAGATCTCCTGCAGAACGATTCTGTCGAAAACCAAACTGGTAATCCGACAGAAGATCGTTTTCTTCTAGGTATGCCAAAAGCTTTTTGTTTACTACTCGCTCCATAACTTTACAAAGTACGGAGGTGATTGCTATAGGTCGATAGTTGACCGGATCAGCACGATTACCCTTCTTTGGCACTGGTTGTACGTTGGCAGTCTTCCATGCTTTTGGGACATGAGAAGTTTCTAATGAGAGTCGATACAAACGTGTCAAAACAGGAGACAATTCTGGAGCGCAATTCCGCAGAACGATTGCTGGTATGCCGTCGGGACCACTGGCCTTATTCACATTCAAGTTGCGAAGCGCTCTCAACACCTCCTTTTGGTGGATACGAATTTCTGCCATGGCAGTATCACATGGTTGTAGTTGAGGTGGAGAGGCATCTCCTGCATCAAGACGTGAATTTTCTGCAAACAACCTAGCCAACAAATTAGCTTTGTCATCTGCAGAAAAGGCCAGTGCCCCATCTGGCTTGAGCAATGGCGGCAGCGTTGAATGGCAGAAGTTCGACTCAACCGATTTCGCAAGCGACCAAAAAGCTTTACTACCACGAGGATAGGATGCTAATTTGATGCCGATTCGATTAATTCGGTTAAATCGAGCCTTCTTGAGGACCCTCTTGTAGGACTTAGCAGCAAGGTTATATGCTCTCTTCTTAGCTGATATGTCGGGAGTTTTGTGAGAGCGGGCTTCAACCCAGGCTGCAAACGCCGAATTTTTAATGGCCTCTGCAGTGGCGCATTCAACGTTGTACCAACGGGGAGTCCTACTATTCAGAGGTACATCCGAATAAGTTATGAAATATTCCATAGCTCGACGAATCACCTCCGATATAGCATTCTCACAACTCGACGGATCATTAGAAGAGAAGCATATTCCCTGCCAAGGATATGATGCGAAAAAATGCCGCATCTCGTCCCAGTCTGCCGACTTATATCGCCAAATCCGTCTGGTCCCAGTAAAACTTAGATCAGGCGGATAGTGGTTCGAGACCGCCTTTACCAGGGAGTGATCAGAAGAGCCTAAGGGGGCTGCAACTGACACCGAGAAACGGTCGGGGTCGGTAGTCAGCAGAAGGTCCAGACAACTGGGTGTATGACCATCAACATCCGGTATTCTTGTAGCTTCTTCGACCAGCTGAGTAAGGTCCAGAGAGAGAGCTAAATTAAGAGCTTCTCTTCCAGCATGGTCGGTTTTTTGGTAAGGGTACAGCCAATCCTTATGATGGGCATTAAAGTCCCCTAGAAGCACAAGTTGAGCTGTTGGATACCGATGTTGAACAGTGTCAGCCGTTTCGCTGAGATACTTAAATAATTTGGTTGTCTCCTGGTCACCGCTGTGCGAGCGATAGACACAAGCATAAACCGTTTGGTCCATCCCCGTATCAATCAAACACCACAAGATGGAAAATTTGGGTACCTCCAAGTTACGGAGACGCCGATAACAGATGTCGTTACGGGCATACATACAAACCCCTGCATGGGGCCTAAAGTTATGCTCCAAGGTATAGCCCGGGTAAAGCAGGTATGATAAATCTGCTGGGGTGTTAATCTGCGTCTCCGTAAGGAAAAGCAAGTGCGGCTTGTCAGTCTCCAGGTGGTGATGGACTGCAAAGAGATTCGAGTGTAGGCCTCGAATGTTGGCTTGGTGGATTTTAAAAGAGAGGAAGTGCAGCCGCTGTAAAAATTTACCTTTCCTTTTCTTTTTTATCATTTTATATTGAGCGGGCGAATAGGAACGGAAAAACGAATTTGTAGGGATGCTACATTTGTAAACAACGCGACTGCATCTGTTAAAGCGCTGATGGTAGACTCAATTGGAGACCGCGGGGACGCCCGAACCCCCCTGGAAATCGCCATCGGGTCCTCTCTCCGGTCGCCAACCGGCACGATGGAGCAATTCCAGGATTTTTCGCGAGGCAGCGGGGCAGCCTTTCGTAGGTGGCTTTCCTACTAATTGGGCCCCCTATAACCTGCGGTCGGCCAGCGGTGAACCGTGCTTCGGATCCCGCTGCTCTCCATATTGAGCCGTCCGGCGATATGACAGTGCAATTCGGAACCTGTTATCAAATGCAGCGCAGATGTACAAATCCGTTTCCCATCTTTATAGCTACTACAAGCATCGTACCGGAACGCGACGAGTCGCTTGGCGGGACGGCTTTGCCTGTAGGGTGGTAACACTAGCCACGGCCGAAGCCTACCACCTAAAAATGGTTACTCGTTTAGCACTACCCGGGGATCACGTGTAGGGTCTTGAGGATTGTAAAGACAAGATCCTGTATTTAGTTTAAACCTACGGACGCGAGTAACTCCAACCCCCAAACCGCAAATAAATCGTATTGGTGTATTGACTCTTGCCTCTATTGTGTGAAAATGTGGTTTTTCTAATGAAATCGTAGTTGGGCGCCTTTGACTTCTCAGCGACGTTCCGTGGCCTCGTTATTGCTTAATAATGTACTTAAAATATGTTGTTCAAGTAGAATTAATCCAATGTAATTTTTTTCCGTCTATATTTTTTCCGATTGCTGCTCGATTAAACAACAATTGTGTACTCTAAATGCTAAAATGAAATATTTAGAACCTGTTTTTTTTTTGGCTTACTTCTGTATCATTATTTAACGCCGTGTGGCATCCAGCTGAATAGAATAGTACCACTGTCATTTCTTACCGAGGTGTCGTAAAAGCCGACTAAGGTAAGTCGGCCCGCTGTGTGGTATCCGGCTAAGTAGAATAGACCAACCTCATTTCTTACCGAGGTGTCGTAAAAGGCGACTAAGGTAAGTTGACCCACCGTGTGGTATTCGGTTTAGTAGAATAGACCACCCTCCTTACCGAGGTGTCGTAAAATATGACAGAGGTAAGTTGAAGTCAGGCAGGCGACCGGTCGAAAAAACGCAGCCAAATCATGTGACGGCATGTTTATAAAATGTTATGCCGACCCCTTTTAGTGTGGGATAAGGGCAGGAAGATGATTCTGTATCATTATTTAGTACTATGTAAAGAAAGAGCGGATATGGAAGAAATAAATATAGTGCAAAATAAAGCCATATTCTCATTATAATTTTAAGTCGCATGATTACTTTTAAGGATTTTAAAATCTTTCAAAATTTTAACAGATGGTCTTTATGTATTTATGATATAAAAATTTGTGACATTATTAGTAACAAAATAATTATAAATATAGATGTGATTAAATTAACAACGATAATCAAATATCGCTAATAATTCACGATAACTATAACCACACTGCGGAAAAGCCGCTAGTATTACTGGTACTATTTAACATTAACATGATTTATATTGTACTAGTTTGTAATTTAGATTCCGCTTCAAAACGTGAAATCAGAATTATGAAACCTCTTTCTGAATTTAGATTTGTAATTATTTATTATTAACGGACACAGTTGGTTTTCAAATTGTGATTTGTGTGAAACCATAATTGGTTTCATAATTTTTATTCAGTTTCTGTTATTTCTTTCAGAATTATTATATAAAAACACGGGTCACATCGCGTTATAATCGAATTACTTTTATACAAGGTTCGACGTTTCGGCGGAGTTGCATCCACCGTGGTCACGAACTGACTCTGGAGTCAGTTCGTGATTCGTAATTAGATTATAACGCGATGTGACCCGTGTGTTTATATAATAATTAGTATGAATCGCGAAAGTTTAAAATCTACCATTTCTATCATAGTTTATCCTTATCATAACTTATCACCTGGTGACAGAGCCTTGCTCGATAATTTTAGATAAGATATAAAAAATACAATTAAAAATAAATAAAAAAAGGAATCGATCCCATGTTCTAAACTTTTTTCGGTCCGCCCGTTACCATTAGGCTATTACAGCTTTGCATTTGACAGCTCATTTATCATTTGCATTCATTTCTACTTCTTTCTCCTGACTTCCAAGCGGGGTCGGCATAACATGTTAGAAATATGTTGTCACATGATTTGGCTAGGTATTTTACGAACGGCTGGCCTGCCTGACGTGAACTTTCCTTAGTCGACACCTCGGTAAGAAAGAGGATGGTCTATTTTACTCAACCGGATACCACACGGCGGGTCAACTCACCTTAGTCGCCTTTTACGACACCTGGGTAAGTTATGAGGGTGGTCTAATTAGCCGGATATCTCAATTCTACATTTTAGCATATTTTTAATGCCCGAAAACAACATTTTAATGAAACCTAGCTAGATCGATTTTTCTCGCCCAATACCGCCTACATGCTGAATTTTATGAAAATCGTTGAAGCCGTTTCCGAGATTAACTCATTGAAATATTAAAGATTAATATACGACTAATAATATTTAAATTTTTTTATCACTTACCGATTCTACGAAAGCATTCACACGTCTAAGCCAGTCTATGACAAGGTAGATAGTGCGTTGCAAACACGCTTGAACTATTATGTAAACTTCCTTATATCCTACCCTATTAAGACTCAGGCATATTTTAGTTTAAATAAACGGATTTATCACTTGCGTTTAGCCACGGCAGGCATAATTGTGGTCAGCAGGCTAAACGGGGAGCTCGTCGCTTTCATTAAGGTATGTTCAGACTTCATAGTGTACAATTTACGTGCACATAGAGATGCCTGTAAAACACGCGCATTTTTATTTTAAAAACATCACGAGAGCGAAACTTTTAAACAGTTAGGTATATTCAATTTCAGATGTATTGTACGATTGATTATTTCAAAATAGCTAATGTCACGATTCTTACATTCTGAACTGCCCTTTTTCATTGTTATTGATATAACTCACTTAACCACGAGTCAGTTATAATTTTAAAGACTTTTCATCAAAGATTCCGCTGGATAGCTGTAAAAAGTTGCTTTGTGTATTAAACATAAAGTACTAGTTTAAGAAACAATAGTGAAACCCGATACTCAACGTCGCTTACTTTTATGTGGTTGTTTTTGTTAAATATGCAATTGCTTTCCTTTCTTTTTATAAATATATGGGACACTTTTTTTATTAATGATTTATAGAATTCGCGAAGGTCCATAATACAAAAGAATATTTTTATTAGTTTTGTTTCGTTAATGATAAAATAGTTTTTCTAATATTATGTCTATAGAGAAGATTGCAAAGAATATTAATTTATTACACTTTCTCTTTGTTGAATAATCAATCGAGTCTGTGTTTGCTTTGAAACGCGTCAGCGATATCTTTTCACGAATACCCATATTGTTCATTTACAATATTAACCATACATACATGTGTTAGAAATTGAAACGTAAAATGATATATAAACTTTAATATACTTAAAGGGAGATTGTAAAATTCATATCATTAAGTCGCCTATGCATATGTGTCTTTTAATACGCTTATGATATTATTTTATATATGTATCGCTTGATATCGCCATTATCGCATCAAAATTCTCAGCCAGAGACGCCAAAGATTGGATATGGAATTGCTGTTTAGTTCATTATCTGGCGAAATTGACTGCCCAGAATTACAACGAGAGTTTTCTTTCAATGCCACGTCTCGAAAACGACAGATATCATTATTTCGTTCGTATACATTCCAAAACGTATATACCCAACAAAATCTTATATAATGTATTAAACATTATATAAGATTTTGGATTGTATCGAATGTATGGAAATAATCTATAGCACAAATAATTTGCGATATACGAATATACTTTATATAATTATTAAATTACGTAGAGTATATATATCGTAAACTATTTGTGCTGTGGTATTGTTACAATTTTATATTTTAATTACGAATTGTATTTATCATTACCTAACTATTGTGTTTGACTGTAATAAATATATCTAGTGGTATGAATTGCTTTACTATATTAAATACAGTGCGATACAACGACATAGCATCAAATGCGTTAACATATTTGAAACCTCATCCTATATAAAACATAAAGAAAAAGAATTGAAATAGAATTGTCAGGCGCCAACATAAATATGACTACCAGCACTATATTTAACAAAAATATAATTTTAATAAAAGATTTTGCAATATATATTTTGGTTAACTTAAAAAAGGTTATCTAATCTAGCAATAATATCTAGATGGCCGCAAAATGTAAAATATTTGATCACTAAGATAGCTTTTACGGGAATAAAACAAAAAACAATACTTCACACTATAGATCACATGTAGTAAAAGTAATATAAAATCTTTAAAAAATATTATATACAAACCACGACTTTCTTTGCGCGAATTTTAGTAGCGAGATAAAACTATTGCATATAACTTTTCACAACTTGGCTTATCTTAATTTACCACACATAACATCGATACTGCTCCCTTTGGACAAAAAGGCAAACACAAAAATTCCTAATTTATATTATTAGAATTTTATTACCAGGTACTCTTTATGTGTTTTTAGGTCCTCCTTAATTCTCTGTGCGTTGAATTAATACTTTATAACTATAGAATATTTCCTTTATGTTCTATTAGTTTCCGGCATGAATGCTTTCACAAATTAACTAGTTATCGTTAAAAATCAATAAAGTTGGTACAACATTAAAAGGATTTCGTGAAAAAAAGAATTGTAATGACAAATTTTAAGTACATATTATTGTCACGTAGACGAGTAGGAAAGTAGACAAGAAATTAAAAAATCGTATATGACCTTTGTTTTTTGTGAATTGGATGGAAAAGAAGGTTCAGAAAGAGCAATGGCTATCAAAATTATGAAAAGGTTTGGAAAAGTACCAAACCTGTTTTGTTTATGACAATTTTTCCTTCTTCGCATTGTATTCAAATCTAAATTATTCAGTTACATTAATTGGTTATTACGACGTGTTTTTGTGCTTGGAAATGTTCTCGTTTGCCACAACGGCGGCAGGAGGGGTAGTAGGGCCAGGGGCGGGCTAAGCGGCGCGGCAACGGCAGTTGGCTCCCGTTCGCTCGACGGTCGCTCGGTTGCACGCACTACCTTCTACTTTGCAATACGAGAAATTATTGCGTGTGAAAATGTAACGTAAACAATCCGTGTTGTGATTTATGAGAATGTTAAGTGATGCGAGTGCTTCGTATATTTAACAGCTGTTGACACTGAGTGCGCCATGCGGTGAAGCGCCGCCGGGTGCTCCCTGCACGCGCGGATATGGTGGACCCCTTGAAAATATTCTGGGTATTAACGAACAGCACCTACTTAGGTACACACTTGTGTTTTTAATGTATTCGCCTATATATTGTTTTAGTTGAAAAGTGAAGAAACAAATAATACAAACAATAACCATTATTCATACGATCACAAGGATGTTTATAATTTGTGTTAACGTTAAAAATGAATATGTTATAAAAAAGGCATAATGTGAATAAATGTGATTATAATTTTAGATTAAATTAATTAAAAGCATATTATTACTGAATTTTATTTGGAAAATATATGTTTATTGCAATCAATTACAATACTAATTTCATGGAAACCGATACATACTGAAATATTTGAAGACGGCAGAGCTTGATCCTCCCCTCTAGCGTCTTATGTGTTTAGTTACGGTGTTTGTTCAATTAGCAATTTAAAGCTTACTTGACATCACGATCTTGATACCACAATTAAAGTTCAATTTAGATATTTGATTTCATGCAAGGTGGAGTCATTTTCTTCAAGTAAAATAATTTATCCTTAAAAATCCTTTATGTATCTGCTTTTGGTAAGCATTGATCATGCTCATCATGTTACAATGACGATTTTACACTTTTCGAAGCTGAACACTGGTTTTATTAACCAAAAAAGCAATGAAGTAAAATACTTCGTACCATGACTATATTCCGACAAACAAATTACAATGGTCATTTTCTATTATAATTAATACATCGCCGCCGGAAAGTTATGTTAAATTCACTAGTGAATTCGTTATTGAGATTCATCGTGACAATTCATCCTTCGCTTGCATACTTTTCTAGAATCCGATATACTCGTAAAATACTATCTAGCGGGCGGGAGGTCAATTTACCCAAGGAATAGTTCAAATAGCAAACAGTATTAGAAACGGCGATGTACGTACTTATAGCCTTTTGTGATGGGAGTACGCTTCGAGGGTCACAGCAGATGCTATAAGTACCCTGAGAATATCTCGTGCGGTCTTTGTTTGTAAAATATCTTGATTTGGATAGTTCACGTAACTTAAATTAAATTTATTATTATTAAATTCCATTCCCTTGCTGTGCGCAACAGAAATGACGAGGCGAAGCGCTACGTGCGTCTTCGTGAGATATCAATAACGTATGGGTAGAACTACTTCCAGTCCCTAGCGGTGCGATGATAAGAAGGCGATGTGGGTAGGTCATGACGATAAAGTATTTATGTAAAAAGTATTATGACTTAAGTATCGTCGTAAATTATATGTAATTATGGTATATTGTATATACTAATATATAAAGCTGAAGAGTTTGTTTGTTTTTGATTGTTTGAACGCGCTAATCTCAGGAACTACTGTACCGATTTAAAAAAATCTTTGACAGTAAGATAGTCCATTTTTCGAGGAAGGCTATAGGTTATCACGCTAAGATTTATAGGAGAGGAGCAGCAATAAAAAATATTGCGAAAGTGGCGAAATTTAAAGCTTTCCTTGCGTGCGCTAAGTGCTTAACAGTGGAAATTATTAAAAATCATATATTACAAATAATTTGTATAGCAAAACAATGTTGGCCCGGTCGGCTAGTCAAATATACAAATCATATCGAAAATAAACGTCAAATTATGAATATCAAGTGCTTAACTTAAAAAACCACAAAACATAAATTCAATTTCGTACAAAGCATTACGAATAATACGGCTTAGTACTGCAAAAACGTTTTATGTATTGTTCTTCAAGAGGGCTGTAATATTTCAATGTGCCACTTAAGCTTACACTTACATTATAATTTAAAAATTCTGAATTTATTCAAGAGGTCACCAAAATCCCGTTCCAATTAGCTATTGTACTTTATATACAGCTTTTTAAAAGGTAAGAGGACTGTTTTAATACTAAAGGAATAGAACTATTTTGATGGAATAAGGCTTTTAGTATCTTTGTTTTAAAAATGCCTTAATGCCAGAAGGTCCCAGTTTTTGAAAAAGTGCGTGTTGCACTACTAATGGATCTGATTGTTAGCTGACTCATATGAACGTCAGAATCACTAGCAATCTTTTTATAACCAAATCAGGGACTTGATCCATAAAATAAATTACCGAAATTGCTCATCGTGCCGAATTTGAAGTGGCTATAGGCGAAGCTGATAATAGAAAAACCTTATATACGTCGAGATGCTTAAATGACGCGATCTGGAACCTAAAAACCCATCGTTGGTAAATCTCGCATATACTACTTTAAAAGCGCTAGATACAGATACAGATAGTTTTTTTTAGATTGTTTAGATATAGATACAGATAGTTTTTTGTGCATTTGAATGCCTAGAATATACTTATCTTGGTGGTAGTAGGCATCCATCGGTTGAAAAAAATACAAGAATATTCTTTGAATTAAACATTTTTGTAGAAAAAATTGCATTTTTATTAAAGGAAATAACAACACAGCTTTATAAATTCGATAAGATTTTTTTTATCTAGGATAGTCGATTGCAGCGCTGAATCTAAAAAATACAGGAGATATTTAAAATACCTATTTTATATTATATTGACTTCTAGGGCAATGTCAAGATACATGTCTTTTTATATTGCTAATTCATCACGGTGAAGGAAAACATTGAAACACACTTTGCTAACATCGATTAAATATCGATATTCACGTAGTACGTAATATTTTGTACAACAATTTTAATAAAGTACAAAATATATAAATTAACTGATGTGGCTTGGAGTTTAGAGAGGGAATAGGTATAACTGTAAATGTTATCAGAGAGCTAGTCTCCTGACGAGACTCGAGTGATTATGCTTTGATAACTAGGTCGCGTGCTAAGCTAAAGTGTGGTATAGTGCTTATATTTTGCTGAACCATATAGCTGTCATTGCCGCAAATTTGTTCGCTATATATTATAAACATAAAGAGTCTCAACACTACTCAACAAATAACTAATAAAAGACCTGACTTGAAATCGAGTGATTACGCATAATAGAAGAAGTATTATCAATCGACAATAAACAGCAGCAGAGACATGATGGCAGCACTTCTACCAACTCTGCTGGCAACATTATTGCTTATTCTCAAAAATTTTTATACACAAAAAAACATCTGTGGAAAATACCAACCACAAACGCTAGGTCGATGCAGTATACAATGTTAAGTATCAAACAAGCTAAATGGTTAGTTGAAGTTAGAGAATTTAAATATTCCAGTCTTAATTTGTAAAGGAGACCATCTGTAATTGCTTGCGAAAGTTTTACAATATTCTTTAATGTTTGCCTTATCGTTCCTGTCTCTTATCATTTTAATTTACGTCAGAAATTATGTAGCGAAACTCTTTATTATACACAGAATAAAACAAGAAACGACAGATAAGGGCACATTGATGAAATAAACGCATATCATGAAATTTCTTACTGTATTGAGTTGTTGATTTTAATTACCTGCAGTTTAGTCGTAATTTTATCATAGTAATTGTTGGACGAAACATATTAAATTCATATCAATATGAGAAAAAAAAACTAATGGAATTTCTAGTCGATTAAAGTGAATGTCAAGAATAATTGGACATAACATATACGTCGTAAAAATAATTTAGTATTAGAAATCAAATTAAGTCGTTTTTTGGCGGTGATTTTGTCAAACAGATTCTTTCAGGTCACCTCAATTTCTATCGAGTTTTGAATTATCTTTTATATACTTGAGAAATGAATTTACAAAATTAATTGAATTAACGAAATGGGATAAACAATGATTTGTTATACTAGATTTGGGAAAGAGAATTCAAGATTGTATAACTTGGAATCAGAAATAGTTAATTTTTTTTAGTCTAGGTTGTTTAGTAGCTCCGGAACTGGGGTTTACAAGTGAGTAAGTCAGATCCTTTAAATAACCGATCTTGAAGTATTGATGTAACTGCCGTTCCAAAAGTTGACTCAATGCGACTATACGTCTAAGTCGTGTTTGGTGTCGATATTGGTTTGATATAGACTTACTGTATTGTAAGGACAAAGCAAAGGTCGTCATAGAATAAACAATTTATTTCAATGTACGCTAAACGAGTGGTTCCTACTAGTCTGAAATTATATTTAAAGACTTTCTCGTGAACAATAAATGCAATTGAAAGCATTTCTTTGTTTAAACTCTAAGCAGGTAAGAATCTTAAACATTCGTACGTAGTTACTCTTTACGAGCTTGCGCGTAACCTATATTCCCTACTCGACATGAAAAGAATGCAAAAGTAGCCGATTCATTCTTGCTATTAGGAATTATGTCGAAACCTGAAACGCTATTATGTATTTCAATATTTCACTTGCTATTGTCATAACTTTTAAAATATTTTTTTATTAAGCCTTCGAACGAACCCAAAGCATTAAATGTAGTCTTGAATGAAAATAGAATATAGAATATTCAGCGCTTATATAATTTTTACTTGAATCTGGTTTATTCTAGCTATAGTAGATACATAATAATTTAGATTCTAATTTTTTAGTGCAGTATATTAGAAGTATTCTTTTTAGTTATTTACTCAATATTAATAAAACTTTCTATAAAATAATCTAAAATCTATGATCTCGCGTGGCTTCAGTTGCGAGAAGTAAGTTAAAAATTTCGCTTACTCAAATTAATTTGAAATCATGTGTCATAATGTCTGTAAAAATTATATTATTTAGTAATATTAAAATCTAGTCTTAATACGCTATAGAATGTTACAATTAAACAGTAATTTCAGAGTTATAAAACCGATTCTCGCTTTAACTTAGTACCTACCCTTTGTCCTTAGCCATATGAACAATATAAGACATATTTACCTAGAATTCATTGGGTCCCAACTTTAGGGACTCAAGGTGCTAGAATGACGACCGGAAAATTTAGTGTGAACACGCCATTATGTACAGAACCGCTAGATGAAGTTGCCTAGAAGAGATCTATGTCTAACAGTGAACGTCTATTAGTTGAAGAGAGAGAGAAATTTCACAGAGGTTTAAACCTGAAATCTCTATCCAAAATCAATCAAATCGCTCTATTTTCTAAGGCTGTTTTATTAAATTCTGCCCTAATCGATTCTCCCAAGATTGGACGGATCCAATTTTTACTTCTTCCGATGTATTAGGAAAGTTACTACTAACAAAGGACTTCACATCATTTGCTTGGAATTTCGTTTGATAGAACTTGTTTACAAGTACATAAAAAACTAATTCAAGACATGTCAGTGACAAGGGTATTCCGTTGGCACTACGACTTTACGAATGTGTGCTATTATGTAAAAACGGGTCCAAAAATATATTAAGAGGAAAATAGGCGATAGTAAAATAGAAGTTTAGCGTTAGAACTTCAACAATTTTTTTAAGATATCAGGATAATTTCATTTCTTGATATATCTGATTAGCTGTTAGGTTCGAGGCGAGGAGTTATGTTCTTTTTTATTGTTCTTAAAAAAATACATCAGCATCATTCATTTAAAGACTAGTAAGTACATGACAAGTATTTTTTTTTAATAGATAAATGCCACTGATGTTTATTCTATTTATAACTGTTATGAATAGTCATAGAAACACACAGACATAAATAGACATGTAAAAATCAAAGTATGGAACGGTGGATTTTTTATATATGCTATTACAATAGAAATATAGTAGTCTAAACCAATAATTTGTCAGTCAGTCAATATATTCTCGTCACTAATGTATAGACTGACTCGTAAGGCTTGCGGACAAAGGGATGTACAATCCTGATTTAAATCAATCCTAATAATGAATCAAATGGAATGGAATGATGATAAATATTCGTCAATGCTTCTCAAACAACTTAACAACAATACACCGTATATTAAGACAAACTGTACCCGTGTCCACGTACGCGACATCGTAAGATTTCAAATACATAATATACAATATGTATAAAACGCAATTGTACCAAATTTCTATTGTTCCAAAAGATTAGGAATAATATAATAGATAGGAAGACCGACAAACTGACATTTGCGTTTATAATATAATATTAGTTTAGATAAGATTTTGTGTTGTTAAACGTTACGTTAATACGTTCGCGTCCACTTAAGATTTGAAATACCTTAATTATGTTATTTATGGTTTTTACTGTTAGTAAAGAAAAAAATTAGAATATTTTATCCTATATATCAACACCGTCTAGCTTCAATTGTACCAAATTCCAACAATATTTTTCTAGCGAATAAAGAGACAGATTTCCTCGTTCATAATTTGTGTTGTTAAACGATGTATCTATACTATTATTATAAAGAGGAAAAATTTGCTTGTATATTTGTAATGGTTTCACACAATTTTTTTTTTTTTTTTTTCGAATATGACTAATGCTGTTAGCCCTAATGGCTTTGACAGCGTCACCGATAAGACGGGCGAGCGCTGAAGCATCGCCGAGAAGAAATGGGTGATACATGCGGGTGCATTACAAGCGCCCGCGCTACAGGGGGGGCGTCGCCTTAAGGGTGTCTCCTGCGAGACCGAACCTCGGCTTAAGGCGGCGCGTTTTGGAGGGCTGCATCTAATAAATGACTTGGAAGAAGTCTGCGTCACGGCGGCCGCGGCAGAGGGCTGCGGCCGCTTGACACAAGCAAGCGGGGACCTCGTCTTCGCCGGCGAAGACGCTGTTTGTGTAGATGTAATGTGTGTGTCTTGTTGGATGCCGTGATAGCATCGTCGGGGTCGTTAAGGACGCTCTTCGGGCGCCTGTGAATCTTATTGGGGTGCCTGAACACCTTATAGTTGGACGCGGCCACTATAAGGGGGTTTGGGTGGATGGACGCTTTCTCGAAGTAAGTCGTCGAGAATCGTCTGAAAAGATCGGCTATCGTGGGTAGGTCGAGATCTCTATGGAGGTTCACGTTGCGCACGAACCACGGACAGCCAGTGGCTGTACGCATGAATCGATTTTGAAGTGTCTGCAACGGACACAGTCGTGATTTCGGGACGTGCGCGAACGTGACGCTCGCATACGTCATGATGGGTCTGATGCAAGTTTTGTAAAGTGTCACTTTGTTGCGAAGTGACAGTTTACTTGCCTTGCACAGTATCGGATTGAGGCGTCCCATGGCGAACGCTGCCCGGTTACGGACAACGCGGATGTGTCGGATAAAGGATAGGGTAGGTTCGAGGATGACACCTAAGTATTTGACTTCCTTTTGCCAATCTATGTATTTGTTGTAAATAGAGACTCTAGGAGGCGTCCGGATGAAGTCCATGGCTCTCCTAGATCTCGCAAAGAACATTGCTGCGCTTTTATCGGGATTTATTTCGATTCTCCACCGGCGGAACCAGCTTCCGAGCTGGTTGGTTGCTCTTTGGAGCCTATCATTAATAGTTATGGGATCTCTACAAGTGGTATAGATTGCGGTATCGTCCGCGAACATGGCTAAGTGGGTGACTGCACTAGTTTTGGTGGAGAATCGTGGGATGTCACTCGTATAGAGCGAGTAGAGGAACGGTGCGAGTACCGAACCTTGGGGGACTCCGGCGCGTAAGGTACGTCTTGAGGAGAGCGCACCATCAATACGATATCTAAATGAGCGATTAGTAAGATAATCGCGAATGATAAGAATGAGTCTATCGGGGATTCCTAGGTTTGCGAGTTTGTATAATAAACCCGCATGCCATACCTTATCGAAGGCTTTGGCGACATCGAAGAAGACAGTACCGGTGTACCGTTTTTTGGCGAAGCCATTTAGGATGGCTTCGGTAAGTCGGTGTACTTGTTGTACCGCGGTGTGTTTGGCGCGGAAGCCGAATTGCTCATCCGGTATGAGCTTCATCGACTCCATGAACGTTTTGAGTCTAGCGAGGATTACTCGCTCGTAGACTTTCCCTAAGCTGTTGAGCAGACTGATGGGTCGATAGCTGCTCGGGAGATTACTGGGTTTTCCCGGTTTACGAATACCTATTACTATTGCTTCCTTCCATTCGTCGGGGAAGGAGCAACCTAACAGGAGGGCATTGAAAATCAATACTAATAGGTTTATGAGTTGGTCGGGGAGGCACTTGAGTGCTTTGTTGGATATGGAGTCGGGGCCTGGGGACTTGCGGGTCTTCAGGTTTTGGATAATGGAACGGACTTCCTCTCCGGTGGTGGGAGTGAGCGGCTCGCTTTCGGGAGCCTTCGCGGATATCCTAGCCGCCGCCATTTCCACTTCCGAGTGGAATTCGGCGTGTTCGGGATGACTGGGATTGTTAGTACATTGTCCCTCAAGACTGTCAGCCAAGCATTCGGCCTTATCGATGTCGTCAAAAGCGACCGGACGGTTTGAACGTATTAATGGAGGTGTAGCTGCACACTGGTCTCCTCTCAGGGATTTCGCCAGTTTCCAGAAAGCCAGGTGACTCGGCGAGATCTCTGAGAGTTTGTTGTCCCAGGCGGACTGACGGTTGAGGCTGAGTTTTTCTCTAACCTCTCTTTGAAGTCGCCGGAGTGTTCTCCGGTTTTCGTCTGTCGGGTATGCGTCATGGGCCCTAGTGGCGGCACGTTTACGTCTAAGTAGGTCGCGCAGGTCGTCCGGCAGTCTCCCACGACCGCGGTCGTCGGGGACTTCCTTGGAGCAACGCTCGAGTGAGTCTGTTATATGTTTAGTAAGGTGGGTAACAGCGAACTTGGCACTATCCACGGAGTCTATCTTGTCAGGAATTTGAACTAGGTGGTCTGATTCTAGGGACTGGAGTTTCCCGCCTAATTTACTCCAGTCGATTATCGTTTTCGTGGGAGGGGAATTAGAACCGGACGGTGGTCCGAGTCTAATTCATGCAGGACTTCTATAGAATGTAACTGGAGAGCTACATTTTTGAAAATGTATATATCTAACACATCTGCTCTGTTTGGATCCCCGTTAGGCGGGTATCTGGTGGGCTCGTTAGGAGCTATCACCTCAAAAGCGAGGTTTGGAAGGCCGTTGAGGCCTTGGAGTATTGTGCCGTTCCGGTTGGTTCGGCGAGAGTTCCATTGGCCATGTTTGGAGTTGAAGTCTCCGGCCAGTATTACAGAGTCGCCTAGTGCGAGAAGGGTGCGGACGTCTCTTTCGAGTACCCGTTTGGTCGGACTGAGGTATACTGATGCTAGTATGATCGACTGATGGCCGGTCATACCCACCTGACAGACTGAAGCCTCCATGTTAGTGAGCTTTGGGGAATCAAGGGGGGAGCATAGGAGGGCTCTTTTGTAGTAAATGAGCGTGCCGCCTTTTTTGGATGACAGACGGTCATTTCTAATCAAACAGTAGTTCGCAATATTGGGATTGCGAAATTGGGGTTTTAGGAAGGATTCTTGTATTAGAAGAATATCTATGTCGTGTGCAACTACGAAATCGCGGACTTCGTCCATGTGTCTGATAAGCCCGTCTGCGTTGTACGTGACGAGCTTGAGGGAGTGGCCCCATTACCCCACGCGTACGCGGCGTTTCTATACGCAGACCCGACAGTCTGCATATTGTTTGGACGTTGAAGACACGTTTGCCTTCAGGACTGAGGTCGAGGACCGCGAGGCAAAGTTCATAAGGAACTTTGGTTCTGTGATGGTACATGCGGTGTACCTGTCTTACGGGAAGGCCCTGGCTGAGGAGATCCTTCTTAATAAGGTCACAATCTATTTCGACGGGGAGCCCGCGGATGACGACGCGAAGTTCGCGCTCGTCTTCTAGGGCGTATGTGTGGTAGCCGATCTTTTCGGCATCCAGGAGTGTCGTGAGGCGACGGTGGTCCGTTGAAGACGGACATTGAACCATTATGCCCTGGCTTGTGGACCGGGCAGATGTAAAAGGAATGGACGAGCTGTCCATGCGCGGGATTAAGCGATTCCACGCGTCTTTTTCCCTAACAAATAGGGGCGGCACCTTCTCCTTCCTCTCCGTCATAGGCGAGTCTTGTATTGAGTCGGTCTGTTTAGTCCTTGGTGCCTGTGAGGCAGGCTGAGGTTTGGGGGTGGGACGCGGGGCAGGTGCACCTGCGTCGTTAGTGGCCCTTTTGGGCGGGACGGTCTTGGGAGCCTTCAGCTTACGCTTCTGGCTCTTGGATAGGACGGCGGTGAAGCCGTCGTCCTCGTCTGAGGCGGATGACGCCGAGGGGGACGGGGACTGCGAAGCATCGGATGCTTCGGCTTCCTCTCCGGACTCTGAGGGAGTCTCGGATTCCGAGTCGGATGCTTCCTCTACTTCCATGCCAGGAGACACGGAGCGGGAACGGGCTTTTGCCTTCTCCGCAGAGGGGGGAGAAGGTACCACCGGGTTGCCACTCTGGCCCTGAGAGGGCGGGAGGGCTTTGGAGAGTTCTACTAATATGGCGGGGTGGTGCGCCTGAAGGAACGCGAAAATCGCGTCCAGTATCGGTTGCCCCGTGGGGCGCAGGGTGGGGGCCATATTGGCCCGCTAGTGTGGGGGTGGTACACACCTCCCTGCCGGAGGGCAGGGAGGTGTGTACCTAAGAAAAAATCTAGGACTTAGTCTCTCTCCCTTCGGGGGAAAGAGGTGAGTACCTAAATTAAAAATTAGTGTACTTACGCACGGACGGAACCACCTACGGCAAGTGTTATGCGTGAAGCACCACACTACCTAATCGAAGCACAGTGACACTAACACAATCCACTTGCACAGGAACGAACAACACTGACAGTCCAGAGTCCTTGGGCACTTTCACAATCTAACGCGGCAGGGGCGTGAGTCAGGCGGGGGGAGCGGCAACCGGATTGCGCTCGACCGAGACATCCGCACGCTACGGCGGCGATCGATGGAATGGTTTCACACAAAAACCGCTGGACTGATTTCAAAAATTCTTTCATTATTGGAAAGTTGCATCTTTACTGAGCAACATAAACGTACATTAAAAAAATAGGGAATGTCATAAAAATGTAATGTGGTGTAAAAAATTAGTCATAAAAATCTGTATTCGCATGCGCTGCGGAAACTATTGATGATATACAAAAAGAAATCTATCGTCCGAGTTAGTAGACTTTAGAGATCGATGTATACGCGGATGAAACCGCGGTATATTACTAGTCATGTATAAACATGTTAAAATAACATTAAATATTTATGTTAAAAATATTTTCTTTATAATCCTTTTTCTAGTTTAAACGCCAGTAAAGTGCATAATTTGTTCAAAATTATGCTCAATATAAAAACACGATTAAAAAACCGAAGTCTCATTAATCCATCATATAGGTAATATGCAATATATTTTAAATTGTTACATCCTATAGAGCACCTGAACCCAGACAGATTGGCGACACAGCGTCCGCCGGTCTCCAGATGAGACAATAACTCAATATCGGGTCACCAATATATGTGCCCAAGTAATCGACATAAAGATCACGTAGAGGCATTCTGAGAAACGATCTCTGAATATTGACGAGCTTATTTGGAAAACTCTAATTTGTCATTTTTATAGTTCGTGTTTATCTGTTCAGTGCCACTTATATAGCTTACCAAAAAAATTGTCGTGAGAGTAACGGCCTCCTTTTTCCTTTTTTTGGAAAAAGGAGAGTAGAATAACACCTAACCAACCTGTTGATATGGGAATAAGTTCAGTAATTTAAGGGTTCATCGCGAAAAAACAAACGCTGTACGATGTTTTTTTTTTATAATACGTAGTGATGAGTTAATTAGAATGTGGTATGGGGCTGAATAGAATAAAACCACCCTCATTACTTATCGGGGACTCGTAAAAGGCGACTAAGGTAAGTCGACCCGCCGTGTGGTATCCGGCTGAGTAGAGTACACCACCCTCATTTCTTACCGAGCTGTCGTAAAAGGCGACTAAAGTAAGTTGAACCACCGTGTGTTATCCGGTTAAGTAGAATAGATCACCCTCTTTCTTACCGAAGTGTCGTAAAATATGACTAAGGTAAGTTGATATCTGGCAGGCGGCCGGTTGTAACAACGAAGCCAAATCATGTGACAACACGTTTATAACATCTTGTGCCGACCCCACTTGAGAGTGAGATAAGGGCAGGATAGGAAGAAGAGTTAATTAGTGAGGATATATCTGTATTTAGTACAGAAAAATCTATGCAATGGGTAAGTTCTTATATTACGAACTATTAATATGTACGAGTATATAATCGAGATACAGTGTATAATAATACTACGAGGTCAGTAATCTCTGATCAAGATGAAAGTTACACGTGCCAAGCAGCAGTTCCCATTTTTCATTTCAAAAGTCTCTTGATAATAATCTGTCGCAAGCTCTTGAGTTTCTTTTATGCATAAGATTATAACTTTAACATTGATCCACATAATTTTTACTAGGTAATACACTTGGCAAAGCTTTAGTTAAAGGATATACTTGTAGATACATATCGAAAAAAATGTCATTTGTACAATCAATTGTACATAATAGATTTTAATATTTTAGTACTGGGGTAACCGAGCTCTGCTGGGTATTTATTAGAAGATATAAAAAGACGAAACTAGAAAAAAACGGAAATACTAATTAGGCAGGTGGGGCTCGATCCGGGGTATTCATTCATTCATTCACTCCTCTGGACCGCCCGATTACCCCGCTGAGCTATTACAGCCTATGTTAGCCTATGTTTTCAAATAATATTATAGCAGTTTTTCAGTGCCTGAAAACAGGGATAGATCAACATTTTGATCTGAAAACAGGGATAGATTAACAACGACCCCGAAACCACCTACATACTAAGTTTTATAAAAATAGTTGAAGCCGTTTCCGAAATTCAGATTGTATAGATAAATATTAACAAGATTAACTCATTGAAATGTTAAAGATGTATTTTGGCTTTTAACCATCGCTAAAGCACTATAATATAAAGGAATATTAGCTAGAGCTTCTGTCGTCATAACTATAATACATGAATTACAAATTCCAGTAGAAATATCCGCCTCGGGCGTCCAATAAGGGGGTCGTTAGCCTATCCTTAAATGGTTGTTCGCTACTCGTCTCGAATGGAAAATATGAATTACAGTTGCAAAAAAAGCTACGACCTAAAAAATTGTGATAAATAATGTTTTCCGATCAGTCACTATATAACAATATTATAATATTATATATATAATTATAGTAGATTATGAGTTGGTCGTCAAACTCTTTTTTATCTCTTTGGTATTTTTATATTACAAGAGAACAAGTTGTTAGTATTTAGGCACCCAAAATTTGTCGAGTTTTTCTTTTACCTTTCCTAATACCTAGATTAAAGATGTTAAATGAAATCGTTTTGGAATACGAAACAACACAAGGTATATAAGGCAGATATTTGTGGAAACAAATGGATGATTCTTTTCTAACGTGAAATTACATTGCAATTTAATAAATCATTTGTTTATTTCAATTTATTTTACTTGCAATTAATATCCAAGTTCTAAATTAAAAATGTATAAAATGTAAAGCCAATTTTCGAGCGCGTATTCCTATAATTAAAGGTATAATAATAAATTGAAAGTTAAGTAGCAACATAGCTTAGCTAGTTACATTTCGATTACATTATAATGGAATTTAACGCAATATGTCTGTGATCCGCCTCAGTTTTACCAACTACTTACTCTTATGACGACAGATAAAAAACGTGTATTGTTTGTTTAAGCTGCACAAGATGTATTATTATACTATAGTGTAATAATGTATAATTTTTGTCAAAGTGTTTCTATTTTCAACGTCATTGTTTTTGATTGATGATTTTATTTTGATACACTATTGAATTAGAATGAATGCTTCGAGACGGTTTCGACGGTAAGAGCTTTAGTCGTAGATACAGAATGTCTCGGGGGTATTTAGATAGGACTATCTTATAGAGGAGTAACGATAAGTCATTTGCTATGTAGTTTTTGATATTGCTCAACGTTGACCTTTGCTCTAGAATTTAGAGCAGTCGAGGTCACGACCTCATTTAATTGTGTAGTCGAGTGAGAAAAGACCTCTTTTTCGAATATATGATATTGTTGTACCTTGGCATGATGAAAAATGTGAAATTATTTTCCGCTTAGTACTGGTGATATATCTTGACAGGCTTTATTAAGCGTAACACGTTAGGCATTTTAAGGCCCGTCGTATTTCTTTTCTGAATAAAATAAAAAAACTCATGAGCTACTTTCGCATTTATGATTTTTGTCTATAGTATGTAGTGTTGGTGTCTAATGTCATGTAGGTTTAAGTCAACTACCATCATCCTCCTGCCCTTATCCCACTCTAAGTGGGGTCGGCACAACATGTTGTCACATGATTTGGCTTCGTATTATAAGACCGACCGCCTGCTTGTCGTCAAATTACCTTAGTCGCCTTTTATGACACCTCGGTAAGAAAGAGGGTGGGCTCTTCTACTCAATCGGATACCATACGGTCAGTCCACTTACTTTAGCCGCCTTTTACGACACCTCGGTAAGAAATGAGGGTACTCTATTCTAGTTTCAGTCAACTACCGTTTTTAGAAATAGATGTAAACAATTGTTAGTTGTACTTTGCCGAAATATAAATAAAATTTCCCAAATAAAGACCCATCGCGTCATTGATCGAGGCACCTAATACAAGGAAACGATGGGCGTTGATGTTCAAGCTGATGGAATAACGACCCATGCTGAAATACACAGTGTTTATTGCCTATAAGGTGAAAAGATAACCTCCAAAGGGTCGCGGAGAGACCAATAGGTCTCTAGATCCATCGAGAGCCATCACGGTGTAAAAGATAAAAAAAACGAGCAATTTACTCGTGATAATTTTTTTCAGATATTTAATGTCTGAAAGTAAGTAAATACACTTTTTTAGTCAATAGAATGTTCAAACAAGCCCGATATATCGCTGTTATTACAAACAACGATGTTTATTTACCCTTGGTATATATAATATGTAACATTGCTAATAACATTTTGGATAGTTATTCTATCTACATTAATTACATTTCTTTTAGAATATTATATTATATACAATAATATTAATTATATATTATTATATTATCTACAAGAATATTATTATACAATTATATATATAGTTTGGTTTACGTATAAACATAGTATAAAGTAATAATTGCGTTTACTTTAATAATACTTAAACCAAAGGTAAAAAGAACACAGCGTTATACAAGTTATTTGGATCGGAAACTTGGTTGCTGAGCTAAGCTTGGAGGATTTCTGTATATCGTATAAGGTACGAGGAGTTCTATACAAGAATAAAATACCAATATCTCTGCGCCCCGAAACTGAAGTGGCAATTGGGTATTAGAAACAATAAGTGGCGACGAAAACCTCAGCGTTAGTATACAGTCCACTAAAAGGTCGACCATGATGTACATTGTATCACAAACTACCTCAAATAGGTCGCAGAAAGCTGTTGGATCCAAGTGTAGACATTCCTAGAAGGGACCTATCTTCTATCTTTATTCATATTTATTTAAAAAGATATTTCCAATGTTGACGACCACAAAATGTGAAATATAATCTGTGGATAAATTAATTTTTTTAACAGAATATTCACATTTTGTAATATGAAATATTATATTTTGAGATTCCCACGAAAACATATAAATACCAAGTCCAGGAAATCCTGCCAACTTCAGCTAGTACACAATATTGTCCACTTGTATACTATGTGTATTCTGTCTAACAGCTTTCTGGCTTGTTTATCTAATTTGGCTGCACTAACTGAACTATTTACTTACCCACCGCTACAAGATTGTGAACGTAATTCAATATCCTTTCGTCATTACTGTATATACGCTCAGGAATCTGATTATATGTAGCTTCTGTTCAAGTAAACAATTAGTTCTACTTACACGTGAGTGCGGTATAATATTTCAAAGTATAAGAGTATCGTATAGAAGTATTATATAAAAATTCTCCCCATATTTGCATTTCTTGAATCAAAATGTTTTGTATAAAATGCGATGTAATAAATTTCTATTATAGCATAAGATTGACAATAATTATCCATCCTTCTTCCCACCCAATCTTTAAACCAAAATTATAAATTTAAAATTTTTCTCATATTCAATTTTTTGTAATGTTTATATTATTTATGTTATATTAGACGATTATATTGTGTAAGTAGAGATTTATGTAATTTCACTGGAGCAGAAAACTATTGATTTTTATTTAAAGTAACCATGTTAATAACTACACCACAAAATTAAATAAATAAAAAAAGTATTATCTACGAAATTGAACTTAATTCAAAAAAAATTATGTAAATATAAAATCTTTGAAATGTGTAGCGATAAATAAAAGCAAAAGTCTAATAGAAATACTTTTTCTCCTATGTGTTAAATACATATACCTACTCGTAACATACGGAAACTCATAAATGGGCACTTAAGACTAAGTACTTATTCTTAACTCATGCACTTCGTAGCTAAATGTATCTTTTGTTATAAATTTTGTTTAGTATAAATTTTGTGGAACAGAAATCGTATCAATATTTTAATCTACGAATAAATGAGTACCGATCCCCTTTAATATAATTTAATAAGAAGAATAATATTACCTTACACTACATACAATACATTTCGCTTCAACAGTAAATCTTAAAGAAATATTTATACTCTGTACAGATAAATAATTCTGTGGCTATTTATATAAAGCGCATCAACAATTGAAATTGGGAGACTTTGATTTAAATTATTGTGCTGCTCATTAAAATATTTTCAATGACCCAGATTAGATATTAAAGCACAACTGTAAATATGCAATAGACATTGATTAACCCCCATTGACCAAAATTTAAAAATAGAATGCCTAGTGCATTAACATATTTTTTGTTTTTTAGGTATTAAAAAAATCTACTTACAGATATACTTAGAGTCAAAACATAAAACTTCGATCGTAGAAAGCTACGAGCACGAATGACGTATCACAAGAGCTTAGGAATTTATTTACGCCGTCCAAATTTACTATCCTTTTTTTATATATTTTTCGCTACTTGAGTCAAAGTCTAAAGTCTAAGAAAAATTATTTTCATCAACGATTGAGAACACGTATGGTATAAAAAAAATTATAATGCAAGAAGCTTGAGATAGTATGTGAGAAACGAAGACAGAAAATAGTTACCCTCCTACTACTACAATACTACTACCCTACTACTAGTTACCCTAGTAATAGGTCATAAATAAATATATCTAAAGTCTCCCTTGTTTTTTTCTCTTTTATGTGTTCTGATCGATAACATCATGCGTAACACTTTTTACGATCTAGTTCAGTAGAGGACACAATCATTGAAATAATACCTGAACCATAGAAGGGAGACGCCTTACCGGACGAAATCGCATCGCAACAATTCGTGTTAATGGTTTTTACAATACCACATCGCATCGCTGTTTTAATGTTTTTTGCTTTTCACGTTCACTCACCGAGGCACACCTATAATAATAATAATTCTACGTAATAATAAAATCTGTTAAGTTAATCTTTGCTTAGGTTGCAAAATCACTTCATTATACCGGCAACTTCGATGCCATCTTGCGATCAAGAATTTGCAGTTCCGCAATAAAACTTTTCCACTACATCTAGATATGTAAAGACAAAATATTTTATAGAACTGTATGCAGAAGCTATGATAGAATTATTTTGTTATAATCCACGTTAGGAAAATCTAGGTAAGGCTAAGTTTAGGAAGCAGACAGCGTTTTCATACCTGATACATACAGGGATAGTTACCAAACGTGTCAGAAATGCCGCCGCCAACAACGCACACAAGCACCTCACAGATTTACAACGACAATCTCTACAGTCGTTTAGCTCCATTACCGAAACTTCATCAGGAGCTGTCAAAATGGTAATGCGCCGATCAGCAGCAGTCTTATATACAAATAGTTCACTTTCACCACTGTTCTTGAATTTAGATTTCGAATTGGATGAGAATAACCTATGTAACAGTTCATAACAACTGTTCTCCAAAAAAATTTGTTTGGTTTTCTTTACAAAGAGCGTTGGACTCCAAGTGTTTCGTATTTCAATCTTTATTGTATTTACCTAACAATTATATCGTGAAGTTTTACTTTCCGAATATATATAAAAACAGAGACTTATACTGACTTTGTACTTATTCTTGCTTATACTTATTCGCCAATTTCCTGGAAAGTATCCAAATGAGCGCCATTTGCTTTTCTATCTATCTTCGAACGGACGTTAAAACTAGTATAGGTTTCTTATAGTTCTTACAAATTATATATTCGCATATAAATTACTGAGTTATTACGACTTTTCTACTGTGTAAAATACGAAGGCACCCATCTACTTCATGAGATCTTTTAATGTACTTTATAAAACATGAAAAGGAATATAAAATGAGAATAAGTTACTATATTAAATAACAGAGCGATCCACATTCAAAAATACAAATACATATTACATGACAGATATTGAAAGAGACATTCGTTAACTTCAAGTAAACTTGTAAAATTTAATTATTTGTTGCTAACAGATTTCTTTCTTTACTTACAGTATTTTTTATTCGAATTTACCTTTCTCATAACATATCGGTAAGAAATACTTAGCTTTTCTTATAATATCTGAAATGTTTATACAATGTGTATACAATTAATTACCTATATACATGAATAACAACGCGATTCTTATTATCTTCGGTAGTTTTTGCCTTCTATAATATCAATATTTAGCCCAATATGTGAAGTACTATTTGGTTCACTAGTTTCCCAACTTTAGCCCTAAATCTCTTATTAAGTTTGTATATATATTATTTTAAGAAATCGCCTTGTATAGAGATGGATCCTACTTAAGATATAGTTATATACGATGTGAATAATACGGTTTCAAAGTTTCGCAATATGTACGTTGTAGACCTAGAAATGTTTTATGAAAACTTTGTTTTTAGGTCAGGTAAAAACACATTTATCATCTTAGCTATTGTAATTCGGCAAAAAAATAGTAATAAAACTTACACAATAAGTTATAAATCAATCTTTATAACTAAAACTATAATATTGGTCGACGATCGCTAGGATCGTCATGTTAACTTTTATGGGACTTTACGGTAAAATGTAAGCTTCCCGTCCTCAGCAGCTTATACACTGTAACTTTGTGGAATGTCTAGACAAGCTTTTTGTTATTCAGTGTTACGTCAGATTTTTTTAATATCTATCGATTTGAATGTGAACGTTGCTCAAATATTTTGGAATTTTTAAGGTGCAAAAGAGAACCTATAGTCAACCGTATATGACTAGTACAAAACGATCAGAGTTTAGTTTATTAACAGGTGATCGGAAGCGTAGAAAGAACCATGCCCTAAAGTAAAAATAAAGTAAAAAATCAAAAAGTCAATTTTGTCATAATGTGTGCATAGAAAAATCCGTTCTTATAACTTATACATGCGGGATTAGGTACTCCACGTGTCATTAGACACCATTACCAACACAGTACACAAGTACTACACACATTCACTACGACAATTTCAACAATCGTTTCGCCCCGTAACCGAAGCATCATTGAGAGATAGGCTCCACGTCTAAATTACAAAGGCAATGATTTACAAACACGTTGATGTGCTTTTTCCTATCTTTTAATCATAATTTCGCACTGTTGGCGATACTCAATCTTTTGTTATTATAAAATGAATTATTTATGTTGGTGTAAAAACTCGACAGTAATTTATTCAATAAAACACTTTTTAATCTCGAAAATTCCATTTTGGATTTATGTAATTAAATTTTGCAGTTCTGAGTTTAAAATATTTAACGTTACTCCTATTTTATGTTATTGTTATATAAAACTGGTCAGTATAAAGTGTAGTCTCGATTTCCATCACAGCCACGAATTTAATATTAATAATTGTATTCGGAGAACAATCAGGGTTGAATGAAATACACAGTGTTTTATATTGATATTTTTCATGCGTTATCAAAGCTTTATCTGGACTTGTCGGTGTGGACAAAGTTAAACATGAACAGTTTGTTGAAGTAGATAAAAATTTATAAGATCATATAACTCTTTGTCTTCAAAGCTTTAATTTAAATAACAAAATTTTGTGTTCATTACTTAATAAAAATAATAATTAGAGTCTAGGATTTTTCAAAAGCTTCGGCGTTAAGTAACTTGAGGGTAATGATCATAAATTTAAGATTGATATTGACGTCGTTGTTGGAAGTGGTAAAAATGGTTCGTGTACACGAAATATCATCATCCTACTGCTCTTATTCTACGTGGGTTCGGCACAACATGTTATAAACATGTTGAAACAAAATTGACATGTTATAAATATGTTGTCACAAGATTTGGCTAAGTATTTTGCGACCGGCCGCCTGCCTGACGTCTACCTACGTTAGTCGTATCTCTGTAAGAGAGTGGTCTATTCTACTCCACCGGATACCACACGGTGGGTCGACTTATCTTAGTCGCCTCTTACGACACCTCAATAAGAAATGAGGGTGGTCTATTCTACTCAACCGGATATCACACGGTGGATCAACTTACCTTAGTCGCCTATTACGACACCTCGATAAGAATGAGGGTGGTCTATTCTACTCGGCCGGATACCACACGACGGACGAGATACAGAAGTTCCTCTTCAGTAATTTTCAGTATGAGAATATCGCTCTTTGCTTTAATTTCAATGTATCACCATTGCTCCGTTGCATCGCGCAGTGTTCAGGAATAATTATTGCAACATTAGGAACATTTCATTCATATATGCTAAAATGAGGTTGAATATTCAACGAATACATTTCGCGTTAGTTTTTACGAGCGCCAATGAGGCCTCGAAGCAATTTTGTAAAGTATTCCTTAGAGAACCATGGCATGACAAAATGTCATCTGCGTCGATACTACATCTATTGCTGATTAGTTTATATTGTGATACATTGCGAAATGAGGAGTGCAAAACGACTAACAGTTCAATAGAAGGTTCTTCAAAGGTTCAAGGAAAATACGCCGTTAGGAACCTTCGAACTCGATACTCGAATTTACCAGAATATTGGCTAACAAAAATATATGGCCGAAAAATCATACGCTTAGGTAGAACAATCTCCACCAACTACTACGCTTCTGCCCCATGTCGACGGGGCAGAACAAAAAAACCACAGATCGAAGAAGTCATTTCTAAATAACCTGTAACTTTTATATGTATGACATTGGATTTGTACAAACTTTGAGGTAGCAAATTTTGAACAAACCTTGTTTTCACAAATTTATTTCCCGTAATTGCGCAGCATACGCTATAATTTCGGACTTGAATGTAGGTAATCATTACCTAGCTTAAAATAAATAGGAATATTATTCAACGAAGTTTTACGAAACTACTACATAAAAATAAAAAATAGCTATTTTGACATTGAGTATAAGTATACACTGAGTTTATAGGAAACTGAGAAATAGATTAGGTCACAGCCTACTTATTATCACTAATAACCAGACCATAGACAACTATAGAAAGAAGACGTTGGATGTTTTCCAAATAGATAAATGAACAAAATTTACACAATACAATAACGAATAAAAGTTTTATTAGATTTCAAAATTCAAATTGCTGCGAAATTCATTTTTTATTTGATTATATTATATTATTTAATGATAAATATCAAGTTGTACCATCGATCGTATAATTTCATTAATCGAATTCACTTTTTCCTTTTTTTTTTAAGAAAACTGTCAAAACGAATCTAATGCAAGGGCGTAAGTTTTAGAAAAAATTTGATAATAATGCTAAGTTTATTTATTACTTTTACTATTAACATTTTTTTTGTTAACTTTTATGTTGTATATATATCGAAACTGTAATAAAAATAACCTCCATCATAATGTAAAGAGTAACATAATGTGTTATATCCTTTATCATTGTACAATTTATTGCCAGGATAATGTCACCCTTCTAAATTGTTTTCCATTCAAGACGTATGACATAGACGTAATATTTTTCCATATTCTTTTTTTGTAGTTTAATAAACTTTAGATTTTCTTGTTGTGTTCTTGTGAAAGCACAGAGATTTGACATCTCAACGATTTTACTATATGTATAGATGACTAAGCTTTTACGATACGAGTATATAGAAGCGACTATATTTCGTTTTTTAAAGTAAAATATGAATTATGTAAATAATTTAATTATAAGAACACAATTGGAGAAAAGTCATTAAAGTAAAAGATTTAGATGTATTGTAAGATTGTGATGTTGTTATTGTCTGATGGGTATATCTGTAATATCTTTCCTGGTTCAGAACTTTCAGAACGGAAATTCCGTTTTTATAGTTTTAGTTGAATTGCAATTATGAAGTTTACTGTAGAATAATATAATTCTAATGGTTTAAGGGGAATACAATATTTCCTTTTGTTAATATACAACTTTAGAAATTTGCAAGTTACTTCGTTGTTTCAATGCATGCACATATTTTACACATTAAAACATTCTAAGTAGCTTTACTTTGTGAAATCTGTGTTCACACTAATTATACGCAACTTGTTTTCCAGTTATTTGAGACCACGTTTCGAGTAATCGTAATTTGAATTTCTTGTACTTAATCCTTCTCTTCTACGAAAATATTAGAACAATTCCCTAATGTATACACTTACATTCGACTAAAAACTTTTGATTTATCACTGAAACATTTTAAAATAATATTGCAATTAAAAAAACATTTGTTTATGTTTGTTTAGAATCCTTTTAAATCCTGAAAATTTAATAATTGATTATTAAAATCATAATACATAACCGATTGGATTGGAGCCAGAATGGATTGGATTAAGTATAATTAGGTTTCAAATCTCATATTTTCGAATATTTTCGAAATAGGACCTCGGAGCGCCCAATACTTTAACTATTACCAGTGCACCAGTAAGGAAGTTAAAAGCTTTGTTTTACATCGTTTATTTGACGCATTGCCCAAGCAAGCATAGTCATATACTAAGTGGTTCAACCTAGGAATTAGTACCAATTTGTATGTAAAAATGCTTGCTTGGGTTGAAAGTCGCTTTGCTATTTTGTCGTAGAGTCTATCTCCTGATGATGCTTTGGTTGCGGGGCGAAACGATTGTTGAGTTTGTGATAGTGAACGTGTGTAGTGCTTGTGTATTGTAGTGGCGATGGTGGAGGTTTGTGCATGTGCTTGAACGAATCCTGCATGTATCTGATATGAAAACGGAGTCTACTCTACATTCTCTGCATTATATTTATTTTATATTTACTTCTATTAATACTGTTATATTTATCTTCATACTACATAATCACTACGATTTTTTATATCTTAGTAAAGTATAAATACCAAAGAATATATCATTTAATCAAGGAAATCACGCTGAGTGTGCCTTTTACCATCAATTATACTTCAGAGAAATTAATTACTTATACAGAGAAATTAATTACTCCAATTATCCTTATATATAGAATTACAGAATAGTAATTTCAACATAACATGTGGAATCGAGAACGCTGTAGATGATAATATAATTTTCCTTTGTTATTTCATACAACATACATCAGATATGATACTTACATATATGTAAGTTAGTATTAATGGCTGTTTTATTTAGATGATTCAAAAGCTGGATTAATTCTTACCGAGGTGTCGTAAAAAGCGACTAAGGTAAGTCGACCCGCCGTGTGGTATCCGGTTAAGTAGAATAGACCACCCTCATTTCTTACCGAGGTGTCGTAAAATACGATTATGGTAAGTTGATGTCAGGCAGGCGGCCGATCGTAAAATACGTAGCCAAATCATGCGACAACATGTTTTTAACATGTGCCGACCCAACTTAGAGTGGGATAAGGGCAGGAAGATGATGGTCAAAAGCTGGATTAAATAATATTTAACAGTGTGGCAGAAAAAAAACTAGTATTATTAATATAATAGAATAATAGCAGATAAAACATAATTTGCCTATACTACTTTATACTTTTAAAAAAATATTGTTTTATAGCTTGAAACTACAATATTTCACAGCTTACCAATAACACAGGCACTTAAAGAAACTTATTAATGAAACTTGACTTGGAAGTTGAGAAGCAACCCTCATAAATATATCTTTCTCGAGGGTGGCCAGCAAAAGGCAGGGTCACGTTCCTTTTGGGATTTGATCTTAAGTGCTCATGAGACTCGCTCAAAATGACTCTCCTTTTATACACCACTAAACTTTGAAAATATTATATACTCACACTATGTAAAATATCGATATTCAATTTCAATACCTTCATTGATTGTTAACATTTAGAGATATTTTGTACATTTCCTTGTTCAAAGTAAAGAAATTAAAAATGAGATCTTGTTATTACAACTGCTGATTTTTTATATGTATAACGAATAATAATAATTGTGATAATTAGGTACTTGATGTTTCTTTTAAAAAACTTACATACGCACTTTCTTCATTAATAACAAAAACAAGTTACTACCTTAAAAAGTTACATATTAAGAAAATACGATAGATATGGCTTTTTATTATGACTATTTTGCTTTTAATTACGAATATTCAAAACCATAATTTTTTTACATAATATAAATATAATTTATTTCAGATATATTGTCTAGGAAATTATAACTAAGGTCGTGTTCTTTCTACATTTACTCGAAATTTTGTAGTACTAAAGGACTTACAAATACGAGTATATGTACGTTGCAATTTTTAAATGTTGCTGTCACAAAGAAACCTGCTCTATACTGCTCTATACTGGTTATACGCCATACTGGATCCTACATTATCACCTAAATAATTTCTATAAGTATGGTGCTAAATACGTTTTTGTGGTCCAAGTTTTAATACACACATCGTCATAATCGACTTATAATACCATAAAAACTCATTAGGTACAAATATGTTCTCATGAATTACTTATTAAGTTAACCACGATCCTTGCGCTCCAGCATATAAAATTAGGATTTGTATACAATGGCATAATAATGTATTTAATTAGTTTAATATTTGTTTTGTTAGTACATACTTTAAAATTTAAATTTATAATACTTTAAATTTGAAATCAAGCATTTCAGAAGCACACGTATTTTATTACACGCCAACCGACCGTAATTTTTGCAAACTATAACTTAGAAAATTATATAATGTGTGTTATTTTATTTTTTTTATATTTTAAATGTAATGTAAAAGTTATTAAAAGTAAATACGTCTAACATTTGTTTTATGTTCATGCAATTTCAGAAAAACAATTATCAAATTAAAGAATAAAACATTTTACTGTGATCATCACATTTTCCCGGGCAAATGCCAAAGGGTATTAAAAATACTCGTAAATGCATGGCTAATTTTTTGCGGTACGTCGTTGTCGCCAGACGTTAGGTTAGGTTTATGACCTACCCATGTGTTTCAGATAACGGCAACAATGACCCACAGTAACTGGGCATCTGCAAATAAAGCCAGCGTACATTTCCACAAACGTCCCTAATTTATCTTTGCAAAAGTAGACCTCAAACTGTAACAATTGGCTTCGCCAAGTTTCTTTTGCAGACGACTCTGTAATGCGGATTAAGGTTCATTTAGAGTATTCATTAGACTTTCTCATAAAAATGTAGGTGGTGTTCGTTACTCCCAACTGTTCGTCGACTAATTAAATAATATTATAACTCTTACAAATTCGAGCCATAGTTGAAAATAATAGATTAATTATGTACTAAAACTAATTTATATAATGTATTATCACGTGCTTAAGAATTTTATTAAATTAAATTATGGCCATGGAGTTTAAATCCAGAAGAATCTAGTCATTCTTCCTGATGATCTTTGGGATATATCGGCGGATTTAGTCAACACATTTACAATAAACATTGTTAGGTCACAAAAACTAAAGTAAGGAGTTAAATTGTAAAACAATACAGTGATTTAGGTATTTTAAAAACATGACGAAACTAATTTTATTTAAGACATTACTATGACTGAGATTGTTGCAACAATTACATCTACGCATATCTACAAAAAGGTTTTTTTATTTGACATATAAAATATCAATGAAACCTGAGGTAGAAATTTAGTGAAATAGCTGCGTAGGCAACTTTAGGAACGTGATTCGATTTTCGTGGCTGTCAATCCAGGATAGAACTGCCTATTCGATCGTGCCTAAATTTGAAAAAGTCGAAGTAGATTTTCTTGACACGCAATGCCAAATGAACGCGATAAAAAAATAGAATGAAATTATGAATTTCCGTTACATTTAAAATATCGTTATGTATCTCTCCAAATTATTCCAGAAATATATACATAGCTTATATAAAAAAAATCATCTATACCGTGTTCATATAATTTTCGCCACTACAGTTCACACTCTGTTAGCGGGTTGCGCTAAATAATCAAATTTCTAAATATCGGATTCATTGTAGTAGTACAACAACTCAGTGCATCAACTTAGTTGTTTATTGAACATATCTTTAAATAATCTTGTAACGAGATCAGTCCGTAGATTTTAAAATATTAGGGAATATTCTTTTAAGTGAGAAAACAAGAGTGACATATAAAGTAATGCGAAAAGTTTGGTGGAGTTTGGGCTCGTTACTTTTAATGTTCACCACAGTATTATGTGATTTTGTGGTGCAGTCACTAAAATAAATTAAGCAACCCCTCAAGGCGCAGTACGCAGTGTTATAACTTGTTATGCTAATCAAAAAATTGTCAAACCTTGCAGTCGAAACCAGCAGCAGAAATTTCTTTAAAACTTTTCTTTTTATTAAAGTGTTAAGCTATTTAAAAATATTTTACTCGCTCATTTATTTATTACTTTTAATCAGATTATTATTGAGTGGATTCTGCTCAGAAGAAGAAGGTCTTTCAATCGAATGCTAGTAGTGATACAAATTAGATGGTAACGCTCGAAGTAGGTAACGGGCCAGTTAACATCGAAAGCTTCAATTACTAACCATCCAATCCGCAAATTCAAGTACTGTGTCGTTTAGTATTACAGTGCGATTCCGTCTAGAAACCTTTATGAGTTACGATTACCTTATCTCTTGCAGGTCACTGCGTTTTCATTACACTTCATCACCATCAGGTAGGGTAGGTGTGAAGCGTTAACCTTTATGCCTAAAAAAAACCTTATTTGGTTATATACTGCCAGAGAAATCAACCTACCGCGAAATATGTTAATATTAAACATCGTTCGTGAACTCGTGACTTTTAATAACAAATCTTATTATCCCTAAATTAGTTTAACGATCAAACGTTAGTGTTACGATCAAACGAAAAATATTGTGATCTCTTATATTATGTAATATAATTGTTCCTTTTTTCTGTTAAATCACTTAGAGTTACAATCATAGATATGATATTGGTGGTGTACATAACAAAAGGTATTGCTAAAGAAAACGCTAAAAGATTGTTTGAATTAGGTTTCAATTAATCTTTAAATCGTTCATTACAAATGCCTGACATAAATAACTTTGTCTGTAGAACAAAGTTAAACATGTAAACCTCAATTTTTAATGAACGCTTTATTCATTAGGTATTATACGTAAATCTAATCAATCGCTTTACTCATTAATTTCCTTAAAAGCTTTTATCGTTGTTTTACAAGATTTGCAACTTTGTCGCTGGATTAATGATTACGATCGCCAGTTACGTTTTTATATTTAATTACTGAAATTATGTTACTGAATACTCTCAATATAGTAAAAATATAATGGTGTGGTGCTTATATTCGTATGTAGTAGAGGAGAAATTGGAAAGGGAAAATTCAAAGTGAACCACAACGAAGAGTGGTCAGGTGTAGGCGGTTTTAAACAAATTTGTATATTTTGTGGCTTGTTTCATATAAGTTTCGTATGACGTATAGAATATCAATTGGGATACTGTAATCTCAAAACATGACGAACTTGGTGACTTTGAAACTTTTATTGATAAGAGCAGAAAAAATGTTCTTTGAGTATTAGACGTCGGTAGATTGAAATTTTCGAATGAACTATACAAAATTATTATACAACAAATATCATCTTCCTGCCCTTAGTCCACTCTAAGTGGGGTCGGCATAACATGTTATTAACATGCTGTCACATGATTTTTGTGTGTGACATGGCATGCTGTGACATGGCTGTGTTTTTACGACCGGCCGCCTGCCTGTCGTCAACTTACCTCTGTTGTATTTTACGACACCTCGGTAAAAAAGAGGGTGGTCTATTCTACTAAACCGGATACCACACAATGGTTCAACTTACCTTAGTCGCATTTTATGACACCTCGTTAAGAAATGAGGTCGGTCTATTCTACTCAGCCGGATACCACACGGCGGGTCGACTTACCTTAGCCGCCTTTTACGACACCTCGGTAAGAAATGAAGGTGATATTCTATTCAGCCGGATACCGCACGGCGTAAAATTATTATACAACAAAGTGACGATTAAAATCACTCGTAAGTTGTTGTTAAAAATATTTCTGTATGATGCTAACAGTAACAGTAATATGATGCTATCGTTGCGGTAATATCTCCTTTTATTTACAGTGACGAAATTCATCCGCATCGGCATAGCGGACAAGAATGACAACCCGCCGTACTTCGATAAGGAGCTGTACGAGGCGGAAGTCGACGAAAATGAAGACATCCAACATACCGTCCTCACAGTCACCGCCAAAGATCACGACGAATGTAAGTACTTTAGTTTTAGTTATAATATCTAACACTTTCAAACGAGCAAGTTTTGTAGATATGAATTTCCGATTTTTTCCAAGGGGTTTCAGGGGCGATAAATCAATGCAACTGGGTTTTATGTTTAGAAAACTTCGTTTGGTCCGTTTTTTTCAGACAATGAATGACTGTGTCATTATCATTAGAATACAATAGTAAATTTCGCCACTATCAACAAGATCATAATATTTATAACTCAAGTGAGAAATCGAACAGTATTAAAACGAGAAGACCACAGTTCGTTTTCATATGTATTTAGTGTTATATTTTTTCCCCCTTTTTTATGTTCCATCTTTTGTGAGAGCAATTATTGTAGATTGTCCCAAAAAAATACTGAGCAAAACTCGGTCGTTCAGGTACTAATTTGATAATGTGCGAAGTTTCTTACATTTGTTTTCCTCAGAAACAGATTACTAACTTAGTCTTATCTTCATTTCTAATGTAGGAACATATGAAAATATGGAAGTATGTCAGAATTTCTGTGGCAAAAGTTTTAAATAAGGTCTTAATATTTTTTAGAACTGTTATAGACCTGTTTGTTTTACGGGAGCAATATTTGTAATACATTTAAAAGAATACTTTTTAAAATAATACCCAATATTGTCTATGAGGAACAATAAATAGAACAAATAGCCATGTGTTATCCGTCAGAGTTGAATAGACCATCCTCTTTTCTTACCGAGGTGTCGTAATAGACGACTAAAGTAAGTCGATCCGCTGTCTGGTACCCGCCTGAGTAGAATAGACCACCCTCATTTCTTACTGAAGTGTCGTAAAATATGACTAACGTAAGTTGATTGTCATGTTAAAATTGTCAGGCAGACGGCCGGTCGTTAAAAACGTGTCTAAGGTAAGTTGACCCATAGTGTGGTATCCGTTTAAGTAGAATAGACCAACCTCTTTCTTACCGAGGCGTCGTAAATTACGACTAACGTAAGTAGATTGTCATGTTAAAATTGTCAGGCAGACCGCCGGTCGTTAAAAACGTAGCCAAATCATGTGACAACATGTATATAACATGTTGTACAGCCCTACTTAGAGTAGGATAAGGGCAGGAGGATGATGAGATAGAATACAATAAAAGAAAAACGGTAACGCTAAAAAACAGAAATATAAACTGTATGAGATCAACGCCTTCGTCCTTTACAAAAATAGTTACAATATATACAATGTTCCTTATAGTTAGTTATAATTACAATATTACTACAACAAAACATAAAAATAATAAAAATATTGAAAACTTTATAGTACTAAAACTTATTTTATAGTGTGCGTGTGTGTATGTGTGCATAATAGTGTGTGCGCGTGTTTAACGCGCTTGTGTAGGTGAGTGTGGGCGTGTGTATGTACTTTGTGAAAGTAGGTAAATAATTGTTGAAGTAATTTTTGAATTTAAACTATCGTGAGTAGTATTCATAGTTAATGTATAGAACCGGCTATACTCACGTCTTATTTTATCGGGTTAGCCCGACTAGTTTCAAACCCAACCGGGGTTCTTATTCATGAGCTCTTTACATGATGTTATCGCGGCGGGAACTGCGTCCCGCAGCTCGCTGGGCGCGACTCGTGGGTGGCGGGGGTGCGGGGGGACACGGTGGCGGCGGTGACCGCACCTCTTCCAAGTGTTCCCTGTCGCTCTGGTCTTCGTCATCGCATGCACGGATGAAGTTTGTGCACGCGACGCTTACGGTGTCAGGTTCAAAGCGGTCTTTATATGAACCAGTAGTGTCAAAAATCGGTTTCCACGCCGGAGGTAGTGTCCATCCACCGTCTCTGTTAAAATTCGGGTACCGGCCAATTTCATAAATTGTATAATAAGGTGAAGTTCACATTAGAGGAAGAAAAGGAGGGAAGGCTGCCATTTCTTGACGTCATGGTCATAAGAGGGCCTGGCGGTAAGTTTTCTACAACGGTGTACCGGAAACCCTCTCACACCAACAAATACTTACACGCCAGATCGCATCATCACCCCTCGCATCTTTCTTCTCTTCCTCGAACTTTGATAAACAGGGCCTTAAATCTGTGTGACCCGCAATATCTGGGACAGGAATTACATAAAATAAAACTGGCCTTAGAAAGCAACGGATATAACTGGCGCCAGTGTTATCGTTTAGCACAGAACAGAAAATCGCGAAGATCGGTAGAAGCAGCGCGGTCGCCTGCTTATTTAACGTATGTCAAGGGAGTGACGGATAAGATAGGCTACTATCTTCGTCGTAAGTACAATATCAAGACGATATTCCGTCCTCCTGGTCAAATACGTAGCCTGCTGCGCTCACCGAAAGATCCGGACCCATTTAGCGTACCTGGTGTTTATAGGATTCCTTGCGGCTGTGGGAGGAATTATATAGGCGAAACTCGTCGCAACATCAGTACGAGGATATCGGAGCACATTCGTAGTGTCAAGAATATGGACACCAATGGTTCGGCCATAGCGGAGCATATCCACGATTCGGGTACTAACCACTACATCAGGTTCGACAAGGCTTCCGTATTATCCAGGGAAAAATTTTTAGTACCTAGAAAAATACGAGAAGCCATTGAAATTGGCCGGTACCCGAATTTTAACAGAGACGGTGGATGGACACTACCTCCGGCGTGGAAACCGATTTTTGACACTACTGGTTCATATAAAGACCGCTTTGAACCCGACACCGTAAGCGTCGCGTGCACAAACTTCATCCGTGCATGCGATGACGAAGACCAGAGCGACAGGGAACACTTGGAAGAGGTGCGGTCACCGCCGCCACCGTGTCCCCCCGCACCCCCGCCACCCACGAGTCGCGCCCAGCGAGCTGCGGGACGCAGTTCTCGAAACTAGTCGGGCTAACCCGATAAAATAAGACGTGAGTATAGCCGGTTCTATACATTAATTGTTGAAGTACATCAATTTTGTCACAAATTGCCGGAGAAGTCCAAAATGGCATCTTTATAAGTATCAACATACATAGAATTAGCTTAGAACTAACAAACAAAAATATTTAGATGGTATCATATTTTTGAATAGTTCATTATGAAATACAATTTTTCCACTGGAAATGTTTTTTACGAATGTACCCGTGCGCCCTGTTAGTTGACGTAACTTTTACGACCATCTACTCAATTTCCAATCAATTGACTGGTACTAAACTTGGGGGAGGCTTTTCAATCACAGTTAATTATTGAATAGCTTCGTAAAATGAAGCCATCAAAGTTGTTGGAAACGTCAATAATATAATAAATTAAAACGTAATAGCGTTCGCAAGTAACTATAGGATTATTTCGCAAAAATGGTATTGTATAAGCAATACACACATTCTCAATGTTTTGACTGCGGCGAATTGGTCGATGAGATTGTCCTACTGAATGTATGCTTTTAGTGCAGTTACTAATTCTTTATGTATAAGGTCTTTGAACTGCTTACTTAGACACTTAGATTTTGGTTATAAACTCAGATTATTACTACCATTTGGTATTAGAAAGGGAAACCGAAATTTGTTCGATATTGTTTTGGTCTCATACTCGTTTAGCCATGCCCTTATCCACGTAGCATCGACGAGCACGTTGCAATCGTCGATCAGGTTTATTATCATTTATATCTGACAATAGTCGTAAGCCCTTGCTGAAATTTATTCTTACCCCGTGCAAATGGTACATCGGTATGTGGTTACGGTGATAAGACAATAATAGCTCTATTTGACCAGTTTTCTTTTACAAATTGGTCACTACAATAAGCAATGCTATGTAATAAGTACATAGTAACTTAGGCAAATACGAGTTACAATTTCAAAAATATTGAATAATATTGAGTAAAACATTTTTTGTAGAATTATTTTTATAGAAGCAGGTGTTACTTTTATTTATTTTAAATTATGATAGAATTATTTTGCTGTAATCCGCGTACTTCACTCACACTCGTTGCTTAATATTAAATCTCTTTTCTATACACTTTAAAATGAGAGATTAATGTGCGCAGCAACCAGAAAGTAATGAATAATTTTAAAAGTCATTTAAAATTTATTTATGAAATTGTGTTTTATCTTGCTCGACGAATATGAATTACTGGATCAAAATGTCATTAAATTTTGTGTATATGTGTGACAATTATTAAATAAATTTTGTACATCCATACTAATACAATGTCTCTCCCGTGTGGTATCCGGCCAAGTAGAATAGACCACCCTCATTTCTTACCGAGGTGTCGTAAAATGCGTCTAAGGTTGATCCGCCGTTAGTAAAAAAATATTTATTTACAAAAACAAATATTTATGTACAAAACAATGTACTACACATAATTGAGGGTATTTTATGTTAACTTGAACATTAAATTGACCTGAATGAAGTAGCGGTTATAACTAGTCTATTAAAGTATTTTAACTAGTAAACATCAAATTGTTCTGTTTTAGTTAATAAAGGAAGGTATTAGCTCCTGAAAGTGCACAAATCACACTTTTTCTAGTACAGGTACTAGGATTTCTATTTCTATTCATTTTGTATATTTGGATAATAAAGTAAAGTTATTATTATCAAAGAGAAAAAGGCAAGGATAACATCAGAAAATTCATTAAAAATCTATATACAATGATTGATCTTATACGTTTTCTTCTCAGGCCTTTGTGAAAGTATAAAGTTACCTTATTATTTTTCCAAGACTTTGTTCGTTTGTTTTACAATCCGTCTATAATATAATTAAATTTTCATTGAAATAATGACTAATTATATATCGTGAGCTGGCTTATATTATCAAATTACAAAAATTAGATCACATACATTTATGTCAGATGCCTTGTCATTCATGAAAGTACCATAAAATAATAAGCCGCTGTTACAAATTATAATTATTAAACATCGATCGCGTAAACTTTAGCGTTTAAATACCCTATGTTTTTTTATATGTTCCCGTAAGAAAAAAGAAAATTTTTATTCTACATATTACCCCCAATCTAAGAGCCAAATTTCATAATAATTATCTCGCGTATTAGCCGTGAAAACGTTAAAGTCAAACATACAGATTCTCGCATTTATAGTAATAGTATAGGTAAAAAACATCGTATGATATAAATCGGTTAGTGCGTTAAGCGCGGTGTAGTAGTTTGGAGGCGCTTGTACGACTACGCCTTTAAATAATCGATAGCCTGAATCTCTTTAGTTATCCTAAAATACGCACCGCTAAGTGGACTTCGGAATTGGGGTTGCAGGACTGAAACGAGAATCAACTTTAAATTCTTAATTTCCATTAATGGAAAGTATGAGATTCTTAATAAATGTTAAATGTTATTACGTATTCGGTATGAGTATTGGAATCTTAAAATTAAAGGTGGAAGCTTTTCTAGCAATATTGAACACAAACAAAAGTTTCTGAAGTAATCTTAAATAATTAACCCCGTTTCGAGTGAAATGCGCAACTCGTACTTCTATCTATTGAATTCCATTTGAAATTGTTGATTCGATTTGCAAATCCTGCATAGACTTTAATAATTCACTTTCTTTTCTTTTGCAATAAAATGAAAAAAATATCTTTTTTGTACATAAGATATCGCGCTCATCTCAGGAACTACTGGATGGATTTGAAAAGTTCTTTGAGTCTAAGCAATAAAGTCTAATAAAAAATATTACGAAAAAGGAAAATTTAAAGCTTTCCTTGGGTGTGTAAAGTAAACGATGAAATTTATTCAAAAATCATGTATTACAATATTGTTCCCCTCTAAAAGTTTTAAATAAAACAGACAGAATATGTCTAGCTTTTAACTCACTTTAACATTATCATGGTAATTATAATACTATATTACGGTTTTAATCATTTCCAAGCGGGTGGATTGCTAGTAATTAATAAAAGTACAATTAGAAACAAACAAAAAAATTGGTAATCAAAACATTTGATGGACAGAGTATGGTCTTATATTGGTTACTGAAAGTATATGCCGTGATGGTCGAACGGTGGAAGGAATACAAAAAGCAAAATCTTTTCTTCAACGGTTTATTAGTTCAGTCAGTCAGTAACACAACCAATTTATTATTCAAAATAAGTATATTTTGGAATTTTCAATTATAGCCTGTGTAATATTCTGTTAGGATAGTAATTATCTACATTAATATATTTCTTTACTGAAATATTTTATTCAAATTATATTATACTAGCTTTTACCCGCAACTTCGTTTGCGTGGACTGTTCTCGTGATAGGTTGATAATAGATGGCTATTCCTGTAGAATTAACAGGATTTCTATAGCATATTTATATAGGATTTCTTTATCCTGGTGTATAAGAAATAATTGTGCCAAATTTCATCGATATTAGTTCTGCGCATTCGCCGTGAAAGGGTAACACACATACATCCATACTCACAAACTTTCTCGTTTATAATATTAGTAGGATTCTATGAGAATATACACCGAATAAAATATTTAATTAAATTACTAAAGAAGATTTGATAATATTTATTGAAGTTTCTATTTAAAAGCCAAATTTATTATCAGTAAGGAAAATATTCTAGTTTTATAAGTTTTATCGATATAGGGTAATCTTATTCTCTCCAGAGATCCATTTTGAAAGACATTGGCGAAATTGGTAGTAGGTATAATAAAATTTTCCTTTATACCATCGTTAATCTTTAGAGTTTCGCCGGCGTATTCTGAAATAAATGCGTAATCGGCTTACTTTGAGTGATTACTGAAGAAAATAAAACATGATTTAAATAGTCCAGATATATCCCAATAAAATAATCAACTGGATTGTTGATTGTGAGATTATGTTTTTGATGTCCCATTTATGGGATAAAGTATACCTACTATTCAATCAAAGATAGGAATTAAAAGTTCTAGCTACGTTGCAGATTACACAGGAATTGAAAAAAAAAATTAAGTGTTAGAACATAAATTTTTAAAGACAACATTATATCATATACGTTCATCATTCATTCTCCTACCCTTATCCCACTCTAAGTGGGGTCGGTAAAATATGTTTCAAACATGTTGCCACATGTTTTGAATAATTATTTTACGACCGGCCCCCTGTCTGACATCAACTTACCTTACTCATATTTTACGACACCTCAGTAAGAAATAAGAGCGGTGTATTCTACTCAACCGGATACCACACGGTGGGTCAATTTACCATAGTTACCTTTTACGACACCTCGGTAAGTAATGAGGGTAGTCTATTCTACTCAGCCAACAAATACGATACGAGACAATATTAATGTCTTGTTTTAAACTTTTCTATCTGCGATTTTTACATTATAGCTGTAAAAACATTCGTTCAGGCTAGGCCAGTTTAAATAATTTATTGATTTATGCGTTACTTTGCGGAGATCCATAATACAAAAGTAATAATAAAATTATTTTGCTTATCTGTGATAAATTTATTGTTCGTTTATTTAGCATTTATAGCAAAATAATTTTATTATTACTTTTGTACTATGGATCTCTGCTTTATTACTTTTGTACACCAGTTTAATCTTTGGTATATTATTATCATTTAAAAACGTCACTTGACAAAAATCCAATTCCTTATCCTTATTCGTAGAAACATTCCTAATTTAACTGGGTATATATTCGCGGAATTTAATTCGTACATTTACACTGTTACGTACATTGACTGTCACAAAGGGTCTTTAACGAACACTGAGAAGAAGCAATATATCGTTTAGGCCCCGCGTATTGTTTGCCGCAGTATTTGCATTTCGTTACTTTAATTTAAAATATCAGCCTGCTGAATACCCGTAACCCGAGGCTGTTTAATGTATGATTCTCTTTATCTTTTTTTACACTTCGATAAGTATTCATCTTATATAATTTTTGCAGTAGTTGGTTTTTTCTAATTTCTTACTACAAAAATATTATTTTAACGAAAAATTTCATTGTTTGCTTAAAATTATAAACACTTTTCTTGGTAGACTTGAGGCAACTTAATTCGATTGGCGAACAAAAACTTTTGTAGTCTAATATTATTTTCACCTAATATTATTCTCAGCGATTGTTGCGTACCATTTTGAAAGCGCTCTTCAAACTGGTTATATTTTTATTATAATTCAGGACGGCCAAGCGAAACTTCATTTATGCTATAAAAGACAAAACAATAAAGACAAAACAAGAAATTTTTAAGACGATCAAGAAACTGATTTTAATCGATTAAAGATCTCAAAACATGCAGCTTTCGAATACAGTAAACACTGACCTCAAATTAGATGTCCAGATTCTTTAGCAACGACACATGATTAAGAAGAAAATGTATAACTCATTAACGCATTAAGCGTTTTTTTTTTCACGAAACGCAGACCAAAAATTCAAACAATACTAGAAATGTAGAAAAAAATAACACGTATTTAAGAAATAATGTCTTAGTAGTTAGGTTTCTAGAGATACCTACGTGCTCACTAGCCACGAATATTGGTCGTCTGTTTAGATTGTATGATTCAGAATAGAAAAACTATGAATATGACATAAAAATTTACGTTTATACTATTTTTACAGTTATATTATCATATATTAGTAGAAAAGGGTAAGCGATGCGCTGGTATTTACTAGCACGCTACTTACACAGTAGTTACTCGCATCTTGATATAACAGAATAATGAAAATTTTCTTTTCAAGCGCATTCGTAATTCGCTGCATAAATGCATATAGAAGTAAATTGCAGATGCAAATGAGAAAAGGCTGTTGTAACAGAGGGATATTTTCAACTCGTTTTTAAGTGATAACGGCAGTTTTAAGACTAAGAGCTTCTCAGCTCGTCAAACGATTCGAACAATAAGTAAAACTGACGCAACTTGACACAGAAATGGAAAAGTTATAATAAATAATAATAATATATTTATATTAAGTTATCATACCGCTATACTAAAATAGTACTGGGGGGCGTGCGTCACGTAAAGACTAATAACTAAATTAATTTGCTTTTATTCTTTGAAATTTTTTTATCACATTTAATCTTTTTTTTTGTTTATATAAAAACGGACAAAACTGCACAAGTACACATATCACTTCGAAATTATATGTAATCACTTACTATTTTTTTTTACTTAAATTTACTGTTTTTACACTTAACTTAAGCAAGCAAGTTTATAGTCAAATTTTATTCGTTATAAAAATTTAAAAAAATAAGTCATTAATGTAATGTTTTCTAAATAACCGTCGATAAAGATACGTAAAGCTGGCGTTTTCATTTTTATTGTAAGTTAAGTAATAGGTAATATCCTCAACAATCAATATACTCGTATTATTGACAAAGTTGATAGTTTATTCGAGGATCGCTCCATCAATGTCGAGGGTCCGAAAAACTATATAGTACGCAATTAAGGGTAAGGGCAGGTAAAGCTTAAAAGTAAAACTGATTTATTATTAGTTCATTCATGAAATAAATCAAAAGTATTTCTGTAACATAAAATTCCAACCAAATTAGGTAGCTACTTTCAAACAATACACTCAGTTTACCATTTGGAATATATAGAACCCCAGGAAAATAAGCTTTTGGATTCATTTGTATCTGGTAATCGGGTTATAATATATATCAAAAGTGCTAAAATAAGAATTGAGAGGTGATACAAATGTATTAGCCGTACCTTATAAAAATTAGTTTCGTTACGTTAATTTTCAACATAACACATTGCTTGTTACACATATTTGTTTTTAGATTACAAAATAAAAATCGAAAAAATATATAGGATTGAACATCAAGAATAAATATCGACGAATAAAACATGTCTTAGAATCTTTGATCATATAATTCATTTATATAAACGTTGATACTGTGATATACTTTGTTAATGTTAGTCTTCTAAACACAAAAAAGTGGATTTTTATGGTCGTTTAAAGTATTGTACCTATGGAATCAATACCATGAATGATAAATTTTAAATATTTTAAAATAGTTTTCATTTTTTCACCGTATCGACGTTCCAGTAATAAGATTTCTATTTCTCGATAAAGATGGTCTTTCTATAAAGGAACTTCTTCATCTGCCGCTAAATTAACATGAAGCAATGAATAATTTGTTACACGATAAATCACCGTTAACTGTGAATTACAGGCGACAATGATTTATCTTAGAGAAGAAAATGTTTCTATTTACTTAGTAGAAAATAAATTAACGAAATATGTTAATATGACCTATATATTTGTTTTGTTCTGAATCCTTTCTTATCTAAATCCTATCAGAACTGTTTAAATTTTAATAAATAATTTAAGCTTTTTGTAACAACAGATATTTGCGATATAAGGGCGTAGGCGCAAAGAAAAAGGAACGCAGTTCGTCTGCTTCAAAGTAGGATTTAATGGACTTACTGTAACTGAAATGTATTGTTGAGTCGATGCAGTAAATTACGAGGGAACAATTTCAAGAACGCCCATCGTAAACTTGTTGAACTATTTAACTCTTCCCTAAACTACACTGCAGAAGACGCTTGGGTCGTCTGCGCCGTTAACCGCACTCTACTACACAAGTTCTTATATCTAAACTTACGTATGTGCAATAGAGCAAACTAGTTCTAGTACATCTAAAGGCCTTGCGAAAAAGTAAATAATATAAACTAGTGAATATCTTATTTCAAATTGCTTAATACACTTTTTTTAAACATCAGTTTTCTAAAAAAGTACGGCCGTGTGGTATGCGGCTGAGCAGAATAGACCACTCTCATTTCTTACCGAGGTGTCGTAAAAGGCGACCAAGTTAAGTTGACCCACCTTGTGTTATCCGGTTGAGTAAATAGACCACCCTCTTAATTACCAAAGTGTCATAAAATACGACTACGGTAAGTTTACGCCGCAGGCGGCGCAGTACGCAGGCGGCCGGTCGTATAATACGTAGCCAAATAATGTGACAACATGTTTGTAACGTGTTGTGCCGATTAGCCCCCTTAGAGTGGGATAAGGGTAGGACAATGATGATTTTCTGAAAAAGTAATTTTATCCTAAAGAACTCAATGAAATTATATAACAAAATCATAACTTCTCGAAACAAAAAAATAATTATTTTAAATTTTGATTGCTGAATTTTAAGCGCGGTTATTAATTATTTATGAGGGGGCTTAAAAGAAGTCATTATATACATATATAGTTATATGGGTTTGTACAGGTACAATATAGTTAATCTTAACAAATCTCTGATATCTTTTCCGCCGCGTAAATTTATTTGTTACGTACAGTAAATTATTCGCTCAGAAAGCAATATGGATGTCTTATGATCTGTCTTTGTTAGTTTATCTGACACTGCCCCTAAGTAGGTCAAACCCGCATAGTACATAGTTACTTATCTCTTAACAGTGTATATAAGTTACTTCTAACTTTTTCTTCTGTCTTTTTAATTATATTATTTACGTTGTTTTGTGTTTTACATGCGACCATGCGATAAATTCCTTTTAATTTGTTTTTTGGTTACAGTTAATTAAATGAAACGTTAAGAAAAATGTCCGTAATGAGATTCAGTCAAAATTGTTCTTTATTATTTAGCTATACTTATTTCGAGCAAAAGTATTTCGTTGGGTGAGTCGACGTTTTTATTTCATTTTAGGCTTGGTTGTTTTGAGCGTATAATAATAAAGACGTTTTGTGAGTTAAATATAAAATGTTCTTGTTATTAACAATACTTTCGTCCAATCAAACGTCCTATTATTAGTTTGTCCTTTTAGCTATGTTCATTTTGGTGAGTACCATTCTTTTCAGATGTTAAACCTCACAAAGGAAACAAAAATAATTAAAATACTTGGGTCGTTCATTTATCAAAGGTCCAACCGCCTTTTATTGGAGAGCAGACATTACTAAAGAGCTAAATTATATACTTGACATTCTGTAAACATAAAGATGAGGTTTACATGAATTAGGCTTATGCCAGTGTGTTCTATATCTTTAAATACATTATTGTATATAAAAAAACAGTACTAATAACTTCGTAAGTATTGACTTTTCCTGATTATTTACATTTTCTTTTAAATCTCTTTTTATATAATTACAGTTGGGTTCACAAATATTATCTAGCTTAAAGATATAATGTAGAACTTTCAGAATAATCGGAGGTTCATCTAGGTACGACGATAGTCGAACGTTGCAGTGTCTTTTTTTAATTTAACATACAAAGATTGACCGAGATGTTGGCACATACTTGTGCTATATTATAACACTTAAACTTCGGACAGAGTATGCTATTATAATAAAGCTTATTACTGAACTTAATAAACTAAACAGAAGACAAGAATAAATTAACTTCTTAACTAACGTTGAAATTAGAAAACTAAGGCCTTGTGATAATCTTGTTTAGCTACGACAAAACTTTGTTTATATCTCGTTATAAGATCCTTTGTCCTCTACATTCCCAAAAGCTAATACTATGCAAATAATATGGCGACTCAATAACCATTAAACATAGTTACGTAATGGCTATAGTCTCCTATGTTATTTTGCGAGCCATGCTTATTTAATATTGCAGATTAAGTGACTAGATCTTATTAAAAACCAGAGGGACAACTATTTTTGTTATATTTTATAGTTGTGAATCTTTTTCTTGTACTTTCTTTTTGATGATTTTTTCCAAGTTACAAAAACGGCTTATTGTAAGAAATCGAAAGAGGGCTTGATTTCATTAAATCTATGAAATCTAGCAATTTTTTTATTATTTGTCTTTTTTTTGTTTACGCGATTAAACTCATTGGCGAATAATTTGATAACATGCAGTTAAAAGCTGTGATAGCCCAGCGGTATGATTTTGCGACTCTTTAGAGAGGGTCACGAGTTCAAACCCCGGCAGGCACCAATGATTTTTCCTATTAAAACTTATGAGTCTAATTGCAATTTATCACACGCTTTTGGTGAAGGAAAACATCGTGCGGAAACCTGCATATCTTTAGAGAAATCTGGGGATATGTGTAACCTACCAATCCGCATTGGAGCCGTATGGTAGGTCTTAGCTCCAATCCTTCTGCCCAGGAACGGAGAGAGGAGGCCTATGCCCAATAATGGGATTGTAACAGGCCGCTACTTTACTCCTTTTTATGCAGTTAAAAAGTTTACTAAAAATAATAATGGACCTCCATGTTGATGTCATATCCAGTGTGCACTAGTGAAGAAGGTTTTATAGTTAATTGCATCTGAGATGAGATCTGTCAGGCGCTACGATGAAGCGCAAGCTGAGTAATTGTCTCACTAATTCGTAGCGACAGCTCACGGGTCGTGTCCTAAAAATCTGACAATAACAGATACCCATCTGAGACATAAGAAATTTCGAGTAAATTACAAACTTACAATTATACATATGTGTATTTATATGAAAAGTTATTCCTAATTTTGTACGTATATTTTATGAGGAATTTTCAATAACTATAATACATTTTTGTAATTTCTTTGTCTCAATTTTTGTAATATTTTACAAATTAAATCTAATTGCAGAATTGAGACATTGGTTTTCAATTGTCTCACCTCATATTTCGGAAAGAACAATAATCTCTACTTAGATTCAAACGACTAATTATAATTATTAATATTACAACTATACCATTATTAATATATTGTAACTATTATTAATGTTACAAATATACTGGTTGTTGTGATTATACATTTTGATATCATTTTCTTTTCACACGATATTTCATGAATATTCACTTGTTCCTACCGATTTTCTTAGTTATTTTTAGTAAGAGATGACTGTATTCAGAACAAATCGTTGAATCATTTTATAATAATTGTTGTAAAATAAAAAATTAACTGCTTGAGTAAAGGGTTTTTCAGAAATATTTATTACTTTTACAACTATTAACTGACAGACGATTTTAACCGCTTGGTGAAATTAATCAGCACTCTATCTTAGCTGCGTAATGGCAACATTTGCACTGTAACTGCTCAGCGATGTGGTCATGTTATTATAAAAATAAATATGTATTTAGACAGATGTGAGTACACAGACTGAGAGCGTTTACCATTTTATTCTTAATTGGATCACATGACGAGATCTGTCGGGGTCGTGTCGAGATATCCAGAGCAATTAACTTAGCGTTTATTTCAGCGCGATTCCGTAGACTGCGTGAATAATTCATTATTTTAAATGAAAAATTAATAATAAAAACTAAAGTTCTTGTCGTTTTATTCAGCTTTATGTTTGCTTTTTATTATTATATATTTCAAGAAAATATTTTGATTTATTCCGTGTGTTTTAATGAGTATTTTTTGTGGTTAGTTAGTTAGTTTTTATTTTTATTCAACAGATGTAACGTACTTAGCTAAACTTGCTAGGTATCTTCAAGAGCCATAAGATTTGTGTCATATATAGGTATGGCACAGATCGGCACAGCACATAAAGGAAATCCAAGAGATTATTATTCTTTCCGAAATATGAGTTGAAACAATTGAAAAACAATGTCTAAATTCTACAGTTGGATTTAATTTCTAAAATATTACTTAAATTGAGACAAAAAAAATTACAAAAATGTATTATAGTTATTGAAAATTCCTCATAAAATACACGTACAAAATATTAACTTTTCATATAGGTACACATATGTATAATTATAAATATGTAATTTAGTCGAAATTTCTTATTTCTCGACATTTTAATGAGTATTTATTTGTAGTTAGTTAGTTTTTATTTTTATTCAACAGATGAAACGCACTTTGCTAAACTTGCTAGGTATCTTCAAGAGCCATAAGATGCATACATAGGTATGGCACAGATCTTATGCCGCTTTGTTTTTGGTTTGGTCGCGTCCTAAACTCTTTTGAGGTTTGTCAACCCAGTAGAAGTCAACCACAACAGTTTTCCGATTCAAAATCGCTATTCCAGTACTCCAACATCTATCGATTCATACAACGGATGATAAAGTTAATATTATTTTATCGAACAAAGATAAAATCACAGAAACTTTGCATATGTGAGAACGACTGATTACAAAAAGTTCTTCTTTTCCTTATCGTTATTCCGAAAGTTTCGGTTCGGAGGTTTCTTTGCAAATTTGGGATTCAGAAGCATCTTTTAGTACATCTCTCATATCACGAGCCTCTATACTTATTACAGAGGCTATCAAATAGTGAAACATTGGTTAGGTAATTTTTATTTCAGTGATTTGGAGTCACCATAATGTTAATTCTTCGCACTGTCTTTATGTGTAGACATTGTAAAGATATCATCACTATTAATTACCATTAATTTCTTCACAAGCCAAATCCGTCTACCACTTTGTTTTGATGAACGATTATCTTGCTTATAAATTGCGACAACCCATTATCTGCCTTAAGCAAATGGCAAATGGTAAATGGAACGTAATTATTTGATTAATTTATCTTTCACAAAGAGTTATGACGGTCAGATTTGTGGAAACGTATGAATTTATTTGTTTTTGGTTGGGCTTATACCGATCCTTGATTGAAATAATAAAACTTCCTTAAACAGATTTAGGGAACCTAGGCTCATTCCCTGCTCTTATTAATACTTTATATCAGCAGTCGTTTAGATTTTTTAAACATTGTGTGTCACTTTGTTTTAATTGTCTCTTTCTTAAGATAAATACACCAGTATCCAACTGTATTGTAATATTCTACTAAGAATTTAATTGACAACAATACCATTTATAATAAACCATAATATTTTATCGTTATTTGATACTAACATATTGATGTTAGTAGTATGTGTTATAATCTCGAGAACTTAGGTGTTGTTTTTCTACTATAGATGATGTCTGACAGTTTCCGTAAGTTAATTCTTTGTAATAAACATGATCATTATTGCGGCCGTGAAAATGCCACTAAATGGACAAATAACGTGAAATTGCACGAAAGGGTCTCTTAATTAATATGCTTCTCGGGCTTACAGAGGATTGTAATAAACTCATAAATTTCCTCTGTATAAAGCTTGTCCACATAAAACGAACACTGTCTTAAGTGAGGCGTAAAAGGTAAGCCTCTTTTAGTCCCTCACTATGATATTTCTATGATAATATCACTATGTATTGTGATACATATTTATAAGTAAGGAACTACTATAAATAAGGAATAATTTTTGATTCTTTGTTCTACTTTCACCTCCAAATGAAGAATAGGAAATATGTGATTATGCGGAGGTTACTTTTTATCTCGATGCTAAAGTCCTAAATTGGGAGCAGAATTTTAGTATGTAATATATTTGTTAATTTAGACGCTTTTTGTTACCTTGAAATAATATTTGCATAATAAGCTTCTAATAAATACATTTATTTTTATATAAAAGAAACTTATGGCTTCAAATCTACAGATAGATTGATTAGACGGTTATTGCGTACCATAAATCACTGTACTACTTTCAGCTATATTTAAATTCATTATAATCACAGGAAATCTCACATCAATCTTCGATTTATTGATCAGTGAAAAAGTTAGTTTAAACTGTTCCTACTATAATTAGATTGACCCTAGAAGTGATGGATCGTTTTCGTCACAATCAGAGTTGCCTGCAGAGTTTAAAATCTCTTACTAATTTACGACCCAGTCAGATATTTTTGCTCCTTACATTTTTCCTTACAAATAAAATTATTTGAAAAAAATTAAATTCAAAAATAAACTTGACTTTAAAGTAAACGTAAAATCCAGCAAAACGTCATTTTTGATATCGACCAAGATATAGTAATTTTACACTTATTATAATAGTAATACAAAAAACAATGAAGCAGTGGTGAAAATAAAAATATTGAATAAAAACAGATTTTTAGTAATATTTAATCAAATTCTAGTTCTAGTTAAGTTAACCTTCTTACCGAGGTGTCGTAAAATACGACTAAGGTAAGGTCAAATTCTAGTAAAGACTAGATTTGACTTCTTTTTAATTGTAATAAAATAAAAGAAATAAAATCGAAAAGAAAATCTCAACTTCCAGATAATTTAATCGCCTATAAATCACAAGTCTATAAGTCTATAAGTATTTTGGTTTCGGTCCAATCATTTCGCTTCGTGTTCCAGTCCTTTAATTTTTTTTCTCGTAGACACTGATTTATATATGATGTTGGTCGAACGTTCTTTCCAAATTATAGACCCTTATTTGGCCGCCTCATGAGTTCGAGTCTGATGTCCATTTGGATATATGTCGATGAAGTCGGTAAGAAAGGTCCGGAGTTACATGGAATTAGAAATTACTTACAAAGGGAACTAAATAAATGTTTCTTTGGAACAAATTCCACGGAACGGAATTTGTTGTTTCATGTACCCCTATAAATAGGATAAAGATTTTTGTTCACGGTCAAATGTAGCTGTGTTTTTTTGTTCATTGTGCTTGGCATATATCAATTTTGTACATAATAAATCTATTGAATTCTGTGGACATATTATTTGTTTTGTTTGTTTGATACTCTTAACAGATTTCTCTATCACTCGCTGACTAACACCGATTCTTCTTATGAGGTCCGTCATAATTGACCAAGCATTGAATTATCCATATAAATCTATACTAATACTAATCTATACTAATATTATAAAGAAGAAAAATTATAATTATAAAATCCAAATCCGTCGCCAACACATTTCAAAATACGACAAAGTACTTTTACAATTGAATAAAATTCAAGATCATAATATCTTTCTCTATAAGTCAGATCTCTATAATATTAATCGCTATCTCTGTAATGATGAATATCAATACAATCCTACTAATATCCTAATATTATAAATTCGAAAGTTTGTGAGTATGGATGTATGTTTGTTTATTTATTTATTTATTTTTATATATTTATTGTTACTCTTTCACGGCGAATCCGCTGAACCAATATTGATTAAATTTGGTACAATTATTCTTTATACGCCGGGGTAACATATAAGCTATAGAAATACTGTTAATTCTACAGGAATAGGATGACATTGAAAAGCGTCATCTATTATCAACCTATAACTGGACAACAGTCCACGTAAACGAAGTTGCGAGTAAAAGCTTGTACAATATAATTCCAAGTTTTCCTTCGCGACCAATATACGAGTATATTCCAAAAGAATTTCTATCTCGCAGCCTGCCTCTAATTAGTATACTATCTCGGAAAGGGCTCAATCGTTCACGCCGTTATGCGCTCTTATCAAGCTGACGCGCTCATATTTGATTTTTCCTGCAGAAGTACGGACATACTGCGTAGTTATGTAGATGATCTTAGTGAGATTAATAATGATTTGTGTTATATTAAAGTTATAATTATTAATGGTTTTATCTAACGTGTTCTTTTAATTCTATTTCTAGTTCCCCTGTAATTTCTACCGTATGAATAGAGTATTTATTTGCAAGATATAATATATTTTTACAAACATACATTTACACGCTGGAAGAATGGTTTAAATTTTTATGAATGTGTATTTGACAATATAGAACATTTTTTTATTATTTTTGGATATATATTTCTAAAGTTACTCATTTGTAGATACATTTATGTTGACAATTCATGGCAAGTAATAAAGTCGTCTAAATTGGATACGCATTAGCCTAGAAAAAGATGGTAACCATATTTTTGTGGCGCACTAGCATTAGAACACAATGGTTGTAAATATTATGAATTTATGTTAAACTGCTAGTATGATTAGATTTCTGTTGTTACTGATATAGGATTTGATTTTGGCCGTTATGAAAAGTCAGTGTTGATTTACTAGCTTCACATTAGTTGAATAGGTACACATTTTATACTGTTTTTTTCTTTTTTTTATAAAACACTGTTGCACTGCTTTAACCTGAATATTTATATCTATATATAAATATTATGTACGATTTGTTTAGTTTACGGTATAGTACTACGAACATTTATTATTCTTATTCTTATGTTCTTTTTTATAGCTTTTAACTTACGAACTTTTACAAATATTTCATTTTACGACAGTGAAATTTGATCAAACTGCATTTCATTTGTTATGTTTATTTTTTCTACGAAAAACAAAAGTGGATATTGAAAACAGAATTAATTACGATTCAATACAAAATACAAGCGAATCAAAACGATATTCCAATTTGCAAAAAGGTCATGAATTCGAGCAAAACTTCGAGTGTTCGATTCAATTGTTTTAGCGCTTGCCTACAGACCCAAATGTTTTGGTATAATTAAATTTTACACGGCATTATCCTTAGAAAATAACTAATATTCCGTGAAATTAGATATCTTATATGAAAAGCAAAAAAGTGCGTATATAATATTAACTAAAGATACAACTTTTTTATTTCCCTTGCTCGTTGGTTATTACTTTCTTTGCAAGGAACCTTTACAGAAAAGCCACAACATTAACTCCCATAACTATTATTTCCTACCCCCATACCGTCTCAATAAACTTATAAAAGCGATAAGTTTTCCTGAAAGGGCTGTTGTAACGATAAAACAGTTTATTCTACATTTGGAATAATGTAAATACGTCTTTTCCTTCTTACGTAAGTTATATATTACTAGTAACTTTATTGTTTTAAATACACAGTAATAGTTATTTTTGGTGTATATAATAAAGTACTTTATCAAGCCGTTGTTGGAATAGAGTTCTTTAACGGCAGCGAGTCAATGTAAATTCAAACGAGTTTGTTTTGAATTTATGAAATTTTACATATATATTTTTTAAACTGTACCTGCGACTTAACAGACAGACTTAAAAAAAGAATATTATTATTATCTATCATGTTAGCCTGACATAAAATTCAATTGTCCCAAATTTAATTATTGCGCAACAATGTTTTATCCACAACATGGTTTATCCTATGGCGCACCATAGGATGAAAACATAACAGACAGGTAGATACCGTTCTATCACTCTTACATGTATAATTTTAGTAGGGAAATAATAAATAGTAAGAATTATATTTTGAAAAGAGCAACCGCCGAGTTTCTTCCTAGCCCTTCTAAATAGGGGACAGCTCTCCGAACCAGCAGAATTGAATTTAAATAGAGAATGTTTTTAATTTGAAAATGGGTCATTAATATGACACTATACTCAAAGGCTGTTTGAAATGTACTTATATGAAAAAAAGATATTCATGAAATATTATTATTTAAAATGATGTCCGGGAAATGGTTGGTTCTTTTGTGAAAAGAATAAGAAAATGAATGTTATTTTTTCCCAATCTTTCTCATTATTATTATAACAAAGGCCAAACACGCTATCCATCGCTATTGTATTTAAAGTAATGAATGTATTTCTCTCCTACAACTTAATTTTGTGATCTACTTTTCAATTTATCCTTAACCTTAAGGTAAGTAACTCTACTTAATCACTCCAGGATTTCGATATGAAGAAACTTTATATTCAATGGTGTTACTGATTTGATTGATTTATTGCTTGTTGAGGCTTGATATTTAATCTTGTTTTGAAAAATTTATAACTATTTATATTATTATCAAAAAAGTCAAAGTCAATAAGTCAATAGTCAATTTATATTATTATCAAAAAAGTCAATAATTCATTTATGCATCCTTCATGCATAAATGAATTATTAAATTCTAGCTGTGCCAGCAGCTTCGACTGAAATTTTTTGAACATAAAAGTAGTTATGGTGAGTTAATTATAAGAAATTTTTAAGTAACTTTTTCCGTTTACTTAGCGCACGCAAGGAAAGCTTTAAATTTTGTTTTTCTCCCAATATTTTTTATTGCTCCTCCTCTCCTATTCATCTGAACGTGATGTTATATAGTCTATAGCCTTCCTCTATAAATGGATGGAAAAATTTTTCAAATCGGTCCAGTGGTTCCTGATAATAACGCGTTCAAACAATCAAACAAACTCTTCGGCTTTATATATTAGTGTACAAATACGAAATCAAATTTATCATCATTTTTTACAAATCTAATAGCTTACTAGAATTTCCAGAAAATATTATTACCAGTTATAAAATAGAATGTTAACTGTAAGGTTCCCATATGGCATGTCTTCTCTGTCTTGATTAACCGCCAGATTTCATTTATACTACCACAATTGTTATGCGGTTTACTATGTAATATAATAATTTAATTTTTATGGGGTCATAACCTTACGTTAGAATATATCACACGGATAGCTTTATGACACATCCCTTTTGCGTTATGAAGATATTAACATAAAGAACGTGTGAAAAACTCATAATGTCTGCTGTTGATAATATTTTCGCTGACAAATTGTGGCTGCTGTAATGTGACGCAGGCGTTAAATCAAGGACGAAACGGCTTACGTTAAAAAAGTTAATTTTTTTTTCACCGTAACCCATTATTACATCATCTTCCTGCCCTTATCCCGCTCTAAGTGGGGTCGGCACATGTTATAAACATGCTGTCACATGATTTGGCTGCGTTTTTACGACCGGTCGCCTTCCTGACGTCAACTTACCTCAGTTGTATTTTCCGACACCTGGGTAAGAAAGAGGGTGGTCTATTCTACTAAACCAGATACCACACGGTGGGTCAACTTATCTTAGTCGCCTTTTACGACACCTCGGTAAGAAATGAGGGTGGTACTATTCTATTCAGCCGGATACCACACAGCGTACCGTAACCCATTATTTGTGAAGTAGAAATAGATTATCGTCTCTGTGATTAAATAAACCCATTTCAAATATATAAAATATCTCTAATGTAAATTTAAGTAAATTTAAATGTAACAAATTTAATCACTTATTTATTTTCTAAGTACCTATGTATCTGATTTGGTTATGTAAGAAGGTGCATTACTCGTTCAGCCTGAATGTTAAAAATTTTGTTTTTAAATAATTTATAGAATTAGGTGTTACTTTGCGGAGGTTCATAATACAAAACAGCGATAAATTTATCGCGGATTATGGCAAAGTAATCAGCTATAAATTTATCTCGGATTATAGCAAAATAATATTGTCATTAGTTTTTTTTTTAAATTTTGTTTTCATAAAGTATACAACCTTATCTTTTCTTTCATGTAGTTACCTATAAATACTTTATACTATATACTTATAATATAACACACTGTTAATTAAGCGTCTTCAATCAATTTCAGCTACCATTGTAATCAAACAGAAGCTGATTACAATTCTGACGCGATATAAAATAATTAAAACCTAATGTTAAGCATTGATTCCGTTGGGCCAGAAGTTCGTAAAATCAATATAGAAAATATGTTTGGTGTATTTACCTAACACGAAACGCCGAAATGCCGAGGTTACTGCCGTTGATTAACGTCAATTACGTGAAAGTTCTAAATTATTCGCATTACACTTTCACAGTTTCGCTCACTTGCCAAATGTTCCGTTTATCGACAGGGCTGCGGCAGTCAAGTTGTTCGTATTGAAAGTTAACTAGGGGTGCATGACTGCACGTTTACTGAGAGCGGTTTTTGCTTGCTCCGCAAATAGGAGCTATGAAAATTTTCATAGAAAAGAAAAAATAAAATCATGAATTTTTCTATGATAGTTTATTTTTTTATATGCGACTCTGTGTACAGATTAATAATCACCATAATTCCCCAGCCCTTAACCCACTCTAAGTGGGGTCGTCACAACATGCTATAAACATGTCATATCATTTGTGTTAGGTGTTATACGTCCGGCCGCCTGCCTGACGTCAATTAACCGATCGTCGTTTTTTGCGACACCTCGGTAAGAAAGAGGTTGGTCTATTCTACTCAGCCGGATACCACACGGCGTGTCAAATTACCTTAGCCGCCTTTTAAGACACCTCGGTAAAAAATTACTATGGTCTATTCTTCTTTAGTTGGCCGCATATCACATGAATTATTCAAAATTAAAGACCCACATTTTTTTTTTATTTTATAATCGACAGAACTAATTCGAAATAATACTAAATATAGAGTAACTTTTTCATGCACTGCTCGAAGAATTTCAAAGATCTTTTACACTACAACTTTACATTATAGAGTTTTATTATGCTGAGGATTTTTCTTTGGTGGAGCAAAACGTGCATTGAATGTGGGTTAGATAATATTTGTACCAATGTGGGATGTTCATAGTTGTATGTATGATTCAAATATCTCGTTTACGCTAAACACAAATCGATTGTATTTTATGATATATTTATTCTTTCCTCATAGCTGCGAAGAAGGTATAATGATATGTTATATACGCCCTAACTCCGAAAAACCAACAAATAGTTTTTTAGACATTTTTGGCTTTGGAGGATATCAAAAATGCGACCCCTGGAGCTGAAAATAGGGTTACTTTCACTTCCGCCAACGGGCTGGTCAAAAAAGATCCTATCAAAATTTCAACGTAAATGTTACTGATAACAAATAAAACTAATTTAAATAATAAACATACTGACTCAGACACATTTTTGTTCCTATGCCTGCCACTATGTGAGTAATTGCGCAGCGAGGCTCAAGCATTTCTATGCTTGAGCCTCGCTGTGCAACATATTGAAGTATTAATTATCTAGAATTATTAGTTATTATACTAGAATAGGGTAATAGAATATTATATAGAATAGGGGAGCCATAAGTAAGAGTGTTATAACAAATAAATAAGAAACTGTATAAAGTATAAAGTTTCCAGTTTCCAGTAGGGAAACCTTAGGCAGGGCTGTGAGTGTCACAAGGATTTCACAACCTCGACGATGCTTCTGCGCTCGCCCGCCCGGTGACGCTGTAAAAGCCGTTAGCGCTAACAGCATACAGTCAATTCAAAAAAAAAGTGTCATAATAAATAATACTATGGAAGATTTAACTCGTATACTTTTCTTTGTCTAATTACACATAAAAAAGTGAGACAAGAGACATGTAGATAAAGTCTCATTTGCTTTCTCTTTATTTTAATAACTCACATGTTAGGCTGGGTTCCACACTCTAATTTAATAACTCTATGGACAACCTCTTGTTAATAAATTGCAATATCAATATCACGCGTACCTCCAATATCACAACCGTCCAATATATTTTCATAACTGTTTATTCACGTTGTTAATTATTATTCCCTACGGATAGTTAAATAATAATTTTCGTCGTGGTAACTACATATTATGCGGTCGTCCAAACTTCCGACCCAACAAGATTACTAACGGTCAGTTGAATCAGTAACTCTCTTATTGCTATCCCCGACTTAACATGGATTCCAATCTGTATTTTAATTGTGATTTGCGAACCCCGGATTACGCAACTTCAAACTTCAATACTTATTGGAGAGCGTTAAAGTTAAAACTAAAAGTATGGAATAATGGAAGCTTGTTATAGAATTTACAATTTAGAAGTTATGTTAGACTTATTTTGCTATAATCCGCGTTTGTTAAGAAAATCTATGTAATGCTAAGTATTGGAAGCAGACAACGTTCACATACCTTATACATGTAGGACTAGTCAGTACATGTATGACCAAACGCTGATACCAACAACCACGACAATATCGTAATAATTGATTTTGTCGTGGTTGTTGAATCGTAATGCATTACGATTTTATCGTGGAACCTATTCTTCTGATGACGCTTCGCTTACGGGGCGAAACGATCTTAAAAATTGTCGTAGTGAATGTGTGTAGTGGTTGTGTGGTATGTTGTTGTTGGCGGTGTTTTTTGATGCGCTTGGTGACTGGGACTGCATGTATAAGGTATGTGAACGTTGTCTGCATCCTACACTTAGCATAATATAGATTTTCCTTACAAACGCGGAAGATAGCACAACAATTCTATCATAACTTCTGTACAATTGAATTCCCCAAAGTAACGCCTGTTTCGATAATTCGATTGTCCAAATCATACATACACACTATTTATTTTCTCGTCTCATGATTTTATAAAACGATTTAGGCACTTCCTGTGAGCTGTTTTGTTCGTTGTTACGAGTAGAAGGCAGTAGAAATCACCCAACAGTAAATTTTGTTTTTGCCAAAGTTTTATATTTCAAAGATTATAAATGATTAGAACAAAAGCATAAATAATTTGCGCTACTACACTTAATCCGAATATATTTTTTATTAGAAGCTAAAAGACGATAATTAATCATGTTTTTATGCAGAAAAGAAAAGCGAGGAAAACAACATTGTTGTACAATTACCATCCGCGTCACTTCCATCGCGTCTTTCCTTAGAGATTTATGTCGTTGCAATAAAATCTTCTCGTTTGAATAAACATCGCCGGCTGTGACAAATTACTGGCGTTCGCCGCTAAAAGCCAGCGAACATTAGCTGATATAAATATTTTCGAAGCACGTCAAATGGGTTCAATTTTGCATAATCGCTACGTATTTTTTATTTGCTTTATTCGGATTTTGATTTACAATAATTGTTAGAAGTGATTCGATTTTATAATATATAACAATAAAGAATGATAAACGAGAATATTACGGAGACGTTAGTGCTCACAATCAGAAGCTATAATGGCAGTCTGCCGAATAATAATGCTTATCATGATAATAATATCTATGTATTTGAACGTAAACTGTGATAGCCCAATGGTGCGACCGTGCGAATCTCTAGAGACGATCATGGGTTCAAACCCAAGAAATGGATTTTTCTATTAAAACTTATGTGTCTAATTGATAATTGCAATTTATCACACGCTTTTCGTTGAAGGAAAACATCGTGAGGAAACCTGCATATCTCTAGAGAATCCTTGAGATATTTGAAACCTACTAATCCGCATTGGAGCAGCGCGGTAGGTCTTAGCTCCAATCCTTCTGTCCAAAAAAACGGTGAGATGAGGCCTATGCCCAGCAATAGGATAGTAATAGACCATTATTTACTTACTTTACTATTTGAGTGTATTGATTAGTACGAAGTTTAAAGTATTTTGTTAAATAGGAGTTGTCTATATGTACGCATACATTATTAGTAGGACTTATATATAAATAAAGTTCCCTCATTTATTTTAAGTCTTTTTTTTTTTTTTTTTTTTTTTTTCACAGGAAAAAACCCCTTATGGGTACCGCCGCCCGACGGGGACAGGCGACGGTTATGTCGGACTCGCACCGACTAAAATAACCTGTGTGCTCCACGCTGCTGGTGGCGGGTATAGGGTACCTATAAAGACAATACCCCCATCCCCGGCAGCAGCAACTCTGTACCCCAGAGTGCGCCACCTCTGGGTCGGGGCCTCTCTAAAAGTGGCCCCTCCCTCCGCTGGACGATGCATCGGGAGCACCTGATGCATCGAACGCCTCGGGGACCTTATAGGGTGGGCGTCCGATTAAACCCCGTTCGGAACGCCCACAAAGGTCCCCGTTAGGGTGGCACGCGACGGTCTTGAGCGAGTCGCCTGCGCCCGGCTCGCCTGCGGCGGATCGGATCCAAGGACTCGACTTCCCGGATCCGCCCCGCCGCCTCCTTCCGCGAGATAACGTCCTCGCAGAAGGAGGCCATCGCTGCCCACGATCGCTCCCTGTCCACCATGGCGCGAACCACAGTGGGCAGGGAGAGATCGTGCCCCACCTGTGCCACGAGTTCCGCCCGCTGAACCGCCCAAGCTGGACAGTCTGCGAGCGTATGCAGCGCCGTGTCAAAGTCAGCGCCGCACTCGTGGCACTCACCAGTCGCTTCGCGCTGGGCCACCCTCCACAGATACCACCCGAAACAACCATGTCCGGAAAGCACCTGTGTCAGGCGGAAGGTGAGGACCCCATGCCTCCTGGCGACCCAGCCCTGGAGAATGGGCTGGATGGCCGAAATCGTCCAGGCTCCTGCACTGGGCGATTCAAGCCGCCGCCTCCATTGGCGGAGGAGCTCTTCCTGAGCTGCCCTCCGCCAAACCACCTCTACCGCCGCTGAATCTCCCCCCGGTGAACGGGCTTCGACTCTACGGCGGTAGGCCTGAGCTAGCACCTCGGCCTCTAGGTCCCATGGAGGGGACCCGGCCAAGGCGCAGGCCGCCTCGCCGGAGATGGTCCGGTAGCCCCGCACAAGTCTGATCGCCATGACCCTCTGCGCCCTGCGCAGCAGGGGCAAGGATCTGGCGGTCAGCCGCCCCGCCCATACGGGAGCGCCGTACAGGGCCATCGACCGAACCACCCCGGCGTATAGGCGCCGGCAGCCTGCATTAGGCCCTCCCAAATTCGGGAGGAGCCTGCTCAGGGCTCCGGCGGTCGCCGTTAACTTAGGGGCGAGCCGCCGGAAGTGGGCCTCGAACGTCCATCGGCTGTCGAGAAGTAATCCCAGGTACTTTAATGTACCCGAGATTTCGATGGACGTCCCGCCCACCACCAACCGGGAGCCCACTGGGGGTGCCATCCGAGGCCTGTGGAAGCAAATGGCCTCGGATTTCTCCAAGGCCACCCCTAGTCCCAGCCGGCGAATCCGGGCCACAACGTGAGCCGTGGCCGCGGTCGCCAGCACTCGGGCTTCCCGGTGGGTGCTTGCGCGGGCAGTCACGAGGGTGTCGTCTGCATAGCAGAACAGTCGCACCCCCGGAAGCATTTGCCCACGCAACACCCAGTCGTAGCCGATGTTCCACAGGAGGGGGCCAAGAACCGACCCCTGTGGAACACCGCACGACATCCTCCGCTCCTTCCACCCACCCCCAGCCGTCGGGTACCTAACAGCGCGGTCAGCCAAATAGTTACTGACCACACGCTGCAGGTACATGGGGATGCGGTGGAAGCGTAAGGCCTCCTTAATCACTCCCCAGGGCAAGGTGTTGAATGCGTTAGCAATGTCCAACGACACCGCCAACACCACCTCGCGCCGGGTTGTTGCCTCCTCCGCCAGAAGTCTCACACCCTCGATACAGTCGAGGGTAGACTTGCCCTGGCGGAATCCGCACTGGAGGCAACTGAGGTCAGGCCCTACCTCCCGGAGGTGCTGGACTATGCGGGAAGCTATTACGCGTTCGAGCAGCTTCCCCGCTTCGTCCAGCAAGACAATGGGCCGATACGCAGAGGGTGTATCGGCCGGTCTTCCCTCCTTCCTGAGCAGGACTAGTCTCCCCGTTTTCCACCTACGGGGAAAGAGGCCCTGCTCGAGGCAGGCACTGAACGTCGCCCTGAGTCTAGACTCCAACGGACCCAGGGCAAGACACCAGGCGCGCCCAGGAATACCGTCGGGGCCGGGGGCAGTGTTTTTCGCCTTCATGCGACTCACCACCCCGGCTATCTCCCACTCCGACACCCCCGGCGCACCCAACTCAGTGCCTTCCTCCTCCTCGAGAGGCGCCATTCGAGGCGGGTCCGACTCGGTCCCCTGCGGGAACAGGGCTGCCACTACGGATTCAAGGAAATCCGGCCGAAGGCTCTCGGTGAGGGGGGGAGCGCGGGCACGAAGTTTCTTCCGTGCCGCTATGTACGGCCTCCCCCACGGATTCCGATTGAGCTCTTCGGTCATCTCCTTGTGAGCCCTGTCCTTGGCCTCGGCGATCGCCATCCGCAAGGAGGTGCGGACAGCCCGATAAGCCTCGTAACGGCGCCTCTCCTCCTCGACGTCGCGTCGTCTACGACGCCTGTAATGAGTGTACTGGCGGCGCACGGACACGCACTGTTTGCGCAGCCGCGCCAGCTCCTCCGACCACCAGTACACCCCGCGTGCCGGCCCTGTGCAACGCACCCTCGGCATGCTGGCGTCGCAGACGAGCGACATCCGCCGCTGGAGGTCCTCGACCTCCGTGGCAATGTCCCCACCCGCGGGCCCAGCGGCCCACGCCTGGACGATGGCGGCCTCGACGAGGAACTCGGGATCCATTTTCCTGACAGACCACCGAGGGCCGTCGTCTCTTCTTGACCGGGGGGAAGTGGGAGTATGGTGTGCGGACACCTCGAACCAAATATATCGATGGTCCGAGAGTGACTCCGTATCCACCATTACCTCCCAATCCCTGACACATGGTGACATGGCGGCGTCGACAAAGGTAACGTCAACTTTGGAGCCGCCATTCCAACGCACACATGTGTCAGCCGTCCCCCGGTTCATGACGACCATCCCCGCCGAGGCTAGCCAACCCTCCAGGAACCTCCCTCTGACGTCCGTGACCGGAGACCCCCACGCGGCGGATTTGGCGTTAAGGTCTCCGGCCAGGACTACCTTGCCGGGGCGTAGCCTATTCACCAAGTCTCCGACTTCAGCCATGAATAGCTCGAAGTCAGAGAACGGTCTGTTAGGTGAAAAGTACGCCCCGATGACGGATACGTCTCCAATCTTAGCGGAGACGTACCCGCGCCCCCTCACCACGCGCTCCAGAGCTGGGGAACCAACTGCAGCCCTGGATGCGATGACCACGTCTCCTGCACGGTCTCCAACCCACTCCTCGCCCGACGGAACGAAGAGGGGTTCGGAGACCACAGCTACGTGCACCATGCGCTCCGCCAGGGTTTGGAAGATGAGATCTTGAGCCCTGGTGGAGCGCATGATATTCGCCTGGAGGAATCTCATGGAGGCCATTAATTAGCGACCTCCATTGGATCCCCCAAAACCCGGCTCGTGGTGGGCTGAGCCAGACTGGCGGCAGGTGGCGAGGGGACCCTCAGGCCATCACCCCCCCTTCCCCTCCTTCTTGGGGCGGACGGTGCCTTGCACTGTCCGCTCCCCGCCCGATGGTCGGCCTTTAATCCCGCTCGTTCGCAGCTCCCACAATGCGGAGCTGCCGAGCAGAATCGGGCCATGTGGCCGTTTTGACCGCAGCGATAACATTCGCCGCTGCGGTCAATGGCTGACGAGCATTGAGCCCTTAGATGCCCCGTTTCGAGGCACCTAAAACAACGCTGCGGGCGAGACTCGAGCAACTGGACCCGAGCCGAGACCCAGCCCACAAGCACTTTACCAGCCGCCGCCACCTTCTTCGCTGCCGCGACAGGGACCCTGAGCCAAAGAGAGCCCAAGGCATTCCCTGTCCTGCGGATCGCTCCGCACTGGATCTCCTGTACGGTACAACCCCCAATCCGAGCGACGGCTACAGTGACATCCTCCTCTCCAGCTGAGTCGTCCAGACCCACAATGCGAATCTCTGCACATTTTGTGGGCGTGGACACTCGTATAGCCGGCTCATCTTTGAAAAAGTCCTTGAGCCGGCTTGCAAAGGCAGCCGCTTTTTCAGCCTTCTCGGGCCCGGAGATCTCAAATTTGCGGGCCCCGGTTGCTGCCTTCTTCAACCGCATGCCGACATCCAGCCCCAGGTCATCGATTCTAATTCCTCGACGGGCCCGGGTCAATATGTCGGCATAGGTGAGGCCTTTCCCTTCAGCCTCCTCGCCCAAAGTCACCACAACTGCAGCCGAGCTAGGGGTCTTTAGTTTTTTACCAGCTTGCTTCGACTGCGCTTTGGTTGTGGCAACTATAGGTTGTTCTCCCTGAACCGGCGCCTGCTTCTTTCTTTTGGTGGAACCCTTCCTTGCCACCACATTCCAGCCCTCGCTCATAGAAGCGGGGGCTGGTGGCAGAGGCCGGATTTATTTTAAGTCTAAGACTACACTATTTTAATAAGTAAGGACATTAGGTAGGATAGGTAACAAAATAAGTCGAATGACATCTTGCATGACATAATTAAACTCAAAAAAGACTTGTTTAATGAAGAATAATGAATACAGAAGCGTGGGAGACCGCCGACGCTTTTGTAAAGCCAAAAAAGTTGAAAATCTTTACTCGTTTACCGTATGATATGAAGAGTTTATAATTATAAATCGTATAAAATAATATCACGAAACAAAAAAGTATTAAATCCATATGATGTCTAAATTTTAATCATTTAACTCTGTTTAAAAAAATCGTTATTCCACCTAAATCCTCCGGAATAGACAAATAAAATTGTTACTTGCTATCTTTATTATAATAATATATGGGACAAATACACACACGTTGTTTTGTCTTCAAAGTAACTTAATAATTATTAAAAAAAATATATATATTACCTTGTAATATCTACCAATAACTTAAGAGCTAAATTTAATATAACGTTACTTTGAAATTACTAAGGTGGCCAGTAATTACGTTCCAACAGGGCGTTTTAAGTGTACAGTATCACGAGACTGTAAATTTATTTATTCGTCGACTTCTACCTATGCTACTCTTATGTTTGCTAACTTTATACGTATATGACCCACTTTAATGCCCCTCGCTACTACGCTACTCTTGTTTAGGTATTATGTTAATCGCTGCCTAAATTAAGCGAAACATTGCATGAATATAAATATGGTATGGTAGTTATTAAGTCACTTGTAAGTTTTAACTACGTTAGAAAATAACAGCATTTATCTTTGTGCATGCACCCGTTAAGTTCATAATTATTAAAGTTTAATATTCAAGTTTATTTCTGTACATAAGATTCATAATCCAAGTAACTTTCTTAAATAAATAAATAAATGTGTGTTAATATTTTATAGAATTAGGTGTTAGTTTGCGGAGGTCGTTAATACAAAGGTAAAGAAAACATTATTAAGCAAATTAATATTTAGTATTCAGTACCTGGGTGCCTGAGCCTTGCTCGGTAATATTTATTATTTAGATTATAGTAAAATAATATTTATAATATTTTTATAATACCTAAATATTTTCTTTACTTTTGGTATAATGTGTTAATACATGACTAAAATTGATATTTTTATAAAATAAATAGTTTACTTGTTTAATCAATATTATATATTATTATATATGGATAATATAAATATAATATGAGAGACAAATATCGCTTGCTATCTATGGCAAAGAAGTCTTTTTCTCTGTGTATCATTACGTCCAAAAATAGAAATGTCAGAACTAGCCATATACCACGGAAAATATATACCAATACTATTGCTCTCGAAATGTGCGGATTTTCCCACGACAATTTCCTTTGCAGAAAAGCGGGAATTAATTGTAAATATCAATTTAGCGCCTGAGTTTTGTAGAATTTGGTTTCCGAATATTGAACTTAAACTTTACTATAAATTTTACACGTTTCAAGATACGATGGTTATCCCGACTGAAAGATTTTTTTTGGGTAATGTGAATAACATCATGCCTTAAATATTAATCATTAATAATTACAAAATAATTAATATTACCTAATAAACAAATAAAGTAAAATAAAACAAAAAAAAATTTTTTGAATGAATCTCAGTTTGAAGCTATTAGAAGCTTCCTAAAACATTTTTTTTACTTTTTATGTGCTAGTGCTTTAGCTCAATTTAGTTCAATGCTACTTTAAAACTAATAGAAAGTTATATCTACCTGAAGTCAGTCGGTAAGTCAAGTACGAATGACCTACCTAAATAATCTATATAGAATTAGAACAGAAACATATATCAAAAGTTTATACATCTATATTGTTTATAAAGTAGAATCTATAAATCTAGATCGCCCTCATAATATGTAGAAAATTTATCCATGTTCGGGGACCGTAACATAGGATGTCAACAAAAAGACAAAGGGTTTGTAATTTGACTAGAGAAACTTTATTACTTGTTTCGGGGAAGGGTCCTCTGATTTACCATATTTGGTTTGCTAATATTATCGAACGGGGACATAACTTTTTAAAATAAATTGTTGCTTCGTAAGAAATATCAAATACAATCTGTATTCCGTAATTCGTGTGCGTCAACTTATTATACTAAAATAACCTCAATTATATTCAAGAAGTACCTATGTATATATTTCAGTCATGTCATATTTCAACCTGTATCGTGTTATATAAGATATAAAAAAATTACTTACTAATTATAAACTTTGGCATTTATAATATTAGTAGGATAGTATAGGATTGGCAGTAACTCAGCATGCATCTTCATCACTACATATTATAATACAAAGTCACATATATCGTATGTACGCATAAAACTTTAAAACTACGCAACCGATTTTGATACGGTTTTTTTAATAGATAGAGTGATTCAAAAGGAAGGTTTGTACGTATAATAATATTCAATACGAAGTAGAGAAATACTGTAATTTTTGAGGTTTCTGTAAATAATTACATTTTTTTCCGCTTACATTGCAAACGCAGGCTAAACCCTACGAGATTTATCAAAATGATGTACTAAGTATTTGTAAACCATGAAAAGGTCTACAGAAAAGTCCGCGATGGTATATGTCTATCTCTTATGGATAACCCACAATAGCAGTTTTTTTCATTTACTTTTTACGAAAAATGATGCCTTATGTTCAAAGCAATTTTTATACAATACAGCATTAATCCTTATCTAATTAGGTACCTTAAATAAATTGTTGATTTAATATAGATCAATATTGCCGTTTACAGCGTCTAATTTAAGTGAACATTTTCGGAGATATTACAGATTTAAAATCCCGCGAGGAGGCCGCGCTTCGACCTATAGCACTTCGCATTTAACAGCTATATGTCGTTGTTTCAGGAGTTTGTTTAATGACAAGAAAGCTGTGAATGTAGTATATAAGGACATTCTGTAATTAATTTTAAAAATAAAATACATAGTGGAAAAATGAAAATATGTAGTACCTATATGAATTTAGATATTAGATATAGCAGGAAATCTTCTTGGTATAGGGAAAGGAAATTGTTTTTCTCCAAATTGAACGCTTGCGGGCCACGGGCAGTAATGAATAAATCAAAACTATTGGATCGATTTTAATCATTTTTTTTTACACTGACTGACATGGGATATATATTTCATACCCGTGCGAAGCAGGGGCAGGCCGCTAGTTGAAATATAAAAGACCAAAAAGAACGTTCGACCGTAGTATTGATAAAATTTGGTATCAAGTTTAACAGCTAAGTTTGGTACTTTTAAAACAAATAACTCCTAATAAATAAAACTTCTTTTCGTGAAACGTAAAGTAAACTAATTACTTTTGTAAAGAATTGCGGTTGGAATATAAAGTAATGGTTTTTATGGCTAAAGTTATTTGGTATGGGTGGCTATACAATGCTGTTAGGTTGATGCATAATTGTTTTTATTTACACTAATGAAAGCCAAGAGTATACTAGACCTTATGTGTGTGCTCATCATTGTAGTGGTGATCTCTATTAATTAAACATAAATATGAGTATATTTAGGAAAATATATAATTGAACACTTGGAAGTAAATAAGGCACTAGGTACCTAAAAATTAAAATTCGAAGTAAGTATGCAATTCGGTTCTAAAAGCGTTTTAGAACCAAATTGCATACTTGTTCGAATTTTAATTTTTAGGTACTTAGTGCCTTATTTACTTCAAGTGTTCAATTATGAAAAAAATTATTATATCTAAATAAAAATAATTATTAATATCGTGAATTTTAGTTATTTTAATATTATGTATGATTTTTAGCAATAAAATCTATTATGGACAGTAGTACACGTGTTTCAATATTATTTGAACCTTTGTGTTATAGAATTGAAATTTACGTACTAGTGTGCTTCTAAAATGCTGTTTTATATATACAAATCAAATCAAAATAATCTTTATTTAAACAATCTTTTTCGAGCACTTATGAATCTTCAAGGATCGATATGATTAATGAAACTACTACTGTTTTAGAATCTTGCTTTTACCGAGAATAACCTGAAGAAATTCGGCATTAAATCTTTTAAACATTTTTAATTTACATATGTATTATCTTTAAAATATAATTCAATGGACATGCGAAGACATAGATAGAGGCTTCATTAATGCGTAGATACCTTATGTCCAAGGGACCAGAACGCTAATACCTTTAAATATCTATCCAGAAATCTCATAGAGCGTACCGTGGACCAGATGACTGGTACTGCTACTTAGGCCAACGAATAAGTTTGGCCAGACAAACAGCGCATGCTAAAAGCGTTTTTGCCACCTCACCTCATTGCAGTGGAATAAATAAATATGTAAAAATATGTATATATTTTGTTTTCTATTCTCTCTCTCTCTCTCTCTCTCTCTTTCTCATCAAAGAATAGCCGTCCACTGTTGGGCATAGGTCTCTTCCATAGACTTCCACGCTACACTGTTTTCATACGTTACACTGTTAGACGTTTTCTATTATCAAATATTAAAAATACTTCATTATACTTAAGTTAGTGTCGCATTGAATTTCTTTAAAATTGTTGTAAAAAATCTTTATCTTGCTATGAAATTTGGCTTAATATAAATCATTGTCTTTATATGATTTTATGCACATTCAGCACATGCGAACCTTCCGTCTTTAATCCAGCGACACACTGATTTTTATAATTGTTTAATATTTCAGCAAGTTTTTCAATAACTGGGCAAAATATTTGCTTCATATACCCTTTCCCGTTCCTAACTCGATTGTAGATCGAAGTTTTGTGTGAATAGGTCGAGTTTACATAGGACTAGGTTTTTCAAAGTAACTTAGGAACGCTTATTAGTTCGAATAATTTAATATCAAATAAATTGAAACTTTAGTCATATTAGGAGTTTAGCTAATAAAAATTACAAGATTTTGGTGAAAAATTAAAGACATTCAAATACAGTAATTTTAAAATGTATTAACTAGAATCTATACTTATTATAAAACAAAATTACAAATAGCTGTTTGTATGTGATCGATTTTCTCAAAATCTTGCTGAAGAGATTTTAGTACCTTAAAATGCCGTGAAAACGTAATAGATAATAATAGTATAAATTTGATCATAAATCAACAATATTTTTGGAATGTAGATCATTAATATATCGTTATTTTAAATAAAAATATACAATACACAAATACAGTTTTGTGATTTAGAAACGGGCGGCGAGTGCATAATGGGAACTGATTTGAGTATAGCTGAATAAACTTTGTCCCATTGTGTGTATAACAATTATGTGAAGCAGATGGATAGATGCGCTGTTGATCACGCCGCACGCCGCAGGATGCGATTCAGATATTATTCCTAACCGGAAACCCTCGATGCATATTCATGGGCCCGATCCATGCATCCATCGAGATGTGTATTAATTTACATGCTGATCCGACAACATTGTCCATTTCCGTTTCTTTTCTATTCTCTTTCCGTATTCCTGTCATGCAATTCGTAAGAAAAGATCCCTTGAAACTTTCAGTAATCCGAATGAAGTCAAATATATTTAATGTCATTATTCGAATTTCCTTCTAATGGAATTTCCTACATATTATTCTAACCTCCATTTTTGATTCAAAGCTAAAACATGGGATTTCATTTCCTGATGTAGGAATTCTTAATTAATTAACGGGTCCATTTTTAATTTCACGAACAATTTTAAGAATTAGAGATGGTTTATCCATGCCAAGTTGATTGTTATAATTAAAGTCAGAATTGCGCATCTTAGTTTAATTAACTATTAGTAACTTCAAAATTATTTCGTGGAGTAATGTTTTTCAAAAATTTATCATATAAAGAATCAATATTTTAAAATAATGTGTGCTTCCCACGCTGCTGGTGGCGGGTATAGGGTACAAAGAATCAATATTGGCTTAACCTTAACCATAATTTAATTGTGTAAAACTATAGTTTAGTTGGTAAACCCACGATTAAGTAGAAAGACGGTGACATTAATGTCCCAGCAAGCTAAGGGACCCAACATCCCATGTCGTGGGAATCCCTCGATCTATGTCCAGCAGTGGACGTGTACAGGTTGAAAAAGGACAAAATAAGAAAAGAACATTTTGTAAAATTAATGTGCCTTTATACTTGTAATTAAGTTTCAAAGGTAATTTTAAATTTTATCCCAATTCAATTAAGTCTTAATTATGAAACAGGTCAATAAAATTAATGTCGTCATTGAGATAAAATATTTTAATCAATTTGTAGTTGATTACCTATCGCTTTGATTAAATCGTTTGGTTCGCAACACCAAGTAATATTATATATTTTTTTATTTATGTACATATCAGAAGAGCCTAAAGCAAAAATATTTTGTTGTGTAATATTTGTTTAGTTATCAAAATAAAAATTTGCCTACTTAATGAGTAAAGTACATTCGCTTAATCTACTGGTGGCTTAATGATAATATTAGCGAAACCATTATTTGAAACAATGAAAGTTGAAATTAACTTGTACAAAGTTTAACTAAGTTAAAGTTAAGTTGAAGTATAAATAGGTGTAAAGATAAGGTGTTTAATAATTGCGACTGGGCTCTTATAATAAAAATTAAAAAATAGCTCAAGCAATCTGCAAAGTCTCTGAATCCATTCCGGGGTTTGAACTTGCGAATTATACAATATTTTTGGTTAAATGGCGACTATGGTGATAGGTGACGGCTGTCTTACTTAGATAACTATAATCAAATTAACAAATACTGTTTAAGATATAGTAGCCTCACAAATCATAAGCTCGTATTATACCTTGAGAAATAAGCTTATCAAGGTGTAATATGGATTATCCCAACTCAATTATAAACTATATGATTAATAAAGCCGTGATGTATGCTGTTCGTATAAGGAGGCGCTGAATGTTTTCTAATTATTAATTGATGAATATAATAAGTAAAAGGGTTTAATTTATACAACGCAATTTTTAAATAAATAAAATTACTAATACTACACTTTAATAAACCGCTTTTTAGTGTATGTCGTTGTGCCAGGTGCTTTCAACTCTTTAATCGGACGACCACCCTTTAAGGTCCCCGTGGTTGTCGATACATCTAATGCTCCCGATGCGTCGTCCAGCGGAGGGAGGGGCCACTTTTAGAGAGGCCCCGACCCAGAGGTGGCGCACTCTGGGGTACAGAGTTACTGCTGGCGGGGATGGAGGCAATGTCTTCATAGGTACCCTATCCCCGCCACCAGCAGCGTGGTGCAGCACACAGGTTGTTTAAGTCGGTGCGAGACCGATATAACCGTCGTCTGTCCCCGTCGGGCGGCGGTACCCATAAGGGGTTTTTTTCCTGTTTAAAAAAAGGTGCTTTCAACCCACCCTTACAGTGTCTCATGCGCAGACTACCTAACAACTAGTAAAAGCTACCTAAGAAAAGTACGAATCAACGTACCAGTTTCTATGCTAGAAATATACATTGCTTGGATTTATGACTAACAAATATTTCTACTATACACGGTCTAAAGCTCAAACGGATTATGAATAGTCATTTGAATTGGTTAACTCAGTACTATTTCAAACTTGATAGCGATTTAAATTTCTATTCAGATTAAGTTGTAAACTCTCCGGTATACCAATTATGACTTCAAAATATTAGTCCTTTGGGATATTTGAATATGTGAATGATAAATGTGTGTTTTATAATATATAATCTAATAGAATTATATAACCGCATGTGTTTAGAAATTGAAGACTTACATGGCCTGTCGTACAACTTGAAAAATACCATACCCTATGAATAAAACGAAAAAATAATGTATAAAACAATAAGATCAATTATCTTAGCGTGGAAATAAATGAGCTCAGTAAAAATAGCGAAATCATATAGTTCAATGAGCCGCAAAACCAAATGACGAAGGGTGAGTCCTTATCCCAGCTATAGCCACTTTTGTCTCGTCATTTTAGAAAAAAATGTTAGGCTTTTGATACTTCAGGGGTTAGATGCTATATTAGTAAATTAAAATAAATGAGAGACATTTTCAAAAAGGTTAAAGATACCTTGCGAGGTCTTTATCCTATATGATCTTAAAATAAGCCGCTCAATGTAATATTTATTTTGATTCCTAGAAGCATCGCTAATACTTTGTCCATGTATAATAATGACCAGGTGTATACAAATACAGAACCTTTTAATTATTAATAAGTAATCTTTGTCAAATTAATAAGTAATTTTTTACTAGAATTTTTCGAAATGAAACCTGAGTAAAGCACCATTTATATCGTAAATATATATATTCACGTAACTTCTATCTTGCCTTTTCTCGGAGATTTATGTCGTTGCAACAAAATCTCTTCGTTTGAATATACATCCCCCGCCGGCTGTGACAAATTACTAGAGCTCGCCGCCAAACGCCAGCAAACATTAGCTGATATAATTCTTTTTAGCTGCTTCAAACCGTTTTAATTAGCTAATTATTTCAGTGTTGGTCCAATTCATTATACTAAAGTATTGGTTTTATTATACTATAGACTCTTATATTTAAAAAGGAAGATATAGTAAACAAAACTAAAACGTAACGCATTTTATTATTATTATTTGACTCACAAAACCAGTTCGTTCGCAGAAATCGAAACGCAATACTAAGGTCTGTTTCACAAGTTACTGATAAAGTGTCGGATAGTTAACCGAAAAATAAACTAAGAAACAGATAAATGTTTTTAAAAAACGCGGCCATTTTGAAATAGGTATTTGCTATCCAGCAGATAAACAAAATAACAGCCACATGATCTACTGTTAACTTATTAGGGACTTTAAGTGCTGAATAAGCCTATCAGAAACCTGAGAAACGCAAAATTCCGAGATATGTGTCAGATATGTTCCGAATAAGCTAACTGACAGTTTATTAGTAACTTGTGAAACAAAGTTTTAAGTCGATTGTTATTACAGTGTTATTACTTAGTCGATTGTTTAATGAGCATTCGGGTGTATAGTTCAGCCTTATTTTGTGAATTTATATATTTAACTCATCCCTTACACTAAGTGTGGATATCAGTGCCAAGATAATAGATCTAGAAATATCTAAAGAAGTTCGCAAGTTCAAAATAGACGCGAAAATGAGAACTGTATAATTACGGTTTATTGCATTTAAGTTACATTATACAATGAATTATCGAGATATAATATATAATATGATGCCGACAATTATTCGTAAGCGTCTCCGGTCTACCGTGGACCGGTCCGGTACACGTCCGTTCTCCGCACACTCCGAACATAGCGTCTACGCAAGACCTTGGCCACTCAGTACTTAAAAATGTTTCACAGCAAACGTTGGAACCACTTAGATTTTTGATAGGCAAAAGGTTATTTTAGGACTAATGCTAAGCATATATACTACAATTTGTACAGTAGTGGTCTGCTGAAAGAGTATTTTACAACGAACCATAAAAAATATAAATTGAAACGCTTGCTCCTGAATACTTCGTTAGCACTATGATTTATATTGTAATAGCATGTAATATGTCACGATGAAATTTACTGTAGTACCGCCTGCGGTTAACCAGTGTTTTGAATCAGTAAAGGATACAGCGTTATGTAACGTTAGTTCGGGAATCACAAAAATGTGCTCATGTATTAATTTCAGTTTTAGTTAGTTTGTATCAATTACCTAAACTGGTATTAATGCTCAAAGTCGATGTAAACGGCAGATAGTTTTAACTAGAATCTTTGCAATTGAAATTAAAACGATTTACAAGAAACAAGACAACGGGTTAAGTGTTATCATGTTTTTATTCACGGAAAATGCAGATCATACGCCACTTTAAACTTTTACAAAAGCACACAAACGCCAAGCTAATGTAATTAATTGTTTTTAAAAAAAGATTCAGAAGTTATTAAGTATCCTATATTGAATCAAGAACATCGAAGGGCTTCTAACAGAAACTAATTAAACCAAACATCGGCATTTGTAGCCTCGAGGAGTAATGAATAGTGGGGAATGGGGAGACCACCGCCGGAGGCTCTTAAAAACAGCTTTAATTAAAGCAATGTGATCCTCAAACAAGATTTTAAATTAAACTTCATTTTATTAGTTAGAACGATGTATCGGTGAGGTATTTCACACATTCCTTAATGCGACTAGTTTGTTTAAAGACTTTTTTGTGCTATTATTTACTGTTATGGCAAGAATCTTTGATAGATAGCGCAGCGGTGACACTGTGCGATTCGTTCGCGAATATCAAGGGGTTCAAACCCCGTGCGGGCACTACTGAGTTTTATATTGTAACTTATGTGTTTGATTGATAATTGCATTTTATCATACGTGTGAAGGAAAAAAACGAGACAAATTCTGCATATTTCTGGAGAATTATAGAGGTATGTTACCTACCAATCCGCATCGGAGGGAGCAGCGTGGTAAGTCTTATCTCCAAAAAGGAGACTATCCCACTACTTGGCACAGGCCTACATGCCTAGTAATGGGATCGTAACAAGCCGTTAATTTATGGCAAGAAATCTGAAGATTCAATATTTACGATTTGTAGGTCTTAGTTTTTTAGGAACAAAAATTATCGCACTATAGAAAAACTTTGTGATTATCTTTGTACATTACATTTTTAATCACTATATAAAACCGTCTCATAATTAGTAGGGAATAAGTAGGATAGCTACTTAATACCAACAAAAAGCTTGCTAAAAGTTTTTTACAATGAGAAACTACATAACCTTAAATAGTTAAAAGAAACTGAAAGCTGTATTGTATTATGTATATGGATAAATCCCATTTAAGTTTGTTCTACATTTTATTACTTTTAACGAAGGCAAAAAACCATATCATAATATGTAATTTGCACACATATGTGTACAAAAATAGTCCTGTTTTGTGTACATGTTATCTTGAAATAACATTTACGTAATAAAGGAGTATAAACAGTTGGCCAAATATTTGCTAGGGAATAATCCCTTCTAATTAACGTTGTTGACCATTGTCTTATAGTCTAAACTCTAAATTAACACGAAATAATGTTTATAGTAATATAAGTTTTTATTATAAGTATAAAAAAAAATCAAAATTGAATCAAAACTGACTAATCCCAATACATTAATATTGATATCGTACTGGATGACATTTTGAATCATAATCATAATACACATAAAAAGTTATGTAAAAAAGTTATATATCATAAAAGTGTAAAAGCATGGTGGAGCAATGTCAGGTTTTTATTCGGTGCGAGTCCGACATACCCGCCGCTCATCGTCGGGCGGTGATGACCCATAATGGGTATTCCTCACATAAAAAAAGCTTTAAGCTCTTATGTAGTTCAAACCCATTCTTCTAATTCTACAAACTGAGAATACAGATTTAAAAATTGCTGAATGGCTTAATGATTTTATTATTCCTTTCGTATAGGAATTAAGCTGTCAAATAGTAAATTGTATTAGACATATATCAGGAATATATTTATATAAAATTAAAAAAAAAAAATTATAATTTAATATCACGGAGTTCGCGTCTATGTAATAAAAAAGAGTAAGTTAATATTTTCTTTCGTATTCAAAGCGTACAATAACGATATTATTGCTCTTTTTATGTAATATTTAAGCCACCTCATAATTCGTCGTATATTTCGCCACCAAAATCCTGCACTGGAAATTCCATAGGCGACATTCCGAGACACGTACACCTACGTGAGAAATTCAGACCTTATGCCTTACATAGCTGTTAATAAAACGTGTTTCATGGTCATAATATATCCATTTATTAAAGGAAAGTACGGTTATCGTCATGACGTTCGGTCATGTTTTTACCGAAATTTATGATTGCTCGCGAATCTGTTAATATTTTTAACTTATTCCCGATGTGTCGAGATTTATATAATCGTTAATTTACATAACTATGCCTGATATAAAATCCGCCGTGTGGTATCCGACTGAGTAGAATAAGACCAACCTCATTTCTTAACGAGGTGTCGTAAAAGGCAACTAAGGTAATTTGACCCGCCATGTGGTATCCAGCTGTGTAGAATAGACCACCCTCCAACCGCCACAGAGGTGTCCTCAAAGGCGACTAAATTAAGTTAACGTCAGGCAGGCGGCTGGTCATAAATTAATAATGAGCTAAATCTAAATCATGTTACAACATATTTAAAACATCCGACCCCACTTAGAGTGGGATAAGGGCAGGACAATGATGATATGCCTGATATAAATTTAAACTTCTCTTCACATGAACATTATATTTTGTTAGACTATTTTTGACGCGTTCGTGGTTTATAATCACAATTCTACGTGAACAGTCCTAAATTTCCAATTAGCGGATAACTATGTAATTCAAAATTTAGAATACCAATGATTTATTTGTTAAAATCAAATTAGACTCAATTTCGCTAACCGCTATTCAAAATCATCATGAATAATTTATTATTCTGTGGTCATTATATGAGTATGTAGAATTTTGACTTTTTGAATTATCCTTTTGATATTATGGGAGAGCTATTTACTAACTATCTCGTTTTGCTTACAATAAGTATATTGTTATTTATAAAAATTTTAAAATATATTTTGTCCTAATCTCAGGCTGCCTTTAATTTAAATCTGCATTAATCTATTATAAATGATAGAATTATTTTTTATGAGAAGTTAAATATCAATTAATTGTGCATTTTTTTGTAATTTACATATCACTGTATCATTTTATCCGTGTTTTTATATTACAAAATTGGAACAAAAAGTGGATAAAGCCTAATCTGATTTCAATGCACACATATGGAAAAGCGAAATTATGATTTAATAACGATTGTGGAACGCCAGTTGGGTTGACTCGGGCGAGAATTTCTAATATAATATTCTTACAGTAGTATAAGAAAAATACGTGACTATTTCCCAAATCGGAAGTCCATAGAGGTTATACGAGTATACCGCCGCTTTCAAAAAATCAATTTTTGTCGAAACCAAAAAAAAAATCTTGTAATATTGATACAACTTTTGGATTTAGAAACATTTGAGTGACGATAGTACTTTGGAAATTGCCAATTCTTTGAAATTCATAATATTCTTTATTCAAATAAACTTGTAAACAAGTGCTTTTGAATCGTCAACTCTACTGCTGGTTGGGAAAGCTGTCCCTACAGTGAAGAGCCAGCAAGAAACTCAGCGGTTGCTCTTTTCAAAATATAATTCTTATTGCAAGATACATTTAGTCATTGCTAGCTTTTACAGGATCGAGGGGAGGCATTCTTGTCATTTAAGTAAACCTGTAACAGTATATCTTTCTGTATCAGCGTCTTTTCAACAGTGTTTTAAACCGCTGTAATGGCAAAGCTAAAATGGATTGCGGAATTTTATTATCTTATACCTACCCACAGACGACTAAAGGACGAGCCGCAAAGACTGTATTGTGAAGGAAATGTAACAATACCTATTTCCTTAAACTTATCTCACAGGGATCACGCTAACTTAAATTGTAAATGCCACGTATGGCTCTTTTTGCAAATACATTTTTTTTAATATACGCGCCGGCGTAATTACCTTACAGCAATATTCTTAAGACATAATACTATGGGAGTAAACAAAATAAACAAGTTTTGCTGTTTCGGCGTATGTGAACTGTCTTATCTTTCGAACAGCGTAGGCCGCTGAACTAAGTTTCCCTGCAAGAGTTGTAATGTGTGTGCTTCATTGGAGTTTTGTATCTAAGGGCACTTCCAAAAATACAGTTGTATTATCTGTTTTCAGTGATACATTATTTATAGAGAGCCTGTTTGCTGTTTGAAATTTAAACCTTTAAAAAAATACCACATACTAATTTTACACATACACATTTTACATATTTTACATATTATATTACAATTACTATAATACATTATTACAGTAATTGTAATATAATACGTAAGTATTTGTTGTTGCTGTTTTAATCACATTAGAAATCACATTTCATCTTTTTAGCCATTAAACCTGAGATTGAACTTGGCCGCTAGGATTTTACATAATTGCATCTATTGTAGTCGGTCCCTCGACTTTTAAACAATCTTTTGAATCATGTCCCTTGCCTTCCTTGTCCATGCCTTGCTTTTAATATCCTTCACTATTGAATATCGCCACAAGAGCAGTTCTACAAACATACATAATTGTAAGCACTGACATTAATGTTCTTAAATGCGTGAAAATATAAAACATTTATATTTATTTATCATTCTCCTGATCTTATCCCACTAAGTGGGGTCGTCACAACATGTTTTAAAGAAGTAGTTACATGATTTGGATAATTTTTTACGACCGGCCGCCTGCGTGACGTCAACTTACGAGTACCTTTCCTTTTACTCGTGCGGCTTCTCGGTAAGATATGAGGGTAGTCTATTCTACTTACCCGGACAACACACGGCACTTACCTTAGTCGCCTTTTACGACACCTCGGTAAGAAATGAGGGTGGTCTGTTCTACTCAGCAGGATACCACACGGCAAAAATTTATTGGCAGATATTATATTATTAATTGCACCGCAATACCCATATGAAAGTATTCATTTTATATGATGTCTCGTTATTATTATATGATGTCTCGTTAATAAGATCTAAAGGATATTTACACTCAATTTCAATTATAGTATCCCAAAATATAGTAAAAAATACAAAAATTTGACATATCAAGAATGATGAAACTTAAGTGGTTTATAAATGTATAAGCAATAAGCAAAGTTTGTATATTAAATACCGCTTTCTTGATCTTTAATATATTTGCGCACGCTTGTTTGTATTTTCGAAATGGCCAATTAATTTTGTAAATATAAACGAGTAGGTACACACACAATTACAAATATTGTATGCTGTTACTTGAATTTGTATTAAATTCTGATCGTAACTAACCAAGAACACAACGCCGGTTAATAAGTTTATTAATTAATTTCTCCCAATACTTGGCACTTGATCTGACTTCGCAAACAATTTCAGCATATTGTTTACATGTTATAAGCGTTTATTTGAACTGTTTTATTGGCACTTACAGCATTGATTAAGACAAAAAAGCATATTTCGTCAATATAATTTTTACATAAAAGATTTGTATCTTCTCTCACTTCAGATGGGTAAAGATATGGCGTATAATACAACAGTACCTGGGTGACCGAGCCTTGCTCGGTAATTTTTTTTTAGGTTTAAAAAAAAATATTAAAAAAAAATTAAAAAAAAGAAAGAAAGCGCCAATAACATGTAGGATTCGAACCCGGGTTTTGAACATTTTCGCTCTACCCGTTACCAGTCGGCTGTCACAGCATTACGTTCGACAACTAAATATTGTTTGCTTTCAATTTTACATTAATTCTACAAACCTCGCTTGAACGATTTTTTCCCCCAAAACTCCCTACATGCTGAATTTCAGGAAAATCGTTAGATCCGTTTCCGAGATCCAGAAAATATATATTAACTCATTTAAATATTAAAGATAAAGATTGTACTGTAAGTTTCCTAGCTTCATAAATTAAATTAAGAATAACAACAATTATTTCAAGCTCTAAGTTGTTATTACTATATTACGTAAAAGGCATTCACTGCTTTATATATAAAGTTATTGCCGTTGCATATTGAACACTCCATTTTTACATGCAGTACTAAATATATTCACATAAGAGAAAATTGCCAAGATCAAAGCAGAGACCTAGTTATGTTGATAATATAAAAATCTACTGAGACGCTTAAGATAGAAACTGAGAAGTTATAAAAATGTAAAGCTTTCGTCACAATTTTATGTACTAAAGACACTACGCGACCTAAATAAGTAAATCCAGTCGAGCAATCTACGATGTTCTGATTTAAACGGGCATTTTAATCTAATATTACTGAAAGCTTTTGGAAGTTATACACGTTTGTCATATTAACCTTAATCGAATAGAAACAAGTCACCCGACATATTCCGTCTACCTGAATATCGCTTAATATTGAATGTCACATTGCCGTCCCAATTTGCTGCAATGTTAAATTTGAAATACCATTCAAAATACTAACAATTCAAGAAAAAACCTACCAGTTACATATGAATTTGTCCTTTTTTTATCAAGAAACAACCTCTTATGCCCCCCGTACGTCGGCCTTGCACCGACTAAAACAAGCTGAGTGCTCCACCACGTTGCTGGTGGTGGCAACAGAGTACCAATAGCACACCCCCCCCCCCCCAGCAGCAACTCTGAACCCTAGGTCTAGCCTAGCTCGGGCCTTAAAAAATTGCCCCTCCCTCCGATAGATCGGGAGCACCAGATGCATCGGCCGCCTCGGGCACCTTTTTAGATTGGCGTCCGATAAACCCATTTGGAACGCCTAAAGGTCCCCGTTATATGACTTTTTCCAAATTTGACTCCACAGGATTGTGTGCCGTTTGAAGGAATCTATCGCTAAACAATACCTTATGTAGATGAAAAGTTAATCTTTCATGATTATCTTATGATCTGTTGGTGTTATGATCCAAAATGCACTACCACTACTAAAAGTAATAAAAATACTACATGATATAAATCAACTCGGACAAATTTGGCTACACTACCAAAACAACCTTAAGATTTGACTTTGACAATCTGATAATTGGTATCGGTGTATCAAACATGTTATTTAAAGATCGATCAAACGTTATAAGTAGTAAGATTTTATGTATAAGGGATTTCTCCCACGTGGATAAATTAAAATTGATAATTAATTTGCCTTATAGTTTACTCCTAATCCTAAACTCCTTCTAATGTGAAGGCGAATACATTTATCCAAAGTATTGTATCAATGACAGTGCCAAAATATATTATGTTAAATAGTTATAAGAGTACCTCTTAAACTATAATAGTTATTAATTAAACTTAAAACAAATATAAATACTATATAAAACAACAAACATAAACGGTTCCAAAGTCATATAAATTTAAACGCTACTAGCAAGCAGCAACTACAGGCAAGCATATTTCAGGAAACAATGCAAATATTTTCAGTCATGTACTAAAATCTTCAACTTAAATCCAATGTATTGAGCTTGCTGAACATAAACTTTATTTGGACATTAATATTTAGAATCATCCCACTCTAAATATGAGAGTGTTTCTATTCATACACTTAAATTATAATTTGATCCTTAATCGCATTATTGCTTTATTGTTGTTGCGGACGTATTTATTCTGTAAATCACGGTGTATCCATACTTATACTAATATATGAAGCTGAAGAGTTTACTTGTTTGATTGTTTGAACGCTCTTATCTCAAACACTACTGGACTGATTTGTAAAAGTCTTTGAGTGTAGCCCATTTATCGAGGAAGGCTGTAGACTATACATATAATCACGCTAAGAGGAATAGGAGAGGAGCAGTAATAAAAATTATTGCGTAAACGGCAAAATTTAAAGCTATCCTTGCGTGCGCTAAGTAAGCAGTGAAAATTATTAAAAAATATTTTATAATTAACTAACGATAACTACTTTAATGATTGAAAATTTCAATTCTGGAAAAAATTGTGACACACTGATTTCCATGTGGGCGAAGCTGCAGGCACAGCTAGTTACTTGTATGACATTAAGAAACTTGTTTCAAGTCAAATAAGTTGTAAACTACACTGATATGCTCTTTAATATAGATTGTTCTATAATATAAGTCGTAATCTATATCTAAAATTTTCGAAATCAATATCACTTTGTATTTAATTTTAACATCACATACATATAACTCTTACTGTACTATTAAAGTTTCATTTAGTTCATTTATCATAAAACAGTTTGCAACAATTGGCATGTTTGAGTGCTCTTACAAGATTGGCCAAAGGTTCAAGCATTTTGCTGCTTCTTCTTGTTAGATATCCATCATTTTTACTGTACTGTCCCCGAAGTAGAAGTAGAAACAGATATAGAATTTGGGAAATATCGTAAGCGTTATATAGGAAACTGTTAATAGTTTAGATCTTGCATTAAACTTTATAGCACCTTTTAAATGTTTATTTCAGGAAGAAAATTATTTCTGGCGACCACCATCAACCCTTAATGTAAGATAATACTTTCTCTGAATCCCGAATAATGTATCCAGGTTAACGGTGTTTCGCACGTATTCCTTATTTTTATTCATCCAAGAGAGAGGGCGGCAATGAATAAATTTCGGAATTTCTGATAAAAAGTTCGGTGAATATTTACAGGTGTTTCAATTGTTATTGAACAATACACAAATTGGACTTCAGAATTTTCGAAATTTCTGCGATACAATCTCAATTTTTTTTCACATAGCAGATGCTTTATTTTACGCTAAAGAATACAATTATTTTGAAATTGTGTGTCAACTGTGTGGCTGAGTAGAATAGACCTACCTCTTATTTAGCGAGGTGTCGCAAAAGGTGACTAAGGTCTTTACCTCCTACTGACTAAGTTGACGTCAGGAAAGCGGCCGGTCGTAAAATACGTAGCCAAATCATGTGACAACATGTTTATAACATGTTGTGCTGAGCCCATGTAGAGTGAGTGGGATAAGACCAGGAGAATGTTGTGGTATTGTGATTTAAAATATTGAATATTTATTATTTATTATTATCAACCATAACTTGTAGCCTAAATCAGAAACTGCTCTTTTCAAATTTGCTGATTAAAAAAAATTAAACTCTTCATATTTTACTTAAAACCACCTTGTTTTTTTGTTCCCATTTTTTTGTTAATGCTTTTAGCCTGAATGTTACTGACAATTTTTTAAACTTTAAGAAAACTTAATGTATAAGCTTCAAATGCAAATAAATCTAGAAGGATTATTTGAAAAATAATTATAAAAATAATAATAAAAAAGAAATTTTGTCATACCGTATTGTCATACAAAGTCTAACTAAGTAAAAAGTGCCATTTTTTTTCAGACATTAAAGTTGAAAAAAACATGTTACATATAGAAACAAGTAAAATATTTCTCTCGCTCGTTAGTTGCACCGCTACATTTAAGTTTGCAGACTACAAAAGAAGTTTAATGAAACAAGCTAGGGACACTGCATTAACGTACGTGTGTTCAGAATATAATGCACTGACATTTAAAACTGAAAGAACATTAATTTCAAGTACGTACACTGCTTTTATTTGAACTGTACATTCAAATATATTAAGGTAAGTCGTGCGGCTCTTGCACATTTTACTTCAAATTTACAAATGCCGGATTTACTAAAGAAAAATTCGATAAACAAATCCTCTAAAGCAATTTCTCGTATACTGCAGTGCCTAAAGTGCAGTCCCAATACACTTAAATAAGAAGATACCATTTGTTTGGGCACACATATGCTTGACTCAGATTTTATTGTTAAAGGAAAATCTGCTCCAAGGCACTAGTTATATCTGATATTTCAAAAGGCTACTGTCAAAATATTTCAGTACAAAATTCGTCCATTAACAATGTTAATAACTTCAAATCCGGGATTACAAACACACGAGCAGTATACGGAAATTTCTGTTATATCATTAAGATCTGTTCCTATGCCTTTGGGCAGGTTTTAAAAACATTCTACAAACTGTGAGTCTTGCGGTGTCACAAAAGATATTCAAGACATACTTTTGGCATGTGACAGAAGCATTAATTTGTTAAATGAATTTTAATGTAATAAATGTTAGTATTTTTAATTCAATAAATCTCATATTTTATTTGTTTTATTTAAAGAAAAAACGCTTTATCCCTGTTTTTGAGCATTCAAAAATTTTAAAATGTAGAATTGAAATTGATTTTTTTAGCTGTTAAACACAATGTTGTACAGCCGATGGGTAACGCACGGACCGAAAATCTTCACAACCCGGGATCGAATTCCACATATCATCGGCGCTTTCTAACTTTTTTTAATTTTTTAAATATTTATGAATATATTAAAAAAAAATGGTCACCCAAGTACTATTATATTATAACACATATGCTTGCCTCTTCCAATAATATCGGTAAAAGAAGACAAGGTAATTAAAGTTTAATTAAAGTTCAAACCAATGTAAAATTATTAATCACCTTTCCAATTTGATTTTGATGGTTTATAGTGTAAAGCAAAAATGTAATACAGCCAATGTAATATTTTACTCTTGCGGCCATAATTTTATTGCAGCAATATGCATTGGCAAGTTATATTCAACCCCGTTACTTATAAATGCCAACTAATTAATTGGTTTGAGTTCCAACGTTTGTTCACTCAGTTCGATGCTTACAGAACTGTTTCAAACTCCTTATGATATGTATTGAATCTGATAATTTAATGGAAGTTGTAATTTGTATTTAGTTTCTCCTTGATTCTTATATTGGAATATACTCTTTATTCAAAAGTAATGAAAATATTTTTTTGCTTTTATTTTCGGAATATAGTAAAATAATTGTTGAATTAGTATTATGGACCACCGTAAAGTATGGCCTGCTTTTATATGAAACTAGGAGTCCCGCCCCAGCTTCGCACGGGTATACAGCATATAGTCTATGTCACTCAGTGATAATCACAGTATTTCGCTACTCCATATTGAATTTTATCATACATATAAACCTTCCTCTTCAATCACTCTATATACTTAAAAAAAACCGCATCAAAATCTTTTGCGTAGTTTTAAAGATTTAAGCAAACATAGAGATATAAGGACAGACAGAGAAAGTGACTTTGTTTTATACTATGTAGTAACGTTTATAGCTACTACTATTTTGATAATTGTCATATTTTTACCATACTTATCCAAAGACTAAATTACGTTTAGCTGTCATTTATGTTTTGTTTTTCCATGTCATAGTTGTTTTTGCTATACCACGTTTTATAGTGACTTGACGGGATAAAATAAATGCGGTCGAACGGGATAAAAAGTATCCTATGTCCGTCTCCTGGTTCTAAGCAACCTCTCCACCAATTTTCAGCCGAATTTGTTCATCTGTTCTTGAGTTATAAATAGTGTAACTAAGACCAACTTTCTTTTATATATATAGATGGTAAATAAAAGCTCATTGTAGTATACAGAGCAAACTTTTTGAGTGATAAATACAAAAAATTGAAAAAAAAAAACGATTTGTAAACTTTTGAAGAATGAACACACAGATGTTATCACTCCACTGTTTGCTATTTAAAATCTGCGTTAACCGCATAATAGCAAAAAAATAAATCGTTGTATGAAAAGATTTTTCGTTTATTATGGTAAAATGATTTTCGGTATTATGAGTATCGGTATTTTTTGGGTTCAATATATTTACGGCACACTTACATAAATACATAATAGCACTAAATATCTCCTATTCTATTTTATTACAGGTTCTGTAATTTATTATGACGTAGTTACTTAGAATGTTACCGTAATAGAGGATTTCTAAATAGTTTCGGTTTTTTCCGATCAGGTCGTTTAGTTACTTATTTACGTAAATAATTTTTTTAAACTCCTGTTATCTTTGCATGTAATATTATAATAGATTTCTAGTCTTGGATTATAATAGAATTCTAGTCTAGTTTTGGATAATATACCAACTGCATGTTTGTGGTCGGACGACAAAAAGTGCTTTATGAGATAAAAATATGTACATTCAAGACCCACTGGTACAACTGATTATCGTATTATCTATACTGATGCATAACAGATTAATGCAATTAAGATTTTGTAAGCGATACAATTTTAATTTCTTAATTTGATTATTGTTATATGCAATTAAAACAAGCTTATATTCATATTCAACATTTTTTTTAAACAAGTCAGTCAAGGTTGTTTCCTATCGCAACATCCCACCTACAGTTATTAAAATAAAAAATATTAATTGGTATTCAATCATTTATTAACTCTTCGATTAATACCTATATTCTCATTTATACGGGAAACATTAATGATGCTGGCTTTGTATATTATGAATTTGCCTTTGAGCTTTATGGAACTATTTCATTTCGCATTTCATGTTAATTCTGATAGAACACCTAATTTTAGAACGAACTGATTGGCTTTTTGCTCAGTATTATATGTTATAGGAATACTTCCGTATTATATATGTGTGTGTGTAACAGTGTGTTTTTAATTTAAAAACTAATGCCAATTGAATTAGTCTTAGAAAAGGTCTTTTCAGTCGAGCCACACTATCTTACTAATATTATAAATGCGAAAGTTTGTGAGTATGGTTGTAACTCTTTCACGGCAAATCCGCTAAGCCAATATCGATGAAATTTTGCACAATTATTCCTTATACACCGGGGTAACATATAGGCTATAGAAATCCTGTTAATTCTATAGGAATAGGATAATATTGAAAGCTCCATCTATTATCAACCTATCACGCGACAACAGTCCACGCAAACGAAATTGTGGGTAAAAGCTAGTCCTATAATATATCACAGTGAATTGTATTCTAGATATATTGTATATATTTCACAATGACTTTATTGACATTAAATATCGCTATAAAAAGGATAATTGGATATAGTCATTTAAAATAAAAAGAGCAGAAAATGACTTCGTTGATCAGAAATTATTGATAAGAATATCGTATTATTGGTATAAACTGAATTTTACTCACATACACACAGACATTGTTCAATATTAAATTTACGTTATTACATAAAACATACGTAAGCGATTGACAACAATAATCATATAAGCGAATTTATTCGGAACGAAATGTCCGTACATCCCAGTCGATTAAACCCGTGTGCCACGCTCGTTTCAGCCATTCCAAGTTAAAAGTGCTCGCTAATAGCTAACGAATAAAAACGACGCTAAAAATTTACAATTTGGAAGTTTTTTAACAAAAGAAAAACAAAAAATTATTTACAACGGCTGAATAGAATAGTACCACCATCATTTCTTACCGAGGTGTCGCAAAAGGCGACTAAGGTAAGTTGACGTCAGGCAGGCGGCCTGTCGTAAAATACGTAGCCAAATCATGTGATGACATGTTTGTAATATGTTGTGCCGACCCCACTTAGAGTGGGATAAGGTCAGGAGGATGATGAAAAAAAAATATTTGTAATAAAAAGGTAACTAATGCTTATAATAATGCTTAAATAATTATATTCCTCAATGATCAATAATCCTCAACTATGTGTATTAATGTGCGTGTATTTCTTTTATTTTCCTGAAACGTTTGACAGGATATTTTCTATTATTCGTACTTAGATAGAGTAGTTCAAAGAATACGAAATTACTAATACTGAATCAAAATTTGACGTAAAACTTACAAAAATCTTTTTATATCATTCCCGTTTCAAAACTTGGTCGAGTTAAAAAATTATCTTACGATATCGCACTGAATTTTTTATTAAGTTGTAAGCTTAATTAAAACTTTTCTCCGTTCCCTTCTTTTATAATATATCTAGCTTTGGCCTTCAGCTCCGTCTGCATGAACTTACTTATATAAAAACGTCTACGTCATTATCCTGCCTATTAACTATCATTTTGATAAAAATCGTTTTTACCTGACTTGTTTGAAACTCATATAAAGTATTAGCTATGAGCTTTAAGCAATAAACCTTTAATCTACATTTTAATATTGACAGAAGAAATACTCCGTATCTACTAATAATACCACACGTGACATGGCTTAGTGTCATAGCTTTATTGATCAAGGGTCAGCTGACATTAACGCTTTTGATGACACATCCGCAATCAGAGTTAACGTATCGGCAATGTGCCCCGTACCAAATTTAAAAATACAGCAACTGTTTGCCCGAGCCTTGCTCAGTAATTTTTTGCAAATTAAAAAAAAAACTTCGAAAAAAAAGAAAAAAATATTGGGTATGTGGGACTCGATCCTAGGTATTTTCATTTTTCAAAACCGCCCTTATAATAAGCTACGCTAACTTGACAGTTTACGGCAGAAATAGTGTTTTATATTAAATTTAAATGTTAATAATTTTTTTATGCCCAAAAACAGGGATAATACGATTTTTTTAAATAAAACCTAGCTAGATTTGAATAATAAAGATTAGAATGTTAGTATCTTACGTCAAGTATCAAAGTGCTTTCAGAAAACAAAAAAAAGGCCAATCTTTTCACAATATTTTAAAATATAAATTTTTATATGCAATTACATTTATGAATTTTCTCTAAACCTGTGTATTTTGAACTAAGAGAAATGTTATTAAGCTTGCATATAGAATTTTTAATTAATCACATATTTTATCCCCAGCATTGAATAAGGGAATAGTATATATTTATATCAAGGATTTATCTCGATAACTACTCGATAAGGTTATTCCAATTAGATAAGGAGGATAAGTTTATTCTCATGAGAGGTAGGGTTCTGAATAAAGTTTATTGCATACTGCTCTGCCGTGCTTTAATAGGCTAATAATAACAATACAGCTCAGAGTTTCTTGTGATATATTTAAGTATTTCTCAACGCTTTTTAATTCAACGACTAACGAAATGCCGAAAATTGATTTTACCTTTACTAATACTCTGCTGCTTTTATATCACACATTAATAATTATGGTCACAAATTACACTATCACAAGCCCAATATAGATCCTCAATATATAATGTTGACGAAATCGTAATTATCGTGTTAAAATTATAAACAAATTTTAATAGTAACTAAATTATTTCGTTCTTTTGTTGAAATAAATAAATGTTTTGCATAACATTATATCATAAATATTTTCGACAAACGAACATTAATCAGCTAATGAAAAACTATAATGCGATGGTATTAATCATACATATGATATATTGTGAAAGCCTATTTATAAAGGAAATAATTTAATTTTCTTTTAATCATGAAATGTTTAACGTGGTTATATTTGATATTAATTTGGGTAAAATTGTGTTTGCAAATTTAATAAGTGCAGCGACATTATTACAATACTAAGAAATATAGCTTAAGACCAGTTATTCTAACATATTTCTTCATCGTCTATTTTCAAGACTATAACATAAAATATATTGAAATTGCAATTCTCGTACATTTAACGCAGCAATTTCATAACAAATGCAGGATTTTCCATTGAAAAATGTCACTAAAGAAACCATCTAAAGCAATTTCTCGCGAATATTTAAAGATGTGTGTAAAATGCAGTTGTGTTGCTGTCTATATGCATACTAAAAAGGGTACAAATTTTGCGTTTGGTTGTAAATATTAAAATTACAATTGCTTTTATTGCAAAGAAAATATTGCGTTGTTTCCTTTAAAATTAAAATGTTAAGCTATTGTTATGCGTTGGGTAGGATGTAACCCAAGCGAACAATTCTTTATTGGGCGTGGAGTAAGTAAGCGCCCTTCAAACGCCCGGCTATCTAAATCGGTAGAGCAAGACATTCTTTACCTCAGGGTTGTAGGTTCGGCTCCACGTTTGGCCCCAATGTTACGATGGATAGAGTGTAACAGAAAGAGACACTTAAGCAAAAAATCATTTGGTAGACTTCGAACTTTCGCTATTTATAATGTACCTCTGTATAGTGCAATAAGAATAAATAAATAAATACACACTAAGTACGATCATCACCATACTAGACTAGAACTGTACTTATTCACTAGGCTAAACTCAACAATCGCTGTAGATCGTAACCGAAGCATCATCAGGAGATAGATTTCATGGCAAAGCTTCGGAAATTTTTCGTAAATATATATAATACCTACATACATACATATGGTTAAAATTATACAAGTTAATCGTATAATTTTAACCGTATGTATGTAATACAATGTGAAGCATAGTCTTGTCCGATGTCATTTGCTAGAAAATGTTTGTATTTACCGGGATTCCTTTTGCGGATTCGCTCATAGTATAAATATTAAACGAATATTACGTTGTTGGCGAACACGTCTCAACACTTTCAAGTTCGTGAATAATTCACGAAAACAAGTCTTGCGCGTACCTTACCCTAACATTCAGATTGTATAGATTTGGAACTGTTTATCCTTCTTGAACATAGGCTTTTACGATATAATTTATTACACACATAAATACTGCTTATTGTAGCATTAAATTCCATGAAAATAATGTTATGAAGTAAACTAAATAATACCAATATACAATAAAGAACAACCACAAACAAGTATGTACCTTGACCGTATTATAAATTGCAACCACTTAGAAATTTCTATGTACTTAAAACTCTTAAACAAAATATAAAAAGCTTTACCTTTGCCCTTTACCTAACCCTAAAATCCTAACCGTAATCCTAAAAACCTTCAAGTAGGTAATTTTCAGCTAGGCTACATCTGACCTAGTTTACTTTCATTCAATCCAGTGATATTCAAAAATTACAACTGATTTCGTTCTTATACCGAACAATTGCTCCCAGACACCCGAAATCCGTTATGGGTAAACTGTAGCCCGAAAATAGAATAAATTTCGATTGAGAGTAATGGTTAATGTCACACAATAAAGAAAATATGAAATGACTACTTCTACTACTGAAAAGTGGTCAATATTCGTCAAATAAGAATATATAGAATATAAAACAAATTTATGTTTGGCTAGCTGAACGGGCAAACGTTATTCCGGCATATAAGTTGTTTTTAGGGAATTTATAGTGTACACTATCATTATCATTATCACTTAGGAGTTTTAAAAATAGATAGTAGCCGTTTCTCAGACCTACTGAATATGAATATAAAATATCGTTAAAATCGGTCAAGCCGTTTTGGGAAGTATGGTAACAAACATGTGACACAAGAATTTTATATCTTTAATATTTAAATGAGTTAATCTTGTATGTATGTATATATATATTCAGAATCTCGGAAACGGCCCCAACGATTTTCCTGAAATTCAGCGTGTGTGTGGGGGTTTTGGGGGAGAAAAATCGATGTAGATAAGTTTTATTTCAAAAAAAGTCGTTTTATCCCTGTTTTCGGATTCTAAATTTTTTTTTTAAATTTACGTTGATTTTTTGTTTCTTCGAAATTTACGTTAATTTTTCGCTGTCAAACGTAAAGTCATGGTGGTTCAATTGGTGAACGGGTGGTCTAGAGAGGTGAAAATACCTAAAATCGAGCCCCACCTGCACTATTATTTTTTAATTTTTCTTTTCAATTTATTTTTTAACATCATTCTAAAAATTACAGAGCAAGACTCGGCCTCCCAGGTAGTATAAGATAATATGTATAGTTTGCATAAAACGTTTGCGTTGATTGCGTTTTATGCAACAAGGAACTTGAAATAAGTATAATAGTGTTAGTAAAATAGCCGCATGTAAAAAAACATATAACCTGTTAAAGTCACTCCGTAATATAATGGGTTTGGGTAACAGATCCCGTCGTAACATAAACACGTAATGAGTTTGTTAATAAGAAACCCGTAATGTTCCAAACTAGTAGTGCTGCAACATAATCTTAAGACGACGCTTCGTAAACTGGTTATATTTTCAGTATATTGCATTCAACGTCAAAGGATATATTAAATTTCCACATAATAATACATCAAAAACAAGCAAATATATGTATTTAGACCAAAAATGTACATGTTATATCTACTTTAAATTACTTACACGCTAGGACTATAATAAAATAAAATTTAAACATGAAATAAAATATCTCTCAATAAAATAGATTAGCTATGATTAAAAAAATAAGGTCCCCCTTTTCCATGTCTTAATAATAGATTACAATAAATAATAAATGAGTGATGATATGTTTGTGTATGTGCATAGACGTGCGTGTGTTTATGAGCAATATGTTTCTTTGATTTTATAGCTATTCCTTGCAACATGTGGCTACGTAAACCGGCCGTTTGGTATCCGGCTAAGTAGAATAGACCACTCTCATTTTTTACCGAGGTGCCGTAAAATACGACAAACCATGTGACAACATTTTTGTCACATGTTGTGCCGATCCCACTTAGAGTGGGATAAGAGCAGGAGGGTACCACTTTAAAAAAAAATTAATCAATTTTTAATACTAGATTTGTAAGAATACTAATCATGCTACATCTATGTATGTATGACGAATACATTGTATTAAAAAAAATATATATAAAAAGCTTGCCGTCAAACGTTGGTGCCTTCAAATGGTCCGGTGAATTCATTTTGACATTTAGTTTAATCGGACGTATAAACTAAGTAAACCTTTTAGTTTCCACTTAAAGGAGCGCGCTTTGTAGCAAATATACGTGACTACACTCAGAGAATTTTCACTAGAAAAGGTAAACCCCAAAACTTGGAACTGTGATAAAGGAGGCGAATTCATAACAAACTCATATTTTTACATAGAGTTCACAATAAATAAAACTTTCATTTTTACAATTTTATTTTAAAAGCTCAGTTAAGTAGAGATTTCTTTTCAATATATTTCTCCAATAACTAAACTCGCCTAACGTGCCATCAGCATCGCAATAATAAGTAATAACATTATAATTATTTTTATCATCTGACTCAAACTTGATTGACCGATAACGTAATAGTGACAAAAAACTCATTTGTTATGCAAGGCTAAATTATGAGCGAAATGTTAATAGTAACGACCTATATGAATAATCAACACATTCAAAAGAGACTTTTACCTATCGCAAATTAATCATAATGCATTACCTTTGATAGGAGTAGTTAAGTTATTATCTGTTATTATTAGTCTCAATATTGACCACGATTACGTAAAGGGTTCTAAAGAGACATTTGACGCAAGAAATAATTTGTTTCATAAAAGACTTAAATTCTACCCTGCAACACAGTTACTAAGCTTATAAATGAAATGTGACAAATTAACATAGCCTTGGTGCTCGTTGAATTCTTATCTTATATTATAATACACAAAATTCGGTAGGATGCTGTAGAGCGTGTTACCGTTGGTAAATTGGCACTGTACGACCCATTAGGCCAAACGCCTGTCGACCGCTGAATCACCTGATTGTAGACGCTACGATCAACCACTTTGCCCATCATACTTAAAATTTTGGAATAACGAAGCGCTTAAAGCCTACATAAATCACTTTGGCCTTCCTTCACACTTCTCGCTTGAATTTAAATAGGCCTTCGAGCACATCTTCCCTGATTTTTGCGTTAAGATTTTTATTTATTCATTCACGATATTTCTTTTAATACTATCCGCAGTAGACCGTTCATTGAATGAAACTAATAAAATAATAATAGAAATTATCTTTTAAAGACAAAGAAATATAAGAGAACTACCTATTTTACTTTTGTTTTAATTCTAGTTAAGTAAAAACATGTTGTATGCAGTTCTCGTTAATCACAGGCTACAAATATAAGTAAAAAAATAATTGTTTGTTTAAATACAATAATACGATTTTCTTAATTTTATGATCTTAGTTATTCATCGGAAGTATTTAGTTTTAATATACTGATTTTTTTTTTGCATATAAGTGACATACTCGAGTATTTTGACACCCAAAATAACAGTGGAATAAAGTTTTCCAATACATCAGAATAAAAACTCTGTGACGTGTATGACTGTGGAAAAATATATTTTATCTATTGTTTCTTGTCGGCTTTTTATAATCTATGCTTGGACATTTTTTATATTCGTTATTAGTCATTGTGTGATTAATCATTTAGTCTTGTATTAAAGACTGAGTATTAGTAATTCAGTAAATTTGGAACGTCCAAATCTAATTTCTTGGAGCTCATTTCCTGCAACCAAGATTAAACAATATTTATAATGATGCTAACAAAAGGAATTATGTTTATATGGAGAAGGAACAGTTCTAACAAAAATAATAATCCCTCTTTAATGTAAACTACCGTTATTTTGTTTAGACGATAATGATCCCTATGTAACAAAATTTTCCTCACTTTTTCTCACCCACAATTTAACACCAGCCACTCGCCATGAGAAGTAAATTAATTGAGGCCCGGGCTGTCTACATCGGACGAAATATTTAGAGTACCATTAAAAGGCCGCCGCGGAACCTGTGGAGATTTACGTAGAAGTCCTTGGATTACACCCGCAATAAACTCCTCCAATGGTTCGTTTATAACTTCAATTAAAACACAAACAAAACTGAGAATAAAATAAATTCAATTCATTCAATAGATTCTATAGACGATTCCAATTATAACTTCTTTTTTGCTTTCACTGCGATGCATACGAGTTTAATCATGTATCTCAAATCACATTTTATTCTTAAACATATTTGTCAAAAATTAGTTTTTTTTGTATATTATTTTGTAATGTCATTCGTATGAAGATTTATTACAGTCTCAAGTTTTAAATCAACATTTTGAATATTAAATTAATTTACAAGGTCCCTTTAAGAATATTTATTTAGTTATAACTCTGGAAGTCTTACTGTTTTCTTATTTTTTAATGTTAATACAGAGTTCGAATATCCAACTCTGTATTATTATGTGTATTCAATTATATTGTTTGTCTGAAATTTATTTTACTTCCTCATTATATTCTAAATTAATGTGTAACATACTAGAAAGTGCCATTCTGTCTACAATTTTGTGCAAACCGTTAATGATTAACTTTGATTGGGCCTGTTCCTATTTGGAACGAAAGGGGATTTTTTTATTTTTACTTTCTTAAAAAAAGTTTCTCAATTAACCCTCAGGAGAATTAGTCAGTGAAGGAAAGGCCGAATCACGACTCAAAAGGTTCAAACCTAACCTCGTGATTTATTATCGTACTCTCTCCGAGTAAGAGCGCAAGAGCGCAAAGCTTAATTGAATACGGGTTATTAATCACGTTTAAAAATTCACTCTTGTTTGCTATCTCTTGTTTTCTTGTACAAAATAAGATTTCTGAAACAGAACCCTGTAAGTAGTAATCCCAAATATTAGATATGTATCAGTGAATTTTCGCTCATTTGTTCTGAAAATTATGTGAATCAATATGAACCTTTCTTTCCTCTTGCCCTTATCCTACTCTAAGTGGGGTCGGTAAAATATGTTATAAACATGTAGTCACATGATTTGGTTACGTATTTTACGACCGGCCGCCAGCCTGACGTAAACTTACCCTATCGTATTTTAAGACACCTCGGTAAGAGGTCTATTCTACTCAACCGGATACCACACGGTGGGTCAACGTACCTTAGTCGACTTTTACGACACCTCGGTAAGAAATGAGAGTGGTGCCTCAATATAAACCATATGTTAATAACATATGGTTTATAATAACATATTTTTTTATTTATGTACCATAAAAAACGTTAGAAAAATAAATAAATAAAAAAGTTGACAAAGATCAACTTATCCCTATGACTAAGATCTCTGCCAGCTAACCTAAATATGGTTTCACACTTTCACAAGGCAAGTATTTCACACTATTTATTATTTGTGAGAGTATTTTTGAATATGAAAGTAAATTCACTTACAAAAAATAGCTTTGTTGGCGTAGACTGTCATACCAATCCTTTTAATAAAAGAATATATGTGTCTTTACCTATATTCATATATAAGTATAGTTATACTAATGTTTCAATATTATTTGAGTATTGCGCAACGTATAATAAAATTTAGTAAATGTTGTGTTTAACTGAGTTTGTGCAGTCAGTAAATTATAGCATGGAAAGCAGCTGTTCTGGCAAAGTTATCTAATTATATTTGTTAGCGTGTACAAAATCCACAGCGAATATTTAACGGGCGACCGCGCCTAGAGCTTTTCCACTAAAACGGCTACAAACTACGGTTACATCCATTTAAAAATGATTCCAGACTAAAAACAAAGTATAAGTAAATAAAGTATATGAACAAAAGTGTATATAATAAAGCATTCTTCGATGTTAAACATGTTCAAGCATGTTCCATGTGTTCCATATCCAGATATTCAGTACCGCCGTGTAATAATCGGCTGAGTTGAATAGACCACCCTCATTTCTTACCGAGGTATCGTAAAAGGCGATTTAGGTAAGTCGTCCCGCCGTGTGTTATTCGGCTGAATAGACTACATCACCCTCATTTCTTACCAAGGTGTCGTTAAAGACGACTAAGGTAAGTTGACCCACCGTGTGGTATTCGGTTGAGTAGAATAGACCGCCCTCTTTCTTACCGAGGTATCGTAAAATACGACTAAAGTAAGTTGATGTCAGGCAGGCGGCCGGTCGTAAAATACGTAGCCAAATCATGTGAAAACATGTTAATAATGTGTTGTCCCGACCCCACTTAGAGTGGGATAAGGACAGGAAGATGATGATCCAGATATTCAGTAGTTGTTTATTTGTGCTTAGCTTGTATATTATGTTGAGTCGTAAACGGAATTATTTTTGTTTTATTGCGATTGTATGCCTTTTTCAAGACAGATATATTTTTACCTTCTTGACGTTTAGAGAGGATTAAATGAATCTCCTGATATTGGAATGACCGCCCATAAAAATATACATCACTATAAGAATGGCGAACGTATTGATTGAAAGTTTTTAATAAATACAGTTTTTCTATATCGTTAAAAACTGTATAATATAACTTTATTACAGTATATTAAACATTAACTATGTACGTAAAAGGAACTTTTAAATAAAATGCTTCTTGAAAAAATTGCGAGCATTGAGTTAAGTTCAGCGATGAATAGATCGTAAACCATACACTGGAGAACAATACTATAGAACTCGAACTTTGCCAATATTATATCATCTATTCCTATTAGACGAAATATGGAATATTATGTGTAGATATAGAAAACCACTCACTTATAGATCTAAATTTAATAAAGAATTTTGCCATAAAGGCGAGCTTTTATTAATCGGCGGATATAATATAAAATGTAAAATATAAAAACTTGATCTTTCCTTGTAAACAAATGGAATTTTTTTTGCGGAAATCCATAATACAAAACTAATGAGAATATTATTTTGCTATAATATTCTCATTCATTCTCAAAAATATGCGACGCGATAAAATAAATTTTATCGCGGATTATAGCAAAATAATATTCTCATTAGTTTTGAACAAATGGAAAGTCAAAAAATGTTTCGAAATAGTATACGAATACTTTTTTACGGTTATATCTCTTTATAACATTCGCAATTAAAAAACCACGTAAGAGGAAACTATTAAAAAGTTAGAAAGTGTAAAAAGGTTTTTTATATATTTTTATATTCAAACGTTTGCTCACCTCTTTACTCGGTAAAACGTATATAGCCCGAGGCTATCTTGTTTATTGGATGGATCTATATAGTAACTTTTTTATTGAGTTTGAGGTTTCAGTACTTTTATGTTTTAGCAGGATTAAAAAGTGGTCGTATAGGAAATAAAAGTAGCTCACTTAAAATTCTAGACTATATTGAGAGGACGAAAAAACGTGACCAAACATTTTACCTGATTGAAATTTTATATTAAAGTCCGCTTTAAAAGGTTTTACATTAATGGCGGGTCGTAATTTATGTTGTAATAACTTTATATTGCTGGTCGTTTGATTTAAAATTATAAGAACGATCAAATATTACATTAATTAAAATAAACCAATGAATCATGATTAATTTTTGAACATATGTAGTATGTGTACTATTTAAATTCATAGCAACACATTGCTGTTTGCATAAACATACATATCATAGCAACAAAGTTATTCTTCTTTTTTCGTCGATGGAAGTCCATTGGATATAAGTCTGCTCGAGTAATTTCTATGCCAGACGTCCAGCTCCAGCTCCAGGTCCAGACTTTAAGATCGAATGTCTTTATTAAATATCGATTTACTAACGCTACAATTTCAGCTTGTTGTAATTTAAGCTTCAGAAAACTACAAGCTATACCGGTGTTTATTGGATTCACGTTTCTGCTTCAATCCGCAGACATACTTCAAGCAAACCTCGCTTCACTAGCTTAAGTTCTGATATCATCATCTTCCTGCCCTTATCCCACTCTAAGTGAGGTCGGCACAACATGTTATAAACATGTTGTCACATGATTTGACCAATATTTTATGTTTGATATTGATATTTTTTCCATTCCCCAAGCCGACTGGTCCTCGTGGGGAATTAGACCACTACCCTCCACTAAATACAAGAAAAGAAATACATAATTTAAAAGTGTGCACGTTTAACGTACGATCCTTATTAAAAACAGAACGCTATCTCGAATTAAACTATGCTCTAAAAAACATCAACTACGATATTTTGGGACTCTGTGAAGTAAGAAGACTTGGATGCAATATCGAAGAACACCAGAACTATATCTTCTGCTATATTGGACAAACAAAAGGTCTATATGGAGTGGGATTTCTAATTAAGAAAACATTTAGAGAAAACATAAAAAACTTCATAGGAATCTCGGACAGAGTAGCACTCCTGCAGCTAGAGATTGAAACTTTCTCTTTATCAATAATTCAAGCTTACGCACCCACAGAAAAATCGTCAGAAGAGGAAATTGAACAATTTTATAAAGAAATAGAAGCTGCGCATGAACAAGCTGGCGAACTGGTTCTGGTTATGGGAGACTTTAACGCAAAAATAGGCTGCTCGAAAATTAACAACTACCCAATCTTGGGCCAATATGGCTCAGGAGAACGCAACGAGAGAGGCGAGCGTCTTATTAGCTACGCTTTCCAGCACAAACTATCCATAATGAATACATTTTTTAAGAAAAAACAAAAAAGAAGATGGACTTGGATTTCTCCCGATCAGAAGACCAAGAATGAAATCGATTACATAATGACAAATAGGCCCAAGCTAATAACTAACATAGAAACCTTAAATAATATACAATTTCCTTCTGACCATAGGTTGTTGAGAGCGACAATACTTCTAACCCACCCACCAAAGAGTAGGAAGAACTTTGCAACACAACTCAAAACCCCGAAGACGCCTACAGAAATCGAAGTTTATAGAAAAAACTTGCAAAGAAAACTAGGCATTAACTACATAGAATCAAATAACACTCAAACATACTACAACTTCTTAGAAAAAAGTATAGTGGAAAGCTTAAAGCTTAATAATAAAACCCAAACAGAAGAACACAAAATTTTTAGTAAAGACACTGTTCAATTAATAAAAAGACGTACCGAATTGATTCGCACTAAACACAAAACGAAAGCCATGAAAACCGAACTTAGCCAAATATATAAAGAAACTAACAGATCTATTAAGAAGGACTACAACAACCATAGACAGGAAATCATTACAAGAAACATTAACAAATTTAGAAGTACTAAAAGAGCCTACAAAGAGCTGTCCACTCATAAAATATACACACAAAAAACTAAACAAAAATCAGGAACAACAAACTCAGGTACAGACTTTATAAAACAAGCAACGAACTTTTACAAGGATTTATACCGGAAAAGAAACAATATCGAAATCGAGACACAACCTAGTAATTCACGTGAAATTAGTTACATAAAACCGATAAAGGATACAGAAGTTTATGAACATATTAAACGTTTAAAAGACGAGAAGAGTCCGGGTCCTGATGGAATCTGTAATGAAACTCTGAAAAGATCTGCACCTGTCCTACTTCACTATCTGACAAGACTATTTAATCTAGTATTGGAAACAGAAACTGTACCACAGCAATGGCGCACATCTGATATAATTTTGCTCTTCAAAAAAGGTAACCCCTGTAATGTGGAGAACTATAGACCCATTAGCCAATTATCGACCATGTACAAGTTGTTTTCATCTATAATATTAAAGAGAATAACACACAATATTGACAAAATGCAACCGAAGGAACAAGCAGGCTTCAGATCAGGCTTCAGCACAATGGACCACATACAGACGTTGGAACAAATAATAGAAAAGTATCGAGAATTCAATACACCTCTGTACGTGGCATTCATAGACTACAGCAAAGCATTTGATAGCATTAGCCACAACTCAATCTGGAATGCACTGCAACGCTTGGATATCCACCAAAAATATATTAATATACTAAAAGATATATATTCAAATAATACAAGTAGAATAAAACACGCAAAAAGAGGAGAGGAAATAAAAATAGAAAGAGGTGTCAGACAGGGAGACCCTTTGTCGCCGAAGCTATTCATCGCGGTACTAGATGGTATATTCCGAAAATTAGATTGGTCAAATAAAGGATTGCTTGTTAATGGTAACTACCTAAACCACTTAAGATTCGCTGATGACATTGTTATAATTGCCGAAACTCCAAGAGATATTGAGGAAATGATGAGATCGCTTGATGATGAAAGTTCCAAAATCGGCCTAGAAATGAATCTAAATAAAACTAAAATAATGACTAACAGCCACAAACGACTCATTACAATTAAAGAAAACAACATAGAGTACGTTCAAAATTACATATATTTGGGTAAACAAATATCTCTTACCCAGAACAACAATGAAGAAGAAATAACAAGAAGAATTAATATTACGTGGAAAAAATTTTGGTCTCAAAAAGAAATTCTTAAGGGAAGCTATGGATTGCATCTGAAAAAAACCGTGTTTGAAACATGTCTCTCGCCATGCTTATTATATGGATGTCAAACATGGATCTTCACAAACAAAATTAAACGAAAAATCAAATGCGCTCAAACAGCAATGGAAAGGAGTATGTTAAAGATAAGGAAAGTACACAAAGTAAAAAATATTACAATTAGACGAAAAACAAAAATCACCGATGTTATGAAACAAGCACTTACATTAAAATGGAATTGGGCTGGACACATATCGCGATACACAGATAAAAGATGGACACTAGAAACGACACGATGGAAAGGACCAGGGGGGAAAAGGAACGTTGGTAGACCAAATAGAAGGTGGGCTGATGATTTAATAGAAGTTGCGGGAAATGATTGGCTGAATATAGGCAAGCAGAGAGGGAAATGGAAAGAGCTGGAGGAGGCCTTTACCCATAACGGGGTCCATATTTCAACCGACTAACCATACTAACATATAATAAGAAAATTTACTAATAACTTACTAACAACATTTGGAATGTAAGAAAAATTAGAAATATGGAATAAATGGCTTTATTATTATTATTATTATTATTATTATTGATATTTTTTGACCGGCCGCCTGCCTGACGTCACCTTATCTTAGTCGTATTTTACGATACCTCGATAAGAAAGAGGGTGGTCTATTCTACTTAACCTGATACCACATGGTGAGTCACTTACCTTAGTTGCTTTTTACGACACCTCGGTAAGAAACGAGGGTGGTCTATTCTACTCAGCTAGATACAACATGGCGGTTTTACGTTCATAAACATGTTGGGTATATTTTGCACCAAATTCTTGGCCTTCCTCCAACAAATAGGGATTAACAAATAGCAAATTTTGTTTCTTTTTTTAAACTTACTAAAACGAGTGCAAACTTTTTAATGGTTTCTGTATTTATAACACTTATTGTTTTATTCCTGTTAAAATAACAAATAAGTTTTAACAAGCGTGAAATTGAATTTGAGTTTTGTATTTTTGGTTTTAATATAGATTTAAACCATGTAAAGCTAATAAGTTATTTCTAAACGTAATATTATAAATATATTGGAAGGCCATTGAGGCTTATGAAGTTTTAAGTTGAAATGAGGGCGGGATGTATTGAGCTCCGACTCTGAAAGTCCGAACGTCTGATTAAATTTGAAACGACTCCGTATTCAGCTCCGATACTAATTCTTATTTGTATGTTTTTATATGAAGCTGAATAAATCAGGTCAAATATTTTTATCCCACACATTTTAAACTTATTTAATAGAAAAAAGAAAATAATTAACAATTTTCAAGTGAGGTGATATAGGTCCTTTAATGGTAGAGGTTGCCATATCTAAATCAGTCTCTTTTATAACAAGCCTCGACCCGTCTATTAGATGCCCTGTACCTGGGTCGTAGTTGATATTATCTTATTGTGTTGTTACTGAACTGTTAAGTTGTATTTTGCCAGTCACGTATTGCTAACTTGGTCTATTTTGATGTTAATTAATCCTACCTAAGTCCTGGAATAAGCACTAAGATAAGTCCTGGGATAGACACAGTCCTAACCCAATTAAGTGTACCGACATATTTCCTACAAACACTTAGTTTGGCTGTTCCTCTTTTACGACAGGACAGAATAATGTTTCGAACTGATGTGCTTTGTGGGACGGAAATAGTTAGCGGCTAAAAAGAATAACATAGGTTACTCTCTTTTTAGAATGAAATTTATATTAAAAGAGCTTTTTGTAAACAGCTACAAAAAATATTTACAAATCATGTTACGTTTACCAACAGCAGTTCAATGTAAAGCTCAATAACTTTAATTAGAGACAAAGCTAATTGGCAGGAAATAGCAAAAAAGGTAACGTCATCCGTTATTTTCATTAGTTTTCCTTAGAATATTTCGTAATGAACAACTCAAGATAATCTTTTACTGTCTGGTAGGACTAGGATAAATTGTGATAGATCGTATCCCCGACTTTTCTCTAGATTCGAGGCCAACTCTATTCGTCTTCCAATTTACAACCCCTGGGCACAAATTATCTTTAACGTTCCGATTTATCCTAATAGATAGTCTATAAGATTTAGAAAATTTGTAATTTTGTATATTTTCTTGATTACGGACTTTCTCAACATACGTACTTTAGTAGCATGTATATATTTGATAGCTACATAAGTCAGCAACTAATTAAGGAAGTTTTGCATAGTACGTACTTCATTTTCAGTAAAGCTCTTGTTAGCCTATTCGGACACCTTTTTAAAATTCTGGTAAATAGCTTTTATATAAATTTAGATTTATTTGACATGATACCATCATCCTACTGCCTTTATTCCACTCCAAGTGGGGTTGGCACAGTATGTCATAAACATGTTGTGACATTATTTGGCTACGTACTTAACGACCGGCCGCCTACCTGACTTCAAATTACCTTAGTCGTATTTTACAACACCTTACTTTTATACCAATATTATTTTAGCAAAATAATATTTTTATTATGTTGTAAATTTTGAGGTCACAAGGTACTTTGTTCAAAGTTTGTAAAAAAGTTTTTTTTTATTATATGCCTAACGTATCATTTAACAATTTACAGTAATTTATCTGTGTCAAGATGCGAGCGTCAACATTTTTCTATCTTCTATAAGCAAATGAGATGGGCCCAGAAGGCGTACAATTTGCATTCATACTAAAGTTTCATTGTTTCATGTTCGCTATATACACTTTAAAGCGTTTGCCTGTTCACTGTTTTTAATGAATAACTCTAGAATGGCGTACAAAAAAATGCTAACACGCACACACATCAAAGTTATACATATTGTATAAATATGAATGTCAAATATATGGCTTACGAGAGCGTTTCCAAACTTTTTTAATGGTTTCCGGAAATCAAACTAAGTAAATTTTCATATACACCTACATCACCAAATATATGTTCTGGTAATGATTCTATCCAATAACATTTATCACAACTAAAGTGTTTTTATAGGAACAAATTTTATAATAACCATTAACGTACATGTTTTTTATTTTTATGTCTTCATCGTTTGATAACTGTAAAGAAAAATTCTAAATTGAACTCGTTTCATTTTAATCTATCCATCAAACACTTTCCTTGTAGTTAAATCAGGAGGCGGCAATATTAATTGCCTTTTACAAGATCCTTTCAATAAATTGTCAGCAAAGCCGTGTGATTTTTGAACCGTAATAAAGTTACAGCCTTAAGCTCGTAACGATTCTACTTACATTTAATTGCTTTACCATATTTTTTGTAAATCCTTTATAAGTTACATGATTGTGTATAGTAAATTATTCTTAAAACGAAAAATAACTTATTGTGATCTTATGTTATTTGCATAAAGGATAAATTTAATATTTAAAATATTTTTGGTTTGAATTACAACTACTGTGCAAAGCAAAGTTCCTTCGTTAAATATGGGATCTAATCGGTGATTTACGGGAACCCACTGCTAGCCGCATTATTGAATGCTCCCATTCAATGAAAGAAAAGTCATACAGTTTGACATGTCATTCAATTTATGGCATCCATTCATTCAGTTTTATTAATGGCAATTAAAATCCACCGCTTTGATGGTACGATCGCCTTTCTTATAATAATTGCCATTAAAATCCATCGGGACCTGGTATTATTCTATTCGACGAATTTTATTCTTTTGTATAAAACTATCAAATAAAAAACTATACATAAAATGCGGTTAATACTGTAACGTCTACTAGCTACAAATTTTACACGCAACTTGAAAATACATTTTATATCGCATCAAATATCAAAAGTGTACATGTTTACAGATTCACTTATGTTAAAAACGTTACTTATTCATACTTTGTGTATTTTATATTTATAAGGAATATAACTCATTATGTACAATTTAATAATATAGACTATAATATTTTTTTTATTAATTATTTCAATGACTGAAATTTTAAAAATAGAAAACCTCATCATTTATTCCATTCTCAATTTTTTAATAATTATTAGCGAATTGCCAACACTAAGTATGAATTGAAAATATTGTATTTCCTGAGCGTATACGTAATAAGATTTATATACATATAAAGTTGTCATTCTCAATATCTGATACAAATTTTCCTGCATGACTTTGATTTGGAAGTATTTCATGCTCGTTAATATTTACATAAAAAGGAAATAAGGAAGTCAAACGAACGCCAATCATACAAAAATATTTCTTCCAAAATTTCCTTATTTCGTTTTATCGTTTTTCTTCTTTGTATATATAATTCGTTCTTTTTCTTACAAACTTATTTTTAGGTATACATCCTAATTATTTTGTGTAAAATTAAATGCCCGGCCTAATTTGAATATTTTTGTATAAAGATAAAAGTTGAGCGTCATGACTTTCTATGTTTCTTTCTTTGCCTTAAACTTCATAAATTGCAAATTACGTAGATAACTTTTAAGAGGGAAATATTTTTAGGATAACGAAGTTGTTACCTCGAATTTTGAAGTTTACACAAATTTCTAACATTTTAGAATTTTATAGAATTATTTTTTGACTAAAATCAATGTTTGTTTTTATAAACGACTATAATTATTAGATGCAATTAGATAGATTGTCTCTAGTCATTGGTTGATGACACATGATGATTATATGATATATGTATAAGATGTATGTATATATGATTGATGATTATATTATTAAATTAACCCTATGTTATCATTAAATCGACTGGTATAAATGCATATGACCATTCCCGACGGCAATGTTGTTGCATCTTTTAGGTGAACTGTGAATTAATCAGGTTGGCCAATGGTTAAAATAGGACGATATTTATGAAGACGATTTGATTTCTTTTGATTTGACAAAAGACCAATTATAGATAATTGACAAACGATTTTTTGTCTTAGAAAATAAAAACATTACGTTTAATAACAGAAATAAAAAATGTTTTTTTTTATTATTTGGTGAACAGATTAACGGATTCGATTGCTTTGACAGTGTTTGAAGATCTCAATGTTGTTGAGTCATATAATCACGTCGGACTTATCGAGTACTAAATAACGTCATAGCTTTTATAAATAAATTAGCGAGAACAATTAACAATATTATTTAGACTTATTGCAAGTCTCCCAATCGTTTGTTATTTACTTCTGCCAAATTTAATTGCTTCTACGATTGTGTGGAAAACCAGTTGAACACATATCCAAAGAGTTACATAAACTTAAATCCATTTTACTTAATTTTGACTAAAGCATTCTTCATCTAAGGAGTTGGATTTGATTTTTGCGTTTTGTTTAAAATACCACACCGTATCCCCAAATACAAGTATTTTCAAATAAATGAAATTCTACTCTCCAATAAAAAGAAAATGGCGTTGAGTTTCACATTTTGTAGTCGCAGTGAAATACGTTTGTCGGAATCGCATGTTGCATCTTTTTGTTACAATGCAGTCAACTATATTTTATGTAGAATAGTAAGTGGAAAAAATTTGGAATATGTTATTTCACTGCGAACAATCGCGCAAATTATGATATACAAATGGTGAAATTGTCTGTAAATCTAATATAAAAATGAATGTGAATCTGTATTTTCTTTATAGACTCCGAAACGTCTGGACAGATTTTAATGAGATTTTTAGAATCTTTAGAGAATCAGACAATCTTTAGAATAATTCTGCGAATGATTTGGTGGAGCATTTTTTAAACTGCTGACTTATGTTTCGAGAAGATTCGAAACCAGACTGAGCTACAGCAACGAGTGGCCGAACAACTACTACTATATAAAGAATCATAATTAGAGCTTTCTTGTAGTCGTTTCACGCATGTTCAATTAGTCTGGTTCTAAGAAAGTTATTGCAAAGTCAATCTCATTGTCCATGATTGAATATTTATTTACTTAATCTGTATTCTATATTCGACATTTTTTTTCTTATATCTGCTAACTTGTAATCCAGTAATTAAATACAATTATAGTGAGATATAAGGATTTATGAGAGTTCATCAAGGATTTTGTAAGACGAGAGTTCTAAACTCTCTATTAAATTTGCAAAAAAAGATTACGTATTCAAATTTACTCAATACTAGTTTATTATCTTGAAGCAAATAAAGAAATCCCTAGGGACAGGACCACTTGAGTTCCGCCAATTTTGTCTTAAAAAGGGCTTTGAAATTCTTGAATTGTATTTTCGTCTTTTTCCTAGATGTAAACATTGTAAAGAATGTCAAACGTTATTTCATCTTGGTTTGACGAATTTACTTAGCAGATCTTAGTTATAAAAGTTTTCTCTGTAACGGAATTGGAAATATAATTGTTTAAAAGCGTAAGTGAAATTCCTGACATCTCTAAGAACTGTATATTGTTATTGCTATAAATATAATTCATGAAAGTGTAAGCAAGAATCTAATGTATTCTTTATTTATTATGATGACCTTAAGACCTTAGGAGTAGGCATTTGTCGATTTTCATGTAATAGCGATTTATTAATAATTCATTTTTCATAATAGTCGAAGTTTTTTTTTTGTACAAAATGACTACCTAATCTAATAAAATATATTTTTTTTAATAAAATGTTAATAAAATCTTAAAAAATCAAAAATTGAAAAGTAAAGTCTAAAATATGTGATAAAAAGTATAACTCATTTATTTCATAGTGCTTCGATATTTGCTGCAAGCAACTTTCCATTGGGACACCGGTATTGAGTTTTAGTTGAAATCTGCATAGTTTGGGATTACTATATTTGATGTTTGCCGCTGCGAGCTCTATTTTAGCATCAAAATCTAATAATTCCGGGTTGTGAAAGCACTAAGTCTCCTTCACAAACAAAATAATAATTCAGATTCAGCAATCAGATTTTACACAGGTATAGTCCCATCTTACAGTCGCATTACGAATGAATCATTAGCATATTGAAAGGATAAATACTTGTTTGGATAAAGGCTACTACTAGCTTAAGCTTTCTACCCAAGAATGGAATCGGTTGGATATAAATAAAATGTAAAAGCAGGAAACTACCTTTGGAAGGAATCATTATATGTAGAAATTGGAGGCATCTAGGATCCATCTAGGATTACACACAGTTCTAAAAGATACAGTGGATATATTGCTCACTTATATCTACACAGCCATGTCCCTTAATGTTTAATCGACATTTACTACAGGAATGTTAAAACCTATCGATCAAATTATTGGTCTAAAATAAAATTACCAGAAACTAAGAGTCCATAAAAGAAAAAGTAACTCAGCGTGTTACGAAGTCAAAGTGCCAATGAGTGGATCACAAACTACGTCAAACCGATGAAGACGATGATGATGATGAAAGATCAGGTCTCAAGGTGTTAAAGTGGCTTCCCCATAATTTAGCTTGTCTTTTGACTTGGTTGGAATCTATTTCCTGATGATTCGTCAGTTATGGGGCGAAACGGTTGTGATTATCTTACTGTTTCGTTGCAATATTGTGGTGGGAGTTGAATGTGGGAGAGGTAGTGTGAATACGAATCCTCCATATATGTATGTTTGGATAAGGAACTCTACATTTACCATAAAGCCCGACTCATTACATATTTTATACTTGTTAAATTGACTCTTTGTTTTTTAAGTGTAATATGGTACTCGTACATGCCGGTAACAAATAGACGAGTTTCTCGGTGAGTTACCGCAAGCCATTTAAAGAATTATTGTTCGCTATTCACTAAAAGAAAATTTGTAGATTTTGACATGTCTACGATTCAATTTATGGCTCTCATTCATTCACTTTTATAAATGGCAATTAGACTTGAACGAGCACTAACGTTCTCTTTTCTTAGAAAATTGCTCGATTCTTTTGATTTTGATCTAGATCGGTCTATTTGTCATATATTGCTGTAAGACTCTTGTAATGTAAAATGTCCGTTATAAATCGTTATTTATAGTAGTGATATATTTTTCGATAGTTATTCCGAACGGTGAAACTCTTGCTAGATTTTAGTTGTAGCTAATTAGGAAAATACTATTCTATAGAACCGGCTATACTCACGTCTTATTCTATCGGGTTAGCCCGACTAGTTTCGAACCCAATTTCGATAGAATAAGACGTGAGTATAGCTGGTTCTATACAATAACTATGAATACTACTCACGATAGTTTAAATTTTAAAAATACTATTCTGTAACATTTTTGTCATTTTCTAAAAATTTACAAATTAAAAAATATACTGCTTGAGTAAATGCAAGATATGTTTTTACTATAATGTTAAAGTTTCAGTATAAAACTATAAAATTTATATCTCTGCCGTATTGTATCATATCAACCAAACTATAATATGTTGGACACAAAATTAATTTATGGAGAGATTTTGAGCCGAAACTAATTCATTATAACAACCTATATACCTATAGCGATAAGGCCGCCCATTGTATGTCTTAACCATGTATATAAAAATGTTTTATGTTTTATATGGATTATGGTGTACAATAAAGTATAATATATTTCTATTCTATTCTATTCTATATATATCATAACTAATAGTACTATTACACTCGCTATCACATCTACTAGCATTGACTTAACTGACATTAATCGCATGCTCTATAGTGGCGTTTATTAAAGACGAGAGAGATATAACAAAAGAGACCATCAACAGCCATTAGCCTGGTCATTAAGCTGTCTAGGCCCAAGAGTACACTCATTCAATACAAAACGTACGCCAGCAAGGTCTCTCGATCGATATATATACTCGTGATTATCAACACATCAATCGACTCATATCAAGAGTATTATTTGTTTAATCATCTATGTGCAATTAACTAGTTATATTGGTTACGGCCCAAATGGTAAGCGCCTATACTAAAGTCGTATCGGGTTTCTCCTATTATATCGTCGTGATGTGAACGCTCCGCGAAAATAGGTTATTTCTCCAGAGAGATTCGAAATTATTCGTGCAAATTCTATACTTACGGCATGAGGACAAAAAAATACCTCACGATATTATAATGTTTTTTTCTTAAAATAAATAATGATATATATAAACGGATACAACATCTACCTAGTTTTTTAAGCAATAGATTTAGTAATTTACTAAATTTAGACAACGGATACAATTAAAAGATCCACATATACAACAACACATCATGCAACTAAAACGCCTTTAATTATGTCATCATCCTCCTGCCCTTATCCCACTCTAAGTGGGGTCGGCACAACATGTTATAAACATTTCTTTCAGACCGGCCACCTGCCCGCCGTCAACATACCTTTGTCGACTTTTACGACACCTCGGTAAGAAATTAGGGTGGTCTATTCTACTCACATACCACACGGCGAGTAAAATAAAAAGTAAAAGTGAAATGAAAACACTTTCAAATATTTATGCGTCTTTATAGTTTTATTATACATTGTGTTTATATTTATATTGTTTTTATTTTGTGTTTTTTATTGACTGTTATTTATATCGGAATAATTTTGAAATCATATTTTATATTAATAGGCACTATAACTAAACAATTCTTCTACTGTACTCTTTAAAGACGTTTTGAAATAAGTAATGACTATTCAAATTAATATTGAAATATTTACCAGTGTTTAAAATAAATTACTAGAGTGCTTTGTTCTCGCTAAGCTTATATAAGCTAATTAGGCCTTAGAGCAATGCTCTGGTTCATTACAGCATATTATACAGAGGCGTATTCGCGATTAGCCGAGTACGCAATGAGAATACTGTGCCCAAGACTTAACGAATTGCGTAGCCTTTATTATGTTAACTTTATTGCATATATTACGAATCCTGTTGCTTCGTGATATGCGACACTCATTAGTTTAAGTAAATTCAACTTTACTTGAATTGTAATATATATACATAAACTCAATTAGAGCTTTTTTACTGAGTATGCTCGTTTGTTTGTATGTATGTAGTCTAAAAGTAATAATAAAATTATTTTGCTATAATCCGCGATGAAATTATAGCAAAATAATTTTATTATTACTTTTGTATTATGGATCTCCGCAAAGTAACGCCTAAACCATAAATTATGTATGTAGTCTCTTTAATGCACACATAGAAATATTTAAGCTAATACAAAAATGACAAAAAAAAACAAATATAATTAATGTTCCATGGCTCTCTTATTCCGGAATCGAAAGTAATGAACATAATTGTTAAATTTAGAAATAAGTTAACATTAAGTAAAATCAAATAATGAAATGAACTGGAATATTAAAAAATAATGGTAAAGTACTGATACATATTAAATGTAATGATATGATAACAATGATATCTTTATTACAAATGACAAATTAAATCATTGCAAAATAACTATATATAATATAAATAAAATAATATATAAAATAATAATATATAATATGATAACAATTAGGTACAAAAAAATACTTTTGTAGTATAAAATTCGGCATTTACACTATCGAATTTATTTTGATGATATGATATATGTATTATATTTTACCTTCACATATTTTACAATTAGAATTATGCACGTCTTTGTCAAAAACTTACCCACTGTTGTATGTACTGAAACGCGTCAACAAACTATGTATTTAGGTCGTATTAGGTCAAATATAAAGCTAGAATACACTATTATTCCTTACAAACATTAACCATTAAATAGTTTAGTGAATGACATACCCCACCTACATGATTTCTCGCCAAGGCAAGGAATTTCTTCGCTTTCTGAAATTTGGAGTTATTAATAATTATGAAATTACATCTACTGATTGTGATAAATATACAATGTATACAATTATATCAACTGTCATTACAAAACATACATGATAGGAAATAATCTTAACCTCGTCGTCTAGCTGGTTACTATCCTCTATATCTAAATCAGCCTTCGATTAAATTACTCGTACATCCATGCTAAATTATTTTGCTTTTGGATAGCAATATTGGCAAATCAAGAATATTTAAGTATTCTTGTGGCTAACAAATTGTTAATCCTTTAATATTCGCGTGTAAAATTAAAAGAGGCGAACGTGAATAAATAAATAAATAAATAAGGAAATAAGTATATGGAACACTTACACACACGGTCGTCCGTCCCCAAAGTAAGCAACTTAATACTTGTTTTATGGTAGACAGACAACTGGTGAATATATACTTATATAATTTTAACCGCGGGGCTGAAGGCAGGGTCACTACCAACTGCGCCAACGAGCCTGCATATTACATTATAAACAATGATATTCCTTCATATCGCCAATTATAAATTAGGTTTACGTAATATGTACTTGACGTGCTAGATGTAAAATTTACTGAATGCATAAAGGCCCCAATTTTGTCTGATTGTGCACTGAAAAATTTTAAATTCCCTTCACTGCACAGGAGACTAATAAAAGAAATAGCGGGCTTGCCGTAACGTAATTGAAAATCTTTTATATTTTAACTTGCATTTAGCAGACGCAATCCTGCACAGAAAGCGTATAAAGTTTACGAAAAATTTCGACTCTGTAAGCTATTTAAAGATTTCAGTATTCCATATTAAGAGTATTATGGAGTGTTATATACATATTATAGAGTTGCTGAACTAGAGTACATTAATTCCCAGTAATAACGCTACACGTTACAGTTAGTGGTACTTGGTTGGCGACCGAGGTAGATATTAAGGCTCACGGAGAAGATTATCTCTCGTTATAAAGTACTGTAAAAATAATTCATTATTTTAAAGATTTGTTATCTTTAAAAGACCACCAATTAGACCTAAGACTTACCACGGTGCTTCAATACCGTTTGATAGCTTACACATATCCCCAGAAATCTCGATATATGTGTCGACAGATTCTCGATAGATATTCAGGTTTCGCACGATGTTTTCCTTCAACGAAAAGCGTGTGACATTATTGCAATTATAATTTAGACACAAAAGTTTTATTAAAAAAACTCATACCCGAGGTTTGAAGTTGTGACCCACTCGAAAGAGTGACAATGTCTCACCGCTGGCCTAACACAGTACTTTTCGTATAACAAATTCACTTATTTTATCCAGAAGATAAAACCTTGAATGTCCAAAAATATATTCTCTATGAAATTATCGTTGGGACGAAAATACAGTACAGGGTAATAGCGGGGTTCGGTAATCACGGTCTATATTAGTTCCCTTTCTAGCTTGCACGGTCTTTATCTACAATCCCTGGTCATTGCAAGTAATCGTATCCCAATTACGATAGTGGGAGATAAACGGAAAATGGACCATACATGAAACTAAGTATCTGGATTAAGGTTTACCTTGTTAAGTCAAATTTAAAATATTATATTTATATATTGTTATATATAAATATAATACGACTGGCCTGTTGGCGCAATGGGTAGTGACCCTGCCTTCAGCTCCGCGGGTCGCGGGTTCGATTCCCGCCGAGGGCCAACATTTTCTATAAATTAATTTGTTGGTCTTTGAGCCTGGGTGTATATTGGTATTTAAGTATGTATTTAAAAAATATATAAGTATATATTCACCAGTTGTCTGTCACCCATAACACAAGTATTAAGTTACTTACTTTGGGGACGTACGACCGTATACAGTCACATAACATAATATGTACATTACACTGCAAAAATCAGTTGTTCTCGACACTTGATTCATTGTGCGACGATTTATGAATTCCTCACTGCCACTACATGCCCAAATTTTTAAGTCCAACTTGAAAGTTAAAATAATAATGAGTATAAATCATTAAATATACTATATTTTACGAAAATTAAAATTGGTATATACATAATTACTGTTTTAAATACAAAATTATTGTTAGTAGAGTAGTGTGAGTCTATGGCACAAAATATGAAATAAGAAGCAAATCAACACAGACAAAAAAATGTGTGTGAATTTCCAATACTGCCACTCAATCTTGTAAGTGCTTAGGGCTAGAGAAATTGCTACAATATTTCTCACTCACGTTTGTGAGTTGAAGCGTGAACTTTTAGTGTTACTGCGCGATATATATATTTGAACCTCATTTTAGATTTACTACACTTAGTAATAATTGCACTATTTCCCGCTGCGAATTCGTAACCCATATTTGTTTTTATGGATGAAATCTCTGAACGAAATTTATTGTTGTATTAGAGAAATGCATGGAATCAGAGTAAACAATAAATGCAACACAGACAAAGAAAAAACTATAAACAATATTAATAAATAGAATACTAATATTATGACTAATTATATGAAAATAAAGTTAATTAAACTCAAGCTTTTAGTTGCAACTTCATCTGTGGGGATTTCAATACTGACATATAAAATAGTATATGTTACTTATCTGCTCCTTAACTGTCTCTGTATGATATAACATTCAACTTTATTAAAGTTTTTTTTTAGCTTTTTTTGTTTTTATTTTTTTTAAGCCGTGCGGTGTCCGGCTGAATAGAATAGTACCATCCTCATTTCTTACCGAGGTGTCGTAAAAGGTGACTAAGGTAAGTCGACCCGCCGTGTGGTATCCGGCTGTGTAGAATAGACCAATCTAATTTCTTACCGAGGTGTCGTAAAAGGCGACTAAGGTAAGTTGACCCACCGTGTGGTATCCGGTTAGACTCCGGAATAGACCACAATCTTTCTTACCGAGATGTCGTAAAATACGACAGAGGTAAGTTGACGTCAGGCAGGTGACGTAAAAACACAGCCAAATCATGTAACAGCATGTTTATAACATGTTGTGCCGATCCCACTTAGAGTGGGATAAGGGTAGGAAGATGAAGATGATTTATTTATTTATTTTTACAATATATTTTAATTTGATGTATTGAAGTTTGTTTTTCATTGCAGCTTCGCGTATTCGATATGAGATCACGAGCGGGAACATAGGCGGTGCGTTTGCTGTTAAGAACATGACTGGCGCCATCTACGTGGCGGGCGCGCTCGACTATGAAACTAGAAAGCGAGTAAGTTGCCGCATTTTCTGACTAAGATTTAAGGCGCTAAGGGTGAATGCAGATCTTGGTGACATAGTTACGTAAGAGACTCGACTATTCTTTCAAAAGAATGTCACTGCACAATTGTACAAAAAAAAGAAAAGAAAATATACTATACTTTAACGAAACATAAGGAGGTCATAATATTTTGATAATAATAGTAACAAAAAAATATTTTACACAGTAGAACTCATTGTTTCTTTATCTAACGACGACTCTATTTATTTTCCAAGATTGACAAAAATATAGCAAATATTTACGATATTTTTTTTAATTAAACTTTTTGGATAACAAATATAATATTAAATGCTTCGCGATAATCTTATGCTAGTAATTAGGAGAAATTGATAAATATACTAAGGCGAATGGAGAAATTTGCCATATAACACACCGAAGGGTTAAGTTACAACATAAAAGTTACCGCACACTCTCGGACATCTCAACCCTCTAAAAGTTAACTCGTATATATTAGTATTCATTCACCTTTAGCTTTAAGTGTCATGAAACATATGAACGCTTTTCATTCAATTACCCAATAAAATATTGGTGCTTCGCATAATGGTCTCGATTTTCTATTAATTGTATTTATATTTACATATAGAAAACCAATAACTTTACAATTTAAAGTTATTAATAGCAACAAATAGAATAGTTATCGAAACTTTGGGGATTAATTAATTTTTGATAAATTTTACATACATGTATGTAAAATCAATTTATTCTGATTATATTACAATCGGATAATATCAATACAAATTTAAATTGCTATTTTTGCTCAATTTTATTAAACATGATGTGAACTACTTTAGTCAATTGGTAGAACTACATTTATTATATAACATATTTTGAAACTATAGTAGTTTCAAAATAAATTATAATCGATAAAAATAATCCTTTTTAACTACCAATCGCCCGGTCGTAAGAACATGACCGAATATAAAACAACCATGTACCTTTCATCGAGAGTGAATTTCTTTCTCTTATTATTAAACTGTTGCACGTTCACTATTGGACTAAGGACCCTTGAAAGGGCTTTCCATGTTGATCCTCTGCTACTGTGAACCATTTTAAGGGGTAAACCACCTAAAAGGAGTTCTACCAACGATGCATTTCGGGCGCGGCGTCGCCCTTCCGTTATCTTAGGACCTACCGACGTACTGTGTTGCCCACCGAAAGATACCTCAGGTTCGCGATATAACGAACTATATCCGTAAATTTGTATATTTTACGGATATTGTTAATGTAACCAAAATAATTTGCGTACTATTAAGTTAGTTTAATGTCAGGAAACTAATAATTACCAAATAATATTCTCACCATCTTATTGTTATTCACCACATTATAGCAAATAAAGATTATTATATCTTCCCACTTCTGATATTATTATTCACTCCTTAAAACTATTTCGCTTAAATGAATAGCAAAATAAAATCTTAAAAAAATAAAACTATTGCTTTTAATTAAACGGAATAATGTGCAGGTATATAGATTTTTTATATATTTATAGATTTCAAGTTTAAAAACGTGTGAAATATTAAAGTATTAATCAATTTTGGGTGATAGTGTATAATTTTGGTAGTTTAAAGGAAATAAAGCTGGAATTTCATACACTTTCTTCGCAAATGTACACAATTGTAGGCGTACGTTAACGCTGAACCACTGTGTAAAATAGGCGCAATTTATAGATAGGCATGCGAGTGGGGCAGTAAATCAAAGCTTTTACACAGCAAAGGCTTGTGTCATGATACTTTGGCCGGACCCAGTACCATTATTTCGACGTAATGGACCAAGGGCACAGGTCAGCTTTCATAAATGACTTTCGTGATAGCCATGCCGTTGGCACTAGTGCAAATGCGTATTTTGCGAACCCTAAGATGTTTTATTTCACAAATAGATATAATGTAAACGATATGAAGCAACAAAGTACATTTACAGCAATTTTTTTAGTAACAATGTAACTGTTACAATAAATCTGTTCAGTTATCAAACCTCGAATATATTTTTTTCAAATTCATATATAATTATAGGCAATACGTTTTCCTGCTAAAACGCATAAACCATTAATATTACTGCTACACAATATATCAGAAAAACATAAGGAAGCATTAAGATCGTAATATTTCATAGGCTTAAATTCTAAAAGTACAATTTTAGGCATATGCAAAATATGCCAAAATATTTCACATAACTTCTTTAGTCCTTTTTAAATAGAGTTAGAACTCTTTGTTTTTTCTCAAGGAATTTTCATCGAACTTTCATGAAATAAATAATTTAATCTTCAATATCCACTTAAGCAAGACGGCGTAGAAACTACGAAGGCCGGAGCGCTATTAAATTGCAGATCCTCGAGAAGCCTAAATGGATGGATGTAAACCGTTTATTTTACAAATTCCTTTTTGCTTTCATCTGTTTCAAACTGATTTAAATATAAGATAAACATTTCAAAATAAACTAGGTAATAAAAACGAGTTCTATATAAAATTACATGGATGATAAAGATGTTGATAAACTACAACTTTATTATTTGTATGTACGGTAATTTTCTTAATTCATTACATGAATTATTCTATTTTTTCATACAAAATTGCGATATACTAAACTCACGCTTCTCGTAAACGAGTCGTAATGAAAGGAAACGCGTTTTCATTGTGTAATTTTTCATTTGAATGTAATTACAAAGAAACATGATTACTTTTCTTTAAAAATACATTATGAACACTTTCTAGAAATTCTATTTGCGATTTCAAATCTCGTAATTCCACTGTCATGGAATAATACGATTTATGATTATGATAGGATGATATGACGTTCAGAAATTCAAACGAAAATTAATATTAAATGTTGTTACCATGTAATATACGAGTACATTGGTTTAACAAAAATTTGTAAATTATTCGATAAGGTAATATCGCAATCCCTTTGAATTAAAATTACATAATATCTAAATGGAAATTACGCTACTTAGCCTCCATAATATGCGCGGAATGACTTCTGAAACAAACATCTTCCTCCCTGGCGAGGAAATAGCCGGGTGACATGGACAGATGACGCCAATAAGTTGCCCGGGTCGCAACCACAAATACCGCCTCCGTATTGTTAAAAGCTAGTAACACTGCCCTAAGATTTTATAGTACTGGTATATTTCACGCTAAATGATTCATTATTGAATAATGTATTACTTATTTACAGTGTCTTTAAAACCGTATTAACTAGTATTTAACTATAACATGTCATCCAAAAACTTTATTTTTCGACCGTAGAATTCAAAATTAAATAGATAAGACGTTTAAAAGAAAAATTAGAAATTTTTAAGTTAAATTATACAAAGTTCTAAAATTTTGAGGCAGATAAATTTGTCTTTACAAGAAAACTTTAGAAAATAGTTTGAAGTTAACAATTTTTTTTCTCAACTTGTATCGCACGGAAACAGTACGAGTTGAAGTTGGCTGCCTCGGACAATCTTAAGGAAAACTACACTACCGTGGTTATTCACGTAAAAGACGTGAACGACAATCCCCCTGTGTTCGAGAGGCCCACGTATAGAACTCAAATCACCGAGGAAGACGACCGCAATCTTCCCAAGCGAGTGCTACAGGTCCGATTCAGGCGATAAAAGAGCCTCATTTCATTCTTTATTGTTTCCTCATTCACAGCTATAAGCTTTAAGCTTCAAAATTCGCATGGGGTGACTTTTTTCAATCTCTACATTGCAGTTTTATAGTTTTTTGTTGTTGTAAATGTTGCATGGCATGGGTTTTTGTGCCGTTGTTTTGTAGTGTTTTTAATGCTAGTTGTTGTGAGTTTTGTTCGTTTTGGTTTTGGTTGATTCCTTTTTTTGTTAGGCACTGCTGTTTAATATCAATCATTGTATTATTGTAGTAGTAGCATCTTTATTTTTTTGTTCAAGTCTTATGTTACGTACATCAAAACAGTTTTTTTGCGTTTTAGGTAAAGTTTTTTACACACATTTAGACTCGAAGTCATAGTGTCCATTAATAATATAAAAAGCTATAACGGTCTAGAACAGATTTCCATTTATTTGTTTATTCAGTCCTTTTGGTACTTTAAAACGTCGATATTGACTAAATAACGTAAAACTTATTGTATCGGAAAATATGTTACTCGTGTGGTTGATCGAGCTAAATTCGTTGAATCCACGAATATAAAATTGTGACGGCAATATCTTATCGGCCGTAAAAAATGGAACATTGCACAGTTACCTGTATAATATCAAACATGTATGGCTGTCTTGAATATGACGTATATTTTAGACATCATTTCGATAAATAACGCAAACCTTTTTAGATTTTAAATCACTTGTCTATGATAATAATGAAATTAATTGGATATAAGTTTCAGCATTATGTTATTTGAAATTTTTGTAAAAAATTTATAGAAATTTGTTTCATGATTGCTGTCGAAGACGAAAAATTTTTTAAATTAATATATTATTATAGTTCGTAATGAAATAAATTTATTATAGAAACATCCATGTAATTATATTAACGTAATTGCAATAAATATAAATAATATAAATATATGTGACACTTACACACACGGTCGTCCGTCCCCAAAGTAAGTAACTTAATACTTGTGTTATGGGTGACTGAAAACTGGTAAATATATACTTATATATTTTTAAATACATACTTAAATACAAATATACACCCAGGCTTAAAGACCAACAAATTCATTTATAGAATATGTTGGCCCTCGGCGGGAATCGAATGGAATAGAGTTCGTTTTTTATGTGTGTTTTTATTATTTACTGTAATTTATTTTAGAAGGTATAATAGCACCCTGCGGCTGTTGCACTTACGTTGTTTTTAATTTTAATAATTAATAAAATTAAAAATAAGTTATATTTGTGAGTGCAGCAATCGCATTGCATGAGCATGAGCTAATGCCTGCGTGTACGCAGTACGAGTTGACGCTGGTTGCCTCAGACGGGCGCAATGAAAATTCAACGCGCGTCGTGGTTCACGTACTCGATATCAACGACCTCCCGCCCCGATTCACCCGCAGCGCCTACGTCACACAGGCGCTCGAGGAAACCGGCCCCTACCCTCATTTCCTTATACAGGTTTTGTTTTTGTTTTTTTTCTGTTCTTTTATTTTTCAATTTCTCCTTTAATTCATATTATTTTCTGACATACCTTAATCTATATTACAGTCAACATATCTCGTATATTCTGCATGCACATTACGAATTCGATTATATGTTTATTACATCCTTTAACCATTCCATCAACCATTTTGTTTCAATGTAATATATGAAGTAAAATGAAATATTTTCGCGAAATCTTGACTTATCAGGTACGTAAATAATATTTGTATTATGGTTTTAGATTGTATTGTAGTTTAGAACTTTGAAAATATTTTACCTTTCCCATTAAATTGATTGCCCGCTTAATTGTTTAGTTAATTAATAGATATTGATGTAGGGTAACTAATATCTATAATATAAATATTTTTGATTTATTGAACTTGGCCTTTGTTCGTCATGTTACACTTATTTAGTTAATCGTTTCTGTTAATAGTTTGTTAAAAAAGAGACAAAGTATCGCGTTATCCCAAATTATCCCACTAATGGTTTCCATAACTCATGTTCGCATTTTTGGTTTTACAAGCGTATATAAAATTCCAATATGCTATGGCGACTAGATAAATTTGAATAAATTGAGTCTTTGTTGATAGTCAACTTTTCGTTCACAAGAGGTTCATTATAACGTTAAAAAATTGATTGTCTCTGTGATAAAATAGGTTTTTACATAATTGAGCGAGATTTATAAATGATCCAAGCAATTACGCAAAAGTCAACCCTCATCATTCCTTAGTCTTACATCTGACCATGCAAAATTTGGTCCTCTATTTTTTTGTATTTAATAATCTATATTAAGTCAGTCTTTTTAGGATGCCGTATGGTATGAGTAGTATAGACCACCTTCATTTCTTACCGAGGTATCGTCAAAGGCGACTAAGGTAAGTTGACCCACCGTGTGGTATCCGGTTGAGTAGAATAGATCCTCTTTCTTACCGAGGTGTTGTAAAATACGACTGAGGTAAGTTGACGTCAGGCAGGCGGCCGGTCGTAAAATATGTAGCCAAATCATGTGACAACATTTTTATAATATGTTGTGCCGACCCCACTTAAGGTCGGAAAAGGACAGGATTATGACTATGATGATGTCAGTTTTTGAGAATAAATAGGTATGTGTGTAGCTGGTTATTAACATGTGTTTCGTTCAAGACAATATTTTTAAAGGTTACAATAAAATATAACCTTTATTTGAACATTTAACTAAAATGTCTCTAATTTTTTAAATGTGGTTCTGGAACTTTTTGTTGAACGTTAAAAAGTTACGACGCTGCTGCTAGCTTCAAACAGCCGTTGACATCCGCCGCACCTTGTGCTGTTGCAAACAATTTGTGCAGACGTTACTTAACTTCCGTGTCAGCATCCCTCTTATAAAATTGTACTTAATTTTCATTCAACATTTTTAATGTTTTGCATTTCAAGTTGCATAAGCAAAGATTTTCTCTTACGTACTTGTATTTTCATTCTTAATTAGACCGACTTAGTATTTTATGTTGGAGTAACTAATAAAAACAGTTTTCAATTTTACAAGGCTATTTTATGCTTTTTTTTTGCTTAGTCTACCGTACAAAAGTAAATAGATAGAAATAATTCTTTTAATACTTTTGTACTATAAAATTCTGCGAAGTAACACTACTTACTTGAACGCAGAAAATTCCGTAGTTAAATAAGGGCCAAGTTTTTTTAATAACTATTTACATCATAGCTTCAGATATTAACATTATATATACGTCTATCAATATTTATTTTTATACTAAACAATATACAGATAGGTATAGATTTTATACTAAAAGATTAAAATTAGTAAAGATACTAATTTACAACTACAACTATTACTATTATTTTATTTTTGTTTCTTACTATTATATGCATTTAATTTTTATTTTGATTAATTATATTTAATATATACTTTTTTTTTTTCAATTTAAGACTTGGCTGGAAGAGATTCCGGAATAAGCACGCCATTGCACATTATGTTGTTTATTTGTCATTTTTATAGTAATTTAAATTTCTGCAATAAAAAGATAACAAACAATACAAAATTACAACAATATTTGTCACTTTTTGGTACTTCATATGTACAAACATAAAATAATAAATTTTAATGTTCTAATTTTGTAATTAAATGTGTTTAAACAGGTTACTGCTACCGATGGTGATAAAGATAGACAACAGAATATAGTGTATTTCCTAACTGGTCAAGGAATTGATCCTGATAATCCTTCAAATAGCAAATTTGATATCAATCGAACAACAGGGGAGATATTTGTTTTAAAAGTAAGTTATAGTTCAGAATTCAATAACTTAAATCAAAAATCAATTATTTTGTTAAATTAACCCAATTGTTAGGGTAATATTAATTAAACTTATTTTTATATAATATAATATATCTATTATTAATTCTTGCTTCGTTGTTTTTTTTTTCATAATTTATCAAATATTTTTATTTTTAGCCATTAGATCGTGATCAACCCAATGGACGACCACAATGGAGATTTACCGTATTTGCTCAAGACGAAGGAGGCGAAGGACTCGTAGGTTACGCTGATGTGCAAGTGAATCTAAAAGATATTAACGATAATTCTCCGATTTTTCCACAAGGCGTTTATTTTGGCAATGTAACTGAAAATGGAACAGCAGGTATGGTAGTTATGACTATGACTGCAATAGATTATGATGATCCTGCTGAAAGTAATAATGCAAAACTTTGGTATTCTATTGAGAAAAATGTAATAGAAGAAGAAACAGGGTCGCCAATTTTTGAAATCGAACCAGAAACTGGTGTTATTAAAACTGCAGTCTGTTGCTTAGATAGAGAACGAACTCCAGATTATTCAATACAAATAGTAGCTTCTGATGGTGGTGGGCTAAAAGGAACAGGAACAGCATCTATTAGAGTAAAGGATATAAACGATATGCCACCTCAGTTTACAAAAGATGAGTGGTTTACAGAAGTTGACGAAACGGATGGAACAAATTTACCTGAAATGCCCATACTTACGGTAACTGTTCATGACGAGGATGAAACCAATAAATTTCAGTATAAAGTTATTGAAAATAGTGGATATGGAGCAGATAAATTTACTATGGTTAGAAACAATGACGGCACCGGTTCACTAAAAATTGTTCAACCACTAGACTATGAGGACCAGTTGCAAAGCAATGGATTTAGATTTAGGATACAAGTTAATGACAAAGGCGAAGATAATGATAATGACAAATATCACGTAGCCTATTCGTGGGTAGTAGTTAAACTTAGAGATATAAATGACAATAAACCACAGTTTGAACGGGCGAACATCGAGGTATCGGTCTACGAAAATGCGGAGGTTGGTAAAAGCCTCGAAACATTCAAAGCAACTGACCCTGATCAAGGTGGTAAAAGTAAAGTTTCATATGCCATTGATAGGTCATCAGACAGAAAACGTCAATTTTCTATAAATCAAGAAGGAACTGTGAGTATTCAGAGATCTTTAGACAGAGAAGATACTCCAAGACATCAAGTAAAAATTTTAGCTATTGACGACGGCGTGCCACCCAGAACGGCAACTGCGACCCTAACTGTTATAGTACAAGACATTAATGACAATGCTCCTACATTTTTAAAGGATTACAGACCTGTTTTAACCGAACATATAACTCCAAAAAAAGTAGCTGAAATATTAGCCACTGATGATGATGATAGATCGAAAAGTAATGGTCCCCCATTCCAGTTTAGACTTGACCCTGGTGCTGATGACATAATAAGAGCTTCATTTAAAGTGGAACAAGATCAAAAGGGTGCTAACGGTGATGGCATGGCAATCGTTTCATCTCTTCGATCATTTGATAGAGAACAACAAAAGGAGTATCTTATACCTATAATCATTAAAGATCATGGTAATCCAGCTATGACTGGAACAAGTACTTTAACGGTAGTAATTGGTGATGTTAATGATAATAAAATGCAGCCTGGATCTAAGGAAATTCTTGTGTACAATTATCAAGGCCAAGCACCAGACACGGAAATTGGAAGAGTTTATGTCTACGATCTAGATGATTGGGATTTACCCGATAAGAAATTTTTCTGGGAAACAACCGAACATCCAAATTTCACACTTAATGAAGAAACCGGAATGATTCAAATGAAACATAAAACGAGAGAAGGTCGATATCACTTAAAGTTCAAGGTTTACGATAGAAAACATACGCAGACGGATGTACCAGCTAATGTTACAGTATATGTTAAAGAAATATCACATGATGCTATAATAAATTCTGGTTCTATACGTATATCTGGCATATCAGATGAAGATTTTATTCGAGTGTGGAATTATAAAACACTCAGTGTATCACGCAGTAAACTAGATATTTTTAAAGATAAACTCGCAGATCTACTTAACACTGAAAGAGAAAATATTGATATATTTAGTGTTCAACTGAGAAAGAAACACCCGCCTGTAACAGATATACGTTTTTCAGCCCATGGTGCTCACTACTATAAACCAATTCGATTAAATGGTATCGTCCTCATGCATAGAGAAGAAATCGAAAGAGCGGTTGGAATTAATATTACGATGGTAGGAATTGACGAGTGTCTTTATGAAAATCAAATGTGTGAAGGATCTTGCACTAACGTATTAGATATAAGTAATTTACCATATATGGTTAATTCAAATAAAACAGCCCTTGTCGGTGTGAGAGTCGATGTTATTGCCGAATGCACTTGCGGTGCTAGAAACTTTACGCAAACCGAAACTTGTCGCAACTCTCCTTGTTATAATGGTGGGAGATGCATAGAAAGCAAATATGGTCTTACATGTTCATGTCCTCCGGGATATACAGGACCACGTTGTCAGCAAACTTCAAGAAGTTTTAAAGGTACTGGATGGGCCTGGTATCCATCTTTGGAAATGTGTGATAGTTCTCACTTAAGTTTTGAATTTATAACAAGAAAATCAGAAGGAGTTTTACTTTACAATGGACCAATTGTTCCACCTGAACCAGAGGAAATAGTCGTTTCAGATTTTATTTCGATAGAGCTGGAGAGGGGCAACCCCAGACTACTAATAGATTTTGGTTCCGGTACTCTGGAACTTAGAGTAAAAACGAAGAAATCCTTAGATGACGGTGAATGGCATCGATTAGACATATTTTGGAACACTGAAAGTGTTAGAATGATAGTGGATTTCTGTAAATCTGCAGATATTCAAGAAATGGAAGATGGTACACCACCTGAATTTGACGACTCAACATGTCAAGCTACAGGAACAATTCCACCATTCAACGAATATTTAAATGTTAATGCCCCGTTACAAATTGGAGGATTATATATAGAACATTTCGATCCTACACATTATCACTGGCAGTATATGCCGATTGGGAAAGGTTTTGATGGATGCATAAGGAATTTAATACACAACAGCAAATTATACGACTTAGCCCATCCTGGATTATCTAGAAACTCCGTAGCTGGCTGTCCTCAAACGGAAGAAATCTGTAATCAAGCAGATACTACATCTAGATGTTGGGAACATGGAAATTGCGTTGGTAGTTTTTCAGAAGCAAGATGTCAGTGTCAACCAGGATGGACCGGACCCTCGTGTAATTTACCAACAACGCCTACTAGTTTTAGACCTCAAAGCTATGTTAAATTTGCTTTAAGTTTCGAACCTGACAGATTCAGTACCCAAATTCAATTACGATTCAGGACTCGCGAACCTCATGGAGAACTTTTTAGAGTAAGCGACCAGCATAACCGGGAGTATGGCATATTGGAAGTCAAGGACTCACGACTGCACTTCCGCTTTAATTTAAATTCATTACGAACAGAAGAACGTGATGTTTGGCTTAATTCTGTTGCGGTGGATGATGGCCAGTGGCATATAGCTCGGGTGAGCAGATATGGTAGTGCAGCTACTCTTGAAATTGATGGAGGTGAAGGTAGACGGTATAACGAAACTTTTACTTTTGACGGCCATCAATGGTTACTTGTTGATAAGCAAGAAGGCGTGTATGCTGGGGGTAAAGCAGAGTACACCGGCGTCAGAACGTTTGAAGTATATGCTGATTTCCAGAAAGGTTGTTTGGATGACATCCGATTAGAAGGAAAACATTTACCTTTGCCGCCAGCTATGAATGGAACGCAATGGGGCCAAGCGACTATGGCAAGAAATTTAGATCGAAATTGTCCATCTAACAGCCCCTGTATCAATGTTCACTGTACCGAGCCTTTTGTTTGTGTTGATCTTTGGAACGAATATGAATGCACGTAAGTTTTTCAGTTTACAAATATTGTCTCTTAATTCTTGATATTTTTCTGGATTGATAATAATCTATGTAACAAATAATATAAACTAAAATCATCTATATTGCTACTAACTAAAATAATTTTGAGCGCGCACTGAGATTCTGTTTGTATAATATTTATTAAGATTTAAAAAACCTTATATTATATTAAATAAAAATATAATGCTTTTAAGTCTGTTTTGCTTATCTCAAAATGATTAATATACATGTATTATAATTATTAACATATTCGAGTGTAATTTCATGTAATAATGATATTTTATAATAGGTATTTGTGTATATGTTAACATATTGGAATGCTGTTTAGTTGCGGTGAGGGTTTGGTATTGTCACCGGACGGCAAGGGTTGCGTTGACAAGAACGAGTGTCTCTACTTCCCTTGCCGCAACGGCGGTACATGCGTCAACCGGGAGCCCGGCTATCGCTGCTATTGCCCCGAAGGTTTCTGGGGCGAGAACTGCGAGCTCGTTCAGGAAGGCCGCACGCTCAAACTCAGCATGGGTGCACTCGCGGCCATCCTCGTCTGCCTTCTTATTATCATGAGTGAGAATAAAATCTAATAATGCCCCCTCAGTGTTAAGGAGACAGATAGATACGTCCTAGTCACTCACCTTTCACCTTTACATACGCACTCTCATTATCTATGTCATTATTAGCATTATCATATTTACTTATACTATATCTGTAGTGCATGCATTCATTATATGGGGGCTCAGTGCGCGCGAATCTACGTATGGACAAAAGGTAAAGCGCACATTGTATAGGTGTCCTGGCGGATCTACACGTGCGACTGGAACATGTGTCAACGTGAACGAATGTCTGCATAACCCTTGTCTCAATGGGGGTACTTGTTTGGACCGGGAGCCAGCGCGACGCTATGATTGTATCTGCCAGTTCGGTTACACTGGTCATGATTGTGAACTTGAACTACTTGCATCCGGGATCATCATGCCATCCAGAGATTTCATTATAGCTATCATTGTCTGTTTGTTTTTGCTTCTAGGTGAGCACTTTTATTATTTTGCAAGTTTTTTCAAATATTTAGTGATTTCATTTTAAGTGTTTACACACACTATCTCACACTCAACGGTATTTTCCTTAAAGCAGAGGTTTAATACATATAAAAATTATTACTTTTGTACATACAAAAACATTGTGTGCAATTTTGCTACTAGTAGTTGAATCTTATTTTCTGAAATACGTGCAAATCCGTAAAATATTGATTGATCAAATATTGACCATTATAACTAAGTTCAACATTATACTACAAAAACACTGATTTAATATTGAATTAATTATACAAATCATAATGAAGCTAAATACAACAGAGTCAAATACTTAAAGAAGTCTTTAAAATGAAATTCAATAAAACTTAGTCTTATTGATTTCAGTTTTGTATGCTAGACAGATATACAAAAGTTTCTTCCTAACAAAAATGTATATTTTGATACTTACATAATAGTTGTAAGTTAATATAATCAAGATATATTTTAACTCAGTGGTAATCAAATATTAAGTACATATGTTATCAAACGTAATAACAAATTAAGCATACACTGTTGCTGGCGTATATCATGAAAAATCTATACAATCAGATTCTGTTTTATGAGACTTAAGCATAATGAAATGAGTATCTTGTTATTTATACATTGTAAGCTAGACTCGTTAATGCTGCAAAATGACTGCTATATTACATACAAAGTTGGAACAATGCCAACTGTTAATATAATTCTGTGTACCAAATCCCTTTATAAACCGCTACGTAAATCATACTCGAGTGCTCGTGGGATCAAATTTTCAGTTTCGATTGCAAGCGTCCGATAAACCTTCTAACATTGGAATACGAACATTGGAACTGGTCTCAATTTAAACAGCATGTTTAATGTACCAAAGCCGCACAATACAATTTAAAATATCCGGTTAGAATCGCAATGGGAATAAAGGAAATTTAAAATTTCAAGTTATCGGCCAAATTTTAGCATGCTTGTTATAGAGAACTATATACTGTTTTGAAGTTGGTCACTCGTTCATTTGTATGTTACAGTTCTTGTGTTGGTATTTGTGGTTTATAATCGACGTCGAGAAGCTCACATCAAATATCCTGGACCGGATGACGATGTACGTGAAAATATAATAAACTACGACGACGAGGGAGGCGGTGAAGATGACATGACAGCCTTTGATATAACGCCCCTTCAGATACCAATCGGCGGACCTCTTCCTGATCATGTTCCAGCTAAGCTTCCATGTAAGCACATTTATATAGACTTTATCTTCGTGGATCATTAGCATTAGTACCATCTTAAAAATAAGTTTTTGTCAAGTCTACAGCTCTTCAATTATATTCGTACTAAACATCACCAGCATCACTTACGATCAGTTACTCTGCTTGCATGTGAAAGAGGACAAATAAACAAATACACTTCCGTATTAATAATAATAAAATTTATTAATTTATGAAGTTAAATAGACAGAAAATAGGTAAAATTGTTAGTTAAAAACTTATTAATTATTGAAACCACATGTTTTAAAAGTAAACCCGTTATATATTTAAGGCCTCTTTACTCAAGGGTCAAAGTAAAAACCCTCGTAAATGTCAGTGTCATGTTTCTGCCGTGAGGCCTTGCTGACGTAAACCCCAAGAGTTATAAACAGTCTATCTCGAATTTTTTTACGTATTAAAATCCGTCCTTAAAATATTGCAATACCCAAATTGATCTATTCAAAGATGAGCTTTTCATATAGTTGCTAGAAAAATACGTATCCATAAGTATTTTTGTTTGTAATTCATAAGATTTTTTCATTAATATCCTTCAGATTTGTTCAGTGGATTTTAGGATTATGTCTATTTTCAAACCCAGTTTCAACATTTGAAGCTTACATTACAATAAGAAATTACAGCCAATTAAATTGTCGCGAAACAAATAAAAACCGGCTTAATCTGTTTGCCTGAAAGTCATTAACATGATTTATTGAACTCTTTATTTACAGACGAGTATTTTTGCAAAATTATTCAATTAAGTAAATATTCATTTATAATATTGTACGTTGACTTCATTAAAGAAAAGGTAATTCTTTTTGCCAATGTCAACAGTTCCTCAACTAGGTATTTTAAACATTGCCGAGAAACGTTAAACTATGTGGTCAAACTCAGCACAAGTTGGGGTGGTGGCTTTCGCTATTGAATACGTCCAACGCCACCTTATGTCTGATTACATTTATTTACTAGTTATATGACTTGGGCGACAATAATTAACTATAAATCTTCTACTTATCTGATGTGAAGAAAAAAACTAAAACATTACGATTAACCTAATGTTTTAACATTAAAATTTTCAAAGAAACTATGCAGAAAAGGGTATATTATAAGGTGCAGTTTCCATCAATCTCTACAGCGAATTGGAACGTTTCCCATCTTTCGTTCTAGCTTTTGTTTATAATAAAGTCTTAAGATTTTGTGATTTAAAATATTTAACAATGTCAAAGGCTAAAGAAAAAATAACGTCATGGCTCAGCACACTATCTTATGAGGATACTGAGAACCTGTTAAGAACAGTAATTTAAAAGAGCACTAGAAGTTTCACTAAGATTAATATACCTTTGTTTCATATTTATATTTATACATATTTCTATTTGTTATTTTATCTATTTTATGTAATTTATTTTATTTTATAATATAAAAGTTCAATCTCTAAAAAGGTCTGATGAAAGCAAACTGTTCAATTCAGTCACACAGATCCCACGACACAGGTCTCCTAGTGTTAGGTCCACTACAATAAAAATTGGGAAAGTGCTTCATAAAAAATGTAACACAATTGTAAATTAAAGTTTTGCTGTTGGTTATATAGATCCACTGATGGGCGTTGGGCTCGGCGTGGGCCCGATGGGAGTGAGCGTGGCACCTGCTGTTGGAGTACCTCTTCCAGGAGAAACCAATGTCGGAATGTTTATAGAGGACCACAAGCGTCGCGCAGACAGCGATCCAAACGCACCACCCTTCGATGACCTCCGGAACTACGCATATGAGGGCGGCGGCAGCACTGCTGGCTCCTTGTCATCTCTTGCTTCCGGTATATCAATGATTTGTTTTTATTTTATTTTAATTACATAGTTTATATAATTGTTTATTGAAGCTGTAGTAGCCTAGCGGTAACACCGTGCGACTCTTTCGAGGCGGTCACGGGTTCAAACCCGGGCAGATACCAATGAGTTTTTCTGTTAAAACTTATGTGTCTAATTGATAATTGCAATTTATCAGACGCTTTTCGGTGAAGGAAAACATCGTGAATAAACCTGCATATCTCTAGCGAAGTCTGGGGATATGTGTACTTTATGTTAATATCAAATTGTATACACAATTCTTACCCCCTTAGTTCGTATCCGTTGTCAAAGTAAGTGTCGACGAGGCAGCTAGTCCCAACTTGATACGGAGTACTTCACACTTGTCACTTAATCTCACCAAAATTGAATCTTCTGTTACAATAATGTTAATATAAATTCGAGTAGTGTAAAAGATTATAGAAGAATATATGTTGAAGAAGAGTATTTGAATGTAATAATTAGTAAATATACTAAAAAAATATATTAATTTATCAAAATGTGCTACGACTTACCATGAACAACTGTTTTTTATTAGTTTTTGAAATTTCATATTTTTATGTTCTTAAAATCAATTTCTTACGAGTAATATACTATAATTCCTTTTAAATAATCATCGTCTTCCTGCCTTTATCCCACTCTAAGTGGGGGTCGGCACAACATGTTTAAACATGTTGACATATGATTTGGCTACGTATTTTACGACCGGCCGCCTGCCTGAAATCAACTTACCTTAGTCCTATTTTACGACACCTCGGTAAGAATGAGGTTGGTCTATTCTACTTAACCGGATACCACACGATGCGTCAACTTACTCAATTTACCTTAGTCGCCTTTTACGACACCTCGGTAAGAAATGAGGGTGGTCTATTCTACTCAGCCGGATTCCACACGGTGCGGCGTGTCGACTTACTTAAGTCGCCTTTTACGAGGTCACCTAGGTAAGAAATGAGGGTGGTACTATTTTATTCAACATGTTTATAACATGTTGTGCCGACCCCACTTAGAGGGCAGGAGAATGATTATTCAATATGGCTAATATCAAAGGAATAATATTATAAAATTACCAAAAAAGGTTAAATTTTATATCGCTTTAATATATAAGTTTATATGTCAATAAAAACACTTCTGTTAGCAGTTAATGATACAACATGTTTAATGAATTTGACCATTCAATCTCTGAGTTTTGACGTCATTTCAGTGCTCTGCAAAAACAATCACAATTAGGTAATTAATTAATTAATTAATTACTTCGCATAAAACTAAATCTTTTTTGTTTGGAAAATCCTCATTGTATTGTACGTGCAAAAGCCTATAAAAGAACATTTATAAATTAAATTTTCAATCATTGCTAAATTTGAAATAAAATAGAATGTGTTTTTATAGGAACCGATGACGAAGTGCACGACTATGACTACCTCGGCGCATGGGGTCCAAGGTTTGACAAACTCGCCGACCTGTACGGACCCGACCTTGATGAGCAGCTGTAGGTCCCCGATCGTTGATGCATCTTAGTCAATTGTCTCCCCCCTCAACACACCCACCCACTCAATCCAGTCACTATTCTAAAGGGAGAAACGCACCAGACGAATTTTTCGAAAAAAAAATGTAGCCGATACTGAATACACGTTCGGAACAATTACGCCGTGACTCGCATTTCTGATCAATTTTCTACAAGTTTTTTTTATACAATAGAAAATTTAGCTTAAGTGTCTTATTAATAATTATTTAAGGCGTATAAACATTTAATTGCGCAATTTTTATAAGGTTTGAACCGATATCTTCACCAAATATTTGATATAAGTTTTATTCGAGTTAGCCATATTGAGTCAGTATTTTATTGGAAGTTATCGTGATAAGTGGATTTTTGCCGGAGGGCCCAACGTGTATCTGAATCGTGGGTGTTTGTAGATAGTGTGCTATAAATGTGAATAATTTATACGAATATTTTGTAAGTCCACAGCTTTACGTGATATCACTTGATGTTCGGCCCTTCCGCATAATATCAATGTACCTATTAAAATATGTTATATTTTATATTTAATTATAATATTAAAATTGTCCCTTTGGACTTCGAGTTTATAATGCTCATTGGATATGTGAAACTCACCGGGGATGTAAATAGAATAAAGTAACGACTACCCCAATCTTAGTTAATATAAAACAATTCACAATACTTGAAATTTCATTGTACTCGTAAGTGAACTGTACAGTAACTGGTGTTCCTCTACAAGTCTCCACGTAGTGTTAGTTGATAAAATTAGATTATCCGTAAAGGTCTACGGTCTATTCGTAACAGTAGCTAATTTAGTGTTCTATGGTGGAGAGTGTCATTCAGTATGTGTGAAAGTGTGAGTGGTGTATACGAGGAAACGCATAACGTGAACGTGTCACAAACACAGTACAGAACCGTTGTTAATGTATGTATCCGACATCGATCCGATCCGACATGATCACGACGATCTGTGATCTTCCGTACGTTATCCAAACGCTGCAAGTACGTTGCAAGCGCGTTACTTTGCACGATGCGTATAACAGTTGCGGCGCGATATGCCGCCAGTATGAATGGGAATGTGCCAATCTATTAGCGTTATTGCATCTCATGACCGTAGAATTAAGTGTTTGCACTTTATTTATTCAATATATTTACATATAAAGTTAGTCGCACCTAGGGAAATATCAATAACTTACTAAGAGTGTTGTGCTAGAATTATTCAATCGATTTTGACGTGAGATAGTTGATGCAACCGTTAGAAGTCATTAATTTAATGCTAATTTTTAAGAATTTATAGTAAAATAATTATATTACAGGTTCTAAAAAAACTGTCTCACTTCGACATCGAACTAGTGTCAGTGTAAATTTTAGAATATACTGAATTGTGTTAAAATGACTGATTTTATTATGCGTTTTGAGCCTAAGAATTTGTAGATTTCGGTTATTTGAATTATAAACTTCGAATACCTACTATAAGAACACCTCTAGTTTGCACTCAAAAATATCTTAAATTTCAACAATAAAGCAATTCGCGTTAATTACTATTCATATAAGTAGATGGTTAATAGTTGTTCAAAATTGATATCTAGGTTTTTATTCTTTTATAATATATCATTACACTGCCAGTAATCATATAGACGAATTATGGTATAGAATTTTGGTCCGTTTTTTATATTTGAGTCTTTATAATAAGGTGTTTTATTAGGTTTTTTTAACTATTTATTATGAAACTAATTCCTTACATTGCGACAGAATTGTGCATTTAAATGCACAGAATAGCTGTATTTTGTTTATGCAAAGCTCTGTACTGTCTGAAACCGTGTACCCTTTATAATATCCAATATACCTACCAAAGACTTATTAATAAGCGTTCTCGTTTTTTTTATTTCTAAACTGAATAAAACTAAATAGGTATTTATTTCAATCATAATAATTCATTCGTTAGCAAGCGTACACCCAGACAATAACAGTTTTTGTGTTTATTTGAAATTGATATAATAGGATTACATACGTTTCTAGAAGGAAATATTCACGCTTTACCGCGTCCGTGAAAATTTAACACGCTGTATTCACTATAATATATGATTGTCTGTGTATTATGTAAGCCCTGTACACATAACTAGGACAGCAGAGCACAGAATCCCAGTACAAAATATAATTGGTGCGAAAGAGCGCCTTATCCGCCACCGGTGCACGTAATTATTTTAGACATTAATTATTATACCTACATAGTTATGTTTTGTTTCAACTGTGATTATTTAGTTGTACAACTCTGACGATTACATAAAAGAACGAATAAAATATGGAAAAAAATTGTTGGTCTGTTTTATTTCATCGCCCAGTTCTAAAAAAATGACGAGCACAGAAACTATACAAAAAGAATCGCAATAATTATATTTAAAAAAGAATTTAATGTAGGCATATTCTTTTGCACTTTTCTATTCATCCAAAGCAGTGTCTCCCAACCTTTTTTGTGCCATGCCCCACTTTAGGCTTTCTACAGTTCTTGTGCTCCCTTATGTAATAAACATAACTTTTAATATTAACAAATTGAATTATTCACAATTTAAATGATGGGCAAAAATAATTTGCTTTTTTCGTTAAATTTGACTCCGAAATTTAGCATCATCCTCCTGGCCTTATCTATTATACACGTCTTTTCATTATGTGTCCAAATATAGGTTTCGATGCAATGTAAATTACTAGGATTTTAAAAGGATTGTAAAAAAACTATTCAGTTATTAGTTCAATTCTTTCATATTGACATACAGTATCGATGGTTGATGCTCAAAATACTGGATTTCAAAACCAATATCTTTGATCTATAAATGGGGTGTCCCAATAGTACAATATACCATTGTTTTTAACGAAGACAATTTCGTAACTAATATAGTTAACATTTCTTCCTCTAATTAAACATTCACAACAATATGATAAAACAATTATGATCCAACCCTAGATAACAATAAATCTCGTCCCTTTCACCATTATTTCCGTAGTTACGATATTTCCGTGTTTCCGTATATTACCTATCTTGATATACATGTATCAAGGTTTTAAGCCGTGGTGTATCTATCGGAGGGCTTAAAGGGGTTGTGCTCCAGGGCCCCCAAGGTTAGGGGGCCCGTTGGACTCTGACTTAGATACTATAAATTGAACTAGTGAAAATTTCTTCCACATTCAGAATATAAATAAACCAAGTTTACTACACGACTTTAACAATAGCAACTTATTTAACAAAATACAGGGAAAATCCCAACAAGTCTCTGTATTTTTACGAATGTATAACGACGAGTCTGGAGTACGAAGAATCTGAATTATGACAAATCTTGGATGTCTTGGATGGAGTACATCGAATTCGGAACACGACGAATAAGAAACAAACGAATATAAAAGTTTGGTAAGGACGCCCTGTGGTATTCGGCTGAATAGAATAGTACCACCCTCATTTCTTACCGAAGTGTCGTAAAAGGCGACTAAGGTAAGTCGACCCACTGTGTGGTATCCGGTTGAATAAATCAACCACCCTCTTTACCAATCTTTCTTACCGAGGTGTCGTAAAATACGACTAAGGTAACTCGACGTCAGGCAGGTGGCCGGTCGTAAAATACGAAGCCAAATCATGTGACAACATGTTTATAACATGTTGTGCCGACCCCACTTAGAGCGGGATAAGGGCAGGAGAATGATGAATAAAATCCCTATCTAAAACTATTTTCATAGTTTAATATCTGCGTTAATTTAAAACTAAAATAAATTAAAAATTTTAAAAGGAAAAATATTAATGTTTCATTAGTATGTACATACTTTAAAATTATTTTATTCTAGTTATTTTAACTTTCAATTTCAAGTTAAATATTTTCATTTAAAAATATCTTACTTTAATGGGAATAAAAATGCATTTATTATCCGGATACAATTATGTTAGTTGACTGACTGATATTACAATTCCGGAAACTTGAAATTGATATTTATTTTTCGATACATATATGAAGGATTACCAGCAATATAGCCTGCAGCTCTCTTTGGCAATCTAATAACCTTCTTAGGCTTATATCAATACGGCGAAATAGTAACCATTTTCCCAGCGGCATACTGCTTTGTATTGGAAACGTGCTAAATTTGATAGCCATTTACCTATATGGTTAAAATATGTATAGCGTAAATTTTGTTGCTATTGCAAGGAATTTAATACAATTTGTAATTCCTTTTTTATGACTATAACACATACTATAAACAGTTGGAGCTTGAAAACATAAGCTCTTTGTTTACCTTAATCGATGCTAAGGACGTTCTGTGTGGGCTTCCTTTTAAACCTATAGAAATATCAGACTTTTTTAATTTTCTGACTGAATAATGAATTTCATTTTGTCTGTCCGCGATATTATTTTCAGACACTAATTTTTTTTTAGTTTTTTTCACAGGATCGAAGAACTCCTTTTATTCTGTGAGCGTCTGTGGGCAGTAAAACTGGTGAGATCTAATTTTCTGCAGGGTACTAAAATATAGGGTGCAATAATGTGAAAGTGTCCATGAAACGAGAAAATATTGCTCACCCGCATTGTATAATACTGTATTTACGATTGTATAAATTGTAACGAGGTGATCTCGGCTATCTCCATCCCATCCTTCTAGCTAGACAATATAAAAACAAAAGTAAAACGTCATCATAAACGTAGAGAAGTTTTTACTGAATAATATTTCATCAATACGTTTAAACGGTACATCAGTTTTTGTCGTGATATAGACATATGTGTATTAATGTTTTTATATGACTTGAAAATACAAACATTTTCTAAATGTTTTGAATACATTATAGGATGACGATAAACAAATAATTGACATGAAAATTTACCGAAGACCATATTGTTTTTTTTTCGAAATTGTGTTTGCTCGAATATGAACCAAATTGATTAATTATAGGTATAGACTTATCCGCTGTAATTCCACATTCCGTAAGAGTTAAAATGTCGCAGTCAAACTTAAGCGACGATAACCAAACCTCGAAATCATTTATATTTTTATAGATACTTCTTATTTCTTCTGAGTTATTATACTTATTCTGAGTTATTATGGAAATATTGTTCTTGGAATTTATATTGATAAACTGTTTGCAGTTTACAGGATTATATATAAGAGCTTCAGCTTTTGTAAACGAGTCTAATTCTTCTTCTATAGGAACAACTATATTATCCATTAACGATTAAATATATACATGTATTGTTGTATTTACTATAGATTTTACAAGTATAAAGTTAATGTGTCTTAGTAGATTAAATTGACAGGAAATTATAGAGTTAATTGTGAGTATGTGTAGTTCGAGAGAATGTGTAGTTGTGAGAGTGTGTAAATATAAATTAATTAGTAAAAGTATTAAACATAAGTCTAGTCTAACATCTAGCCATTCTTCTTTCTCCAGTTGGCGTATTTGTGCTTCGTTAGTGATTCTAATAATCTTGGAGTTTTCGTCCTTCCGTAAGTATATTGTACTATTCGAGGTCCAGCAAAATTTGTATTGATTATTTTTAGTAAAAGTTCTTGCTATAAAATACAGTTTATGCGGTTTGGTAGTAAGTTGCTCAACTAAATAAACAGGCGTTGTATTTCGGTCGTATCCTAGATGTGAGGCATTTATTTTATTGTTCTTATTTTTGATGCTGTAATTTTGGACAGCCTTGAGCAGATCTGTTTTAAGAGATATAGAAGAAAGTTCAATTATTATTGATCTGTTTATATTTTGATTTCCTTTGACCCGATAAAAGTCGTAAATATCATGCTTGTTCATGGTGACGCCAGTACTTTTAGCTAGACTCAATGTTATTTTTGTTAATTCTTCCTTAGTCTCTCCTTTTATAGTAGGAACATATTTCAAATTCTAAACAGGCCCTGCGAGAGTTTCTTTGAAGGTCCTCAATCCTTTCTTCCAAAAATGCTATATACTCTTGTTCTTTCTTTTTTTCGCATTCTAACTTATCTACTCTGCCCTTAATTTCTTCATATTGTGAATTGATACACGGATATATGGAGGCCTCAATGTCCAAGTTTGACTGTTAAATCTCAGTAAGAGTGAGTGAGATTTTTTTTAGTTGACTATCTTGCTGTTTCATCCACGAGCTAATTAAATCCTTTATTTCATTTTTAAAAGAAACAAATTCCATCGTGAAAGAATCACGCCGCTTTCGTTTGTTGCTTATATTGATATAAGAAGTTTTTAGTGTTTCGTCATTGCTACTTCTATTCAGATTAGGATCCGAGTAACACTTCGAAGGTAAATTGTAAATAATAAATAAATAAATAGGTAACATATTTTTTTTTCTGTCTCTTAGAGTAGGAATGTATCTTATTTGTGATACTACGTACTAGGCAATCATAGCAGTGAGAAGATATAGCAACAAAAACACTCCTTGTTCGTTTGTTTGCGTGGATAATAAAATAAATATAGGTAAGTAGAGTTTTTATTCGTTTAGGTTTATTGTATGATATTTCGTACCAGGTACACAGAATTAATCAGGAGTATTTACGTCTCTCTGAACTCGTAGCTAACTAACTAAGTATATTAATTATAGTAGTAAACTTAGTTTGTAGTAAACCTCAAAATTCAGAAAACTTTCTTCTTCATGTAAAAAAAGATTAATTTACAAATTTGTTAGTATAAAGTACCAGGGCGTAAGGTTCAATCAGGAGGTAATACCTATACATTTGAACCGGCCATGTTTGTACGAAAACAAGTGGGCAGTGCTTTAAGATTCCACTAACAAATAGGCGTCGGAGAATGAAAGAATTCAATTTTGATTGGTCGTTTAAAAGTGACGTATGGAAATATTACTTGTGACTCCTCCTCCTGTTAAGATGGCCGCGCTGCGACACTCTTGAAGTCGTTCTTTTTCGAGTGATAACTTCTTGCTTTTATGCACTCCTATTTTTTATATGTGAATAATTGTTTTTTAAATGATTAATTAAATAGAACAAAAAATAAAAATACTGCTGCTGTACACGCCTACTTTTAACCGATGTCCGTAGGGAAGGCAAAGTAAATCACTACATATTATAAAACAAAGTCACATATATCGTATGTACGCATAAAACTTTAAAACTACGCAACCGATTTTGATGCGGGTTTTTTTAATAGATAGAGTGATTCAAAAGGAAGGTTTGTACGTATAATAACATTTAATACGAAGTAGAGAAATACTGTAATTTTTGAGGTTACTGTAAATAATTACATTTTTTTCCGCTTACATTGCAAACGCAGGCTAAACCCTACGAGATTTATCAAAATGATGTACTAAGTATTTGTACACCATGAAAAGGTCCACAGAAAAGTCCGTGATGGTATATGTCTATCTCTTATGGATAACCCACAATAGCAGTTTTTGTCATTTACTTTTTACGAAAAATGACGGCTTATGTTCAAAGCAATTTTTATACAATACAGCATTAATCCTTATCCAATTAAGAACCTTAAATATATTGTTTATTTAATATAGATCAATATTGCCGTTTACTGCATGTAATTTAAGTGAACATTTTCGGAGATATTACATATTTAAAATCCCGGAAGGACGCCGCGCTTCGCCCTATAGCACTTCGCATTTAACAGCTATATGTCGTTGTTTCAAGAGTTTGTTTAATGACAAGAAAGCTGTGAATGTAGTATATAAGGACATTCTGTAATTAATTTTAAAAATAAAATACATAGGGGGAAAATGAAAATATGTAGTACCTATATGAATTTAGATATTAGATATAGCAGGAAATCTTCTTGGTATAGGGAAAGGAAATTATTTTTCTCCAAATTTAACGCTTGCGGGCCACGGGCTGTAATGAATAAATGAAAACTACTGGATCGATTTTAATCATTTTTTTTTACACTGACTGACATGGTATATATATTTTATACCCGTGCGAAGCAGGGGCAGGCCGCTAGTAGAAAATAAATACATATTTATTGTTTGATTGTGCACCCATACAAAAAGAGGTAACAAAAGAGAAACATACAATTTAAGAGGTAGTAATACAATATGGCGGTCTTATCGTTTCACAGCGATCTCTTCTAGACAACCGGGTGACTAAAGAATACCGATAAACGATGTACCGGCGTGTGGTATCCGGCTAGTAGAATAAACCACCCTCACTTCATACCGAGGTGTCGTAAAAGGCGACTAAGGTAAGTTGACGTCAGGCAGACGGCCGGTCGTAAAATACCAAGCCAAATCGCATCACAACATGGTTAAATCATGTGCAGACCCCACTTAGAGTGGAATGAGGGCAGGAAAATGATGATGAACTTAATACAACAATATATGCTTTTTTAATTAAATAAGATCAATTCAAATTAAGTAAGAGAATACCGTAGAATCATTTAAATTATAATAGATGAAAACGTATTATGACAAAATTGGATATAGTTAAAAGCAGCTGCCAGACATCCCACGACATCGACTATTAAAGACCTGAGTTAGACAAATTATAAGGATTTTAGGACAAATTTTAATTAATTAAATGTTGGTATTGTTCGCCTCTTTTTGAACGTTGAACATTTTGAATTAAACTGGAGAACGACTAAATAATTTTAAAGATTAATTATACTATTACTAAACTGTGATAGAAACAATATTTTTTTTACCTTTTTTTTATTTTATGTATAGTCTAAATATGTATAGTATACCTATAAAGTTATACAAATTTATTTATTATTATATGTAGGGTTGTAAAACATACCTATTATTTGAATTATTTTGCTAAATGTTTTAAAAATTCTTTTTATGTTGTTTTAGATGAAACATTGTTCATTCAAAAAGGCTGCTTGAAGAATAAATTTAGATATTTTTAATCTAAATTCTGTGTTATAAAACTACGTTTATTATTTGTATAATATTTGTACAATAAAATATGGAATATCAAAATTTTGTTCATGTACATAAAATAGATGTTGTCGCCAATGACTTTCGCTATGTATTCATTCAGTCTTTGTTCGTCATTCAAGAGCAGTGTATCTCGCAGCGGAAATAGAGGTATTCTATTATATTGTGTTATTGTAGAAAAAGTGCGCTAACATAGAGAAAGATAAAAATTGCATTAAATTATAACTCCTGCTTTTTATGCTTACCTACGCTACGCTTTTATTCTTTGAAGGTTTTGATTGTAATTTGAAAATTTGATAATTATTATTAATCAATTCAATTCAATAAAAAATATTCATTACGCTTTGCCTTGTTTGCCTTGCATTGTAGAACTACAATCGTAAAGGATACGTTCACATAAAACCTATATTGGAGGAAAGCGATTATAAAACGTAAATAGTTATGAGTATAATATTTATAAAAAGGGGACCTCAATTTTCAGTAGAGTTGATAATTCTAAATACTAGTAAAAATCAAATTGAATTTAGCTAAATGTGAATAACAAACATATTTCTGTTTAAAAATAAATAAATTATTAACAAGGATCTTAAATAACTTACACGCTAGTATTATACAAACCATGCCTATGTGGAATGGTCCGGAGAAGAGGTCCCTGAAGAGGAAGTAAATACTACAAGCCGTGTAGTATCCGGTAGAGTAGCATAGACCACCCTAATTTCTTACCGAGGTGTCGTAAAAGGCGACTAAGGTAAGTTGAAATCAGGCAGGTGACTGGTCATAAAATATGTAGCGAAATCATGTGACAACATATTTAAAACATGTTGTGCTGACCCCACTTAGAGTGGGATAAGGGCAGGAGGATGATGATGAAAGAGAGTGAGAACTACGACGCCATATATAAAATACTATTAGTTCGTCAATAAGTTCGGATCACAGTTGGTTTCTATTTGAATGTAAACATACGGGTATAACATAAAATAGGTCGGCGTCGATTAAGCTAATTGATGCGCATTTAACCACGGCCATTTGTCAACAGAACCTACTGATGTTTAATTTTACGCTGTGTTTTAGGCACTGTTTTATTTGTTACGCTACGAGGTTTTTAATTTATTTGTCAAATCTCTTTAAATTATGTGAACAATGGTACTGAAATGAATTCTTGTTACATGCAATGTTAAAACATTTAATTTACTTTTCATGCATATTGGTTTTTTAATACGATTTCGTGGACATTTTACCGCTCTGTTATCCTATAATTGTCCCAATTATTGTAAACCAGGCCACAAACGTAATATAAATATGGATTTAACATATACTTTTTCATAGCTCAAAAAAAAATTCTTATTCTTTTATTTTATACAATACTAGAAATATCCCGCGGTTTCACCCGCGTACATACCGATCTCATGGCAGTGGAAAATCTACTAAGTCCGACTATAACATAAAAGTTTTATTTCTTTTAGGTTTCTTAGTTTTAATTACTCTAACATTCATAATCTAATGAATATAGGTACAGATTTTTAAATTTAAATTATCGTGAGTAGTATTCATAGTTAATGTATAGAACTGGCTATACTCACGTCTTATTCTATCGGGTTAGCCCGACTAGTTACACGACGTTATCGCGGCGCGAACTGTTCTCGCCGCGATAACGTCGTGAAAAGAGCTCATGAATAAGAGCCCCGGATGGGTTCGAAACTAGTCGGGCTAACCCGATAGAATAAGACGTGAGTATAGCCGGTTCTATACATTAACTAAATATACAGATTTTTTTCGGCACTTTTGTCAATTCTTTCATAACTTTTGTACCATGGAATCCGACAAAGTAACGTGTACTTCTATAAATTATTTAACGAAATTACCTTAAATTAACGACCTGTTACTATCCCACTGCGGGGCATGGGTCTGATCTCTCCGTTTTCGGAGAGAAGGATTGGGCCCAGACCTACCACGCTGCTCCATTGCGGATTGGTAGGTTACACATATTCGCAGACTTCTATAGAGATATGCAGGTTTCTTCACGATGTTTTCCTTCACCGAAAAGCGTGTTATAATTGCAATTATCAATAAGACCGGCGATCTCCTCGAAAGACGTGCACGGTGTTAGCCCTGGGCTATCACAGCTTAGAAATTACCTTAGCAATATGCAAATGAGTTTCGCATTTTTTTATTTTCAAATAGAACTGAATATTTAACACAAATTTTATTCAAATTAATGCTTATATTTTATAGCGTGGCAGTTAATAGGAGCATGAGGTATTTAATTAATATAATTGCTAGTTTGCCGTATCAACACACACATTGTGGCGCATTTATTTTATTAATAGGGCAACAAAAAAACGAATGTGGCTGCTCATATTTTACCGACTTTAATAAAAAATCATCACACTTAAATGTAGTAAAATAAATAACAGAAATAACCTTTAGTAAATTTCTCCGTAATCAAATATTGTTATTGTTATATAATACGGGATTTAAATTTCGAATGCCAGAACAAATAAGAGGAAAATTCCTGCTAAAGGTTCTTTCAAAAGGCAGGTGAAAAATTGGATTGTAAAATTCCCTCTAACTCTTTAAATATTTATTGGTATTACTATTTTGTTCTAATACAATTAAATTATTAATAATATTAATTCTGATGATGTTGTATGTAACAAGCACATTACTAAGTTATATAATAAGAAAAATGTTTATATGTCATGTTAATCAAATTAAGTGGAAGCTGCAGCCGCCCAAACTTTTTGCCATGACTATCTGACTTATGGCCAATTGTCGTTCACGAAATGTCGCGTACCATTAATTTATCCCACACCGTAATGATAGACCTACAGAAAAAGAGTGTATATGTCAAGGTTTCTTTGATTTCATTATTTTGTTCGTTACCAGTTTTACTGTTATTACAAATTTTATAATTTTAGAGAGTAATAAAAAAATCTTACATTTTATATTGGTCAATTTTTTAATGTGCATTTAGTGTATCACGGGAATCATAATTCTTCTTTTATATCTGACCGTCAATATTTTATGCCAAAGCATAATCGGAGTAGGTGTGACACAAACACCAAACTATTACCAGTGCGTGTTACCAGTGATGACATATGGCTCTGAAACTTGGTCGCTAACTATGGGCTTCATAAGAATGCTCAGAGAGGTATTCTCAGAGTATCTCAACGTCCGTAGATCCGCAGAAGGACCAAAGTGACGAACATAGCTCAACAGGTCACAAAGCTGAAGTGGCAATGGGTGGGGCACATAGTTCAAAAAACTGATGGACGTTGGGGTCTCAAGGTGCTAGAATGGCGACCCAGCACCGGAAAACGTAGTGTAGCCTGATCCCCCACCGACCTCAAAAAGGTCGCGGGGATCCGCTGGATCCAGGCGGCATAAGATCGTGTAGCATGGAAGTCCTTGCAAGAGACCTATGTCCAACAGAGGACGGATATTGGTTGATGAGAGAGAGAGATAGACAGGACAATCTTTAACAATGAATAATTAATTTTATTTTTTTAACGTGTTTGTAAGACATTTCGTATTTGGAGATTCGATATTTGAGTTTCGATGATCACGATAATCTTCACTTAAAATTTATTTTATCGATTTGAAAAGTGAAAGCCTATTTCAGTAAAATATTTTTTATTTGAATTTAGTAGCGCCCAGTTTAATCAACACGGACGTTGGCCGCGTATTGCCGCTATTTAATGTACGTCCATTAATTTATTCGGTGCAACGTACATCAACTAATGTTCGAGCACAATCGCAGAAACCGGCTGTGACCCCGATCGTATGATCTACCATTTCTGTTCGCAATTATCTCAAATAGCGGAATATGGCACAGCGAAACTGTATTAGGATTTTGTGGAATATATCCAACATTTACTGAACTTTTAACATAGACGTGCTGATTATTTAGTTGCGCTGTTACCTTCTTCTTCTTCTCGTGCCATCTCCTACCGGAGGTTGGCAACCATCATGGCTATTTTTACTTTGGAAGCTGCTACCCGATATAGCGAACGGGTACTCTTGCTGTACCATTGTCTCGAATTTTTAAGCCAGGATATTCCTCTTCAACATTTTATAAACATGTTGTCAAATTATTTGGCTACGTATTTTACGACCGGCTGTATGTCAGACGTGAACTTACCTTTGTCACTTTTTACGACAACTCTATAAGATATGAGGGTAGTCTATTCTACTCAGCCGGATACCACGCGGTGGGTCGACTTACCTTAGTCACCTTTTACGACACCTCAGTAAGATATTAGGGTGGTCTATTCTACTCAGCCGGATACCACACGGAGGTCATCAACTTCTCTATTATTATCATAATATCTAACAGACAGGATATAAGCTTAAAAAATTAAGTAGATGCAACAAATTTTCCAGCATTATTGGATCCCAAAAGAGCATTGCAACATTTAGGTTGTTCCGAAAGTTTCCAAGTTGAATGTTTGCGGTAATGGCGCATACCAAGTGGGAATTTTGTTAATTAGGCGCGGTGTTGTTATCAATTGCTCTATTTTTGAGTTTGTGTTATGCATGTTCTGTGCATGTTTATGCATGTTTATTATCGATGGACAACAACTACAACTGAATGAATGTACTTGTTTCACGTTTCATCTGAACGTTCATTAAGTATTTTGAGTAATAATTTTAAAAAAATTATGACAAGTTAACGTAAAATATATTAGACCGCCTTGTTAATATCTAACTATGTATCGATATAAAGTATTTACTAAATGCAGCATTAGAATATTTCTTTTAGATTTTATTACACAAACCCAACCTTAGTTGCACAATTAACTAAAGTTTCCACGAAACCAAAAAAGTAACAGTACAAATCCGTCCTTCACCGGAAGAACCTAAACTGACGCGTGAGGGAAACGTACGTGATAAGAAAACCGAAACATTTTAGTTACGTGAACTTTTAGTTCACACTACGTAGAGCTTACCTGATGAACCGACAATATTGATTACTCGAAAGATATCGATTATTTATATCACGAGCTTTTTGCCATTTCGACATACGATTATACGAATATTTCAGTAATAGAGCGAGAGCCCGTAAACCCCAGAACTTCGTCTTTTTATAAAAATTGAAAGTTGTAGAGGCTGATTTTTTGATATAACCTTCAGAATAATAATAAAAATCACATTAGTCAATGCCAATAGTGGCAAACCCTTGCCCTTATAGTTCATATAATTCTATTTACGTCATAGTATAAAAGCTGACTTTAATATATATAACTTGGATAATAATGAGATGGTTTCCCCACTAGCCAGACATTTTTGACAGTTCCAACCCCTGCCAGACAACCATGTCGGGTAGCTATAGGGGCAAACACGAGGTAAAGATACGGGTAGGTGCGAGCGAGATGGCCAGTATTGCGTCAGATTTTCCAGCAGCAGAATTTACCAGGTAGTTCGGAAACTAAACAATCGTATTAAATATCGTTTACCAGGTAGTTAGTTAAGTCGTGAAACGAAACAAATAGACTCACAAATTCATAATTCTATAGTAAATCTGTCATGAATTACTCTGACAATCTGTTACCAGCCTTTTCGGTCCTTTCAAGATAATATTTTGGGTACAAAATTGTACATTACACTTTTTTTTCATTTACCCTGAACTCTAATTGATAGTCATTGATTACAGTTAATTGATGTGTAGTTGACTCCGGCAATATAGCGAGCTGTAAATTTCACATGCAATGGCGATAAAATATATCGTGTATTTGAACCAAACCATTGCGAATACATAATTATGCAATTTATTACTACAATTTAGTGTTGAGCTTGTATCTCCTCTTTACATATTACTGTATTGTTCGTGCGTTATCATTTTTGCAGGAGCCAGATATTAACTACTTAGTTACTACTGTTGTCGCCATTGACTTCCGCTTTGTATTTATAGCAACACAGTCAAGAACCAACAGTATCGCGCCCTTTTTTATTGACATGTTGGCAACACTGTGCCGTTGTGGTTTCCGGTGGGGTCTTCCTATTGAAAAAACGTTTCAGTGACAGTCAGTCTTTGTTCGTTATTCAAGAGGAGTGCATCTCGTAGCGGGAATAGTGGTATTCTATTATATCGTATTATTATATATAGTGTGCGCTAACACTACCATTACTAGAGTACTTTGTACTTGTATTGGAACGATGAAAATCTACAATTTCCATAACTTCATCGTATTCGAAAATGTTATGGATAATTTGAAATATTCCATGTGCGCTGTGTAAAGCAGTAGAGGTACACTGAAGTAAATAAGTTCTCTAGACAAGTCGCTATCTATTATAGTTAACTCACAATAACTGCTTTTATGTCTTTTGTGACGCACTCATTTCCACGCAGGCGACGCAGCAGATACAGGTACTAGTAACTGAAAAGCTTTCTTACTCAGTTAAAAATTCGTCGAATACATACGCCAATAACATAAGCACAACCGGAATATAGTGTATCTTATAGATAAACTTCAATTGATGTTATCAAAGGACGCCACTGTGTTTTTAGGAGCGATCTTAGATAGAAAACTTTGATGAGATACGCAAACTACTGGCACGGAGATTTTTTTTATGTACTGTGCCATCAGAATAATATTCCATCTTAAGATGGAATATTAGCGAATTATTTATTATATTATTTATGCACCATTGAATGAGGTAATTGAAAATATTATGTTCAAGCAAATTCGTTTTATTGTATTATATATTGTATTAATTTATAGCTATACATTGATGTACACTATGTACGCATTCCATTTTTTTTAATACTGATTCTGAAATCTAATCTTTTTGAAAATAATAAATAAAACAATTACAGCTTTTTCTATCAATTACGACGAAGCTGAAAGGGATAAGATTGAATCTTGAGTTCTGAAACTTTGTTAAGTTTTAATTCCGCAGAATTGCGGAAGGCGCTCTGTGCAAACCACAGATATTTTAATCCGCAACTTTGCGCAATTGTAGAGTAAGAAACGTTTATTTGTATCAAAACATTAAACCAATATATTGTATTTTAAACATTTATGCAGTAAAATAAAATACAGTAACATAAAATATGTACCTACATAATTTTGAATAAGCCTAAAACCAAATGGTTTATTTGACATTCTGTTTTAAGTTTAGGTGTATCTACAATTTAACAATGCTTTCTTTGAAGTGTAAAACTATCGAAAATGGTGTTGTTTACATAAAGTTTAGGGGAAAGTTGACAGCTCCTTTTTCAATCTGTTCGATTCAACTCTGAAACTTTGGCATCCTTTTTGGGACTATTCCACGTGGGCATAATTTGTATAGTAAAAGGTAACATAACAATCCGGCTGAGTAGAATAGACCACCCTCATTTCTTGCCGAGGTGTCGTAAAAGGCGGCTAAGGTAAGACGACCCGCCGTGTGGTATCCGGCTGAGTAGAAAAAACCACCCTCATTTCTTACCGAGGTGTCGTAAAATACGACTATGGTAATTTGACGTCAGGCAGGCGGCCGGTCGTAAAAACGCAGCCTAGTGACAGCATGTTTATAACATGTTGTGCGACCCCACTTAGAGTGGGATAAAGGCACGAGGATATATATTTTTGTTGTAAATAATATTCGACACTAAAAATGGGAAATCAAAAACTATGGTAAAAAAAAGTCATGAAAACTCTTAAATTTAAAACAGCCATGTGATTGATATAAGTTTATGTCATATTGCTTTAAGGTATATTATTTAAAAATTAGATTCCTTATTATGATATGTTCCTCTATCATCATGATCGCAGATATGAACTTAAACTCTCGCTTAGGTAAAGTTATATAAATAATTGAAGTTATTACCGTTCTAAAGGGAATACGAGGAAGGTGTGGATCATTTCCGAATCAGACATATTACCGGTATGTTTTAAGATCAGTCGTAAATCTCAACAAGCTTGTGTTATGCAATGTATTAAAGTAATAATAAAATTATTTTGCTATAATCCGCTATAAAGTTAAATAGAATATATTTATTATATAATGCTGAATGTAGAGTGGACTAAGCATTTTCATAACTGATACATGCAGGATTTGTAAAAAGACATGGATAAACCTCCACAACAGCCATCACAATACACAAGCACTACACACGTTCACTATCACAAACTCAATAATCGTTTCGTCCCGCAACCGAAGCATATGATATAGACTGCACGACTAAATCGAAAAGCTGCTTTGCAATTGAAAACGGATAGTTCATACATTTACATTTAGCATTATATATATTTTCTATTTTACTTTATCGCAGATTATAGCTAAATAATTTTGTTATAACTTTTGTATTATGGATCTCCGTAATGTAACGCCTAATTCTATAAATTATTTATGCAATGAACTCGTATAACTGTCCATAGAAGTAGTTAACCTCTCTCAAAAACTCAATTGTCTATACTTAATTGAGAAATGTGACGAAATTAATCTCGCATTGTCGGTTTTAAGTTAATTTAATCTATCTACTAGATACATCTCTAGCCTTTGTTAAACAATCCAGACTCCGGTCTGTTAAATCTGTGACACTGACTACTAAATGCCGCAGGTCATATTATATCTGTTTGTTCCGTAGAGATCTATAAGATCTATGGAGCATATTCACGTCTGTGAACTTCTATAAATGAATTAGGAATTTAGAAACTGATTCAATACGATGAAATGAAACTAAACAACAACTTCTCTCGTCTATGTGTTAAATATAGATTTAATTAAATATTGTAGTAAAGGCAGTGAAACACCAAAAACTATCAATTAAATTGAATATTCTGTCTATAAGGTGTGTTAATACACCTTATGTATTAATCCTAAAATCCTTCTTCAGGATAACTTCATCGCAGAAGGAGGGCATCACTGTCCAACGACTACAGCGTGAATTTTTGAACATCATGAACCTTCTCTTATTATTTACTTATTATTATATAGTATAGTAAATATATAGTACTTAATTATTTTGTACACCCCCAACTGCTGATATTTCAATAAATTCTAAAGTTGTCTGGAAGAGAACGCTAAAAGCGTTCTCTTTTTTTAGCTAGATACTTCTTTCTTTATGTATTATTTTGGTGTGCAATAAAGTGTATTATCTGTCTTTTCTTCAGTCACACATGCTAAACTGTGCGAAAGCGAGACGAGAGTTTGCCTGCATATGCGGCACTGTTTAAAACTTGGCGCCACACTGATTGTATTTTCCGAACGCCCATTGGCAAGTCGTCTTCAACAGATACCTCCCGAATTTATTTAACATGTTGCGCTCACCCCACTTAGAGTGGGATAAGGACAGGAGGATTATGTATAATTAAAACAAAATATTTGGGTGACTTTTTTTATTAATAGGGTAGGTGGGACTCGATCCCAAGGTATTTTCATTTCTCGCGACCACCTGTTCCCCGAATAATCTACGCTGACGTGACAGCTAATGGCAAAAATTCAATTCAATACAAATTTTAGTATTTTTTTATGCCCAAAACAGGGATAAATCAATTTTTTTTTTACATAAAACCTAGCTAGATCGATTTTTCTCCACCAAAATCCTCTACATGCTTAATTTTAGGAAAATCGTTGGAGCGAGATTCCAAAAATATATGTACGTATACATACAAGATTAACTCATTTAAATATAATAGTAATAAGATAAAAACAAAATTAGAACTAAATATTTGTGAAAACTTTAGTTTGCCTTATTTTTTAAAAACGTAGAACTCGAAGCGCAAGTAAGATATAGTTTTTGTATTCCACACGCTTTTCTGGTACTATATAGCCGCATCAGCGTTTTATAAAACGAATCGTTCGTTTGATATTTATTCGCACGTAACATCGTATGCGGGCGACCGGCGAAATATTGTGTTAGCAGCCCGCGGTACTCCATTTCACATTCTGCTCGTACGAGCTGTTGTGCTACATTCTAACTGTTCTGTTTAGACACAAAAATCAATATGACTTCACACAATAGTTGTTTATGTGATACAAGCACTTTATATTACACATTTTCGCAAGGGACAATGAAAAAGTCATTCTTGTCGCAACCGATGTTTATTAGTGAACATAGAGATCTTATACATAGGTCTTTGTTCCTACGTGCTGTTGTGCTACATTCTAACTGTTCTGTTTAGACACAAAAATCAATATATGTTCACACAGTAGTTGTTTATGTGATACAAGCACTTTATATTACACATTTTCACAAGGGACAAAGAGAGATAATCATTCTTGTTGCAACCGATGTTCATTAGTGAACTTAGAGATCTTATAGGCCTTTGTTTCTGCCTATGAGGTCTTCTTCCTTGGGGCAGTTGGCAGTGAATCTGCCTTGAGCTTTACGGGGCGTGGGTTTGATCCCGCAGAGGGCCAACATTTTTTTATAAGTAATTTGTTAGTTCTTTGATTGGTGTATTATGTATTTATTCAAAATTATATATGTATATACATACGCATCATCCTCCTGCTCTTATACCACTCTGAGTGGGGTCGACACAATATGTTATAAACATGTTATCACATGATTTGCTACGTATTTTACGATCGGCTGTCTGCCTGACGTCTTGCTTACCTTTGACAAGCCTAACGGTAAAGCGCGGACCAAAAAAGGTTCGATTCCCACACCCGGTGCTTTTTTTTTATTTTTGATTTATTTCATTTTTTCTGTATCTTTTAAAAACTACCGAGCAAGGCTTGATCACCCAGGTACTACTAATAACGTGCGATGCAATCATTCTCTTACCCTTATCCCACTCTAAGTGAGGTCAGCACAATATGTCTTCTTCTTCCATTCTCCTCTATAATTCGTCAACTCTGGTGTCACTCCTTTAACATGCATATCATTTTTACACAATCCATTCATCTTTTTTCGCCTCCCCCTAGCCATACATCCAACGTGCGATGCAATATAATATATATATTTATTAATCACAAATATAAATGTGATTGTCATTTTAGATAGTTCTGTACTTTTGTATTTTGCAATTCCGTTTCAGTTTCCCGTATTCGTGATAAATTTTTCAGAACAAAAAGTAAACATCAAACGAATGCAGAAAATAGCGTGTATTGAAGCACGACCGCACAGGCTTAGTGTGTTCAAATAGGAATATTTTAGATATGTGAAAACTATTTTGTGTCATTTTGTTTATAACGTTGCTTTATCGACTAGCTATTCTAATATTGCACTACATGTGATATAATTAAATATTATACGTTAAGTATTATTAAACTCACCAGAATCTGGCAGAATATATCCGTCTCCTATTCCCCAAAATGAGACTGGACTGGTTTTCCTACTTTCTGTTTTAGTGGTCGCGGTGGGGAAAGTAGATGAATGAAGACCGACCGGTCACATAGAAAAAGGTCTGACACTGTCAAAGGGATCGAAGGAATTCCGAGTTTTTTGTTTGTTATTTGGTCTGTTAGTTTGCTTTTCTTTCACATAAGTATTGAGCAAAGAGTCAATGTAATTTTGGCTATGGATGTAGTAGAAGAGCTGAATAATTAAAAGCTGTTTTTATCTGGGTACACAGATAAAACCCAGTAGCAAAGAGTTTCTTCATTTGTAAAATAAGGCATTAAGTTGAAAAATAACATGTTTATTCATAATTGAGTATTTCAACGGTTAAGAACATTTTTTTATGAGTAGAAAAATATTGATAATTAAATGTTTTGACATTTGTAACAGCACAGTAAGTCTAGGTATAGAAACTGTCAATTATGCCTACACGATTTGATGTTGCAAATAACTCTGTGACGATCCCATAAAGTGCAAATGTGCTCGCTGTACGTAAAAGCTTTTGATCTAAAACGCTCAAAGCGATTGCAAGATATTCTAGGAACAAAATGTTAGCATTTATTGACAATATCAGTTGAATAGTTCTGCTTTCGTCATCGATTACCTATATTGGTAAATAATTTGAATTAATCTGAATTTATTGCATCTAGCACATGAATAGTCATACGTAAGTTTTCGTAGAAACTGAGGTACGAAATTCTATAACTATACTCAAGTCTTACCGTATTCTTGACGAAATAACTTTCAGCATGTGTTATCTACGATGTAACGCTGAAGTGTTGAGATGCTCTAAGGGGACGTATTTAGCCGGTCTAAACTCTATTCCCTAACTCTAACTCTACAAACTAGACCACTGTTCTCTAACTCTAGCCGACAACTCCGGTTTTCCTAATGTATCTTATATGTACTTATATATATGTACATATAAGCTATTTATGTACATATAAGCATAGATTCAGAATATATATATAATAACGATATATTACGATATATTTTGAAAACAATGAAAATGTAATATTTAAATTGTTTTTCAATTCGGATTAACGTTCTTTCTGAATGTGTTCGAAACAATTATTTCACAATTGTCATCCATCCATCTGTCCGTGTATAAAAAGTGCTTGAACCAATCTGGATTAATTCAGCAATATTAAATTTAAATTTATGTGGAAGACTTACATCGTCCGTTGAAATAGCAAAACGACTATTATAAGTCATGAAACAGCAAACAATATCTGACTCGCTTACTTCAACTTTATATTAAATTTTAGCCAAACAGAATACCGAGCAAATGGGGAAGTTAATTAATGCCTTTGTGTAATTTAGAAGACTGAGATTACATTTGGCGCACGCTAACTGTAGTGTACATTACATAGGTAATCATTAGGCTTTGAGGGGAAACTATTTTTGCCACTCAACATATACTCGTATAACAAATTATACTGATAACAAATTAACGATATAAAAAAATACCTGCAACTTCTTTTGCGTCACCTTAAGTGCTCATTTAGCCTTAAATATGTTCTGTTTTGTCGTGAATTATGTGTTTTTTCCGGTCAGTTCACTAAGGAAAACGGAATTTTTATCATATATGTTACGCAGATATATAAGCTTCAAATTTACTGAATTTCATCAATATGTCTCTAAATCATTAAATAAAATAAATACATTTATTTTACTTATTTAAAACCCCTAGCTTGTTCAGTTGGTCCATTTCAATGTCTTCCAACTTTTTTGTGCATTGCCCCACCTTAAAAAATCTTTTACTTAAATAATACATACATAATTTTTTATTAAAAAAATAAATTATTCACTTATGAAACTATAATTTATATAGGTTCAATCTCGAAAACTTTTCTTGTAATTTTATTTTAACATACAGCAAAAACAACCTTGATATTTAATTAATGTGACCGCCAAATATCTACAGAAAATACCTTTACCAGATTTATTTAGAGCCCCAAAAATATGTCTTGACTTTTTACTGGTCCTGACCCAATTTTTTAATTACATCGGCTTATAATTGTCGTATTTATCAACTCAAATAAAAAAATACTGTCATGGTATCAGTTTGAATACAAGAAATCTCAGAGCAAACTCTTGGCACCCTTTGAATTTAGTCTCTCGTTCCATCTGTTTCTATACAAATCATGTTCTTTGATGGAAGTTGATTTGAGAATAAACAAGCATCATTCCATACAGATAAACTAATAGATATAGGTATTATCTATAAACCATTACGAATAATTTTTAATAAATACAAATCTTAAGTGCTAAATTTGCAGAAAACCCAAAGACTACTTAACGTAGCGAGAATGTGGTTATGATGCACTTGCAAAAGCTATAATCCGACTGTTGTTTATTTCAATTCTTTTTGCGAAGTGAATTCATTGGGCTCCTCCACTTCTCCAAAAGAAGAACTACCTAAATAATGCTTTTTTTTAAAGAATATGAATGAATTTAATATCTACTAAGATGAATAGTTCTAAGTAAGAAAGTATCGCAGCGTTGCGTCATCACGGTTAAACCTAAAAAGGTGATTTAAACTACGGTTTAATTTTGCACGATTCGCGAAGCACCAGCTTAACATACCTCTAAAATTTTCAAACTCAATTACTTAAATAAATAGATTAAAAGAAAACATATTTAATAACTAAGTATATCTTAAAATCTTCACCTAGGATAAATGATGGTCCATCATGTAATAAATTTATGTCCCTCCTTCTCTTATGAAAATTACTTAAGACAAACGATGAGATAGTAACAAATTGTTCCTTAATTTTTGTTCCATTTTTGAACATGATATGATTTTTTCACCCTAATCATGCATGTAACACTTTACACATTCCAACCAAATAAGAGACAACTTCCAAACTTAATGCAGTTCAGGAAATGTGCGCAAGTTTGTCAGTCAAACTATTCCTAGTTAGAATTTCTAAACTTACTTTACTATTTTGATACGTAGTTTCGGTATTTCAGTCACAAAATGTAATAACAATAAAAGCTGTCCTTCGTGATGTACGCGTAATTCAATTTACAAATGAAACCGTTTCAAACATCTCTCTGAGAATAATTTTGATAACCTTTTTTCCAGTGACTGGTTACAACATTTAATGTACTCTTTGTTTTAGAACTGATGTCGCAGCTAAGTTTATATTGTAAGTTAAACATTTCAGTAGTTGAGTAGCTAGGGAAAAAAGTAAGCCCTGGGGCAAAAAGTAACTAGGGCCCCATTTAAACTATTTAAAATTATTTGTTCCGGATTCGACGTACTCCAACTGGGGGCGACGTACTCAAGCTCAGAGGAGTCCCCGGAGTTTGGGGGCCTCGGGGCACTGTTTCGTTTAGCTCACCCATAACTACACTACTGCATTTCATTCGGCACGTTGTTTAATCATAAGATATGTTTGTATTTCGATTTGAGAAATTAATCAAATAAATATTCTTTATATTACACGACGTTCCAATAAATTAACATTTAAATAACGATTTCGGTGAATTTTCGTTATCACTAAAACGATCCTCGCTTTCAGAAATGTATCACGCAATTAGTATTGAAATTTCTGGTAATTTCTGTTTTATGTGAAACGAAGGATTTGCTTTGTAGTAGTCAAAGCAAGTAATTATTATTTTATAGCGTCCGCTGTCGCTATTTGACTGCATTTAAACATTTTAATGGTCTCAAGTATACAACTATTACTATAAGGGAATATTCTCAACTTCCTTTTTTATCAAAGGCAGCACTTAAAATTGTAAAAAAAAATATTTTGAAAATCAGACATAAAAACCATTAATTTATGTTAGCTTAAACTCGCGGTTTTGTTACTATATCAAATCAGTAAGATAATTGATAAATTGATATTTGCTAAAGAGCTTAACAAACTATAGGTACAGTTAAGTCTTCCTTACTTACTTTGTACTTACTTCCTCCTTCTTCCTTACTTTCTCATTCTTCCTTACTTCCTCCTTCTTCCTTACTTCCTCTTACTTACTCCTTACTTCCTTACTTACCTTGAATCACTTTATCTATTGACAAAAACCGCATGGGAAGGCCGTTAAGTAGACAGACAGACAGACAGACAGGCGAGACTTTGTTTTCTAATATGTATTGACAAAATAAAATATTTTGTACGAAAATTACCTACGCTTTCTTTAATTCTGTAATAATAAATGTTTCAAACTACAATAAACTAGGAATATTCTCATCTCATCCGAAATATGTTAAATAAAACTTATTAATAAGTACTGAAGTTATTCTTTAGATATATTATTAAAAATAATCGATGCCTTTAAAATTATTTAGTATTTTTATTGCGTTTTGTATTCATATGACCTGCCATGTATAAAAGTTTAAAAATAATGAACTACAAACGTTTTAAAATATTTCGTCCGGAGGGTGTGTCACGTTTATCAAACAGTTGTAACCTCTCGTAGTTTAATTAAATTTTTAATTTATTATATATGCGGCCTGTGGCGCGAGCAAGGCGCACTCACTTTGCTAACTGCTCTTATCTTTATCTAATTTGAACTTTCTGGGTAAAGCGTTTTAAAAATTTTAAATTTAATGTTTCAATACTAAAATATTTTTAGGTATCATATATATCCATATTACATTTCTAGCATATAAATCGATCTACAACGTTATTGAGATAATATACTATTGCGGAATGAATATTTTCATCCATTTAAAAGTAATCCACTAATTTTTCGAGATCATAAGCATTTGTAATTAAAACTTTTCTGTTAATTGTTCAACTGTTTTTTTTTTACTCCATATCACATCACAATCAAATAACAAATGTATAACAAAATCGTAATTTTGATATACGATTACATTTGAAATACGATTTTGTTCGTGGAGCCTATCCTCCTGATGCTTCTGTTTCGGGGTAAAACGATCGAAGTGATTGTTGTAGTGAGTGCGTGTAGTGCGTGTGTGGAGTGTTGGCGGCGTTTTGTGATACGTGTGGTGACTTGTCCTGCATTAATGGGGTATGTGATTGTTGCCTGCTTCATACACTTAGCATTACACACATATTCTCTTAACAAACGCGGATTACAGCAAAATAATTTTATTGTAACTTCTGTACTAGTATTTAGTTAATTTATCTTTTTCTGTTCTTATTAGAATCTTTTTGGAATATTATTCTTAAAAGTGGGCCACTTATTTTTATTCAGTTATGATTTTGGTCTATAATCTTCTCTTATAAAGAAGAGAAGATAAAAAGGAAACGAGAAATATTACTTTGTTTAAAAAAATGCTAAACTCCTATATTTTTGAGAAAATTAAATAAATAATAATAATTTGACATCTTAAACTTAAGCTATCGCTCTCGTCAATATTAACATGTTTAGTTATTTTTTATGTTTAAGTAGTATTTCTTTTTATATCAGTAAATAAATTTGCTAAGATTTTGTGAATTGTTAAGTGGTGCATACGTCTTAAGCAAATAAAATTGTTTAATTTTAATTCTCAGTTAAGTGAACATTGTTCTTTTGAGAAAATAAATGTCTTTAACCCGATAAGAGATATAAACGGAATTAACTTCAAACAAATACAAACTGCTTCGTATTTTTTTTATTAGGTTGGTTATAAAGTTAGTTATAACGAAGTACGAACTCACTCCCTTTACTTACTTACCTTAATCCTCTTACAAGAAGTAGATGTTGATTTTGAAAAGAATATATTTTATAAAATTAGTCTGCCTTTTTATACTTTATGAAATACAATATAGTGGAGGTCCGTACAAAATACAAAAATACAAATTAATCGTAATCAAATAATATCAATATTTATATTTTTCGTTTCATAAAAAAAGAACCTGTTTTGTTTCTTTTTTTAATGGTACTAATTAGCCGAGATAAGTAATAGTTCGTCAAAGCATTTATACATTCAGCCTTCAGGCTATGAATTATCCAATATGATGGAACTATCTGGAGCAAGATAAAATATTTTTTATCAATTCAGCTGCCGGTACAATTTTTTTTTAAATTCATTTGTGAACTGACGCAGAAAAACTTAATCTTCTCTCTGGAGATAACAGGATTATTCAAATTCTTTTATGCAGAACAATTTCCACACGCCACTAGATCAACATTAAAATGCAGACTCGGTTTTAAAACTTGCAAGTTTAAAAAAGCGTTTTCCGAACTAGTCCATGCACTAATTATAAGAACAAAAGGTACTTACAATGTTTCTCGCTATTAATGTCGAGACCACAAACAACCCGCATTAGGTTTTAGTTGGTATTTTGCCGTTGCTAACTCTAGTATATTACCTAAGTATAAAAGCTCCACGTAATATCTTTTGTAATTTCAATTAAACGTTTTAGTGAATACTAAAATAACATAAACAAAGCCTTCCAATAAGTAACGAAAACGGTAAAGACGTAACAATAAGTGATGGCGCAGACATTTGAAATTGGGAAGTGTGTAGTACAACAGTGAGTTCGACACATATCACACTTGCATATCAGATCCCTAAATAAGTAGGAAGATAACTAAAGTATGCTACATCAGTCACCCTCCCTTCTCTGCAAGCTTGACAAGATTGATGACAGTTTGATAAAACGGAAGGATAAAGTCGACATTGAGTGAATATGGTGGGAATGAACTTGTATTGTATATACAGAGTAATAATATGCCAGCCAAGATAAGACGTGCGCGGAAAGACAGCTTGTAAATAGTGTATTATCTACAGACATCGCCTTACGAATTGTGTACGATTGCAGTTGAGAAGATAGCAAAGTCTCATAGAATCGATTACAATACCAATTCAATGGCTTACAAGTTAAAGATTACTCAATCATTCTTTCAAAGATGTGTTCGTTGACAAAATTTGTGCATAAAAATACTTTTTTATGCGTGCCCCAATTTTACTTTTTCTTTTTCTCTATATGACCCGTACTCCTTCTTCTTTAATTCTTGTCCTTTTCCTTTTATTACTCACAGGTTGACTGACAGAGATCCCTTTTAGGAATAAGTCCACCTTTATACATGTGCTTTTTTAATTTTTCTTTCTCTTTTCTAAATATATGTATAAGAATAAATAAATAAATACTGACTTTCATCGCTTCATTGTAGGGTATCCAATTGTTATTAAGGTACATCATGTTTGACTATTACCATCTTGCTAACTTAATACGGTTAATTATGTTTAATGTAGTTTTGCTGAATGCACAAAGCATTCTTATGTACACATTCCGAAAGGAGGAATGCTTTATACTTTTTTGAGTGCAGATATCTCGTGAATAAGTTTTAAAGATGCCTAGAGGCTGTGATGGTCAAACTGTGATAGCGCTTAACTTTTACTCGGGTTTGTGGGTTCAAACCCCAAGAAGGGTCTGGTGAGTTTTTAATTCAAAGCTTGTTCTCAATTGACAATTACTCATACGCTTAATGTTATCAGAAAACATCGTGAGTAAAAATGCAAAACTTTAGAGTATTCATTGGTATGTAGGTATATTGTGTATACACAAAGTTATACCCGTTGGCAAAGTCGGCATGTTCCACGGTACATTTTATTCATAACATATTTCTTATTGCTTGTTGCTGCTGAGTACGTTAAATAACCTCGACAATAAAAAGTTAGCCGACAAGATCTGCCCTGAGTAGCGAAGCATAACCTCCAGATCCCTACCTAAATCACGTTGGCCAGAGTGAAAAACACTTGCTACCACTACTTTCATATTGAAACGAGAAATAAATAAATTTAAAGCACTGTTTACATAGACATGGTTTATAAAACAGTAACAGAAAAACTATCAGTAACGCTACAGTCGAATCCGTCGCTTAACTTATAGGTACATGTACGTTAACTAAAAATCTCCAACATACAAATACCAGTACCACAAACCATCACACTACTAAAACTTTCAAATAAACATTTTCAATGGTCATTTCGTCCGACAGCCAAAGCATCTTCAATTCCACGATAAAGTCGTAAAACTATTTTTTCTTTTGTTTGGTGTATCGCTTACGGGCCATTTATTAATCCTCTATGTTTACTGTTAGTACATGGTCAGTACATTTTACATTTACAAGCAGAAATGTAGCTTTCGGAGGACTTGACGGGGCAGTGCTACAGGGCCTCCAAGCTCCAGCGGGCCCTTCTGAGCTACACCCGCACTCCTCAACCGAATACTTCGAACCCGGAGTACGAAGAATGCGAAACAAATATTTTTTAAATGGTTTAGATTGGGCCCTAGTTACTTAATTTTTGGCCCAGGGCCTTTCATTACCTAGCTACGTCACTGTCTATAACTATAACATGCCTCTTCTTGGAGCGTTGATAATAGGGAAAATAATGTCTCTCTTAGAAATCAAAATAATAAGAAGTATTGAAAGTCACATATAACCGAACATGAGCCAACCTATAACGCGACGCTTTCTTGTTTACTCATCGCTACTTTGAAGCTCGTGAGCACATTGTTTACACAGATTGTGTATATCTTCTGAAAGGTCTTACAAAGCCTTTTATATAAAACAGCGAAGTATTTAGAATCGTATGTATATCACCATAAGACTCAAAAGAATTTTACTTAGTTTAGGAGGAATGTCTAAGTCAAGTATTAACCTGTTAAAATAACGTAGGAAGTTCAATAAAATTTAATTACCCCGAATATAATCGTTTTTCGATATAAGCCCGATATTAGAGCTGAGCATTTATTAAAACGATAAAACTTATTAATTTAATCTTAACATTTTGTTCTCTTTTTTATTATAAAAATATTAATCTATTATATAATGGTTATGCATTACGGTAGCTCAGTCTAAGGCTCGGCACAAACGGGCCACCGATGGCCGTCATGCGCTGCCATTGCCATGCGCCGCCATTGTTACAAATGTGGCGTTTGTAACAATGACAGAAGCGAGTCACAGCCGCCGATGTTCGGAGTATACCAGATTTTATAACGCTCTATGCTGCGCAGTTTTACACGTAAAGTTTGCTTGCTCTATTCATAATATATAAACGCATGTATTTGGTATGTGAAAGTTAAATGCGCGGTAGATGAGCGCGAGGGTTGATCATTGCGACAGTGGCCAGTGTCGGCGTCTTGGGTGGCTCGTAGCGACTGCTAGTTGCGAGTCGCAGACACTACTGAGGCTGTGTGTGCCTGCCTACACTTGTGCGGCTTGTTTTATACTAAGTATATGAAAATTGAAAAGGCGAGCTAAGTCGCTGTCGCTGGCCACCGGTGGCTGTAGTCGTCGCTCGTTTGCACCAAGCCTTTACTTATTGATGACGCTTAGAAACGATTGGAATTTCCTTCTTGAATTGGAAGTGTTCGTAAATTTATAATTTCATTTATTTCGTAATATATCTTTTTGTCCTTATCGAACCTTCCAGTGCATGGTGGCAGTACAAAGGCATCGAAAGGTGGGTGGTGCTAAGTTGTTACTACGTATCGGTAATAAATTACGCATTGCCCAGAGAGATAGAAAATAGTTAACGCCCTGAATAGTCCCCTATACAGTTAGCCCCCTATACAGTCCACTTAAATTACCAACCAGCGACCTAGGGTCCAGGGACCAGGTTTCTTTTAATTAGGGAACATTTCCCTACAGGAATTGATCTTCTTCTGTTGGAGTAACTATCAATGGCCTCTAGGCCCAGTATCACTGATTTAGTACGTGACCATTTTTGAAAGATAAGTGTAAGTTATGCCCTATGGTATCTGGCTGAATATACCTATAGACCACCCGATAGAATATATAGGATAGACCACCCTCATTTCTTACCGAGGTGTCGTAAAAGGCGACTAAGGTAAGTCAACCCGCAGTGTGGTTTCAGGCTGAGTAAAGTAGACCACCCTCATTTAGGTGTAGTAAAAGGCAACTTGACTTTTCCGAGATTTTCAACGATTTTTGTCATATTTTAATCACCCAAAACTTCAACCTTCGTCGTAAACCACTCTGTCCATTTATTTGGAACTGCTTGAAAATCGGTCGGAAATGCGTTCAGTAGCTTTGAATTTATCGAAAACAGACAAAATGAGAACCATATGTCGGACTGTGGTATACAGGGAGAGACTTTGTTTTTTAATATGTAAGTATTGATATTATCTGATTTTTATTACGTACCTGGGTGAAATAGTGGTAGCGATTATTAGACAAGCATACATTTATTTTTTGGATTGACAGTTCTAATAAATTCATCCTACGGAAATCTTTAAGTTCATTCGTAAGAACGAACTTTGTTATATAGAAAACAATACAATTAATGGAGGTAAATTTCAATCAAATGTTAATACCATTATATTTATAAATAACATAAAACTTATTTGAAGCTGTAAAATTTCCAGCTATTTATTATGCGTTACAAGCAGTTTCTCCAATACCATGACATGCAACGAACAAAAACAAGAAAACAGGCGCTTTAAGTTTTCTATATAAGCTTGTACTCGAATCGATACTTACAAGTCACGAAATACTTCGCAGCAATAGAAAGCGCGTTAGACTAAAGGATATCATAATATGTTATGAAACGAATATACGATCTCCTTATTGATACATTTAAAGTATTTAAAAAAAAAACAAATTATTATATAACAAACAACGATATTTCTCCTTTATACTTATCTTTTATTCAATAATTAAAAAGCAATTTCTCAAAGTCAACCCATTTACTCTTTCTCAACAACTCAATGACACATAATGACAGCCACAATGCTTTTTCATATTAATGTCCAACTGACCAAATGACCATGGCTGCTTTCTCTCTCGATTCCTAAGCACAAACTAGTAGCATGGAATTAAGTCCATTAGTAACAGGGAATCGATTTCTCTTCAAAGCATCATCATCCTCCTGTCCTTATCCCACTCTAAGTGGGGTCGGCACATCATGCTACAAACATGTCACATCAATGGGCTACGCATTTTACGACCGGCCGCCTACCTGACGTTAATTTACCTTAGTCGTAATTTAAGATACCTCGGTAAGAAAGAGGACGGTCTATTCTACTCAACCGGATACCACACGGTGGGTCCACTTACCGTACTCGCCTTTTACGACAATTCTACCGAATTGTCAACTCTATCGAGTTTCCACCCTAATTTCTTACCAGAAATTAGAGTGGTCTATGCTACTCAGCCGGATATCATACGGCGGGTTGACTTACCTTAGTCACCTTTTACATCTCCCTAAGAAATGAGGGTGATCTATTCTACTTAGCCGGATACCACAACGGCACTGATTTCTCTTCAAAGAAAAATTATTAGGAAAAGAAGGAAAAAGACCACTGTTCTTGATGTAATATGATGATGATGATCATCATCATTATATTACATCAAGAACAGAAGAAGAATTAAAAGATTTTTATGAACAAATCTCGTAAAGTTGTTAATGTCGAACAAAGCGTCATATTTTTATGGTCAGTATGTTTGAGAGACATAAAAATTGATAATTAGTACAGCGTGTATTTGACTTCTTTGGAGAATTTGGTTGATTTCATTTTTAACTAGAGGCTAGTACGGATTCAAATATATTATTTAAAGAAATACCCCTCCTTGAATACTTGGTCCCAATAACAGATTTATCTGATACTGGCTGTTGTAGAAGTATCATTCTCCTTTCTACGCAAATTTTACTTTATCATCAAATGACTAGGAAGATTAATAAAAACTCGTTTGAGATTTTGGTTGTTTTATTCTCATGAAGCAAATGATTCACAGCATTGGTGGGATACAAAGGTCTTATAATATTGGGCCGAACACACGTTTGCCAAAATGCTGATCTTTGTTATTAGTAGATATACAACAGCATAATAATTACCCAAATAAAAAAAAAACTGTGGGAAAAACGTTACAAATACATCGCCGTAGAGCACAGTACATATTATTTAGTAAAGCGACATTCCTTTTATAATTAACTACACACCTTACTAAATCACAATCTTGAACTAGGTATGTTAAAAAATATTTATCACATTAATAACATTCTGTACAAAGTAAAAAAATATTTTTTTATACTTCCACTAGTACAAAATAAAGCTGCATGACGTCGCAACAATTAGTATTGCTTATGTAGTGTAAACAAAGTTGGATAAACATTAGTTTACAACGTGATTCAAATTAAAGAAAAAACATAAGTCTTAACCGCACGTACTTTCCAAATAAAATTATTTACAGTTGTTTTTCATTGGCAGACGGGTTTTTATGAAAACTAAACTTGATGGAGAAAATATATTGTCGAATTATTATTGAAATGATACTTCCATAGACAATAGCAAAACTTTGTGGCATTTTGAATCGGGATAGGTGATGTGATGTAGGTATTGATCATAATTTTTTATGGCTGACTTTGATCATCGTATTATTCGGGACTAATTGCAAAACTGATTTTAAATCGTGATTTAAAATTATGTGAATACAATTAAAACTGAAATTCGTTTACAAATTCAGCGGCGTATAATGCACAATGTTTTTGACATCTTCGCCATAATTAAATAAATTTCTTATCTTAAATTTTCTTCACTGACTGCTACCTTATTAAATTGCTTACATACAAAGCAAAATTCAGTCAACTAAATTCAATACATCACACAATGATCTTCGTATTATTAACACCAATTCAACACACAACGAATAAAACAACGGGCGCCAAATTATTGTCCCTAGTTTATTAAAATTATAACCTACATAAGAATATTAATATGTACGGAAAGACGGATAAAATTATTCCTCACTGATAAGTAAAAATAAATAGAAAAAATATATATATATATGGGACACTTACACACACGGTCGTCCGTCCCCAAAGTAATTTAATAATTGTGTTATGGATGAGAGGCAACTGGTGAATATATACATATATAATTTTTAAATACATACTTAAATACAAATATACACCCAGGCTCGAAGAACCTACAAATTCTTTTTATAGAAAATGTTGGCCCTCGGCGGGAATCGAACCCGCGACACGTCGAGCTCAAGGCAGGACCACTACCCACTGTGCTAACGGGCCAGTCAAATTAAGTCAACTATTATCACTGTTCGACTTAAAATTTAAGTTGTACACGTGGTTAAGGCTTACATCGTACAATATTTATTACGATTATGATATGCACTTAGTCGTTATTTCAAAACTTGTTTAGTGGCACACTCCACTGAACCTACGGGGTATGATTTTACGGATGTTAAATACAAACGTTAAATTACTTCCACTATTCTATACTCTAGAACTTTTAAATATTGTAATAAAAATTGCTTACATTATAAATAACACAGTATTTACGTTATGTGGACATACAACCTTCATAAGGACTGATATAATTTATTGTCAAAAAACTTGCTTAAACTTAAATCGAATCTTCCAAAAGTTATGACATCGGTTAAAGAGCTTTTGAAACGTATGATTTTTTGCTCTATTTCATTGCCTTGCTAATGTTTTTGCAACCTATTGTATTGATATTCGCAAAGACTTGTTTACTTGAATCGTACATCGTAGGGACGGTTTACGAAATTTTATTCGATGAATTTTCATATAACATTTGAACAAGTTTTTTAACATTTTTTGACAGTAACAAACCCTCAACTAGTTCCGATTAGATCATTTGTAGGGTAAAAAAGAACACTATCGAATTGAATTAATTTTCCAATATGTTTACTAATAATTATTATCAATTTATAAAATTATACTACTATGTACATGTTGCATGAACTTTATAATGAATATACATTTCGAGTCGTAGTCTAGTGTATCGCTAACAGATGAGTTAAATAAAACCGTAGGTTAAATGCAATATAGAACACTAATTGACGTCAAAACCGATTGATATACAAAAGTATTTGTTGATTTATAATGAACACCAGTTTGGATTCATCGGCCGTTAGACCGCGCCCACCTATGCGCGTGATTCATTTGGATCGATTAAAAAAATATAATTATGCAAAAACAATTACACAACCCATCTAATTTGAACGGTTCTCAAAACAAAGGAGTTTTAATATGCAAAATTGTGATTTGTGACAGTGATATAATAAACAATCGAATACGCTATATGGGACACTCAAATAATTACAAATATACTCAATATCTAAATATATCAACTAATTATATATAAATGTGAATATTTACAAAATACGACCACGTCGAGCGACGTGCCATCTCTCTTACACATTCGTAATTATTTACAATGACTTTTATATAAACACTAATTTTATTAATTTAAGAGCATTGCCTTTTATAGAAATTGATCAAAGTTATCCCTTGTTCAAAACACATTAGAAATATTTCAAAATACACACATTAGCGGCTAGTCATAATATAACAATCTTCGCTATTGTCCTGTGAGAGGAAAACTATTTTGTTTGAAACCTTTCCTGATCAGATACATCAAGAACCGTTTAAAACTTTACGATTTTGAAATCTTTGTTAAATCACTGGCTAGTTTTAGAAATCAGTCTTGGGTCAAACAAAGCACAATTTTATTTATTAGTTACATTCAGTCAGATTACGAGTTTAAGATGTATAAAAACAGCTTAGTGCTTTTATTGCTAAAAATATTATGAACATTGATATAAAAATGACAGAACCGTCGGGAATTCCATAATACAGCCTTTGGCTTGCCTTTGAAACTCACCAAAGGTTGGACACATCAGTAGATAATGCAATTTTGTACTTTAACAAGGTTTCATTAAAAAATACACTTCATCAATATTGTCTAGAAGCACTAATATAACCATATTATAATTTATTGAAGAGTAACTCATATACAGATTCTATTTAAATTATATTAATTGAGCATTGGTCTATATAACTGCCACACTTAATAGAATAGCTAGTTCCGTTTTTGTCTGCATCACGACTTACCGACAACTAAACTTTTTGACTCACACAAACTCTTATAAATACAAACTTATTATTAATCAAAGTAACATTCAAACGCACTATTATAATAACCTCAAAACTACCGAAAAACCAGATCTTGTTTTTGGATCATCCGAAAATATTATCGAATTTTATTCGATTTTATACAGCGATACTCTCGTCGTGACGTAAGGATTTACAACTTCCACTCAGCATAATTATTCCAGTGTATTTATTTATATTCCTTACGATACGATTTTAACACAGAAACAATCAAAATTTCATTAATTGTAAACAGAAATAAATCATTAAATCTTTCTGCATTGGAAAAAACTATATGTGGCTATTTTGTTTAGATAAATTGTGGACGCAGTTATACAGGATTAATTTGCATAAATACAATTAAAATCAGTTCCGTAGAATCGATATAGACGTTTGAACGTCTAAGCTTTGGGTTTTCGTGATGAGATTTGTCGAATATCATCATAGACCGTTTGTGTGTGGAGAGTGATGTTTTTGTGATATGTTATCGACGTAGTATATATGTATAAGACAGTGATGTGAAACATAGCAGGCTTAATTTATAAAATTACGCGTTACTTTGCGGAGATCCATAATACAAAAGTTATCATCACTTTTGTATTATGATATACATAATACAAAAGTGATTTGTATTATGATATACATAATACAAAAGTGATCCGTCGCATTGCGATTTTGTCGTGGAGTCCATATCCAGATAATGCTTAGCTTGCGGGACGAAACAATAGTGGAGTTTGTGACAGCGAACGCGTGTAGTCTTTGTGTATCGTGGTGACGGTAGTGGAGGTTCGTGCATATATGTATGAAAAAGAATAGTCCATTCTACGTTTAGCATTACATATATTTACTTTATCGCGGATTATAGCAGTATTATTTTTTTTGTATTGCATGCTCAAGCATTGTCTAAACATTATTATTATGACATGTTTAAGGGCATGGTGTATGCATTACCTCCAATTCATATTACAGATGGGAACTGGTAAGTTATTCTGGTCACTGAATTGTGTCTATTTTTTCTACATATTTTGGCTATTATCATAAAACTTGATGAAAAGGCTCCATAGCCTGAGAGTTAATAGTATGAAAATACATAGTGACTTATACAAAATATTGAAAAGACCATTACCAACTTACAACATTAAAAATTACCAATATGCAACCTATAAATTTTTTTTCAATTATTTTGTTCCAAATCATTTGAATTTTCGTATTACCATAAGAAGAAGTGGACCATTTTTTTACATGGACACATATTGTAAAGATTCCCAGCAAATTCTTTTGATAATTTTCAGTGTTCAATTACTGTTTAAAAAGTTGTGAGTACCTAAAAAGTTTCTTGTTTGAAAGAGGGCAGGAGTGTGACTACAAGATAATTTGATATCAATAATAGTTAAAAATCCTGTCACGACACTATTTTCAAAAATACTGAAAAAAATTTTAAACATCTCACATACCAATTATGATAAACTTTTTGATATACTATAACTTATTAAACTTTATCGTATATGTTTTACATACAATTGATTGTTAGTAATTAAGCAATAAAATTTTCATGTAATTTTATTAAAGTAAAATCTATAAGATTTATCTCTATAAGATTTCTATAAATTTGTAGTGGGTATATAACTTATATTTTAATGAAACTACTTTGTAACATTTATCTTTGATATTATGTATTCTAATGCCGTAAAAAATTATCCACTATACATAGAAAAGGCAAATTTGTGGCTATTCAAAACTATTATAAATATTAACAAGTAAAAAAAAATAATAGATAGATAGCCGAAAATATTATACTAATAGAATAAATATATTTATTTGTTACGATAATAAGTAGCTAATTCTTAGTAATAAATAAATTTTACCCATAAGACTGTTTACTTTATTAATATTCCTCTAAGGTCTTCGCAAAGAAAAGGAGTTCGTATTTAGACGCGCGTAAATTTATATGTAAGTGAGCAGTAACCTTTAAAATGAAATCTGTTTAATATGGCTTTAAGCATTTGCAAGGCGCAATACTGAGATTTCAAAAAAATATATACTGGGAGTTCATTAAGTTAATCACTCTTTTAAATATTTAATTAGTCGTCTTTCATCAATGAAGTACTTACAGTTATAAGATTACAGACAAGAAACAAACGACATGTAAAACAATATTTCAATATATTCAACAATTTCAGTTGGTACTGTCTAAGATCTATTAAAATAGATATTATATAGAAAAAATAGGCATATTAAGAGTGCTTTTTACATTGACCATGGCACTTCATTTGTCACAGAATAAATACAATAAAATACGATCGATAAATATCTAACGTTCTAAATATGATTATTTACATATAAATTTTATTTAATCTTACAACTTATTGCTTATTAGAAAATATCCAACAATTGGAACACTAAAAATTAATTTAAAGTTTCTTAATTCTATTTATAAGATTTTACATCATATTTTTGTGTTGTTTTTCTTTAATTTATTTTATAAATAGCAATTCATTACATAATAAGGAACCAAGAGATAATATTTTTTATTTACTACCAATGGAGTTATTACGGAATTCCCTCAGGTCTGAATACTAACTATTGTAGTCGAAGAGCCGTTGTAAATAACTACACTTTCAATTCAACAGCTTGCATATATTATTAATTATAAATAAAATTATTTGTACAATCAAACAATGAATTAAACTTTATACATTTTTGTACTTGTAATTTCTATATACCAACTACATTTACGATTTTAAATCTAAGCTAAAAACAATAAGTTAAAGATTTTACTGTCTTGATGAGTTAAATATTTCTAAACGAACCAAAAAAGCGTCAAATTGAAAGTGCAATTATTTACAAACCGAATAAGGCTTTACATAGGTCCGCTGAAAGAGCGCATGCTATTATACTACAATACAATCAATATTGAAACCATCCTCAATTGACCAACGCAATCCGCGGACCCGAATTGAGCGCTAACTCAAGCCAATTTCATGGTCCTGATAACCAAGACCATATGAAAGGCGGTCCGAGGTTCGAGACAGTATATGTATCGGCTCACCTACCTCGGCGCTCTTCGGGAAGGACTCCAGGCAAATAAGGGGCCAAGCTGATCCCTACTTTTCACCAGCTTCTGGCGGCGGCGCACCACCAAAGTCCAGTTGGTAGCCTCCCGCACGCGTCATCTCCTCCATACTAGGCTCTTTACACTCATGTCCCGCATGACCAGCGCCCCCGCAGTTCCAACACGACAGTTTGGGCGGAGCGTACAGAACTGGCACGAAGCCAGGGTATGGTGCTTGAGTCGGGTACGGAGGAGGCTCACCGTTAGCGAAAGGAGGTGGAGGGGGTCTGTATGCTGGCGGTGGAGTAGGATACGGGTATGGTCGCGGATACTGAAGGTACGGAACTGGTGGGCCTGTGTGTGTGAGGCCTGGGGGCGCGGAGGGGGTATGTCGGCGTTGTTGTGGGGCGGGTGTGCTGGGTGGTGATGACGTCGCGCTAGATCCGCTGTCGGAAGACGATCGTGGTGGAGGACAATAGGCGGCGCGTCTTCTAACACCGTTAAGCTTCTCTAGCGATCGGTACTGATGATGGACAGCGGAGATCTCGCGCAGTCTTTCCTCGCCGATGTTATGCCGCATCTTAAATTTAATAATTCACGAATTTAATCAATTACGACACCTCGGTAAGAAATGAGGGTGGCACTATTCTGTTCAGCCGGATACCACACGGCGTAAGTATTTAATGCTTATAATTTATATTTAATTATAGCACTGAGGAAAAAAATTTAAGTGACAAGGTGCTAGATATTTATATTTTGATTATAATTCGATCGTCAAAATCTAGGACCTTTGGTGTTCTGGGGGTGAACCCAACACATCTGGATGCTATAAATCATAAAACCCAAAAACCGTTAACATCGTAATGATCATACATACTAATTTCGTCTTAAGTATAAATGTGAAATGTGCAATCTTGAAAGTTCAATGACGGAAAACGCAAAAAATTTGAAGTTTGAAACCTGGATATTTTCTTGTCATAAGCGATTGTGCTACAGTGAAGTTTATATTCTAAAAGCCCCCCTCTTACTAATAAGGAAGGCTATAGGCTTTATAACATCAAGCAGAGATGAAAGGGAGAGGAGCAGCAAAAAAATATATATAAAGCTTTCCTTGTGAAAGTTATTCAAAAATGATGTATTACAAATTTGTTCCCTCTTAAAAGTTCTTAATAGAAGTCCGCGACAGCATATGTATAGCTTTTAAGGTTAACCCGCTTTAACCATTTTTATGGTTATCAAAAATTTAATACGGTTTTAATCTTTCGAGTCACTGGCAATTGCTAGTTATTAATAATAATAATTAATAATTTCTTTATGGTACAAGAAAAAACATTCTTACATAAATATAAATAAACACAAAAAATATTATTTTCTATACAAATAAATCTTTAAAAAAAAATTTGACCTCTGTAACCGAACTAGGTTTCCCTGTATCTCGGTATACAGTGCCCTTCCCGTAAAATGTGATATATTATTATTGTGAAAATGACAATTTTTTCTTTAAGTAAACAATAGTTATATATAAAAAAGATAAGAAAAAAGAGGGTAGTTGAATATGTTCATCTCAGTGAGTAATATATAAAGTGCATGAGTGTGTGTGAGGTTGTGTAAAGAAACCAAATAAATTGAATAAAAAATCACCTTTGTGTATACATATATATTTTATACACAAAGGTGATTTTTTATTCATTATTATTGATATGTATAAACAGAGTGCTTGGTCTAATCACCTCTGCAACAGCGAGATTATCAAAGTTGGTTGCTAGATGTGGCATTGATTGTTCTGGCGGAGGATGCTGCGCGAGAGGCGGTGACCGGTCGCGCGACAGGCGACGTCTGGCGCGAGGCGACGCTGCGCGACTGTCGCCCGGAGACGACACCAAAGGCGACGCCGGCGCTGGACCAGTGGCTTGGTAATTTATAACCTAAAATGAATAATCATCGCAGTAAATAACAAAAGCATATCTATACTAATATTATAAAGACTAAAAATTTATATATTTTTGTAATGTTTTCACATAAAAACTACTGGTCCAATTTCAAAAATTCTTTACCCATTGGAGAAGGGTGTAAGAAAGAGGGTGGTCTATTCTACTTAACCTATATCACACAATAGGTCAACTTACATTAGTCGCATTCACAACACCTCGGTAAGAAATGGGGGTGGTCTATTCTACTCAGCTGTATACCACACAGCGGTTTAGCTTTACCATTACATCAGTTTAAAAAAACTGTTGCAAGGGAGGCTGGTACAGAAAGCCTTCTATACTATTGAGGATTACATAAATGATAAGAATGTGTGGATGTAACTTCTCTTCGACCCTATCCAAGATAGCAACTAAGTCTAACTAGTTGTAAGAATTATTTTGAAAAGAGTAACTGTCGAGTTTCTTGCTGGCTCTTCTCGGTTGGAACAGCTTTCCGAATCAGCAGTAGAGTTGACGATTTAAAAGCACCTGTTTACAAGTTTACTTTAATAAAGAGTATTTGGAATTTTCAATTTTATGATCATAGTTCTTAGTACCCATGTCTTTGTTCGCACCAACTTAGGTATCTCTATAATGTAATGAGTTTTTCCCTGTTTTTGATTTAAAAAAACAGGATTTCTTAACCTGTATGCTACTGCAGTGTATAAGCTTTAAATGTGCTTAATTTTAGCAATATCGTTTCAGCTACACGTAAGAAACAGACTGACTAACTTTTGCTATAAGATATAACAATAAAATTACCACGGATATATCACCTATAACAATATCAAAGTCACAACAATAAATACAGTATGAATTCAAGCACTTCAAGGGAATCAAACCTGCACCAACAAAACTTACAATTCTAAGATATTCTGATGTTTCAGTACTGTTTTAAAAACATATTATTACAGTATTTCCTTGTAAGGTTTTCCTATTTATTATATTTACAAATGTTACAAATTTGTTCTGTTCTTGTCTTGTTTATTCTGTTTAACCAATACTAAGTTTCGATATTATAAATACATTAAAATATTCACTTAACTACACTATAATTAACTACATTTTAATACATGTGTGCCTTACAGTAATATCTGGAGTATGCTAGGTTTAAAATACACTCTGTATACAAATTTTATTATTCAATTGACGTTTCTAATGAGGACAAAACATAACAATTATATAAAACTGTACCTGATATTAGTAAATACTAGTTATAAGAGTTCACACCTCTAATGGTTGACTGAGTGGTGACACAATGATGTTGGCAGGCCACGCATGTTGGCCCAGATATTCTCCTACATTATATTGGGGAATTGGGATACCAGGGGGAGGTCGAGGCACTTCACTTAGGATCGACATCATGCCCCCTGCACCTGCTAACACTGTTGTTGTACTCATGTCTGCCACTGCATCTGAATTTGGAGGCTGAAAAAACAATAAATATATCATCATCTTCCTGCCCTTATCCCACCCTAAGTGGCATCTGCACAACATGTTAAAACATGTTACATGTTTTAGCTAGTTATTTTACAACTGGCCGCCTGCCTGACGTCAACTTACCATAGTCGCTTTTTATGACATCTCAATAAGACATGAGGGTGGTCTATTCTACTCAGCCTGATACCACACAGTGGAAAAAGAACAATAAATATATTACTTACTAACTCAAAATTCAAACCAACCATAGCTTATGAATACTGGCTGACAACATCAAAATTAGAAAAACTAAAATACAAAACACATAAATTTATTAATTTAATCAATATTATATACACTATAAACACACATTGGCATTTGAAATAGTTAAATCTCATTTATTTTTTTTAAGTTATGAATTGACATTGGAATTTTTCTAGTGATTAACATAGTGTCTCTAAATAAACTAATAATAATAATATGAAAAAATAATAATAATAATATGTTCTTTCTTTGTATTAATGCATTTAAAATTATTGATAGTATTTGTACCATATTATGATTGAGCAATTGCTACCAATAATTTTTTTAAACTTTGAAACAAATAAATAAGAATTTTATTTAATCTAATGTGTTGTAATCTGCTACTTTTAAAAACCCAAACATAGAGGTATTTAAAACCTTCTCCAAGAAACTGATAATAAATATTTAAATATACTGTAGTGTTTTATACAGCATCACAGTGTGACTTCAGAAAAGCTTGATATTATGTTATATCATTTAATCTAATTACTATTGCCAGAATTGCATATTATAATAGATTAAATAGATCTAGTCTATTCAGTTAAATCTATTTTATAAAATTAGATGTTTATGATTTTGATATGCCAGGTTAACTGATACAGTTCAATCAATAAGTTAACATTCAACATAAACAAATTGAAGAAAATAATACAGATACAGATATTTTAAACAATACCTTGATCTAATGGATCATCATATTCATCATATACATACTAATATCTAAAATACTCAATTTAAAATATATGCAACTCACCTGTACACCTGGAGCCTTTACAAAAACCAAACCAGGTGGTGGACCTAAGTTAGACATATTAGGTGGTGGAACTGACATGTTTGGTGTGATGCTTGGTTGGGGATGACATGCACTTGTAGCCATATTTATGTGCTCCTGTTGTTCCTGATATTGTAATCTTTGATCTTCAATTTTTAATTTGTCTAAAATTTCACCAAAATGGGACTTCTGATCAAAAGTAAAGGCCGGATGGTGTAAAGCCATTGTGTACAATAGAAGAATTTCTTCGAGTAAATCACCATATAAGCCTTTTATTAGACCACTCAGTTCTAAACTGACCATAGCATTGTACAATGAAGTGGCACAAACAAAATTACACGACCGTAAGAGTGAAACATATAAAGCCATTTTTCGCCGCGTTCTCGAGTCTGTGTCTGCTCCGCCGATGTCTGCAGCGAGATCTGTGGGGTTGTTAGCTCTCAGTTCGGCACCACGCAACTCCTGAAAGTCCCGCTTACCGAGCTCTTCCAGGTAAGTGCCAATAAAGCGTAGTTCAAATGGCAAGCACATATTCAACAGTGTACACATAGCATCTATGCGTTTGTAGCTTTCCAATTCTTTAAACCATGTTACCACGTCCTCTTTGCAAACCATTTCCAGAACACATTGAAATTTTATGAAAAGAATTAACCGGTCCCCTGCGGCCGTAACGCCTCTGTGCCTTATATTTTTTGGCACACACTTTTATTAAGATGAGATGGTGGTAATCCAAAAATTTTCATGTGTAACATTAGTAATTAAAACTGTTAGAAGCTTTTATCTATTCCGTACAGTATATTGGTTAAGCAACTACGAGCATTGCTAGTAGTTTTGTCTTGTCTATAGTCTATGGGGCAAAGAAGGATAGACAATAACATGCTTTATGTTTCTGAAAAGCGGAGACACAAGTGCCAAATAATTTTATTTATTTAGTTACGTGAACAATAAATAACTTTAGTTATATTAAACATTCGTTGTGTAATTTTTACTGAAGAATTTTAATACAAACTCTTAAGAAATATTTTGGTCGAAAAATGTTTAAATTACTACCTACCTAATGTAAAATCTGAAAGTTGAATATAAAAAGGGGTTGGTTTTCACCTAAGATTGGAAGTAAAAAACCCATGGGACATGAAAAATTACTATGTATATTAGTCATAGAGTTAAATGTGACATCTTATAATGAAGACAAAACCAATGAAGGTTTAATCTTCCCGAGTTTAATCTTCCCTCTCATTTGTTGTCATTGTCACTTTCAGTCTTGCCCTATGGACCTGCCTATGGCTCCCTTACTCTAAGTATAATACTTGTATATATTCTCTACTAATATACTCTGAGTATGGTATTTTTATAATTTAAAATTAAAATTTTGAATATGTGCCTAAATATTCTATAGCAGATTAATTTTACACTAATATCAAATTTTTGCAATAATACTAAAACATGTTTAGACTAATTATCATATTTTATGCTGCAAGTTTCGGAATTGAGAAATAGAGGTAGGATATAGACTCCACGACAAAATCGGAAAGCAAGAGTCTACCCTGATGATGCTTCAGTTGCGGAGTGAAACGATTGTTGAGTTTGTGATAGTGAACGTATGTAGTGCACGTTTATTGTGGTGGCGGTGGTGGTTTGTGCATGTATTTTTATGGATCCTTGAATGTATCAGCTGTGAAAACGGATTGTACAGTCTCTACATTTAGCATTATATATATATATATTTTCTATTTAACCTCATCGCGGATTATAGCAAAATAAATTTATTAATATTCTTTTGTATTATGGATCTCCACAAAGTAATGCCTAATTCTATAAATTACAGTCTATGATACCTAATCTTTTTTCTGTTGCGTGTATTAATATAATAAAAAATACTAACCACTTTCATGTAAATTAAGAAATTAAATTTTCTTCTTGTTTTTATTGAAATGCTAAATCTTCAATAAAATCGTGCTAATATTTTGCTAAGTTATCTATGGTATTCAGGTGCTTAAAGCTGTTTTGCTGTTACGTGTATCCGAACGAAAACATTTGTTACTCGGCATAATTTTGACTTTTCGATTGACAGATAATGTAATAGAGAATTTCATTTACCAAGTTTTTCTTCAAAGCCAAAAGAGTAAATTCTTAAATATACAAATAAGTGGAAGATTTAGGCAGAAATGGCACCTGCTGAAAATGATGTCGAAATGAAGAACGTCGATAGTCCAGCGGCCGCAAGTGACGTAGAAACGACTGAGGTAAAGAAAGACGCCGATGTACTCGCTGTCCAAGATCTAAGAGAACATGTTAGACAAATTGATAAAGCGATTTCTTCTAAGGAGCCGAGATTTGCTATGCGTGTTCTAAGGTCCATACCGAGCACTAGGAAGAAGCTAAATGGCAATGTTCTTCGTGCTATTATTAATCAATTGTTTCCAGCTAGTCCCGACAAAGAAACGTTGCTTGCCTTCGTTGAGAACCCAGTACCAGGTGCAGTTGAAATAGAAGCACCGCGTTCTAGAAGTGCCCAAAAATCTCCAGCACCAGAAGTAGATGCGTACATACATCTGTTGGTACTACTTCGATTATTGGACACAAATAAGTTGGAAGAAGCAGTTGAATGTTCTCAACAGATAATGAACAAGGTGACTGCGCAAAATCGTAGAACCTTGGATCTTATTGCTGCCAAGTGTTATTTCTACCATTCAAGAGTGTTCGAATTGACCAATAAGCTTGACCTCATTAGAGGCTTACTACATGCACGTTTACGAACATCTACCCTAAGAAATGACTATGAAGGACAAGCTGTATTGATAAACTGTCTTTTGCGGAACTATCTACACTATGCTTTGTATGACCAGGCTGATAAATTGGTCAGTAAATCTATCTTTCCAGAGAATGCTAGCAATAATGAATGGGCAAGATTTCTGTATTACCTTGGCAGGATCAAAGCTGCCCGACTAGAATATAGCGATGCACACAAACACTTAGTGCAGGCTCTACGTAAAGCACCTCAAACTGCAGCTGTTGGGTTTAGACAGACTGTTCAGAAATTGGCTATTGTTGTTGAGCTATTGTTAGGTGATATACCAGAGCGTGCTATTTTTCGTCAAGCCCCACTCCGAAAATCCCTTGCTCCATACTTTCAACTCACTCAAGCAGTAAGACTTGGAAATTTGCAAAGGTTTGGAGAAGTATTGGAAAACTTTGGTCCACAATTTCGTAGTGACCATACTTTTACATTGATTCTGCGTCTTCGACAGAATGTAATCAAGACTGCTATCCGCTCTATAGGAATGTCATATTCCAAAATCTCTCCAAAAGACATTGCAAGAAAGCTAGGCCTGGACTCTGCAGAAGATGCTGAATTCATTGTAGCAAAAGCTATAAGAGATGGTGTCATTGAAGCAACTCTTGACCCCGAGAAGGGCTACATGAGTAACAAGGAGAGTTCAGATATTTATTGCACTAGAGAGCCTCAACTGGCATTCCATCAACGTATTTCATTCTGTCTTGAATTACATAATCAAAGTGTCAAGGCAATGAGATATCCACCAAAGTCTTATGGAAAAGAACTAGAAAGTGCTGAAGAGAGACGGGAACGGGAGCAGCAAGATCTAGAACTTGCTAAAGAAATGGCGGAAGAAGATGATGATGGTTTCCCTTGAATTTTTTAAATTATATTCATGTTTGTATTGTAACATGTAGTTTTCTGAAATAAATTCTATAAATTTAATTTTTTTATTAATGCATATTATTGATTAAGAAAATATTTATAACAATATTTCTTAATATTAAGCTGATTATTCCATATATTAAAAATAATTGTTGTCTTCAAGAAATCTGAATTGATTTACACCCTATGCCTAATATTACCATGTGTAAACCAATGCTTATACTCAGCTATATGTTACCCAGGTGTAAAAAGACTTTGTGCCAAATTTCATCAATATTGGTTCAGCTGATTTGCAGTGAAAGATTAACAAACATACATCCATAGTCACAAACTTTCGTATTTATAATATTAGTAGGATAGGATAGTAGGAAGTAGGATTCATTATGCACTACAAGAACCTACTATTTTTTTAAATGTTGGAAAGTATAAGAAGAGAAGTGGGGCATATGAAACAGTTGAAAGCAGCTCCATTTTAAACATTCCTTACGACTTCTAAACGTTCCTAAATGTCAATTTATTTAAATCAAATAGATTTAGTTTCGGCTTGGAATTATCAGACCATTTTATAGACTCAGCGTAACTTCAACTTAAAATTGTCAACGGAAATTTAAAAATTTTATTGAATTAAGTTTATAAATTATTGCATAAAGTGTAAATAAAGCTGCTAAATTATAAGTTAACGACAAATCAAATTTAGTTTAATTTTAATTTATAGAAGTAGACGTTACTTTGCGGAATTCCATAGTACTAAAGTTATGATAGAATTATTTTGATATAATCCGCGTTTATTACCACATTTTGTCTATCTGTTAATTATATTTTTGTGTATATTGCAGAAATAAAATAATACTGCTGAATATTCGAGCTCAGTTATTTGTTAGTTTGCCGCAAATAATTTTAAATTACCTACATTTATATTAGTTTATTCTTTTTATTTGATTACAGTCAATTTTAAACTTTCGCGATTCATACTAATTAAAATATAAACAACCGGGTCACATCGCGATAATAACGTTACCTTTGTATAAGGTTCGACGTTTCGGCAGAGTTGCATCCACCGTGGTCACGAACTGACTCAGTTCGTGACCACGGTGGATGCAACTCTGCCGAAACGTCGAACCTTATACAAAGGTAACGTTATTATCGCGATGTGACCCGGTTGTTTATATTTTAATTGATTACAGTCAGTAGACAAAAATCAAACTTGTAGTTTTTGGGTTTTTGTAAGTAAAATCGTCTCCTAGCGACGCGTGTTTAATCAGTTGATTAGTTGGATAATTTCTGTCACTTGGTAATTTTAAGTTCTCAACGTGAACTCATAAATAAATACTTATAATTTAAAGAGTGAAATTTCATAACGAAATGGAGTTCACAGTACCCAATATGGAGAAGTTAGTTGATTTGCTCAGAGCACCTGAACCTGAAGTTTTACAAGGAGATGATCTTCCTTCGACTAGTGAGTTCTACGCTTTATCTTAAGAATATCGAAGTCCGTAGAACCGCTTGCATTAAAATAAAATAACAAATTTTTGATCTGGTAAATTCATTATTTTAACAGGAAATTAATCCTGATTACATTATAGATTACGAAATAACTACTACAAGACAAAATAAAAATGCTCCAACCTTGCAAAAAATTACACAACCTAGAACGATTGAAGAGTTTGAACAGCAACAAGCTGAAGAAGCTGAGGATATGGGTACAGTGGGTTTAGGCGCAGGAGACAGGATGACACCTGAGTACACCATGAATTATCTACAGTCTGTAAGTGCTGAGGATGTATTTCTTCAGGTGGGTAACTATCTATATATACATTCTAAGTTCTGAAGTACCTATTAGAAGAAAATCGTTGCATCATCAGTCTTCTACCCTTATCCTACTAATCCCAAGTGGGTTTGCCACAACCTATTATTAACATGTTGTAACATGAACAAGGTATTTTACGATCGGCCGCCTGCCTGACGTCAACATACCTTAGTCGCCTATTACGACATCCCGGTAAGAATTGAGGGTGGTCTATTCTACTCTGCCGGATACCACACGGCGCGTCAACATACCTTAGTCGCCTTTTATGACACCTCGGTAAGAAATGAGGGTGGTCTATACTACTCGGCCGGACACCACTCGGCACTATAACAAAATTGATGCTTTCATTCTATATACTGTTGCGATATACCTATCAAGGCACATAGGTATAACAAATAATACATAACTCAATTAACGTAAACCTAGATGAAACCCATTTACATTAGGTATATCAGTTTTGGTATGTATATCAGTATTCATAAAATTCACTCCCTCAATGAAATGTATACTTGAAACGCGAATTACGTAGTGTCATAGAATTTATATTTTATCCTAAGATGGGGCCAAAAACACCGTCTTCAGCTAGTTGTGAAAACCTGATTGTGAGAGTGAAGATGCCTGGCGATAAAAAGGAAAACGTAGACTTATCCGTTGACATATCCAACGTAACAATCAATTCTTCACGATACCACTTGAAACTACCGCTGCCGCATGAAATTGACCCTGATTCGTCAAAAGCTTCGTGGGAAACCGGTGAAGAAACTTTGATTTTAACCCTTAAATTAAATAGGGAATTTGATTTTGTCAATTTTTAATAAATATAATTTAGTATTTGGAAAGGATTTTATATTATTATTTAATATTTTTTCAATTCCTATTTAAATGTTTTTTTATTTGTCACATAAATTAATTAAATATAAAATATTTTAATTGTAGTTATGTATTTTATAGTTTACTACATTAATATGGAGAATGCGTCGGTTTCGCTCACCAAACTAATTTAGTAAGCGTAATTGGTATGTAACAAAATAGGCCCAACCAATGCGTTGTTCTACATTTTGTAACGACTGATCGTCCTAGTTACTATAAGTAATCACAGCCCAAGCAAACATCAAGGCCTCAATTAAATAGTAACGATATGTCAAATTAGTGCTTTTAATATAGGCTTTGTAGTCAAGGAAATGTTAACAGTATAAAGCCGTTTGCCCATGCACATTGATTTTTTTATATTGGACCCATTCATGATTAATTGATGTTTGGTTATAGACCTTGATCCTTTGTAGAAATATATAGTTTGATACAAGCATATTATTATATCGGCCCGTTACTATCTCATTGCTGAGTCTTCTGTCACCTTTTCAGACAGAATCTTAGACTGAACATTGTGCTCCAATGCGGATTGTTAAGTTACGTATATCCCAAGAATTCGTTTAAGATATGTAGGTTTCTTCACGATGTTTTCCTTCACCGAAATGCGTGTCATAAATTGTAAGCAATCATTTCCATTAGGCACATAAGTTTAGTTTAAAAAACTCATTGGTACCTTCCCGAGGCTTAAACATATGGCCGCCTGGTAAAGTTCACTTGTCTTGCTAATCGGCTCGTGTTTACTTGATGCTTTAGATAATTTATCAATGGATAAAGCGCGACATGAATGGTTGAGGTGTATTATTAATTACAGAGCGGTTATTACATGAACTTTGCCCTTTAAAACAAAAAATGCAGCTTCAAACGCAACCGACATAGATTATAAGTTAATATTATCCAAAGTATTTGACAAATAACTTTTGGCAATTGTTATGAAATTACCTTTTTTTTCTTGTAATTTTTTTATGATAGGTCAAAGATATATTTTATTTTAAGAAAATGCGTATGCTTGTATTGGACATGTTAAGAAGTAATTTTGTAGTTTGGCTGGTAATCGGAGCTGCTATTGACTTATTAGATGGTACTTTGTAGGAATTACAGTTCACTAAAGAATCAGATTATGGTATAGTTTTTGTTAAATTAATTGGTTTGAAGACATTAAGGATTCCGAAGGCTCATGAAACTTACAGTTAGGCCATCACCGCAGCTAATCCTGAAATAAAAGTATCCAAGTATTTATTATAGTTAATTTAATTCAATATAATATAATTCAAAAGTTTTTAGAAATCAATCATCATCCTCCTGCCGTTATCCCACTCTAAGTGGAGTCGGCACAACATGCCATAAACATGTTGTCAAATGATTTGGATACGTACGACCGGCCGCCTGCCTGACGTAAAGTTATCTTAGTAGTATTTTATGGCACCTTGGTAAGAAAGAAGAAAGGGGGTGGCCTATTCTACACAACCGGATACCCCACGGCGGGTCGAATTACCTTAGTCTCCTTTTACACCTCGGTAAGAAGTGAGTGTGGTCTATTTTACTCAGCCGGATACCACACGTCAAGTTCTTAAAAATCAAAATTATTTAATAATTTTTATTGACTTAATAGTCTTTAATATATTAAAGACGTTACTCTAATATATTGTTACAACATGTTTTTAATACAACCTCCTTCATAGAGTTGGCGATTAATATGAAAAAGCATTGTGGCTGTCATATTTTTATGTGTCATTCATTGAGTTGTTGCGAAAGAGTAAATGAGTTGACTTCGGGAAAACTGCTTTTTATTTATTGAATAAGAATAAAGGAGAAATATTATCGTTTGTTATATTCAGAAGTGGGATGTAACCTAAACTCACAAATAGAGTGGACATAAGGAATATCTGGAAATTTAAAGAGTTTAAAGAAAAGACAAATGACGATCAATATATTGAGACAACACGGAGAGTGCGAATTTCGTATAATTTGAGAGATAGTTGCGATATGCGATGCTATGGAATAAAAAATGGAGTTTTTATTGGAGCGATTATTGGAGAGATTATTGATGGTAATTGGTATTCGGTTAATTAATTCTGTGAGATCAACGTGACGATGTGCTATGTGAGGCCTTAGACGCGCCCGTGACTTTTGTTCGATGGAACTGTCAGCTAGAATGACGATTGTTCTCTGGATGTTTCCAGTTGTAACGATTGTTTTCTAGACTGTGGACATCTGCAACGACTGTCAGCTAGGCTCTGCCTAGAAGTGGTGATTGTTCTTTGAGCGTTATCATTTGCGAGTCTGTTTACGTGTGTATCTGCTGAGTTGGTTGCCACTAATTGAGCTGTGTTATGCCATGACAGTGATTGAGGGTGAGCTTGAGGTGCGAAATGCTTATGGTGCGAAAAGCTTAAGGAGTTGAGGAGTTGAGCTTAAAGAGTCGAGCATAAAGCGTGAGCTTAGAGTTGAGCATAAAGCGTGAGCGTAGTCCTGTCATGTCATGGCATGTGCGGTTTTCTTTTACAGATTAAAAGAGCAAGTACTGAGTTTCTTGCCGATTCTTCTCAGTACAATCAGCATTCCGAATCGGTGGTAGAATCATTCCCAGAAGTCAGCTTATGAGATTTGCGGGGTCGCAAATGTTGTCAGGATGGTCGACTGTTACAACATGTTTTTAATACAACCTCCTTCATAGAGTTGGCGATTAATATGAAAAAGCATTGTGGCTGTCATATTTTTATGTGTCATTCATTGAGTTGTTGCGAAAGAGTAAATGAGTTGACTTCGGGAAAACTGCTTTTTATTTATTGAATAAGAATAAAGGAGAAATATTATCGTTTGTTATAATATAATTATCTCTATATATATTAAAGACGTTACTCTAAATTTAAAAAGTTTCTATATAAGTTCTACCTCAAAAACATCCTTCATACTCAATGAGAACTTGAATAAATATTTAATTGAGTTCCACGTTCATTGTTTTAAATAATATAACTAACTAGCGGCCTGCCCCTGCTTCGCACGGGTATAAAATATATAGCCCATGTCACTCAGTGTAAAAAAAATGATTGAAATCGATCCAGTAGTTTTGATTTACTCATTACTGCCCGTGGCCCGCAAGCGTTAAATTTGGAGAAAAACAATTTCCTCTCCCTATACCAAGAAGATTTCCTGCTATCTTTGGAATATCTAAATTCATATAGTACATTTTTACTTATTTACTTTTACATTTTCCCTATGTATTTTATTTTTACAATTAATTACAGAATGTCTTTATAAACAACATTCACAGCTTTAAACAAACTCTTGAAAGAACATGTAGCTGCTAAAGTGTGAAAAAAGTGTGTAAAAGAAGTGCTATATGTGTATAGCACTTCGTATAAGTGTATAAGTGGTTTATCGCAAGTAGCTCATTGGTTCGAGCTAAAAAATTTGGTTCTGAACTCAAATAAAACGAAATGTACAGAATTTGCGTTGCCTAATGCTGCAAAAACAGCAAATAGCCTCTCTATAAATAATGTAACACTGAAAACAGATAATTCAACTGTATTTTTGGGAGTGACCTTGGATACAAAACTTCAATGGAGCACACACATAACAACTCTTGCAGGGAAACTTAGTTCAGCGGCCTACGCTGTTGAAAAATAAGACAGTTTACAGATGTCGAAACAGCAAAACTTGTTTATTTTGCTTACTTTCATAGCATTATGACGTATGGTAATTGGTATGTTGCTATGGGGTAAATGCGCGGATAATGCAAAAAAAATTGTGTTACAAAAAAGAGCCATTCGGGGTATTTACAAATTAAACCCGCGTGATTCCCTGCGAGAGAAGTTTAAGGAAATAGGTATTCTTACATTTGCTTCACAGTATATTTTAAGCAATTTAGTTTTCGTACATAAAAATATAAAGAATTATAAAACTATAGGTGATGTGTATAAGAGGCAAAGTAGGAACCGACATAAGCTTGCGGCTCCTGCTTTGCGCCTTGCAAAAGTACGTAAATCGTTTGTGGGTTGGGTATAAGATTCTATAATAAAATTCCACAATCAATTTTAGCTTTGCCATTACATCAGTTTAAAAACACTGTTAAAAAGAGGCTGATCCAGAAAGCCTACTATACTGTTGAGGATTACTTGGAAGATAAGAATGTGTGGATATAGCTTGCTAAGACCCTGTACAAGACAGTAATGACTAAATGTAACTAGTCATAAGAATTATATTTTTAAAAGAGCAACCGCCGAGTTTCTTGCTGGCTCTTCTCGGTAGGAACGGCTTTCCGAACCAGCGGTAGAGTTGACGATTCAAAAGCACATGTTTACAAGTTTATTTGAAAAAAGTTTTATGCATACATAGGTATATATCGACAAACAAAGAATGCGACTTTGTTTTATACTATGTAGTGATGTAACTACGAAATATTTTAATTCGTGTACCGGTACATCAATTGAAATATTTGTAAGACGACGGATTTTTTGCAGGAGCACATAATTTTATTATGATATAAACAAAGGTATTTTACTATCAGGCTGTTAATATTTAACATTACCATTTAATATATTGTTTAGACCTGATTGCATAGCGGTTAGGGCGCATGGTTCATATAAAAGGTTTGGTTCAATCACTGCCTTGTCGCAGCTGAGTTTAAGTTAAACTTATGTGTTTAGTAATTATAAAAGATACAAATCGTACAAGATTCTCGTGACTAACCCTACGAATTATTTTCTTTACAACACTTTGGGGTTTGTGCGTTTAATCTACTTACCTGCTAATGTAGAACAATTTTACTATAGTACTAAGCTCTGTTTCTCTTCCTCCAGAGAGAAAGAGAACCGTTGTAGTATTAATTGTATAATGGAAATTTTGATAGCCCTGAAAAAATATTTGCACATTAACAAACTTAGATAAGAAAATTATATAAGCTTAAAATTCTTATTTTGAATGACCAGGCTACATTTAAAGGTAATTTTTAAGGCTAAGATGTTTAAGATTGCATTCCATTTTATTCTCTTCAACAGCAGTTGCCCAGAACATGCATTCCGTGTTGGGGAATGGTTTTAATAATTATTTGTTACAGATAATTTTACCAGATACAGATTGATCCATGAATTGTAATCGCAATCCATAACGAATCATCTAACTAAAATCCCGAGGGCTATCTTGGATATAAATATTTTTACTATTAAAAAATCTCATTAATATGATTTAAGGTTTTATGAATAACACATATTTTCTAGCTGTGTTTGTGTGATAGTGTTATAAATATCCAATTAAACATACTTTCACATTTACTATAGTTTGTAGGTAGATGAAGAGATTGCAAAGTTCTTTCAAACAGGTAAGTGGTTATTATTGTTTATTTCTTGCCAGTTTTTTGACAAATTAATACCAATATCTAAGTCTATAATTTTTCGTTCTATTCGTTTTGCTAGTATCAGAGTACGTTGAAGATAGATCTTATTATGTAGGATCACTTTGCATCACGCTACGGTCAGTCGGCGACTCAATTTTCATTTATTCCAATTCCTACACTCGTATGGCGCGGCGGTGGACGTAGGTTTTTTAAGTGTCATTTAGCAGTGCGAAAAATAAACAACAAAAATACTGAACATGAAAATATTTGATACCGTCTAAATAATTTATTATTTAAGTAATAATTATTTCTCGTTAAATATTTAAAGGTAAGTTTTTATTTGTTATTTTGTTGTTAATTAGATAATTTATTAAGATTAAGTTCATTTATTTTTTCGACACATGTATAAACAAAACAAATATTTATTCGTGTTATAAGACTTAGTTTTTATAATTATAAGAAAACAAATGAATGATGCATGTCTTAAAAATATTAAAAATTTGTTAATAAATTCTGCTATTTAGATTATAATTCAAAAAGCTATTTTTCCCGCATATAAATGTAATAGAGTTGCCTGTTCGCGTATGTTTATTAACTAATACTACAAGAATCAATGAATAGCGAATTGATTCGTTAAACTTTGTGGGTGGTGATACACCTATCTTGATTGTTTCGTTCATTGTTTTAAATTTCACTCAATGCAACTCATGAATTAAAACTGCCAAGAATGTTTTAGAGTTAAAAAAGTATTAGACGCTTTTGGAGTGCTGCTCATTTCAAAAAATATCATCTGCTAGTTACCAAAATTTTAAGTAACTATTGATATACTTAAAGCGATCTCAATATTAAAAATATTGCCTGCAGCACGTAGTGTGTTAAATATATGTGTAATATCTACCAAGATCGTTTTCAGTTGTTCAATTTTACAATGTTAAGGTCGTTTGACAAAATTGCTAGTGGTATTTTATTATGTCATTTGTTGTTTTATAGCAAATGAAATTCAGCGTGTAGGGGGAGAAAAATCAATCCAGCTAGATTTTATTTAGAAAAAAACATTTTATCCCTGTTTTTGGGCATTAAGAAATACTAAAATTTATATTGAATTGAATTTTTGCCATTCAAGTCAAGTCAGCGTAGCTTATTCGGGGAACGGGTGGTCGCGAGAAATGAAAATATCTTGGATCGAGCCCACCTACCCCATTATTTTTTCTTTTTTTTTAAGTTTCTTTTTTTATTTTGTAAAAAATTACCAAGCAAGGCTCGATTACCTAGATATTTTCTTTTAATACGAAAAATGTTCGGCGCAAAAATTAAGCGTAGGTAGGGGCTCTAGGGTATCCAGTTATGTGTTTCGTAATGCTTTTCTGCAATTTCGCGTACCGTAAGTCTTAATTTTCTTAAGACTTGAAGGATCTCTTTACGGAATTAATGAAAGTGTGTACTGCTATATATAATACGATTACTATTCAATGTTTTGCGTTAAAAGAATTTACCCACCTGTAATTAGTAGTCCCTAAAAGACCAATTGAATTTATTGCTTTTCAGTGGATGACAACATTTCGCACTACGGTTAGGGACGTTCTGGTCAATTTTATTTCAAATTAATTGCAATTCGTTTCATTGACGTTTCAATTCAATGTACTACATAATTATTGTCTCCCTTATTTGTTTTGTGTGCTCGTTCTTAATATTCAACATTTATCTGTCTACAATCGTCAAAGTTTTTGTTTCGTATTTGTATAAAAAACTTGTATTTATCGAAATAAATAAAAACCTGTAAAAATATGTTTAAGAATAGAAAATTTGTAAATGTATAAATTAAAATTCACCATCATCATCTTCGTGTCCTTATCCTACTCTAAATGGGGTCGGCACAACATGTTATAAACATGTTTTCACATGATTTGGCTACATATTTTACGACCGGCCGCCTGCCTGACATCAACTTATCTTAGTCGTATTTTACGATACCTCGGTAAGACATGAGGGTGGTCTATTCTACTCAGCCGGATACCACACGGCGGGTCGACTTACCTTAGTCGCCTTTTACGACACCTCGGTGAAAAAAGTGGGTGGTACTATTCTATTCAACCGGATACCACACGGCGGGAATAAATTAAAATTAAAAGTGAAAATTACCTATACAATAGTTATAAAGGTTCCTTAAATATTTTAGGAAAGCATAAATTTACCTCATTATTTTTTAAGTTGAAGAATATATTCTCATTATTACCTATATATATTCTATACATATTGTCACTTTAAAAAAGAGACTGCAATATAATATTGATAAAAAAATTGTACAGTACGCATAAAATCAGGTGGTACGATAGCCAAGTCATAGGAAGAGTTTAGGTATATTGCATAATTATGCCTATCTTTACATTTTTTTTAATTTGTCAACTAGTATCATACGATTTTTAAATTTATTACCTAAGCATTTAATTATCAATATGTATTAGACTGTCGTTATGCAAATTATTATTTAATATAGATTTGTACGCTTTTTATACGTTAAAACTTATGTGTCTAATTGATAATTGGAATTTATCACAAGCTTTTCGGTGAAGGAAAACATCGTGAGGACTACATGTCTCTAGAGAATTCTGAGGATATATGTAACCTACCAATTCGCATTGGGGCAGCGTGGTAGGTCTTAGCTCCAATCCTTCTCTCCAAAAACGGAGAGAAGAGGCCTATTCCTAGCAGTGGGATAACAACAGGCCGCTACTTTATACGCTTTTAAGTAGTTGAGGTTATAGAATTTTTTTTTCGGAATCTCGGAAACGGCTCCAACGATTTTCCTGAAATTTAGCATGTAGGAAGTTTTGGGGGATGACAATCGATCTGGCTAGGTTTTATTTAAAAAAGAATCTTTATATCACTATTTTTGGGCATTAAAAAAAATTTACATTAAATATAAAACACTATTTTTGGCATTAATTGCCAAATCAGCGTAGTTTACTCGGGGAACGGGCGGTCTTGAGAAATGTAAAAACCTAGGATCGAGCCCCACCTACCCAACTATTTTTTCTTTATTTTTAAGTTTCTTTTTTTGTATTTTGTAAAAAATTACCGGTCAAGGCTCGGTCACTCAGGTGCTATATATTTGAAACAAATATAATGTAAATAACGTTACTTAGAACGTTCTTATTGTCCTCATTTAATATTAGCATTATTTAATCGGTGTCCTTTGTTAATTTGTCCATCAAACCCAAATAAATTATACAGTTATCTATCGATCTACTGTCCCAGTCATTGACGTAAGGTCATTCTATGAGGGAGGTAAGCAATAAACAAATGCATTGATGATTTCCGTTTTTCCTGTTTGTAGAACTTTGGTTGGGAATAGTAAATACAAGTCATTGTTTGCATACCGTATCATTGAAGGGAAAATAATATGTCGTCAAGAATGAAACTTGTAGTTTACAGTTTTGCCAACTTTGGCTAAAAGTTTCATACTTGACGACCTGATACATATCTAAAATATTTTTTTTATTATTATAAAATGTCTTTTGATCCATCGAAAATACATTTTTCTTAAATAGTGTTTTTATTAAAAATTCATCCACAATCTATTAATAATAACGTCATTATCAAAAAGAACTAATCCAAGCTTTTATATGTTACTCGCTGTACCAGCGGCTAGGCCATCGTGGAAATTGACGTCACAAAATTGTTCCCTAATTGAAATTTTGAACATAAAAGTTGTTTTAGTAAGTTAACCAAAAGAGACATGCTGTCGCGGACTTTCTTGTAGTATTTTTGTGGATCTACGATTCTCAAATACTTTACTTTACTTTTTGGGGGACTTTGTTTTATAATAGGTATAGATATATCATAACATTTGCCATGTCCAATAAATAGGTCAAAATAAATTGGGTATACTTTAGATTATATGTACAACCAACAACCCGCTTCTGCATATAGTTTTGATTTATAGTCGGGAGGAACTTTTTATAAGAAGTTGCATGTGCTCCAATCACATACCTAAGGTTAAATTGCATAAGAGTATTACGAAGCTTTTGACGTCTAAATAAAGAGTACTTGGGTGACCGAGATTTTTTAAACGATGTAAAAAAATGCTATAAAAAAAGAAATAAAAGGGAAGGTGATATCTAGTTGATCTGGTGTATTTTCAGTTTAGTTTCGCTCGTTCCCCACTGAGCTATTTAATTTACAAATGACAGTAAAATTAACCTTTGTATTCAATTTAAATTTTTTTCAATGCCTGAACACAGGGATAAAACAATATTTTTAAAATAAAACCTAACTGGATCGATTTATCACCACCGAAACCTACAACTTATTGGATTTCATGAAAATCGTTTCCGAAATTTATATTATATACTAGATTGATTCATTTAAATATTAAAGAAAAGAAAATAAAAGACAAAAATTCTACTTGCTATATTTGTAGACATTTTTACTAAATAACGTTTTATTCAACAAATTTTTAATGTCCTCATCCGTACTTCATACGTGAATAGTGTATATTTTTTTATATTTTTTTAGCGCCCTAAATAAGATGACATCTCACTCAATTTGCTGGCTTTATTTATTTTTCACTTTTAATGGTATAATACAATTACATAGCACGACACAATGGGGCGACAAACGTAAGTTAAAAGCAAAACATTATCAATATGTTATTTATTTTATTATATTTCTTTAAAAATATATTAAATTTTACAGAGCTTTTTCCATCAAGTAAGATTCCAGAAGATGGATTAAGCCCTAGACGCTCCGTAGTGAGACGTAAAATAGTGTTATATCACAATTTTTTCCGTACCAAAGTTCGACCCACGGCTTCTAATATGTTATTGATGGTAAGAAATCAGCGTGAAAACATTTTCTTCAATTTATTGTAAACAATTCATTTTGTTATGACAAGTATTCATTAATTATACGATTACTTTAATCAAACATACCTAATTAATGATACATAAAGATGACACCAATTATTGATTTATTTTTTATTCATTTATATACTTTATTGTACACCACAAAGTTAAAATAATAAAATATTACAATCACAAAAAAAACATTACAAAATGTGGTCATATAAGCGATTTCTAGTAAGTTGTAAGATGGTGGTGTATTATAATAAACATACATACAAATAAGTACCTACACGTACGTAAGTAAATAATTAAATATATATATTAATTAAAATGATTATGCTATTAAAAAAATTAAAAAATATTTTACCTATAAATAATTGATCAATATAACGTATATCGCTAAACTAAACCCAACTAGGGAGAATTTAGAAAATGTGAAACCAAAGTTTCAAACTCTCCAATAGGTGTTGTGCTTACTTTGTGTTGTGTGTTTGTGTTAAATTTTAAAGGTAACTAATATTGAAATCTTAACATGAAACTTCGAATCTGTTTTGTAATTATAATTACGTTCATAAAAAGACAAAATATTCTGATTTTAGTTTGTGATATTTAATTAAACAAATCATTTGAATTTCATGATTACTGTAATATACCACTTTTGCATTATTTTATAAAAACATCCATTCAAATTTATAATTAACAATATTTATGACCACATTACCATATTACAGTCGTGGCATCCGCTCGCTGCACAGCAAGCTCAAACATACGCGGAAAAATGTATTTTCTTACAACACAACGATCCTAAAGAAAATACTGTACCTTATCTTGGTAGTTGTGGACAAAATCTCTTTGTTTCTTCAAATAAAACACCTTGGTAAGTATGCGTTTTAATTAATCCTTAAATTTATCTGATCTGAATATTTCACATACCTGCTTACTGCAATTCCTTGTTTTTTTATACTTAGCTATTTTTAGATGTAGGTATATAGTCGACTAGTTTGATGCGAACATCTTGAGCATATGAATTACTTCAAATGATACTGCTTACAAGCTCCGTTAAAAGTGTGATACTCAAAACTCGGGACATTTTGTCACTGTACCAGTATTGAAACAAATCAAACAAGCATGTCATTTTTATTTACATTTGAGAATTTTCGTAATAGACGTAGCACTGGATAGCACTAGATACGCTAAGCTATTATATTAGGAGTACTTGAATGCGTGAATTGAACTAAGTCCCAAGTTAAAATTTAATTTTATCATAACAGTCACATTCGAAGTTAGTATGAATGGATTTGTTCCATTAATTGAATCTTAGGTCAAAGCAAGGATTTCTTATGATTTATATTTTTCCCTGATAATTGTCTGGCCAATTGTGCAATAGCTATGGATATTTGCGAAAGAACTATCTTATTATAATAAAGTCAAAAATGAGCATAATTCATTAATGAGTTGTCTGCAAAACCGATTTTGTTCTAAAGATTTATAGTGTTTTGTTTATTTATTTTATTCTAAAAGTAGTATATTATATTACTACTACTATTATACTACTAATCCTGAAGTTAAACGCGATATACGACTCACTTAGTTTTAATATGAAATAACTGTCGTCTCAAGTTTGTAATCTGTAAATGAGAGGGTAGAACCAGTATTAATTTATAATATTTAACTTACGAATGAGGTGAATATATGAAGTTACTTTTTGCTTGCTGCGGATGTTATGTTGCTTAAGTTAATCGGAACATGAAATGGAATAAATATCAATGGGGCATAGGATAGGTAAATTACGTGTAACTGACATGTAAGTGAGGAGTTTTTATCAACTTGAAGAATTTTGTATTAAATTGCACCAGGTCCACTCAAAGACATTGCTCTATTATTGGCTGGCATCGACTGGCTATCATTTTGTATATTTCGTGCAAAGGGATTGGGCTGAAAGTGAAGTTTCAAACATGTATGGAGTTTAAACTGATTACGTTTTTAGGGAATTATGTGTATATCACAGTTAATTATGAATGTGACACACGAGCATAAATTCTAAAATCAGCTCTAATGTAAGTCAAGGTCTCTTGAATCTACGATCTCGCAAACGAGATGATAAATTGTAAACTATATTTACAACGAAGCGTACTTGTTTGTATTTTTTGCTGAGTATCGCATGCTTCCTCGTCCGTCCGTTGTGATCAGGTTCTCACATCACGATTTTTTTACCTTTAACACGAGGATAATGAGGGATTCGTGAATACCTTGTTAAAGATTTTACAGACTGACATGATAATGGTAATCTGCCCTTTTGTAATACTTTAATTTCCATCATCTACCAACATTGTTCTGTATCTTCCTACCATCATGTAATTAGATTTTATATCAGTTTCACATGGTTTATATTAATAATTATCATATATTATACCAAGTTTCCTATTCTCATATATATTATATTCCTAGATCTTAGTACAATGCCTGCAACGGAAATGGTTCTAGACCTTCCACTAGACTGTTTGCTGTAAAAGTTCTTCAAAGACGACGACCTACGCCCATAAATCAGTTTAAAACTACCTTAATTAAAATAATTTCTGCCATTTTCCGACAAAAAAAGCTTTTTACAAAATAAAGTCCCTACTTTTTACCGTTTACCAGTTCCCTCACTTAGATCCAATAATCTTGAAAAAAAGCTTTTAAAAAGAAAAGAAATAAATTATCACGAATTGAATACATGTTAGTATAGAGCGTTTAAGTACTGTAAATACAAGTATAATGTGTTTTTATTCCTATTGCCGAAAGAAAAATGGAAAATTTTAGCCTGGTACACTTGGGGTTTTTTTTATATGATAAGGTTAGCGCCTGGCTACGATCTTGCCTGATGGAAAGACATAATGTACCGATTATGTCTGTGCAAAATTTAGGTATTTATAACAATATAATATAGTTCACATTAAAGGGTTTTTTAACAAAGGCGGTATATGACTGTAGTTGATAGATATGGCGGTGGTTACTGAATTTCTATGTTACCTACCTTATGATTAATTCATATTCGTATTGTGGCGGCAAAGAATTTCTCAGAAAAATTTAAACAAACCTTTATATGTTGCGAACAAAAGCTCCTTTGTTTTATTCGTTTTGACCCTATTTCAAGGTTCATGGCCTTTACTTCGCGAATAAAAAAATGAAGCTCTTGGATAAATATAATAAATAAATAAATATATGTATGGGACATTTACACACACGGTGGTCTGTTCTCAAAGTAAGTAACTTAATACTTGTTATGGGTGACAGACAATTAGTGAATATATACATACATAGTTTTTAAATACATACTTAAATACAAATAAACACCCAGACTCAAAGACCAACAAATTCATTTATAGAAAATGTTGGCCTTCGGCGGGAATCGAACCCGCGATCTGCAGAGCTGAAGGCAGGGTGACTACCCACTGCACCAACGGGCCAGTCAAATAAATTGATTGATGCATGATCAAATATCCAATTTAAAGTATGTTATATGAAAGTATTACAAAGAAGTACGCAATTTATTAAGTTGTGATAGACAAGCGGTAAGACTTTACCACTCTATCGTCAGTCTCGAGAGGGTCATGTGTTTAATAAGCCCCAGGCAGGCACCAAAGGGTGCTAAAACTTACTTGTTTTAGCACTCTTTGTTGCTAACACTTTTGTGTTAAAACTTATGTGTCTCATTCGTAACTGCAATTTATCACACGCTTTTCGGTAAAGGAAATTATCATGAGGAAACCTGTATATCTCTAGAGAATTTTAGGAATATGTCTAACCTACCAATTCGCATTGGAGCAGTATAATAAAAATAGTAAAGTAGCTGCCTATTACTCTTCCACTGCTGGGAATAGGCCTCTCCTCTCCGTTTTTGGGGAGAAGGATTGGAGCTAAGACCTACCATGCTGCTCCAATGCGGATTGGTAGGTTACACATATCTCCAGAATTCTCTAGAGCATGCTTCCTCACGATGTTTCCCTTCACTGAAAAGCGTGTGATTGCAAATATCAATTAGACACTTAAGTTTTTACAGAAAAACTCATCATTGTTGTGTCATTGGTGTCTGCCCGGGTTCGAACTCGTGACCTCCTCGAAAGAGTTGCACGGTGTTACCGCTGGGCTATCACAAGTTAATGGAGCAGTATGGTGGGTTTTAACTCCAATCCTTCTGCCCAAAAACGGAATGAGGAGGTCAATGTCCAACAGTGTTATAATAAGAGGCCGTTAATTTACAAATTTATTTGTATTATGTATTTATATAATTATGCTTTATTTTTTCAGGTTCTTTGCCATAAAAACGTGGTTTCTTGAGTATCAGAATTATACTTATGGGGCACCGGTTCATAACTTAAAGGCAGTAGGCCACTATACGCAGATGGTTTGGGCCACAAGTTACAAAGTCGGTTGTGGCGTAGCCCGTTGTTCTGGAGGACCGTGGGGACAATTTTATAACTATGTTTGTCATTATTGTCCAGGGTATGTATTGCATTAATAAAAATATGTACCTATAGATATCAATAAATGATGAAACGCCGTGTGATATCCGGCTTAAAAGTATAGGCCACCCTCATTTATTATCGAGGTGTCGCAAAAGCAACTAAGGTAAATTGATCCACCGTTTGGCATCCGGCTGAGTAGAATAGACCACCCTCATTTCTTACCGATGAGTCGTAAAAGGCGACTAAGGCCGGTTGTAAAATAACTAGCCCTGATGATGTTACAACATGTTTATTAATGTTGTGCCGACCCCACTAAGAGTGGGATAAGGGAGGAGAATGATGATAGTTAAACGAAAAAAGCAAATACAAAAACAAAAAAAGCAAAAGCCTACAAATTTCCCCGTCATCATATTATATCAACATTAAAATATAATATATTGTTAATATCTTGTGAAATCTATTGTGAAAAATGATATGCATGTTAGAGGAGTGGCACCAGAGTTGACGAATGATAGAGGAGAATGGAAGAAGAAGACATATTGTGCCGACCCCACTTAGAGTGGGATAAGGGTAGGAGAATGATGATATTGTTAATATTTTTATTTTTGGGTCTGATAATACTTTTGGTACTCTACTTACATATTTTATTAGTAAACATATTTATGATAAATGCATAAAAAAATTTAATTAATCTGGAGATGAATTAAATTTTTTTATGTAATTGTAATTTGACGTTTCGAGATGAAATCATTAGAATTTTATAAGCGATTTGACATTCCGAAGTTTGCTAAAATCTCATTAGAATGTAGCAGATGTATTAAAGTTTGTAATTTATTCTTTATCTACAATTTTGCTATTCAATATAGGAGATTAATTATTCCTTTCGTTAGAAGAATACAAATGGTTGATATTTGATAAAACTAGGTAACAATTGTGGCAAGCATTCCAACGTTGTATAATATCGCAATAACTATGTACTGTCATTATATTGTCAATGTATGTAATGTAATGTATTGTCATTATCTGCAATTGATATCCCAGATCAGATATGCTTTATTCCATTTATTGTTATTAGTAATGAAGTATGACATCACTGGATGGTTTAATGAAAACTCATCACTGCAAATTATATACCTAAGTTATAACCTAAAAAATCTATATGAAAAATAAATACAAAATAAATAAATATTTGGTACACTTACACACACGGTCATCCGTCTCCAAAGTAATTTAATACTTGTATTATGGGTGTCAGACAAATGGTAAATATATACAAATATAATCTTAAATACATATGTATGTACACCCAGATTCGAAGAACCAACAAATTTATAATTAGAAAATGTTAGCCCCCGGTGGGAATTGAACCCGTGACCCGCGGAGCTGAAGACGGTGTCACTGCCAATTGCGCCAACTGACCAGTCTACATAGGTAGGTTGTGTGGAGTCTTACGTGTTCCATTGGTGATCTTTAACTTAAAACCTCGTTGCTGGCTATGGGCTTTATAAAAGCTTTGGATTCACTGATCTGAAGATAAAAAAGCTTATAGAATGTCGGCGATCAACCATAATAATAACATTCTTTGAGGTTCAGCTCCTGAGGTGTTGATAAGGCAACTTCGATCATTCGAATAAATTAAAAATACCACAGGCAACTGCTATATTGAAGTATCACATGTTATAACTTGAAAAATGTTTGAAAAAACCCTTATGCAACAGAAGAAATCCATCAGTTGAGAAAGGGAATATATAAAATTCGAATTAACACGAATAATTATTTGAAAAATTTATTTTTGTAGACTTATAGCTTAGAGCGCCTTCATATTTTTTACGAGCAATTATAAGACGTTTAAAAATCATTTTTTCATAAAGCATTTAATCATGAAAATTTATTCATCTTTTAAAAATGGCGCTTGTAGATAGTTTATTATTTTCTTAATATTTATTATTTCATCGTATAAGTGACATATCCTCAACTTCGATATGATCTATTGAATGTATGTAACAATGTACGTATGATAGTAACAATGTAGATGTTTGATTCTAAGTAGTCATTGTTAAAAATAGATAAGACACACAGTTTAATTCTATGGTTGTACTTAATGGCTATACTATAAGTATTTTCTGTATTAGTTACGGTTATAACTATCATTTGTCATGATATAGTTCTCAGTACCAAATCAAAAATCATCTTACTATTGTAACCTGTATTTGACTTATTTCGACCCAGTTTTAACCGACATCCGATATCTTTTGATATAAATAACATAGATGTAGGAGTATTATTCTTAAGATTCATGATAACTACGAGATGTAATGATGATAAAGTACTTCTTGCAATTCTTCAAAACTTCTTGCAAAAATCTCCATTTTTTGAATACATATGCAAGTATTACCGACATTGCTTTACTGTTGTATTACATTATAAGCAAGCTAAGCTATAGTTCAGCTAAGATAAGTTATTGCAGCAGTAATATCTTTTCTACAAAGTTGCTCATTTCTTTACAAAGACCAGCCAAATTTATTATTATCGCCTCTTGAGTGATATGAGCTTTCTTACTAGGCGTATAGTCTTCCAACATTTTTAAAACTAATAGCTTAGAATAAAAACAATTAATTTTGGAATAAATATTGCAATCGTCAGCAATAATCAGTGTTTCGATGTGCAAGATCAGTATTTAGTACAAATATCATTTTAATTCTTAATTATGTCTTATACATATTTATTTGAACATTGAACAATTTGCAATCATAAAAGTTTTTGTTTTTTAGACTTGATGTAATTTATACAATGAATAATTTTAAACATATTTAGTTTAAATTTTTAACACATTTAGTCTAAATTTTTTTTACAAAATTGTTAAAAAAGTAGCACAACACAGGATAAAATTACGTTCTTGAAAAAATAATTTTTTTACTGAAAAACTTAACATGTCCAAAATAAATATGTATAAAACATAATTAAAATTGAATAAATATGCATTTAAAGTTATATGTATGTATATATTTACCAGTTGTCTGTCACCTATAACACAAGTATTAAGTTTCTTACTGCAGGGACGGACGATCATGTGTGTATCCCATATTTATTATTATTTATTGATTCTTTCTCAAGTTTTTGATTATTGTAATTCGAGATTTTCATTTTGGATGTTGTCATTGTACATATATTTTTATTGGAAATAATCACTTGGCATATTTTATTGTTTCTTTAGTTGTTTAATGACGCTGCAATTTGGGTTTTAGTCTCATTCTGAGCCTATTCTGATACCCATCGTGGGTATTGAGATTTAGCTTTCTTTAGTACAGTAGATAAGGCCTATTCGAATTGGTGAGAGATTTGTGGTGTCAACAAATAATAATTATTGTTGATAGTATTATGAATGAAAATCAAATCATAAATATATTCAAATTCAAATTCAAAATACTCTTTATTCAAATAAACTTGTAAACTAGTGCCTTTGAATCGTCAACTCTACTGCTGGTTCGGAAAGCTGTTCCTACCGAGAAGAGCCAGCAAGAAACTCGGCGGTTGCTTTTTTCAAAATATAATTCTTACATTACTAGTTACATTTAGTCATTACTGTCTTGTACAGGGTCTAAGCGAGCTATATCCACACATTCTTATCTTCTAAGTAATCCTCAACAGTATAGTAGGCTTTCTGGATCAGCCTGTTTTTAACGGTGTTTTTAAACTGATGTAATGGCAAAGCTTAAATTGATTGCGGAATTTTATTATAGAATCTTATACACAGAAATGAAATAAAAATGAAAGCAGTAAATATGTAATTTATAGCTTATATATACTTTCAGAGGCAATTACGAGACGATACTACAGTACCCGTACAAAGCGGGTAAGCAATGTGGTGATTGTCCAAACGATTGTATCTCCGGTTCCCTTTGCACAAACTTCTGTCCTGTGAAAGACTTCTACTCCAACTGCGGCAGTTTAACCAAAATGTCTGGCTTCTGTGAACAAGGTACCTGTAACGCGACCTGTGCTTGTGGCAATAAGAAAATCCATAAAAATTATCCATGGTAGTCTATTGATTTTATAGTATAAGGAAATAATTATAATTTATAAATAAATATTATTTTTACTTAATTTATTTTTTATTTTAAAACTTAAATTTTTCTCTATCGACGGGATTAGTATTGAGCTCACTAGGTTAATACTGATACTGAACGTCATATTTTCCTCTGTCTGTCTGTTACTCTCTAACAGTTAATTCGCTAGAGCAATACTGATAAATTTGGTACAATTTATGTTTTATGTCGGACTAAGATCTAGGATAAAAAACCGTATTTTCGTCGGGATTAGTATTAAAAACAGTACATAATAAATATATAAGTGTTTATATATTTCATATACTTATTTTTCTTTTATTTCTTTTTATTTATTTTTATTTTTCTTTATTAACATGTAATTTAATTTGTATGTATATTCTATTTATTCTTTAAGTGTTTTCTTTCCCGTGTAGACTTATTTGGTTTATGTTTTTGTTTTGTTTCTCTTATAATTATGTATTGTATAACTGTTTGTCTTCTTAATAAAATAAATAAATAAATAATTATGGGTATTTCAATATTAAGTTGACGTGCACGAACTTAATATTAGCTACATACTAAACTCGAGAGTACGTTCAAAATATGTACATTTAAAGTACACTGTACTTAAACGGAATATTTTAACAAAAGTTAAAAAATGTAGTTTATATATATATATATATATAAACTACATATATATATATATATATATATATATATATATATATATATATATATATCTATATCTATATATATCACAATTTTCTTATTCAATTACTTTTTAAGTAAACCGACAATCTTCTTATTTTAATTTTATACGTTCGCGTAATATGACTTAAGTCTAAGTATGAAAAATGTCGCGAAAAGTAATATAAAAGTCTAGCTATAGATTTTTTTTACTACTTTTACTAGTACTAATGGTTTTAAAATAACTATAATTTTTATAATATATTACTTTCTTGTAATTATATAAACAAACATGGACAAAAGTTGCATAATACTATTCTAATAGTACTTTAGATGTTTAAAGAGAAGGGGCGCATAGTTTTCGAAAACAACAGGTGAGTCAGCAGGTGGGGTGTGAGCCGGTGCGGAACCAAGCATTACGTTTCAAGGTATGTTATTCCATTTTATTCATACAATTTTGAAATTAAGATATATTTTACGGGATAATATTTTTAAGTAACAAACATAAATAAATGTACAATTATCGCAAAATTTACCGAGTATTTAATACAACTATTGGTATGCAAATTAGATTTGAATGTCGTATTCCCGACTGACCGAACGACATGTTTCCCACCCCCACCACAGGCGACCCAATTATAATGCAACGCCATACTCCGACTGGCAGACTCGGGCACAGGCATTACGGCGTCGGCCTCTGCGCCTCGCGTCCATCTGCGTCATGGTTTGTGACGATGGCCTCCACGCCTCATCGCCGTCGGCTCCACGCAAATCGCTACGAAGACTAGCCTCAACTCGAGGATTCAAACCTCGCTCGGATTTTACCTGGATACGCGTCTTCGATGGTCTAGAGCCCTATGCTGTTGACGCATCCAGCAAACTTGTGAAGGTATCGCCAAACACAACTGTCGAAGATGTGGTGAAGAAACTCGGGTTTAATGAAGAGTTAACGCTTTGGATGCAGATTGGTGGTGAAAAATCACGACGTTTGGAGTTGACCGAGTTTCCATTGCGAATACAGGATCAGTTTTTAGCGAAGAATGGATGGACGTCAGAAGCTCGACGACTTCGACTAGCTGTAGATCCTGAGCTGCGTCATACTCTTCGTTGGTGTGCCGGCCCTGCTAGCCGTTCGGGTGGAGTGTTGCGTTCAGGCACAGTTTACGTGCTTAAGGGTCATGTGTTCCCACAATGGAAGCCAAGACTTGCCCACATTTTTGGATCACAACTTCATACATATGGTAAGTGAGTTTCAACTATGTTTGTAAAAACGTGACTTTTATACGTACGTATATATAAAAGTAAATTTGAATATTTCTGAAAGCCTTTAAATATTAAATCGTAATATGCGTTAGTGATATTGATTTAAATTTATAACATTTAAAGTTTTTGATAAAAGATATCCAGCTACTGTTAAGTGAGTTATAAAACAAAACCTTGAAACGAATTCATGTTCCGTATGATAATATTTTATTTTCTTAGCTTTTTTTCATTGTTTATAATTGTTTTGAATGTATGCAACTAAAGTACTTATGCTATTGACTTAGATTACCCAAATCACATTATACTTCTTCTTTTTCTTAATCAACACTTAAACAAATGAATCTGAATCTGAATGATCTCCTCGTTTCTGACTTGATCAGGTACAGACACTCCAAGAATAGATGCATCGTCTGCTGAGAGACTCTAAAAGTTTTTATGAGACCCATTGCCATCAACTATGAAACAAAACAATATACCTAGGCAGTCTGAAACTCTTAATGTTTTTTTTTCTATCAAACCCAGTTTGCTATATAATTAAGTCATGATTGGGTATTAAAGAGCTAAAGTAAAACATATAATAATAAAATGACACCTTCATATGTACGGTTTTACAATTATTTAATAAATCGCATTTCGAGTTGGTAATCGACTGTTTTATGAACTTTAAATTTATATATTTCTATTTCATAGGCATGGCCTGGGATATGTTAGAGCTAAGTGGTGGTATCATCGAGTTTTGCCAGCCCAAAGCTCAGAAGCTGGTGCTCTGCGTAAAACCACGTGGCCAAGGCAATAGTTTACTGGACACTGGAATAAATCATCTATTTCTTGGGTTTAATACCGTATGGGAACGCAATATGTGGTTTTCTTGGTTGAAAGAGGTACATGAATCTTATTTATATTTCGCTTTCTCACACAAAAATGCGTTTATTTGTAGCTATAAACTGTTTTTTTTAAGTAAGTCACTTAATGATGCTGCAAAAGTAAATTGTTATTCGAAAATATCTACTTACAGTAGGTATATTAAATGGTGGCTAAAAGAAATATTCGGTGATAAACGTCTATTTCAAGAATAACAGTTATATTGATCATATCAATAATTAGAAACAAAAGCAAAGCAAAAAATTATGTGCATAATTAATGTTTACAATTTATCATGGGCTTGACTACATCAGAGCTGTGATATCCCAGCGGTAACACCGTACAACTTTTCGAAAAGATCACGGGTTCAAACCCGGGCACAACACCTATGAGTTTTTCTGTTAAAACTTATGGGTCTAGTTAATAATTGCAATTTATCACACGCTTTTCGGTGAAGGAAAACATCGTGAGGAAACCTGCATATCTCTAGAGAATTCTGGAGATATGTGTAACCTACCAATCCGCATTGGAGCAGCGTGGTAGGTCTGAGCTCCAATCCTTCTCTCCAAAAACGGAGAGAAGAGGCTAATTCCCAGCAGAGGGAGAATAACAGGACACTACTTATTTTACAACTACATAGTGATGTGGATCCAAGCTGTCAATCCAAAAATGCCATCAAATTATTTTTCTCACTCATCTCATATCTGATTTGACAATGTATAAACGCTCCAATCATGGCTTACTCCATCCCCTTTGACTTTTATAGCTCGTTTATGAGACCCATAAGCAAATATATTACTTATTATGAATATATTTTTTATAGCAAATAAGTTAAAGATATAAAAAGCTTTTAATACATAAAAGCTTTAACAAAATCTCATGTCCCTACTGTTAACCGTTGAGGAGTTCCCTCGTCTAGAGCCTATCCCAGCATCAAGTCATCCTTAAACATGCATTGCCATCGGGACTAAACCAGTATGTAAAATTTTATCTCAAGCGGACTAAATCGTGGGTAAAATTTAACTTGCAAGATTCTCCCTTCATACACGGCAAATTAAATCATCCTCTTCCTGCCCTTATCCCACTCTAAGTGGGGTCGGCACAACATGTTATTAACATGCTGTCACATGATTTGGCTGCGTTTTTACGACCGGCCGCTGACATCAACTTACCTTAGTCGTATTTTACGAAACCTCGGTAAGAAATGAAGGTGGTCTATTCTACTCAGCCGTATACCACACGGCAAGTCGACTTAGCTTAGTCGCCTTTTACGACACCTCGGTAAGAAATGTGGGTGTTACTATTCTATTCAGCCGGATACCACACGGCGTAAAGCTTTTTAAAATATACACAAGATATAAAGAAAGTTTGGTGTTAGGTAAGTTTGATGTAAATTTCTTTACTGTTTTTCAATTCGTGCTTGTCTATAAAACACGATAATTTAACCAGATTAGGCTTTGATTCCGGTACACTTAACAGACTAACAATACAGCAATCATCGCGACAAATTGCTAGAAATCTATTCAGACAACTTTTCGACAATTGAATGTAGATAATTTTATTATTTAACTTTTCATTTTACTAGCATGAATTATGAATAGCTCAATTAAAATTTATATTTGGGTAACATGAATATACACCGTTCGTTAACGCACTTTCTAATGTTTTACATTAATATAAAAAAAATTCAATTCTATAACTTTCGATCTTTTTTTAATGTTAGAGTAGTATATTTTATAAATAATTCCAAAATCAATTAAGTCTTTAATGAAATAAAAGAAGACAAAGTAATGAGTTTATTGGTGTACGTATTGAAATATGATAAAAATTAAAATAAATTGTAATAAAAAAAAATTCTGTTATGTTATACGTACGAGTAAATCAGGGTAAAACCTATTTAGGCGCAACTTAAAAGTACCTTTTTTGGATTTGGTATTTTTTGGTAATTTTTTTTTGGTAAATCTTGTTAACCTTTCGCATTTATTAAGAACAAAGAACTTTCAATGATTAGTTACTCTACATATCTTACTCAAGGATTTTTTCAAGATGGTATGAACATTATTATAATTGTGGTTGATTAATCCTGCATGTATAAGGTACGAGAACGGATAGTGCTTCCTACTCTCTCCTATTTTCCTACTACTATAGTATTACATAGATTTTATTAATATTGTGGAATATACCAAAATAATTTTATCAGTACTTTTGTACTATGGAATTCCAAACGCCTTACTTCTCATAAACTAAAATTGGGCATTTGCTATACTGGAATGTGATCTGTATAAGATGCAACCCTACAACGATTGTTACGGTCGAAATACGAAATGCCTTCGGTGCGAGCTCCTCCGTCAGTCAAAGCGGCACGAAGCATTAACTCCGACGCGCTCTTTTGTGACACCAATCATAGGCTCGTGACAAACCAAGGAAATCCTATAAAACGTTATCTCAATAACAATTTAAAAATTTACTATCTAACAATTTTTGAACTATAAACGTAACGTTAAAGAAATCAAAATAGCGTTGTCCTCAGTATTTCAAGTTTAAGTTCAAGTAAGCTTTTAAATACCAAAGGTGGCGTGCAAGGACACTAAAATTATCGAGTGAATATAAGCGTGCTTGGAATTTTAAATGGGTTTTAAAATGTTTTGTACTCTTTGAGCATACGATTCTTCGGGTTCGTTGTCCGCATTGTGATTTCTATAAGAGCTTACAAGTTGCTTACTTGTTCAGCATCAGTCCTATTTTCGTTAACGGAATAACAATTATGTTAAAAGTTAGACCATGAAAATTATTGTGACTAGATGACTGTAATTAATTTTAATGTCGTATCAAATTGATATTTTCAATGATTTGTGATTAAAATGTAAAGTGTATCGAGTGTGTAATTATATATTCGTAATGGTGGAAAATAATAAAATGAAGTGCGAAGAGACTGATATTGACAGTTTAGATGTGTTGCCACTAAGTGATACGTTTTTGGACAGTTTAGAGAGTATATACAAAGAAAAATGTGGAATGTTGGTATGTCTTTTGATTAAAATGTTAAACATTCTGTGATCCTTTTATAATTGTTAAGTTTGCTTCAGACCGATCTTGAGATATTAAAATATGAGATTAAGTGATTCATATACAATTCTAGTAATACTAAGTACTCACACAACATAGGTAAAATAAGTTCATTATGTCTTGTAAAAAATATTTTAATCCTGATCAGGATTGTAGCACATACATATTTTCAATAAACAGTGTGCTGTTTTTTATGCATTATCTATACTTATTATAAAATAAAGTCCCTAAAAGCTGTCTGTATGTGATCGATTTTCTCAAAATCTACTGAACCGATTTTTGTGCGGTATTTACTAAAGATAGAACAATTCTTAAGGAAGGTTTAGGTGTATAGTAAATTGTGGTTAAGTTGCCGCCGTGTCAGGATTTACGCAGAAAAATTTAGATACACTGATATGTGCGCGGGTAAAGCCAGTGCAGTTCGCTAGTGTTTTTATAAAATAAAATATAAATAAGTTTTCGGCGTACTTGATGGTATTGTTTTACTTAACATTTTCTTAACCAAGAATTTTTTTATTTTATTCTCAGTTAAATAGCTGAGTCTTTATTATTGTTTAAAACATGTCCTAGACTTTGTGTCTATTGTCTTTTACTACATACATAGAATATTATACTATTTAAAACATAAAATATTGGTATCTTTAGAGAAAAGTATAATAGAAGAACAAAGTATAATCTATTTTCCGTATCTGCATATTTCTGAAAGTTTTCTTAAGTGATAGATTTTACTGTTAATTATCTATCAAGAGCGATATTGAAATCGAAATAACGGTTTATTACATATCAAAATAAATAGTCAATATTATTTGATACATGGTTCACGATACCCGCCTCTCCTTAAAGTCGTTGAGCAGGCAATAAAGTGTCAGTATAATTTTAGCAAGATTTTACGTACATCTCAAATGTTTCAGTTAAATATTGTTTTCGAAATATTTAGCTTAAGATTTTTTGGTAGTATATCTCAAATATTTTTATTGTAGACGATATACTATACAATACATATACTATACTACTAGTACTAAATAATACATATGATTTTTTCTTCAGTAGAGATTAGTCAATTAAAAAGAATATATAAATAAAAGCAAAATTGGCAGCCTACTGTGTTTTGTTATGTTAATTAATAGAACTCTATATAACATCCTGAGGTATCCAATGAACAACGTTACTACATTTATGCGATGCATTATGTAATTCTCCCGGAAATGCGAACCTAGACTAAGAATGTAACATTGAGTTCGGCAAGTGATCGTAGCAAACTATTTGCGTTTTGGGATCGCAGTGACTGCATACTTATGCAAATACACCTAAAATTTTGCTTCCTTATTCACTACTATACAAGTTTCAAAAACACTCTTTTTATTCTAATTTTAAATATATTTCAATAGGGCACACAAAGCACGCAGCCGCCAAACGTCCTGGACCTAAGCGGGGGCGGCCGTTCCTGTCTTCCTGTAGCACTCACGCAGCATGCCTCTGACGGGTTTGCGGTACGCGTTTTGCGTATGCGCGGCAATTCCTTGCCTGCGGTGCCTTCGCAAATATGTATGCTGCAAGCCCTTACACATCTCGATATCAGCGATAACAATATCACTGAAATACCCAGGGACATTTGTAAGCTAACACAGTAAGTATTTTTATCAACACAAATTGTTGTTTCATTCGTTTTCAATTCGATACTAAAAACTAAGTGATGTTATTTAATAAAGTTATGATATTTACTGATCTCTATATCCGCATCAGTCATGAATGACTTACGAGTCCAAAACGCACACTTTTCAGGGCAACCATAAATAGGTTTTCGTTTAGTATACGTTTAAGACAGTAATTTAAACATTCAAATGTTTGTATATGCTATATGAAAGACTTCATCGAAATATTCACCGTATAAATTAGGCAATCCTAATGCCTATTATAATTTAACATATTTAACATAGTCGTCAAAAAATAATCAATTATTGTTTATATATAAGTTTTATTTTTATTTTTAGGTTACCTAACTTTCTTTATGCGAATGCAATATGTCATAACAAAACCGGAAATAAGATTTTCTAACAGATAGTAATTAACATTCCAAGTAAATTATAGTGAACATCTTGAATACTGTAGGAATGATTTGGAGTCAATCTACGTTGCGAATGCCTATTCTGTTACAACAATTCTTTCATTCATTTATCTAAAGGAAATTACAAAACATTTATATTTAAATTTATTAATGGTTTGAAATAAATAGTTTTATTATGTCCAATCTTTTTTTAAATATAGCATACAAGTAGTTTGGGAGTGAGTAATGAAGAAAAATCCTTTTTTTACCAACCGACTTACTCTACTAAGGAGTAATTGACTCCTTAGAATACATAGATAATAGAATTTTGATAGGCTTTTGTTGTGATTCAGTCATATATTTATTATTACGAGACGAGAAAAAATCAGTCATGTTTGGTGCCCTACAAACTCGTCTGTCTTTTAGCGACAGTCATATAAAACTAAGATTACCTCAGATAAACGAAAGAACTGACATAAAAAAAACAATTTTTAAAAGGCGTACTGTTATTATTTTAAAATCAAAGGCCAGTATGATCTATTTTATTTTAGTTATTACAGGGGAATAAAAATACAACATTTTTCACTTATAGTCACCAGCTCTTTCTTTGTAGAGAAGTATCAAAGCTTAGACGTCTGCCTCTCTAATACGGATTACATATACTCGTATTTAGGGGTATGATTATTCTATCAAGATGATTTCTTTTACAATAAAGCGCATCAATAATTGTGGCTATCAGTTAATCTTAAAAGCTATATAGTCGAAAACTCATTGGTGCAGGCCTTAAGTTTGAACCCCTACGAGTCAAATGCAATCACCCTTCAGCCATCACATCTTTTTTTATAGCCTTTTATTTTGTCATTAATAAATTATGAATTTTTAAATATATTTTTTTATTTTGATAATAGTTTATTTATTTTATTAATAGTTTATTATAGTATAATATTATAGTTATATTATAATTTTTATGTCAGTTATTATAAAATTATATTTTAAAACAAATTATGTCTGTTCTTAAAAGTAGAAAGACTATTTTGTACTAAGCCTCCTCCATTATTTTCAAACTTCTCTTAGATTAGCAACATACATCCAATTACTTCCAGCATATTTTACAATTTCATCACAGCTATATAAGCACATTTCCTAATTAAATGTATTTCAAACGAAAGCCAATGAAACAAGAAAATTCCACGAGTACTAATTCTGCAGATTTTGTTTATGACATTTTTCTTTTCTAAGTAATACCTATAATCCAAATTATCTGATTATGAACAAATTATGTCATCAAATGATATAGTGTATATAATCACTTTACATTATAGTCATAATTACGTTTTTAAGTACCAATTTTTTTGTAATAAAATATTTTATTTTTATATTGTTTTAATATAATATGTAAATTTGCTACTTTCTGATGATGATAGGAGTAGATCGTATGATATTATATAATTAAGATATTATTGACGTAATTTCTATTCTCTGAATTTCATACGATTTGTAAGTATATGTTCGAATAACTTTGGAACGCACAAAAATGTATGCCAAAGTTCCTATGAAGTCGATGTAATTCTATAGATACTAACACGAATTTGTTATATTTGAAATTACCTTTTTTAATTGATCTTCGAATACAGGGATCTTTTCTGTTGTTGGTCATTCTTCTTTTAGAATAAGACTAAGTTAAATTCCTTCTCAAAAATTTGCATTTGTTAAATATAAAAAATTTCAATTTTTCTACATTTTAAGTATACTTCCTAAATAGGTCTCCGCTTTGTTATTACCGCGTGTAACTTAGAATTTTATTTTTGTGGGTACCTGATGTACCTACAAAATCCAAATCTTTCAATGACATTGATTTGATTTGATTGATTGATTTTTCAATTTTTTATATGTTTATATGATATATATTTTTGTTCAATTTAAAATGACGGTTCATTATTATTTTTTTAATTATCAAAATAACGATAATTTGAATAATTACTCCAGAAAGTTGATATACGAGCTGAAACATTAAAAAAAACAATATTTGAAGAACGTCTTGCGCACAATTCGACTACATTAGATCGGTATACATTGCCATTACGGGTCTATTTCTTAACGCTCCGCTAGCGAAGCGTAGCGCTCCGCATCTTACTATCAGGCTTCCTGGCTTTGATACTTTTGTGCAATATGCTTTGGCAGCTAAATCGTACACGCTTTTTCACTATCTTGATATCATCACGACTTTAAAACCGACCGAAATACATCAACTAATAGGGCCTTGCATTTCATGCAAAATTAATTTTATAAGTGAACCTAATAAGTTTTACATGAATATGTCTGGTAGTTAATATGAAGATACCTTCATTAATGGTTCATAACGCATGGTGAGGGAACTTAATTTTTTTTTAATTTGTCGAAAATCTATGTTAGGTTTTTTCAATTTTACTCTGTAATTGATTAATAGATTAAAATAGAAAAAAATATACAAAATAACAGTACATTTTTATTGATATGCCACTAGTCCATTAACCTTATAAATAAAAACTGTAACGGATTTAAAGTGTCTTAATTAACGAAAATTCCTATGTGCCTCGGTTTCTATAAAAGCCATAGCAGTCGTTGACCTCTAAATGTCTGCCTAACACGCACTGTTTATAATTGTTTATGAGTACCAAAATATATTTTACGTTATTGTACCCAACTACAAAAAATATTTTATTTTATTTTTATTTATTGGTATAACCAACAAGACTTGCATTATTAATACTATAAAATACTCAACAAACTATTCAATTAAATGTAGTCTTAATTATAGGTTACCACGGCCTGTAATAAAGACGCGTACATTATTTAAATAGTATATTACAAAATAAAATTATAAAATACAAATTGTAATAATATGGTAAACTTAATTATTTCTATAAAAGCCATAGCAGTCGTTGACCTCTGAATGTCTGCAAAACACGCACTGTTTATAATTGTTTATGAGTACCAAAATATATTTTACGTTAATGTACCCAACTGCAAAAACATTTTTGTAGTTGGGTACATTTTTGTTAAAGAATCATTTACTCTTACTTTTAGGCGCTACAGTAAATCACTTGTCTCATCATAATGTCTATTAAGCTAACAGTTGTAATGTTAATTGGGTAGGTTTCCGTTGTGTGCCAATTTTTTTAACCGAGTGCACGTCACGCGGCCGCTGTTCTATCTACATCTGTGCACCCAAGCGTGGCGGTTACGTTCACTTTACGCGCAACCCCCATTAGCAGGCGGCCTTGTTTGTCTTTATCAAGTGCTTTATTTACGTGTTGCGTGATCACTGCACTTTTAAATATGTTTGTTCATAACTACCTTGATACATCGATTAATTATTAGTGTTTTAACTAATTAATTTAATCGTCATTTTATAATTTGTACCATAAAAATGTTGGAAAAACATAAAAAAAAGTGTACAAAGACATCCCATTCCTAAGACAGAGATATCTGCCAGCTAACCTACGTAGTGAGACAATTTATGTGTTACGTGTGTGTAAGTGTCCCATATATTTATTTATTATTATTATTTATCATTAGTCATCCTCCTGCCATTCATAATCATTTCACTCTAAGTGGGGCGGCACAACATGTTATAAACATGTTGTCAGATGATTTGGTTACGTATTTTACGACCGGCCGCCTACCTAATGTCAACTTACCTTAGTTTTATTTTACGACACCGCGGTAAGAAAGAGGGTGGACTATTCTACTCAACCGGATACCACACGGTGGGTCAACTTACCTTAGTCGCCTTTTATGACACCTCGGTAAGAAATGAGGGTGGTCTTTTATTCTACTCAGCCTATACCACACGGCAGAACTTCTGTTATATCATTTTTGTTATATTTTTTGTATTCTATTTGTAATCTAGAGTCTACTATAGGAATTTCACTTTGTACGTTTAATTTAACAATAATAAGGTCAGAACCTTGTTGCTGTTAAATAAAATAATTTTATATTGTTACTTTGTTTAGGAGTTATTAAATATTTATTACGTTTTACATATGATCTGTTGAATTAAAATTGTTTACTAAATAACGAGGTAACGTTTCTAATTAATTTATTTCATATGTCGAGGCTGTATGAGACTATAAGTATAAGTTTATTCAGAATTTTGAGTTTACATGAGCAGTAATAATAAACATGAGAGAAGACGAATCACTCAATATAGTCACATTCTGGACTTTCTGAATTTCAATGCACAATAAATATTACGTCCACATTTAGATTTTCAATTGAAATTAATTCAGTACTCATATTTATTCTTTTTAAAAACAATAATGTATCCAAAGCCGTGTGGTATCCGGCTGAGTTGAATAGACTAACCACATTTCTTACCGAGGTGTCGTAAAAGGCGACTAAGATTAGTTGACACGCCGTGTGCTATCCGGCTGAGTAGAATAGACTACGCTTACTTCCTACCGAGGTGTCGTTCGAGGCGACTAAGATAAATTGACTCGCCATGTGGTATCCGGCTGAGTAGAATAGACCAGCCTCCTTCTTATCACCGTGTCGCAAAAGGCGCCTAAAGTAAGTTGACGTCAAGCAGGGTGTCGGTTGTAAAATACCTAGCCAAATCACGTAACAACATCTGTATAACATGTCGTGCCGACCCCACTTGAGGGTGGGATAAGGGCAGGAAAATCATGATTTAAAATTTTATATCTGAAGTTTCATTCCTATATTCATATGTAACGTATGTATTTATAGGATAGACAAAAGGAAGTAAAACTGGCCTTCAATGAATTTAATTGTATAAAAAACATATGGATTTTATCATTATAAGAATACTACGTAATTTGAAAACATAAATGTACTCTTCAACGTTAGCTGTACGTCTTTATTCGGACTTGAATAGAACTTTCAAATTCAAATTCAAATTACGTGAAATTCAAATTAACGAAGTACGTGCCTAGGTGTACTAGAAGTGAATTTGATTCTTTTATTCTTACTACTAAGACCTTCTTGTACTTAGTTACGTATTCCTTGATCGCGACTTCTCTTTTTCTAATTGAGTAATAACTCACACAAATGTGACAAGTGATTTATATTATATCAGTAAAAAAGAAAACTTTACAAAATTTGCGTCCCGTTTTAATTTACCGTAACTCAAAACTACGCACCGATATTAAGCAGATGTATTTTTCATAATACTTCAGATGCATTGTGACTAACTTCTTAATTAACAATTATTTGATGCTATCGAATGCAGCCATGACTTGCGGATGGTTTTGAAGGAATTATTTTGTATCCACCGCTTCCGCTCATTCTGTTCCGCGGATAATTACTTACATACTGATCTTATCTAATCTTTGCTTACAAAAAAAATCCACATATTATTTAGAATTACAATGTTATTGAATTATGGGCGAAGTTAGTATTGATTAACACAAAACAATATAAAACAGAGCTATAAATTAAAAATAATTATTAAAGAAGCGCTATAATTAACAAGGAAGCGTTACTTAACAGTAATAAATTAAAATAATGCACACTTGTATACATTTGATGATGTAGTATATAGGAATAAAGGAAATGATGATGAAAGGGGAAATCGAGAGTGAAAAACTGAACGATTGCATTAGATTGTCTGTAGATATACAGTACAATAATGCGTGTGTATTGTAACATCAGAGTCCATTGCGTCTCGGCGGTATTGCCAAATTAAAGTGTAAGCAATCATAAGACAAGACTGTCGCTCATTTATTTATATTATATTGAAAAGTTTTATAGTTCATCGCGAATGTCATCTTTATACACTTTGTAAGAAGTGATGTTTACAAAGTGATATTTAAGAATAATTAATTCAACTATCAATAAATCTCTCATAAACGTAATCGAAGAAAGATAATGAACGAATGAATGAATAACTCTTTATTCCACATCAAGTAAATAATAAACATAGACAAGAGAAATAAGAACATTTTTAATGATAATGACAATAAAATGTATATTAGAACTTTAGTACTATGTAAGTAGTATTCAAGTTGAAAAGGTCGCTGTCCCGGCATATTACTGCATTATTCAAAAATATTCATACAGCCATTGATTAACCTAAATATAATTTATTGCCTACTTGTGCATCTAGGCCTCTTTGATGAATTGCTATCTATGATAATATATAATACCAGTATTTAACATTATCAGTCATTACTACATTAGCGGGCTGTAGGTGATTGCAAAATTCGATTATTTGAATTAAACAATACAACTGTTTTTGCGCTATAAGTCGGTCGGCGTTTGAGGCCAAAATTCAACATGTGTGTATGAGGAAATTTGAAAGACAGGCTTGGAAGCGCTTCTGCCTTATTCTTCTATATTTTTTAACAGCAATCTATTTATTATTTTATTTATACCCATGTTTTTGTATTTTTCATTTTCATACTTAATCTTTGTATAACATAATTTTAGAAAGAATATTGTATCACTAATATTTGCATAGGTAAATAACGAAAAACTCGTTAAAACGTTCCGGAACATAGAAAACTAATAGGTATCTTATATAACATTATCGTTATGCAGTATTTACTTATAAAAGTTTATTTTAAGGCTGTGTTGACTTGAGTCTGCAACGCTCAAAGAGACGCAGTGGGGCGCGGACCTACTGCGGTCAGTTATAATACATTCTTAGAGATGGACATACATACCTGACTCGAACTTTCTGGATTTTTACAACAGTTACGGTCAAGTTATTTATATAGTAGTTACGTGTACTTATGAAGGCAGTTATTTTGAAGTGTGAAAAGTGGGAATGACAAGTTGTTAGGCGAAAACATAGTGACTTAGTAAATAATTAGTCAGTAAATAATTTCGGTAAGTTCTTAGTAATTCTGAAAATTAAATTGTTGTTGCTGCTGTAATATAAAAAATGTTTTCTTTATTATTTAAATTTAATTAATAATTATAATAAATAGTGTCCTGTAAAAAGTTTACTTTTGTTAGGTTGATTCGTCGTTCGTTTTGTCCTTAGATAAAATCTTTCAAGTTTTCATATTTGATATTTTTATTAAAAAAACAAAGGTTTGCATTTGATTTATAATTTATAAACTTCATAATTTTGACAGAGTACAATTTTTAATTTTGTTAGTCATGGTATGTGATCTTGTGGGCCAAATATTTACATAAAGCGGAATCTAAGTATAGTGACTATAAACAGAGTAAGTTCTAGTTAATAAAGCCAAACTGTTATGACATCTGACAGGTGGGTTACAAATAATAAGTGTAACTTGTTATAAGAATCATTTTTTTTAAAGAGTTTCATTCTGGCTCTTCTCGGTTGGACAGCTTTCGTAACCTGCTGTTGAGTTGACCATTCAAAAGAACCTATTTACAAGTATACATGAATAAAGAATCATTTCAATTTGATTGGCTCATTGTCGCAGTTAGCAGTGACCCTGCCTTCAGCTCCGCGGGTCGCGGGTTTGATCCCCGCCGAGAACTAACATTTTCTGACAATTTGTTGGTTCTTCGAGTCGGGGTGTATATATGTACTTAAGATTTAACCCATATCAAAATCCCACAATATGCCGATTTTCTTGATTCACGAAAGGATCTCAAAAAGCATTCTCTAGAGGATATTGTCGACATGTAATACTATTAGGTAAGTGTTTCATCGCGAAAAAACCGGCATATCTATGAAAAATTGATAGGACTATGTAACTGCCAAACCTTTAGCCGAAGGTCAACTAAGAGCGCTACTTTACAATAATATACCTTGTTTGGACCCATATTGATTTGTTTATACTATTTTTACTTTAAGAAGAATTTCCTAACCGTAACGAACCACTATAATTTTATTTGCAGTGTCTATCATATAAACTTTTTAAAAAGTAGTGGGAACGGATTTTTTATACAAACATCACCGCTTAAATGATGCATTAGAAAGCAACGTTAAAATTTTTAATTACTATTTACATTATGAAATTTGTAAAGTTTTTGCATTTAAATAACTTGGTTCGTAAAATGATGCCGTACACTGCTAGTATTATAAGAAATTGGTTTAGTAAATTCAATTTTGCGTAATAATTGTTGCAATTAATAAAAACGCATTGCTCGTAAAATGTGTATGCGTTACACGTTAAATAGATATATTAACTATAAAAGATAAGATCACTTGGGTGACCGAGCCTCATTCGATATTCTTTTTCATATATAAAAAATACAACAAAAAAAGAAAAAAGATAATGTTCTCTGGCATCGATCCTGGTATTCTAAATTTGAGACCGCCCGTTACTCAACTAAGCTTACGTGACTTTAAAATTGTAAGCGCAATTCACCTTTTCTTTCTCAGAAAATTATAGCAGTTTTATCAGTGCCCGAAAACAGAGATAAAAAAACATTTTTTTAAATAAAACATAGCTACATCGATTCTTCCCCCATATGCTAATTTTCTTGAAAATCCTTGTACCGTTGCCAGAATTCAGAAATTAAATATTAAAGATAAATTTATAAAAAGCCTAATAAAAAGAATAGGGAAGTTATAAATATACATGATAATTTTTTTTTAAAGTTATAAATATGCTTACTGTGTTTACCATCTTATATTTGTGACAAAAAAATCAATAAAATATAATTTGACCACTAGTACAACTTATCTTAAATTATGGAGATAAAAGCCGGCAATAAACCATTATACGACTTATAATTATAACGAGTAGATATATTAGTATTTTGTACTCACGTCGTAAAATTATCGGGTTCACCTGAATATATTTAATCCAGGGCTAAAATCCAGCAAACTAGTAGTCATTAGCTAGTCATTTTAGTACGTTTGTTTAAGAATATTAAATAATAATATCTTAAATTCTGAACTAAAATATTTTACCTCCCTGAATTAATCTCTTTTCAGATTAGAAGAAATCAATGTCAGCGACAACGAAATTCACTCCCTCGACAATATTTTACGACTACCCCGGCTAAGGACACTTGTTGCCGCTCGAAATCTAATAAGACATTTTGGAGTAAGTATCCTCTTTTTTATATTTATTTATGTTAATATTAATATACAAATGTTTAAACTGCTGTAAAGTGGCGGCCTGAGCCGTGATAGCCCAGCGGTGAACCTTGCGACACTTTCCAGGTAGTCACGAGTTCAAACCCTAGACAGACACCAATGTTAACTAGTTTTTGTTACTGTCTAATTGATAATTGCAATTTATCACACGCTTTTCGGCGAAAAAAAACATCCAGAGGAATCTACAATATCTCTAGAGAATTCTAAAGATATGTGTAACATACCAATTAAATCACTATGTAAAAAATATTCATAATAATAATAATGATTTCTTAAACTAAAAATATTTTTCCTTATTAGAATAAGGAAAAATATTTTTATTCCTAGACCCGTAACTCGGAAAACCCGTATATACTATCCGTACCCGTATGCGCGTGTGTGTATATACCTACTAATACAGTTAACTGAGTAATTCTGTTTTTTTTTCAAAAGTAATGTAATATTACAAGTAATATTCTTTACCATTTCAGTTGAATAACACTAAGCTAATGGGTCCCGGAGAAGAAAATAGAAGCGAGTATCGCGCACCGCTAACGAACGTTGACCTCCGTCACAACAGACTGAAAGGAAGCATTATCCTTGGCAATTATGAGGTAAGCTTTGACCTTACTGAGTGTTATGCTTACATCTGTATGAAATATAATTTTAGTTCACTACCTATCTAATTTTAATTAGGTATAGTATATCTTTTATTTTATAAACCAATTTTGATACGAAACTATTTGTAAAGTGACTGCCTGTTACAATCCCACTGTCAGGCACCTCTCCGTTATTGGAGAGAAGATTTGGAGCTGTGACCATCACGCTGCGCCAATGCAGAATGATAGGTTATACATATCCCCAGAATTTCTCTAGATATGCAGGTTGCCTGATGATGTTCACCTCAGAAATAAGTTGAAGAATGATATATAAAATACTGCAACGCTGATTTTCAAGTCACCCTAGGTGGTTACCACGGACTATTAAAACTAATTAATTAACGGACATATTAAAACTAATTAGTTGCTACCGTAAACCGTTTTGGAGTTTGAACCTGTGACCCTCTCGAGTGACGCTCCACGGTCTTCCGGTCGGTTTTTTTTAGGAGAAAAAATAAGTGTATATTTGGGGATATAAGAAAAAATTCTGTACAATGAAATAGTTGCATATTATTTTCAGCATCTTGTGACGTTGGATGTGTCATACAATGCGGTCGAAGTCTTGGTCTTATCAGCTCTGCGTGGTCTTCGCGAATTATACGCAGCACATAATGTCATTCAACACCTAGCCTTACATGGAGCTTCACTACGAATATTACGCGCTCCATATAATCGTAAGTTTGATTCTTAAATATATAATACTTACATTTATAAATCTAAGTTTCCGAGTAATTATAATTAAGAACTTTAACATAAATACTTCGACAATAAATATGTAGTTGTATGCGCTTCTTAATTATTATTCTCCAAATACAGTATTTTGTAAATGTATTTTTTTTTATTCCAGAAATGGATAGTTTGACTACGATGGTACCACCAATCAATTTAGTGGAGATCGATGTGTCACATAACAAGTTATCTTCTTTACCGCAATGGCTCAGTGGTTGCTCGGACTTGACTAAACTCTTCGCAAGCAACAATCAACTAACTTCACTTCCTGATCATTTATTCTGCAGTGAACTATCAAGTCTCAGCCATTTACATTTAGCACACAATAAAATAACAAATTTTCCATCTATGCCAAGACTAAGATCACCGTTAAAAGAGTTGCTCCTACACGACAACTGCATTCAATCTCTTCCAGATAATTTCTTCTCAATTTGTGATAGATTATGTATTTTAAACCTCTCAAACAATAGGTTGAGCCGATTACCTCGTGTAAGAGGAGCTTCGCCACATTGTTTAGAACGCCTATATTTGACAGCAAACTGTTTAACAGACGAAGTAATAGATGTTGTTATTACATTTCGCGGCCTAAAAATACTCCATATGGCTTATAACTGCTTAACAAACTTACCTGAAAATTGCTTGAGTTTTTGGCCGGAAATTGAAGAACTAATAATTTCAGGGAACTCTTTAACTAAGCTACCGGATAATTTACCACAATTAAATAATATAAAAATTGTACGTGCACATTCAAATAGACTACGCAGTATACCAATGTTTTCGTGCAGTGCTTCAGTTAAAATACTAGATTTCGCCCATAATGAATTAGATAGCATAGATTTACGATTATTAGCTCCGAAACAATTAAAGTTTCTGGATATATCATGTAATAAGAAGTTACAAATGGATCCATCGCAACTTAATGCATATAAATGTCAACGTCCGTTAAGTTTAGTAGATGTGACAGGCCAAAACGCACATTCATGGTCGCAAAAACCGAATTATCATGAAGAATTGAATGGTGCAACTCCATGGGTAACGGGCTTTTCTGAAAGCCCCAGTAAAACATTACAACTATCTTGTGCTCAGATTCGTTTGCCATCGTTTTGTAATAAAGAAGGTCTCTTTGCAATAATAGACGGAGAAACAGACGTTGAAGTACCTAAAATTTTACAATCCAATTTACCAGGATTACTTCTTGAAGAAAAGTCCATCAAAGAAACTGTGAATGAATATATGAAATATGTAGTACTTTCAGCTCATCGGGAGTTGAAACAGAAAGGTCAAAGAAAAGGTGCTTGTCTTATTATGTGTCACTTATCTCCTATAAATCCACCAGAAAATGTTTTTGGGCAAACTACTCGAAAATATAATATGAGATTAGCAAACGTTGGTAGCACAAAAGCTGTTTTAAGCCGTCGTACAGGATCATTATGTTTGGGTGTTGAAAATAACAAACGTTTAGGCTTCTCTTCCCGGTATCCTAACACAGTACCTGACCCAGATATAATACAAACAGTCATAAAAGAAGATGATGAATTTTTGATCTTAGGAAACGGAAAATTTTGGAATGCTGTTACAGTAGACGCAGCTATTTCTGAAGTAAGAGCTGAAAGAAATCCAGTATTAGCAGCAAAAAGATTACAGGATTTAGCCCAAAGTTATGGAGCTGATGACTGCGTATCCGTAATTATAGTACGATTTGATACAATACGTCCTGATGTAGATTTATTAATGCGTGAGCTTCGAAATACAATTAACACTAATAAGTCAGTTTGTAGACCTGATTGTTGTTGCTCGCGTTTAGAGCCTTGCTGTCATTCTATTACACCACCGAAATGTTCTAGTGATAGGTCGTCACCAAGCGGTCAAAGTGATCGACCTCAAAGCGAAATAGCAAATCCACAACATTATGCTAGTGTTAGGTCACATATTAGAGCATCTGAACGAAGACCTCGCGGTGCAGTTGCAAGAGCAATACGGGTACGTGTTGAAGAAGAAAAAGACGATGACAGAAAAACAGAAGATGTTCCATCTTCGGATGAACAATTCAAATGTTGGGAGTACATGTTGGAACAAAATACTCAGATGCTATTTGACAAAGAACTAGATAATCTTTCAAAGGGTATAAAGTCAAATGGAAGCCTAAAAAATTTAAAAGGGCTGTCAGGTAGTAGTCCTCAGCTTCATTTGACAGGACAAGCCGAGATTCAGAAGCAGAACAAATCAAAAGTTCCATTTCTCTCTAAACATTTTGGGAGTGCACGATCTTTTGGCAACAATCTGAAGCCTGAATTCCGATTTGGATCAGGTAGAATGCCAAATGGAGGTCCAAATGCTGCATATTTTGGTTCGCTACAGAGACTGATGCCTTATCATTTAGAATACGATTTTGCCGTTATCCAAGAAAAAACAGCATCATCCCAAGACTCATTAGACGTCGAAGGCCGAATGCAACAATATTGGGGAGTGGCTACAACGGAACTGTAATATTTATTGTAAAAAGAAACTAATTATATCTACTAGTTGTAAATAAAACTTCAACTCGATTACCACATCATGTGTAATTATTAATACCATTTACGTCTCGACTAGAATTTTTTGCACAAAGTTTTCATATCACTATGATCTTATTACGTGAGCTATTCTTAATAATAATTACATTCATTTTATGTACAGTAATATTGTTATGATTACAAACGTTTATATTTACCGCATTCATATAATTAAATATTTATGATAATTGTAACGACTAATTTAATAGATTTATAATAATTACAATTAATATATCAAATATTTTTTGCTTCAATCAGCAAATCACTCTTATTATCGATTTATGGGTAAAATGTTTTACAGTTAAAATTATATACATACGTACATTGGGCTCTTGGATACATTTTGTCACAAAAGCATACGGTTATGATATTTACAAAGAGCTAAAGCTATTCAGTGAGAACTGCTTCTATGTGTTTATTATAAACATATTATAATGATTGTGCATGCCACAGTTTAATTAGAATTTAATACATTAAAATTCCCACCAAAACTCATAAAGGCGGATTCGGTAAACCATCTGCAAGGTTTTATTTAAATATTAAAGATGACATTGGGAGATAAAAACAGAGATTAAGAAGTAATTTTGTTTACGTGATAATTTACAATATATGACTTGGACCATTTTAAAAATTGATTGACTTAACTTGTACACAATATAAACATTATAATTGCTCCAATCATATTAATCTAAATATTCGGTTAAATTTACATTTAAATTATCTATATGTCTGTGTCTGCTACACATGAAACGATCACAGTTCCCTTTTAACTACGAGTTCAAGCGGTTGTACGGCGAGAACCTGAGCAGGGCAGGGTGCAGGGTGCGGCGGGGGCGCGGGCTGCGCGTGCGCCGGTGGCGGCCGCCGCTAGGGATAACCTCGCGGAGAGTAGTGATGGGGCTCTCCCAACCATGAATCAGGTGAAGGAGGAAAGTCAGGGTATCCTCCGGCAGCTGGAGACGATGAGCTGCTCATGTCCGAAGCACCGCCTGCTCCACCAATTCCTGCGCCGCTCATAGCCTGACCTGTTACAATCAACATTTAATCATTGATAGTGACAGCTCATAGAGTTTCAAAACCTAAACTTAAAGAGTGAGTATTGTAAAAGAGGTTATACTCGTATTTAAGAGGTTTAAAAATATCATTTAGGTTTCAATTTTATTCAAATTTAGGACTTTGAATTTAGCATATAGCTCGTATTAGAACATAAAAGTAAAGTAACGGCCAGTTTCATTCCAGTGCCCTGAAATAGGCCTCTTCTCTCCTTTTTGGAGAGAACTTCTGAGCGTAGATCCACCACACTGTTCCTGTTCCTGTTGCACCTATCCCATAGGCATATACAGGTTTATTCATGATGTTTTCTTTCGCCGAATAGCATATGAAAATTACAGTATCAATTAGGCACACAAGTTTCAACAGAGAAAGTCCCTGGGGTCTGCCTACGATTTAAGCCCGAAAGCCGGATTTGAATCTTCGAAGGAGTGTTGTCAACAATAGAGCTAGATATATGCTGTTGCAGACTTTTATTTATAACTTTTAGAGGAGAACAATTTTGTAATACATGATTTTTGAATAACTTTCACCGTTTACGTAGCGCACGCAAATAAGCTTTAAATTTTGCCGTTTTCGAAATATTTTTTATTACTGCTACTCTCCTATACATCTTAGCTTGATGTTAAATGCTATATGCCTTTCTTTAAAAATGGACTATCTTACACTGAAATTTTTCAAATCGCTCCAGTAGTTCCTGAGATTACCGCGTTCAAACAATCAATCAATCAAACAAACAAATCAGCCTTATATATTAGTACAGATATTAAAATATACGATGATTTGCTTACCAATATTAGTATAGACGAGGTGATCAGGTGGGTAGTGGTAATGAGCGTGCGGTGGCGAATGTGCCCGCAGATACGGGGGTGTAGCACCAAAACGAGTCCCAGCTGCACCACCTGCGGGTGAGCCTTCTTCACCCCCTAAGGCTGCTGTACTGTAGCTATCATTGCTTAACTCTGGATATCAAATAAAGACCAAAGTTAACATAAAGGAACAAATAACTTTTTATACACTTTATTATTAGTTTCAGTTTTTTGTCGTGTGGTATCCAGCTGAGTAGAATAGACCATATACCAACCTCATTTCTTACCGAGGTGTCGTAAAATACGACTAAGCTAAATTGACATCAGGCCGGCAACCGGTCGTAAAATATGTAGCCAAAAAAGTTTATACCATGTTGTGTCAACCCCACTTAGAGTGGGATAAGGGCAGAATGATGATAAGGTTCACTTGTATGTATGCATGCGTGCGTGTTGTAAGCGATTTAGCATTTTAGTAATTTTTGTATCAAGGTACGGAAAGGTCAACATCAAAGCAGTAAACACATCAAAGTTTGTACGAAGACACCATTCGTTAAATTATTTAAATTAGGATGGAATTAAAAACAACTGCAAAAAACTTTATGCTTAAGCAGTATACTTGGGTCCAAATAATGATCATGAACCCAATTTTTTATTATTTACTTTTTAGTTTATTTCATAATAAAAAAAATGTTTATAAATAAAGTTTAAATGATCAAATTACAGAATACAAACTTACCGTGGTGGCTGAAGGAGTCTAAATCGATTTTCAGCTCATCTTTATCGAGGAGTCGATCGTGCCTCGGAGAGCCACTGCCACTTCCTTTCATGGAGCGGAAGTATTGCGACCAACGTGTCCGACCTGCATCCTTTTTTAACCGCTTCTCCTTCGCCCTCCTTTAAATTAAAAATAATGGTTTTAGTTTTATTATAACAACTGTAATTACTGTGACCATCACATATTATTCTAAGAGATGGTTTTCTTTTTATTGTAGCAGCTATAATTATACATTTAAGTATATCTTTAATATTTAAATGAAATAATCTTGTATCTATGTATATATAAATATATTTTCTACAGCTCCTACGGTTTTCCTGAAATTCAGCATTAAGGGGGCTTGGGGGAGAAAAATCGATCTTTTTTACGGTTTTAGTTAAAAATAGTTTCGTTTTAACTCTGTTTTTGGGCATTAAAAATATGGTATAATGTAGAAATGAGAGCAATGGATTTTTCAGCTGTCAAACGTTGTAAACAAATCGTAATGTTGCGATAGCCGATGGGTAACGGGCAGACCAAAAACGTTCAAAACCCGGGTTCGGATCTCACATGTCATTGGCGCCTTCTTTCTTTTTGATTTTTAAAAAAAAGTTTTTATTGTATCTCTTAAAAAATTATCGAGCAAGGCTCGGTCACTGAGGTACTAATTCTTAAGGGTTACATTTACTGAACATTTCATCATCATCGATGACTTCATTCTAGGTTCTTAGCGTAAATAAAATTAATGATGGTACTTGTATACCTAAAAAATTAAATTAAAAACACTTGTGGATTTTTTTTTGTGCTCACAGCAAAAGTATAAGTTTAAGTAATATTGTTTTAAATATATCACTACAGAATGTGCCATAAACTAAACAATCAGATCCCGCCCTTGACAATTTAAGAAAATCATCCATACAAGGTTACAATTAACATCTATAAAATCGAAAGCCTGATATCTCACTTTAATGAGTCTACGTCCTTCTTTATATTATTTAATTGCATTGTCTATTTATTAATTACGAGTACACTTTGTTTGCATTGTCTGAATCGACGGTACCTTCATTATTATTCGTCAGTTTTGCTTCCTAGTATGAAACCGATGTATGGGATATTAAAAACTTTAACATGTCTATTGGTCTATACTTAAATGAAGGCAATAATTTAAAAACCCTTTTATAAAAATACGTGCAACTAACTACATACTTCAATTTCCATGTATTTTTTAACTTCACTTATTAGAAATGGACGTGGACATATGTAAATAAATAAAATGCGATAGAACCAAGATTATTTATGAGCATCAAAATGTATAAGAGTTTGCACAACTATTAAGTAAGAACATAAAGGGCCTGTTTCACAAGTTACTGATAAAGTGTCGGATAGTTAAACGACAAATAAACTAAGTAGCAGATAAATGTATCTAAAAAGAGACTCTAAAAAAATAAAATAATAAAATAATATCGCGGCCATTTTAGAATAGGTATTCGCTATGCAGCAGATAAACAAAATAACAGCCACATGATCTACCTGTTACTTATTAGGGACTTTAAGTGCCTATCTAAAATACTTTAAGCCTATCAAAAACCAGAGAAACGCAAAATTCCGAGATATGTGTCAGATATGTTCCGAATAAGCTAACTGACAGGTTATTGGTAACTTGTGAAACAGGCCCTTAGTGAAAAAGATTTAGAAGTCATGACATAGAAACAAAGTATGGTATAGCCCTAGTTCTCTTATTTCCAATATTGTAACTAAGGCATACTTATATACGTAACGCTTAGACAAAATGAGTACAAGTACATACAATAGAGATCGATTAAAACTACCCAACACAAACTGCACCCTAGCGCGTATGTTTAGCGTGTGTTATTAGCGAACCGGCGGGGAGTCCGACGATGAGCGCGTTTAATTAAGCCTCCACCCAGTCCGCCGGGACTGCGTGCTGCGATATAGCCACGACGGATTATTGGAACTATGTCCGAAATTACTTTTATGCTGTTATTGTTTGTAGTACTTTATTGATTAAAGAACATTATCCAACTAATAACTTGGCGTTTATATTGAGACCCGGGCACATTCATTAAGAAAGTTTGGATATCTTATGAAAAAAGTTGACTCATGCAACATTATTTACTCATCAACATTATTTACTCATTACTCATCCAACATTTATTGCGTGGAGTATTTGAAGATATTCAACACTTCTTAATGGAATTCTTCGGAATGATAAGATGAAGTAAGAACAATTTGATGAGCTTTCTGTAAATGGGATGTGAATCTATCAGATTTTCAACAACAAAATACAGCGGTTTCTCTTTTTTCCTCATGTCTAGTCACTTTCATATTTCCACTAGATCCATAGAATTGCGGAGAGGTTTCATCATCTGCTAAGCACGATGTGCGTTCCCCTACACCGAGCCTTTGAACTCGTAAGAAGAATAACGAAATTCCTGTTATTTGAAGTCCAGTATGCAAATGCGATCATCAAAGCTCCCTTATTCCCCAAATGAACCAAAGCCTTCCTGAGAAGATAACGTTTTCCTAAATTTTATGACAATCTGAATCTATCAGAATATTCCTGTGACTCCATAGCGACTAAATATTCTCCAGGCATTCTTTCTATCAGTGAGGTCGATCATTGGCAGTATGATTTTTCGAAAATGTTGCTTCTTCCTAGTTTTCGTACGACCTTACTGTCTATAACTTGCAGATCCCGAGTGGGCTAGGCCCCAATAATCGTGTAAATTTGGTCAAAACATATCTTCGCTCGAGGCTAGACTACATTTCGCCTAGCAAAGGATATTTTTAAAGGTTCTTTACAGCTTTCAAGAGGTCGCAGTTCCCGTTAGAAGATCCAAGTTTAATTTCTTCCTAAGAATAGAATTATACATAGATACGGAGTTCCATAGGCAGGCCTGTGAGTGCGAGTGTCCAACAAAGGATAAGAGAAGGAAGATAAAAGACCCATACTTATATCTCATCTTATCATTTGCTTTCTGTTTTTTAAGGACACATTTTAAGCTGGCTTCTCTAGTATAATACTATAGCGGGCCGTTCATTGTCCAATATTGGACGCAGGCGTCCTCTAAACTCCTCTTCTCCCGACAGTCTTGGGCTTTTCTGTCTAGTATAATAACTCTGTGTTGTATTCTCTCTCTCTACACGAGTTAAGTAACCGGTACAGATAAGCTGGATCTATATATTTTGCTTGTGTTTATGTTACTTGTTAAATAATAATATCATTATCTGGGACAGAAAAATAGCTCTTTATACCAGCGTGCACAATAGGTATTGCAAGTCAAGCATTGTGATAACGTGCGCGTTTTACGAGGCGCGGCCAAAGCGCAGGGCGTGACGGCCGCCGTGACGGCAGCCGCTCGCGCGAGACCAAACATACTATGATAGCTAAACGCCTGCACATATCAACTGATATTGTGTACTATTTGCGGAACGTATTTATAGAAACATTCGATAGCAATATGTATTTACAAAAAATATTGGCAAAGTACTATTGCGATAGCTAGTAAGACAGTATGAACTAGTTAGTTCACTTACATTTTGAATTAAACTTATTTCACATCGCGTGAAAGGGGTAGTGTAGGCAAAGGCTTTAGTGAAAATTTCTTCAAGAAGACACGTGTATTTTTATTGCTGTTACTCAAGAACCTACTAGATATTTCAGATATTGGAGTTTTATGTCCATTAGATCAATTAATTATGAAAAAGAACAGTAAAAGAAAGTTAATATATAGTTCTCATGCACTACAATCTAAATCAATGTAAAAATATGAAAGGTTTTTTTTTTTTTAAATTTAAAAATAGATTATATTTTATTACAACACAACCTTGATAATTTGAGATCCTGAATCTAAATATTAAAATATTGATTTAGAGAAATAAAATCTATATTAAACACATTTGATGATTTAGTAGGCCTTCATATTGCAGTACAGAGAAAACCTACGAATATTAGCCTAAAGGCACTTTTCTTTATACACAAATAATTCTATTGTAATAAGTTAAGGACGCCAACAGGTTACCAAACATTATAATGAATGATTCTATTGAATTCTCTATACTTTTATGTTCGATAAATCAATTTAATACAGAAAATAAGGTTTTGTTGATCAGACAAAATGTATTTATTTTATGTTAATATCAGTAAACCTATAAAAACATGGCTATTAAATATTAATCTTTGTTTACGTCTTGTTAACATACTGACCATTTCAAAATCATTAGTGTTAACTCGCTTTCCTGCTTTTAGCTTGTATGCAAAATCGATTATTAACAACCAAAATCAATTTATCAATTAATATGGTTTCAGAAACGGTTGATGCTTGATTAGAAGCTTAAACATTTTTGGAATATAATACTTAGTACCTGGTTGACCGAGCCTTGTACTTGGTTGTACTTTTTAGTACAAACAAGTGATCCACTCGATTACTCTAGAATAGATTCTAGCTATTTATTTTATTTATTTTATATTATGGAAACAAACAGTACTATAATAATTATTTACATTATGAACATATAAGCCAAACATAAACCAAAAACAGTTTCCAAATATTGCATTAACACATAACAATTTAACATGCAAATGAAGGGATGCTTAATAAAGAATTACAATTCGATAGTACAATAAAATATGTTATAGTAATAATCATTAATATAATATAGTTAAATATTACATAAGATTATTTATTTATTTATTTTTTTTTAATATTATTTTTAACAGCTATCCTTTCTTTATTACTAGAGACCATAACGGTCTCTAGTAATAAATAAAGGATCGAAGAGATAGAAAGTATATTCCGCGGTGGCTAGGACAAAACGTTTCACACTCACCTATTCTGAAACCAGACTTGTACCACGCGCATGTCCAGGCCGGTATCTTGGGCGAGTTGCTCTCTGACGTGACGTGCGGGCTTCGGACTACTGCTGTATGCGCTTTTCAATGTTTCTAGCTGCTTGGCAGTTATTGTAGTGCGCGGCCGTTTACTGGCCGCGTCGCCGTCTAGCGAGCCCTCGCCTGTTAAACACAAATTACCTATAAATGCATATTATAACCTTTTCCAACCTTAAAGTTAATTTTATTAATCTACGATAAAAATTAATATTGAACGGTTGACTGTAATTACCTATATATACATATATTAGGAAATAAGAATATAATTAAATGGTACAAGTATGCAATTTCACAGATACACATACTATCTCTGCACGGGACACATTCAAGACAAAATTTAGACCTATTTCTCAAAAATACGTTATCGATTGTCTTAATTATTCTTGTGCTTTTATGAAAATAATGTGATTTTTCATTACATACCAAATAGTTATTACAAATAAGACAGGAGATATACAAGTCCAGAAGAACAAATGAGAGCAACAAAAGCGATCTCTTACATACATCTTCTACGTTAAAGAAATTAATAATAGGCAGGTTGCGAACGATGTAAGAGATTAAATAAGATGTCAATTATAATGAGATTAAGCATTTTATATTACCTTTGGCTCTCGCCGCTTCATAGTCGGGTTTACAAACGAGCTTCCCATCTTCCATAAGGTAGAATTCATCGCCGGTGTTCAGAGTCCGCGCGCAAGCGGCACAAGCGAAGCACCGCAGGTGATAGACGTGGGCCTGGGCGCGCCGCACCACCTGCGTCGGCGGGATCCCTTGCCCGCAGCCCGCGCACTTGGTGCCGAAGCGCCTGGGACAACAGCCGCAACCAACAACATTATCAAATTGACATTATGCCTTCCTCCTGCCCTTATCCCACTCATAGTGGGGTCGGCAGTACATGTCACACCGGTTCCGTGCTGATTGGCAGTGAAAGAAGAGGTTATTTAGTCCGTGCGAGTCGGACACTCCCTACCAGTACGGGCTGGTAGGCGTCCGTTGGGGATTTTTCTTCCTCACGAGAAAAAAAAACATGTTACAAACATGTTGTTTGAAAAGTTTTAGTATATGGCTCATCATCATTTTCCTACCCTTATCCCATTCTGAATGGGGTTGGCATTATTTAGCTATGTATTTCACGACCGGCCGCCTGTCTGACGTCAACTTTCTTAGTGAATTTTACGACACCTCTGTCAGAATGAGGATGGTCTATTTTAATCAACCGGATACCATACGGTGGGCCTACTTATCTGAGTCGCATATTACGACACATCGGCAAGAAATGAGGTTGGTCTATTCTACTCAGCCGGATATCACACGGTAGGTCAACTTACCATAGTCGCCTTTTACGACACCTCGGTAAGAAATGACGGTGGTACTATTCTATTCAGCATCAACACGGCATCAAAGTGATATTATACCATTGATGCAAAAATTAATTATAGTCCATTTTAGATACCTTTACTATAATACTGAGAGAGTTGATTAAAAATAATTTAAAGACTTTACGTTACTTTAGGGGGATACATAATTTTTCATTGTTTTTATCAGTAATCATATAATACTCTATGCAAAATATTATGGTGTCTCTTGACGTTGAACTACGCTGGAAAGTTCACGTTTAAAAAAAGAAGTATTAGAAATAGGATTCAAAAAGATTAGCTTGATCAGTATAAATTCTCAGTTATCTACAGAAAATTAGATTCTTTAAATTAATTCGATTCAGAAGATGTTTATCTTATTCTCAAGATCTAATTTTACAATGATCCTATATAAAAACTATGAAAAGTCTTTCTATTCTGTAAATTAACTTTATATAGGTATATCTAATTTACATTACTTTAGCGGTCAAAAATTAAATAAAAATTAAATAAAACACTGAACCAATATCGATGAAATTTACAATTATTTCATATATACCCGAATAACATATAGACTATAGAAATCCTGTTAATTCGACAAGAATAGTGTGACATTGAAAAGTGTCTTCTATTATTATCAACCTATCATGCGACAACGAAGTTGCCAGTATCATATATACCAATAAACATATTTTTGTCCATAATTCTTTTAAATATTTAAGCAAGTAAGTAGCGGCCTGTTACTATCCCACTGCTGAGAAAAACTGTTATGTAAGAAAAACTGTTTAGTTATAAAGAAAGATATATACATAAATAAAGAATAGGCCTCATCTCTCCGTTTTTGGGGAGGAGGATTGGAGTTAAGACCTGCTGCTGCTCCAATGCGGATTGGTAGGTTACACATATCTCCAGAATTCTCTAGAGATATGCAGGTTTCCTCACGATGTTTTCCTTCACCGAAAAGCGTGTGATAAATTGCAATTATCAATTAGACACATAAGTTTTAACAGAAAAACTCATTGATGTCTGCCCGGGTTTGAACCCGTGACCTCCTCGAAAGAGTCGCACCGATGTTACCGCTGGGGTATCACAGCTTAATATATAGCAGTTAAATATATAAACAGTTAAAATAAGAGACTTACTTGAAAAAATCCTCAGTGCAGTAGAGTTGGTTATTTCTTGCAAAACATTTCCCTGACAGCATTGCTCTACACTCCACGCAGCGTAAACAGCCCGCGTGCCAGGTGCGATCAGAAACTTTCAGTACGTATCGATCGACTATCATTTCATGGCATCCCCCGCATTTAGGTATACTGGCTGCACAAAAAAAGAAAATCATATATCGTCCATGTAAGTAAGTAAGTAGCGGCCTGTTACTATCCCACTGCTGAGAATAGGCCTCTTCTCTTCGTTTTTGGAGAGAAGGTTTGGAGCTAAGACCTACCACGCTGCTCCAGTGCGGTTTGGTAGGTTACACATATCTCCAGAATTCTCTAGAGACATGCAGGTTTCCTCACGATGTTTTCCTTCACCGAAAAGCGTGTAATATATTGCAATTATCAATTAGACACATAAATTTTAACAGAAAAACTCATTGATGTCTGCCCGGGTTTGAACCCGTGACCTCCTCGAAAGAGTCGCACGGTGTTACCGCTGGGCTACCACAGCTTCCTCCATCCATATCGTCCATGAAGAGAGGGAAATTCAATTCAAATTTCGAGATCTTTCATACGTTACATTCATTGAATTTAAACTATCGTGAGTAGTATTCGTAATAAATGTATAGAAACCGGCTATACTCACGTCTTATTTTATCAGATGAGATGAACTCAGTCAGTTCCCGCCACGATAACGTCGCATAAAGAGCTCATGAATAAGAGCTCTGTATAGGCTTAAAACTAGTCGGGCTCATACGATAAAAATAAGACGTATAGTCGGTTTGTATATATTAACTTTCATAGTAATATTATAAAATGTCTTTCTGTCTGTTACCCTTTCACGACTAATCTGCTGCAGTGATAAAGATGATATTTGGTACAATTGAAAATTACATACCGGGCCAACGGGGCTACCGGGGCTAACTTAAGAAAGTCGATGTAACTTCAATCCTACTTATCATCATTCTCCTACCCTTATCCCAGTTTAAGTGGGACGGCACAACATGTTTAAACATGTTAATACATATTTTGACCAGTTATTTTAAGACCGGCCGCCTGCCTGACGTCAACTTACATTAGTTGCCTTTTACGACACCACGGTAAGAAATGAGGGTGGTCTATTCTACCCAGTCGGATACCACACGACAGAAATTCGATGCCTATTTAATCTTCTTGAAAGTATAAAGAGCAATTCAACTTTTTTGAAAAAAATATTAGGTTCCTTCTTCATCCTGGATTCTGGACACTAAGAATTAAAGGCGTTGTACACACGAGAAATATGATAGTAAATACTTACGTAGGTCTACGAGAATAATAGTTAATTAACGCATAATTTATCATAGAGAATTACTCAGTACCCAAAAATCAAAGTCTAAGAACAATGTCCTCAATAATGTCTTACCGATTAAAAACATGGTCGGTCATTATGTGTTTTATAAGAAAGCCTAGCGCCTCTACGTGATCAAAACAGTAACGAGGTGATCAGGGTTGTAAAAAAAACGAAAAATTGAAGACCTGATGTAACAAAAACACTTTTGCGATTACAATAGCACTAGCTTCTGTCAGCATATTTCTTCCGAGTGGTGTCAGTGCCGAGAAAACTCCAGCATTCGAAATACATCTGTACCAAAAATTACAAAGATCTTATGCTCTATTCCAACGTAAAATAAGAACAAACAAACAGATAGACCTTTGTATTTATAATATTAGTAAATACATATATTAACGCACAGTATGTATGTTTGTCGAATAATTCACTGTATTTATAAAAATCGCACTAATTTCCACCACATTTTTTTTTATCAAGCTTCCAGATTTTCTTCATTTCGCCTCATTGACACAATATTACAAAGCCATACTAATATTATAAATGCAAAACTCAGTCTGTCTGTAGATTACGTTTTCACGGTTAATCTGTTGCACTAATATTAAATTAGCTCAATGAAAGTTTATACAACGGGGTCACATCTAAAGATATAAAACGATGTCCCCAAAATATGTCTGTCTGTATGTGATCGATTTTCTCAGAATCTACAGAATGGATTTTTTACGGTTTGTACCTAAAGCAAGTGGAATTTATGAGAAAGGTTTAGGTTAATAGAACATTATAGTTAAATCCCCGCTAAGTTAAGATTTACGCGGCAAAAACTGTGTTACACACTGACAAGCAAGCGAAGTCAGCGCAAATCGCTAGTAAATGATAAAAAACTCCCGTTTTCCTTTCGGTAACGAAAAAAACATACCGCTTTATTGAGGGTACTTAAAACCTAATTTGTTGTGTCACAAACAAAGTTGCCTGTATCACTAATTATAAACTAACTTTTACCCGCAACTTCGTTTGTGTGAACGGTCGATTGAATTAACAGGATTTCTATAGGCTATATGTTATTCCGGTGTATAAGTAATAATTGTGCCAAATTTTATCGATATTGGTTCAGCGGACTCGCCGTGAAAGGGTAACAAACATCCATACTCACAAACTTTTGCATTTATAATATTAGTAGTATTGTCTCACAAACCCCGCATTCTCTCACACTCACAAATCACATTGTAGCACAGAAGCCGCAATGAACTACGTACACAGAAGCACTTCCGGTAGATGTTCGAGTTGTATAGGTGGTACGCGCATGTCACCAAGCTCGTCCTCGACACCGGGGTACATCATGGCACCCAACATGATCCGCGGCCGCCCTCAGCCGCTGCGCCCGGCGTACTAACGCCACCCTACAATACTACCCCAAACCCTCTTATCAGTACCCACACGCTATTGGCCAACTTCTCTCTGATGATAACAACTAACACGCCTCTCAACCAATCCCTATATCGGGTCCACCCAGCGATCGATAGCAATGAAAATCCTTGTTATAGAGCCTGTGGTATTAAGTGCTTTACATTTGTTGCGTTTAGTACACTAATGGTTGCCCAAGCATCATGATCTTTATTTTAATAAATATATATATACTTATTATAAAAAAAAGTCTCCAAAAGCTTTCTTAAAATCTACTGAACGGATTTTTGTACGATTTTTACTTAAAGGTAGTGTAATTCTTCCGGAAGGTTAAGACAGTACGCGCAATGAAGAGGTTGCGCAGTTGTAAGAAAACTCGCCTGGTGGGAATCTTAGTCGCATGCGCCGCGTAAACTAGCAGAGACACACTAAAATAATCAAACAGAGAATTGTAGATCTACAAAAATACTACAAAAAAGTCCGCAACAGCGTGTCTCTATCTCTTATGGTTAACTCACAAGAACTACTTTTAAGTTCAAAATTTCATTTCCGGGAAATTGAGACACACTGAATTCCACGTGGGCAAAGCCGCTGGCAAAGCTACTTAATTTCTAAGAATTATGATCACAAACTTCAAAACAATTATTAAAAGTAAAGTAAATAGATTCTACCGTGCCTAAAATGAAACATTTGTGGCTCACACTCTTGATAACACATGATAATCGATTAATTGCCGATACCTTCCGTAATTATATCAGTTTCACGCTTCTCAGTAAAGGTGTCCTTTCTGCTTGGATAAAAGTATGGGAGCATACACCCACCATGCATTTCAATGCTGATTAGCAAGTTATGGCAGGGGCAGGTTAGCCCCAAACAAACGTTCAATGTTGGACATACAATCTACGACACCTGAATCTAGCCTATTAAATAAAATTTTAAAAATACTTTATTTGTGAAATACTAAGCTAGTCTATATAACTATTTAAACACAGCAGTTGTTAAGACGTAAAAATTCTTCAATTAATAGTTTCACAAAACTCTACCTTCCTATATTTTAATCTGAGACCGTAACTGCAATGTAAAAACTAGTATCATACTCCATTGAGATCTGAGAACAGAATAGAGATGACATTGTCATCATCGCATGTACATATCTCTGAAGTCTATCAGAAGTTCCTCGACGAAGAAGTATGTACTAACAATAAATCTGTAACGCAATCCGGCCTAGACCGTGGTCAAGCGTGCCCCGACGCAATGAATTATACAAGTGAGCGAGAGGGCACCGGCGTGTGTGACTTTACGACTACATAAATCACTGGGCTCAGTCACTCCTATGCACCGCTGGGATCGATTTGTGATTCAAATACGGTTGGATATGAAATTATAAAACTTCGTAAGGATATAAAAAACTTATACAAGACTTTTTCGTTTCTTGGGAACGGGCCCTGATATATGCGTTGATATGTCAGTCTCGTCATACATCTGGGAAACGTAGGCATACAATGCATACTTTACGGACAAAGAAGAATGAATATTATACTCTGTATAAATATAACTATATTTAGCAACGGTGATCACAGACGATACTTGGTATATATATTATAAGTTAGTGTATATTGTAGAGTTTTTGTGGTATAAGTAGCATGTACTACATATTTTTTATTGTATAATACATAATAAAAATTCTAAAAGAAATAATCATGTAGTTCATATTAAGTTTTATATTGCAAAGGGTGGTCGCGTGCATCCCTTGGGTCGCGGCGCGTGCGCTTCGCTGAGGGTTGGGGCATTGCAAGAGCTTCTTGCCGCTAATCTGCACATCGGATGCGACAGCCGCTTAGTCGACTAGAATGAATTTAGAGAATTTACTAATCTTAAAATTATTTATTTATTGTTATGCAAAGGTGAATAAATAATTGATAATTGCAATTTATCACAGGCTTTTCGGTGAAGGAAAATATCGTGAGGAAACCAGCATATCTCTAAAGAATTCTGAAAATATGTAACCTGCATTGAAGCAGCGTGGTAGGTCATAGCTCCAAAACCTTCTCTCCAAAATCGGAGAGAAGAGGCCTATTCTCAGCAGTGGGAAAGTAACAGGCCGCTACTTATGCAAAGTATTTGATCGACTACACTCGGATAGATGAAGAGATAGCTCTTTTTAGATCTTGTGCCACTTGAATCCTGCATCTGTGATTTTTTCTGAGGTCATCTGTGATCATCATCATGTCATCATCTTTCAGTATAAGTTTATTCTTCTTATTCTTTCGCAGTAGTGGCTATGCAAGTAGCAGTTTCAATTTGACCATCCCGATTAATAATTTCATTAATATTGCAATCCCCACTGCTTACGGTTTGCTTCTAATACTATAAATTCTTCAAAATATGCAGGATCTTTTTGACAGCAAGATCTTTCTCATCTTTATATAAATAGTGGTATAATGGCGAGAATATCATTTATTTGTAAGCTCCGGGCAGCTACAAAGCATATGCAAGTTGTTTTCTCCATCTCCAGGTAGAATCTGTACGATCCCGTGTTTGAAAGTTTCAAGTTTAAAAAATATCTATTTATATCACAGTGTAAGAGACCGCGCTATTTTGTTATAAGTTTGTTCTACTTACCGCTAAGTCCTCACGAATACCTATTTTAAAGGCTTGCGCGCGCTATTTTGTAAGAAAACAAATTAGATTTAGATAGTTAAACGTAATTGACAACCGCACTATGAATCTTTCGATTTTCAGAGTTACTAATTCTTTAAAATCGCTTATTAAGATATTAAAAAGGGTTAATTAGTAGCGAAAGAACGGTTTGAAACTCCGTTACAATAAGTTAAGCATGAAAAATTTGTCTCATATTTTTGGTTTCCCCAAAGACATAATTTCTACAAGCGCGTGCCGCGCCCTCGATTGTGGTGTTAAGTTACCATGGGAAAATAGTTATCGTATGGGACCATCTCCAACAAACCCTCGATAAATGTCCAATAGTACAAATATGGATACAATATGTGAACAAATATTGTAGTCAGTCATATATATTTTTACAAGCTATACTCGTAACTTTGTTGACGTCAACCTAAATATTACATATACCACAATAATGTTTTTTCTATTATTGAAGAAAAAACATCTTTATTCTATACTAGCAAATGCCAGCGGCTCCGCCCGCATGGAAAGATTAAAACCGTAATATAGTCTTTTGATAATCATAAAAATGGTTAGAGTGGGTTAACCTTAAAAGCAAGACATATGCTGCCGCGGACTTTTTTATAGAACTTTTAGAGAGGAACAATTTTGTAATACATGATTTTTAATAACCATTATCGTTTACTCAGCGCACGCAAGAAAAGCTTTCAACTTTTTAATGCTGCTCCTGTGCTATTCATCTTAGCGTGATGTGATATAGCCTATAGCCTTTCTCGGTAAATAGACTATCTTACACTGAAAGAATTTTTAAAATCGGTCCAGCAGTTTCTGAGATTAGCGCGTTCAAACAATCAAACAAACTAACAAACTCTTCAGCTTTATATATTAGTATAGATTTGATCTGTAGGAAAGACGTGTGATCTCTAGTTACCGTCCGTAGATTGTTATTTACTTTATTACAGATGACTGAGAGTTATATAAACGTAGGAGTAGACAAATATAACCAGAAAGCTTCGAACTGTTAAGCTATCGGGAGTTACACGTGTTATTGTGAGTCAACCATAAAAGATAGACATATGCTGTCGTGGGATAGTTTTTATATAATTTTAAGGAGAACATTTCCGTCATACATGATTTCTGTGTAGCTTTAACCATCAAGGTTGCACACGCGACGGAAGCTTAAAAAATGGAGTAACTTCTCCCGTTTTTCCAACATTTCCCTTCACTGCTCTGCTCCTATTGCTTTCAGCGTGATGAAAAGTATACTATAACCAGCTCAGGAGTATGAAAAAAAATTGTACCGAGTTTCGTTAAAATCCGTCGAGTAGTTTTTGTTTCTATAACGGTTATACAGACAGACAGACAGACAGACATACAAAAATTTTACTGATTGCATTTTTGGCATCAGTATCGATCCCTAATCACCCCCTGATAGTTATTTTGGAAATATATTTCAGTTACAGAATTGACCTTTCTACAGATTTATTATAATTATAGATAATTATAGATGTTAGCAGTGTTTACACTTCAGTCATACCGAATTTAACAAAAATTGTAGGGGCTCAGACAAGTAAGCGTAAAAGACACAAAGAAGCAGACTATGTATGGATATGTAAGTAATCTTTAGGCTAATCACTTTAGACAGTTAAATTTCATCAATTTAAATACACGTGCTAAAACGATTTTCCCTTTCCTCATACAAAAAACTAAGCCCACCGCGGTTGCCCCGAAAAAGCTCAGTAGGTCTATGAATATCGAGAATCATCATCGGCTTTTAGTAAGTTTTTGTTAAAATTAATATGGCAAGTCGTCAAAACTTCTTAAAGACCTTCTCTATCTTTATGATAAGAAGGCTTGGAACTTAGGCTCATAACACTTTTCTATTGCTGATTGGTAGATAAAACATATTCCAGGAATTCTCCAAAAATATGCAGACAAATATACTAGATTACTTACATACTGGAAATAAACACAACATGCAAGTATGAGTAATACATAGGTTAGGTTCACTTAAAGCAAATAAGTCTTTTAAACTTTACTTATGACTTACGCAGGCATTTACACGATTTGTTTTTGAATGAAGCTAAAGAACCACAGAAAACATCTACGACACTTTAGCATGAGTTTAATTGAGAGCAAATACGGTAAACAAGGGCATTGTTATCTGAGATTCCTTTGACGATAGGATAAAATAAATGGTTTGCGATTCTGTAATGAACTACCGCTATGGAGAACACGCAGGTGTTCAAATTTCAGGAAAATCTATGGCACCATTAGGTATTTTAAAAAAGAACACCACGTCCAACATCTTTCGCCGATCATTTAGTGAAATTAAGTTATAGAAACGTAAACAAGCGCTATAAGATTTCTGCAAAGTAACGTACTGTGTTAAATATTTAGTTAACAATGTTAGAATGAATAATTACGATCGTATGATACGGACGGGCGCGCCCGCCCATTGCCAACGGGGCATTAATTCGATAATGTCTCTGTTATCTGATTACGTTGGAACCGAAAAATTATATCGTCGTGTAATTAGATTAAAATGCAATTTAGAGATGCGCGACAGGCGGCATGGGCGCAGACGCGTCCGGAGACGCTTTATGGCGCTTTCACAGTAAGGTGCTGACTTAGTGCTTTAGACTTACTATCTCAAAGTCAATTATACAATTATTGATACTATATGCAAGAGTAAATAACGTATAACATAATACTTAAATCAATTCCTATAAAACTTACTGCGTCCCCTGCACTAGTCGCTGATAATAGTCATTAAGATAAAAAAATAGATATAAGGTGGATTATATTTATGGATGTAGATTGTTATATTATATTTATGGATGTAGATTATTATATTATATTTATAAATGTAGATCATTATATTATATTTATAGACGTAGATTATCAACAAAAACCGAGTTTTTTTCCATTATTCTGCTAATCTTACAAAATATTTTCTTTCATTCCCCTCCTGACAATAATAAATAAATAATAATAAATAATAAGCGAAAATGTTCCATCCGTTTACCTACGATACATGTTGGTAATGTTGAAAGATGCCTTTTTCTGCTGTATCTGTCATTTTATTTCTACGTTTCAATTTAATAAACATTTTTTATTTCTTTTTTTCTACCAGCAATTAATAATCTACCAAACTTTTTCTCGTTTTGGCACGTTGATATCGAATATGCTCAGCCGATAATTCGTTAATTCGTTTGTCGCTATAATACATACGGAGTCAAAGAAAAAAAAAACCTCGAACACCAAGTAGCTCGATCAAAGTTTAATTCGTTTTTATATCAGTTCCATTAAAAATATGTCTTAGCTCTTTTAGATTTCATAAATTGTTGCCAAGGAGAAATCGTGTTAAAACAATATTGCTATAACACTTGCGAAGGCGTTATAATATTAACAATGATTTGGATTAGAACGTTGTAGAATCATTAAGAATCTAACTTATATATTTAAACATTCAAATAAGGAAACTCGCCCCTCTTTTTAACTAAAAACAATATTTTTTTAATCGGACAACAGAATAAAGGCAGCAGAAACCATAAAATCAAAACTAATAAAACAAACAAGGCGTACTGTCATCGCTCCCTTCAAAAGTCCCCCACTTATTAAAATTAATAAGTGGGCCCTCGTCTGTATTAATGATCGCACTGTGTCAATAGCTGAGTAATATATTTAGCAAATAACGTTAACCATGCTATAGTTAACATTAAACATGGGCCCACAATTCCCTAAATCCCATCTCTGACTTATTATACCAAGTAGATAAGAACAAGATAGAATTAGGTTCTAAATCTATTTATCTATACTATTATAATTTAAAGCTGAATCTCAGGAGCTACTGGACCGATTTGAAAAATTCTTTTAGTGTCAGTTCATTTATTGAGGAAGGCGTTAGGCTATATATTGCGTGCGCTGAGTAAACGGTGATAGTTATTCAAAAATCATGTATTACAAAATTGTACCACTCTAAAAGTTCTAAATAAATGTCCGCGACAGCATATGTCTAGCTTTTAAGGTTAACACACTGTAACCATTTTTATGGTCATCAAAAGACTATTACGGGTTTAATCTTTCCATGCGGGCGGAACCGCTGGCGATTGCTAGTGATTATATAATCAATATTTCGTCATAATTTGTTAAATATTAGAAATGGGTATACTAGAAAGATTACTTACTACTAAATACTTTAAGTAGTCTTGTTTTGCACTGAGTATAATCATCGCACCTTTTAAGTATATATACTCTGTTAAAAAAATATAAACGATGAATGGTCTCGATCAATTTAATAAATACATAAATATTGCGTGACATTAAATAAAACTTAGATTATATTAAAAAAATATAATATAAAAAGCATTGAATAAACAGGTAATAAATGAAACATGTAATATATAGACACTCGTAAATGTAGAATCAAGAATGCCTTTCCTAATTTCTGACGCACCTAATTCGGGCGCAAACTTATACTAAATTTGACAAAGATTAAGTTTTTCCAAAGAGATTATTCTTTATCGTAACAATAAACTGCCGATAAAATATACTGGTATATTATGAATATAAAGGCTCTTAGAAAATGTTTATTTAAGGTGAAATGTTATTTATTTACAGCAAAAATGAACAAGTTATGTCTAACTTAAACTACTTACACGCTAGGACTATACAAATCATGCCCACGTGGAACGGTCCCAAAAATGCTGGCAGCGTTGGTGGTGGTGAAATTATTCTTATAGAACACATTATGGTGACTAAAGCAAAGTACAATAACAATCGTGATAATATTAATAAATGTGAGTTACGAAGGAGCTAATAAAAATACAATTTTAATTTATTTATTGATAGTCTAGGAAGTTACTAAATGGAACCTAAGATGGCAACCTAAGAAATTTATTATGACAATACCGGTAATTATTCTTTGATTGCTTTAATTCCTGCATTTACATAAGTTATAAATGCCAAAGTCTGTCTGTCTATTTGTTACTCTTTTACGGCTAATAAAACGCTGGAACAATGTAGATAAAATTTGATGCAATTAAAACGTACCTACCTTCTTATATCCGACAACATATAGGATAAAAACCCATTTTCCTTAAAAATAGGAAAAGAGCAGTAGAGTCCATGCGAACGAATACGCGGGTATCATTAGTTATTTATATGTATTTTGGAAAAATTTGTGCTATAAAAATATATAAAGTACATAAACTAACCATTATCTCACCAACTTAATCAACCAAATGTGTTTAAAGTTGTGATTCTCCCTAAATTAAATAATTTTATATCATAATTATTACGATCTGCAGTTTAATTAAAAACAATTAAACAGTCATAAAGCATATATATAGGAAACATAAAATTAATACCACAAGAACTTCTATTTATTTTTAATATCGATAGGAGAAGCCAAGCAATATATTTTTATAATAATGGAAAATATTATATTATTTTGCGTTTGAGATTTTTTTGAATACCAACTCCTACGCTTTGATCTAATTAGAAGTATGTTTGCCGACCACTGCAGGCCCGTGTCTGAGGGTAACTGACGGAAGAGGGATCCTTGTGTACTCAGCAAATATTTTTTTAATATACCCGCACTATTTGCTTTCATAATAAATTATAAGAACACTCGTAACGAGAGAACACGAAAGCTTTCTCATTAGCTTATTTATGATTTTTTTACTTATACACAGGGATTTTGTAGCTGCAACTGTGAGAAATGAGAATCGGGTTACAATTTCGAACACAGTCGACATTGTTTTGGTGTGAACGAGTTTTCGGTTAATGAGGTACCTACATTAAAAAGAAAGCGGCGTGCGTGACGCAACCGTGACGCGTCGACGGTGTTCGTTGGTTGAAATTGAATCTTGCACGCATGCCGTCGACTATACACCACATTTAGTTATGGTTGATTCACAACAGAACAAGCACTTTATATAGTCAAAACGTATCAACTCACTATAGTACTAATGTTTGCAAATTCATACAACAGTATGTCTTGCCGTGTGGTATCCGGCTGAGTGGAATAGACCACCCTCATTTCTTACTAATTTGTCGTAAATGGCGACTAAGATAAATCGACCGGCTATGTGGTGTCGGGCTGAGTAGAATAGACCCTCAATTCTTACTGAGGTGTCGTAAAATGCGACTAAGGTAAAATGCCCCACCGTGTGGTATCCGGTTGAGTAGAATAGACCACCCTCCTTCTTACCGAGGTGTCGTAAAAAGCAACTAAGGTAAAATGACCTCAGGCAGGCGGCCGGTCGTATAATATGTATCCAAATCATGTGACAACGTATGTATTTATAACATGTTGTGCCGTACCCCACTTAGAGTGCGATAAGGGCAGAAAGATGATGATAGCATGTCTTACTATCCCACAACTAGTTAGAGATCTGAGTACTTTTTCCCTTAAGGAAAAATAATAGATCTTATACCACGAGAGTGGTGATAGCGAATTGATGATACTTGTGGCTAGAATTTTTAAACTGTGTGCGTAGTAAATATTTACAAATTATCACGCGTTTTGCAGTGAAGAAAACATCGTGAAGAATAGAGCCTTCATATCTTAAGAGAATATTCAGGGTATTTAGAGCAGCAAACTCCAACTCTTTTCTCCAAAGAGGACAGAGGTTCTCTTTGCCCGTCAGTAAAATATTAACAGGCTTTTATAAAAACAAAAGTTTTTTTTTGTGACTAAGCTCTTAATAAAAAAAATTTATATTAATATTTAAATAATATTATATTGTTATCAGTCATAAATACGTGACAGAATTTTAATCAGTTTTCGGTGATTTTAAAATGGATAAAAATTACCTTGAACAATTCCAGTACATAAATAAAAACTTATAGGCTCTAACACGTTTTCACATGGTTGTGTCGAACAAATTTATTTCTTTACCATTTATTCATAGTTAAGTTTTTTTTAATAGGATAGAAATATTTTTTCATTAAGTTTAACTGTGACTATTTTACAATAGTTTACTATGAACGTAAATATCTAATTTGTACAAGGATATAAATTTGCACTTTATTATACGGTAATAATTGCTTGTAAATGATACAGCAATAATTTTTGGTAGAGTTCAGAACATTTAAAATATTGAATTTTTGTATCTTTTATGATAACCTCATTTAAAGAAAATATTATTATTGTTGTAGTAAATATAATGAGTATATTACATATTCTATATTAATTTTAAAAAATTGAATAAATTAAAAAAAAACCGATTCAACCGGAATATAAGCCCAAGAGGATAGGGTTTCAATCCCTTAAGAACTTTAAGAAAAAGGAACGAGCTTTAAGGAGTTTTAGAGAAGAACTGTAAGTAAGAGTCTTTAAAATTGATGAACACTTCACGCACAGGTGGATTGAGTGCATGAGGATTGATTCCATATAAGCTGTAATATTAGATCGGAAGATAACAAACTTAGCTACTACCAAGGTTAATAATACTCTGTGAGTCTCATAAAAGCAAGGCAATTTCTCCGGTGCTACATCATCGTTCAATAATCGATCAACACGTCTTATATTATAGTATATAATAGATATATAAGACGTGTTGATCGATTATTGAATGTTAATGTCTAATTTTTAGTTCTCTGCGTTCAATGCTCGATCCGATTTTAAACGACCAAAGTCAAAACAAACATAAGTACACCAGAAGCCACTTATAACAGTTGCATCACCTACATCACTGTTAGGTCGTATTTTCCACCTTTTTAAAGGACGGCAACGCACTCGCTCTGCGAGAGGTAGTGGGCGGCGGTAATTACTTGATTGGTGAACCACATGTTTGCCATCCTATTCCATAAAAAAACATTCTGTATGATCTAACGATCAAATAACGATCGTAAACGCCGAAACGCCTAATACACAACCTTTTTGCCGGCAAAGACACTCTGACGGCGGTACTTACGATGGCATGATGACTAAGCACAAGTTCTCCACTACTCGTTGCCCTAAGTCGTGTTCCGGCTTCACAGGAGCCGTTAAGCTATTAGCTAAGCTGTGAAGCTATTATGATTAAAAGCCGATAGGTCTAAACAGTGCATAGTCAGTAAAAAAACCGCTGTCTAATTCCTTTAAGTCTATGTCGTCTATGCCAAGACGGAAACCTACTTAAGTGCAGCAACTATCCAAATATTATAGCTGGACCTTTTACTTTAAATCTCGTAATGGTGTTGCCATAATTTATCACCACTAATACCGATATATAGGTACATACTATATACAGACATTGCCAGATACGAGTACGTTTCACTGAAGTCAACACACAACCTTTTACTACGATTCTGCCTCGTAATAATTATTCTGCACTATAATGACAATCATTGGTCTATACTATTTATTTACTATAGGCACTAAGCAGACGTAAGAATCAAACAAAAATTTTTCGATACACAAAATATATGCATTACATACTCAATTAAAACGTGTTGCATGACAAACTAATATTTTTAAAAATAAATACGTTTTCAATTTATTGCGTGAATAACAATATAGGCGAAAAGGCAAGATCGAGGCCGTCACAAAAAACATATTAAAACTAAGTACGGAACACATAAATACATAATAGAAAATATACTACGAGGGTATGACTAACCGATTATAAACCATTGCTTCCTCTTCACGTTTACAATAGTATAAAAAAATAAATAACTGTACAGCTCAATAAAAAATTTTTGCTCGTTTTATTAGACTTTTATAAATCATTTACTGTTAGTCCAACTCACTTTCGGTTGGGCCTATATCGAACGAAATACTTAATGATTCTAAGTCCACCCTCTCTCTCTGTTCCCTTCAACCAGTGGTCTTCCCCTCCTGCATATAGGTATCTTCACAGGATCTCCACAACACACAATCGTGTGCCGCTTGGATCCAACGGCTCCCCGCGACTATTTTGACGTCATCAGTCCACCTCGTATGGGATCTACCGACGCTGCGTTTTGAGGTACAGGTTTGCCATTCTAAAACCTTAAGACCCCAAAGCCCATCGGTTCTTCGCACTATGTGCCCCATCGAGAGGTAATAATGATGTTTATTGTTTTTAACCAGGTTCTTTCGATTTTTATTATTTATTTTGGCTGGTCTATTTAAATTAATAGCATTTTGAATAGTGTAATGGAATTCTTTGAAAAAAAAATCATTTCATACCGAGGTGTCGTAAACGGCGACTAAGGTAAGTCAACCTACCGTGTGTTATCCGGCTGAGTAGAATAGACCACCCTCATTTCTTGCTGAGGTGTCCTAATAGGTGAGTAAGGTAAGCTGACCCACCGTGTGGAATCCTGTTGAGTAGAATAGACAGCGTCTTTCTTACTGAGATGTTGTAAAATACGACTATGGTAAGTGGTGGCTGGTCGTAAAATACGTAGCCTAATCATGTGACAACATATTTATAACATGTTGTGCCGACCCCGCTTAAAGTGGGATAAGGGGAGGATGTTGGGACCATATAATATTATTTGAGTATTAATTAGCACAATAAAAATAATTTCTTCGGCTCTAAAAAGTTTGCGACGTCAAATAGCATTTGCTTGAAAGGAAAACTGTCTGGGTTAGTTGGTTCCGTTAAACTTTTCTATGAAATATTAAAATTCCTAAATAATACTACTTACTGTAATGAATAACATAACATTGTTTCGCCCTTGTAACCTTTTCGACGACTTTACGTCGCGTGTGGAAACGCTTATTAGCCTAGTATATAATTACGATGGCGAGAACATTTTGTATCGAATACGTGTCTTCCATCATATAAAATTTGTACAACATAAATAGCAAACATAATCAATGCAATTAAAATACATTGTCTATAGTTATAAATTATGTAGAGAATATGTCGTGCATACTCTACATTTACATGCATTGTACCTACATTTGGTATTTTGTAAGTTTGAAGTTTGTAAGTTTAATGACTTATTGACAGAAAGTTATATTAGTAAGTATTTCTTAAGTAAGATTACATGTACAGATTAATTTTATTTACATCATTACATAAGAACAATATGATTTAATTATATGATTAAGTTTATTGTATATAGAGAAATATATATTCTTTAACTTTATAATTATCTTTATATACTCTGTGGTACACTATCCTACCAGTTATTACATTTAGCTCCATAACGTTTAAGGTTGCCTGGAAGAAATCGCTTATTGTACCCGTATTTAGTTTTAGTTTATAAATGTCTGTAATTTTTTTGGTTCTGTGTATACAATAAAGAGTATTCTTCTTCTTTAATTTTTTCTTTTACATATATGCATAGAAAATTCGTATTTCTACGCAAAAATAGACATACACAAGATCAACATAGATCATACACATAAATATTTTTTTATATAATATTCAAATACATGCAATGCGAAATACTCAGAATTTAATAAAATTTTACACTTTATGTCTTCTCAAAATAACGAATGGAAACCGGTAGGAAATCATAAAACACACGAGCTGCAAATCAGGATGGATCAGCTGTTATAGGGAGATGGTTAGAGCGCGTGCCGAAGCCCTACGGGGCTTCGTGACGTCAGCCGCATCTGCCCGACAGATGGCGCCGCGCCCGTTCGCCGCCGGACACCTCAGATAATATCGTACGCACGTTAACACTCCCCGCCAATTTGGCATAGTGTACATGACATTATAAAACTGAAGCTTCAACTAATGAGCATCCTATAAATAATTGAAGACTTGAAGTAAATAAAGCACTAAGTACCTAAAAATTAAAATTCGAACTAAGTATGCAATTTGGTTCTAAAAGGCTTTTAGAACCAAATTGCATACTTAGTTCGGATTTGAATTTTTAGGTACTTAGTGCCTTATTTACTTTAAGTGTTCAATTGTTCCTAAACTAATTCACTTTGAAACGTTTCACACTATACATTTCTATACCTCCAAAGGAACTACGTTCATGGGGTTTTCTAACTATCTACGCTTGTGACAACTTAGCTTTGAGAAGCCTTCAGCTGCGTTATTTATAGCGAATTTTCTGTAATTTTTTTAGTTTTGATTTAATTACAAATATTCATTTGATATTCAGTGAGCGAGCTGAAAACTAAGTCTTTTTCACCAGTAAAGACCTTGTTTATTATGTAGGTTGGTTTTCGCAGCAGCCTATTATCGATATCCTCCTCCTCCTTGCGTCGTTACCCCAGTACTGGGGGTCGTGACCTTATTCTGAAAACAGTTTATCCTTAATTATGGTCTTCCATCTGTTCCTGCTTTCAGCCACGTGGATGGCCTCGGAGACTGTCGTGTTGAGTGTGGTGCGGATCTGGTCTGACCAGCGCATAGGGCTACGTCCTCTCGCTCTCTTGCCATCGACCTTGCCGGTAACAATGAGTTTCTGCATGTCGTCGCCAGGCTTGCGAGCAATGTGCCCAAAGAACTCTAGGATCCTCCGTAGACATATGTTCGAAAGCCTCGGTTTTTGTCTAGTTTGAGCTCTTCGAGCACTGACTTGTTAGTCCTATGCGCCGTCCATGGGATGCGTAACAATTTTCTCCAGCACCACATCTCGAAAGCATCAATGCGTTTGCGGTCTGCCAGTCTAAGTGTCCACGTCTCTGCGTCGTATAAGAATATGGAGAATACTAGACTGTTAACAAGTGCGATTTTTGTCTTGTGCCTGATGTTGCGGTCTTTCCATATTCTCTCCAGCTGCGACATGGCACTCTTTGCCATTGCAATACGCCTACGGATTTCATTTTCACATGAACCGGTATTACTTATTTCGGAGCCCAGGTAAATGAAGTTATTGACAATTTCTAACTTATGTGTCCCACTGAGCTCTAACTTAGAAGCCCGGTCCACAACCATCACTTTGGTTTTTGAGCGGTTTATGGTCAGTCCTAAATCCCTGCTACTACGTTCTATGCTGTCAAGAAAGGAGCACAACTCAATTTCATCGGCAGCAAAGATGATAGTGTCATCAGCGTAGCGAAGATTTGAGATCTTATTGCCGTTGACATTTATACCGCCATCCCAGTCTTCACAAGTTTGCCTTATAATATGCTCTCCGTAGATGTTAAATAAGATGGGAGATAGGATGCATCCTTGGCGGACTCCCTTGGAAAACGAGAACGGTTTAGAGGTCGTCCCTTCAATTCTTACTATCCCCTTACTATTGAAATACAGGCCTTGTATTAGAGTTATAAGATGTTTGGGGACTCCCATATGCTGCAGAACCTCCCACAGGCGATCCCAGTTCACGCAATCGAAGGCCTTAGTGTAATCGATAAAGCACATTATGAAGGGTGTGTTAAATTCGTTCGCTTTTTCGATTAGTTGACGGACATTCAGTATTTGTTCACGCGTACCTTTCCCTTTTACGAAACCCGCCTGCTCCTGCGGGATCTGCCAATCAAGGTAGTATCTTATGCGACTATTTATGACCTGAAGCAGGATTTTGCTGGCGTGAGAGATCAGGGCTAAGGTACGGTAGTTGTCACATTTTTTAGTGGAGCCCTTTTTATGGAGTGGTAGTATGATAGACTGGGTCCAGTCATGAGGCCATTTTGCTGTAGACCACACACTGTTGCAGATTTTATGCAACATGTCAATACCAGTGTCCCCGAGGTTTTTCAAAATTTCTGCAGTTATTTCGTCGGGGCCTGGAGCTTTTTTGTTCTTCAGCGTGGCTAGAGCAGAGGTTATTTCCGACCTAAGAATGGGAGGCTCGCAGATTAACCCTTCCATGTTTTGTGGCAACTCAGGTAAAGTTTTATAATGACTGTAAAGATCTTCACAGTATTCATGCCATCTGTCAGCCACTTTGTGAAGATCATGAATAGGTTTACCATTTTTATCTTCAATGAGCCACGATTTAGGTTTGAACCTTCCAGTAATAAGGCGGACTTTTTTGAAAAGATCAGAGGGTTGCATTTTAAGCGCGTGCGATTCCACTTCACGGCATAAGTTAAGTATGAAATTATTCTTATCTTGGCGGGTAAGACGCTTTATTTCTTTGCAGATGGTGGAATATTCCCTCATGACTTTTTCGTTTTGAAGCCCCTTACATTTAAGATCTTTTCTTTTCTGCACCAGTTCCCAGGTTCTATCGGAGATCCAGATTTTGTTCTTCGATTCTGAGCGCTTGGGTTGGCATTCCTCCAAGCAGCCCAGAATCGTAGATTTGAGACACTCCCATTGCCCGTTAGAGCTGCCCGGGCAATGTACTAGTTCCTTTAGTTTTGTCTCTACTGATTCTTTGAATATGGGGCGTATAAGCGGATCTAGTTGCCTTGGCTTTAGAGATGAGATCCGTCGTGAGGTTTTGAGGCGTAGAGCAAACCATGCTACCAGCAAATTATGATCAGATCCACACTCAGCACCCGGGAAAGTTTTGGTATTGGATATAGAAGATTTCCATCGATTATCGATGATGATGTAATCGATCTGATTCCTGTGACGGTCACCAGGCGATCTCCAAGTGTACAAACGGCGAGGATGATGTTGGAAAAAGGTGTTCGCAATGCTAAGTTTCTTGTCTATACACATTTCTAATAATCTCTCTCCTCGATCGTTTCGAATACCTAGACCGAACTTACCCACAACATTTCTGATGTGATCATCACCTTCTGTACTTCCGATCTTTGCATTCCAATCACCAAGAATTATAGTAATTTCCCGACTCGGTATTGATTCAATGGTGTTAGTAAACATGTTATAAAATTCATCCAGGCAGCTCTCATCCGCTTGTTTAGTGGGTGCATAAATTTGGACTAAGTTCAAGACACATGGTTTGGTATTTAGTCTTATTTTAATAATCCTGTCAGAGATAGGATGGTATCCAATAATGTGTTTGTTAATGTGAGGGGGAATAATAAAACCGACACCCTTGCTGCTTTCGTTCTCTGGACCCGAAAAATACATTGTATTTCCCGACGCAGTTCTGAAATGTCCTTGTCCTCTCATATGAGTTTCGCTTACGCCGAGTATAGATAACTTATGGTTCTTCATTTCGTTTTCGACGATAGTTGATTTTCCAGGGCCTAATAAACCTCTCACGTTCCACGTGCCTATTCTGTGATGGGTTCGTATAGAGTGTTGAGCAGTATTGTCTCCTAAAAGCTTCTTTTCATCTGATGTTATGCAATCATTCACGTAACTTCGATTAAACGTAACGCCCGCATCATCGGTAACCAATTTCACACCTACCGGCCCGGGTACCAATAGGCGCCGAGCGTCAGTCGGATCGCATGACAAAACACATTCCTTTGTCCTTGTTTTCATATTGAGGTTTTCTTGGGAGGGTAATCGTGGTGGGTTCCCAAATCCTTCCACATCAGTCTTTTTGAGAGTATTTAAATTCTCAAGGCCCCTGGCAGCCACTCCGAAAGGGACCACGGAGAAAGTCGGGCTATTTGGCGCCGCCCGATGTTCGGCGTTGACGTTTTACAGTTGGTTTTGTCTTCTCCACACCAACCCTCCTCCTTTTTCATCCGGGCTTGGGACCGGCAATGGCGGAGTTTCGATTATTTATTTCGATATATTATTATCGATATATTATTAATCAATGTACAACAAGATTTATGTAAGATGTATAAGAAAATTAACGATACCTGAAAGTATATACTATAAATATTCTTAATTTCATTGTTAAGGCGAAATAAATCTACGTAGCTAGAAATAATAGCCTACTCTTTGATTGCCAATCTGACCTGCTCACGAAGCCACTTATGACGGTGTAACCACGCATTTCATCAAAATTGCAAAGCAGTTACCATCCGAATTCTCAAGTGCATTTATTTTCAGCCATAACCTTCACGGAAACTAACATTAACAAAGGCCTTTATGTAATATAGACATAACCTTGGGCTAGTAAAAAGTCATCACGTCAGTAACTGTTTGTTAACGATTATTCTGTCCTTTTTTGGGCGATAATGCAGATTTTATAATTCGACACATATCATATACTCGTCATACAATCGAACACCCCTTTTTTCGTCACCAAGCAGGATGGGCGAGCGCAGAAGCATCGTCGAGGTTGCAATATCGAACACCCTGTTTTCGATTTATATGTAGAATGTTAATGCGAACTTTTAATAGCAACAATTATGTGTTGAGGCAGTCTCACATTTCAACATGATCAGCGGTTCTTATATTTTCATCAACTTAAAAATCGTGTATACAAAAGTTTAACGTGTATACAAAAGTTTTTATCTGTTCCTGCTGTTATGTGGCTCAAAAACTACCTTCACATTGCTTTGAAACATAAGTATGAGCATCTTTAAGATCTGACAGCCTAGCGTGTGAAACCACCTTGAAAGAGCGGCATGGGTTCAAACCCCTTGTAGGCACCATTGAGATTTCTGTTAAGACTTGTGTCTAATTGATATTTGCAATTTATTACAGATTTTCGGTATAATGATACATCTTAAGGAAACCTGCATATTACTAGAGAGAGAAAAAAACAGTGTAATTAGTTCCAAACGTAAGAGGAGAGGCCTATAAGAGGAGGCCTATGCCCAGCCGTACGATAATATGAGGCCGTTACTTATTTATTTACATATATTTAACTTAAAGATTTTTCTATTCCCACTGATTTATGATCCGTGTAAATTTTAAATAGCTAATTAAAATGTAAGGCAAGGAATAATTTAAAAGGTTCTAAATGTCAAGGAGGCATATATTCGCAAAAAACCTTAGGTATAAATGATTTGCAATTATTTTCGATCAATGGGGAAACGGCATCAAGAGCGGTCCAAATTATTTTAATGCGATTTAGCAAAGCGTGTCTGAAGAGCTTGGCACGTTTATTTCATTAAAAAAAAAAATTTACAATTCAACACGGATATGCAGACGCCATGGTGTAGAAATAGTCATAGATTAAAAATGTTTAAATACTACAAATATTGAAACATTTTGTTTACCTGACTGTTTGACTGAAAATCACCTGAAATGGAGCGAAATTACGTTATATCTGAAAATTAAAAAGGCAGAATCATCATTTATTAGTAAAAAAGTAGTGAGCAACTTTGAAACTTTCTTAAATTCAACAATAAAGCTACGTTACACATGTTGAAAAAAAATTGTATAAATTATTCAAAGAAAAAATAATAATACTTGTAATTATTAAAAAAAACAATAACACTCTTTGACTTAATTGTTTTCTTACTTATACAAAGAGTTTTTTTTCTGATCGCATGTTGTATATAGGTACCATATATGTTCTTATAATATATGTCATAATTAAATTTAAATTTAAATAAAAAACAGAAAATATCTCAACCGTATATGAAAGGTTACTTATTGTTTCCTCTTTATCAGTAATACTTTGTAATCAGTGATTACAAACTATTAAGCGCAACAATCATGTGGAGGTCATGTTGACTATGATCGCCTACAATCGCCTACAACCCGGGACTTGTCGGTATTTCGAACACGAATTAAAGGCAATCGCTAGGTGATTCGTATAATCGTATGGACACCTGCACGATGATCGTGCCGATTATAGACAACCAATAATCGTCGCCAGTACTGAAAATCAGGCATATGACGTTCGATGCCGCTATAAAAACAATTACGTAACGATATGGTGTAACAGATTAATACCTTCGTCGTAGCTAACAATTACTTAGGTATATTCTGCACGCGATTTTGTTCACCTCGTGAGAAATAGTAGGATTCTATTCCATTGACTTGTAACCTTCACCTATTCAACGCATTGCAAAAATTAATACACGCAGTTTTATTCAGTGTATATCAAAACTATACGATCGTATATTAGATTTTGGGTAATAGCAGTTAGCCATAACAATAAAAATTAAATCGCTGTAAGACAATTAAAAAAGATTTGCTTTTATAAAAAATTAGTATGACCAGCCCACTTCGCCGGGCTTAATTTAAAGATTTATTGATAACATTTATAAAAAAAATGCTACGATCGCTAACAAACTTTGCTTTAAATCAGTCCAGCCTTTTCGGAGTTTAAAAAGACAAACATTCATTTTTATGTATAAGAATATTATGTATTTTTATGTCTACAAGTACATTTTTTGGTATGGTCTTGAATATTGAGAGAATTATCGCCTATTTGCTAGAAATAAATCGAATCAATCATTTGATTTTTTAAATATTACCGACTGAATGAAGTGGATATGAAAAAAAAATTCTTTGTGATCTTTGACCTTTGTCTCTAATTAGGGTGCGATGAGATTGCGGAAAGAAGAAAGACTAATAGATTAATGCCATGTCAAAACTGAGTTCTAGTGATAGTTAAAATCTAGTTAATTTCTGGTTATATAAGAGATTGATCCTGGCTAAATCCAACTGAAACTAACGCATTCAAAGCAGTAGCGGCTGGTCAAATTCTTAAGGTAATTTTTTACCAGATACTATATTAAATTTGTTTATACTATATTAATTTTATGTTTTAACAGTAAATTAATCTGTGCTTACCCAGAGCTCGACTCTGCAAAACTAGATACTGTAATACTTAGATATTGTATGTCCCTGATATGTAATTCATAAAAATGTAATAACACTGTTTTAAGATAACATCTGCTTATGTTAATCAAAAGGGCAATTGCATGCAGTCAACGCGTGATACACCCTATTGTTTTTTTTATGAAGTAACTGGTAATTACCTGTGCATCAGAGTAATAAATGATTTGCTATTTACGCCATATGGCGGAACTATAATACTCGTAGCATAACTTACCCAAATACTATTGTCTTATCTTTTTAAATTAATCATATATTTGACACGTCTTACGCTAAAATTTTATGTTTACCATTCATATGAACTCATCCTCCTGCCCTTATCCCACTCTAACTGGGGTCGGCACAACATGTTGTGACATAATTTGGCTATGGTATTTTACAACCGGCCTGCCTAGCGTCAATTTACATTAGTCGTATTTTATGACACCTCGATAAGAAATAAGGATGGTATATTCTACTCAACCGGATACCACATGGTGGGTTAAGTTACCTTAGTCGTCTTTTACGATACCTCGGTAAGAAATAAGGGTGGAATATTCTACTCAGCCGGATACCACACGGCGGTTCGACTTACCTTACTCGCCTTTTACGGCACCTCGGTAAGATATGAGGGTGTCTATTCTACTCAGCCGTATACCACACCGCAATATAAAACGACGCCAGAAAAGTCTATTACAAAATTAATTGATTTAAAATTTCAATCAGGCCTTTTGAGGCTCTTTTCTAAGGTATCGTGAACAAATTAGATTTTAACTTTGACGAAATTAAATGAACGTAATTGCTCAAAGTTATTATACTTGTAAAGCTTCACCTAACATTAATTTTTGTGGAGAAAATTTTTTGATTATATAAATGACTAACAGAAGTGATTTTATATTCCAAAAATTAATAAAAAAATCTTTTTTATAAGAATTACATTGTTTCTTCTTTGTCTAACCTATCAATATGTTGCTCATGGGCTGAAATAGTGGTGCAATCCAAAAATATCATATTTTGTGATATTATCTTTTACAGTTTAAAGTTATCATTGCTAAGGAAAATACAAAAAAAATAAGTTACTTTGTTTAAACGAACGGTTAATATTTAACTATTAGTTCTGCGGGTGTTACTGCTGAAAATGACGTGTATTTTAATATTTACACCTGTTCCCTAGTCAAAAACACGTGCTTTTTAAGTTTTATTACTGTTGCAAACCATGAGCGATATTTTGTCAAGGTATTATTGAAGCAGTACTATTTATGCTTTGACTAAATATTACTACTTCAAAAATATAAATAAAATCAAATAAATTTAATTTTTCTTCATAATTCCATATGATGTTTAAATATGCTAATCTCACGCACCTCTGTGCGCACAATGAGCTTAAATAGAGGTATAAAGGAAAAAAATCTTCACATACTAATACAAAGTTGTCTATATTTGAACAATAGGAAATGTACTTAGTTTAGTACAATTACTATTGAGTATACTATACTACTAATATACTGTAGTAGTACTATTGAGCACTACGACGGCATTTGTTAATTCAGTTATCTCTATATGTCCTTACGAATGAGGTTTGTTTCTGGTATGGAAAAAGAGAAAAATAAATTAAAATTATGTATTTAAACATTCAAAGTATGAAAATAACTTTTGAATAAAAAATTGTAGTAGTAATTAGTAAAATCTAAGGAGACAATACTGCCTCGTGAGAATTTAACTTTTTTTCCTACTGTCCAATTATTACGAGTACGTTTCCTAAAATATTATTAATATGTATACTGGTAATACTGAATGACCCGTTGGCGGAGTTGGCAGTAACCCTGCCCTCGCTTCGCGGATCGCGGGTTCAATTCCTGAAGAGGGCCACCATTTTCTATAAACAATTTGTTGTTTTTTCGAGTCTGGATGTATATTTGTATTAAAATATGAATTTAAAATTATATATGTATATATTTACCAGTTGTTTGACACTCATAAAAGTTTTAAGTTACTTTTGGGACGGACAGCCCTGTGTATAAATGTCCCATTAATTTATTTCATATCTAATAAAAAGAAACCAGCCTTTAAACTCCATACTGCAGTTTTCTTTATTGTTTTAGCGTACATCAAACTTTTATAACGTTACTTCTTGCAATGAGGTAAAAACATAAATAACGTTACTACACTATGAAAGTGAAAAGGGCAAAAAGAAATATGTTAGTGGGGAAAAACAATGAACTTTCACACGAACAACCAGCTTGATTTAGCGTGGTCTATCGTGGAATCACAGCCAAGGAGCACTGCGGTTCTGTAATTGAATTTAGTAAACAATCCCTTACCCGCAGAATGAGTTGTGCCTGGAATTCTAACAAACACACCTGTCCCCGTTATATCTAACAAATCACTCTGTTATTTATCCGTTACTTAAATACGATACGAATACAGTAAGAAAGGACATTCTTTTGAGTTACGCACACTATTCCATTTATATTTATTATAAGTGAAGTATATACTCCAACAATACTGCTCTAAAAGTAAACTATCATCCATATTCTATAGGGTATCGAATTTAATTGAATTTAGAACGAACAAATTGGTTGAACGTATAAAAGCAGATATTGATCATCAAAACTAATGCCAATAAGTATTAAATCTATTTTATAAACAAATTATAATAGTAAATTAAGAAGTGATCGGATTTATAAAATAGGTATGACCACAGATAAAATTATCAAAATTGGAACGTTATAAAAGTTAAAGTGATTTTTCCTATTGAGTTAAACTTTAATTATTTGAACAGAGTGATTTCAAAAAATAGTTTTTAAATATTTTTACGGTTAAAAGTGCTGTGTTTATATTCTCAAAGCATTATTAACTTTTTTGGTATGAAAAACTTATATTTATATTATTTCATCTAAAAGGATATTAGCACCTTTAATAGTTGTTAGTTATCTAGCTAGCTTAGCTAGGCTAAACCAAGCAACACATTACTGTAGCTCAGACTGAGTCAAAGAATGTTCCGTTCCCGTGTGAATTCCAGAATAAGAGGTTTATAAAAGCACACAGAAACAACAAAAACAATAGGCAGCAAATTTACATGTCTCACACTTTCACCTTAACACTCATTTAATGTAGGCATAATAAGTAGGTATTGCAAAAAAAATGCAAACAATAATTTTTTTCACATCAATTTTTGCGAAAAAGTTCGCGAAAGTTTTGCGAAAGCGTATCACAACTTGAGATAAAAGTTCTTTACTTGAAATTTCAATTTGTCTTATTTACTTATTGTTTTATTATTAGAGTGAAGAAACAAAAATTACAGTTTATTTATTATTCAATTATTTTCCGTTTTCATACTGTATTTTAGTTTGCTATTGTTTCGAAATGTTTATTTTTAAATCATCGATCGGGATGGACAAGTACTTATTTATGGAAACATTGTTAGGTACACTCTGTTATTAATGTTTTTCAATGTTATTTTATCATCATCATTATTTGCAGCATCTTAATAGTACCACCCTCATTTCTTACCGAGGTGTCAAAGGTGTAAAAGGCGACTAAGGTAAGTTGACCCGTCGTGTGGTATCCGGCTGAGTAGAATAGACCAACCTCTTTTCTTACCGAGGTGTCGTAAAAAGTGAATGATGTAAGTTGACCCACCGTGTGGTATACGGTTTAGTAGAATAGACCACCCTCTTTCTTACCGAGGTGTCGTAAAATACGACTAAGATAAGTTGACGTCAGGCAGGCGGCCGGTCGTAAAAACGCAGCGAAATCACGTGACAGCCTCTTTATAACATGTTGTGCCGACCCCACTTAGAGTGGGATAAGGGCAGGAAGATGATTATTTGCAGCATCTTGTATTGAAGATTTAAATAATTACAGGTATTCCAAAATTATCGGTTATATAATTGAAGCGACGCAACCGGTCGACTTTACCTTTTCACACTGCACGCATCATTTTTCGAATCTCACGGGATTTCGTTTAAAAACTAACACAGTAATAAGATTTACACAGCGCGTTTACACAATAACCCAAATTCACCCTTATCAAAAACGCTGACGCGTGCTAGTAACTTTTTAGCCGCGTGAAAAAACAATGGAGCAATCTCTCACAAGTATCGTTTTCACCCGTCGGCAGATCAATGTAAGCCCCGCGCGATAATTGAATCGCGAGGGTCAGGACGCTACGGGTCTATTATTAGTGATACATTTGATTCGTATGTGGCTTCCCTGACCAAACTTAAAAGGGCCGATTTGCTAATGGAAAAAGTCAATGGTATTACAAAAGTATTTAGATAGTGTCTTTAATTTTGGACAAAAATTTTACTCATAGCAAAACCAATTTATCTGCAAAGTTTTACTTCCTATTCACTTTATGATGAAATGTGACAAATTTATTACACCATATTTATATTAAGTTTGTTTAAATAGATAGTTAGATAGAATAGTTTAGATTTAAAATATGCTTAAGTTTTGTTTAGATACGTTCATTTTATTAACTTAATTGACAATTTTAATTTATCATGTAATTTTGTAAGTCTAACCTACCAATCTGCATTGAAGCAGCGTGTTAGTTCTCATCTCCAACAATTTTGTCCAGTAAAGGGAAGAGAAGGGCTATCGTTCAGTTTCATGTTACGTAAGCTCCTTCAGTCATAGGAAATCAAAAAAAAACTTTGACTTCACAATCTGAATAACACAATCTGGTTTTTTGGACACATTGGCAATCCACTTCAAACCTTGGAGATAGAAGAGCTTCTTATGATGTCCAAAGACTATGAATACCATACTGTTGAAGATTATTTAAATGACAATAACATTGACTTTAACTGCTGTCAGCTGATAATAACACTTAACTTTAACTGCTGTCAGCTAAGCACCAGACTATAACGATTAACAGTTATCATATCTAATTGTATTATTGTTTTTTGAGAAAAGTATCTGCCGAGTTTCTTGTTGGTTTTTTCGGTCGGAGCAAAAGTCCTTGAAGAAGTGTTATTGAATATTAATATGCCCGGGACTATATCAATTGAAAAATATACTTGGTACATTGTGACGGATAATCTTTTGATCAGCCATGCATATTTATTATAGTCCGTTGATATGGGCCGTCGAAATTACATCAGAAAAGCAATAAAATCCACAAAGGTTATGATTTAGCTTGTAAAAGGAATTTAAAATGTTGGTGAAACTTTTAAGGTTCTATAAAAATAAAACAACACGCAGTGTGTTTTACTTGTTTCCTAAAGGGGGTCATTACTTAACTTCATAACACTTTTTGTGCCAAGTGTTTCGGCGGTATAACAAGGGTGAAAATGACCCTACCAAACAAATGATACGCTCTCAACAGTTTCCTCTCTCATTGCTTATCTTATGTGTATACTTTTTTTACGAATCAGTACTCACTATTACCTCCTCAAGCTGGTATTTATTATTTATTTTGATGTAGATTTATACGAGGTAAATGCTGAAATTTACTTGTTCAATGAGAATCTCACAAAGGTGAATAAAATACAAATGAGGGTTCAATGGACTGTTAACGACTTCAGCCCTCTTAATTAGAATGAATATTAAAAGAGTTTTTCTAGGATTTAAAGCTACTTATTAACAAATAGTTTGGCACTTAAATATATCAGCTATACATCTAAATTCTAACTGTATCCATGAGTTCGTTTGCCTATGATGAAATAAATGATTAGATTTGTGCAACAACACAAATATTTGTGCTTTGTAATCATTTTCCAAAAACAAAAAACAACAGTTCTAACAAATTGAATTACTGTTTGTATGAATATTGACGAAATCTGTATGAGCTGTTCATCATTCATCATCTTTAATATTGGTATTATAAACCTTTGAAGCATGCATAGCATAACATACAGCACAGGCAAAAAATCAAAGAAGATGGTATAAGAAAATGGATGTATGAATGATAACATTGAATTCGAACGTTATTAGCAGAAGTCTACATTGTACTATAAAACTTATGAGACCATACACAAATGTTTAAAAGCCTAAACATGCAAATACTTTCGCCGCTAAACTCTGAAAGCCCTTTGCTTAAGTAATGGCATAACATTTACATGCCCTAATACGCTCGAATGGGTAATAGTCATCAATCTTGAAGGGCAGTGGGTACATAGTGAGTAGAACGATAATGTGTACGACATATGGCGTCATGTACGTCCTCCACCTAGTGTATGGAGTGTATACCCGCGATGACGTTACGCTCCGATGCCACTGAATGGACCCACGGCTTAAGTGACCCGCACCGACCTTTAGATTCACGGTCGCTCGCCATTCAAGATTAGTATCGAGCAAGTGGGCTCGTATACCCTTCCTATCATTTAAAAGTTTCGTTTGCAAGTGCGACAAATGTTGTTTTTTCAAGTAGGTTTTTGAAAGCGGCGCTCGACAATTACCCGCATTTGCATTATACTGATAGAAATCTAATTATGTTAGATTTCAATCAGCACTCTTAGGTTTATAATTATAGATTTTTAGGATACACAATAAATGTGTATCCATTTTGTGATATATCACTTTTGTGAAATGTAGTTGTACACAATCTGTCATTGTAGTTGGAGGGATGCTCCTGTTGTATTGTGTACCTATAATTGGAAGTTTTAATTAAAACCTGATATTTAGGAAATTGGTCATCACATATTCTTATGTTATTAAGCGAAATTGTGTATTCTTCTTTGCTCGGCCGTATGGGGGCAAGTGATTGATGTGATATCTTATCTCGCTACTAAAGTTCACGCCGACGAATTCGCGTTCCAGAAAGTAACGGTCTTTTATTATCTCACTGCTGCGCATAGAGCTCCTCTCTCTGTTTTTGGTAAAAAGGGTTGGAGCTTCACTACGCTACTCGAATGCTGATTGATAAGTGACATATATCCCTAGAATTCTCTAGAGATATACAGGTTTCCTCACGATGTTTCCTTTCACTGGAAAGTGTGTGACAAATTGCAATTGCCAATTGGACACAAAAATTTTAACAGAAAAAGTAATTGGTGCCTCGCCCGGAGCTTGTACCAGTGACCCCGCTGAAGAGAGGAGCATGGCCACACCGTTTGGCTATCACAGCTCAGAAGCTAGTGTTTTTTAATAATTGATTAATTGCTTTAATTCCTCTTGGTCTATACAGCACATACGTATAGACATAATTGGAGAAAAGCTTTTTAAAATAGGTTTATTGTTAACTTAAAGAAAATTACGCAGTTCGCGTGCATATACCTGACATAGACAAATAGACTCACTTAAGCATAAGAATCTACAATGCCTCTTAACTTTATGTTCAAGGAGTTAGTTGTTGATATTCGGAGCTTCTTTAATAATGAAGAATGAATATTTAAAATGCCCTGTGTGACGAATGAGCTGACACGTTCGGGTGCGTTACGGGATTGCGTCCATGCTAACGGGGATGCCTACAGAGGGTTGCGCGTTAAGTGCCGGGAGGCCACATGTCGTTCTCGTCGCGCTAATCCTCAGGATTTGCCATCCGATGTCCCCGGCAATCACCCGTCTCGCTTCACATTACCCCTACAATACATCCTTCTCACTCGCCTCATTGAATATTATTGCTCTATGGGGATTTTGAAAATATGGAGCCGTTTAGCGAAAGCCGTACATTGTATCCATCCAGTGGAATTATTCATACGCGGCCTGCTGCATTTATCACTTAATGGTATTAGCTATTGGGCTATTTAAGCGCTCGATTTACGTCTTTATAGCTCATTAACTTATAGATTTAATTTTTGGCTTCCAAAGCCAATACAAACTTCATACATATACATTCAAACGTATTTTATGTATGTTATTGTTAAATATTCACTAATTCTTATGTTATTAAGCGGATAAAGAAATCCGCTTACATTGGATTTTTCAAAATTATTTGCTTAACAGTTTCATTTGTGTTGTTTTTGTGAATAAATTAAAAATTAAACACAAATTATGAATTATATCTGTACGAATTTACATAAAGCAGTTTTCTTGATAAATGATTCGTCCATATTTCATGAAAAAAGACGTATATGTAGGTAATAAATAAATAAAATTTGTGATTAAATATGCACGAAATACAAGATAAAAAGAAATTATAGTCTGTAAAACCTGCAAAAAATAATATAAAAACTATATTATGTCTACAGTAACCTTTAAATAATCCAAAAATATATTTCAAAAATAAATGCAATTTATATACGTTGTATGTTGATGTATAAAATGGAGTATTAACCCCAACTTATTAGTTATTGAGGTCTTCTTAGTTTTAAATTATAATAAGAAAATGTATATTTTATACATTATACATACAATATATAATTTATATTTTATACATAGAATATCGTACTCATGAATCGTACGCCGTGTGGTATCCGACTGAATAGAATAGTACCACCCTCATTTCTTACCGAGGTGTCGTAAAAGGCGACTAAGGTAAGTTAACCCACCGTGTGATATCCGGTTTAGTAGAATAGATCACCCTCTTTCTTACCGAGGTGTCTTAAAATACGACTGAGGTAAGTTGACGTCAGGCAGGCGGCCGGTCGTAAAAACGCAGCCAAATCATGTGACAGCATGTTTGTAACATGTTGTGCCGACCCCACTCAGAGTGGGATAAGGGCAGGAAGATGATGATCGTACTCATGAATCATATAAATCGTGCAACGTTTTAATGAAAAAAAATAACAGTAAGAGAACACTCCAAATGCGTAGAATAAGTACACATTTGTGAAGTAAAGCCCGTATCTTAACGTGTATGTATGTATTTTCTAAATAATGTTTAATATATATATGAAAGAATTGCACACTCGGTCTTCCGTGTCCAAAATAAGTAACTTAATACTTGTGTTATGGATGACAGAAAACTGGTAAATACATACATATATATTTTAAATACATACATAAATAAACCCAGAATCGATGAAACAACGAATTGTCCTACTAATAAATATTATAAATGCGAAAGTTTGTAAGTAAGGATGTATGTTTGTTACTCTTTCACGGCGAATTCGCTGAACTAATATCGATGAAATATGGCACACTTATTCCTCATCCACTGGTGCAACATATAGGCTATAGAAATCCTGTTAATTCTACAGGAATAGGATGACATTGACAAGCGCTATCTATCATCAACCTATCCAGTTCACGCAAATGAAGTTGCGGGTAAAAGCTAGTATTTTATAAAATGTTGGCCCTCACCGGGAATCAAACTTGCGATCTGCGGAGCTTAAGGTAGAGTCATTGCCACCTGCGACAACGGGCTAGTCAATATTAGAGTCTATACGTCAATAAAAATAATAATAGTGCATTAAACCGATTGATGTCAGAAGTGCATGTATAATAATGATCGCACTGTCAACGCGACATGCTGTATATAACACATGGCGAGTCTGTTTTTCTGCCACTTTATACAACCATCAATAAAGTAACAAAGAACCTTCTATTTCAAAGCATTATGAATTATTATTGTATGGCAAAAATATATCTCACACGCAAAAATCTCGATAATATTGCGCGTATTGTTCGAGACTGGCGTGTCATTGCTTCCCTTGCAACCCTAAAATCGTTCAATTCCATCTAACCGGACGGGCAGACAGGTTAACTTTTGTTGTTTTACAAAAGCCGTGCATTACCGTCTGATTGTTGGCACAAATGTTGGGTATTACAAAGCATTTTATATTGACTTACCAATAATTATTGCGAGGTTTAATTCATTATTGCTTCCCGCCTGTTCGATTTACCAATGTTTCCTTAAAAATTGTAGTCATTTGAAGATTTTTCGTTGTGGTAAAAAGTTAGATGGTGTCGCTGTTTTTTACATTTTGATTAATATATTTGTAAAGTTTTACTTAATAGAGAACATTTAATTTGGGATAAATTGTATATTTTTTTCAATTGTTACAATCTCAAAAACAATTACACGGGTCACAATATTGGGGGTTTAAAGGAAAGAGGGGGACATTAGGGATCTAAATTGGAATTTAGAAAAATGTTACTAAAAAATCGATATTCTTTATTCAAATTAAATATATTTATAAATAATAGATTAAATCGTTTCGAAAATATCGGTTTTTAATAATACATGTTTTTATTACTGCTAAAGTTGTTTTATAAATATTAATACTCGATTAAAATAAAAAGTAATTAAAGTGCGTATAAAAATTGCTGTTTTTATTGCGGTGTCTGCAAAATTCGATTGAAATTTGAAAATGATAATGTCTATTAACGCATATCATAAAAAAAGATAAAAAAGAGGAAAAAGTGAAATTAATATAAACTTTTTAAAATTCGATTTAAAAATGATTATTAAAAATCGATTGTAATAGTAAAATAAAAAAGTGACTTTATTGACGAGTAAATAAATTATTTAAACGATTATTTACCTACTTGAGGATTTACCTATCTAGTTGCTGAGTAAATCATTTCATACAAACAAAGAAAACGTAAGAATATTTCTTTGGCAAACGAAAAGTCAATAGAAGTTTTGAGGCATTGCCCTCGAGGTGGCTTCGTGCGGGTTTCAGGCGGGGAGCACGGGCGGGAGGCGCCTGGGGACGGCTCTACTCTTCTTGATTACAGTTCCCCTTGTCTCCCCCCACCCGCCAAACCTCCCCTGCTGCATAAGCCTACATTACCAATTGCCTACAAGTTACAATGACGCAGTTATACGAGAAAAATATTAACCGATATCAATGTATTTACTAATATAACATGTATAATATAATTAATAGCATTGTTGCATTAAAGAAATAATTCCAACATTTGTATGTATTGGCAATATTAATTATTCTTGGCTTGAATCTTGACATTAAAGTTGTGTCAATATCACTCCTGTAGATATTTTTATATTTTTTTTTATTAAAACAAAAATTTCTGCAAAGTTAAAAATAAGATCATTTATCAATTATTTGTGGCGGGTAATGCATGAGTTTTTACAAATTCTGCATGTATCAGGTATGAGAACGAATAGTACACTCTACATTTAGAATTCCATATGTTTTTTATATCGCTGATTATAGCAAAATAATGTTTTCATTACTTTTGTATCATTAAGTTTATTTATTTATTTATGTACCATAAAAAAAGTTGGAATAAACATTATTGGTAAAAAAAAGTGTACAAAGGTCAACTTATCCCTATGACGGAGATCTCTGCCAGCTAACCTACGAAGTGAGACAATTTATAGTTATTTAGTTTAATGTTGTAACTTAATTACTTCACATTCCATTTAATATAAGAACATTGCTTCTTAAAAGGCATTTAAAAAATATATGTATACCTTTCTTTTATTTCAAGCAAAGTTGGCGAGAAGGAACGCACCGCGCAGGTGGCGGGGCCGAGATTGCACGCATCAAACATGCACGAAGTTTCGCCCTACGCTCGTAAAAATACATATTCTATCAGAAGGGCCCCGCTTTTAATACTGCCCGTAATGAGCAGCCGAGGTCGCTCGTCTCCTTAATTTTCTCTTTAACGTCCTATTTAGGTAAAATTGTTCGCCTTAACAAGGTAAGGGCGAAAACGTTTTAAGTCCCGTAATTATAACTTACTTTCGGAGACGGATATTTATCGCTTTTAACGTTAATAAAATCTTAACGTCGTACCATATATTATTTATTTTAATTTATTCCTATCATCATAAATTTATTTTCTTTATTTATAACTTAAAAATCAAATTAAAAAAAAATTTGAAGAATTAATATTAGAGTGTACTGTAACTTGTTAATTCTCGATTTTCATCGGGCTCAAAAGTCCCATTCTGCTTTTTGCCTTGTCTTAGTACTGTGTTAATTCCTACAGTTACAGTTTTATTTTAAGCAAGTGACTAAGTAGAAGATTTTTTACTATGTCTCAATATTAGACACCTAAGGAGGATGGGACATCATCGTGAACATGAGTAGCATGAGTCGCAACTCTAACGAGGCGAAAGTGACTAAATATTTTTCCTTATTATCGACACAGTTTAGTAACAATTTTTGTGAATAATGACTGAATACTTTTATCGCCGTCGCCGTGTTGTCGCCTGAATAGAATAGACCACCCTTATTTCTTATCGAGATGTCGTTAAATCCGACTAAAGTAAGTTGATCCACCAGTTGTATCCGGTTGAGTAGAATAGAACACCCTTTTTCTTACCGAGGTGTTGTAAGATACGACTTAGCGTACGTATGTACACTAGGTACCCACATACGCATACATCATTCGACAACATGTTTATAACATGTTGTGCCCACGGCCGACCCCACTTAGAGTGGGATAAGGGCAGGAGGATGATATCTAAATACTTTTATCGCTGTGACTTTCAAATGCTTTTTGCTATCCAATTTGAGGTAATAAAAGTCAAAGAGCAGCTAGTCAGCTACCTATATTAGTTTAATAATAACCAGACACGCAATAGCTCCCCTTGCCATCTGCTTCATGAGCCTCACCCACATTGTTTTCATATGAATTTATTAGGGATAACGATTATTAAGATAAAAATCTCTAAGCGGAATGCAATGAAAAAATTAATAGCTCTTTCAAAATACTATAAAGTTATAATTTATTAAGTATTAGAAATTTTTAAGATATATAGGATTGTTATATGAATACATTTAAACACCTCAATTTTTCTGAATTTTTAACAAATAAGATTATCCTCCTCCTTCCTCCTTCCCCCACGTAGAGTGGGGTCGGCACATGTTATAAACATGGTGTCACATAATTTAGCTTCGTATTTTATTGCCGGCCTGCCTGACGTCAACTCATCTTAGTCGTATTTTACGACACCTCTGTAAGAAAGAGGGTGGTCTATTCTACTCAACCGGATACCACACGGAATATTTAACAAATAAGAAGAAAACAAATCATCATCTTCCTGCCCTTATCCCACTCTACGTGGGGTCGGCACAACATATTATAAACATGCTGTCACATGATTTGGCTGCGTTTTTACGACCGGCCGCATGCCTGACGTCAACTTACCTCTGTCGTATTTTACGACACCTCGGTAAGAAATGAGGTTGGTCTATTCTACTCAGCCGGATACCACACGGCGGGTCGACTTACCTTAGTCGCCTTTTACGACAACTCGGTAAGAAATGAGGGTGGTACTATTCTATTCAGCCGGATACCACACGGCGTAAGAAGTAAACAAATGTCAAAGGAAATACTTTTTGGTTAGTTATTTACGGTGAAAAAATCAGTAACAGTGAACCAGTAATACTCTGTATAACATCTCCCTGATTGATTAAAACTAACAAAGGGATAAAGCTGATCACGGGCTTTGAACAGAAGCCCTTTATGTTCAAGTAATCAAAGAATTCTCCCTCCATAAAATCATTGTACTGATTATGACTTTTGCTTTCGCAACTTTGTGCTATACGAAATATTAATATATTTTTTTATAATACCTTATAATTATTTATGTTTAAATCTTTATAAACATTTAAATCGCTAAATGAATGTGTCAGAATCGTCAGAGATTTTTAAGTTATCGTTCTACATGGGAAGTTTGCAAGTAATTAGGATATTTCCTTTGAATAAGGGGTTTAACAAATTTGGGTCGATCTCGTTAACATTACACTATTAAACATTAAACATTCAGGTCAGATTATCAGACGCCAACGGATCTAGATCAGCTAAAACAAATAAGTACATGGTATTACTAGACATCTGTGTTATTGTAAAATGTTAGTTGCGTAGATTCGTATCTACCCACATTAAATGTTCTGGGGTTGTTTCCTACGGGTGCTTTGGATACAATAAATACTTTCATTTATCATTTCAATTAAAACACGACAGCAAAGTATTATCTTCAACGGAGTATTGGGTCCAGACACTAACTATCGAAAATGACTAATCGAGGCAGTGAGATTTATTGAAATGTTATGAAAATAGTACTTTCTGTCGTTTTCCGACATCTAACAAAGCTTATTAAAAATTACATGTCCCTCCTGTTAGCCGTTGAGGAGTTCCCTCGTCTGAAGCTAATCCTTGCAGCAGCATCAGGCCAAACTTATCATAAACATGTATTTTAATTAGAACTGCACCATTATATAAAATTTCATCTCCCTACTGTTAACCGTTGAGCAGGTCCTTCGTCTGGAGAAAATCCTGGCAGCACCTTCAGGTCATGCTTATTATAAACATGCATTTTTATCAAGATTGGACCAATATGTAAAATTTCAGCTTAATCGGCCCCCGGGAAGTAGGTCAAATTTAACTTGCAAGACTCCACCTTCACAAACATAATACATTGTTGGTTGAATAATAGCTTTTAATAATAATAATTAGTGAGCCGTCCTGTCAGATCGCAATTAATTAAGTTATTCTGGAAATATTATAAAGTGTAAATCGTACAAAATATAACTCGCAATAAGTGATGCATAATTAATTTTGTTTACATTGTTGGTATGATAAGTTGTTGAATGATTTAACAATCATTATCATGAAATTATTAATTATTCAAAGTACGCTAATTGGTTGACTAGCAATAGTAGTTTATTAACGATCGTAGAAGTGGATATTTCTTTTAATTCACCCCATTATACTGAAATATAAGAACAGGTAGATATCCAAGGTGAACCCGAATCGAGGGTGGACAGATGGCGCCCCCTGCTGCGCAGATGATGATTTCACTCCAGTTTAGGCTATAACCCATAAAGTTACTGTTCACCCTATTTAATTTATTAGATACCATCAAAATTCTATCTGCAGAACTTTTACGTCAATTAGATTAATATACAATTTACAAATAACTAAATATTACTTTATTAACTTAGCTACATTCGTTATGCTGTTCGGTTAATTTGTAATCTTCTTGACATCCGATTAATTTGATATTTTGCGTGTCAACTAAAAAGTATAACGTTTTATGTTATAGTCCGACTTAGTAGATTTTCCACTGCCATGAGATCGGTATGTACTCGGGTGAAACCGCAGGATATTTCTAGTTTTCTATTAATAGCTATGTGCTTAATTGGTATGTATAAATCATTATGAGCTTATAGTGAGTATGATATTATAGTGTAGTAAAAACTTTTCAGGAAACCTCCATATGACTCGGAAATTCCTGGTATATGTATTACCCACCCACTCCATATTGGAGCAGTATATCCAATCCTTCAATCAAGTAGTGGATCAATGCTTGGAGAGCAGAATTGGATCCACTATTCCATTGTGAAATATTCGTCTATTTAAAAGTTACAATGTATAATTTTTAATTGAATAATTGAGCGTAAGAGTGATATAGTAATAGTAAGGAAGTATTTTATTAATGGCGGGTAAGTAGAGATGTCACCTATTATATTATCGCATTAGTAGCGGAAATGGTCACGTGGCAGCGCGTGTGCAACGAATCGGCTACTTCCGGTTTCTTTAGATATCCCCTTTAGTTGTTTAAATACGATTCAATTCCTTAGTACATATAAGGCAAAATACTTACGTTACCTCTGAAACTGGAATTAATAAAAAAAAGGTGTAGATAAACAGCCTTATTATTTATTTTTCTTAATATTTGCTTAATAAGGCAAAGAAAATGGTAAAGAAAAGGTAAAAAACATGTAGATCGTCCGTAAAAAAAAAACATTCTAATACAAACGTTGAAAAAAGTTTCACTATTTCGTGGTCAAAATTTTTATGACATTTCCATCCCATTAATATGGCCAGTTCTCACATATCAAAGAAGTTCCCATGTAATATTTTTAAGTAAATATTTATGCAATATGATGCATATGAAACACAATACAACTTTTCAAAAATAATAAGTCTCGCCCGCCGCAGGCGAATAATAACTCTCTAAAAACATAATAACATGCTTTGAACATGTTGTTGGGGAGTTAAACCCATGATAATTGGTATTAAATGTGGTTGACTCAATATTTTTTTAAATATCGAAAAATTATCCGTGTTTAATCGCGTGATTTAGTTCACAGGCCGATATAATAAGTAATTTATAGAAGTAGGCGTTACTTTACAGAAATCCATAATACAAAAATAATAATTAAATTGTTTTGCTATAATACGTTATAAAGTAAATATAAAATATGTAAATATAAGGTGAAGTATCCGTTTACATACCTCCACGACAAAATAGCATAGCTTTGCGTTTTTGTCGTGCAGTCTATCTCCTGATAATAATTCAGTTGCGGGGCGAAATGATTGTTGAGTTTGTGATAGTGAATGTGTGTAGTGCTTGTGTATTGTAGTGGCGGTGGTGCAAGTTCTTTTTACGAACTCTACATTTAGCATTATATATACTCTATTACTTTATCGCGGATTATAGCAAAAATAATTATATTATTACTTTTTTATATAATAAGTATATAATTTACCAATTCGATAGGCCTATTTATTTTCTAAACTAACATAATGTACAGAGTATACAATATAATATATAAATACAGTAAAATGTAAATTTATTAAAAAACCTTATTGGTGCGAAAAATTAAACATGTATAAGTACTAGATATTAACTACAAAAATTTATGTAATACACATTCATACATTTACATGAACACTACAAATAACATTTCCACTTTAAATACAAGACAAAATCGATACGCAGGTAAAACAGTATTAGATCAATTTCGTTAAGTGCGACGTTATCGGCATAATAGGTACCGGCGGCGTTAAAATCAAAAAGAGCTCATCGACGCTCCTGTGTAAGAGCACTTAACTTGATTACATGCGTTTGGAGCCCTGCTGGTAAAAAGTATAAACAAAACGGTGGGCGAATGGGAATTGTATGGCAAGGCGCGTGGCACCGACGGCGTGCGTCGGTCGCCGCATCGACACGCGCCACCAGCCCGCAATAATTGCAACGTACATTAAGAAAACGTCATCGTTCTTTTAAAATTATTTTCAATCACTAAAACTCGAATATCATTTTATGAATAAACCAAACGAGTGTCAATTTGCAGCTCAAAAAAAGGAATTGGCATATTCCGAACTAGTTTTTATTTCCACAAGATATGTTTGTATTCCCCTGAACCGTGTGGTATCCGACTGAGTAGAATTGATCACCCCTATTTCTTACCGAGGTATCGTAAAAGGCGACTAAGGTAAGTCCCCAGCCCTGTGGTATCTAATTGAGTAGAATAGCTAACCCTCTTTCTTAGGGAGGTGTCGTAAAATACGACTAAGGTGAGTTGACGTCAGGCAGGCGGCCGGTCGTAAAATACGAAGCCAAATCATGCAAGGCACAATATAGTCTTCTATTAAAAGCTTGTACAGTTATAGTAAGTCTTACAGAAAATAACTATATCTATACTAATATATAAAGCTGAAGAGTTTGTTTGTTTGAACGCGCTAATTTCAGGAACTACTGGACCGATTTGAAAAATTATTTGAGTGCAATATAGTCCATATATCGAGGAAGGCTATAAGCTATATGACATCACGCTAGGATGAATAGGAGCCATAAAAATATTAGAAAAACGGCAAAATTTAAAGCTTTCCTTGCGTGCGCTAATTAAACGGTGATAGTTATTCAAAAATCATGTATCACAAAATTGTTCCCCCCTAAAAGTTCTAAATAAAAGTGCGCGACAGAATATGTCTAGCTTTTAAGATTAACCCACTTTAACCCTTTTTATGTTTTACGGTTTTAATCTTTGCATGCGGGCGAGCCGCTACTTGCTAGTAACTTATAATAATAAGAAATTCTGTACTTTTCTATAATTCATTTGTATGAAGACTACTAATCGACTTTGTTTTCAAATTTAACAGTAATTAAAAAATTACCAGGTCTTACTCCAATCATAAAAATAGTCTATTCCGAACCTATGAACGTTCCGAACAAACAACAACAAACAAACATATTTTGGCATTCATAGTAGACGTTTTATGTAATCTAGATTTGTGTATGGATTACCGATTAGTAGTTAACTTAACTGCAATAAATACTAATAACAAGTTTTACCTATAGGTTTCTAATGTATAAGTATGAACAATTCAAGACAAATTCTAGAAAACTAATATTATCCTACCTTCAAGGGCCTTATTTCTGGCTAATAACGCCAAAAGTACATCCGGCGGCGGCGGATCAAGAGGATGCATAGCTTCTAGAGAGGGGTCCATGGAGTCTCGTCGCTCTCTCCCAACACCAACCTCACCGAAAGCGGATTCCATGTATCCACTTTGTCCGATAATCACAATCCAATCCTTTAAATACACACAGCATTCCGCGATGACACGTTAAATACAGTGTTAGAGAGCCTTTTCATATTTGTATTAGAAATGTTACGGGCGTCGCGGCGGATGAAAGCCTGAAGCACGTGGCAGCGCCGCCCAAGCCCGCCCCTGCGTCGCTCTCGCCGCGCCCTCCCATTGAGAAGTAATTTTTTACCCCCTGAATCTGATAAACCCGCGGAGTGGGGATACCGCGGGGCTCCCCCGCCCCGAACTAATTTTCCCGAGTCGCACGACACACCCCCGGTGCTTACATCCATCTACAATATTACTCCAGCGCGTTATGCCGTTCACGGGACACTTCGTTCCTACTTATCTGGTACCGATGTGAAGAAAGAACATTTTGAAATCATAACAGAGCTTTGTATTTTTATACAATATTTTGACTGCTGCGTTTGTTTTTATTTTACAAAAATATGTTTATATTATTCTAGTTTTAGTCCTTGTGGCTGTTTTTTTTTTTTTTTTTTTTTTTTTTTTTTTTTTTTTTTTTTTTTTTTTTTTTCGAATATGACTAATGCTGTTAGCCCTAATGGCTTTGACAGCGTCACCGATAAGACGGGCGAGCGCTGAAGCATCGCCGAGAAATGGATGATACATGCGGGTGCATTACAAGCACCCGCGCTACAGGGGGCGTCGCCTTAAGGGTGTCTCCTGCGAGACCGAACCTCGGCTTAAGGCGGCGCGTTTTTGGAGGGCTGCATCTAATAAATGACTTGGAAGAAGTCTGCGTCACGGCGGCCGCGGCAGAGGGCTGCGGCCGCTTGACACAAGCAAGCGGGGACCTCGTCTTCGCCGGCGAAGACGCTGTTTGTGTAAATGTAGTGTGTGTATCTTGTTGGATGCTGTGATAGCATCGTCGGGGTCGTTAAGGACGCTCTTCGGGCGCCTGTGAATCTTATTGGGGTGCCTGAACACCTTATAGTTGGACGCGGCCACTATAAGGGGGTTTGGGTGGATGGACGCTTTCTCGAAGTAAGTCGTCGAGAATCGTCTGAAAAGATCGGCTATCGTGGGTAGGTCGAGATCTCTATGGAGGTTCACGTTGCGCACGAACCACGGACAGCCAGTGGCTGTACGCATGAATCGATTTTGAAGTGTCTGCAACGGACACAGTCGTGATTTCGGAACGTGCGCGAACGCGACGCTCGCATAGGTCATAATGGGTCTGATGCAAGTTTTGTAAAGTGTCACTTTGTTGCGAAGTGACAGTTTACTTGTCTTACACAGTATCGGATTGAGGCGTCCCATGGCGAACGCTGCCCGGTTACGGACAACGCGGATGTGTCGGATGAAGGATAGGGTAGGTTCGAGGATGACACCTAAGTATTTGACTTCCTTTTGCCAATCTATGTATTTGTTGTAAATAGAGACTCTAGGAGGCGTCCGGATGAAGTCCATGGCTCTCCTAGATCTCGCAAAGAACATTGCTGCGCTTTTATCGGGATTTATTTCGATTCTCCACCGGCGGAACCAGCTTCCGAGCTGGTTGGTTGCTCTTTGGAGCCTATCATTTATAGTAATGGGATCTCTACAGGTGGTATAGATTGCGGTATCGTCCGCGAACATGGCTAAGTGGGTGACTGCACTAGTTTTAGTGGAGAATCGTGGGATGTCACTCGTATAGAGCGAGTAGAGGAACGGTGCGAGTACCGAACCTTGGGGGACTCCGGCGCGTAAGGTACGTCTTGAGGAGAGCGCACCATCAATACGATATCTAAATGAGCGATTAGTAAGATAATCGCGAATGATAAGAACGAGTCTATCGGGGATTCCTAGGTTTGCGAGTTTGTATATTAAACCCGCATGCCATACCTTATCGAAGGCTTTGGCGACATCGAAGAAGACAGTACCGGTGTACCGTTTTTTGGCGAAGCCATTTAGGATGGCTTCGGTAAGTCTGTGTACTTGTTGTACCGCGGTGTGCTTGGCGCGGAAGCCGAATTGCTCATCCGGTATGAGCTTCATCGACTCCATGAACGTTTTGAGTCTAGCGAGGATTACTCGCTCGTAGACTTTCCCTAAGCTGTTGAGCAGACTGATGGGTCGATAGCTGCTCGGGAGATTACTGGGTTTTCCCGGTTTACGAATACCTATTACTATTGCTTCCTTCCATTCGTCGGGGAAGGAGCAACCTAACAGGAGGGCATTGAAAATCAATACTAATAGGTTTATGAGTTGGTCGGGGAGGCACTTGAGTGCTTTGTTGGATATGGAGTCGGGGCCTGGGGACTTGCGGGTCTTCAGGTTTTGGATAATGGAACGGACTTCCTCTCCGGTGGTGGGAGTGAGCGGCTCGCTTTCGGGAGCCTTCGCGGATATCCTAGCCGCCGCCATTTCCACTTCCGAGTGGAATTCGGCGTGTTCGGGATGACTGAGGTTATTTGAACATTGTCCCTCAAGACTGTCAGCCAAGCATTCGGCCTTATCGATGTCGTCAAAAGCGACCGGACGGTTTAAACGTATCAATGGAGGTGTAGCTGCACACTGGTCTCCTCTCAGGGATTTCGCCAGTTTCCAGAAAGCCAGGTGACTCGGCGAGATCTCTGAGAGTTTGTTGTCCCAGGCGGACTGACGGTTGAGGCTGAGTTTTTCTCTAACCTCTCTTTGAAGTCGCCGGAGTGTTCTCCGGTTATCGTCTGTCGGGTATGCGTCATGGGCCCTAGTGGCGGCACGTTTACGTCTAAGTAGGTCGCGCAGGTCGTCCGGTAGTCTCCCACGACCTCGGTCGTCGGGGACTTCCTTGGAGCAACGCTCGAGTGAGTCTGTTATATGTTTCGTAAGGTGGGTAACAGCGAACTTGGCACTATCCACGGAGTCTATCTTGTCAGGAATTTGATCTAGGTGGTCTGAGTTTAGGGACTGGAGTTTCCCGCCTAATTTACTCCAGTCGATTATCGTTTTGGTGGGGGGGGTCGTGGATGTAGATTGACCTAATTGAATTAGAACCGGACGGTGGTCCGAGTCTAATTCATGCAGGACTTCTATAGAATGTAACTGGAGAGCTACATTTTTGAAAATGTATATATCTAACACATCTGCTCTGTTTGGATCCCCGTTAGGCGGGTATCTGGTGGGCTCGTTAGGGGCTATCACCTCAAAAGCGAGGTTTGGAAGGCCGTTGAGGCCTTGGAGTATTGTGCCGTTCCGGTTGGTTCGGCGAGAGTTCCATTGGCCATGTTTGGAGTTGAAGTCTCCGGCCAGTATTACAGAGTCGCCTAGTGCGAGAAGGGTGCGGACGTCTCTTTCGAGTACCCGTTTGGTCGGACTGAGGTATACTGATGCTAGTATGATCGACTGATGGCCGGTCATACCCACCTGACAGACTGAAGCCTCCATGTTAGTGAGCTTTGGGGAATCAAGGGGGGAGCATAGGAGGGCTCTTTTGTAGTAAATGAGCGTGCCGCCTTTTTTGGATGACAGACGGTCATTTCTAATCAAACAGTAGTTCGCAATATTGGGATTGCGAAATTGGGGTTTTAAGAAGGATTCTTGTATTAGAAGAATATCTATGTCGTGTGCAACTACGAAATCGCGGACTTCGTCCATGTGTCTGATAAGCCCGTCTGCGTTGTACGTGACGAGCTTGAGGGAGTGGGGCTTAGCCCTACCCAGTGAGGGTTTAAGCTTAAAGCCTAGAGATGGCCTGCACCAAACTAGAGTGTTCGAGCAAGGCCATTAATCTGTTTTGAGGATTACTCCTCAGCTTGTTTGCCAAAATTGACAGCTCCGTAGTGTCAATTTTGGTCACTATATCGCAAACGAGTTTCATGTCGTCAATGAAACTCGTTGCTGGAGGGGCGGCTGTCGCTTTAGGAGCGGCAGCTCTTATAGTGGAGCTCACGATGGCGGCAGCGGGTTTCGCTACCGTCTCTTGAGCCGGTTTTGCTGGCACGGCCGGCTCGGACGCCGGTTTCCTGTGCCAGGGGTTTGAAGTGGGGAGAGGCGCGGGGACGAACCTCTCAGCTGGTTTGGGGGCGGTACGGTCCGCCTTTTTACGGGTGGCCCTTCTGCCCCCTCGTTTTGCCCTAAGCGGGACTTTCGGGCAGCCGCGATAGCTCGCGGGGTGCCCTTGGGTCCTGCAGAGGACACAGCTGGGAGGTTCCTCGGACGGAACCGTTCTGGGGCAATCGGCAGTGCCATGGTCGCCCAGGCACTTGACGCACCTAGGTCGTGCGGTGCAGTTGCGCTGCGAGTGGCCGTAAAGTTGGCAGCGGTGGCACTGCCCCATTACCCCACGCGTACGCGGCGTTTCTATACGCAGACCCGACAGTCTGCATATTGTTTGGACGTTGAAGACACGTTTGCCTTCAGGACTGAGGTCGAGGACCGCGAGACAAAGTTCATAAGGAACTTTGGTTCTGTGATGGTACATGCGGTGTACCTGTCTTACGGGAAGTCCCTGGCTGAGGAGGTCCTTCTTGATAAGATCGCAATCTATTTCGACGGGGAGCCCGCGGATGACGACGCGAAGTTCGCGCTCGTCTTCTAGGGCGTACGTGTGGTAGCCGATCTTTTCGGCATCCAAGAGTGTCGTGAGGCGACGGTGATCCGTTGAAGACGGACATTGGACCATTATGCCCTGGCTCGTGGACCGGGCAGATGTAAAAGGAATGGACGAGCTGTCCATGCGCGGGAATAAGCGATTCCACGCGTCTTTTTCCCTAACAAATAGGGGCGGCACCTTCTCCTTCCTCTCCGTCATTGGCGAGTCCTGTATGGAGTCAGTCGGTTTCGTCGTGTTGGCCTGTGAGGCAGGCTGGGGTTTGGGGATGGGGCGCGGGGCAGGTGCACCCGCGTCGTTTGTTGCCCTTTTGGGCGGGACGGTCTTGGGAGCCTTTAGCTTACGCTTCTGGCTCTTGGATAGGACGGCGGTGAAGCCGTCGTCCTCGTCTGAGGCGGATGACGCCGAGGGGGACGGGGACTGCGAAGCATCGGATGCTTCGGCTTCCTCTCCGGACTCTGAGGGAGTCTCGGATTCCGAGTCGGATTGTTCCTCTACTTCCATGCCAGGAGACACGGAGCGGGAACGGGCTTTAGCCTTCTCCGCAGAGGGGGGAGAAGGTACCACCGGGCTGCCACTCTCGCCCTGAGAGGGCGGGAGGGCTTTGGAGAGTTCTACTAATATGGCGGGGTGGTGCGCCTGCAGGAACGCGAAAATCGCGTCTAAAATCGGTTGCCCCGTGGGGCGCAGGGTAGGGGCCATATTGGCCCGCTAGTGTGGGGGTGGCCTCCCTGCCGGAGGGCAGGGAGGTGTGTACCTAAGAAAAAATCTAGGTCTTAGTCTCTCTCCCTTCGGGGGAAAGAGGTGAGTACCTAAATTAAAAATTAGTGTACTTACGCACGGACGGAACCACCTACGGCAAGTGTTATGCGTGAAGCACCACACTACCTAATCGAAGCACAGTAACACTAACACAATCCACTTGCACAGGAACGAACAACACTGACAGTCCAGAGTCCTTGGGCACTTTCACAATCTAACGCGGCAGGGGCGTGAGTCAGGCGGGGGGAGCGGCAACCGGATTGCGCTCGACCGAGACATCCGCACGCTACGGCGGCGATCGATGGAATGTGGCTTGTGGCTGTGATAGCCCGTTTAGCTATGCGTAATCGTATGACTTTTTCAGGCAGGCCACGGGTTCAAACCCCGGGCAGGCACCAATGAGATTTTTTAGTATAATTTTTTAATTTTTAATTTAATTTTCGGCGAAGGAAAACATCGTGAGATACCTGCATATATATAGAAAATTCTTGGCATATGTGTAACTTACCAATCGCATTGGAGCAGTGTGGTATGTCTAAGGACCAACCCTTCTCTTAAAAAAGGAAAGAAGCTTTTTGTCCAGCAGTCGTATAGTAACATATTGTTATATATGTTAATTCAATTAACATTTTAAATAAATATTATTAAAATTACTATTTTAGCAATAAAGCTGTTTTTATTTCCTTATTTCGTATTTTAGTTTAGTAATTAGTGATATTACATTACACAGGATTTTTTCGTTTTACCTTTGAGTAAATAGTATTCTGAATGCAATACATATATAATTGGATTTCTCATCGTATTATGATTATTCTCCATGGTGAAATACCTTTTCCTTATTGTCAGATTGACAGTAAATATTTTTGATATTTATATCTCAAATATTCAGAGTCAGATTTTTAATATTGTATATTTATTGCTAGATCGTTATGTCTATTTGCTATTCATATAATCTGGATAATGTTTTTAAAAGATTCAAAGTTGTGGAATTTCCGATATCATTCGTTGGTTTATCAACAACGCAGGAATTAGACGTGGAAGTTGATCTGGATACATCTGCATATCTTAAAACAACATTCGAGGGCCGCTTAATGGTATATTGCCTATTACATAATTATATTAGAACACTAGCGGCCTACCCTGCTTCGCACGGGTATAAAATATATAGCCTATGTCACTCAGTGAAAAAAATGATTAAAATCGATCCAGTAGTTTTAATTTAGGTATTCATTAGTGCCCGTGGCCCGCACGCGTTAAATTTGAAGAAAAACCTTTCCCCTCTCCCCATACCAAGAAGATTTCCTGCTATATCTAATATCTAAATTCATATACTACATATTTACATTTTACAATTTTCCCTATATATTTACACTCTATCTATTAAAAAAAACCGCATCAAAATCTGTTGCGTAGTTTTAAAGATTTAAGCAAACATAGGGATATAGGGACAAACAAAGAATGTGACTTTGTTTTATACTATGCAGTGATAATCCTTATAGCATGATTCAGTATTCACGTGCGATGGCTTATTATTAGCGTATTTCATGTATTACTTTGGTGTTTGTATACCGATTTCAATGATTCTTTTTTCATACAATGGTTAATACTATTCCCTTTTTTATTTGGGGATGACTGACAGTGATATAAACGTAGGAGTAGACAAATATAACCAGAAAGCTTCGAACTGCTAAGCTATCGGGAGTTACACGTGTTATTGTGAGTCAACCATAAAAGATAGACATATGCTGTCGTGGGATATTTTTTATATAATTTTAAGGAGAACATTTCCGTCATACATGATTTCTGTGTAGCTTTAACCATCAAGGTTGCACACGCGACGGAAGCTTAAAAAATGGAGTAACTTCTCCCGTTTTCCCGACATTTCCCTTCACTGCTCTGCTCCTATTAATTGTAGCGTGATGAAAAGTATACTATAACAGGAGTATGAAGAAAAATCGTACCGAGTTTCGTTAAAATCCGTCGAGTAGTTTTTGTTTCTATAACGGTTATACAGACAGACAGACAGACAGACAGACAGACAGACAGACAGACAGACAGACAGACAGACAGACAGACAAAAATTTTACTGATTGCATTTTTGGCATCAGTATCGATCTCTAATCACCCCCTGATAGTTATTTTGGAAATATATTCCAGTTACAGAATTGACCTCTCTACAGATTTATTATAAGTATAGATTACACAAAATTTAAAGTGCTGCATGAAAAATACTTATCGCGTGACCACTTTAGAAACTGTCTTTACATTGTCTTTTTTGTTTACAGAAATTCGATGATGCTTACGAAATATCAGCGTCACATAGAGCATTTTTTATAAGTCCTAAAGATAGTCACACCATAGAAATAACATTCACGCCTAAAAATGAGTGTATATCGAAAGCAAAACATAACAGAAATTTTGATAATAGATTCGTATTTGATTTAAGATTAATCAGAGTAGACGGAATCCGCTGTTGTTATGATGAATCTCATTCTGAAATTGGCAGATACTATATTAGTGGTCAGTTTGAGGATTGCAAGATTTTTCACACACCGGAAATTGTAAATTTTGGAGATGTCATCATCAATGCTAAAGTATCGAAGTACATACGAATACGCAATGAATCTAGCTTTATGAGTGCAAAAATGCAATATACGAGAGTTGCTGGTTTTGAGGTCACACCTGAAAATTTTACATTATTACCAAATAGTTCTAAAAAGGTTGCTATAACAATTAAACCGACATGTCTGAAATTAAAAAATACTATTCAATTTAAGATTATTAACCCGCATGATACATTTTATCAAAACACTCTCGATAATTATATTACCTACGTTATTATTTTTAAATTAAATGTCATATATCAAAAGACATCCAAAAAAATACCAATTGAATCGTTGCATCTGTTATATGAACAAAGCAGTAATTATACTTATATTGGCAAAGAGCTCTCTATACATAGGAAAAGAAACGACACTGCTTTAAAATATCTTGAAATTTCAAAAAATTCGGTGTCAAAAAAGTTTTCTTTAGAAAAACATAGTCATGACAAAGAAAAATGTCATTTAAATTTTATAGATAACAGAATTTTGCCAAAAAAAGATTTTTGTCAAACTTTTGAAGAAAATGCTTCGATTTATGACATGTTCCTTATTAAATTTGTTCCGTTTGTTATAGATTTTGGTAGAGTAGGTATATCTACATTCGGAGAACAAGCACTATTAATACAGAATAGCACAAAATATAATATCACAGTTAATTTACTTAAAGACAATTGTATTTTTTATACAGAAGACAAGATAGTAACAATTAAAATAAAACTTAAGCCTTTTAGTGAATTTACAGTTATAATATTCTGCCACGCGTACGTAGAAGGAAATTTTATGGGCACGTTCAAATACACTATAAATAATACATTTCATCGAAAACAATCATATATGCTACAAGTAGGAAATCCCGCATTAATGGTAAACGAAAAGAGTTTAAAGTTTGGCATGGTAACAACTGAAAGCTTTATTACCTCTGTGCCTTTACGAATATGTAATAATTTTAACTTGGCAGTGGATTTTAAATGGGATGAGTTACATCCAGATACTCCATTTGAAATAACACCAAATACAGGGACTATACCACGACATTCTTGTAAAATCTGTGATGTTCATTATATTTGCAAGGCAACAAAAACAAAAACGCACGAAGTCAATTTGCTATCTCTAAGTACACACATAAGAAATATACCTCTCGAACTAAGCGTAGTAACGCGTAAGTTATCTATAAAATTCTTACAACCAGCAGTAATATTTAAGGATATTGCCTTAAATTTAGAAACTATTGAAAAAGTTAAGCTAGAAAATTCATCAAGAGAAATTGCTGTATTTTATGTAGTAGAACCATTAATTCCTGGCTTTACTATAGAACCAATGATTGGTACAATAAGACCTAAAATGGTGATGAGTTTTGATATTATTGTTAAAATTTCATGTATACTGGAATTTGCTTTTGATATAAATGTAAGAATAAACAATAAAGAAAATGTTATATTACCAGTAAGTGGAAATGTAGTGGAACCCAAGATAATAATTCACCCAAAAAATATATATATGGCAAGAGTTCCTTGTTATATGATGACTTTTGTTCCGCTAACTTTTCAAAATCTCAGCACTTTAAAAACTGTCGTTGACATATTGGATACAGGTGATGAAAACATTTTCAATGTATATATGGCACAAGGTAATGAAAAAACAAGAATATATAGATTTACAGTAGAAGGAGGACAGTCAAAAATGGTTTATATAAAAATTTACGATATATTTCGGCGAGAATATGAAATGTATATTCCTTTTAAAATAAATGGTTTACTTGGTCCACCAAATAATGACACATCTTCAACTGAGTTAAAATATTACATCGAGGAGTATGAAAAGTAAATTATTTTAATTTTTAAAAGTTATGTTCTTGAAAGTTAAATTGTCAAAATAACTCCTATTTTTTTTTAGGTCTTATGAAAATAACCCAAAAGTTAAAATTAAGACATTAACTAAAGACATCAGTTACTGTCGATTGACAGGAGTTATCACAGTACCGTGGATTAAATTTTCTGTTGATAAATTTGAATTAAATTATGTATCAAATGGAGATAACACTATAAATTTTACTATGAGTAATATATCTAAATATTACTTACATGTAACTATTTTGACTTCAAAACTTGCCCCTAACTTCACTTTAGATTTACGTACTGAAGAAAATCAGTCTATTATAAATGAAAGCCACATCAAGTTTGAGCTAGATCGTGACAAGGAAGCAAGTTTTACTTTAAAATTTCACCCGAAAGGCCATGGTAAATTTGTGGCAGTGGCTCAATTATATTTAGACAAACATATGACTACTCCTTATTACAACTTAACATTTATTGGCAAAAGGCAAGCTCCAGCAATGATTCCAAATACATACAGAATTATTTTTCCACCGTGCTATATAGGAAAACAAGATTTTCGAATACTCGAACTTAAAATGGAGGGGCAATCTGAAAAAGAATTGTTTTCTTGTAATTCCAAAGAAGAACCAAACCTTATAGTGGAAATTTTAAATGCAAATATAGTTATGGAAAATGGCAATTATTTTACCAAAGTAGCTGTTAAAATTTCAGTTTCTTGCAAAATAACTTATGCTCGTAATATAACTTTGAATTTCCAACATAATAACGGATCAGGTTGTGAAGTAGAAGTATGTTTTTGTTTCACATATTGCGCACTGACCTTACATACCCAGTTTTTAGTAAAACCGGAAAATAATCCCTATCCATATTACCCATTAAGCACACAAAATGATCTTTATTGTTATATGGAAACATGCTCATCGTTTCTTGAAAAATGGATGTTTCAACAAGGGTTTCGACGAGATTTGTTTCCAATCATCCCAGACACATTCCATGCGATTTCGTCTACTATTTCGTCTCAACAAAGTGGAACCAAATCAAAAGGAATTAACGTTTCATATCTGAATTTTATGAGACGAATAGCAGGACCACTTATGAAACATATCCGAAAAATATCGTAAGTCTTTCTTATTTTAAAAGTAGTCTACATACTTGATATAAATATTAAAATATGGTGTTATTTGATTTCAGTGTTATAGGCGTCGAAGATTCATTTAAATGGGTTAAAGAAATACATGATACTTACCGAGAAATTATTAGCTTATTAAGATCTCGTGGGGCAAACTTATGGATATTACAAGCAAAGTTTCTTTTGAGTCATGATCAATTTATTATATACTCAGAAAACGTAACTCCCAAATGCAATGCTGATATCATATTTACCCAAGAGCTTAAAGAAAATATGCCCCTTTTTAATCGATTAAATAAACAAAGTTGGATCGACTTCATTTTGCAAAGCTATAAAGTATTTGTGATGGACAGTTGCTTTTTTGAATGTATTTGCATGAGTTCCCAACCACGTGATATTGTAAAAATATTAATTGATTGGTACAATGAAAGTATTTTGTTACAACATCATAAATTGCGAGGCAAAGACAAACAAACAAAAATTGTAACAAATATAACTACTGATTTATCCGACGGTATTGCGTTAATATCTGTAATTCTGAACTACTGCCCATTCATGGAAAAACATTTTCGGTTGTTTTGTGAAATAAATGGCAAATGTCCAGAAGGTGATATCATAAATAATGCTTGTCTTATAATCGAAGCAACAAATTTACTACGACTCTATTTTCCATTAAGTAGTAAAGATTTTCTATCTCCAAACTTTTTGCTTATGTTATTTTTGTCAATTCATCTTTATGTTGCCTTACCCATGTTTAAGCCAAAAGATGTGGTTGAGTTTAATCCACCTTTACTAAGAAGTTCATCTCGACAAGTTGCCATAAACCCATCGAGTCAAGAATCGTTGATTTTTAACTATATTGTATTGAACAATCCAAGAAATAATTTTTTCGTTGAAAAAGCCTCCTCATCAGAAAATGGTAAAAAAATATATCTCAGCGTTAAATATGTAGCTAATTTAGTTGAAAAAGAGACAGCTATACTTTTAGTTCATGGTTATAATAAAACGAGAATATTCGACACTTATATAGTCTTCCTACTTCATGGACAAGTAGGGTCACTTAACCCGGTGAGAAAGTGTAAAGTGACAGGACCGCTTTATAGACCCAACAAAGTAGACATTTTAGTAGCATCACCATTTCTAATAACAGCTGTATATAAGTTAATTTTAACGGATGAGGAACCTACAATACCAGTACATTTTGATGACAACTCAAGACCAAGATTTTGCGCAAAACGCCTTAACCTGATTGATAAGGAAATAACTCTAAGCGGTGTGCCTAAAGAAAGTGGTCAGGAAGTACAAGAACATAAATTATTTATGCAAATCATTTGTCTTAGTACTCAAGTTGGTAATTCTTGGATATGGTTTAGAAATGATGTTGGTGAATTTTTTGTTCGTGTAACAACGCAACCTCGTTGGGACTTGGCTATAGATACTTTACAAACAAAAGTACATTCATGGCCTATGGATCCTTGTAGTTGTGGTGAAGCTTGTGAATGCTATAGAACAACTGTTTTGATGATCCCCCATAGAAATGAACTAATGCTAAAATCGTTGCGGTACGCTTTACTTGAGAATGCATCAGAAATAATGATACATGTGTTTGACCGACTTATAGGTATGACTCTATAAACAACTAAAAACAACTTATAATAACATAATATGTTGTCATTGTATATTACTGTGTGTCAATGTTTTCTTACTTATGAATATCATTTAGATATAAGTTATCTTTTGAAAATTATTTTAAATTATTTTCATAATGTTGTTGAAAACTCTCGAGAGGAATTATCTTTCTATAATAAATTGATAAACAAATACATTACAGAAACTGCAACTGGTAAAATAATTTTAAGAATGTTGCTGGATGAAGGTGGTACGAATTTATCTGAGGTACATCACATATTGCGCAGTGACACAACATATCGAATAACATCCAGGGCCCTTTTGCCCCGACTTGAGAAAGTGACATTAGCTCAGCATACAGGAGCATTCCTCGCGCTACCTATTACAATACCAGCCCAAGATAAATCAGAAAAATACTCTATTACCTTCACATCTGAATGTGGCATGGATATACGAACTTACAGAATTCTATTTATCGAGTCATACAGTGAATGACAATTTTATTGATCCACAAAAATAAAAGGTAATATCTTTTGATTTCATATTTGTGTCAATTTAATATAATTCATGCTTGCACTGGATAGCTTTAAACTTAGTTTAGTTTACTTATTCTCTACTAACAGAGAAGTGCTTCGTCACCTGTGCATACTTACCAAAAATAATTATCATAACTACGACAACGGACACTACAGACACGGAGAGTAGACATTTTCGTTGATTCTTTTGTTACCTTTAAGCTGTGTCTGAAGCTGTGGTAGCCCAGCGGTAATACCGTGCGACTCTTTTGAGGAGGTCACGGGTTCAAACCCGGGCAGACACCAATGAGTTTTTCTGTTAAAACTTGTGTCTAATTAATAATAATTGCAATTTATCACACGCTTTTCGGTGAAGGAAAACATCGTAAGGAAACCTGCATGTCTCTAGAGAATTCTGGAGACATGTGTTACCTACTAATCCGCATTGGAGCAGCGTGGTAGGTCTTAGCTCCAATCCTGCTCTCCAAAAACGGAGAGAAAAGGCCTATTCTCAGCAGTGGGATAGTATCAGGCCGCTACCTACTATACTTCTTTTTTTGTTACCTTTAAAAAAAATCATATAATACGTATATCATATTTTGTTAAAGAAAAAAGGTTCATTGCATGTTGTGTTTACCTTAATATAGTTAAGTTTATTTAGCAATCATTTAGTATGTATTATTATAAGAATGTAAGATTATATTAACTGCTGGTAAACCTAATTAAGAAAAAAAAGTGAAAAAACCATGGGAAACATCATTGAAATAGACGTTTTGTAGAGTGTCGTTGGTATGACTAACTATTCATCACATACCTAATCCATATACTCGTATGGCAGAAAGCTTAACAACGTTAGATATATCCTACTCTTTTTTGCCTTTTCTTTATTATTATTTCGTAATTAGTCTTTTCCTTAATTCTGTTTATGAAAGGACTTTTAAACAACATGTAAATGCCAGCCCTATTAAAAGCTAAAACTTATTTAGTCTAGCAAGTAAACTTACAGAGCTCAAAAAATTGAACAAATTGCATGCTTCTTCCGAAACACGCTTGGATAATCAGTCTTGATAATAATCATATAATATATGACTATAGTACAAGAATATTCAATCATCCTGCCCTTATCCCACTCTAAGTGGGGTCGGCACAACATGTTATAAAAATGCTGTCACATGATTTGGCTGCGTTTTCACGACCGGCCGCCTACCTGACGTCAACTTGTCTTAGTCGTATTTTACGACACCTCGGTAAGAAAGAGGGTGGTCTATTCCACTAAATCGGATACCACACGGCGGGTCAACTTACCTTAGTCGCATTTTACGACACCGCGGTAAGAAATGAGGGTGGTACTTTTTTATTCAGCCGGATACCACACGGGGGTATAAAAATATTAAATAAAAATTTATATAGGTACTACAATATATGTATTGGTATTAAGCTTGAATATTTGTAATATCTCCTCGATACCCCGTTAAGCACGTGTCAGCATTTGACGCGGTCGTGTCAACCCATCGGTGCCGGTACCGCCGCGCGTCGCCTATTGCCTTGACCGCAGCGCTTAGCCACGCTTGCTCGCTCACTAATTGACTGTGGTTTGAAAGAAGCAATCTCTTATTTACCTTCCTGATTTTCTTCTGATTTAATATCAAATACCGAACTTTTTACTATTGAGCCTTGGTATTTGTGAAAACTTTTTGTCTGCTCTTATTATTCTATCGTAAAATAATTTTGAATATCGTTTAAATTTCTAACTCAGAACAACAGTTTTTACTTATAAAATTGCTTATATACATTAAACAAAATTACTAAACGTATTTGGTACTAAGCTACCTACAATCAAAGACTAAAAATTTCATAAATAACATGTTAATGAATTTCAATTTAATAACTACTACTTTCATTCACGAACTGCTTTATAATTATTAGATTTTAACGCGCCATTGCTTTTTGGTACGAGTATCCAGTAACTTTATAAAATCTTAACTCAACATATGTAGATATGTTTACTTTAAAAATATTTAATTAATCAGTCTTCCAAAAAATGTTATATCGGCTGACCTTTCCATAAGGCATGTCATTAATATTTTTATTGTGTCTTGTTATTCCATCCGCTAGTTGTTTGTAGTAGACAATGTTACGCCTGAATGCAACTTGAGATTTGACCTACACGAGATGCAGGTGTTTAGTACTAAGCTATTGTGGATTAACTAAAGGCGTTGTGCAGTCTCAACTCCGTCTCATTGCATATGTATGTGATCATGGAACATGCCGGGATGGTAGGCAAATGGCTTCGTCTCATTAGATAATTGATTATATATCAAAGGCGTTACAGTGAATTTCTGTATAGATAGGTGATCGTGCATCAGTCGAATAGCTTGTCTCGAACTGACTTCAAACATAGGATTTATTGCAAATGTTAATGTTAATAAATTGATAGTCTTTGTACCAATTTTAATAAATGTCTAAATATATTAGATGAAGTAAACAGATATTTTGATTAAATTATATTTATTAGGTGTGTCTTGTGAGAGCATAAGTTTATACAAAATTGCAAGAAAATCAATCATAAATTAAAGAAACAAAATTATGTAATTATTAAATACTTTGTAGTGCATATTATGGAGTTTGTTGTTTTTTTATTAATATAATAGTACAGCCACATTGTGATCATGCTTAGTAGTATTTACTTAACAAACAACGTATAATATTTTAATATATGTAAAATATACTGTTAAAATAAGAAACACGATATGTACAAATTTCAATATTTTATTAAAAATTTTAAGGTGTAACATTAAAATTTTAAAATATTTTAATTTTCGAAATATTCTCTATCTCGTTAAAGTTTTAAGTATCTTAATATAATGGATATTTTGATTTCAGCTATAACAAGAAGCATATTAAATACTTCAGTAAATGCAATTTATGTGTAAATTATCTCAGCCAGTGTGAAAATGAAAATCATCATTTGTTTTTTTTTACTTCTATTAGTACTAGTATTATTGTAGCCCAAAGTTCCTCCAGAACAAGCTTAATTGAAAACTTTATTATTGTTAAATGGATAATAGGTATTGTAGTTAATATTATTTCAAGCCATGGTAAGTGATTATGCCTAATTAAAAACTTTAAAAATTTCTATATACATACTTAGCTCATGGCTTTAAGTTCCATGTCCATATTGATTCACGACTGACTATTGACTTTCTCGGTTTGGTGGTACATAGCAGGGCTCCAAATTCCTAGATGCATCTTCCTTGTTCCTTATTTAAATTATTTTATATAAAACTGGCCGGCAAAATAATGCAATATATCGTGTAGGATAATCTTGTATAGACAAAGCTATACTTTCCATTTTCTTCCTAATATGTTAATATATACGTAAATTGGTAATTAGAGATAATTTATCAGATTTATGTAGCCCTAACATTTAAACGGTGATTGTTATACCAAAGACAATACAAAAAAGCTGCTTCGAAATTCACTGTCTAAGCTAAAATTTGATAAATTCACAATAATATGCTCTGTATCCATATTACTTTGTAGACCTCTGCGCTTTTCAATTGTGAGAAAAAAATTTTAGAAACCTCTAAAACTCTAGATAAATTTCATGATTAAGTATTTTAACTACTTTTTATTAACGAAACTGGCTACAAAAAAAAACTAGGCCTAAAATTGCTGTGAAGTATAACAATAGTTGCTTTTGATACTTTTGCAATTACCACGTTTACTGCCGACCGAGTGTAGAAAGCTGTCATTCGCATATAAACCGACACCGCCACAACTTGTTTTATCATTGTCTTGCAGGACGTTGGCGGAAGCCTCACGCGTCAGAATCTGCGTGATTTAACCACTTGTGTGGAATTTATTAATAATTTAGTATATTTGAATAAATATTAATCTGTGATTGAACTTTGACAAGTGCAGTGCACCATGGATTCCCAGCAGTTTCGCGAGTGTGGAAAAATAGTCATAGATATGTTGGCTGATTACTATGACAATATACGAGATAGGTAAATTAAATTATTTATTTAATAAGTTAAGGTGGCACTAGATTTATATTCTGGTTTATAAGATAATTTATAGAATTAGGTGTTATTTTGCGGTGATCCATAAGTACAATAGTAATAATAAAATTATTTTACTATAACTCGCGGATTATACCAAAATAAGGTGTAGGTGCGATGAAGGAAAATATCGTGAGGAAACTTGCATATCTCTAGAGAATTCGAGGGGTATGTGGAAACGAACAATCCGCACTGGAGCAGCGCGGTAGGTCTTAGCTCCAATCCTTCTTTCCAAAAACAGAGAGAGGAGGTCTATGCCCAGCATTGGGATAGTAACAAGCCGTTACTTTACGTTTATAGCAAAAAAAAAATTATTATTACTTTTATATAGGAAATCTCCACAATTTGTTATGGAAAGAAAAAGAACAAAGATACTAACTTTGTCCAATGGATAATCATGCTCTCGAAGGTACTAGGACCTTATTTTGTTTAGGCCTTATTCAAGTTTTAATTACTATTTATATATATTTTTATACACGTTTATATACATTGCTATTCTTATTACTTTTGATTACATTTTTATTTTATTTAAATTTAGTATTTAAAATATTTTTTGTATATGTAATTCAGAATATTTTCGCAAATAATTATTTTGTAAGCTGTTTAGTGAATGACATAATAAAGAATAATAAATAAAATTACGTCTATATCAACTATGATCCTTAAAAATTAAAATGACTTTGTTAGTTATATATATATTAATAATCTACTTCAATGCTCAAGAGTCATTTACATAAACTCTAAGGATTTATTTTTAATTTTACCCTTTGCTTGCATTATTGCTGTTAATGTTATGCCCTTATGAGCTGAAATTTTGGGCCAATGTATAACCTATAAACTTTATATATACTTTTATTAATATTACTAACATCATGGTATACCTATACATACAAATAAAATTAATTAAACGCGTCCACGCTTTAATATGGCTGTCTGAATTTTCTCGTTTGTTTTCCCCTCGTTAAGTATTCGAGTTTTACAGTTTACCCCTCTTACATGAAAAAATCCAAAACCGTTATTTCTTTTAACTTTGATATATTCGCAATGAATAATGAGAATATTTTATGTATTTACGGTCAAGCGTATAAGAAATAAAACTTTAAGATATCATTATAATTTTCCTGTAGTTTTTACTACGGCAGACCTCTTATCATAGTAATAAGATAATTATTAAAATTATATTTAAAACTTTTTTAAATTTAAACTATCGTGAGTAGTTTTCATAGTTAATGTATAGAAAGCGGCTTTACTCACGTCTTATTCTATAGGATTAGCCCGACTAGTTCTTCCTCAGATTAATTATCAAAGTAAAGCTTCTTCAATTGAACAAGCGTCATTGGGTCATGGGTAAACATAAAATTGAAAAAAATTAAATTATTAACATTTTTCATGAAATTATAGTTGGGCCGTTGGCACGTTAGGGCCCTGCCGTCTGCTCCGGCTTCGCAGATTCGATTCCCGGTGTGGGCCAATATTTTATAAAAAATAAAACAATTCGTTAACTCTTTGAATTTGGATGTATATAAGTATATTATTGATCTAGAATTATATATGTATATTTAACAGTTGTCTGTCATCCATAACACGAATATTAACTTACTTTCTTTGGTGACGGACGACCGTGTGTGTAATTTGTTCCATATATTTATAGTTGCAATTGATAATGATTTATAAACAAAACGTTCCGATGTTGCATTTACTATAAAAATAGATTGAAATAAACATTGCACGCTTTATACTGAAATCTTGTGGCAAAACTTTTATAATGTACTAGCTGTATCAGCAGATTCGCCTGTGTCGAAATAAGTGTCACAATTTTTTTTCCCAATTGAAATTTTGAACATAAAAGAATTTATCGTGATTGTTGAATAACTTTCACCGTTTACTTAACGCACGCTAGGAAAACTTTAAATTTTGCCTTTTTGCAATATTTTTTATTGCTGCTCCTCTCCTATTCATCTTAGCGTGGCGCATTTTTGAACCGTCTCGATCACGAATTCGCGTGACGTAAAAATTAATAATCACTATCATCGATTTTTGAAAGATCGATTTAAAATGTAAAAAAAATCGATTTAAAAAAAAATCAATTTTTATAAAAATCAATTATTTTTTCACATATCTAAGACCAATTTGTATGGCGCTGCAACAGCGACATCTAGTGACCAGTTCCAGCGCCATACAAATTAGCGTTACGCTAACGCGATCGAGAAACTTTCACTAAGCACACTGTTTTGTAAATTAAAGTTACTAACTCCAGTTGTATCTCTTCCAATATACCTTAGTACAATTCAAAGTCGAAAGTTACTGTACATTTTTTTTAATTAATGTTTTATGTATTTATATATGACGGTCGCATTTATTCAAAAATAATCTTATTACTTTACAGAAATGTTTTGCCATCTGTGGAACCGGGATACTTAACTAAGAAAACATCGGAGGAGGCACCAGAACAGCCCGAGGAGTGGCATAATGTTCTCAAAGAATTCTGTGAAGATATATTGCCTGGTGTAAGTAGTTAAGATCTACATTTATACTTGTAATATACCGCAATTTCAATGTCTAATTTTTTTGAACACTAGCACTACAAACATCCACAACCACACTACACTAGCACTACAAACATCCACAACCACACTACACTAGCACTACATACATACACTACCACATTGTTCAATAACAGTTAAATTATAAATGTACATATTTTAATTTATTGGAATAAAAATAATTAACAAGATATTACAAATTTTGTGTACATATAATGAAAATTTTTAACATAAGTAATGAACAACAAAACAAAAATTATGATTAGTAAAATAAACTTTAAGTTTTATCTTTAGATAATAATACTCTCTCATCATTCTTCCGCCCTTATCTCACTCTAAGTGGGTTCGGCGCTACATAATTTTCGCTTCCATTCTCTCCTGTCATTCGTCAACTCTGGCGCTTTTCCTTTTATGTGCATGTCATGCTTTACACAATCCGTCCACCTCTTTTTCGTCCTTCCTCTCATAACATATCTATCCACATTCATATTTAATACTCGCTTGGTCACATGATTTTCATGTCCATACCATCTTAATCGTCCACTTTTCATCTTTTCTATTATGGGCCCAATTTTCAGACTTCCTCTTATATACTCATTTCGTATTTTATTCAGTCTTGTCACACCACACATCTAGCTTAACATCCTCATCTCATTTGCATGCACTCTTCTTTCATCTGTGTTTTTCATGCCCAACATTCTGACCCATCCAATACGACAGGTCTTATGACAGTTTTATATTTATGTTGCCTTTGACTTTAAGAGGCACTCAAAGGTCACATATAGTACCGGAGACCTATCGCCGCTTTATCCAACCTGCATTTATTATAATGACACCCTATGTCATTCCTAAAATATTGGTCCCTTTTTGAAGGAAATTTGTATAGCAATAACGCCGCCTGAAGACTGATAGTATTCGCCTAAACCTATCTTTATTTTGTCACAGGTGACACACTGGCAATCTCCACAATTCCACGCCTATTATCCTACAGGGAATTCCTATCCGAGTGTAATCGGAAGTCTCCTTGCTGATGGATTGTCAGTAATGGGATTTACTTGGGTAAATATTTACTGATATTAATAAATATTTAGTTATATAAATTGCTTATCGTATCTATTTATATATATTCTATAGCCGTGTGGTATCCGGCTAAGTAGAATAGTACCACCCTCATTTCTTACCGAGGTGTCATAAAAAGCGACTAAGGTAAGACGACCCGCCGTGTGGTATCCGGCTGAGTAGAATAGACCACGATCATTTCTTACCGAGGTGTCGTAAAAGGCGACTAAGGTATGTCGACCCATCGTGTGGTATCCGGTTTAGTAGAATTGACCACCCTCCTTACCGAGGTGTCGTAAAATACGACTAAGGTAAATTGACGTCAGGCAGGCGGCCGGTCATAAAAACGCAGCCAAATCGTGTTACAACATGTTTATAACATTTTGTGCCGACCCCACTCAGAGTGGGATAAGGGCAGGAGGATATAATATATCGTATCAATTTATATAATTATTTAATTTTAAACATTTATTGAATTCGTATTTGCTTTAATTTTTTAATGAATGTACATTTATATAATTTTTTAGATAGCGAGCCCAGCGTGCACTGAATTAGAAGTTGTAACAATGAACTGGCTTGGTAATTTAATCGGTTTACCTAAGGAATTTCTAAATTGTTCTACTGGACCCGGAGGCGGTATCATACAGGTAGGTCAATGTACATATTATATACTAGTTTATGCACACGAATTTGTCCGTGTCGTCATTACTCTTGGAATAAAGAGTAGTCTATATCGTCCTGCATATATCCGCACCATAAAAGTGATCAATCTATGTGGTTAATTTGCAATTACAATACCAATGATTCCGCTATTCAAACACCTCGACCTTAGTTCAATTTACTCCAAGGCATTACTGGTAATTAGCAAAAATATTAAAATTTTTGTAACACCTATCTTAGATAGACGCATGCTTTACTGTAGGCCTTGATATGAGATTGTATTGAACTGACTTAATAAAAACAGACAAATTCATACTTAGCAAAATATTTGTTTGAAAGCGGTCACATAATATCTGATGACCAGGGTTTCCAAATTTTGCACATGTGCATTATAATCCTGGGACCTTACTTTAGAGTAGCTAGAAACAAGTTAACACGACAATTAACTTATTTCCAGTATATGTTAAACGTATTCAAAGGAAAAGTAAATAGTAGAGGCTCAACCAATTTCTTTATAACTGTGCTTGCTTGGATGATATATCGTTATCCCAACAAATCTTCTGACTTCATTTTTCCGGTGACGCTGCTAGGGCTAAGGCTTATTATGGAGTCTATTTCCTGACGTTACAATTACTGCTACGGAAACGTTGTTGACATCGTTGTATTGAATGCGTGCAGTGCTAGTGTAATGCCGTGACAGTGGTTTGTATCACAGGTTCTTTATGAATCCTGCATGCATAAACAATGATTACGAATAGTACACTCTTCTTTTAGCATTAAATAGATTTTCTTTAATCGCAGATTATAGCAAAATAACAATTTTTTATTACTATTATGGAATTCTTTAATGTAACACCTTATTCTATAAATTGAGGTACATTGAATGTACTGGAATGTTTATACTTTTCTGTGTGTGAATATCTGTGTTTGTGTGTATTGAAAAGGTAAAATGGTACGTTATAATCGTACACTAAATTGTGTATATTGTAAAGATTAATTGTTTTATGTTTTTGTTTATTAGGGTTCAGCCAGTGAAGCAACGCTTGTGGGGTTATTGGCTGCTAAAGATAAAATGATTCGACGTCTCCTCGAAAAAGATCCAGATTTAGATGAAGATTTGGTAAAGACCAAATTTGTAGCATATTCATCCGACCAGTCTAACTCATCCGTTGAAAAATCCGGAGTTCTTGGATCTATGAAAATGCGGCTGTTAGAAACCGATTCTAACTGTAAATTAAGAGGTGAAACATTAAAAAAAGCTTTTGAAGAAGATAAAGCTCGAGGTCTCATACCTTGTTACGTAGTTGCAAATTTAGGGACAACTGGTACTTGTGCTTTCGATCCGCTTTATGAATTAGGACCTATTTGTAAAGAAGAAAATGTTTGGTTGCATGTTGATGCAGCTTATGCTGGAGCCGCAATGATCTGCCCGGAATATAGATATATGATGAATGGCATAGAATATGCCGATTCATTTGATGTGAATGCGCACAAATGGCTGCTTGTAAATTTTGACTGTTCTGCTATGTGGGTTAAAGACAGTTATGATTTAATCAAAGCTTTTGATGTGCAACGTATTTATTTAGACGATATCAAAAGAGAAGTTAAAGTGCCAGATTACCGACATTGGCAAATGCCATTGGGACGCAGGTTTAGAGCCCTCAAACTATGGACAGTATTAAAAATGTACGGTTCGGAAGGTTTGCGCAGTCACATCAGAAATCACATAAGCTTAGCACAATATTTTGCGAAATTAGTTCGAGAAGATGAAAGATTTGTTATAGAGCCAGAACCCACATTAGGTTTGGTTTGCTTTAGACTTAAGAATGGTGATAATATAACGAAAAAATTACTTGAAAATTTAACAGCCAAAAAAGAAATATTTATGGTAGCCACCATGTACAGAAATCGTTATGTTATTAGATGTGTTATTTGCTCGCGACTAACTACAAAAGAAGACATAAATGTAAGTTGGAAAATTATTGCTGATGAAGCTGATCGTTTAGTATCTTCTTCCAAACTAAATACTAAATCACAGTCCATTGCGTCCCTTGACCATTTCGAAACTGTAAAAATTATCGAAAAATCAAAATAAATAGTAATCCTTATTATTTTCATATGGTCTCGGTTCGTATGTTTTAATAAGATTAAAATACGCGTGATACAATCTGTAGAACTAATTATAATATTTAATTTTAATCATGATAAATTTTTGTTGTTTTCTATTAAAACCACTATGGATATATAATATACTTAGTTTTATTTTTAAAGGTTGTATTGGTTTTATGAGATTAAGAATATTAAAAATTAATTTATTACGTTTAAATTAAAATAAAGAAGAAAGTCTCAAGTTATGTATTTTCGTTTATTCTATTATCATTTTCCGTATATAGATATATATTGAATAACAAAAAAGTACCTATTTATTTATCCTACAATTATTTATTGCAATAAAGTATTTAAGAATTTAGCGGATTTCATAATACAAACTAACACATGATATTTTCATAAAATAATATTTCATACTAATTATTCGTAAATGCTTAAGGAAAATTTTAAATGCAACTACAAGTTCCGCTGACACATATTCCGTAAGAATATCCTTTTGGTATACAATGCTCTTGACATTTAGAATCTTCAGTTGCCTCTACATGGGAGCAGCTCACACGACCCGGAATAACTGAAACGTTAAATATAACTGAATAAATATTGAGCAAAACAACATCAGAGGACTAATTTGTAGATATTCATTTTTCTGCCCTAATCCCACTCTAAATGGGGTCGGCACAATATGTTATAGAGATGTTGTCACATGATTTGGCTTAACATTTTACGACCGGCCGCCTGCCTGACGTCAACTTACCTTAGTCGCCTTTTGCGACACCTCAGTAAGAAAGAGGGTGGTCTATTCTGCTCAGCCGGATATCACACGGCGGGTCGGCTTAACTTAGTCGTCTTTTACGACACCTCGGTAAGAAATGAGGGTGGTCTATTCTACTTACCTGGATACCACACGGCGGGTCGACTTACCTTAGTCGCCCCTGCTGTTTTTATTGGTACATAAGGAAAATATCGTATCGTTAAATTCGAGTTCAACATTAAATTATTAAAGCTGAACAAATGACTGCTACCTACGACAAAAAACTGTTTACTTCGTCAAAATTATCTTTATTTCTATTAATTTCTTAGATCAAGGAGATATTATCAGCAATATCACAGTACAACAATACATTAGTAGTATAATAGCACAGTATCACAAATATAAGTAAATGCAAAATATGCAAAGTTTTCATATTTACTATTTTAATGATAAGAAAATCTGGATTTAAATTGCGACCAGCATTATATTGTAAATTTTGATTTGTTAACATTTACAAATAATTTATAGAAATACTTAATTTTGAAAAGAGTGACCGCCGACTATCTTGCTGGTTCTACTCGATAAAATCATCATTCCGAACCAGTCGTAGCTTCATTGTAATTTGACTATTCAAACGTACACTCTAATTACATGAACTAAATATATATAAAATAAAAATAATATAAGTATAATAAAGTGCTTGCCAAGTATAAAACTTTAAATAAGGATTTAGTAGTTTTAAAATATGTAAGCAAAAATAATTTAAGAGTTTTATTAACAACATTGTGTTCGTTGTTTCAAGCAATGCTCTTTTGGCTGTGCGTTCTTTTTTTATTCGATTTCCGCACCATTCACTTAATTGGCTAGAATGGTAATGTGAGAAGAAAACTTTCTTATAACTTGATTGATGTTACATGTTATTATCTTTATTAAAGCGGGACAACAGAAACATTGAATAAAATTTTGAAAACACAATATCAACCCTTTAAAGAAAAAATATATTTAAAGTTCATAAATATAAACAATGCATCCACTTACCAGATTCCAAGCCAGTTTGGTAAGGAATGTCGTTCACTTTCTTCGTTAAATCTTCAATTTTAGACACCGTTTTTGCAATCCCTACCTCCGCGTCCCGTGAAAGTGCACTCGCATATTGCACAAAATAAATAACAGCAAGACAAAAGAAAACAGAAATTAATTTTAATTCCATTTTTAATAAAAGCGTAACCTCTGCGCTTGAAAATCAAAAGACTGTGATTAATACGCGCACCGTATACAAAATGAATTGCATTTATGTAAGGTCGAACGGTTTCCTTGTAATACCTACCAGAATATGTATGAATCACCACGATAAGTAATATGTATTTACTGTTAATGCAAATTCTGTGAATGGGGTAAAGTCTTTGTAGTGTGATTCACTTCAGAAGAGGACTAATGTTGTTATGATATGAATAAGTACCGTTTTTGTGCATATATCATGTCCAATTCAGGTATAAAAAATATACGTACTATATAACACGTAAGCTAACTAAAATGGTTTTGCGTCAACTAAAAAGTTTCAGGTTGTTTACTTACGTTAAAGCACGTATATACCTACACTAATTACACAAACAATAATTGTTTTCGTAATTGGGCTAATATAAGTGTAAATACTATAACCGTTAAAAACCGTGATGGCCTTACGGTAAGAACGTTTGACCCAAAACAATTATTGTTAAATTAAAATAAGACCTATATGCTCAATTAATATTTATATTATAATTCACCATGCTTTACCGTAAAAGAAATCACGGCCTGAAAATTACTTGAGCATTCCGAGATAATGATTTGAGTAATCCGTAGGCCCATCGGCATAGACTGCCATCAGCTCAACGAGTCACGAATTAGATTTTCGCCGAGGGCAAACATTTTCTAAAACCCATTTACTGGTTCTTCGAGTCTTAATGTATATATCTATTTAAGTATTTATGTAATTAAGAAGAATGTAAGAATTAAGTTTCTTTGTAATTGTAATTTTAATGTAATTGTAATTGTTGTGTAATTTTCCCATATATGTATATTTATATTATTATGTCATTCATTTTCCATTTCTATTCGACCATTAGCTTTTGGTAGACCTAAGTATAGGTCGGCATATATACATTATTTTTAAATTGTTATCAGTATGTTATCAGCATAAAGTTAATATACTAGAATAGAGAAGTGAGCCTAAAACGTGCACTATTACAATTAAAAAGAAAGCAAATGAAGCTATTTGTTTTTTTTAATATCTATTTGTCTCTCTCTTTTATGTGTGAATACAAAAAGTGTGACCAAGAAAAGTATACGAGATTCATCCTATTTTTTATTTTTTTTTCGAATTGACAATATGCTGTTAGCCCTAACGGCTTTTACAGCGTCACCGGGCGGGACGGGCGAGCGCAGAAGCATCGCAGAGGTTGCGAAATGCGTAGAGTAGAGCGCAGAAGCTCTACTAGCGTCGGGGAACGTCGTCCTAAGGGTGCCTCCTGTGAGGCCGGACCACGGCTTAGGGCGACGTGTAGTGGAGGGCTGAAGGTATGACTTTGATTAGTCAATACGACGACGGAAGGGTGGCAAGAAGCCACGACCAACCGATATCAGAAATCTGGGACCTCGTCTTCGCCGGCGAAGACGCTGTGTGTGTGTATTACGTGTTTTTGTGTTTGCGATCGTTATTTGATCGTCAGGGTCATATAGGACGCTTTTTGGACGCCTATATTTTCGATGGTCAGACCTAACTGGGATGTAGGTGGAAGCAACTGAGATTAGAGGGTTCGGGTGTACCTCGGATTTCTCGAAGTAAGACTTCGAAAAACGTTTAAAGAGGTGAGTAATGGTAGGGAGGTCGAGGTCTCTATGGAGGTCAACGTTCCGCATGAACCACGGACAACCAGTGGCTATACGCATAAATCGGTTCTGCATTCTTTGGAGCGTGAGCAATCTGACCTTTGAAACGTGTGCGAACGCAACGCTCGCATAAGACATTATTGGTCTTATGCAAGTTTTGTAGAGTGTCACTTTGTTGCGGAGTGACATTTTACTTTTCTTGCATAACATCGGATAAAGTCGTCCCATGACATACGCAGCCTTATTGCAGACTGTGCGTATGTGCTCGTGGAAGGTCATGGAAGGTTGGAAGGTGACACCTAGGTACTTGACTTTCTGTTGCCAGTGAATTGGTGTATCGTAAAGGGAAATTTCCGTAGGTGTGTCTATGTGAGATCGGAAACGAGATTCATCCTACCTCTCATTATTTATTGTGACACTCTCACTTACAAACATTCCTATGGCTCCCCTACTCTAGTATAATAACTGATATGAATAACTATGGTATATGGCAGTGAGCAATATTTGACGTTTTGTGGTAACAATACGTCAAACGTCTAATAGAGAACGGTAATAGAGCTATCATAATTTTTCTCTATGCCAGACATAGAGAAAAATAAGACAGAGGTAGTGTCATAGAGTATAGACTACTAAGAAAATATTATAAACAAAATTTGTGAATAAAATATAATCTTAAGTAAACAGTAAACACTATGTAATAAGTATTAATATAAAAGCTATGATATAAGATTCAACAATAAAAATAGTTTAAGTTGTAAGACTTCTGTTATATAAAAATTAAATAAAGCTAACAATGGTTTATCTTCATTTTCCATCTAATCTAACTGAGGAAGAATTGATGCTACAAGCCAAATATCAAAAGTTGAAGAAGAAAAAGAAAGCTCTCCAAGCTCTTAAAGCTCCTAAACAAGAGCCAGAAAAACCAATTTTACCCAAACGTCCCACTGAGGCAAGAGATGCCCGTGAAATAGCGCGCAAACTGATTAAGAGTGGTGCTATTCAAGCTATCAAAAGTCCTCCCCCTCAACCTCAAAATGCCACATTTAAAAGACCCCGAGCAGGTAGGTTTTTATATATCAAATATAATATATAACAAAATATTTTTATGCTATTATTAATAAAAAGATTAATCAAAAAATCCATCTCACATAAATCGATTATTGGTAATGAATAGATCATTAATGCAAAAAAATTGCCCTTACTTAGTTTTACTTAATCATTGACAAATTCTATTTATAAGATGTTCATATTATTGATTATAGAATATAGCTGATGGGACTTAACTAACAATACAATGTTTAGATATAGCATAGTTTAACATGAAAATGTATACTATATTTTAATAAATTTATGATAATTCAGGCCTTCAATAAACATTCATAATTATTTACCTGAAATCATTTTCTTTTTCATTAGCTTGATATCATAAGTTCACAAATATAAAATAATTCATTCAGGTAGAGAAAGGAAGCTCAGTGGTTCAACAGGATCAACAGGAGGTGTTGCATCATATCAGCCCTTCAGTGCCTCTCAGGAACCACCACCACCAGAAGAGAAATCAGCACCAAGAGTCAAATACCTATATGATTCTTTTGTCACAGCCAGAGAAAAGTAAGTTCAAAGTTCCAAAAAACATGAATACAGACAATTTTTTAAGCTGTACTAGCCCAGCAGTAACACCGTGCGACTCTTTTGAGGTGGTCAAGGCTTCAAACAGCCGAGCAGACACCAATGAGTTTTTCTGTTAAAACTTATGTGTCTAATTGCAATTTATCACACACTTTTCGGGGAAGGAAAACATTGTGAGGAAACCTGCATATCTCTAGGGAATCCTGGAAATATGTGTAACCTATCAATCCACACTGGAGCAGCCTGGTAGGTCTTAGCTCAAACCTTCTCTCTAAAATACAGAGAGATGAGGCCTATTCTCCGCAGTAGGATAGTAACAGGCAGCTACTTACTTACTTACTAGACAATTTTTTTACCATTCTTCATTGTTTTTGTCAATCTTATTCTACTTTTATTTATCTTATATTGTACTTAAAGTTTTAAGCACCACCTAGCTTTTAAGAGTATTTTAAGGTTAAATAATTACTTTATGTTTTATTGAATTCAATCATAGGGAAGAAAAAGGTGTACGCAATCACGGAAATGAGGCAGCACATGTTGGTGGAAAAAATACTATCTTGCAAGTATTAGGAGCAAAGATAACTGAAGAGGTTATAAGAAGACGTCTGGCATCATTTGAACCATTTACATTTACACAAGAACCAGAAGAAGAAAAGTAAGTTATTATAAAAAAATATGTCACTTTAATTTAATATCTGTGTTCTCACTCTAATACTAAATACTGCTGATATATCATGCTTCTATACACAAATATGGATAAATTTTAATGATAGTAATGTGTGTAATTCAACAGCTATTTTTTTTTGCTTATTACACTTTATAACTAAATGAAAAGTATTAATAAGAGAAATAATATATTTTAGGGTTTACCTGGCATTTGACAATGGTGAATTGGCAACACATGCACATGCTGCTCTTGACGGATGTGAAGAAGGCTGGCGTGTTACATTTGTAAGAAAGCCTCCGCAAGCAGCAGGATCATGGACTCCAGCATCAACACCCAGAAATGCTCCGCCCCCAAAGGATCCCAAACGAAATCTTCTAACATATGATGATATGAATTTGTTTGAATAATTTTTCATATAATTTATACTTTTATGTCTTTATATGCCTTAAAGCTGGCTTTTTTACAGGAGCAGTCTGTAATGTACATGTGTGTATCACTGAATGCTCTAAAGTCTGAACATTGTATTGTTTAAACATGGTGTATCAATTACAGGAGTGCATCTGGTATTTTAGAATATTCCTTATTTCATTGCTTTGACCAGAACAAAATAGCTTCTTTTCTAGAGACTATGTGGACTTATTCAGACAATATTATTAAATATTAAAATCTTGGACAAAATTGTTTGTTTCTACTATTATTAGATTGATAATATTGGACATTAGGTTTTTAGGTACATATTAACAACTGGACCACTGAGGTCTTAAATAAAGATTAAGAATTGCTGTAGCTGTCTGTTTTGCCTTTCCCTCATTAAATTTTAATTTTGCGATAACATCTAAGATATTCAATTAAATTACATATAAGAGAGATGTTAAGCATTATTTACCAAAGTATTTAAATTGATAAAGATTGATTGAGGTTTGAAATACACTTCTGTAGTCTTTGGTGAGACCTATGTACATATATGGGAAAGTTTGTATGTACTTTCCTTAAAACCTCAGAAATGGCTGGACCGATTTTAAGGATTTTTTTTTAGATTGACCTAGTCGATAAGTTTATAATATATTTTTAAATTAAGGCCGCGAAGCGGGTTGCTAGAACAAGAATAAACTTACTGTCTAAATTTGTCTCTTTGAAAACCATATAGCAAAGAAATTTTACAAAATATGACAAAATTATTTAATTAGATGATTATTTTTTTTTTAACATCTACTATAATTTTATGATTTCTGCGTAATACCAACATGACTAGAATTATTTAAGCGATTTATTGGAGTTTATTTTGTAAACGACTTTCAAAAGAACCGGAACCCAAATCAATTTTGTAAATATAATGTCAAACCATAACAGCTAATGAAAATATTAATATTATGTTATTTGTCTGTGCATAAAAAACTAGAAAATTGCGAAAAGTGTAAAATAAGCGTAAAATGTTTCGGCTTGTTAAAAGTATTTCACCTGTTATTTGTAAAAAAATATTAAAAAGATCACCTCAGCAAGAAAATGTATTTGTTTTATTTATCCATGGCAAAAACATGTCATCAGATTCCGGTATGTTTTTCTTGATTTTATGATGTCATTATATTTTATTCAGAGATTTAAATTATAAAAATTCCTATGGCTTCCAGCTAGCGAAAAATTTTCCTTAAAACATGAAGAAATTGGTCGTCCGCTGTACTTCGACGCGCAAGCTACTACTCCTATTGTAAGTACAAATGAGCTCATTTCTTTTATGATGAAAACTTCTCACGTTGAGAACGATAATATACACCAATTTTGAATTTTTAGGATCCCAGAGTACTCGATGCTATGCTGCCGTATTTAGTTACTTATCATGGGAATCCACATTCTCGAACACATGCTTATGGATGGGAAAGTGAAGCAGGCGTAGAGAAAGCAAGAGAACAAGTAGCTCACCTCATAGGCGCCGATCCTAAAGAAATAATATTTACTTCAGGAGCAACAGAATCAAATAATATTTCTGTTAAAGGAGTAGCACATTTTTACGCACCAAGAAAGAAACATATTGTGACAACTCAAATTGTGAGATTACAAACTAATAGATTGTTAAGTCTACATATAAGCTGCTAGTCATAATAAATTTAAGCCACATTAATTGTAAATCCCTAGATTCATCTTATCATGATTGGCATGGGAATACCTTGTTAATGAATAATAATGTTTAAGTGAATTATTTGAAGTAAGAAAATTTAATGGTTATTTTTGACATTGGATATTGATATACTTTAAAATTTACTGTTTGTTTTACAGGAGCATAAATGTGTCTTGGATTCATGTCGGGCATTGGAAGGTGAAGGCTTCAAAATTACATATTTACCTGTAGGATCCAACGGTATAATAAATCTAGAAGATTTAGAGGAAGCTCTCACACCAGAAACAAGTTTGGTATCAATTATGACGGTTAATAATGAAATTGGTATGAACTATTTCCATCACTATATGTATTATATGTATTGAAATATATTATGAATCTTTTAACTTTTCAGGTGTGAAACAACCAATTGACAAAATTGGAGCAATGTGTAAGAAAAAGAAGATATTTTTTCATACTGACGCAGCCCAGGCTGTGGGGAAGATTCCTCTAGATGTTAATGCTATGAATATTGATTTGATGTCTATATCTGGTCATAAAATATATGGTCCTAAGGGAGTAGGTGCACTTTATATCAGGAGGAGGCCAAGAGTTCGTGTGGAGCCTATACAAAGTGGTGGAGGCCAAGAGCGAGGCATGAGAAGTGGAACAGTACCAACACCTTTAGTTGTTGGATTAGGTATTTGATGATACAATAATTCAGTATGATGTTTTTCTCTGGAATTAGTGTCCTACTTATATTATAGATGTGAATACTTGTGAGTATGGATTTTTGTTACTCTTTCGGAACAAATCTGCTGATCCAATATCAATGAAATTTGGCACAGTTATTTCTAATACACCAGTGTGACATATAGGCTATATCCTTTTACTAATACAGGAATAGGATGACATTTAAAAGCGCCATCTATTGTCAACTGATGGAGATATTTGGAGGGTTGGAGAATGACAGAAGCTACTGGTTTATTTCAAGACTATAGTCACAGAGTCTGACGATTTTCATCCCTCTCTTTAAATCTATATCAACTTAATCTTGCAATACCATAATTATTTAATTATGCAATCATAATGTTGTATACATTTATTAAATATAATTGTATATTGTCATCATCATTCTCCTGCCCTTATCCCGTTTCAAGTGGGGTCGGCACAACATATTATAAACATGTTGTCACATGATTTGGCTTCTTATTTTACCGGCCACCTGCCTAACGTCAACTTACCATAGTCGTATTTTACGATACCTCGGTAAGAAAGAGGGTGGTCTATTCTACTGAACCGGATAACACGGTGGGTCAACTTACCTTAGTCGCTTTTTACGACACCTCGGTAAGAAATGAGGAAGGTGTATATATAATTGTATATTGTGTTACTCATAATTTTCTTTTTTATTTTAGGAGCAGCATGTGAATTGGCAGAACGTGAAATGTCTTATGATCTTGCATGGATGCAGAAACTGGCAAATAGGTTTCTAGATAAAATTTATTCAAAACTACCACATGTTATAAGAAACGGAGATCCAGAGCAGACTTACCACGGATGTGTTAATCTATCATTCGCGTATGTTGAAGGTAAATAATAGTTTTATCAACAAAGTCACCTGCAATACTTTTAATCTCTTGTCTGATAAGATTAGATTTGTTGATAAGTATAATGTAATTTACATCTTAAAAGGTATTTGTAGCCAAAATTTATTTGCTCTGTATGTGTAATCTACAACTTTTAAAAAAGTTAATTGAAATTACAATTACCTTTAATTTTAAGGTTTTTAATAAACATGTTCCTAACCTTCCATCATAAACACCTTACACAATATGTTAGAAAATAATTTAAATTTTATGCTAATAATTCAAACTCCTGGTGATGATTTGATCTACATTTGAATAACAATAACAGCTTTAGACATGTTAATCTAAAAATATTTTTGTATATAATGTTTTAAAAGTAATGAAGATATTATTTAAGCCGCGATAAATTTATCGCGTGCTATTTACATTAATTTTGTGTTATGGACCTCCGCAAAGTAACACCTAATTCTATAAATTATAATTTTTATCAACAATAGTCTATTCAACATTGTGACTAAGCATTATAATAATTAAAAGATGCCTAATTACAAACATAAAGTAACATACTAAGAAATATACAATTTAACAAAAAATTGAAACCTGATTATGAAAACTAACTAACCTATATTGTCACAATTACTTATATCCAATCTGCAATCAAAATAAGAATGGTATATGTAGATAGTTTTTTTATTTTTCAGGCGAATCATTATTAATGGCTTTAAAAGACGTGGCATTGTCTAGTGGATCTGCTTGCACTTCAGCATCTTTGGAACCTTCTTATGTTCTAAGAGCGATTGGTGCGGACGAAGATTTAGCTCACAGCTCAATCAGGCAAGTTGCTACGTACTTGTAGAAATCCCTCCATTGAATAAGAAAATCTCTATGAGGCATTGATAAAATAATATAATAAACCTGCTAATTAGTCTCATGTTTACATGTGTTTTTTTCACAATAATGGTTGTTTTAGTCGTGTATTTAGCTGAATAGAATAATAGTACCACCCTCATTTCTTACCGAGTTGTCGTAAAAGGCGACTAAGGTAAGTCGACCTGCCATGTGGTATTCTGCTGAGTAGAATAGACCAACCTCATTTCTTACCGACGTGTCGTAAAAGGCGACTAAGGTGAGTTGACCCACCGTGTGGTATCCGGTTTAGTAGAATAGACCACCCTCTTTCTTACCAAGGTGTCGTAAAATACGACTGAGGTAAGTTAACGTCAGGCAGGCGGCCGGTCGTAAAAACGCATCCAAATCATGTGACAGCATGTTTATAACATGTTGTGCAAGATGATGAGATGATGATGATAAATAATGGTTGATTCGCCGTGCGTTAATACTGCCATACGTACATTCCATACAGTTAATGTAAGTACAGTAACAAAGTTGCTTCTGATTTATTTATTAGTAATTTATTAAATTAAATAAAGTGCGTGATTTGACCGCTTATGTATTGAAATAACTGATCCAGAAAGTTCTACTTCTCAATTACTCGCGAGTCGTTAGTACAGCGTGAATATGATAATTAGGGTCAAGGTAATTTGGACTCTATGTTTTAAAGCATTACGATCTATTTTTGCATGTTCGCAACAATAGTGTTTATTTTGGTTTGAATCACTATGGAAGTATATAACATACACGATAGAACAACGGCACGCCGTGTCATGTGCTGCTTTTTTGGTACTGAATAGTGTGTAAGTTGTCCCAGGGTTGAATAGTTAAACTTATCGCCCTAACCAAAGAATAAAGTCACATGTCTCATGTATAAGCATAGGAAATGTGACTTCATTCTTCGGATAGAGCGATATCAACTACAGACAGATAGACTTAACGCATTTTATAACAAAATTCCTCAACATCATCAAGACTTGCCTTTACAGTAGTTTAGAAATTATCTCAAAACGATATTGCTACATAAAGCTTACTATACTATTGAGGATTATTTGAGTGATAGCATATCTTAACTGCAGTCAGCTGTCAGTCAAAAAAATTGTAATAATTTTTTTAAAAGATTAGCCGCCGAGTTTCTTGCTGGTTCTTGTCGGTAGGAGCAAACTTCCGAATCAGTGGTAGCTTTTTAAAAAATTTGACGATTCAAAAGTACTGCAAACAGTCCACTTGAATAAAGAATATTTTGAATTTTAATTTAATATTAGTGTAAACTATTTTTCGTTACAGATTCGGATTAGGAAGATTCACAACCATAGAGGAGGTTGATTATACAGCTGAGAAAACTATCAGGCATGTAGAACGTCTCAGAGAGATGAGCCCTCTATGGGAAATGGTCCAAGAGGGTGTTGACATAAAGACAATCCAATGGTCTCAGCATTGAAATGCTGGGTTATTATACTCTGTATATCAAAGATATTTAATATTATTCCTCATATAAAATATAGATCTGCAAGTATGTAAATATTTAAAAAAATTAATGTGACGTATTAATGGCAACTGATAACATTTGCAAAGTGTTCTATGATTGATATTCTTGAACTCGTTTTTTTTTGTTGTAGTTAAAAGTGATATTACACTACTTTTTAGGTTTTTTTAACTCGTTAGTTATTCTAAAATTAAATATATGTAATCATTCATTTCAATGTATATAGAGACTATTTTAATTTTATTTGCAAAAAAATTATTGTTAATTTTATTTTTGCAAGTCATTTTGGTTGGGTTGGGAAAACCATATATTATTAGTATATAGAATAAATGTTAAACTTCCAATGTCAAATTAATCGTTTTTTTTTTCTTTGTTTAAAAATTTTAAGGATCAAATCTTAAAATTTAAGTATTCCCAATAGTTGCATATCAATATCATAATTATAACATTAATTTAGAGGTGAATTAGCAATAAATTTGCGCCCTAAAAGTAATTTATATATCCATAAATAATTAATTTTCTCTGTTATTACAAGTGCTATAATATTAATGTTAACATATTGAAAAACTTTTTAAGTGTCAAAAAAATATCAACAAGTAAACAAAGCGTAAATTTGACTATGTAATAAATTTACTATACATTACACTTTAAAAAAAAAACGATCTTGTCTATTATAACAACCTATTTTTCTATACACTTATTCAATAAATAATAAGGATTTTTTTCAAAAGTCAAGCGCCTTATTCGTTTTCAACAACGTGTCACGTTAACGGCGATAATGTTTTTTACATCATTGATCTATTTGAAGAAGGTTGTATTTGAAACATGATAGTTATTTAAAGTTATGATTATTGTTTAAGATCTGCCGCAATTTATAAATAATATTGAATCATATCAAATCAAAGTGAGAAATATGTTAGAAATATGATACCGACTGGGACTTGCTTTCCCCTTGCAACCCCCTAACTTTATCAATGACAGCCTTTATTAAAATCCTCCAGTCACCTCAAGTAAAAATTTATTGATTAGTATATATTCCGTAAATACAATTAATTATCGCTAGCCAAAAATGGTAGTAATTGGCATCACTTCGATATTATTTAGATATATGCTTATTTTAGACTAACTCTGCCTTATATAGATACATGTTGGCAATGAGCTCATCTCATAAGTCACAATTATCTCCACTTATGGACTTTTACTAGAATGCGAATAATAAATAACCGGCATTCAATCATCTAGAGTTGTAAGCCAAAATAATATTTAAAAACTATAGTATGTAATTACTAAGCTACGTTATCGCTACAAAACTTTATTATGATTTGCACGCCGTGTAATTAATTTAGCCGTTTGAATAAAATAAACAATTAAGCAATCAATTGATTTTTATTTGCAAAAATAAATGTGTGTAGTTAAAAAAAATATACAAACATATTGCTCATTATTATTAACACAATAAATGAAAATGATTTGAAGCATTTCACAGATACTTATATTTGGCCATCCATTAAAGCTATCATTGTTAATGAATAACATGTATTTTATTACTAATTTAAAAAATATATATACAAAAAAAAGCCTTTAATATGACCAGCAAAGTTTCACATTGTTATATTCATAGATCGGTAAACCAAAGCACACAATTTCATACCTTATCGCACGCAACTTTGGGTCTACCTCAGTACTGAGATAAAGAGAAGACCATAGATTTTAAACTACGACCTTGCCAAAAATTTATTAATCTATTTCTCCGTTCAGCCATGAAAGACGGACAGATATGAGACAGAAATTTTCACACAATATTAATATAGATTCCAGATATGTAATTATAACTATTTTATTCGACATCGAAGTCAGTTTATTGTTATGTTTATAACATCTAACTATTCCATTCGAGTTATTTTCGATGTCTAAAGATTTTTTACTAGTATTAAGCCGATATTTGGAAAATACCATTTTTGACTTATGTGCTTGTGTTTACTGATACTAATATTGATACCCATTATTTCAATTAGCGTAAAATACGCTAGCAAATGAATAAAATATTTTTAAAAATAAACTAAAGCTCCATAGTTAACCAAAGCAAAAGTGAATTCGACGGGTCAAAACTTTCCCGTGTATAAAGTAATGCTTTATTCTTACATAGGTCCTTAATTAATTGCCAATTATCCAGAGAAAAGCAAACTATGTTGTATTTATGCAAAACTATGATTATAAACAAATCCATCTTCAGCTTACCTCCATGGAAGCTTATAAAATTACCTATCGCACTAACAAAACTATGTAATTGATTTGCATAACTGAAAGGTCAAACAAGGCAAGTTGAAACTGATTTTTCGATTTTTGGCCTCTTACACCAATAAAAGAATAACGGTTATCGATATATACAACTTCATTTGTTATTATTTGTCTGATAATAATAAATTCATAAAGTTAGTTATAAAATAATTATTGAATACCACAATAATATATCACAAGGACATTAAAAATATTGTAATGCAAAATTTAACCATTATACAAAAAAAATGTACTACTTTTTCCTACGTATTTAATTGTAACAACTACGAATTAATAATTATATTATAAGTAGATCCTTTATATTTATATAAAGTAAAAACTTCTTTTGGATGGATACCGGCAGCAACCATTACGTTCAAACAATGTATAATAGCTTAATAGCTACATATATATTATAATCATATTAAAAATGTGATGATATAAAAAAAATCCGCTTCCGAACGAGTGGTCGGAAATAACACGTAATTTAAAATAATTTTCCCAAAAAATAATAATACTAATAAGAACAACTTAAAGAGATTCAGGTACATAAATAACATTTAGAATAATTATAATACAAAATCTATTATGTAATGGCTGTTAAAGCTTTATATCAGATTCATACTCTATAATCTTAGCTTAACATGAAACTTAACCAACAATATTGGAGCGTACTTAAAAAAAATTGCCAAGCACAAGCATAAGAAATAAACAGTAAAAATATAAGGTGTATTGTTTTCTGTATTATGAAGTGTTTTAACTACATATACAAATATACCTAAATATTACGTGGTGCAAATGATTTATGCATTTGTGTACATATCATAATACTGTATAATCGGCATATAAATATGTAATATTGTATGAATGAATATTTCCACATATTTTGTCAAATTTTAGGGTTTAACATTTGTCAATGGTATTATAAAATAGGTAGTAATGGATTTATACCTTTACTTTATGGTATTACAAGAATTAGGTATTCAAAATTTCAATCAGTCATGTACCAAGAACTGTACACTGTCTTTCAAGGAAAAGTACTAACTTGAATTATATATATCTATATAACAATAGCTGCACAAGGTATTTATTAAATGTTACTATAATTCAACACCTAATAACTAGGCATTTATACGTAATCGAAACTTATACACTAATATTTAAGTATAGTATAAGTTCACAACAAAACAATGATTCAACTTTATATAAACATATGAATCACAATCCCTAGACACTTACTAGCTCACTAAAGATATAATTATTTGTGACACTAAGATATAAATCACTAGGACTTGCTTGATCATTCTAAACAACCTCTTTACTATGTGAATGGGTAAGAGATTAAACAATCTTATTTATATAATTAGGCATTATTTTGCGGAAACGAAGTAAGGTAAATATTATTGGCTATAATCGACAATCGTAATAATATTATCATTGTTTATTGTCCCATAGCTGAGCAAATAGCCTCTTCACTTTTAAAGATGAAGAATTAGAGGTCAGACATTGTATTGGAGTATTTTTATTGTTAGATTTTAAATATTCTTATAATTCTCTGCAGACATACAAAGGTACAACAAGGTACAAGGTAGAAAATAACCTGGTTAGGAGGGGTGGCCACTCTATTTAATATACCTTCCAGCTCTTGCACTTGAGGAATTCAATGCCTACTGAATTACATTTAGCAATAATTTAGGTGCACTTTGTGTCTATATTTGGTATACACAGGTATTCAGCTATTAATTTGAAGGCTGGATTCGTTTCAGTTCACATGTAAGATTAATGTAATATATCTACTCTACTTGTGATGACATTGATATGACCTTCATACTTTCAGGTAAAGTAAAGGTATAGGTAAAGCTATACCATAGTGTATCTATACTATAGTATAGGTAAAGCTGCTAGTAAAAACAAAGTTAAAAATTCTTAATCTGAATGTCTAAATTTTTATAACCACACAATCGAGGCCTGACCAGCCCAAAAGAACCACTTGTATATGTGAAACATCACAGAGCAAACATGTTTTTATAAATTTTATACAAAAATATCAACAAAATTGGGCACAAAAACCCACTAAATCATATTAAAAAGGTGTTAAGTGTCAGGCCTGTTTTATATTAGTCTACATAACATCAAAGTAGGTATCACATAATATATTAGTAGACAGATTAGAGGAATGCAAAAAAAAAATTATAGATTAGTTCTAAGAGCTAAATTAGTAATAGGATGTGCACCATATTATGTACACTGCTAACAATTACATGGGGGTTCATCTGGTTCATCAGGAGGTGTTATCTTAAAACTGTTATGGTCTAATCTTTGTAGCTCAATCCTTGATCTATTTGATTCGACCAACTGAAGTGCAATATCTGAGAACATGTCTTCTAAACCTTGACCAGTTTTGCAGGATGTTTTATATGTAGTGCTAATTAAATTGTGGCACTGTTCACTGCAAAAGAAATTTGAATATTGATATATAATTTGCACAAACTACTAACATTTAATTAGATTATAATAATGGGATTACAAACATTTTAGTCACATAAGTCCGGCAATATGATATTAAGACTACTTAAGTTCAATTGTATTCAATATTTTTTTTTAAGTTATTCTAGTCATGTTACATCATACAAACAGTTATGCTTCTTATAGACTTGCACTGGTTAATTTGTTTGTATGTATATTCTTGAATAGGTATTGGTTTACAGAAAAATTAACCATTCATTCAGATAATTATTATGGGTAAATATTGTCAGAAAGTAGATGAAATTAGAAAATAAAGACAAATAACTATAAAGATAGTTGTTATATAGTTTAACAGCTATTTTGAATTATATTGGAACACAAAATCTAAATACAACAATACAAGCATGCAAATACAAGTGAATAAAATAATTATCTTTTTATCTGAAAATGTTATATGATATAACTTGATTTACCAAAAATTTTCAATGTCCGAATCTGTAACTTGAGGACATGATCCCTCTAGATCAGATTTATTTCCACATAAAAATATTTTAGCATTTTCTGCATAAGTCACAATATCCAACAGATGTTGACTCAAGACATGAAATGATGAGGCATTGTCTAGTGAAAATACTAAAATTGCCGCCTCAGCATATTTATAGTAGCTCGAAGTTACTGACGCTATTCTTTCCATACCACCAGTATCCCAGAGCTGTAACTAAAATAAGAAAATGATGTAAAAAACAGTATGAAAGAAATTCATATTTAAAATCAAAGGAGACAACAACCTTAACTTCTTTATCACCAACTCGGTAAAATTTTTCGAAATGATCCAGGCCCAATGTTGACCTTCTGTCTGAATTCGGTAGAAACGTATTATTTATAAACCGACGAAATATAGAACTTTTACCTACACCGTATTCACCACATAAGATAACTTTTAAAATAGGTGTTTTAACTATAGCCATCGTAAAATTTTGTTGTTAAATTAGGAGAAAGTCTCCTCTGCTTTTCTAGATAAGTTAAACAGCAGGTAAAATTTCTATTCACCAAAAACCGCCATACAAAACTTTCTTGACTTTTTTACAGCATGCCTGTATAATAATTTTCTCAATATTTCGAATAATTGTTGCAAGTCATTAAAGTTAAATTAATTTAATTACATTTTTAAATGACTTTTGAAAGAGAACAAACGAATCTGACAACCCTTAATTGACAGCAGGGCGGTTTTACTACAGGCGCCAACACATGTTATCTCGCATCCCTCTTGCACATGTACGTATTAATGAATGAATCGTATGAAAATAGTCTCAGCTGCATCTCGCTCCACTCCTACATACATATTTTTACGCACTCATTCTCATTTTGACTGTCTATCATATAACAAGACAACAAGTTGATTTTATTAATGAATGGGCGGTGTATTAAATTTTTAAATTTCCCGTTGTAAAGTTCTAGTACTTTAATTTTTACTAAAATGTATAATTTTGTTTTAATTTAGTTAGCAAAATTCTTGAAACAAATATCACTAGAAGCAAATTAAATGTATCAAGTCTTATTTCACCAGTAGCTGTTGAGATATTTCTTAAAATGAGAAATATAACAACGAAGAAACGTGCAGTTATAAAACAATAAGAAGAGGATTTACTTAATCATTATATAAATGTAAGTGTTGAGTTTTAATGAATTTTGTGCATCTTAAAATTTTTCTTAAAATTTACATTCCCACATCTAAATATAATAACCTAACCTTGCATGGATAGCCTAAAACCTTTAACATGCAGTATAATTTTTATTTCATATTTGACTTAGTTATCGTTATATAAAAATTATGATATATAATTTCGATTGATGAATTAGCTATATTCATTATTATATTAAGGATATGTCTTGCGATTTTATATAGCTTCTAGTGTCTTGTAGTGCAATAAATGATTAATAATGGAACATTAAAGTGAAAGTTTTTTAGAAGTTGTTCTAATTAATCATAAGTGTGTATCTATCTTAGTTATGAATAATTTGGACATAACTTAAATGGTCTACTTAATATTTTTTTTTAGAAGTACTTTTTAATTGAAGTTGTATACTTCATTGTATTATATTAGAACTTTAAAAATGATTGTCAAGTTTTTTATAATGAGACTCGGATGAAAAGGGAGTAAATAGCAAAAGAGAGCAAGTTTATTCTGTATAAAGCAATATAATGTATATTGCTTTATATAACACTATTGTTGATTTTTAATTAAAAAGCAAAAGCAAAATTTAAATTTACGATTGATTAAACGATTGATTGATTAATTGCAGATTCAAGAATCCTCAGATCCAAGATTAAGAGTAATTTTTTATTTTAATATGATTGTCACATGATGTTATTTATAGTTATGATTTGAGATATCTTTACATTTACAGTGCTAATAAAAGATATAATAGTATGTGTAATGAATGAAAGAATAACAGCAATATTAAAAGACGGTTCTATAAAACTGAAAGTAAATATTTATGTAATTTACAAATCACTTAAAATGTGCAACTGTTTATATCTAACAGAAATTAAATAACAAACAATATTTCTCCTTCATACTAAATAATAAAAAGCAATAATAAAAAGCAATTTTTCTAAAACTGAACCCATTTACTCTTTCTTAACAAATCAATGCATAATGACACAGACAACATTTTTTTATATTATAGAACAACTATTCATATAGATTCAAATACAACCTTGTTTATAAGAGGTTCTATTTGAATAGTAACAATTTTTAATTTTTTTAATTTTTTAAAATTATTTTCAGAGATGGAATAGCACTAGACTAAGTGCAACTAAAGGAAGGTAACTAATACTCAAGTGAAGCCTGAATTTATGAAGCTAAGTTAGATTCCCGTAATTTCAGCCACAGATGTAAGCGTGCACTCAAACATCAGTAGCCAAAAGCGACTGGGAAAAGAATTAAGGTTTTACATGTATTGCAGGTGCCAAATACCGGCTCTTTGCCAACCGCAACACATAACCATTACAAAAAAAAATGTAAAAATTAATGGATTGAATGAAATTAATGGATTAATTTTACAGGAGGGCAGTCCGACAGCTGGCCTCGTGACTCCACGAGCTACGCTGGTCTGGCCTCGCTGCCGCCAATGGAGACGTGCCGCCGCCCCTCACCCCAGGCCGGCCCGTCCGGCTATGCCGCAGCTGCTGTCGCTCCGCCGTCGCCTCGAGCGCTCGAACAGCGCCAGGCCGAACAGTAGCGTCAACCACCAGGACCTCTGTAATTTGAGAAAATGCATTTGAGGTAACTAATACTCAAGTGAAGTCTGAATTTATGAAGCTAAGTTAGATTCCCGTAATTTCAGCCACAGATGTAAGCGTGCACTCAAACATCAGTAGCCAAAAGCGACTGGGAAAAGAATTAAGGTTTTACATGTATTGCAGGTGCCAAATACCGGCTCTTTGCCAACCGCAACACATTACCATTACAAAAAAAAAATGTAAAAATTAATGGATTGAATGAAATTAATGGATTAATTTTACAGGAGGGCAGTCCGACAGCTGGCCTCGTGACTCCACGAGCTACGCTGGTCTGGCCTCGCTGCTGCCAATGGAGACGTGCCGCCGCCCCTCACCCCAGGCCGGCCCGTCCGGCTATGCCGCAGCTGCTGTCGCTCCGCCGTCGCCTCGAGCGCTCGAACAGCGCCAGGCCGAACAGTAGCGTCAACCACCAGGACCTCTGTAATTTGAGAAAATGCATTTGAGGTAACTAATACTCAAGTGAAGTCTGAATTTATGAAGCTAAGTTAGATTCCCGTAATTTCAGCCACAGATGTAAGCGTGCACTCAAACATCAGTAGCCAAAAGCGACTGGGAAAAGAATTAAGGTTTTACATGTATTGCAGGTGCCAAATACCGGCTCTTTGCCAACCGCAACACATTACCATTACAAAAAAAAAAATGTAAAAATTAATGGATTGAATGAAATTAATGGATTAATTTTACAGGAGGGCAGTCCGACAGCTGGCCTTGTGACTCCACGAGCTACGCTGGTCTGGCCTCGCTGCCGCCAATGGAGACGTGCCGCCGCCCCTCACCCCAGGCCGGCCCGTCCGGCTATGCCGCAGCTGCTGTCGCTCCGCCGTCGCTCCGCCGTCGCCTCGAGCGCTCGAACAGCGCTAGGCCGAACAGTAGCGTCAACCACCAGGACCTCTGTAATTTGAGAAAATGCATTTGAGGTAACTAATACTCAAGTGAAGTCTGAATTTATGAAGCTAAGTTAGATTCCCGTAATTTCAGCCACAGATGTAAGCGTGCACTCAAACATCAGTAGCCAAAAGCGACTGGGAAAAGAATTAAGGTTTTACATGTATTGCAGGTGCCAAATACCGGCTCTTTGCCAACCGCAACACATTACCATTACAAAAAAAAAATGTAAAAATTAATGGATTGAATGAAATTAATGGATTAATTTTACAGGAGGGCAGTCCGACAGCTGGCCTCGTGACTCCACGAGCTACGCTGGTCTGGCCTCGCTGCTGCCAATGGAGACGTGCCGCCGCCCCTCACCCCAGGCCGGCCCGTCCAGCTATGCCGCAGCTGCTGTCGCTCCGCCGTCGCCTCGAGCGCTCGAACAGCGCCAGGCCGAACAGTAGCGTCAACCACCAGGACCTCTGTAATTTGAGAAAATGCATTTGAGGTAACTAATACTCAAGTGAAGTCTGAATTTATGAAGCTAAGTTAGATTCCCGTAATTTCAGCCACAGATGTAAGCGTGCACTCAAACATCAGTAGCCAAAAGCGACTGGGAAAAGAATTAAGGTTTTACATGTATTGCAGGTGCCAAATACCGGCTCTTTGCCAACCGCAACACATAACCATTACAAAAAAAAAATGTAAAAATTAATGGTTTGAATGAAATTAATGGATCAATTTTACAGGAGGGCAGTCCGACAGCTGGCCTCGTGACTCCACGAGCTACGCTGGTCTGGCCTCGCTGCTGCCAATGGAGACGTGCCGCCGCCCCTCACCCCAGGCTGGCCCGTCCGGCTATGCCGCAGCTGCTGTCGCTCCGCCGTCGCTCCGCCGTCGCCTCGAGCGCTCGAACAGCGCCAGGCCGTACAGTAGCGTCAACCACCAGGACCTCTGTAATTTGAGAAAATGCATTTGAGGTAACTAATACTCAAGTGAAGTCTGAATTTATGAAGCTAAGTTAGATTCCCGTAATTTCAGCCACAGATGTAAGCGTGCACTCAAACATCAGTAGCCAAAAGCGACTGGGAAAAGAATTAAGGTTTTACATGTATTGCAGGTGCCAAATACCGGCTCTTTGCCAACCGCAACACATTACCATTACAAAAAAAAAATGTAAAAATTAATGGATTGAATGAAATTAATGGATTAATTTTACAGGAGGGCAGTCCGACAGCTGGCCTTGTGACTCCACGAGCTACGCTGGTCTGGCCTCGCTGCCGCCAATGGAGACGTGCCGCCGCCCCTCACCCCAGGCCGGCCCGTCCGGCTATGCCGCAGCTGCTGTCGCTCCGCCGTCGCTCCGCCGTCGCCTCGAGCGCTCGAACAGCGCCAGGCCGTACAGTAGCGTCAACCACCAGGACCTCTGTAATTTGAGAAAATGCATTTGAGGTAACTAATACTCAAGTGAAGTCTGAATTTATGAAGCTAAGTTAGATTCCCGTAATTTCAGCCACAGATGTAAGCGTGCACTCAAACATCAGTAGCCAAAAGCGACTGGGAAAAGAATTAAGGTTTTACATGTATTGCAGGTGCCAAATACCGGCTCTTTGCCAACCGCAACACATTACCATTACAAAAAAAAAATGTAAAAATTAATGGATTGAATGAAATTAATGGATTAATTTTACAGGAGGGCAGTCCGACAGCTGGCCTCGTGACTCCACGAGCTACGCTGGTCTGGCCTCGCTGCTGCCAATGGAGACGTGCCGCCGCCCCTCACCCCAGGCCGGCCCGTCCGGCTATGCCGCAGCTGCTGTCGCTCCGCCGTCGCCTCGAGCGCTCGAACAGCGCCAGGCCGAACAGTAGCGTCAACCACCAGGACCTCTGTAATTTGAGAAAATGCATTTGAGGTAACTAATACTCAAGTGAAGTCTGAATTTATGAAGCTAAGTTAGATTCCCGTAATTTCAGCCACAGATGTAAGCGTGCACTCAAACATCAGTAGCCAAAAGCGACTGGGAAAAGAATTAAGGTTTTACATGTATTGCAGGTGCCAAATACCGGCTCTTTGCCAACCGCAACACATAACCATTACAAAAAAAAATGTAAAAATTAATGGATTGAATGAAATTAATGGATTAATTTTACAGGAGGGCAGTCCGACAGCTGGCCTCGTGACTCCACGAGCTACGCTGGTCTGGCCTCGCTGCCGCCAATGGAGACGTGCCGCCGCCCCTCACCCCAGGCCGGCCCGTCCGGCTATGCCGCAGCTGCTGTCGCTCCGCCGTCGCCTCGAGCGCTCGAACAGCGCCAGGCCGAACAGTAGCGTCAACCACCAGGACCTCTGTAATTTGAGAAAATGCATTTGAGGTAACTAATACTCAAGTGAAGTCTGAATTTATGAAGCTAAGTTAGATTCCCGTAATTTTAGCCACAGATGTAAGCGTGCACTCAAACATCAGTAGCCAAAAGCGACTGGGAAAAGAATTAAGGTTTTACATGTATTGCAGGTGCCAAATACCGGCTCTTTGCCAACCGCAACACATTACCATTACAAAAAAAAAATGTAAAAATTAATGGATTGAATGAAATTAATGGATTAATTTTACAGGAGGGCAGTCCGACAGCTGGCCTTGTGACTCCACGAGCTACGCTGGTCTGGCCTCGCTGCCGCCAATGGAGACGTGCCGCCGCCCCTCACCCCAGGCCGGCCCGTCCGGCTATGCCGCAGCTGCTGTCGCTCCGCCGTCGCTCCGCCGTCGCCTCGAGCGCTCGAACAGCGCTAGGCCGAACAGTAGCGTCAACCACCAGGACCTCTGTAATTTGAGAAAATGCATTTGAGGTAACTAATACTCAAGTGAAGTCTGAATTTATGAAGCTAAGTTAGATTCCCGTAATTTCAGCCACAGATGTAAGCGTGCACTCATACATCAGTAGCCAAAAGCGACTGGGAAAAGAATTAAGGTTTTACATGTATTGCAGGTGCCAAATACCGGCTCTTTGCCAACCGCAACACATTACCATTACAAAAAAAAAATGTAAAAATTAATGGATTGAATGAAATTAATGGATTAATTTTACAGGAGGGCAGTCCGACAGCTGGCCTCGTAACTCCACGAGCTACGCTGGTCTGGCCTCGCTGCTGCCAATGGAGACGTGCCGCCGCCCCTCACCCCAGGCCGGCCCGTCCGGCTATGCCGCAGCTGCTGTCGCTCCGCCGTCGCCTCGAGCGCTCGAACAGCGCCAGGCCGAACAGTAGCGTCAACCACCAGGACCTCTGTAATTTGAGAAAATGCATTTGAGGTAACTAATACTCAAGTGAAGTCTGAATTTATGAAGCTAAGTTAGATTCCCGTAATTTCAGCCACAGATGTAAGCGTGCACTCAAACATCAGTAGCCAAAAGCGACTGGGAAAAGAATTAAGGTTTTACATGTATTGCAGGTGCCAAATACCGGCTCTTTGCCAACCGCAACACATTACCATTACAAAAAAAAAATGTAAAAATTAATGGATTGAATGAAATTAATGGATTAATTTTACAGGAGGGCAGTCCGACAGCTGGCCTTGTGACTCCACGAGCTACGCTGGTCTGGCCTCGCTGCCGCCAATGGAGACGTGCCGCCGCCCCTCACCCCAGGCCGGCCCGTCCGGCTATGCCGCAGCTGCTGTCGCTCCGCCGTCGCTCCGCCGTCGCCTCGAGCGCTCGAACAGCGCTAGGCCGAACAGTAGCGTCAACCACCAGGACCTCTGTAATTTGAGAAAATGCATTTGAGGTAACTAATACTCAAGTGAAGTCTGAATTTATGAAGCTAAGTTAGATTCCCGTAATTTCAGCCACAGATGTAAGCGTGCACTCATACATCAGTAGCCAAAAGCGACTGGGAAAAGAATTAAGGTTTTACATGTATTGCAGGTGCCAAATACCGGCTCTTTGCCAACCGCAACACATTACCATTACAAAAAAAAAATGTAAAAATTAATGGATTGAATGAAATTAATGGATTAATTTTACAGGAGGGCAGTCCGACAGCTGGCCTCGTGACTCCACGAGCTACGCTGGTCTGGCCTCGCTGCTGCCAATGGAGACGTGCCGCCGCCCCTCACCCCAGGCCGGCCCGTCCGGCTATGCCGCAGCTGCTGTCGCTCCGCCGTCGCCTCGAGCGCTCGAACAGCGCCAGGCCGAACAGTAGCGTCAACCACCAGGACCTCTGTAATTTGAGAAAATGCATTTGAGGTAACTAATACTCAAGTGAAGTCTGAATTTATGAAGCTAAGTTAGATTCCCGTAATTTCAGCCACAGATGTAAGCGTGCACTCAAACATCAGTAGCCAAAAGTGACTGGGAAAAGAATTAAGGTTTTACATGTATTGCAGGTGCCAAATACCGGCTCTTTGCCAACCGCAACACATTACCATTACAAAAAAAAAATGTAAAAATTAATGGATTGAATGAAATTAATGGATTAATTTTACAGGAGGGCAGTCCGACAGCTGGCCTCGTGACTCCACGAGCTACGCTGGTCTGGCCTCGCTGCCGCCAATGGAGACGTGCCGCCGCCCCTTAACCCAGGCTGGCCCGTCCGGCTATGCCGCAGCTGCTGTCGCTCCGCCGTCGCCTCGAGCGCTCGAACAGCGCCAGGCCGAACAGTAGCGTCAACCACCAGGACCTCTGTAATTTGAGAAAATGCATTTGAGGTAACTAATACTCAAGTGAAGTCTGAATTTATGAAGCTAAGTTAGATTCCCGTAATTTCAGCCACAGATGTAAGCGTGCACTCAAACATCAGTAGCCAAAAGCGACTGGGAAAAGAATTAAGGTTTTACATGTATTGCAGGTGCCAAATACCGGCTCTTTGCCAACCGCAACACATTACCATTACAAAAAAAAATGTAAAAATTAATGGATTGAATGAAATTAATGGATTAATTTTACAGGAGGGCAGTCCGACAGCTGGCCTCGTGACTCCACGAGCTACGCTGGTCTGGCCTCGCTGCTGCCAATGGAGACGTGCCGCCGCCCCTCACCCCAGGCCGGCCCGTCCGGCTATGCCGCAGCTGCTGTCGCTCCGCCGTCGCCTCGAGCGCTCGGACAGCGCCAGGCCGAACAGTAGCGTCAACCACCAGGACCTCTGTAATTTGAGAAAATGCATTTGAGGTAACTAATACTCAAGTGAAGTCTGAATTTATGAAGCTAAGTTTGATTCCCGTAATTTTAGCCACAGATGTAAGCGTGCACTCAAACATCAGTAGCCAAAAGGGACTGGGAAAAGAATTAAGGTTTTACATGTATTGCAGGTGCCAAATACCGGCTCTTTGCCAACTGCAACACATAACCATTACAAAAAAAAAGTAAAAATAAATGACGTACGAATTACCAAAACTGCGCAATTTCAGAAATCAGTACGACACCTTTATAATGGCTAGCCCGTTAATAAAACGTCTTACAAAGTAGCGCGCTTTTGAAGCTAATGTTCGACGATACAGAAAACGAACATTACCAACAAAACGCCTACACAGTATGGGAAGAAAGAACACTGCAGTGTCCACCTCAACCATACTGTTAAATGAGAAGAAAAAGCCCTGCAGCTTTTACAGGAGGGCAGTCAGACGCTGCTAGTCATTAAATATTAAAGATTACAATGTCTATATTTACCTAAGCTATGATTAAAACAGAGTAATTATGCAAAAGTAATAATAAAATTATTTTGCTATAATCGGCGATGAAGTAAAATAGAAAATGTATATAATGCTAAATGTAGAGTGGACAATTGGTTATCATACCTGATACATGCAGGATTCGTAAAAAACACATGCACAAACCTCCACCACCGCCACCACCATACACAAGCACTATATACATTCACTATCACAAACTCAAGAACTCAAATGTTTGAATTTCAACAAACATTCGCGGATAAAATGTGAGTAGTTATCCAAAACTTAAAACAAATAAACTATACTTTTGCACTATTTAATACGAAGAAAATTGAAACGTACTGACTCACCTGAAACGTTCGTTATACGTAATATATAACTGTAATCACTTTTTACTTACGCAAAAATATATAAACCAACAAATGATTTTTAATTAAAATTAGACAATTCCATAAACTTCTTGTTAACGCACACTATATACAATAACACGATATAATAGGAATACCACAATTCCCGTTCCGAGATGCACTTCTCTTGAATGACAAACAAGGACTGAATGTCACTGAAACGTTTTATCGGTATATATAGTAAGACTCCACCGGAAACAATAACGGCACAGTGTTGCCCCTATTTAATCAAAAAGGGCGCGATTAGGGTTGCCACCTTTTTTTTGAAGAAAAATACTATTTTTCTTTTTAAATCAAAAAAATATAGTACTTTTAGGAAATTCAGGAAAAAAAATAGTACACATCTATTTTCAATCATTATTTATTTTTCCATGATTGTTTTTTATTACTTTTCGCTGGATAATGACACGGAGTTAGAGTTACTAACTAACTAAGCCACGTAAATACATGAATGAGTTTCGTTCCTACATTCCCTATGCAGGGCTGCGGGTGCGTTCCATTCACAGTTAATTAAAAAAGCACGACAATTGCAATTAGCGATAAAAATATAGTATTTTTCGTGCTATATTCTTTTTCTATAATATATAGTAGCTAGTGTTTTTCAATTTATATATACATTTATTAAAGCAGGGACCTCGAAGCATATAGCATTATAGTATATCCTTAGTGTTTTTATTGAACTGTGATAATATAGGGAAGTTTTAAGTAAAACTAAAATAATAAAAATAAAACTTTTCCTTCTATAGTAATATTTATTGTGTATGCTTTATTGAAGTGTTGTATATCATATGTCATACCCAATATCAGTTATATTCTATGTTTTAGGTGGTTATTTCTGAATAGTTTTTATTCTTTCTGCGACAGACAATATGGATTACAGACATACTTTAATTATTTAACAGAAAGTTATTTGTTCAAGATACTTTAACATACTATCCCATTTAGTTATGCACATTTCAACTAGATTTTTTGTCTGAGTAACTGTGTCTGGTCAAGGCACTGCTACTGTTGTTGCAATGAATTCATTAATATCTGATACAATGGCTGATATTCTTCAAGTGAGTTAAAATGTTTCAAATATAAATCATTTTTGTTTGTAAACACAAAAATTGGCATGTGTATGTTTAAAGTAACGGCCTGTTATCCACCCCAGCAGTGGGAACCATAAGCTTCCTCTATCCGTTTTTTGGAGAGAAGTATTGTAGCAAAGACCTACCATCGCGTTGCTCCAATGCGGATTGGTAGGTTACGCATATCCCTAGAATTCGCTAGAAGTATGCGGATTTCCTTACCATATTTTCCTTCACCGAAAAGCGTGTCATAAATTGCAATTGTCAATTAGACATGTGCCTGCGCGGGGTATAAACCCATGATCGTCTTTACAGAGTCGAACGGCCTCACCGCTGAGCTATCCATAGCTTGTTCCATATTTATTAAAATGTATTTGCAATAATTTTCAGATGAACCTGGTCATAGCCAAAGAGAGTACTCATTGGGATGACGTCTAAGGGCTATATGCTGTTGATGCTTTATGGGATGAAGCACATGATTAGGTCAATTGATTTGACTAGATGAAGGCAAGTAAATATTTGATGTAAAGTATGTCAGTCTGTCCATTTCACTTTCTATTAAAACTGAAGCTTATATGTCTAATGGGCTAACTGCCTAATCCGTTTGAGATATAACAAAAAATGTTTGGTACAATTTTTCCTCTATTATAGTGATGCAAAAAAGTGTGTGATATAAGAATAGCTTAAAAGACATATTAGTGATGATCATTGGAACTTTGTCACATACAATACAGTATTTGGAAAGCATAATATTTTTAGCCTGGTACTGCTAACAGTACAAAATCAAAGATATTTAACATAACACAAAGATTGTCACAGATACCCCTTATATTTTATTATTAAAAAAACAAAATTTATAATTATAGTCTCTATTCTATACTTAAAATATAACTGTAGACAAAGTTATAGACACGAAAAAAATATTTTCCAGACACTATTTAAGACCAGTAGAAGCTAAAAAAATATTTTTAAAATTTAAAATCTCTGTTATTTGTCAATGCATCATTCTCCTACCCTTATCCCACTCTAAATGGGGTAGGCACAACATGTTTTAAACATGTTATCACATGATTTGGTATCTTACGACCGGTCGCCTGCCCGACGTCAACTTACCTTAATCGGTTTTCGCGACACCTCGGTAAGAAATGAGGGTGGTCTATTCTACTCAGGGGATATCAATGCCAAGATTGTCTGTAAGACTACCTTTGCAAACTAATGTTCTATCTATACATTATTAAAGAATAACTTATTTATTACAGGTTAAATATGCTGCGAACTCTTCCGCCGGGAAGTGTCCACGAGCCCGATGATGCAGATGAACATATATGAAGAGCTTCAGTCGAATCATAATTATTTAGCCTCATTTATTGACATTAGTAATAACATTTTCACAGCGCGAATGCTTTTATTCACTAACAATTTATTTTGCCGCCTGAACCATTCGGAATTTTGGAATAAGGCTGTAAAAGTCCGCTTCAATGCTAGAGGACTCAAGAGAAGGTTGTGTCTTCAAAATAGTATTCATATTAGTATAATTGACAAACATTATGAAGTTTGAAACTTCTTAACTAGGACCCAATGGATTTTTTCTCAAATCCGTGGATAAGGGGGCTCTAGCACACTAGAACGGATCATAATTTGGTTTCATTGTTTAAAACATGATTGGTTAATATTATTGTTTGATAGTTATAGTACCTTGTATTCCATCGGAAATATTTTCCAGACCCAAGCCATATCATATTACCGGTTCAGTATATTGATATATCGGTCATGTGCAGCAATAGCGGTACAACTAAAAAACTTATATTTTGAGATGAATGGGTTTAAAATTTTCATTACTCAGGAAAATGAATAACAATTGCTTAGTTGCTAGTTTAATTGTTAGTTTGCTTAAACGACGGGCTTATAATGAATTATGAGTTCTGCCTGTATTGCTGCTAAAAATTGTGTATTTTAACATTAACACCATTTATTCCTATTCAAAACACGTGTTTTTACTTGTGTAGCAAAACTAAAAACCTGCGCAATCCTGGGAGTAATATATTTTCAAAACAGGATTATTTAAATTGTGAAATTTTTATAATTACGCTATTGTCTAATAAAACTGAAAGATTTGATCTAGTTAAAATTATATTATCCATCACAAAAACTTATATCTTTGGAATGGCATTATATGGCATGTAAAGTGTTAATTAGTCAAAAATGTATATAACTTAAAAAACTATAATTCCTGGTTAACTTGCATTAATCATAAATATGATTTGTTAAAAGTTTTTTGCATAATCGTAATCATAATGCGAGTTAGACAACGGTGTATCAATTAAGGAGAATTCACAGTACTGCAGATACTTGGAAAACGATAATGGAAATGGAAAATTTTATCGCAAGTAAAGTTATAGAACTATGATACATGAGGCAAAAGTAACTAACTAATATTACTATTATTAACATTTAAAAATTGATTCAAAATTTTTATTATTTTACTATATATACTCCATAAGTATAGAAACATAACAAGATGTAAACAAACAAAACCATGTGATTCAGGAGTGACAAATATGTCATAACAATAATATTATTAACAAATGAAAAAATTGGGATTCAACTGCAGTTGTCAAAAGAATATCTCTAATATTTATAAATGTAATTTTCATAAATTGATTGGTATTTTCTAAAATTAAATATTTATACCTTTAGTATAGCAAAACAGCAATATATAATTTAATAAAATTCAGCAGATACAAATTAGCCAAGTAAACTACCTAAAATGGTAATTAGATTAACCAACGCAACATAATATCAATATTCTACGAGCTTCACTCTGTGATACTTAAATGTGTAGTAATTTAGTGTATTTAATATTATCCATCGTTTTCTTTAAAAATTTTATAATTCTTATTTATTGTTTCAAAGTTTGTAAAAATTATTGATAGCAATCACGCCATAATAAAGTGGTGCGAATACTATCAATAATTTTAAATTCTTTAAAAGAATTAAAAATTATATTAAATGTTAGTATAATGTGTTGTAATAAAAAAGGTACTTTATAGTAGGCAGATAATGCCTACTATAAACTACCTGTTTTGACATGTTTACATTTAGTTAAATACTTAACCCATGGAGTATAGTTCCTCATGATGTTTTCTTTCATCGAAAAGCTTGGTATCAATTGGCACATTAATTATGGCAAAATTTCACAATTTAATTCTTACTTTATATGTATAAATCCGAAGTGTTAACTGGTTTGATGGAAAATATTATACTTAGAGATAAAAACCACTAAAAAAGACTAATATTTATAATTTACCATCAAGTATACTTCTTTTAAGTATAATGTTTTTTCCTAAATACTAAAACGGTAAAAACGAAAGCATCTATTGTTTCAAATACTAATCTTGTAAATTTGTTTTCGAGTGAATACTTATAATTAATTATATTTAATAATAATATATAATAATTTAAATTACAATTCCTATATTTTCAAGATACATGATCGCCGATTCTGTTTCCTATTTAAAAATAGTAATCATTTTTGAAGTTGCACTTTTGGCGTGTTTAGGAAAAAACTTTTTTTTTTAAGAAGCATGCACATAGAAATGTAAAACGGCTGTTGAATATTAATTTTTTTATTACAGTAAAAGTCTATTAAAGAATTTCCTTAAATATTTTGTTTTATTAAAATCTAAAAATCATTATTAATATGTTACAAGAAAACCGGTTATCCAAATAATCGGTAAGAGTAAAATGCGAATCGATAAAACTTTGACATCACTAGTTACGGTTTTAGCGCACCAAGTACATCACTAATTTTACTACGATTTTACGTCATACGTTATATATATTACTACTCCATATGTGAGAAAGAGTCAGAGCTGAGACTAAATCCGTTTTTATGAATGAAACGGGTGAGAGGCAGATAGTTTTTTTATGAATGAGAATGTAAGTAGCTATAGTGCTACTCTGCACCCCCCATACCACCGAAAATAGGCTCGCGCCAATGTATGAATCTCAACCATCTATTTTATAGTTAATAATCTATGATTGACAGTGTTGACAAAACTTTTTTTAACTTACTTAATATTAAAGGTCTGGAATCGACTCTTTTAAGGTCAAGATATTTAAATGTAGCCTATGCTAATTAGACAAAAACAGTAGACCATTAATCATAATTCATAACAAATAATTGAAAAGCCTATAGAGCCTATATATAACCAATTTATGGTTTAAAAATTCTGAATTATAGAACAACGGGATTTTTTATACAATACGTTGCGTACGTTATATTGTGTGTGCATAAATTAAATTCGAATTCCGATAAGAGATAATTTGGAATAAATTGACATAACGAAATTAGGAAAAAACGCATGTGGTTTTAATCATTGTAATCTTTGGTGGTATCTCGCTTTCGTATATATATCTCAATAATTTTAGTTAGTAATCTATGATCTCAATTGTATGGAGTTTTTTTTTGTTTTTTTTTTGTTTTGTGGAGTTGTATTGTCTGTGTAAGATGTTTCATGTCTAAGTTTTGTAAGTTTACATTTTCGTATGTTTTTGAAATGTATTGAATAATGAATATTCTTTAATTATAAGTTAAAACAGAAAGATAAATAATTTCAAAATGGAAATGACAACCTCACATTTAGCCGCTGCTCTAATGTCGGGTACCAACACGTTCGGTACACTGCAATCTGATGCTTCGAACATTAAGCAAGAGATTATGACTGATGAAAATAAAAAAGAAAAACCTGGCGATGTACAGAAAGGTACATATGAAGATAAAGAAGATCTCGGTAGTGGTGATGATTTTTCAGACGAGGTAATAAATATATTTTAATTAAACATTTTCTACGTTATGACATATTCAAATTCAAAATATTCTTTATTCAAATAAACTTGTAAACAAGTTTAGTATCGTCAACTTTACTGCTGGTTCGGAAAGTTGTTCCTACCGAGAAGAGCCAGCAAGAAACTCGTCGGTTGCTCTTTTTAAAAATATAATTCTTATTACTATTACTATATATATTATCGCAGAAATATATTTAACTGAAACATTTTAACTGAATTAATTAAACTGATTAATAAACAAATTTAATTATCTGAAAACAGCAATTATCAACAAACTTAAGCCAGATTTTAGCATAGAGTTATGATTATTTTAAGACATATGTATATCCTTATAGGAGTCTGAAGCTCAACCTGGAAGTAAGTCTATGCCTGGCAGAGGTGTAACATTACAAATGTTATTAGAAGAGAAAATGTTAGAGCCAGGCATTGCAGCAATGACTATTGAATATCTGGTAAACATTTAAATATTCATATTTATTTAAATATACATTGTTTTTAATTTTCCATAAAATATACCTAGTTTATAAGATACTAGCGACCCACTCCAGCTTCACACTGGTTTAAAATATAAAGCCCATGTCACTCAGTGAAAAAAATGATTAAAATTGATCCAGTAGTTTTGATTTATTCATTACTGCCTGTGGCCCGCACACATTAAATTTGGAGTAAAACAAAAAACATTATGCCCCTGCATTTTAAATCTGTAATATCTTCTAAAATGTTCATTTAAATTACATGCCGTAAACAGCCATATTGATCTATTAACAATATATTTAAGGTTCTTAATTGAATAATGATTAATGCTGTATTGTTTAAAAATGAGGAATTATTTTTCGTAAAAAGTAAATGCTATTGTGGGTTATCCATAAAAGATAGACATATACCATCGCTGACTTTTCTGTAGACCCTTTCAAGGTGTACATTAGTACATCATTTTGATAAATCTCGAAGGGTTTAGCTTGCGTTTGCAATGTAAGCGGAAAAAAATTGAAATTATTTATGACATCACATTAGAAACCACAAAAGTATTTCTCTACTCTGTATTGAATGATATAATATATATAAATCTTCCTCTTGAATCACTCTATTTATTAAAAAAAAACACATCAAATCTGTTGCATAGTTTTAAAGATTTAAGCATACATAGGGATATAGGGACATAGGGACAGACAGGGAAAGCAACTTTGTTTTATACTATGTAGTGATAATAGATAATATACTGGAATAGGTATAATATATACTAATTGGCTAAAATTTTGTTTATGACATTTGTTCTGATCACTAAAATAACATTTTGACTATATATATCTTTCCATTCCAGGGACAAAAATTTGTAGGAGATTTGCAATCTGATGGTAAAATAAAGTCACATGAGACAGAAACAATTTTCTGCTCACCATCAGCTTGGGCTATTCATTGCAAAAGGATCATCAATCCAGATAAAAGGTCAGGTTGTGGTTGGGCTTCTGTGAAATACAAAGGGAAGAAATTAGATACAATCAAAGCAACATACCTTCGGAAGAAACAGTTGCAAAGAGAAAACATGCACACTGATGGTAATTCAAATAGATTTATGCTTTTAATCATCATCATCTTCCTGCCCTTATCCCACTCTAAGTGGGGTCGGCACAACATGTTATAAACATGCTGTCACACGGTATGGCTGCGTTTTTACGACCGGCTGCCTGCCTGACGTCAACTTACCTCAGTCGTATTTTACGACACCTTAGTAAGAAAGAGGGTGGTCTATTCTACTAAACCAGATACCACACGGTTGGGCAACTTACCTTAGTCGCCTTTTACGATACCTCGGTAAGAAATGGGGGTGGTCTATTCTACTCAGCCGGATACTACACGGCGGATCGACTTACCTTAGTCGCCTTTAACGACACCTCGGGAAGAAATGAAGGTGGTACTATTCTACTTAGCCGAATACCATACGGCTAAGGTCTATGCTTTCAATATAACATTTAATATGATTTATAGAATTAGGTGATACTTTTATAGAGATCCATAATACAAAGTAATATTTTTTTTTGCTATAATCTGTGATAATTTTTTCTGACAAAATTTTTTAATTTTATTATAATATCAAAATAGTTTTATTATTACTTTTGTATGAAATATGAAATTGTCAGAAATCATGTTATTTTTGAATTACTTTTTTTTAGAGGAAACAGAAATGGAAGTGGAAAGTCCTCCCGAACCACCACCACAAAGAATTGTAATGAAACATAATACAGTGCCAAATAGAATGATGCAGCAGTAAGTTTTATAAAAACATAATTTCCTTAGTTTTAAAGCTATGTTAGAAAGAATTAAATAAAAAGTACCTGGGTGACAGAACCTTGCTTGGTAATTTTTTAAATGATGTAAAAAATAAAAAAAAATTAAAGAAAATTGTAAAAGAAAATTAAAAAATAATTGGGCAGGTGGGGCTCATTTCTAGGTATTTTCACCTCTCTAGACCGCCCGTTCCTCAAATGAACTACCCTGACTTTAATTTTGACAGCGAAAAATTGTGATTGTATTCAACGTAAATTATATAAACACATATACATATTACGTTAGGGAAATCATGTTTATTTATTGAACCACGTTATCTTTAATATTTAAATGAGTCCAGCATATAGGGGGTTTTGGGGGAGAAAAATCGATATAATTTTTATTTTTTTATTTAAAAAAAATTTCGTTTTATACCTGTTTTCGGGATCTAAAATTTTTTTGTTTTTTCTAAAACGTTGTGTACAATCACAATTTTTCGCTGACAAACGTAAAGTCATGGTAGTTGATTTGGGGAATGGGCAGTCTAGAGAGGTGAAAATACCTATGATTTGCCCTATTATTTTTTCATTTTTCTTTTCGATTTTATTTTTAATTTTTTTTTACATCATTTTAAAAATTACCGAGCAAGACTCAGTCCCCCATAATAAATTAAACATACATTTTAAATTTTCAGTGACGCAAATATGCTTATCGAAGCTGTATCATTTTCATCAGCTGGAAAAGTCCAACCTTTTTTAGTATCAGTGAGTTCAAATGCACTTCTTGTTCTTGATATACACTGCCACTTAAAAAAAGAAGAAGTTTATGGATACCTTGCAGGAACATGGGACTTAAACAATCATAGTAAGTGCCGACTTACATATAAATAAGGAGGATAAGTAAAAAAAAGAATTATGATAATTTATAGAATTAGGCATTACTTTGCGGAGGTCCGTAATACAAAAGTAATGAGAATATTATTTTGCTATAATCCGCGATAAAAGAAAATATATGTAATGCTAAATGTAGAGTGTACTATTCGTTCTTATACTTGATACATGCAGAATTCGTAAGAACTCACGCACTACCCGACTCGGATAACACAACAATACACAAACACTGCACACATTCACCACCACAATCTCAACAAATGTTGACAACAAAATCGCAAAGGGCTTTGCGATTTTTCGTGGAGTCTATTTCCTGACGATGCTTCGGTTACAGGGCGAAACAATTGTTGAGATTGTGGTGGTGAATGTGTGCAGTGCTTGTGTATTGTTGTGTTATCGGTGTCGGTAGTATTAGTCAATTTATAAAATTAAGAAATGCATAGCCTGTAATTTTTCCTGAACCGCTAGAGTAGTTTTATAAAATATGATGTCTTTAAGTATCAAGTAAATTATTTAACGTAATTTACTTAACAAGAGTCTAATGTACTTACATATAATGACATCTTATTCGCCGAATTATTATGTATGTTCTGAAATAAATATTCATCATCATCTTCCTGCCCTTATCCCACTCTAAGTGGGGTCGGCACAACATGTTATAAACATGCTGTCACATGATTTGGCTGCGTTTTTACGACTGGCCGCCTGCCTGACTTCAACTTACCTGTCGTATATTACGACACCTCGGTAAGAAAGAGGGTGGTCTATTCTACTAAACCGGATACCACACGGTAGGTCAACTTACCTTAGTCGCCTTTTACGACACCTCGTTAAGAAATGAGGTTGGTCTATTCTACTCAGCCGGATACCACACAACGGGTCGACTTACCTTAGTCGCCTTTTACAACACCTCGGTAAGAAATGAGGTTGGTACTATTCTATTCAGCCGGATACCACACAGCGTTTAAGTAATATACTTAACAAAAGTCTAATATTCTTACGTATAATGACGTCGCCCAATACGCCGAATTGTTATGTAGGTATGTTCTAAAATAAATATTGTGATGAAAAATAAATAAATATTCTTATTTTCAGATATAATGATAACTCACACATTTCCTTGTTTGATAAGTAAAAATGATAAAAGACCCAGGGTTTTTGTTGAACTAGAAATTCAAATGGAAATCGAAAAACTAGGTCTTACATTGTTAGGGTGGTACCATTCGCACCCTACAAACCCAGCAATGCCAAGTTTACGCGACTGTGACAATCAGTTAGAATACCAAATTAAAATGAGAGGACCATCGGAAATATCCTACATTCCTTGTATTGGAGTAATCTGTTGTAAGTTTTTTTAAATAGAATATACTTGATTAGTTTCGGGTTCATAATAAACTAATTTGTTTTGTTTTGTAATTAATCTGTGTTTAAATTAACAGAACTTAATACCCAGTTTATATTTATTATTATGTAAAATATTCAATGCAAAATAATAAATGGATGACCTTAAGGTGGTTCATAAAACTTAAAATTAAGCATCATTATAATTTAAATCAGAATTCAAATTATTAAATAATTTTAGAATTGGAAAGTACAGTTTTAAAATAAAACTAAAGGAAAACTGGCTACGCCTAATTACTTTTAAAACTTTACGACAAATCTTAGTAAAAACTTTACGACTACGACGTAATCACTTTTAGTCCAAATTATTACAATAAATCTATTGTGATTAAAAATAATTATCAATATAGATTAATTAAAATATAGACAATAAACTAGATCAATATATCGAAAATCAAAAAATTATAGGTAATTATATTTAATTCATGTATCGATATATAAATACATTCGTTATAGCCCGTTATAGTTCCATTATGAAAAACTTTGTTTTAGCTCCCTACAATCCAGAGAGTCCAGTTTTAGAGTCGTCCTTGACATTTTTCTGGGTAATGCCACCACCGGAGCAGCGACCTACAGAATACCCACGACCTTTACTGTTGCAGTACAATATGGCTAACGATAGTCATCTATCAACTCATGCTATGGAACAAATTAAGAAAAGCATAAAATATTATATAAACTATTCAGATGAAGCATTTGTTAATTTTAAGGATAGTTTCAAACCCGATATAACTTATTTAGATAAATTGAAATGTACTTTGACTCCGAAATTCCCGCGCGAACAAAGTGACGGGTTGTTGTGGCATTTTATTAGAGATGAACTTGGATGTGCTTCAGAACATGATGATAAAATGGATTTGGATGCATTACTGGCTGTGCCTCAACAGATCCCTGCGTCCAAACCAAATCCAACTACTATACCTAATTTCCCATCAGTGAGTACTTTGCAACAAATGGTTAGTAGACCGGCAGGCGTACCGCCAATTAATGTTTCTTCTGCAATGGGGTCGGGCTCACCACATAAGTTTGAAACACCACCTTTAAATATACCCGTACTGCCTACTTCTTCCAAACCTTCAAAATCTAGCGCAACGTCTCTTCCTCCTTCATACCCCACCGGCTTAGATATGTTAACGAGTATGGCTTTGGGCTTAGGATCAGCAAATCTACCGTTGTCGATGGGAGCGACTGGATTAGAGACCTTAGCAGCTAATAGTATGCTAACAGGCTTTAGTCCTGGAATGTCTTCTAACTTGGCAGCCAGCTTATCCAGTAGTAAACTTCCCGATCTTCCATCTTACGCTGCCTCTCTTCAAAATCTGTCGAGTGGTATGGGAAATTATGAAAAAACATCAACAAGTACGTCGACTAGTTGCACAACATCCGCTTCTCCTATCCCAGCTAATATTGCGTCGAACCTTATGATGAGTTCTGCGGATATTGCCAATGCATTATTCTCAGCCAGTAAATATTCGAGCGCTGGTATTCTGGGCATACCAGATCCCATGTCAAAATCAACATTAGCCGCCAATAATATGTTTTTGTCCCCATCATTACTTAAAATGCAGGAGTCGTTGCTAAAACCCCTGTCAAGTAGCAGTCCGATTCCTTCAAAAGTTGGTCTCGACCAGAATATGTTGATGAAGAGTCCACATGACTTGATAAAAAGTAGTAAGGACTACCTTCCGCCCGATTTCAGTAGTATTAATAAAGGCAAAGATAGTTCTTTGGAATCCATGAAGCATTCAGAGACCAGTGGATCTAAAGGCGAGTCATCGAAGTCTATTATGTCAGAATCGCAGTCAACAGATTATCCTCAGATAAGTGCGTCCCCACGTTTGGGGGGAGATCCGTTTTTAAATCAAATGTTAGAATTGACTAAAAAAACTACTATCCCAGATTACGCATCAGAATACAGCCAATCTCGAAAGATTAATGAGGAAGATTTGCAAAAAATGCCTCCTACTTCACTATCTTATTCTAGCGCTGCAAGTATAGCTGATACTATAGCTCAAGTAGCGATGGGTAATTTTGGTAAGATGGATGATGTAGTGGACTATAGTAAAAGTCAAGACTACAGTACGTCTAAGAGCATGAACAGTGAAAGTGATAACTGATTCAAATCTCTTAAACATTTTATTAAAATATTCCTTTCTCTGAGAACTGACTTATTTTAAATAAAAGAACTGAATATTTATTTTATTTGGATTAATTTCTAATATTAGCTTACTACATAAGTCCCCTTGAAGTATATCAGCGAACAATTCAAGCGATTTTATGCATTTAAGAATGGTTGCCTTAAATTATTCCTTTAAAGATATATATATAATTGAATAAATTAATATATTATTTAATTACTAATATTAAGTTACTGCATTACTCCACGTGAAACACACAAGTGAATTTAAGAAGTTTTATGCTTTTAAAAATGTTTGGAATCGTAAACGCGTGCACAAAACTAAAATAATGTATTGTGGACAAAATTCAATTTCGGAAGCACCTGTTATCCGCATAATTTAATATTTTTTTAAATTGATAAAATGCTTTTTTGAATGTGATAGTATATTTATGCATTTTTCAATCGAGAATGTCCTTCATTAATTTTTTATTATATGAGAATATTTATTGATTATGGTTACATTTGTGTACATTGGTGGAAAATTCATAAAGTACGTAATAAAAAACATATTTTATTACCCCAGTTAAATAACATTTTAACTTATGCGATTCATAGGCATCTTTTAGACGTAGTGTTAAGTGTCGACCATAGTATTTCAAAGATAAGAGTCCAAAGAAATCACGGTCGCTGACGATGGACAATTATTGATAAGTATTGATAATTCAATCAGTGATAATGAAATTATTGTGACGTATGCACGATATTGCGATTCGTGAATATATTATTAGTTTTCTGGCATTGTTAAGTTACTTACAAGTTCTAATCAATGCGTTTTATTATTCGAGGTTTATTTTTCGGAAAGTGAATGTGATCGAATTAATTAATGGGGGATTTGTGATTTGTATATGTTCATTCTAATTTAAGGTAGGTGTTCCTTTACTGAGTGAGTTTATTAAAAAAAATGCATGCGTCATTTTATATCGCCAAAGTAATACATACACAAAGGATAATTGTATTATTTCGTTGATGGCAAAAATACATTTATGTTGCAATGTGCACTATATCCTTTCCGTTATTTATAAACAATGTAATCCATATCACCACTCACCATCATTCTCCTGCTCTTATCCTACTCTAAGTGGGGTCGGCACAACATGTTTTAAACACGTTGTTACGTGATTTGGCTAGTTTTTACGACCGGCCGCCTGCCTGACTTTAGTCACATTTTACGACACCGCGGTAAGAAATAAGGGTGGTCTATTTATTCTACTTAGCCCATATCACCAATATATTAAGCTTTAAAACAAACTGCAAATTTAAACGAAATCGCAAAATCTTTCGAGTTGTAGTGATAGTGTGGTGGGGGTTGTAGTTGTGTATTGTTCGTATGGATTATTATAAAATATTTCCATTTTTTATAGTCCATGCAGTATTCAATAATAAATACCAAAATTAAAAAATAATCAATTATAGGTCGCCAAAGAACTCTTAATTATATTAATGCTCCGGTATTTTTGCGAGTTCTAAAATTTTTGAAAGCAGTTACCCTGGCTGTCAACTTATTTAAAGCTATGGCTTGGTTTTATTTAAATATACCTATTCATTATTAATTTGTAAATATAGTGTATGTTTTGTACTTTGCGGTTATCCATAATAAAAAGGAATGATAGAATTATTTTTTATAATTTGCATTTTTTTATGCAATCATAGGAAAATAATTTGCTTTTGTGCATGCATTATTTTAAACTACATTCTAAATATTTAATTCAGTATAATTAAAGTTGTTTAACAAATTTAATGGTCCTTCTAACTAGATTTAGTTATTAACATTATTTATCAGTCACTTCTATTTATAATGTTGCCATGTATAATATTTACTAAAATAACATGAATTCTTTTTTAAGTAAATTACATGGAAGCGTGAGCCCGCCGTGTGGATTCCGGCTGAGTAGAATAGACCACCCTCATTTCTTACCGAGGTGTTGTAAAAGGCGACTAAGGTAAGTCGACCCGCCGTGTGATATCCGTCTGAGTAAAATAGACTAACCTCATTTCTTGAAATTCAAGTTGATGTCAGGCAGGCGGCCGGTCCTAAAATACGTAGTCAAATTATGTGACAACATGTTTATAACATGTGTCAACCCCACTTGGAGTGGGATAAGGGCAGGAAGAAGATATGAAAGCGTGAGCATTGCAATTTTTTTGAAATTCTTTATAGATAATGGTATATTATGTCCGTCATTACAGCTAAGTTTAATGTTATAGTCCTTATTAAAGAAATTAAATGTTAACATTAGGAATCTCTCATATTACTATCTACTTGCCTTTTTTTTAAATAGGCTAGTGTGAAATTAGATATAAAACGGGATGTAAGTGTTTACATTGTACTTGGTATATTATTTAAAATTAAATAATAATAGAATAAAGTCATTAAACCATGTAAAATTGTATTATTGTGATAACAATTTTGTTTAAATATCCGATTGACGCAAGGGTAAAAATATGTATGACCTATATAGATGCTTAGTGTATGTTATTCTGTAAATTGATCTGATATAATATATACCTGGGTGACCAAGCCTTGCTCGGTAATTTAAAATTAATTAATTAATTTTAATTAAATTAATTTTTAAAGATACAAAAAAAATCAATAAAAAAAAAGAAAAAAAGCACCGGGTGTGGGAATCGAACCTAGGTGTCGAACTTTTGTGTCCGCGCGTTACCATTAAGCCTAATGGTAACGCGCGGATCACGCGCTTTGACAGCCGTCAAAGCTTTGCTTTTGACAGCTCAAATTATGAGTTGCTATCTCTTTCTTTCGTAGTTTTTTTAGTGCCCAAAAACAGGGATAAAAAAATTCTTTAAATAAAACCTAGGTAGATCGATTTTTCTCTCCCTACATGCTGAATTTCAGGAAAATCGTTGGAGCCGTTTCCAAGATTTAGAAAATATATTTATATATATACATACAAGATTAACTCATTTAAATATTAAAGATATACACACAAAATGAGTTTGAGAGGATAAAGAGATAATTTTCTCTATTTATATAGTTATTTAATTCCTAAATTTAAAGACAACAAATCGTTTAATAAAAATATGATATGATTTGTTACAGGTGTAAAATGAAATAAATAAATATTTCTTAGGGAGATCATATTAACAAATTAAAATAATAATTTCTTTCAATTCACGCGTGCAAGAGACACAGACGAAAATAAAAAAGTAAAACCTCAGACGAAATACCAGTATTAATGTGTAATGAAGTTTAAAAGCCAACCAATTTAGGTTTTAAAAGTTTTAAAACCTAAATTGGTTCTGGTGGCGGCTATAAGGCATGTTATAAATAAAATAAATAAATAAATAAATCAAGAAAGTCTCTAAGAATAAAATATTAAATAAAACTAAAATTTATTATCTTACCACGAATTTTTAAAATACAATCGTCAAAGAAATTGTTAAGACGTAAAATTATCTACTTTTTTGCTAATGTTTACAGAAGAATAGGTGATGGCTAAAGCTGGATTTAGTAAGAGACTTTCCGATGACAGCGACCAATCTGATGCAGAATTCCAACCTCTCTACGACGACACCGAGGAATTAGAGTATGCAATATTACCATTTATTCATAGTAACCTATTATTATTCATAACAAAAGAATGTGATAAGAGTTATAGGGTAACTTCGCAAAAATAGTAGCTATGTTGCCAGATACTAATGGTATTTCACTGTGGTTATTATACTGGAGAAGGAGAGCTAGCCTAAAATGTGTCCATCGAAACAAAAGGGAAAGCAAATAACAAATGCTATCTATCTGTCTCTTTATGTGTGACTTGCAATTACCAGCAGCTCCGACCGCGTGGAAAGATTAAAACCGTAATATAGTATTTTGATAACCATAAAAATGGTTAAATTGGATTAACCTTAAAAGCTAGACATATGCTGCCGCTTACTTTTATTTAGAACTTTTAGAAGGGGAACAATTTTGTTATATATAATTTTTGAATAAATTTCACCGTTTACTTATAGCACGTAAAGAAAGTTTTAAATTTTGCCGTTTTCGTAATATTTTTTTATTGCTGATCCTTTCCTATTCATCTTAGCGTGATGTTATATAGCCAATAGCCTTCCCCGATAAATGGACTATAATACACTTTCAGAAATTTTTTAAATCGGTCCAGTAGTTCCTGGGATTAGCGCGTTCAAATAACCAACAAACAAACAAACTCTTCAGCTTTATTTATTTATTTATTTATTTATAGATCACCAACAAAATACACACTTCACATTACTCTAATACATTGAACAACTTAAAATAAGTGGTATTTTAATTAAAGGTAATAACAACTTTCAAACTAAGTTACGACAACTGAGAGATATAATTTAACTATAGTAATTTTATATAATCATAAAGTTTAAAAAAAAAGAAAGAATGAATAAAAAAGAAAATTAATACAACCTGTAAAAAAAATAAAATAAAAACAACTGAGATTTGAGATTAGCACTTATCACTGATAGCCCGAAGTAAAGTAGCCCTCTTGAATACGCTTAAACTGTCATTGAAGACGAGAGTAAGTCATTTATAGATGAGTATAGATTAGACAAAGATAAGTATGGTTCTCTCATTTTCTGTATACCTAATATAATATAGTCCATGTATAATAAATAACTATGGACATACTAAAACTCATGAATATGAGAATATAGAGCTAGTTGGCTAATATAAATGTAGCTAACATTTCGTTATAGCCATAAGTAAATGTCCAGTTTAACTAGTCTACGTGACCACTGCCATTAATTTTCTTTATCTTGGTTAAAAAAATTAAAGGTATGTTTCGAATGTTCATAATAAAATGAATCGACATTGCTGATTTACACTTCACTTATGCATAAAAGCATACTTATTATTATGATTAGATAGTGATAATTAAGCGATAAAATTGTGTCACGATATAAATACAAACAATGAAAATAACATTATTTTGTGTACAAAAATAGTTAGCATGTTTCTTGAAAGAATTTTTAAAGCCCTCTTTTTATTGCGGATTTTAGATAAGATAATTATCCGTGATTCCTATTCAATGATACCGGTACATTTTACAAATTGCAAGTAGAATCTTAAGCAAGTGTACCAGCTTCGGCAAGCCATCTTTGATATGGAAGGAAATATAAAGGAATAATTAATTAAATAGGATATAAAGACCATTTTCTTTCGGGAACTGGTAAAATACATATTAAGGTTAGATGCTTAAGTTGATTGTGTCAACTTAAACAACAAAGTCGCAGTAAAAAATATATTGGTGGAGACGGCAAACAAAATAAACAAATTTTTATTACCAATATTTATACCATTTATACATTCGAGTTTATAATCTATGTTATACTAGCTGACTAGATCAATTTCCTAACGCCTTGCAAAAACTTAGATTTTCAGTAACGGTCAGTTAGTTTAAGCAAATTAAAAGTATTGTATTTCCTAATTTTCTTGTAATTATCACAGAAGAAGAAGAAGAAGATATATCTATTATTATCTACTACATATTTCAAAGATAAAACAAAATACAGATTTAAAAGAGAAACATATTTATATTTAACCGCTTTTCTGTCTTGACTAAACTGAAACAACATATTTATTCTACTTGCACATTTTTTTACAGTCAAAGAACAGCCCAAGAGACAAAAGGATGGAATCTGTTTCGGGAGATACCCGTGAAGAAAGAGAGTGGGTCCATGGTGTCGACAGCTTGGGTAGATACCTGTGTGAAGTTACTAAAACTTTTGGCATATATCATAGTATTCATTGCCGTACTAGGATCGGCTGTAATTTCCAAGGGAGCACTGCTGTTCGTCACTTCACAGTTGAAAAAAGGACGTCAAATTAGCCATTGCAACAAGGCTTTAGGTGTGTTTGCTTAATATTAGTTTTAATATTAATCATTGATACTACGATATGATTTACGTGTGTATTCTTATAATATATTTCAAAAAAGTTTGCTTTGACATTATGTAATGTAATGTAATGTTTTTTTCTTAGCGCTCGATCAGCAGTTTATTACTATTCATTCTCTGGAAGAGCGAATATCATGGCTCTGGGCAGCTTTTATAATATTCGGAGTTCCAGAATTTGGCTTATTTCTGAGAAGTGTAAGAATATGTTTTTTCAAAACTGCCAAGAAGCCGGAGATGGCCTATTTTTTGGTGGTAAGTTTTAAGCGATTAGAATATTAACTTTAATAAACATGTTATTGCAATTATTTATTTAGTTTTCTTCCGCGAAAATGCTGTGTCTGCAAATTGTCTTTAATTATAATGTAAATTTTTGGGTCACACCGCGATAAGATTGAGTTACCACACGACCATCGTTGTCACAAACTAACTGCCAGTCGCGACTATGGAAACGTTGCACCTTACATAACTCGATTTTATCGCAATATAAGCCATATGTTTATATAATAATTAGTACGCCGTGTGGTATCCGGCTGAATAGAATAGTACCTCCCTCATTTCTTATCGAGGTGTCGTAAAAGGCGACTAAGGTAAGTTGACCCGCCGTGTGGTATCCGGCTGAGTAGAATAGACCAACCTCATTTCTTACCGAGGTGTCGTAAAAGGCGACTAAGGTAAGTTGACATACCGTGTGGTATCCGGTTGAGTACAATAGACCACCCTCTTTCTTACCGAGGAGTCGTAAAATACGACTAAGGTTAGTTGACGTCAGGCAGGTGGCCGGTCGTAAAAAACGTAGCCAAATCATATGACAACATGTTTGTGACATGTTGTGCCGACCCCACTTAGATTGGGATAAGGGCAGGATGATAATGTTTATATAATAATTAGTATGAATCGGGAAAGTTTACAAGTCTGCCATTGTATCTTTCTGTTGATCGTGATTTCAATTTGGGATTTAAATTATAAGGAAATTTTTTGCCGTTTATATTTTAAGTGGCTCGTCCTTAAAATTTTGTAAGAGAAGTTCGTTATTTCCAAACACATTAAAAATAAATTCGGCTTTTTCGAGAAGCGATGACTACAAAAGTTGGGCTTTAGTCGTAGGAACGTCAAGAACTTTATGGGACAGAGTTGCACAGACATCGCGCCACACAAGTCGGTTGTATTTAGTTAAAACAGTTTAAGAAACGCTAATCTAAAACAAATAGTTATTTTGTTGAAACCAGAACCAGATGCTTGGGTAGATATTTCAGTATTCTTCCAAATTTACAATCACATTAATTTTTATTTCATTCTAGGCGTTAGCTGTGGATACCTTACAAACGATAGGCGTGGCTATGCTTGTGTTGATAATCTTACCTGAATTGGATGTTGTGAAAGGGGCTATGTTAATGAACGCCGTGTTTATAGTACCTGGTCTATTAAATGCGTTTACGAGGAACAGCAATGAGCCACGATACCCTATAATCTTGATCATAGATGTATTGGCCATTTCCGCACAAGTGACCGCCTTCGTGGTATGGCCACTTCTTGATGGAACACCGGTATTATGGTGTATACCATGCGCGTGTCTTTTAATTTCGCTGGGCTGGTGGGAAAATTTTACAGGGCCCATTAGTAGGCATACATCAGGTAATATTATAATTTATTGTCTATAGTGATAAGTAGAATTTAAAATTAATTAATAATTAATGTTTAACATATTTCAATATGTAATTATTATATTTACTATCAGCTTCTTCCGTTGACTTCGACTACGCGGATTACAATATCTTTTTGTCACTCTCCTTTTAACTATCTCTATAGCAAAAATAATATAGGTCCCTTGCTCCATTCAAACCTAAAAGAAGGACATAAAAATCACAAGAAAATAAATTTTCTTATGTGTTCTTTTTTTTAAATTTATAATTTATTTAACATTGTTTTTTATTTCAGTTCCTTTAATCTATCTTTGCGAATTGCGGGCAGGCATCAAGGCATCTCGTTATTATACACAGAGAATCCTGTCTATTTGGAAAATTGTTGTCTTTATGACTTGCATTTTGATCTCGTTAAAACTTCAAGACGATGATCCATTTTCCTTCTTTAGTAGCGCGGCTAGTGCTTTCGGAGAACGTCTATACACCGTGCACGAAGTATGAAAATTTTTAGTATACATTCTACTAGTATTTTAAGTAAATGTATGTTTTTTTTTCCTACGGAGGCCTACGGAGCTCTAGATCAGGGTTAAAATAGACAAATGCGAGGGAGGATTATGCTCCTCGAACCACATGCGTTTATTGTACATAATATGCGACACGTTGATAGCGTAATATTATAATACATTTTAATTTAGTTTGTTTCATTACACTTTTCTTTGATTTACTCTTTTTGGACATATTATGAACATATCAGTACCGAGTATTTTTGAGTTTTTATTGTAATTTTCGCTAAAGAAAATAAAAAACTAGGTGATATCAAAAATTGTTTGCAAAAAAAACTAATATCAAAAGCCCATGCCATGCAATAGCCTAAGCTTTTGGATTTCAGAGAAGAAGATCATATTTCAAATCCTTATGTTTACAGATTCAAGTTATACTTCAAGATCTTTATCATGGTGCTTTGGACTATGCGATAACGGGAGGTACATTTCAATTGAACGCCACTCAATATTCCGCTCTATGGGTATCACTTATCCAAATTGGAACGGCCTACGCATGTTATGGATGTGCAAAATTTGCTTGCAAGATTCTTATACAAAACTTCAGTTTTACATTTGCCCTAGGTATTGTTGGGCCGGTGGCTATAAATTTGCTTATTTTGTTTTGCGGCAAAAGGAATGCAGACCCATGCGTTTTTAGAAATGTCATACCTGACTATTTATTCTTCGAAATCCCTCCCGGTAAGTTACTTTCTTTACTAAAGATTACTAATACTTGTTATTTTATACAAAAAAATTGTATTTCCCAAGTAAGGAACCTGGGTACGATATATTATATAAGATATATTTTTTATTTTGGCAATTTTATTTGTTTTATTTGCTTTGTCAATAAGCAAACTTTTCTATAGAATTTCTACAATTTAAATAATTATTTGGGAAAAAACGTCGACATACTAGCTATCACTTTAACCTTTCTTGCAACTTTCGATTTTCTAGAATTTATAAAATCAAAATCTATTTGTAAAATATAACGATCGCTACATAGATAATGTTTACCAACCTTGTTACCAACTTTTAGGCAAACTTGACAATCACATCGTTAATATCTGCCAAATTTAGTGTTTTAATTAAAGACTTAGCAGGATGGGTTGTCAGTTATTCAGTAATTCAGTTGTTAAGTAGTTTTTCAAGTCCTAAATCTAAAGAGTTATTCTCTATGCGATGATTAATTTAAAGAAGCTATTTAGTCCCTTATTTATTATGCTACGTTTTACATTTCAGTATATTTCCTTAGGGATTATGTCACCCGAGAAATGGTTTGGATATGGCTTCTTTGGTTAATATCCCAGGCGTGGATAACTATGCATGCTTGGAGGCCCAGATGTGAGCGACTCGCTGCTACTGACAAATTGTTCGTTAAACCCTGGTACTGTGGTCCTTTAATAGACCAATCGCTTTTGCTCAATAGAACAAAAGACGAAGAGAACGAGCTGCCAGCGGAGGTAAAGATTGATCGATTTTTGTAGATAATCGCAATTGCTATTTTAATAGCGTTGTAATTTAAATTGAGTGTTATTAATAATTATTAATTTAATTTTATTAGTGTTGTGGATATTTCATATTTGATCAGTATCGAAGTTTATTTATACTCTCTATATTGGTATAATTATATTTAAAAACGATTTTTACAACTCGGTAGACTGTTGTCTTGTCATATTATTTTATTGTTTAGTTCATCTGTGCACCGATCTCAACCTGTTTCTTATCTTTATTAATTTAACGTAGGGATTGTCTGTAAGAGATCACTTTTAGTGATAAGACCGCCCTTGCACTCTTAAAGTTCTTATTTCTCTTGTTTATGTCTCTTATTTACATGGTGTGCAATAAAGAGTTATTCATTCATTCATTCATTATTTGGAACATATTTAATTAAAAATTATTGTCAAATTAATGTCGTTTTGACATGATCATACATTTAATGTTATTGTTCTCATCACTTACAGGATGACAAGGACTTTATCGATGCAGACAGATCATCAAATGCTAGTTCTGTGAAAGTACCAAAAGATGTTAGAAAGTCTGATTCTATTACTAGGTAATTTTCGAGCCGCTTTTTTATGTATTGGTATTTTATCATGACGTCCGAAAGTAGAAAGTTAAAGTTTAAAATTACGTACAGGTTGTTGAATGCACTTCCATCAGAAATTCGGCAGTCGAAGTCCTTACAAATATTCAAATTATATATTTTTATTTACTATTAGTATACTTATATATGTATTCATAAATATATTTTTATGTATGTATGTATGTAGAAATTATAAATATGTTTTCATTTAGTTTTAATAAAACATTGTCTAAATTAGCAGTCTATACAATAAAGTTATCATAAATAAATAGATAAACGTACATAGCCCATTATATCGTGAAGCTGAAATTGCATCGATCCGGACCGACAGTACAAAGAATCGATAATTGTTGAGTTTGCCATGTTTTAACGTCACTTCATTGAAAAATATTGTTTTTTAGACCACCCAATAGTATAGCACTGTCTCAAAAAGGTCGCAGGGAGCTGCTGGACCCAACATTCTTTCTTAGAGCTTAAAAAGTACTTGACGAATTGGGCTATCAAAATCCTTGTCGAAGTCAATATTCCTTACAAACCACGAACATATTTAATGCATAGAGCCATGTCGCATTAAAATTAATAGACACTTAAATTGATGAATTAATTGCTTTCTATATAATATGTTAATTATATTATTAATTATGTGAATATTTGAATAATTCTCAATAATATTTAAGGATCTATATATGTGCAACGATGTGGCATGAAACAAAAGAAGAAATGATGGAATTCTTAAAGTCTATTTTACGATTGGACGAAGACCAAAGCGCGCGACGTGTTGCTCAGAAATATTTGGGTATTGTTGATCCGGATTATTATGAACTTGAAGGTTAGTCTGCTTTACAAGATAGTAAATTGTCTATACGATAGTCTAGATTTATTTTACTTACAGTATATTTACTGGTACAATTAATATTGCGTATCGTGTACAATCAAAACAGAAAGACTACCTTTAAATAGGCGTTAAATCAAAGTTGCACAATTCGCGTAGAATTCCACTAAAGTGAAGAACATCCAGTATTAACCATTTCACAACCAGTCATTTTCATTTTATAAAAATTATGCTATTGACGCCGTGTGGTATCCGGCTGAATAAAACAGTACCACCCTCATTTCGTACCGAGGTATCGTAAAAGGCGACTAAGGTAAGTCGACCCGCCGTGTGGTATCCAGCTGAGTAGAATAGACCAACCTCATTTCTTACCGAGGTGTCGTAAAAGGCGACTAAGGTAACTTGACCCACCGTCTGGTATCCGTTTTAGTAGAATAGACCACCCTCTTTCTTACTGAGGTGTCGTAAAATATGACTGAGGTAAGTTGACGTCAGGCAGGCGGCCGGTCGTAAAAACGTAGCCAAATCATGTGACATTATGTTTATAACATGTTGTGCCGACCCCACTTAGAGTGGGATAAGGGCCGAAAGATGATGATGAAAAATTATTCTATTGAAAACATCAAAATCGATAATAACTTTTACTCGCGCGATTTTACAAAAAAAATCTTCGGTCCATATTTCGCTCACAAAATCTTTTATTTAAAATGTTAAAATTAATCTAACGACCATAATTTTTTTTATTTATACTGTCTACTTTATCAGATTGGGTAAAAGATAGTTATTATTCTCTCTTATAAATTCTAATATTAATTTGATTAAATGTTTTATCCTCAATAAATTATTTTATTGTAGCTAACATATATATGGATGATGCATTCGAAGTGTCCGATCATAGCGCAGAAGATTCCCAAGTTAATATTTTCGTAAAATGCCTCGTGGAATGCGTGGATGATGCGGCATCCGAAGTTCACCTCACCAATATAAGGCTTCGGCCACCGAAAAAGTACCCCACGCCTTATGGCGGTAAGTTGGTCTGGACTCTACCGGGAAAGAACAAAATGATTTGTCATTTAAAAGACAAAACTAAGATCAGGCACAGAAAAAGGTGGTCGCAGGTAAGAGGTCTTATTTCATGTCTTATACATTCATCAAGACAAAATTGCAAACGTTACATAATAAACTAACATAAAGGAAACTGATAGATACACTTTCATACAATTTTGGGTCTAAGATGTAAAGATATTAAAATAGGGCCAATTAATAGATTTTTTTTAGTTAACCATTACTCAAAATTTGGCTAATTGTGTCAATCTAAGAGCAGTGTTATAAAAGATTCAATAAAAGTGAGGTTATGAAGTTCTTATATGTTAAACAGCGAATTTTTAAAGAGGGATATACTTTTTAGCATAGATAAAGAAGCATAGATAAGTGTAAAGACAATAGTGTAAAAACAAACAATTAATCGATTTCTGAACGAGAGTCAACATTAACAAATTTAATTTCTTTATAATTTAAAATATTTCACAATAAAACATTGAAACTATTTAAGGTATAAAATAACCTTAAATAGTTTTACTGTATAACATTTATTTATATTGTCATATACATATATTATAGTCATGCAATAAACGCCAGCTTTGTTGTCCATATTTGTAACTATTCGTTTACTTTAATCAATTTTCGTAATCGATAATTTATTTTATTTCTGCCAAACACTTTTATAAAAGTTTTTAATTTGCATTCTGGAAATTAAAAAACCGAATAAATGTGATGTCTCCGTTTCGTTTAATGCAAAAATTAAAATTTTTCTACAGTTCATTATCTTATCTTATCGAAGCCTTATTATATGTTCCATGAATATGATATTGTTTACTGATAAGTAATCGATTGTCTACTTATCTGGGCTACTTGATGCATTACCTTAACCTTAATGATTACAGTAACAACTATGTGTAATGGTTCGTCTCTATTTTGCGTGTAAATCATCAAAAGTAAGATGTTTAACCGTAAACATCTAATTGATGAATACTAGCCAAAACCCTTACATTATTGTTGAACAATTAGGGGGGCAATTAGAAATTAAGCATCTTAAATCTAGCTGGTTAAGATCATCATTATTGCCAGCATCATCCACTTTTGCCGCGTTCCGAACAGTCTCTCACGACTCATTACGACATTATAGTTTATACGAGTAGTCTTATATGAGTTAAGTACCATTGACTATCAAACTAATAGACTAATTTAACTGACTAGGCAACGTTTAGCAATCTTACTGACAACTGATGATTTTTAATAAATTTTTTGAAAAATTCATGCAGGACTCCAATGTTACTTGAATCTCCTTTATAAGAAAATACCAAAAGACCTACTACTAGGATACCTTTTCCTTATAAAGGATTCATATTGTATTGATTGTTTATCTAATAGCTATTGATTATAGGAATATTAGGTATATGTTATCATTTGTTTTAGGTTATGTATATGTATTATCTCCTTGGTCATCGCCTAATGGACTTACCTCTCTCGGTAGACCGAAAAGAAGTCATAGCAGAGAACACTTATCTTCTTGCGCTTGATGGTGATATAGATTTTAGACCTTCAGCTGTAACCTTATTGGTAGATCTTATGAAGAAAAACAAAAATCTTGGTGCTGCATGCGGAAGGATCCACCCTGTCGGTGCAAGTAGGTCAAATAGCTTCTTTATAGTGTCTGACAATCAATAGGCTAATGTATTTTATTCATAAAGTAAAATAACACATGCAATAGCATATAAAATAATGAAAATATATATAATTTAGTATATAATATTAAGTATATATGGTGTTTCAGGAATTAAGTTAGGTTTTGTGCACATCATCATTCTCCTGCCCTTATTCCACTCTAAGTTTTAAACGTCTTTTAACGATGTTGTGATGTGATTAAGCTAAGTATTTTACGACCGACCGCCTGCCTGATGTCAACTTACATTAGTTGCCTTTTACGACACCTCGGTTAGAAATGACTGAGGTCTATTCTACTCAGCCGGATACAATACGGTACTTACTTTAGTCGCCTTTTACGGCATCTCGATAAGAAATGAGGGTGGTCTATTCTATTTAGCCGGATATTACACGGCACTAAGTTAGCTTTTGTGTACGTTTCTCTTCAATATTTTGGCGTTCTATGAACCATGAGAAAGCAAATATTATTAAGCACTAGCTAGATATTTGCACATGTTATTTTTTAAAAAATTCTCAAATTATGGGAGTCTTAAACAAGTACTAATGTGTAAATTTATCAGGTTTTATGGCGTGGTATCAAAAATTCGAGTACGCTATCGGACATTGGTTGCAAAAGGCTACGGAACATATGATTGGCTGTGTACTCTGTAGTCCTGGATGTTTCTCCCTTTTTAGAGGAAAAGCTCTCATGGATGACAACGTTATGAAAAAATATACTTTAACTTCAAGTGAGGCTAGGCATTATGTGCAATACGATCAAGGTAATAAAATTTTAGAGCTATTAATGTTATATTACCTAATTAACTACTGATCAGTGAAATTTATTAATAAAAATAAATTTAACAGCAATCAATATTTACAGTTACGGTTATCAATGCATAATCTAATGTGAAAGAAATCACTCATTTAATTGATATACCTATAAACATACTCCGAAAATTTAGCAATTTATTTCTGGGTTTGATTGTTGGAATTTATTAAAAAGTAGAAATTCATAACACATTATATTTACTTTTAGACAGTTTATATTAAATTAAGTATTATGGATGTGCTAATAATACATCACACATATTACACAGTCAAGATTTGTATATAATTTCGTAAAAAGATTGCTGTTTTAATTGTGTAAATTTGTTTGGTAAAATATTGGCAGCAATATTTTGTCTAGTTTATGTCGATAAGAGCAAAGTTTTGAACTAATTATACATTTACTAGCATCTGATTGATCTATAAAAATCAAAAAATTCTTGTAAAAGTCTATTCCAACTAAAATTACTTTATTTTGATTGACTATTTAAAAGTTGAATTTTATTATTTTAACCGATACGGTGAGTAATTTTGTGTCGTATGCGCCTTCTATACCAAATTTTCTTCAAATTTTTCGGAACCCCAAAGTCGTGGGAAACGTTTATATATATAGTTCAAGTAAATTTTGAAAGATTTATAAAAGCAAGCATTTTTGTACAGAAGTTAAAATAAAATTACTTTGCGCTGTAATTTCTTCGTTAATCGTTAGTTAAGAGAATACATGCAATGTTAAGTGACGGTTTGTCCTGCATATATGTGGTATGTGATTGTTGCTACATACACTTAGCATTGCATTTATTCTCTTAACGCGGATTACAGCAAAGTAATTTTATAAATTAAAAAATTAAATTAAAACTTCTGTATTTTTGAAAATTTTTAAGGCGAGGACCGATGGCTGTGCACATTACTTTTACAACGTGGATATCGCGTAGAATATTCCGCCGCATCGGATGCATATACCCACTGTCCTGAACGGTTTGACGAGTTCTTCAACCAGCGGCGTCGATGGGTGCCATCGACTATGGCCAACATTTTTGATTTACTCGCAGACTCTAAACGGACGATTAAAGTCAATGACAATATTTCTACACCATACATTTATTATCAAGTAAGATTTTGTTTCTATCGTATATTCTAATGTGCTTATTTTATTGTGTGTAGTATTTAAGGTATGTGATTGTATTGAAATTGTATTATCGGTAAGCTACTTTTTTTTTTGCTCGAGCCTCAGCTAATATAGATTCAACACCGTCTCTATGAGTTATATCTCTATTTTTTTTAAATGTGATCTCTGCTTTATATTTCCTTGACTGTATAAACGGTCACGGTTTCAAACTCCGGGCAGCATTTTTCTATTTTCCCATTTTTCTGGGTTTTTTTTATTTAAAAGAACTGTTAATTGTAATTTATCACACGCTTTTCAGTGAAAAAATACGTCATGACAAAACCTGTACATTTCTAGAGAATTCTGGGTATATGTGTAACCTACCAATCCGCATTGCAGCAGCGTGGTGGGTCTTCGCTCTAACCCTATCAAAATATTAACCTTATGTGTAGTGTTATTGTTACATGTCGCTTGAGATGTAATAACACAAGATTAGTAGTAGAGTCATAGTATAGTTGACGACCCAAAAGTACTGTATACAAGTTTAATTGAATAAAAATATTTTCAATATGAATTGAATGACTATATCGATGCCATATATATCGACTTCTTTCAATTGACTTTGAATTCGAGAATAAATGGTGATTATTTCTTTGAGCGGCGGTATCGCGTCGAAACACCGGGTTGCGACCCTAAAATATATGTTCGTATTTTTTTTATGTGCTGCTATTATTACTACGAGTTATATTTTTACGAGTCACGTTATATTTTTTTATTTTCCATAGATGATGCTGATGATAGGTACGATATTGGGTCCAGGGACAATCTTTCTCATGATGGTTGGTGCAACCAACGCGATAACAGGATTGAGTAATGCTGAAGCGCTCATGCTCAACTTAGTTCCGATTCTGCTGTTTCTCCTTATTTGCATGACGTGTAAATCTCAATTTCAGGTAATTAACTAATTAAACTAGTAATGTTTACTGATCTGTTTAATTATTTACAATTGATATTGTTTTTACTCGCAACTTCGTTGGCATGGACTGTTGTCGCATGATAGGTTGATAATAGGTGGTGCTTTTGCATGTCATCCTATAGAATTAACAGGATTTCTATAGTCTATATGATATTCCGGTATATATGTAATGTTTGTGACAAATTTCATCGATATCAGTTCAGTGGATTCGCCGTGAAAGAGTAACAAACATACGTCCATACTCACAAAATTTTACGTTTATAATATTAGTAGGATAGGATAATAGAAATAAATGTCAGTAAGATAGTGTTATAAGATTTGAAATTTACCATAAATAAAATTTGTAGCTTAAAAAACATTTTTAAGGTCAATCATAAACTAATATTAATAGTTAAAGCTAGTTAAAACTAATATTAATAGTTTAATTAATATTAATAATAGTAAAATCGGAGTTTAAAAATGATCCATATTTTTTAATTAAAAATTTATCTGTGGCGTTACAGTTAATAGTAATTTATATTTTTGCATTCAAATTCAAATTCAAATTCAAAATATTCTTTATTCAAATAAACTTGTAAACAAGTGCTTTTGAATCGTCAACTCTACTGCTGGTTCGGAAAGCTGTTCCTACCGAGAAGAGCCAGCAAGAAACTCGGCGGTTGCTCTTTTAAAAATATAATTCTTAATACTATTTACATTATGTCGTTACTGTCTTGTACAGGTTCAAAGAGAGCTATATCCACACATTCTTATCTTCTAAATAATCATCAAGAGTATAGTAGGCCTTCTGTATCAGCCTCTTTTTAACAGTGTTTTTAAACTGCTGTAATGGCAGTGCTGAAATTGATTGCGGAATTTTATTATAGAATCTTATACCAAAACCCACAAACGAGTTACGCACTTTTGCAAGACGCAAAGCAGGAACCGCAAGCTTATGTCGGTTCCTGCTTTGTCTATTGTATACATCACCTATCGTTTTATAATTCTTTATATTTTTATGTACATAAATTAAATTGCTTAAAATATACTGTGAAGCAAATGTAAGAATACCTGTTTCCTTAAACTTCTCTCGCAGGGAATCACGCGGTCTTAAATTATAAATGCCACGTATAGCTCTTTTTTGTAAAACAAAAATTTTTTCACTATCCGCGCATTTACCCCATAGCAATATTCCATAAGACATAATGCTATGGAAGTAGGCAAAATAAACAAGTTTTGCTGTTTCGACGTCTGTGAATTGTCTTATCTTTCGAACAGCGTAGGCCGCTGAACTCAGTTTCCCTGCAAGAGTTGTTATGTGTGTGCTCCATTGGAGTTTTGTATCCAAGGATACTCCCAAAAATACAGTTGAATTTTCTGTTTTTAGTGGTACATTATTTAAAGAGAGTCTATTTGCTGTTTTTGCAGCATTAGGTAATGCAAATTCAATACATTTAGTTTTATTCGAGTTCAGTACCAAGTTATTTAGCCTGAACCAATGAGCTACTTGCGATAAACCCCTGTTTACTTCGTCAATATTATTGTCATTTCTATTTACTTTAAAAATTAATGATGTATCATCCGCAAACAGTACAATATCGCAAATATTATGAATGAAATATGGCAAATCATTTATATAAACTAAAAACAGAAACGGACCAAGGATTGATCCTTGAGGCACACCCATAACTAAGGCCGTTCCGGATGACTGCACATCATTAATGCACACTCTTTGAATCCGGCTGTGAAGATACGATGCAACAAGACGAAGTGCATTGTCTTTAATGCCATAATAGCCAAGCTTTAGCAATAAAATGTCGTGTTGAACGCAATCAAACGCTTTGGACAAGTCACAAAATACCCCTATGGCATTTTGTGAGTTCTCCCACGCATCGTAGACATGCTTCAACAACTTCACACCCGCATCCGTTGTAGACCGACCCTTAGTAAACCCATACTGCTCAGGATGAAGTAAATTATTTAAATTAAAATGCTGGAGCAGCTGCTTTAAAATGATTTTCTCAAAAATCTTGCTTAGAGTTGGCAAGACCGAAATGGGTCTATAGTTCTGAGGGTCGCTCTTATCACCGGACTTAAAAAGTGGGATCAATTTACTATGTTTCATTAAATTGGGAAATATCCCTGTGTCTACAGATTTGTTAAAGATCTTGGCCATAATCGGGGCGATAATATCAATAATATTATTAATTAATTTTACGGACATTCCCCACAGATCAGTTGTTTTTTTAATATTTAATGTTTTAAAAGTTTTGACGATATCGTATGGGGAAATGTGTTCAAAGTTAAAATTAACACTGCACTCCGTGACGCTGTCCTTCAAAACATTAAAAGCTTCCATTGGGGATGAGTTTATTGAGCTAGTGATAGAAATGGGTATGTTCTGAAAGAAATGCTCAAATGCACTAGCTACTGCTGTATCAGAGTTAATAAGTTCATTCCCAATTTTAAGCTCTACCTGTTTCATCTCCAATAACATTCCAGGTTGTTTTTATTTTATTTTTGGAATTAATTATTTTACTTTTAATATGAAGAGATTTGGCCTGTGTGCAGACACTTCTAAACGTTTTTGAATATTTTTTTACATATTCAAGAAAAGTGGGGGACTGATTATATTGTTTTTCTGCATGCAGATCAAATAACTTATTCCTACTCTTATAGATGCCATTAGTGGCCCATTCGCTAAACCTAAGATTTTTGAACACTTTTTTTTCTATAATATTAAATGTCTTATTAAACTCACAACCAATCATTCCAAAGAGGGCATTAAAAAGTTCATCTGAGCTACCGCGACTTTTGTCGAATTGCAATATCTTTGACGATATTTTTGATTGAAATCGCTTTATTTTATTCGAAGTGAAAGGCCTGTACTTGATGTAATCATTTTTTTCCTGCATATAGTTAGGGACAGATATAATTTGCCCACTATGGTCAGACTTTAAGCGATTTATTATAGATTTTTCTAAGATATTACAACTGTAGTTAGTAAAAATATTATCAACACCGGTAGCCGAAGTTGCAGTTATCCTGGTAGGTTCGTTAAATACATTGATCATATCAAAACATTGAAATAAATTAAGTAACCTACAACGATTACAGGTATCCACTAAGATATCAACATTAAAGTCTCCACATATTAAAACTTGTTTTGAAGATTTAGAGATCTTCTTAAGAACTTCCTCCATGACGCTCTCAAATAATATATAATCACTGGAGGGTGGGCGGTACACAGAAACTATAATATAGCGCTCTAACTCCACACAAGACAGTTCAATGGTACGTTCAACAGAAAGACCGACAATATCATTTCGTTCTTTACAATGTACTTTGGAATGAGTTAATATCAAAGATCCCCCATGCTGGGCGGTCTTCCTCAAGAACGCACTGGACACTTTATAATTTTTAATATTTAATAAGAAATTAGAACTGTTTAGCCAATGCTCGGTTATACATAAAATATCAATACTAAATTTATTCATAAACAGTTCTATTTCAAATTCCTTGCCAGATAGACCTTGCAGATTCTGGTGTACAATATTCAAGTTACAAGGTCTATCTATTGTCTTATTATCTAGTTTAAAGTAACATTTTCCGTACCTAAAATGTTACTTGATATACTATTAGTACTACTACTAGTACACATGTCAATATATGAATAATTAGTACTTAATGTACAGTTTGTATATGAGTCAATAGACTTAGTTACATCACATGTAACTGTATCATTTAAATAAATCATTTAAATTAAAACTATAAAGTATTGATCAGTGATGTGGATGTCAGTATATAATTCAGTAGTTTTAAACTTGCGTTGTCTTGAAATAAATAGAGATATTTGTACTACACATGTTATCACATTAAGACACATCGTGTTCTGATAATTAATCATAACTTTCTAAGATGGATATAATTTCCTGTCTATTAAATGCATTTAATTTAGCTAAAGGCGATTCAATAATCAATCACAATAATGAATAAATTATTACAATCTTGTGGGAATTACTGATACTAACCTGAGACACGTAAGTTATTTAGTTCAGGTTGCCATCATCACGTTCCATACTTTCTTCTATTTTTATTTGGGTCGGCTTTCCTATCTATGTTTCTCCAGAGCTGGAGGTTTTGGGTCGTCTTTGGATCTATATACTCCCTTCTTTCTTTAGTTTAGGTTGTGATTCCCATTTTTTGAAAGCATAGCTGTTTCTTAGTCATCATCATCTTCCTGCGCTTATCCCACTCTAAGCGGGTTCGGCACAACATGTTATAAGCATGTCGTTACATGATTTGGCTGCGTTTTTACGACCGGCCTGCCTGATATTAACTTACCTTAGTCGTATTTTACGACACCCCGGTAAGAAATGAGGGTGGTCTATTCTACTCAGCCGTATACCACACGGCAGGTCGACTTACCTTAGTCGCCTTTTACGACACCTCGGTAAGAAAAGAGGGTGGTACTATTCTATTCAGCCAGATACCACATCGCGGTCAAACTTTGTCATATAATCTGTGAAATGTTCCAGCAAAGGTTTTTTGTGGTGCAACTATTGTAAAATATAATTATTTTTATTGTAGCTTCAAGTGGCCAGTATAATAACTTGTGCATACGCCATGATAATGTTGATGGTTATAGTAAGTATTGTGCTGCAATTGATCGAAGATGGCTGGTTAGCACCGACTAGTATATTCTTCGTGGCAACATTCGGGTTATTTTTTGTCACAGGCGCTTTACACATCCAAGAGATCGCCTGTTTGAAGTACATTGTTATTTACTATATAACGATTCCGAGCATGTACATGTTGCTTATTATATATTCGTTGTGCAATCTGAACAACGTTACTTGGGGAACACGGGAGGTGGCGCAAAAGAAAACTATAAAGGTAAGTTTTATCAAATGAAAACGTATATTTTGGATTATATCTTTACTAATATATAAAGCTGAAGAGTTTGTTTGTTTGATTGATTGTTCGATTATTTGTGCGCGCTAATCTCAGGAACTACTGGACCGATTTGAAAAATTGATTAAGTTTAAGATTCGAGGAAGGCCATAGACTATATAACATCACGCTAAGATGAATAGGAGCATGGTTGCAGCCCATTACACAAATATTTTTTCAAAACTGGCATTTAAAAGATGAATTAAAAAAACGTAATTATACACACATTAAATTATCAATCAATCAAAGCAAACTAAAGCAATTTCTAAATATTTTCCTTAGTAATGAAAACTTTAAACCCCTTTTATCTAAAAACATGATTTTTATATTCAATTTCGACTACTGTTGACCGACTCGTAATAGTATGAAAATTTATTATTGAAAAAATATTATGCATTAAATGTCTGTCGAATTGCAGGAAATGGAAATGGAAAAGAAGGAAGCTGAAGAAGCAAAAAAGAAAATGGATACACACAGCATCATGAAATGGTTCGGTAAAACTGAAGAGACATCCGGTTCTCTTGAATTTTCAATTTCAGGTCTATTCAAGTGTCTATGCTGCACCAATCCCAAAGATCACAAGGATGAATTACATTTGGTTCAAATTTCTAACTCTCTGGATAAGCTCCAAAAGAGATTGGACTCATTGTAAGTTGTACTATTTATATATTTTAATACAGTGGTAAAAGTGTTTATTTTTATAAGGAAATATGTCAATAAGTTTTAAACTTTATTATACTTTATGATACAGAGGTGCATCATCAGAGGTAGACAAGATACCTCATCGACGTTCTTCTATGGGCCTGCGAGGTGATACTTTATCGATGCTTCCAGAATACGAAGATAGTGAGTCTACGGAAGTACCGAGGGTATTTATAAATTACGAAATCAAATATAACGTGCATGCGAATGAGATGAGAATGTTAAGGTGGATGTGTGGTGTGACAAAACTTGAAAGAATACGCAATGAGTATATAAGGGGAAGTCTGAAAGTTGCGCCCATTACAGAAAAGATGAGAAGTGCGAGACTAAGTTGGTATGGTCATGTAATGAGGATGGATGAAAATCATGTGATCAAAATAGTTTTAAATATGAATGTGGATGGATGTATGACTAGGGGGAGGCCGAAAAAAAGATGGATGAATTGTGTGAAAAATGATATGCATGTTAAAGGAGTGGCAGCAGAGTTGACGAATGATAGAGTAGAATGGAAGAAGACATAATGTGCCGACCCCACTTAGAGTGGGTTAAGAGTAAGAGAATGATGGTGAAATGAAATATAACATATACAATTTTTGCAAACTAGTCAGCTATTATTTCTTGAAGCTTATTCTAATAATTGCTCTCTTAATTAACCTATGCAATATATTAAATATGGCATATGTTAATAAACAATTCATATTAAATTACGCTATGTTTTTTACCTTACCTACTTATCTTTAGCTACTCTGCCTTTCTTCTTTAGTCGTTTTCTCAATCACATGCAATTAATTCGTTCAATGATTGAATGATTTTTTTATTATTTCCATTTCTTTAAATTCCAGGAGGAAAGAGATGATTTAATTAATCCTTACTGGCTTGAAGATCCTAACTTAGAGAAAGGTGAAGTGGACTTTTTAACAACAGCCGAAACTGAGTTCTGGAAGGATTTGATCGATTCGTATCTTCGACCTATAGACGAGAATAAAGCTGAGCAGGTAATTTGGTTTCGTGTAAAGCGTATTTTTATATTTATAAGATTGAGACTGATTGGAACTGAATAACTGATTTTTTCATCTCACGGTGGCTATTTAGTAACAACTATTGGTCGCACCAAGTGGGCTTAATTTATTACTATTGCTTTCGCAAGTGGTGTTATTTATTAACAACGTCACTACACATTTGGGGTTCAGATTTCTTTCTGAGATTTTTAATTTTTTGTTCCCTCGCGCCCCAAATGTGGCGCCTTCTTTTAGCAATCCCACCCCCTGCGTCCTATACTTACTTTCTGCTATACCATATTACCATTCTAGTCGCGCCTACATTTTTACACGCACCGCACGCGCACCTATATTCGCTCCTTTAGTTTTAACCGCACCGCACGGGCATATATTCGCTCGAATACGTAAATGCATCACGCGCACCATATTCGCACGTAAAATAATACTCGATGCATCGCGCTTATATCCTTAAATAACTTTTCTTCCTATCCGCTCCCGCTTCCATCTTAGTGCCGTACTGTGGGCATAATCGCACCGCATCAACATCCCGAAGTCTGGAGACAAATAAGAAGCCTTCAGATCCGTAAGTGGTATTGTTAATATTTATACTACTTGTTGATAGTTTTTAAATTGAACCCACAGTGCCGCCACGCATACTCCATAATTAAGATCCCGCTGGTTAGTGGCTATTTACACGCCACGCCAACTATTGTGATAATATATGAATTACATAAATTAATAAAAAAATGTTCAAACTTAAGTATTATACAATTGCTCTCTAAAACCGCTTATATCAATTAATAGCCCTCTAAATTGATTTCTTATCAAGCAAATAAGAAAGTCACATATATTGAACCTAAAATTATATATCGCACTCTTATTATTAAACTGAATTTAAAATTAGGTTTAATTCAGTTAGATACATTGTAATTGTTATTTCAATGCCGCCGATGACCTCTCACCACTATAACTATTAAAACTATGAAAAATGCTAGTGTTTACTTACTCTTCCAAGTTATGGACTTTTTAACAATCGCGAGTTTTGAAGGCATTTTATTACAATTTGGTACAAAACAACTTCTTTGAATTCGGTATACTTTTTAATACTAAGTGTGCGTTAAATAAGTCATGAATAGTATAAGACAATACGAACGTATAAGAAGTAACAATAACTTTTTTCAGATGCGAATAGCAACGGATTTAAAAAATTTACGCGACACTATGGTTTTTGCTTTTGTGATGCTGAATGCGCTCTTTGTACTTGCAATATTCTTGCTGCAACTGAGACAGAACGAGTTACATTTTAAATGGCCATTCGGGCAACAGGTGCTCATCTCGTATGACAATGATCTCAATCTTGTGAGTATTATGGATATTAAAAGAATGACACTTTGATGACTATGATATACTATATATAATTGTAACCCCTAAAAGATTTTTCAACACCCCTCATAGAATGTAATATGTTCTATTAACCCCTCATGTTCTAGAAGTGTAATAGCACAACTCCACCTTTTGCAATGATAATCCTTCCGCGTATTACCAGTTAACATTAATGGCATCCAATGGCACAAATAGTTATGCTAATAGCTAGCAAACTTAGATAAGATTTTGGGCCGCACTAAATTATTTAAAACTAGCTTTTACCCGCATCTTCGTTCGCGTTATATATATATAATAGATGGCGCTTCTCAATGTCATCCTATTCCTGTAGAATTAACAGGATTTCTATAGCCTATATGTTACCCCGGTGTTTAAGGAATAATTGTGCCAAATTTCATCGATATTGGTTCAGCGGATTCGCCGTGAAAGAGCAACAAACATACATCCATAATCCAAAACTTTCGCATTTATAATATTAGTGGGATATACACCTACTACTCTTTGGTGTCTTTCGTTTGCTTATTGCCGAAATAATGGAGGAGGAGGTTTTCCCCGGCGACTCTTCGGTCCTCAGCGGTTTTTTCGGCGGATAATCCCACTGGGAGATGTCACATTCGCCAACATAATGGTATCAAAACAGTTTTGCCAACATTAATATTGATCAATCAACGAAACGATTTTTGCATTAGGGGTAGAGTCATTTATGGTTAGGTGTGATTGCCAATTGAATGTACGGACTGGGACATAGTTTCTTCTTATACGCCGTGTCAACTTGTATTATATTTCAATTTGTACGTAGTTTCAACTTGTATTATTATATTTTAAAATTTAACGTAGATGGAAAGTCGTTGAATGATAGATTGTTTTCAGTTATTATTTCTGTAAAGTCTCTTTATTTATGTATTTATGTACCATAAAAAATGCTAGAAAAAACATTATTAGTAAAAAAAGTGTACTCTTCCTCTCCTTTAACCTCAATTTGTGTAACAGGTGCAAATTGAAAGCGCTTACTTGATGCTGGAGCCCATAGGAACGGTGCTGATAGTATTTTTCGGTACGGTGATGATTATACAATTCATTGGGATGTTGTTTCACCGCTTTGGCACACTTACGCATCTGCTATCAACCGTGCAACTCAATTGGTACTTCACTAAAAGAGTGAGTCGAACTGTATTATTATATTTTTAGCATTGGCGTATATATTATTATATTTCTATTATAGAAGTCTACGTATATCCTTAGCACAGGTTTTTTCTTTTCGGTTTCGTTTAAAAAAAAAGTCCGTGCTAAACACTACGCAATACACAATGGAGAAGTTTTATAAATAAATTTTAACATCTATTTATTAAATATATTGTGTAGTCATCAATTCTCCTTCCCTTAAATGAGGTCGGCACAACATGTTATAAAAATGTTGCCTCATGAATTGGCTACGTATTATACGACCGGCCGCCTGCCTGACATCAACTTACTTTAGTCATATTTTATGACACCTCGATTAGGAAGAGGGTGGTCTATTCTACTTAACCGGATACCATACGGTGGATCCAACTTAATAGTCCCCTTTTACGACACCTCGGTAAGATATGAGGGTGATCTATTCTACTCAGCCGGAAACCACACGGCGGGTCGACTTACTTTAGTCGCCTTTACGACACCTCGGTAATAAATGAGGGTGGTTTATTCTACTCAGACTTATACCACACGGCTTTAAATATATTGTGTAATATAGTAGGTAAAATGTTGATAATACTCCAGCTTGAATACCAGTTACAATCTATGGAATGCATATGTGAATCGAACTTTAGTTGTATGGATATGCAAGCGGTGTTTTCTTGCATGGGCATTTCTACAATATAAAATGACTAGTCTTGTACATAAAGTACCCAATTAAATAATTTATCATTTTTATAATGTTAGACCGATGAATTATCTGAAGAGGGAGAATTTGAAAAACGGGCTGTAGAAATTGCGAAAGATCTCCAAAAACTAAACGTCGACGATTTGGAGCGCAGGGGAGTCGACGAGTCCAATGTATCACGACGCAAAACTCTCCACAATCTCGAGCGAGCGCGTGATAATAAGCAAAGTGTTATTAATTTGGACGCAAATTTCAAAAGACGGCTAACTATTCTACAAAATGCTGATACAGGTAAGTTGTACAAAATGCTGATACAGGTAAGTTGTACAAGATGCTGATACAGGTAAGTTGTAGAAGAAAAAGAATCATTTCGTGTTATTTACTCAAAATAAACAAGCTACATATATCTGTAGCCAAGGGATTCATATTTATATTATATACGAACATTTCAGTAGTAAACACACGCATTACAGTCGCATAAGTTATGATTAAGATTGCTACAAAGTACTCGATCGAACGATCTCATGACTGCATCTCTTTTGTTTAAGCCTTTCTCGGATACAAAAAAACTCAGATATACTTCAAAAAACATCAAACAGTTTGCCTTCGTCTAATCCTTTTTTAGATGTAAAGTAAGTAACGGCCTGTTACTATCCCACTGCTGGGCATAGGCCTCCTCTCTCCATTTTTGGAGAGAAGGGTTGAAGCTAAGACCTACCACGCTGCTCCAATGCGGATTGGTAGGTTACACATATCCCTAGGATTCTCTAGAGATATGCAGGTTTCCTCACGATGTTTTCCTTCACAGAAAAGCGTGTGATAAATTGCAATTATCAATTAGACACGTAAGTTTTAATAGAAAAACTCATTGGTGTCTGCCCGGGTTTGAACCCATGATCGTCTCTAGAGATTCACACGGTCGCACCGCTAGGCCATCACAGCTTTTTAGATGTACTTAATGAAAAAAGGCATTTTATATGACCTACAACGAAATCACAATCGCCAATACAAACACAACTTTATTCCGTCCCGACGGACACAATGTTATTTTTAGTTAAAAGTTGTTAGAGCTATTGAGCACTTTAAAAAAATTAGTCAAATCAAATCAAAATGATCTTTATTCATATAAGCTTTTTCAAGCACTTTTGAATCGTCAAGGACAAATATGATTAATGAAGCTACAACTGGTTCAGACTGTAGCTCCTACCGAGAAGATCCAGCAAGAAACTCGGCGGTCAATCTTTTAATCATTTTCAATTTTACATTATTAAACCGCAGCCTTGTATGAAGCTGAAAAGATTTTCCAATCCAAGCTTTTTATTATCCAATATACACCATCCATAGCGTATTTCTATAGAAAAATGGATTTTATAGAAATGGCATCGCGTATGCCATCACTCGGAGGAAATTCAGCTACACGTCGTGCTACTTTGCGTGCTTTGATGACCAGAAGGGATTCAGTGCTTGCTGAAAAACGGCGTTCGCAGGCCGCAAGAGATTCGGCTGCTGGATACATATACGACGAGCCGAGTACGGTAAGATATTGATAAGTGGGTTATTGAAATAATGAAACTTTATTGCATTATCCAAAGTTCATTGTAATTTCTTCATTTTTCATCTCATGAAGAATAAAAATTGTGAAATATGGAACAAGACAGCTGGCAAATGGCAATAGTGTATTCGAGTATACACTGGGACTTTTAAAATAACTTGTTTTGGAAGAACTATTTCCGCTGCCTTGCATATACAAGCTGGTACTAAGTGAGGTTTAAAAGAGCCTAAATATTTTCTCGAATGCTAGAAATATTAAATACTAAGTCAGGAAAGTTCTAGAGAAACTTGTATATATGCAACCTATTTGCAGCCACTCTAGCTAAATTTATGCCCTTGTCTGTATCCGTTTTGAATATATGTTTCAAATCATCATCATCTTCCTGCCCTTATCCCACTTCAAGTCACAATTTATAAACATGTTGTCACATGAATTGGCTACGTATTTTACGACCGCCTGCCTGACATCAACATACCTCTGTCATATTTTTCTACACCTCGGTAAGAAAGAGGATTGTCTATTGTCTTTTCTACTTAACCAGATACCACACGGTGGGTCAACTAACCTTAGTCGCCTTTTACGACACCTCTGTAAGAAATGAGGGTGGTACTATTCTATTCAGTCGGCGTATATGTTTCAAATCATAAGACATCTAAATATAATTAATTGACTTGACTTGACTGGCTCGTTGACGCAGTGGGTAGTGACCTTGCCTTCGGCTCCGCGGGTCGCGGGTTCGATTCCCGCCGAGGGCCAATATTTTCTATAAATGAATTTGTTGTTCTTTGAGCCTGGGTGTATATTTGTATTTTAAGTATGTATTTAAAAATATATAAGTATATATTCACCAGTTGTCTGTCTACCATAACACAAGTATTAAGTTACTTTGGGAACGGACGACCGAGTGTGTAAGTGTCCCATCATCATCATCTTCCTGCCCTTATCCCACTCTAAGTGGGGTCGGCACAACATGTTATAAACATGGCCGACTGGCCGCCTGCCTGACGTCAACTTAACTCAGTCGTATTTTACGACACCTCGGTAAGAAAGAGGGTGGTCTTTCTACTAAACCGGGTACCACACGGTAGGTCAACTTAACTTAGTCGCCTTTTACGACACCTCGGTAAGAAATGAGGTTGGTCTATTCTACTCAGCCAGATACCACACGGTGGGTCAACTAACCTTAGTCGCCCTTTACGACACCTCGGTAAGAAATGAGCGTGGTCTATTCTATTCAGCCCAACACCACACGGCGGCTGATACTGTTAAGAGTATTTGTTTCAAATCGTAAGAAACCGAAATTGTGGGTAGTTTATAATGAATTAATATTTTAATCACCAGATGAATAGCATGACGGGTGGACCTTCTATGAGTGCTTACGTAAACAAAGGATACGAGCCAGCATTTGATAGTGACGACGACATGGGCTCTCTGCCCAGACGTAGCAACGTTCGATTCCGGGAGTCGTTCAAACTACCGCCGGCTAACAATGACGTCATGCACTTCTAACTATATAATATATTTGTTAAAAAAACAATTTATTTATTATTAGTTATATCTGTTTACCACGTAGCATAATAAATTGCTTAAATGTGTGTATGATTTGATGTCGTTTTATTATTATATTTAAACCTATTTTTTTTTTATTATATTTAAACCCTCTATTTTACTTGTTCCGTTAGACTTTACTTGTTGTACTAATTCTGTTAGAAGATTAACTAAAGTGTATCAAAATATACATTATACATATACATTTAGTATTTCTAATATAACCGAGTGTGTATATATAGATGGCATTGTAGGTAATATGTTACTGTCGCAGATAATAACGTCGTTGATGGTTAGTAGAATATAAAGGCTTAAAAAATATTTTTCAACTATTTTGAGTTATTTTGTGAGCAAAGAGATGAAAAGTAGTCTAGTTCTCTAGTCCTGTAACTATCGTTCATAAAATTTAATCCGTGTAGGGACGAAAGAAGGATTAAATAAATAAACTAAATAATACATTCGCATTTATCCGATGTACCATACATCCGGCTGAATAGATTAGACCAATTTATTACCGAGGTGTCGTAAAAGGCGACTATGATAAGTCGACCTGCTGTGTGCTATCCGGCTGTGTAGAATAGACCACCCTCTTTCTTACCGAGGTATCGAAAAATACGACTAAGGTAAGTTGACAACAAAAGTAATAATAAAATTATTTTGCTATAATCCAAATATAATCCAATATAAGCAAAATAATTTTATTATTACTTTTATAATATGGATCTCTGCAAAGTAACGCCTAATACTATAAATTATTTAAGTTGACAACAGTCAGGCGACCGGTCGTAAAATACGTAGGCGTGACAACATGTTTATAACATGTTGTGCCGACCCCATTTAGAGTGGGATAAGGGCAGGAGAATGATGATGAATACTTTCGAATTTATATATGGCTTGTGAGACCCGCGACTCTATTCGCGTCTAGATTTTAAATAACCTTAATTTATCACTTTACTGCTCTTTTCATGTTCCTGAAGGAAAAACGTTTTTTCTCTCCCATATTTTATACATATTAACCTCAATTGCACTAAATTTCATTAATATTGCTGCAGTGGAATAGCCGAGAAAACGTAACAGACAAATAGACTCGCATTTTATTGTAATAGTATGGATTATATTATATTGAAATGAAACTATGATGAAGAAATTTTGTGGAGTTCGTTTAAAACAAATAAGTTAATGTACGAAACTTAATTTTCCTGCTACTTTCAGTTTTATAACAAAGAACTAATCATAATATCATACTAAATTAAAATACCCTACGAAACATCATAAACTCCCGTGTTAGATAGATGAGAATATTTGAATTATTTTTATATATAAATTAGACAGAGATATGGTTATATTTGCGAAAATTCCGAAAGTCTGTTTAAAGGCTTTGAGTCAGAGCAAAAGCTAACGAGCGACTGGTAATAGTGGTTGGGACTTTGAGGTTGTGCGCGAGCGCAGTGATCGCTTGGCGACCCGACCGACCGCACTCACGCACCATGCGCGCGACCCGCGAGTGTGAACCCACCATTGAAATATTGTGAGGTGATATTAAATCCGGATTTTACACAGAACTGGAACAAAACGTAAGTTTTAACAATAAATTATGTCGATTAAGTGATTTTCTAAATGTTTTGTGTGACCTTTTCTGGAGGTTACGCGATCAGCTGCGAAAGTATACGAGCTAGATTTACAAGTATCAAAAAGATCTTACAAGTATTATTGTATATTACTAATAGTAATGAAATCATAATGAATGAGACAAGAAAGCTGAATGTTAAAGCAAGGTTTGTATAGATCTATTAATCGAATCGTGCATTAGAAACTAAATTTATAGTCTTACCCAAGACTATATTTAGGCATAAAGAAATCTGTGAATATATAAATGAACATTTATAGCCCTGTATATTTTAATTTATGCGTCTCAATTTTTTTCAAAAATTTTCCGAGTGAACTTACTGATAGTTATATCTGCAACACCAAAGAAAAGTGAATGTAGGTGGTAGAGTAGGTATGCATAAGTAAGAGTGAGAAACTCTACATCGAGGGAATTCCTCATTATAATAATAATATGCCGTTAATATTAACTAAATTTCACTTGACGTAAATTTACTTACAGTTCTTGTAACTAAGATATACGATAATCAAAATCACAAGAATATATACATTTTATTTAAGGTACGAGTAAGCTAGCTCTTGTTAATGGAAACAAATCTTGTAAATTAATTATAGCAAATTTATGTTTAGATCAGGAACTACATCAAGGACTTAACCAACCTATTGCTTTAAGACTTTCATTCAACTGCCCACATATGTATTTAAAATTAAATCCACTATATTACCTTAGGTATTTTGATGTTTGAAATTAAGGTATACAGTACAAGAACACAGTGATTTAAAATTTAGTATGGATATTAGATTTATGTAGAATATTTAGAATGTTAATGGTCGAACGTATTTTAAGACTTGCTCCAAGCCGTGTAAAGTTTGTACTATCATTCTTTGTACTTATATTTTTTGTTTGACAATATATAAGTTCTGAAGTTTAAAGATTTATCAAAAGGCTGGGGTATATCTTCATGTAGAGGAAATCGGCAACTAAATTTAGGGATTTTTATCAAATTCTTTTAGAAGGCGCAGCAGTCGCTGATACCTTTTAAGATCAAAGAATAGCATATTTGATAAAAAATTATATTTAATCCATGTTATGACTAATTAGTTTAGAAAAATATAATATTTATTACTTCTTTGTAATATTTAAACACTATTCATAGATATGTTTACGTTGTAATTTTTTGTACGTGTATATCATGTCTTATAATGATATAAGAAAGACACATCGTGGCGGCCTATAGACCTCGCGTATATCCGGTTCCGTTAGAGGGTCGTTCTCACTGAAACAAAAAACATTTGCTATTTCCGCACAATAATTATGTAATTAGTAAAAATTATGCATTGCGTAGATTCGCTGTTCGCCCACAACATAGTATTACATTAGAAGCACACGCTAATTTAATTGCTACTATTACACTCATTAGTAATGTTTGCTTTCGCAATTGCAAATACCTCTTCATAATATGTTACAAAATATTGCTAATTTCCATCTCTTCAATGAACGACAGTTTATATATACACGAATTGGTATTATATACACGTGGCGTTGTTTTCTCGTACATTTATATGTTATTTTTGCTAATTTGATTCATATTGTATTATTATTATTATAATACTCAGGGAATATACGAGTCCTCGAGTCCTCCGAGGGAATCCTAGTTTTGGGGCCAAGAATTGACTATACGCTGTTCGCTGTATATTGTTGTAAAGTATGGCGGAAAGTTATTGAAGCGTCTGACAAGCTTTTTTAAAGTTAAATAATAGTAAAAATAATAATACTAGTTTATTTTTTTACCTTCACTAAATAAACAAGTAATAGTTTTTACCATTTGATTAATTTACGCTGACCTGTTTAGGGATTTTAAATCATTTTAATTGTTAAAATGAAATACGTGTGCAATTATTTAATTATCTGTTAAGTTTCCGCGTTATAATTTGTGTGCATCAACGTTTTGTTACAAACTTTTAATTTTGAAATATATATTAGACACTAAATTTACGTTGTATTGCCGTCGTCGTATTATTTAAGACTAACTCTGATCATAATTTTTGGATTACAAATAGAGAGTAAAGTAAGTAATTCTTTATATAAAAACTTCACTTAAATGCATCAATGATATTAATACGTAAATCAATTTATTGAACATGCAGTCAACTGCATTTACATTCGAAAAGAAATGAGATCTCTTATGAAAGAACGTTTTTTCCCCGTGAATAATTACGATTGATTCACCACGCATAGACACGTTGCATACGGCGTGGACGTCGTACCATAGAGCCGCTACGCGCGGTAAATCGAACGTAGTCTTTAACGGCGAAAAGGTATGTGATCAAAGAGGTCGAAGTGTCTTCGATAACTTTAGGAAATATAAGTAAAATAATTACTGTTAGACTAATGCTTATTCAATAGCGTGTATGTAAGCATTATTTTGTTTAGTTGTGAACGCCGAACAAAGTAGGCTTGATTTCAAGTGAGTCACTGGAATCTGTATAAGTATAGTAGTATTACTTTATGGTAAATATTGAAAGGAAAAAGTGCTTGGCATTGTGTCAAATCTCGGATAAACTTTAAAACTTATTTGCTTAATTGATATTTTTAATTGCTCTTGCGCTTTACAGTAATAGAAAACATTGCGATTAAACCTGCATATCCCTCGAGATATTATAAAGTAGATATACTTTGAAGTAAATTTATAACCACCCAGTCTGCTTAGTAGAAGAGTAGTGGGTTTAAGCTTCACTACTTCTTTCCACGGAAGAGAGGCCTTAGAGTACAACAACAGGTTGTAACAGGCAAATAATTTTATTACTTAACATTTGCCTGGAAAGAAGATGCCTTAGAGGAGGGTAGTAACAAATGTTTAATTTTACTACCCAGTAGTATTAAATAGTTTTATCGTACCATCTGTGCATACGGCTTCGCCCGCGTGGAAATCAGTGTCTCACAAAATTTACCCGCGTTTTCCCTTCATTTTGAATCGATTTTTAACAAGAATATTTATTTTAACTAACTATAAAAGATAGAGACATGCTATCGAGAGCTTTACAGTATTATTTTTGATAGATTTACAATTCTAGTGTATGTCTTCTAGTTTACGCTGCACATGCGAGAATTTTTTTTAGCAATTAATTAATAATTGCACTTTTTTTTAGTAAAACTGTACAAAAATCCGATCAGGGGCTTATGAGAAAATCGATCACAAACATAGTTAGGGACTTTATTTTATATTAATTTTATCGTACATACCAATTAAATTTAAATTACCTATTAAGTACCGTTAAAGTTTAATTTCAGCAGAATAACTGTCATCATGGATGTTATCAGGTTTTTAACTACTCAATCGTTTATCGTGGTCACAAAGCGATCATTACTGATAACTGTACCATTAATATATTATTAATATCCAAAATTATGTTTTTTCTTTAATCTTTACCGAGAGACATATAAGCGTCTGTTAAAAAAATATCATAACTAAAGATTAAGGTAAATGGCAATAAACTGTGGTGAATACCAATCCATACTAATATTATTAATGCGAAAGCTTGTCTATCTGTCGCCAAAGAAATATACATGAAATTAAATACTTATATAGCATCCTTCCTATCCTACTAATATTATGAATGCGAAAGTTTGCGAGTATGGATGCATGTTTGCTACTCTTTCACGGCGAATCCGCTGAATATCGATGCAATTTGGCACAATTATTCCTTATACACCGGAATAACATATATGCTATAGAAATCCTGTTAATTCTACAGGAATAGGATGACATTGAAAAACGCCATCTATTATCGACCTATCCCACGACATCAGTCCACGCGAACGAAGTCGTGGGTAAAAGCTACTATAATAAAAAAAATCCCGTTTTTTTCTTCGGAAACAAGAAAAAACAATATAGTTCATAATTGAGAATATTTTAACACAAAAGTTGTCGCTCACGGTCGCTGGTGTCACTAGTCTGCAATATTGCAAAGAACCAGAACCTTAATAGCTTTACAATAATGGTGTTTTATTTTCTTTTCACTAACTAAAAAACCAACCACTAAAATTTGTTTGCCTCGTTTCAGTCGGGTGTAAGATATCATAAGTCAATCCTTTTAAAATTAAGACTATCAGATTGACGGCTAAACTTTTTCTAGGTACTCGAGGTCCCTTTTGCGACACATTAAACATTTAGGTATTGTTACACTGTCAATAAACATGTATTGCTATTGACAGTGTGTCCTGATTTATACAGTTACACGATAGTATATTTTACCTACTTTGAGTGAATACGATTTTTACAGTTTCTCATTCGTCTATTGCACCTAAATTTCTGGTGATTCTAGAAGAAAGTTGTTTTGAAGTCTTTACTGAAAAAAGCAATCGATCCGTTTCTGTCGTTTACATAAAACGCTTTATAGCGTTCGTTTAATTTAACACCAATTATCAAGCGAGGTCCATAAATGATATGAAATTAAGACCATTATGTAAATTTTGTTGACCTTTGTAATGTATAAAAATATTACTGCTTGCTTTAATGTGTAAAAATAAATCAAGGATGTACAATATCTAATTAATGGTTAAAAACCTCTTTTAAATGAATTAATTAGTATTTCACGATATGTTAGCGTGGTATATTCACTGCAAAGAGTCAGAGATAATGGGATCAATTTTCAGATAAATTAAGAAATATCAAATCTATTGTATCATTTAAAAGATACATATTAAAGTGTATTACTGGTGGATTTTTAGTTTTATTTATTCCAGCTTCATAGTTAGTTCATCATTCATATAATTTCGTAATTCATTATTAATTAGTAAGTAAACATATTGTACGTTACAGAAATGAGAATAAACTTTCTTTTCTTACAGCGTGTAACAGTCTCATCCCTACATTCGAGTTTTAAAAAGAAATAATTATTAAAATTTCAATATTTTAGAAAAATATATAAGTATAAAAATAAATGTTTGTTTGTCACGCAGTAATGTTTTTTCGCATCTATAATTGATGCTCTATTCATAAAACATCAAATTCAGAAAAGTATAATTTTCGTCATATTGACCGAATGTCACGTTATCCGCCGTACTACAGTATCGAGAGAGCGGGCGGAGCGTAGAGCGCAGAAGTGATCTGTTAGGTCGCTTATGAAATGTTGTTATAATGATATTGTAGATGTGTACTGGGGCGATACAAGATATTAATTGAGTTTTAACTCGACTATTTTTTATAATAATTAATAATAAATACACATCTAGGCCCGCTCTCGTATAATGGTTCAAGATGCAAGATCGTGCCGATCTTTGGAAAGGCTGTGAATGTGACTTGACCATTAAGAGTGTAGCGATGGTTACATCGCTTAGCTCACCTCGAACGATTAAAGTGTCAGAATGATACTTGGTAAAGGCAACTTTGCTGAGTAGTGGTTGGCACTCTACCGAACATGCTCTGGCGGGTACTGGTGGGAGACTTGAGGTTTAGGCCGGCAGTGATTTCGGTCATTGCTGTGTGCCTGGCCCAAAAGGCTACACTAGGCTGCATCTTATTAGGGTTGGACATAGGCCCGTAGTTAACTTCGGTTGCTGCGGCGTGCCTTTATTCGGCTTTGGTTTGACGCAACCAGAGTTACTTTGGGCGTGTGCCTTTGTGATACGGGTTTAGTTAGGCCGGTGGTGATTTCGGTCATTGCCGTGTGCCTTGCTCGACCTTTGGACGCATAGGCCGCTTGGAGTAGTGCCGGTACAGTGGTGGCTGAAATGTTATTGTTTGACGAACGGACATCTATACGTTGTTCGTAGTCTCTCAATAGTGACGGTACCACAGCTGAATGTTGCTGGGCGTTGCGGAAGTTAACTTTATGTTGCTGAAGTGATACGCCGCGGCAGTGATGGATCGCTATGGACTCTGTTCATAGTAACGGATGGGTGTGGTGTTTCGTCCTTTTCAGGACGTCCCCTTAGCTTAGTTAATGATACCACGAATGACCATTATAGCATGGCATTATTGCATAAGAGCCGCTGGTCGGGTCTTTGTTAATAAGACTGCGGACTAGCTTTAGACAGTGTGGCCTGCATTTCCCTTATCTTCACATATACATATACATCTTACGTGGCTTGCCGCGTTAAACATAAATTACCTTTTGTTGTATGAGGTGGCGTGTTGAGCTTGGCGCATACCGTAAGCGAGTGCACTATTTGTGACTTACCCCCTATTCACCCAATACCATTATATGGTATTGGGTGAATAGGGGGTGATTGGCATTCATGTAATGCTCTGCATACACATCTTCCACTTCGGTGGACACACACTATCCACTTCGGTGGACACACGCCTATATGGTGTATATATTATAACTAATCAAGTTGCTTTGCAACATGTTTTGCCATCTCGATGGGTCTCCACTTTGTGGACTTTATACGTATTATACGTATTATACTGTATGTGGTTTTTACCATAGAACGCACCGTTACGACGTGTGCAGGCGACATGCGCCTTACTGAATATAAGAATTGGTAATTTATTATCAAAGTTTACCAGGCCTTGTGCCTTTGGCTAATGCCATATTTTATAGCTCCGGCTATTTATTATATGGGCTTCGGTCCTCTATTATACACCCAGGCACTCATGCCTAATATGTCAACTGTGGTTTTGTTGACTCCCGACAATAATGGGTTTATCCCATAATCATACGCCGCAGGCGCACTATAAACAGGTACCCCTTGGGGGGGGGGCTCATATCCTATGGACGGAGCTCACCGTTGGTAGCGGGTGCGGAGCTACTGACTATCACTCTCTTTTTATATTTTTCCAAATCGGAAGAATATAATAGATGGGAGAGAGATACCACATTGCTAAACTTCTCTACGGAGTTGTTTAAGGGTTAGGTATTAAGATCGAGTGAGTGATCTTTCTGTTGGCTATTACATATCCTATGAAGTAACATAAGACATTCGCGAGACATTCAACTATCTGAATGTATTGACCATATAAGAATCTGTTCGTGTAACGAATATATATCTGTTGGACATATAAAGTCTGTTCATGTAGAGTACATGTAAAACCTGTTCTTGTATTAGATAAATATAAAACCTGTTCATGAATCGTATACTATATTCAATCATTTATATTAATTTATGCCTGCTTTACGCCTCTAAACTGATGACAAACAACTGTTTTATATTATAACAAATGATATTTGATAATGAACCTCTCTGTTGAGCAAAGCGATACAAACTACGAATGTAGGGCCTGACGGCTCGTTCTATATTAAAGAATATGATATATTGAAATATTATTATAAAACTATAATGTGATTATTATCACATTATTTTATTCTATTTAAGGTTTTATTTGACTCCTTTAGATTGACGGACACATAGCCTCTGACGCTCTAAAAGAATTTGAGTTATTACAAAACACAACGCAGTGCGGGTCCTAGCCACTTAGACGAATCACGAGCCAATATATATTAATAGTGCTAGCGCCTTCGGCGCGTTTTTATGTATTACGCCTTTGGAGTGCGAGCGCTCTAGCGGTGGTTAAGTATTATAAAATAATATTTATACAAGTCGAAGGTGGAGTTAGTTACAAGCGAAACCAGTAATTAAGCAATTCATAGGCCATTTGGAGATATTTTATAGGCACAATTTAACCTTGATCCGATTTTCACTTTAATTAAATGTTTTGTTAAAAACTTTTATTTTATTGTTATTTTATTTAAATAAATTAAAATATTCAAAACAAAATAATAAGAAATTGTACGTTGTTATGGATAATGTGAAGGTACATTAGCTTAGTAATTTTCTTAGACACCTAGGCAAACCTTGGTTACTTGCGGCGGTGAAATTTTAACATGATTTCTGTATTAACACCTCAGTTGTTTCTAAAAAATATTAAACCAGCTTATTTGAAGTTACTTTCACTTTTAATATTATGTCAAACATTATTTAACACGACAGATTAGCCATTTTATTTTTCAAGTTCAATGTTGATTAGCAGTTTAAAAATGATTAAAAATTACGTGAAACGTAATTGAAGCTAACGTAAGCGGTATTAACTTGTTCAATAAAAGACTTCAACGCACACACTTTACTTCGTATCGCGTCAAAACTCATTGCTCTACAATACTTACTTTTTTTTTCGGTATTAGTAGTCTCTACATTTAATATATTATTAGAACGCAAGAAATTAAATAGCTTCTAAAATAGTATGTAGTAGAATTGGTAGTAAAGTAGTTCAAATTATAAAAATAATAAAATTAATTAACTGCTCATTTGTATTATTTTGTTTTCAATGAAGGTAATGTCGAAAAGAGGTGTAAAGTGTAAATACTTTGAAAAGCGAAAGCCTAAGTATAAAATTTGGAAAGTGTCAAATAAGTGCAAAGTTTTTTTCACATTTAATCGTTATTATAGTGTTGAGTCTTTAAAATTATATTATTAACGGTTATATAAATTACAATTAATTTATCTTTAGCTAAAGTATACAAGAGTTAGAGAGTGAAAGTCTCTATATTATAAATTTACAAATTTCATTTAGCTATTTGTAAAGAAAAATTTAGTGTTCTAGTCTTTCTGAGTTGGTTTAAGAAAGGGTGATATCTTTTCGTATGTTTTGGATCGGCGAAAAGGCTTTGTGGGTTCTGTAGGGTATTTTTAGAATTATTAAAAAGAGGGTGGTATATTCTACTAAACCGGATACCACACGGATTTTGTGAGCGAAATATGGATCGAAGATTTTTTTTGTAAAATCGTGTAAAAGTTATTATCGATTTTGATGTTTCAATAGAATAATTTTTCATCATCATCTTTCGGCCCTTATCCCACTCTAAGTGGGGTCGGCACAACATGTTATAAACATACTGTCACATGATTTGGCTGCGTTTTTACGACCGGCCGCCTGCCTGACGTCAACTTACCTCTGTCGTATTTTACGACACCTCGGTAAGAAAGAGGGTGGTCTATTCTACTAAACCGGATACCACACGGTGGGTCAACTTACCTTAGTCGCCTTTTACGACACCTCGGTAAGAAATGAGGTTGGTCTATTCTGTTCAGCCAGATACCACACGGCGGGTCGACTTACCTTAGTCGCCTTTTACGACACCTCGGTAATTCTCGGTATTAATTAATTGATTCCGACGCATGTGTTTCTCCTGCGCAGTAACATATACTGGATTTATTTACATAATGCACAGGTTGTACAAAATTCTTCTTTAGTTACGTTACGTTTGGTAATGTAATATCGCAACTCGTGACCCATGATCAGCAGTAATTTAATACAAAATGGCGCGCGTATATACCAACTGGTTATAGCAAAATTGCAGCAAATGAAATCAATTTTTTTTAAAAATAATTTTACTTCAGTAATCTAATAAATGCCGTGTCGCATTCGGCTGAGTAGAATAGACCACTCTCTTTCTTATCGAGGTGTCGTAAAAGGCAACTAAGGTAAATCGACTCGCCGTGTGGTATCCGGCTGAGTAGAATAGACCAACCTCTTTTCTTACCGAGGTGTTGTAGATGGCGACTAAGGTAAATTGACCCGCCGTGTGGAATCCGGTTTAGTAGAATAGGCCACCCTCTTTCTTACCGAGGTGTCGTAAAAGGCGACTAAGGTAAGTTAACCCACCGTGTGGTATCCGGTTTAGTAAAATAGACCACCCTCTTTTTTACCGAGGTGTCGTAAAATACGACTAAGGTAAGTTGACGTCAGGCAGGCGGCCGGTCGTAAAAACGCAGCCAAATCATGTGACAGCATGTTTATAACATGTAGTGCCGACCCCACTTAGAGTAGGATAAGGGCAGGAGGATGATGATGTTGTAGATGGCGACTAAGGTAAATTGACCCGCCGTGTGGTATCCGGTTGAGTAGAATAGACCACCCTCTTTCTTAACGAGGTGTTGTGAAACTAAGGTAAGTTGACGTCATCCAGGCGGCCATGTGCCATGTGGCAACATATTTATAACATGTTGATAGTTTTGCGGGCGATAAATCGATCTAGCTAGATTTCATTTAAAAAATGTCGTTCTGTATGTCGTTTTACATATCTTCAATGTAATTTGACGATTCAAAGTGCTTGTAAAAACCAACTTGAATAAATAATTATTTGAATTTGAATTTGAATTGAAAAATGAGTAGGTAGGTACTAACTTAATAATAATATAATTATAAAGTGTCGACATTATTCTTTAAATGACGTGCGTATTGCATAAATGAAAAACAGGTCATTAATGGATTTAAGTCATTAAAATAATCATGTAAAATAACTAATAATTAAGAGGCTTGTTATCATTAATATCTATTAATTCTAGTTTTAATTAAATAATAAGCCACTAAGCTCTAAGCTATGTTTCTCTGTTAAACTTTTAAATGTATGAGTCATATACGAATATTTTGAACGTGTGTCAAAACTTGTTATTTGATGTTAAGGTTATACATACTTAGTCATAAAAAAATCGATTCAAAACATTTATAACTTAAGCCATACGCGCTCAACTGTAAGCATAAAATATATACAGTACACATACTGTCATCATCTTCCTACCCTTATCCCACTCTAAGTGGGGTCGGCACAACATGTTACAAACATGCTGTTACATATTTGGATGTGTTTTTACGTCCGGCCGCCTGCCTGACGTCAACTTACCTTAGTCGCCTTTTACGACACCTCGGTAAGAAATGAGGTTGGTCTATTCTACTCAGCCGGATACTACACGGCAGACAGTACACATACTGTATTGTAAAAAATATGTTTTGCCCTGAAACAAAGGGGACGCCGTTATGTTAAGAAAGCATATTTTATTATAGCATTAGAAAATATCGTTACTAAGCTATTTTACTTTCTTTTAGAGAAAAAAGAATCAAATTCTATTAAGGCTGCGGATTTGTAATTAAAAGCCACTGTGGCTTGTTTTCTCCATGGTTCATTTTGCTGTGTAACTAAAATTTTCACGAAGAAAATTTTTAACATTAACGTTTTCTTTTAGCCGCTGAGAAAGGGTGAGAAGTTCTATTTTTAGTATAGACCTTACTATTTAATTTTGATCACACATTTCATTACGGTTCTACATCACAAAGAAAATCTTTTATTAGATGTCGGAACCAGGCCATAGTTGTTTTCACTTACAATCTAAATAACAGACAGAGAATATAAAGATCGACATAGCGTTAGATTTATAGTATCAATCTAGAGATAAAAATAGTACTGAATATTTTGTTACGGGTAACTAAGAATGTAAGGCACTATTGCGTTGTACCTACTAAGGTAGTTAAAGGCAAGCACAGGGGAAGGAGGGGAGGCGGGTACAGCTGGCGGCCCCCAATAGTGAAAGTGAGCTCAAGTCGAACGGCTCAGACGTTACTTAGCGCTATAGAGATCTTTTGATATGCAGTGAATGTCTTATAACTAACTATTTTTGCAAAAAATTATTTAAAACTAATATTAAATTAACAATTATGTATGCCAGAATAAAAAATAGGGTAAAACCTTTTTACTTTTATTAACATTTTCAAAAAGTATATTGTTGTACCTAGTGTCATCTTTTACGTAATAAGGCTATTTACGCCGTGTAGTATCCGGCTATGTAGAGTAAATAGATCACTCTCATTTCTTACCGCGGTGTCTTAAAAGGGGACTAAGGTAAATTGACCCGCGGCGTGGGGTATCCGGCTGAGAAGAATAGACCACCCTCTTTTCATACCAAGGTGTCTTAAAAGATGACTAAGGTAAGTTGACCCGCCGTGTGGTATCCAGCTGAGTAGAATAGACCACCCTCATTTCTTATCGAGGTATTGTAAAAAGCGGTTAAGGAAAGTTGACGACAGGCAGGCGGCCGGTCGTAAAATACCTAACCAAATCATTTTACAATATGTGTATAATATGTTGTGCCGACCCCACTTAGAGTGGGTTAAGGATAGGAAAATGAATGATGAATGAAGACCATTTTTGAAGTGTAGTTACTTCTATTATTCTATCGACAAATTATCAATAAAAACGAAAAAATAAAATTAACCTTGAGAATTACGGTCATCTTTTCAATCAAATTTTATATTACAACATTCAATTGAACTTATGTAACGGTCAGTTATGTAAATTAAAAGGCTGCGTACTAACTATTAACTGTATAAATGAAATTATTTTTAAACGGTACGCTGTTTTGAAATACGCGGTTTAGGATTTAACCCTGTTTTATTAGCACTTTAGGATATCGTAACATTTTTTTTATTATAACTAGCAAGTTCTTACGTAGTATATATTGTGTCGACATATTGCATGTTGCCAGAAATTATCACGTTAATTCTTCACAGTACTATTTTCGTAATTTTATTGCATGAGATACGTATATAAATAAAAATTGTATTGTAGGTATGAATAGATATATAAATAATTTGATTTTATTTTTTAATTCTAATTTGAATTCAAATTAAAAATATTCTTTATTCAAGTAAAAACCCGGGCAGACACCAATGAGTTTTTCTATTAAAACTTATGTGTCTAATTGATAATTGCAATTTATCACACGTTTTTCGGTGAAGGAAAACATCGTGAGGAAACCTGCATATCTCTAGAGAATCCTAGGGATATGCGAAACCTACCAATCCGCATTGGAGCAGCGTGGTAGGTCTAAGCTCCAATCCTTCTCTTCAAAAACGGATAAACGAGGCCTATGCCCAGCAGTGGGATAGTAACAGGTCGTTACTTACTACTTACTTACAAGTAAATTTGGAAACAATTGCTCATAATTCGTTAACTCTACTGGTTCAGAAAGCTGTTCCTACCGAAAAGAGACAGCAAGAAACTCGGCGTTTGATCTTTTCAAAATATTATTATTATTACTAGTTACATTTAGTCCTTAATGTCTTTTACAGGATCGAAGAGTAGCTGTATACACGCATTCTTATCATCGAAGTAATCCCCAACAGTATAGTCGGCTTTCTGTATCAACCTTTTTTTTTACCAGTGCTTTTAAACAGCTGAAATGGCAAAGCTAAAATTGATTGCGGAATTTTATAGAATCTTATACCTAAACCTACAAACGATTTACTTTTGCAAGACGCAAAGTAGGAGTCGCAAGCTTATGTCGGTTCATACTTTGTCTATTTTATACTTAAAAAATGTCTTTTGCAATATAGTAATATAGAGTTAAGTGGTGACGTGTAGAGTATGACTACGTTAATACCTACCCTATATTAACGTAGCCTCCTTAGTCCGTAGTCGACCTTGAAATATATAATAATTATTACAACTTTACGGTGCTTCATTTTAAAAGTAGCAAAAACAGCTGCTTGCAAAGTATGTGGTGAGTGAGCGCTTGAGCAGTCCGGAAATAATGTTTTTATGACGAAATCTTTGTTATTATTAATACGATTACCGTTTCTTTGTTTCAATGTTAACAGTTATATTTTATTATACTATTTTACATTGAGACTTTGTTTACCTACACTATAGCAAATCCATCCGCTCCACCTAAATAAGAAGGTGGCGGTAATTAAAAAGGTATATGTACCACTAATTATGATCGGTATTTAATATAAATCTTATTGTAAATCTAAATAACAACAGTACACCAATCGTTTAATATTATAATTCTACACATTCTCCTGCTCTTATCCCACTCTAAGTGGGGTCGGCGCATGTTGTCACATGATTTGGCTACCTATTTTACGACGACCTTAGTCGTATGTTACGACACCTCGGTAAAAAATAGAGTGGTCTATTTTACTCAACCGGATACCACACGGCGGGTCAACTTACCTTAGTACCTTAGAGTATGGTATATGAAGATTTATAACAAACGGCGATATTTCTCCTTTATACTTATGCAATAATAAAAAGCGATTTTCCCAAAGTCAACTCATTTATTCTTTCTCAACCACTCAATGACACATAATGACGGCCACAATGTTTTTTCATAGAATCGACCAACTATATGAAGGAGGTTGTATTAGAAACATGTTGTAACAGATTATAATTCTACTACTGATATAAGTAATTCTAATAATATCACTATTATTAATAATTATTAACACAATTTTTAGTTAATTTTTTGGGCTCTATGGTATAATTTTAATGAAAAATCGAAGTGATGAAAATTATTATAAAGACTTAAAGAAATGATTATTTTTTATTTTCCTTTGTTTGGCTCTCAGTGCATATTACTATATGCACTGAGAGCTTAAGTTAGTACAGAATAGACGCATATTATTCTCCAGGAGGCTCGCAAGTCGCTGACCTTGCGGGCGTCGACGCGCCCTCCGCCGCCAATTCCAATCTATGCTAATAAAAAACAAAACGTTTATATGGTTGATGTTTTATTACATTTATTATGGATACAATATTTATTTTCTTGCATATAAAGTAGATATAAATATCATTCTGCAATATAATTCGTTAATAAGTAAAAAAATCTAGACACCTCGTCGAAATACCTACGTGACTATACCTGTAAAACTTTGATAACACTTATATACTAAAACCTACACTAATTTTAATCGATTAAAATTAGTGTTGATTTTAATATATAAATACTATTCAATCGATCACTGTAATTGGGATCAATCTATACTACAGTGGTTTAATGGAAAGTAATGTTTTTTTTTTTAATTTATTCGTCACGCCGGTACGGGCTACCATCATTAAAGTTCTAAAGAAGTAATCAGTCTTTTTAGTTAGGCAATTGAAATGAAAGTTTTATTGAAAATATTTGCAGTACTCATAAGACTTTATTATCAAAATCAAACAATTTTTTTTTCCTCGTGGTTTTTTATTTTGTCAGTTTACGTGTTATTTGGGATATATCAAATCATAACACACAATTTTGTTTGACGTTAGTCTCTTGCGGTCAAGCAGTGCCCAATCGCAATGCAACCCACAATTTATTACGTTAACCTTGTCAGCTATGGCGGAAGTGACTCAATTAGGTAAATTGATAAAACTTGCTTCTCTAATTAGGAGTTACATATTTTTATTAATAGTAGTTGAAATAATATCACGCATGGAGTAAATGTATCACAAAAAGAATTATATTTTACTATCACTGTTTGCAAGGTTCGTTCTTTGTGGTTTTACATACATAATTTACTCTTACTCTTAGTAGTATATAAATACTCTTAGTACAATAAAAGTTTTAATTAACTATAGAAATACTCATAGTATCATATATAACAACTCACTTTCACTCTTAGTACCATACAAATACTCTTAGTACAATATAATCTGGTAATTAAATATAGAAAAATACCCATATATAACTCTCTCTTACTACCATATAGTCAGGTGATTAAATATAGAAATACTCATACATATAGAAATATATAATCCACTTTTACTCTTAGTACCATATAGTCAGGAGATTTAATATATAAATACTTGTACATATAGAAATATTTAACTCACTTTTACTATTATTACCTTACATAACTCACTCCTACTCTTAGTACCATATAGTTAGGAGATTAAATATATAGAAATACTCGTACATATAGAAATATATAACGCACTTTTACTCTTAGTACCATGCCAATAATTTTAGTATCATAACAACTTGTAATGTAACTTCTTAACGCTTACTTTTATACTTTTATAAAATTAGACTTTAAGGATCGTATTTTTAGAATATTTCAAGTCATGGTCATTATGACGGTAGTCATTTCTTATCGTAATGACTTGCGTTTTCAAAATTTCACACCAATTTGTATTTTTTTAAGTAACAGATACATCAAGGTCAGTATTAAATTGATCAGTAGATTTGGCAACAGTACAACTGCACTACAGACTTGTGAAATAACACACAAAAATATCGAATACGTTGTATTGGTCCATTAAAATATTCATAATTTATTGACACAAACTGTAGATAAGTATTTTGATGCAATTTGAACTTTAAACTTTAAAAAGTTTTTTTGGAATAAACAATCGATCTCTTCATCTGTTTTTATTATTTTATCAATATGCAACCGTCATAAATAAATGCAAGTTTTAACTTAAAATATTCTTTGAACAGGTTTCGCCTTAGCCAGTTTCTTGTAAGTCTTTTACATACTACCTATCTTCAATTGGAGTTAAAAGAAGCTTTCATTATATTCATTCTAATTAAAACTTTTTAATCTAAAATTACAATAATTCTTACAAAATTTTAATGCAAAGGCGAGTTTGTTTTTGAGGAACTTAATTAAATCCTACCAAAAATGATTTATTTTTACATAGCGTTTATTGGATGAATTAAAAAATATGTACTAATCCGTATTTCAAAGCTACGAGTATATAAAAGACTTCAACGCGTCTCGATCCATCGTTTCAAAATAAAACAATTACATCTGTTTTTAAAATTTTTGTATCTATTAAGGTTAATACTAATAATAACAAAGAATGGAGGTGGACTGAAGCACAATATCTATGGTGTCGTACTGATAATGATGTCATCCGATATTGGGTACTGAGAGTAATAGAACATATGATTGAAGATCTATTGATTAGTTGACATATCGGCAAAATACAATCGCCAGAAGTTGGCAATCATGGTGACATATGTACTACCCTCCCCCTGACAACTTTTCTAAAAAAAATGTGTTTTCTGATTTTTTATATAATCTATATAAGAATTTTTTTCATAGAAAATAAAATATGTTTTCTGTACAAAATATTTTTTAAATCATTATTAACAACTGCTTACCACAACGAGCTGCTTATAGCAACGTGTAGCCGGTTTCTGATATATCCAAATTATTAATCGAGTCCTTATGTTAAAAGATTATTCGACTACTTTATTAGTATCATTAATTGGGTCTTTATTATTTTATTTGAAACGAGGCAATGGTTCAAAAAAGTTGCTACTTTTTTTTGTTTAATATACTAACGACCATATATTAATATAACAGGGAAAAATATAATACTTTAATAATTGGTTTAAATGTTTCCAGACTAATAAATCATGGCGACTTCAGGGGGGAAGTCGCGGCGAGAAGAACTGAGCGACAACTCCGACGACGAGCTTCTACCGCTTGCAAACGATACCTACGGAGGAAGGTTAGTAACATGACGATTTTTTAAAAAATAATTATGTAAAAAAGAAGCACTGCATTATACATGAGTATATATAGCCTTAAGGATAATCTTCAGATAAGATTTCATCCAACAGTGTGATCACTAATCACAGTAATACCAAAAATAATAAAACACGCCCCCCTAAATCGTGTATACGTCTTTCTAAAACGCTAGCAGAGCTTCGATACTCTGACTGCCATACTCCATATCAGTTCCAGGTTAAGCTTGAGTAACACTTACATGCTATAAAATAAATATGCAATTTAAGGCTTTTTTGGTAAGATGTGTTAATTTTTGCACAGTTCTTATTGAATAATCGACTTTTTAAAATGAGTTTAGAATGAGCTGATTCGAACTTCCTTCGCCTGTAATTTTTTTATATTTTAAAAGGTACCTAAATATACATATATCGTTATAACTTCTATAAAAAATAGTCTTATTTAAATATGTTTTTATTTGCGAAGTACGATAAGTTTGAACTACATTTATCGTTAGAGTAGTTTAGATACAGTTTTCAATACGAAAGATTAATAGAAAGTACATTAAATATTTTTTAACATATTTCTACTTATACTCGTATTTAATATTATAACATGTATTTAATCTTCGTGCAATTTTTTTTTTAAATACCAACAGTATTCCGCATTCACTTTGTATAGTTTCTCTTGTAATGAATCGACATAAAGAGCAATTGAATGATATCATCCTGTTCACATTCGTAGCAAACGCGTCACGCGGACATACCATCATGGTAAGGTCAAGTTAGAAATTTTCTCTTACGTCTTATGTAAAAACTTTAATAACAGTGAATACCTCAATACGTGGGTATAAAGAAATCGTCTCTTAAATAATGCCACTAAAGAAGCATCATCTTCCTGCCCTTATCCCACTCTAAGTGGGGTCGGCACAACATGTTGTCACATGATTTGGCTACGTATTTTACGATCGCCCGCCTGCCTGACGTCAAATTATCTTACTCGTATTATGATGCCTCGACAAGAAAGAGGGTGGTCTATTCTACTTAACCGGATACCACACAGTAAGTCATCTTACCTTAGTCGCCTTTTAAGACACCTCGGTAAGAAATAAGGGCTAATCTATTCCGCCAGATACCACACGGCGTAATGCCACTAAAGAAACATTTGTTGTTTATATTCAATTTCTTCTTTGAATTCCTCAATAGATCCTGGACGTATTAGGAACGATTTCCATTAATATGGGATACTAGTTTATTTAAAAACCCCTTTTACTGCCAGACTCTGCGCTTGTAGTCTGAGTGTAGATTTCTAACGAACCACACCAATTTTCGGCATAGAGTCAGATGAATCAGGCTTTAGTATCCTTCAAATCGAGATGAAGTTTTGATATTTATTTATAAAGCGAGTGTATTAATAAATGCTTTGAAGCATTAAGATTTAATATTAACATAAATGTAATTTAGAAAACAAGCGCTTAAGAACTTTATGTACAATTTATTTTATTAGATTTACATTCGAATGGGAGGCATCTACAGAGAGTCATTGCCGTATGCAAATAATGAAATATATATTATATGACTCAATATTCCTAGTAATGTGAAATGTGGTTGTAGCTTCACGCGATCATCGCAATTGCCATCAGAATCTCATCGACTACACAGTTGTGCAACTGGTCATTTGATATGAATTACTAGAGATAAACAGGTGGTCTTGCTACGACGATGTTGCTAAGTAATGTTATCGTCAATAACATAATTATTCTATCCATAAGTATAATACGTAATTGTTAAAAGTCTTAACTCTCCTAGCCTTATCCCACTATCGGTGGGGTTGGCACACCATATTTTTGTCTTCCATTCTTTCCTATCACTTGTCAACTCTAGCGCTACTCCTTTTAAATGCCTGTTACCCTACAGCGTCAAATGGTTTCCCCATCCCCAAAGCACAGGTGTGGCGTCGGTGGACGTATCCAATAGCGGAAGCCGTCACCCCTGACCTGTAGCAAGTTTGGCCACAAGTTAGCGTTTCTCGCCAGTGGAACAAAACACCGCAACCGAGATCCACTTAAAAAAGGAAAAAATGCCTGTCATACTTCAAAGAATCCGACCTAATTGTTAGGCCTCCGTCTAGTCACATATCCATTCATATTCATGTTTCATATTTAACACTTGTTTGGTGACATCATTTTCATCCCTCCTTTCATAATGGTCCTTTAATGAGGTGTGCACTTTTGCTAAATCGTTGTGACAGTAGCAAAAGTCTATACTCTACAAATATGTATGTCAACAATCATAATACATTTACTAAAAATAATACTTGTATTCTAATCTTGGTAAAAAACAGTACAGCAAATTTCTTAGTGATATTTCTCTTATATATTGTAAAAAGTAAAAATATTATTGAATCACAAACTTTGTACAAAATTTGTTTGCATAAAACTAAGTTTGTATACAGAAGATTAAAATACGAAGTAGACAAAGGCCTAAGTACATAACTCTATTGTACGAATGTTGACAAAACTGGTTTTAATATGGGCTATTAACTTTTTCATTAAGCAAAGAGGAAGAATAAAGATTTAAAATGACATTATTTGCCTTTATTTACATCACTACCATCTTATTATATGCCAGAAAGAAAGTATATTTTCTATGTTTTAGCAGAAACAAAAATATTATATAAATTTTAAATATTTTTAAATTTGGGCGTAGGTTGAAAAAATATTCACTTAATTAATTGCTAATTTGTTTTTAATGTGTTCGTCGAGTTAGTATTTTACAGATCTGCCGATAACGAGTGAATAGCAATACGATATGAGAATATAGACAATTAAATGCTTAAGAAAACATTAATAAAAATAAAAAATAAAAATGGGATTCGATTTTTTATCTTAGAAGTATTTTTGAATTTTGAATAATGCGTAATTATTTTTAATTAAATTTTAAATTTATATATAATATTAAAATATTAAATTTAGCTTATAAATTTAAACAAATTATTTAAATATTTAATTAGGTAATATAATATATCAATAATAGTATTTTTGAATAGTTCATGATCGTCGTCTCCTCGTTCTTTGTTTAGGTTTAAACGATAATGTATCGTAGATTTAAGCAAACACGGCTAGAGGTCGGTCGTTCGATCGGTCACCACTACTTGCTGCCCGGAACCCGCTCAAATGCCAAGGTTGTCAACTCTGACGACACAACTTTCGATCGAGTGCGCCACATTTTTGCGCCCCACTTCATCCGAGCGTAGACTGTACTGACTGAATGGCTTAGTTATTTACTTTGTTTTTCTTGAGCATTTAGAAAATTATGTTAATCAAGGTTAATAAAACGTTTCTTTCTATTGTTTTTGTGTCAATCACAAAGTTCCCGTGAAATTAATAAATACCCTTACAAATCTCATTTTAAATGTCACACATACTTTCGTCAACCACACAGAATACAGATTACAAGAAGCAATTTGTAAACAGAATAGAGTCTTTTGATTTGGGGTTATACATATATTGTTATTACTGAGTATGTTATTCTGTTATATTTTGTGTATGTAAATTGACTTAACAAATTAAAAATAATATTGAATATAGTCACAATTTTAACATGCTCTCGATTTTTAGATTCGTACAAATATCTAGAAAATACACGTTGCAATCGGCTGTACGAGATATCGAAATATATTATTTATTTAATATTGTTATCTATATCAAATCTAATAAAGCTTATTCTCGTTTGAAAGTATTTTCATACATCTAATAGTAGATTGTTACCGAAGTCTACTAGGGTCGAACGTGCAAAGAATATCAGATCGCAACGGCTGTTGGCTGCTAAGTTAATTTGGTCTCTCTAAATTAATTTCACGAATAAGTATCGTTTGTGTCATACGAATTTCATATGTTCCTTGCTTAATCTAGTTTAACTTCATTTTAAAACTGAGTCGTAGTCGAGTGATAAATTTATTCATATTTTTCGTTGGCACCAAATAAAATTGTTAATTATTATTTTCAGTGCAGTTTCGTAAATGCTACTTTTAAAAATAACCTCTGTCGGTAATGAAAAAAAATAATTTGACATTTTTATATTACAAATAGTAGTGAATAATTTTGAATACTTAGTTCACAAGACGTTATAAATACAAAATTAATATTGCAATTAAATATTCTAAATACATAAATACTTAAAAATAAACAAATAAATATTTTTGGAGTATGTTATGGATAAACAAGGGCACACACTAAGCGTACGTGCGTGTACTTCTATATACAATGAAGAATCATATTAATACAATTAAAAATTAATTAACTTTAAGAAAAATCTTAAATTTTATTATTTTATGTTGAATTTAGTTTGAAGTATATATTTTTTTCACAATGAGTTGATTTTTTAATACAACTAACTTGGTAAAGTGAAATTTCACTTAAATGCCTAAGTAATGTGCTTACTGCGAGTTCATCGGTAAAAGCGAGTGCATGAGTCGCTTTTTGACATGGTCATTGACCGCTGGATATCGGACATGAATTTGGGAGGATGTTTCGCATACTAACAAGTTTACGAATTCAAGCTTTTTCTTTAAAGTTTACCATCGAATTTATATTGTTATAGTTGTAAGGATCTGTGTTATTAGGAACAATATTTTGATATGACAATATGCTTGTTACTAAAACCCGAAGAATTTGTCTCTTATATTGTTTTAATAGGAAACATTAGTCGTCGTTAGCTATGGGCCTCATGAACAAGTTCACAGAATATGTGATTTATGCTTGAGCTATGTGAACAAATCAGGAATGAGAAAATCCGTTGAAGAACCGATTACCGATACACGTCAGTGCTTTTCGAAAATGAAGTGGCGATAACACTTCAAAGTTACGTCGGAGATTTTGCCCAGTTGTGGGATAGGTCACTATTTACACTGAGAAAAAAACTTAGAAAAGATAACATACGAACTTTAATCGTCTATACTTTGATATTAATATTAAATATATTGTAATTAAGTCCAGTTCCCAGTTGGTATTTTTGAAAAGTGAAAATACCAACAAATATTTCACTATATTAACAACTGTTTAGGAATAAAGAAATTATTCTATACAAAGAATCAAGTCCCGTAAGTAAGCAAAATCTGACATATCTTATGTTTATACCTTGTAAGGCAAAATAACTTGATTCAAGTATACTCGTATCTTTCGCAAGTTTACGTGAGCTATGGCGACACCAAGCGATCTATTGTTCATATGGCGTTAAAATGTATACGTAATTTAAACTTTGTGACTAGAAACATAGGGTATATAATAGTATAACACTATGTGATGACGCCATGAGATCTCGTAGACTGCTGCTGCATGCGGGCGGTCAGGATCGTGATTTGGGAAGGTCAAGACCTTTTGTGTTGCTTCTAAAAATATATTGCTTTTTTAAATATATATTCGAATGCATTGAAAATATATATTAGTATGCATTGGAAATATGCATTACTATATTGGTATTTGCACTATTTGGCTTCATTATATGAATGCCTATATTTTTTAAAAGCTTTTATTTAACTTGCCGTGTATGTATGTGAAGGGGGAATCTTCAAAGTTCAATTATTTAGGAATCATGCGTTTACAACCTAGGCTGGCGGATGAAGATGAATTTAAAGTAACCTGTATAATTTTTCAAATTCCCTGAATATATGGATCTAAATTTCATATTCTTCTCTTCATGGAGAGAGATCTACGAATTGATTTATTCATAATTTTGAAAAGAAACTTTAATTTCACTTGGTTCCACATTAGTGAGGTAGGTTTACGACAATAATTAGCGATGCGATATAATTTCACGTGCTCACTGCTGCAGAACGAAGAACTTTTCGCACATTGTTGTTCGTCTGAAATAATTAGACAAAATATTTCGCTTAGTTTTGCGAAATGGTTTTTTCACCACTGTGACTAAATAAAATTAGGTACAGCAGTAAGCTCGTTAAAATTAATTATGCGGTAAGAATAAAATACAATAAACATAAATTTCTGAGAGTTTCAAGAGTATTACAAATCTCGTTGTTGTCAATGAACTAATCAGTGAATGGATACTTAATACATTACGAGGATGTATTTTGGGAGTTGTAGATTGCTCGGGCAAATATAAGTTTAAGCAAGAGTCAACAAAATTAAATTTAATGGGAGCAATTTTTATTTTATTTGACATTATTTTTATTTTTAATTGCACGCGTATTTGGAAGAGGATGTTAAATGATTTATCGATTATGGTAATTAATTTATGACAGTGATGTCAAACGTACGTAGACTATAAAGGTAAGATTTTATCTGTAAGAGTTTATTTAATAAACTCTAGTATGTAATAAATTTACTGAAAATAGATAATAATAATAACAGACCGAGCTTACAGAGAAAACATTTTAGATAAAATAAACTTTCTCTTGTAATAAACATACTTCATTAGAATATGAAGTACCTTATAAGAACTTGTACTGCCATGGCAAAGTCAATATGAATTATTCATGACCACATCAATTGCGAAAATGAAAAATTAATATTCCCATTTTGTCCAGTACAACCTAACCGATACCTTTAGCGCGTATGTGCCGCCACCAGCAGTGTCTATTGCGATCGCACCGTTGTCCGTCCTCGATTGATTGAAACAATGAGTTATTGAATAATATTCGGACAGGGAACACTCATTACTTGTTATTTCTAGTAAAAATTGTGACATAACTAGTTATGTGCGGTAACAGTGCTATTTTTTTTGTGGGACGTTGATGTTTCAAAATGAGTGATCAAGATCGTAAAAGTTACTATGAGAGAAATGAACTGGACGGGGAAGCTATTTATGCGGCCAATAATAATTCGATTTACAGTAATTACTGTAGTATATACAGGTAGCTTTAAATTTTCTCTTATAAATTATTCATATATATTTTAATGGCGTAAATACGCAAATATTGGTTTTGGAATTGATTCGCGGTAACAAATGGGTAAGATTTCCCAAAAAAAAAACAGGATCGGGCTAAGCTGTTTCTTCGGTAAAGTTATATAGTGATAACGTGGTTTATTTTGAAAGTTTTTAAGAACAGCGCGTCTCTTGAACCCTACATAATTTTTGTTCTATAGAATTTGTGAAAGATTTGTTTATGAGTTTAAGGAAATATAATATAACCGTACCTTTCCTTTTTACAATCAATTCATCCCCCTAGGAACTCCACAGTAAACCGGTAGATAGCAAACCGTAAAAAAATGTTTCAACACGTCATTTCTCATAGAATTTTCGGAATTCTCAGACAATAAATTCAATTCAATAAAAAGTAAAATGAATAGTCATTATTCAGGAAAGTTCAGTACATATCAGGTCGCATAAGTGTTTGTGTATTAATCGAAAACATCGCCATTTTAAATGAAAAAAATATGGTCATAATCTGTTTTAATAAGACGTGCTTACTACATTTTAGTAGGATAGTAGAGCTTATTATTATAATGAGTTTTAACAGAATCAATGATGATCTGCTACTATGATTTACTTAATCATCCTCTTGCCCTTATCCCACTCTAAGTGGGGTCGGCATAACATAGGACAAACATGTTGTCACATGATTTGGCTATTATTTTACGACCGGCCGCCTTCCTGACGTCAACTTACCTTAATCGTATTTTACGACACCTCGGTAAGAAATGAGGGTGGTCTATTCTACTCAGCCGGATACCACACGGCGGGCTACTATTATTTACTTAAATTAAAATCTGAATAAAAAAGTTAAAACAAAAGAAACATTTTTGTCCAATGACGTCACTTACCTATATTTAGATTTTGAAGTTTCTACTATGAAAACTTAAGAAGTGTAACTTTTTGAATGATACTATTTATGCGTAAAATTAGGTCGATATCTTATATATCAAAATTAATGTTTGACTGTACTCGTATGTCCTTTATAGACTCGAAAAAGGCTGGACCGATTTAAATGAAATTTTCAGATAATCTTTACAATGACCCAGCTGATGATTCTGTAAAGTTTGTTAGCTATCGGAACATTTATTTTAACTGTTCAGTTCTGTTTCGAGGGAAATTCGAAACCAGACAGAGCTACAGCAACGCGTGGCTGTATTGCTAGTATTAATAGCATAGATAGATCCTTGTAACTTAGGTAATTTCTATTTGTTTGTTATTATCAAACTTTCTATTCATATAACTACAATCCAAAAATAGATCATACGACATACTTAGGCGTTACTTTGATGTACTCGATTCGATTGTGTTATTTTTTTGTAGCGATAAACCGTATGTGAATAGGAGTCCTGCTATTATTAAAGTTAATTCTTATCAATACTCATATTCATACCTCAGCAGCAGTCTAGTTTTAAGGCATTATCTAGGCATTATATTTTTTTATATTGAAGTTGATTTGCTCAAGTTACATTACCTTAAGGTGCATTTTCATATGTATTAAGTAACAGGGAATATAATATCCTTGAATTATGGATTCTATCGTATTTTTGCTTAACCGACACATTTCGACATAGTTAAATTGCGGATTAGTTAAGTTAGCGGATTGTTGTACATAGAATTCTCTAGGGTTGTGCAGGTTTATCATAAAAATATGAATAGAAATCTTTGGTAAAGATTGTGCGGTATCCACTACCCATCGTCTTACCGTCTATTATTATAAAGTTTCGTTAACTTAATTACGTACAACGCAGAAGATAATTATTGCATTAAAAAGATACTTTATTAGATATATTTAGACAATAAAAGGATTTCGTAATAAAATTAACACAATAAACTTTACTATTTCAACTGGGTATTCGGTTGGTTTTTCGCATATAAAAGGTTCACATAAACTTAGTATTAGAAGCGGTGGGAGGGTAATTATTGTTCGAGATATTCGCAATGCTAAAATTATATAGCACCTTATATCTTACGTAAGTCTTTAACAAAGCAGAGACTAATCGAGAACGCGCTGTCGCAACATTTGACCATTGCAACAACTTTCTACAATATTTTTTAAGAAATGACCCTGACTTTGCTCTTAGAAAATATAAGTTTTAATATTTTAGTAATAGCTTTTATTTTCAGGCCACGGGTTTTTATAATGTTGCGAAATTTTCATTTGGTATATTTTACTAACTAGTCCAGAAATATATTTTAAACATTATTGTTAATGATAAATAAGTTCAGAACACACGTAGTTTGAAAAAAAAACCGACGTTAAAAAGAATTGACGAATTTATTTGTCATTTTATCTTTTTGCTAATAAGATGGGGTCTCGTGGATACCAAATATTTTAATATACTTTTTGTTTTCATATTTCATATATTGAAGACACTATTGTCCCACGGAATAAAAAGAAATATTCCTTTTACAATATAGAAATCTAGTTAACACTGAGCGGGGCAAGTTGGTTTTCAAATGTTTATTGTACTGCAGCACATTTTCGCATAGAAAATAAATTACGATTAATGACGTTCTGCTCTTAATACACGTTTATAAAAAATAACGTCGAGCAGTCCAAATATTTAAAGTAATTCCGAGCAATGACGTAACTTGAAGAAATTGGTACAAGCGTCAGCCGTTTATGCACGTTGTTTAAAGAAAGACATTTAATTCCGATATATATAAACATAGTGTCTGCCTTCAGCTCCGCGGGTCACGGGTTGGATTCCCGCCGAGGGCCAACATTTTCTATAAATGAATTTATTGGTCTTCGAGCCTGGGTGTATATTTGTATTTAAGTATGTATTTAAAAATATATAAGTATATATTCACCAGCTGTCTGTCTACCATAACACAAGTATTAAGTTACTTACTTTGGGGACGGACAACCGTGTGTGTAAGCGTCCCATATAGGTATTTATATTTATTTATGTATTTGCATTTATCAAAGTGTTAAATAAACCTAAAATATCTGCTTCGCTATCGAAACAACGCTATCGTTTGCCCAAAAAAAATATTGATAATTACATTAGTAATTGTTACAACTCAATAAAGGTTACGCATATACCGGAAGGAAGTATAGTTGTATATAAATCGCACGAGATATTTTCTCGTCACGGTCGCGTATGAAAGTTGTTTTTCTTGAATTGGTATGACAACATTTAGTCGCGTGACGTTCTTAGTTATTAATGTGTTTAGAAATTGCAATGATAATCTTTAACAGCACATTGACGAATAATACAGTAAGCGAAGACAAAACATAAAGTCTTAACGGTTGAGACTTGAGGCTTATATAACCAACTAAAATAAAACTCTATCATATATCAGACTCTATCATAAATATATATCAGAGCATTTAAAAGAACACTTACCTATCTTTAAAAACTGAAAACAAATGTTTTTATGTGACATTCTGAAATACGTTTATTTATAATATAGCGATGTTTTATCTATTAAGTAGCACAAAAAATGGAAACAAGTCGAAAATTACTGTTCTCTAATCCAAATATTAGCTTAATATTTAAAGCAATATATGAAATATATATAATTGGATAAAATTAACTAAAAATGTTTCATTAGATTATACAAATTGCTTTCTTTTTTACATATCTAATTGTCTGTAAATACCAATAAGTTACTTAAAGTCAAATAATAAAGCAACACACACAGTTGCCTTGTTTCGAAAATCAAATTTTGAATGTTAAAAAGTGACGTAGGCATTGCCTTTTTTATTTGATCCCTTTATTATAGGACCATTTTAAAGTTAAACAACAGCGAATTAATTTTTTCAACCATTTTGTTCCAGCCAAAGAACAGTACAAGAAACAAAAGGATGGGACGTCTTCAGAGAATTTCCTCCGAAACAGGACAGTGGGTCCATGGAAAGTCAAGTTTGCCTCGAATTTACAGTACGGGTTCTAAAAGTACTGGCATATACGATCACTTTTATCGTAGTACTGGGATCTGGTGTGATAGCTAAGGGGACGATGCTTTTCATGACGTCACAACTGAAGAAAGACAAGCGGTTAGCGTATTGTAATAGAAATTTAGGTGAGTATTTTTGTCATATAATACACACAGAATAAATTACAATAGTGTAATAATATATTACACTATTGTAATTTATTCTGTATCTCGCCGTGTGGTATCCGGCTGAATAGAATAGTACCACCCTTATTTCTTACCGAGGTATCGTAAAAGGCGACTAAGATAAGTCGACCCGCCGTGTGGTATCCGGCTGAGTAGAATAGACCACCCTCTTTCTTACCGAGGTGTCAAAATACGACAGTGGTAAGTTGACGTCAGGCAGGCGGCCTGTCGTAAAAATGCAGCCAAATCATGTGACAGCATGTTTATAACATGTTGTGCCGACCCCACTTAGAGGATAAGGGCAGGAAGATGATGAGTGTAATATATTGGTATCATTACAAGCGTGCAACGTTCTGTAAATTTTGTTAAACTTAGGTGTTTAATTGACAATTGCAATTTAACACACGCTGTTCGGCGAAGGAATCCATGAGGAAACCTGCATATGTTTAGACAATTCTGGGGATATGTATACCATACCAAGCCGCATTGGAGCAGCGTGTTGCTTAGCTCCAACCTTATTTGTCCAAACCGGGGATAGGCGGAGGAGCAGTGAGATAGTAACAGGCAGTTACTTTACAATAGTAGAAGTGTACTCACACATTTTGTGCCTTTATCAAATATGAAGAGTATGTATTTTTATATTTCAGGTAGAGACAAGCAATTTATAGTCAGTTTGCCGGACGAGGAACGAGTAGCGTGGATGTGGGCCTTGCTAGCAGCATTTGCAATTCCAGAAATAGGGACACTGATACGTTCTGTCCGAATATGTTTCTTTAAAACATCAAAAACGCCGACGAGTATACAATTTGCAGTGGTAAGATTTAATTTGTAACTGGTTCATTGAATATTAAGATATTCAAACGCGAATTTTCCTTGGGTTGACAAATAAGGCATATTAAAATATTACTGAATGAATATTAGAAAGAATACTGAATTATATTATTAAATATAGTTGAAACCACTTGATAGCAATAGTTTTTTTTTTTTTATTTCAATTATTATCACACAATATTTCTTTGACCCCGCCATAATTTATATATAAGCAATACATATATGAAAACTGTCGCTATATATAAAAACTGATGCCAATCAATTTTCATATATAGCGACTTCCATCGGATCTTCACCCATCGTCACCTATTCAGTTTGAGATTTGTCTTATGTTTGTCAATTTATGAAGAAGCTAAGTGCTAGCCAATTTCGGCAAGGTCCTCTGGCCGCAAAGAACTAGCAACTGACTAGGTTTTTGATAAAGCGGTAACAAATAAATTCAATAGTATATACAGCATTCTTAACAACTATTTCGAACTTGTGTATAGTCCACGTTATGTTGAATCCAGAGCATATTTTCTCAATAATTAAATATAATTTCAGATCTTTATTACGGAATCTCTGCACACAATCGGAATGGGACTGCTGTTTTTTAAAATCCTACCAGAATTAGATGTTGTTAAAGGGGCTATGATAACCAACTGCCTATGTATCGTACCAGCGATCCTAGGTCTGCTCTCCCGGAATGCGCGTGATTCAAAACGTTTCATGAAAGTGATTGTGGATATGGCTGCAATCGTCGCGCAAGTCACTGGTTTCATTGTTTGGCCACTGCTAGAAAATAAACCAGTCCTTTGGCTTATTCCGATTTCCGCTCTTTGCATATCCTTAGGGTGGTGGGAAAACTACGTCACTCGACAAAGTCCAATAGGTAAGCAAAACATGACGTGTTTTAAAATTACACGTCACGGATCGCTTTCCTACGCGTAATTGAAATTTCAAATCTGAAGAAGATTGCTTATTCTATGCATATTCGTCATGGTGAGAAAATATTAGTTAAATTAATTAAGTCCTGTCCTTATTCCACCCTAAGTGGGGTCGGCACAACATGTTATAAACATGTTGTCACGTTATTTGGCTATATACGCCGTATTTTGCGATCGGCCGCCTGCATGACGTCAACTTACCTTAGTCATATTTTACGACACCTCGGCAAGAAATGGGGGTGATTTATTCTACTCAGCCGGATGCCACACGACTTTTTAGTTAAATTAATAAATTATTTTTGTGTGCCTTTATATTTGGTTCTTTTTTTGGTTGATTGTCTAATACGTCATAATATCTTTTATAGGGATCATTAAGAGCTTAGGAAGAATAAAAGATGAACTGACTCACACTCGCTACTTCACGTACCGTTTTATGTCAGTCTGGAAGATCCTTTTGTTCCTTATGTGCATTCTCTTAAGTATTTGGATGGACGGCGATGACCCTGCTATGTTCTTCCAGCTATTCAACTCCGGCTTTGGACCGCATAACATTGTAGTTGAAGAGGTAAAATTTATATTATCTGATAGGCGAAACATGCTTTTTCGGTTTTATGTACTACACTTTTCTTCAAATTATGTAATTTTTAATCATTTGGTTAACTAACTTTGTAACTTTAGTTACGCAAGTGGGGTTTTTAAGCGACTAGTTTACTAATTTTTCGGATGATTTTAACAAGTAGATATTGAACTGTGCTATCAAGCTATTTACACGTAGGTAAGCCAAGTAATGATGTCTTTTTTGATAAATTTACAGGTTCAAATACAACTCGGCGGCACGGTTATTCCCGATCTTGCAAATGCCACTCTCACTGGAGATTCGGTCGAAGTAGCAGCTGTACACAAGTCAGCTTACTATGTGATGCTTATACAAGTTTTCGCGGCTTACTTTTGTTATATATTCGGAAAGTTCGCTTGTAAAATTCTTATACAAGGATTCAGTTATGCATTTCCAATTAATCTGGTAATACCTTTGGTAGTGAATTTGTTAATTGCTGCATGTGGTCTAAGAAATGGTGATAATTGTATATACCACGGTACAATTCCCGATTATCTTTTCTTCGAGAGCCCACCGGGTAATTTGTCTATTATCTTATTATCAATGTATTTCTCACATTTACTCAGATTTGTCTCCAGATAGTTTATTTTTACAGTCTTTTCGCTCGGTGACTTTATATCAAGACAAATGGCTTGGATATGGCTACTTTGGTTACTCTCACAAACATGGATAACCCTTCATATATGGACTCCAAAAGCTGAACGTCTGGCTTCTACTGAAAAATTATTTGTACTTCCAATGTATAACGGCCTATTGATCGATCAGAGTATGGCTCACAATAGAAAGAGAGATGACCAAAAAGATGTGAAAACTGAGGTATTTACAAAAAATGAAATATGAATTTCTTTTTTTCATTCATTTATATATTGTAAATAATTGTGCAAATCAAACTTTTTAACAACTATAAATTGCTTTATAGGACCTGGCAGAAATAGAAAAGGAGAAAGGCGATGAATATTACGAAACGATTTCAGTGCATACAGATAACACTGGCTCTTCTCCCAAAACAATTAAGTCATCAGATCAAATTACTAGAATATATGCATGCGCTACTATGTGGCATGAAACTAAAGACGAGATGATGGAGTTCTTGAAATCAATTCTGCGATTAGATGAAGATCAGTGTGCTCGACGGGTCGCTCAAAAGTATTTACGTGTTGTTGACCCTGACTACTACGAATTCGAAAGTAAAATTAATGTTTAATTATTCTTTTTTACACAGTGAAACAATAGTATATAACATGAAATCTTATTATATGAAAATATAAAGACAATATTATATTTCTTATTTTTTATTATTCATATTTTCAGCTCATATATTCTTGGACGACGCATTTGAAATATCCGATCACAGTGACGATGATTCCCAAGTGAATCGATTCGTTAAACTTCTTGTGGATACAATTGACGACGCTGCTTCCGAAGTACATCAAACTATAATTCGCGTCCGTCCACCGAAGAAGTATCCCGCACCATATGGAGGGCGACTAACGTGGGTACTCCCAGGAAAGACCAAAATGATCTGTCACTTGAAAGACAAAGGAAAAATTCGTCACAGGAAACGATGGTCTCAGGCAAGCCATATATTAATATTAAGTTCATAAAAACAAAATAATTTAATTATGCTTTTCTAAATTGTGGATGTGTCTTTTTCCAGGTTATGTACATGTACTATCTTCTTGGATACCGCCTAATGGAATTACCGATATCAGTTGACCGGAAAGAAGTAATGGCCGAAAATACATATCTATTGACTCTTGATGGAGATATTGATTTTCAACCCCACGCTGTACGGCTTCTTATTGATTTAATGAAGAAAAATAAAAACTTAGGCGCGGCATGTGGTCGTATTCATCCTGTTGGTTCTGGTAAGGACTATTTATTTTTCTGAATATAAACAAGGCTTACCAGTAATTTATCATTAATGTATTACAATACTTTTGTTTAAGGTCCCATGGTATGGTATCAATTATTCGAGTACGCTATTGGTCATTGGCTGCAAAAGTCAACTGAGCATATGATTGGATGTGTACTTTGTAGCCCTGGATGCTTCTCTCTGTTTAGAGGAAAGGCTCTTATGGACGACAATGTGATGAAGAAATACACCTTACGATCAGATGAAGCTCGGCACTACGTACAATACGATCAAGGTAATTGATTAAAACAATGTAAATCATAAAACTTTACGAAAAATCAATTAAAATGAAATCAGTCAATTAAAACATGATCTCTCCAAATCCTTGTGCCAAAATACGTAAATATAACTTTTATTTACTGTTCGCAGGAGAGGACCGCTGGCTCTGCACACTTTTATTGCAAAGAGGTTATCGAGTAGAATATTCAGCTGCTTCTGATGCCTATACACACTGTCCTGAAGGTTTCAATGAATTCTACAATCAACGACGTCGCTGGGTACCCTCTACTATTGCGAACATTATGGACTTGCTTGCTGATTATAAACATACTATTAAAATCAACGATAACATCTCATCACCTTATATTGCTTACCAAGTAAGTATATTTTAAAAACTCTGTCAAATTAATTACAAAGATTTTGTAGGTAATTATTCCGTTTATTTTTGTAGATGATGTTGATGGGCGGTACAATTCTGGGACCCGGAACGATATTTCTTATGTTGGTGGGAGCTTTCGTGGCCGCTTTTAGAATTGACAACTGGACTTCTTTCGAATATAATCTATATCCCATTGCAGTTTTCATGTTTGTATGCTTCACGATGAAATCAGAATATCAGGTACCTATTATACGTAATATTAACCTTATTAATTTTTATATTTTATTTTAAAGCATTTCTTATAAATAAATTTGATTTAAATTTTACAGTTACTGGTCGCACAAATATTATCGACAGCATATGCTATGATAATGATGGCTGTTATCGTCGGTACAGCACTTCAATTAGGAGAGGACGGTATTGGATCGCCATCAGCAATCTTTTTGATATCACTTTCAAGTTCATTTTTCATAGCAGCTTGTTTGCATCCGCAAGAATTTTGGTGTGTTGTTCCTGGCATTATTTATTTGTTGTCCATTCCTTCTATGTACTTGCTTTTGATTTTATATTCAATAATCAACTTGAACGTAGTATCCTGGGGTACCAGAGAAGTACAGACCAAGAAGACTAAAAAGGTGACATTTTGTTTATTCTTTTGATATTATAAGTATAAAAAAAAACATGTTAATAAAAAGTATTTTTTTAGGAAATTGAACAAGAAAAAAAAGACGCAGAGGAAGCTAAGAAAAAAGCTAAACAAAATTCTTTACTGGGATTCCTACAAGGTGTAAATAGTAATGAAGAGGAGGGTTCAATTGAGTTTTCATTTGCTGGTCTTTTTAAATGTTTGCTTTGCACACAACCTAAGGGGAATGAAGAAAAGTTGCAGCTCATGCACATCGCTTCGACATTGGAAAAATTAGAAAAGAAATTAGATAGTGTTGAAAAGTTGGTATTAGTATTACCATTTATATTTTGGCTATTGGGAATAGTATTATTATTGACTTGAGTTCTTATTTAGGTTATTAAAAGTGGTTAATTTATTTTGTGAAACATTTTTCAGAATTGTGGATCCACACGGGCAAGCGAGAGGTCGAAAGCTTTCAATAGGCCTTCGAGGTAGTACAAATGGTGATCCATTGGTAACAGTGGCAGAAGGTGAAGAGGAAGAAAGGGGTTCTGATTCAGACACCGAAACAATGTCTTCAATGCCGAGAGTAAATTACATTTTAAATTTGTTGCAATTATGAAAAAATTTATTATCATTATCAATGGTTAAAAATGTTTTAGGAAAAAAGAGACGATCTTATTAATCCTTATTGGATTGAGGACCAGGATTTGAAAAAGGGAGAAGTTGACTTCATGAGTCAATCCGAATTGTCGTTTTGGAAAGATCTAATAGATAAATATTTGTATCCAATTGATGCAAATAAGGAAGCAGAGGTAACCATCAGACTTTGGTATATTTTTATGGCAGACTTTTTCGCAAGCAGTTGGAGGATCGGATCCCATATTTTTTTATTTCAGCATGTCGCTATTGGGGAATAGCACTTTAAAATCTTAAGTGGTATTACGACGAACTACGTAATATTACTTAAATACAATGAATGCAAATGTGTATTGATTTTGTAGAAAGGCAAAAAAAAATATTTTAATAATTTCGATTATTTACAGATACATAAGTTGTTGACGTTTTATCTATTATCAGTTATGTTATTAATGAACCATAAATTTTAGGCACGTATAACCAGGGACCTAAAAGAATTGAGAGACTCTTCTGTTTTTTCATTCTTTATGGTTAATGCTCTTTTTGTGCTCATTGTTTTTTTGCTGCAACTCAACAAGGACAATATTCATATAAAATGGCCATTGGGAGTAAAAACAAATATAACATATGATGAGGTCTCGCAAGAGGTAATGTGGGATTAAACTGTGACCAAAGAAGATCGACCTTCAATGATGACTCGGAAACATTTGATATATCACTCAGTCGCCTGTCATGTATCATCCCAGAATGTTTTAGTATAAGACTTTTGTAGTCACCATTGAAAGTTGATACGATTAATGCTTTATTCTATGTTATTACAGGCTCGAATTGCACGTGACTTAATTGAGCTTCGAAATAAGTCCGTTTTTGCGTTTGTCATGTTCAATGCTTTATTTATATTGATAGTATTTTTATTACAACTCAACAAAGATCAACTCCACGTGATTTGGCCTTTGGGGGTAAAGACCAACATTACGTACATCGAGGACACCGGCGAGGTACAGCCAAATATTACAAATATATGTGTGTCACTTCACCAGTCTAACGGTCTTCTTCTAACCGATCTGTCTTGGTTTGGCACAATAGCATGAAGATTCTAAATCTTCTACACCGAGGACTAAACAACTTGGGAGTCATTCGACGGTTTCACATACCCTTTAATCAAAAACCCTATAAGCTCTTTTGAACTGGATTACAAAGTTACAATTATAATAGACGCACGTTTATGATTCTTTGTTGACGCAACAATCCCATATTAATTGCACTATCCAAGACTTTAAGACTTTCTCTCTTATAAGGTGGTGGAATTTCTTCCATTAAATTTCTTCTATGTCCGTTAACAGTCACGGGTACAATGTAAATATTAGGATTCCTGATATTTTGGTGATTTGTTTAACATTATTATTATAATTTAAAATATGGAGACACGATAGTTTTAATTGTAATTTTTTATACTTATATTATATTTTGATCGTCATTATATTTGCACGTATCATTTTCATTAATGTTAAATTAAGCACCTTTATCATTTATTATTCAATATTAATATACTATTTGTCGTGAATAATTATTGTATATTTTCTCATGTGATTTTGGATCTTAATAACTTACATAAGTTTTTTCTATTTACATAAATATTGCTTTTGCTTTTAACCAGATACCTATATAAATTTGTTTAAAAACATTCATTTTAACATTTTAGGTTCTAATATCAAAAGAATACTTACAACTTGAACCAATTGGTTTAGTGTTCGTGTTTTTCTTCGCCTTGATTTTGGTTATTCAATTTACCGCTATGTTGTTCCATAGATTTGGTACAATTTCACATATATTAGCATCAACAGAATTGAATTGGTTCTGTACGAAAAAGGTAAGCTTTTAGAATTTAAATTTTATATGACATGTAAGTTTTAAATGTTTATATATTTAGTTTAAATTACGCTGTGTGGTATCCGGTTGAATAAAATAGTACCACCCTCATTTCTTACTGAGGTGTCGTACTAGGCGAGTAAGGTAAGTCGACCCGCCCTGTAGTATCCGGCTGAATAGAAAAGACCACCCTCATTTCTTACCGACGTGTCGTAAAATGCGACTAAGGTAAATTGACCCACCGTGTGGTATCCGATTGAGTAAAATAGACCACCCTCTATCTTACCGAGGTGTCGTAAAATACGACTAAGGTAAGTTGACATCAGGCAGGCGGCCGGACGTAAAATACGTAGCCAAATCATGTGACAACATGTTTGTATCATGTTGTGCCAACCCCACTTAGAGGGATACGGGCAGGAGAATGATATATTTAGTTTAAATTAATGTATTTAAATTGCAGTCAGAAGATCTATCTCAAGATGCCCTTCTAGATAAAAATGCAATAGCAATAGTAAAAGACTTACAAAAACTAAATGGATTAGATGATGATTACGACAATGACTCTGGTTCGGGCCCTCAAAACGTAGGTCGCAGAAAGACCATTCATAACTTGGAGAAGGCAAGACAGAAGAAGCGAAACATAGGCACGCTTGATGTTGCTTTCAAGAAAAGATTCTTTAACATGAACGCTAACGATGGACCAGGTTAGCGTCTTACTTTATTATCTATATTATAGTAAATATAACAATCATATCGTACGCTTAGTATTAAAGTGACCTAATTAATAAAGCCTAACATAGCGCTTACAAAACACGTGAATGTTAAAGAGATGACCATGATTTTTTCCAAATCACAAGACAACACTAGTTTTTTTTAATAGTTCGTAGAGTAATGGCATGTCAAGGGCATTGAAATAAGGACTACAATGTGTCTAACTTAATTAGGCTTAATTTTGAGTTAGGTCACTTTAATACTAAGCGTATGATATAGTCTCTATAACAAGGAATCGCAACCTTCATGTTGTAATAACATATAATTTTAGGAACACCAGTTTTGAATCGTAAAATGACGTTGCGAAGAGAAACACTTAAAGCATTAGAAACTAGAAGAAATTCCGTAATGGCTGAACGACGAAAATCTCAGATGCAAACACTAGGTGCTAACAATGAATATGGAGTAACTGGAAAGGTAAACTAAACATATTATAAAATAAAGTCCCCAAAAGCTTTGTATGTATGTGATCGATTGAAGGGATTTGTGTACGGTTTTTACGGATAGTCCAGAACAGCTAGACTGATTTAGATGAGACTGTCACTGGAAAATGGAGGCTATTGTGGAGCAACGTATAGCCTACTTTTTACGTTAGAATTCCCGAGAGATCGGGATTTACGCGTGAAAAACTTTGTGACACACTGATTTCCACAGCTAGAAAATAATAATAGCACAAATACAAAAACACACGTAACGGTGGGTGTTCAATTTTAATTACATTTCAGTAAATCTATTAACTAAAATTGTACATAAATAGTTTACTTTATTTTAATGGCAAATATTGTAAATATCTAGGTATACAAATACATTATGCATTGAATAAAATTCTATAAAAAAAAAATGTGCAATAATAATAAAACCTGATATGTGCATATGCATATTTATGGAAATTTTTATGTAAGTTATTATAAAAATACCTTTGGAAGTGGTACAAGTTTTATATAAATTAAGACTTGTCTTTGACTGTAACTATGGTTAACAACTTCTTGCATTTTTTCTTATTGTAATATCAATTTCACATACCTGCTGTAATATTTAAGTTTGAAATAGCATATAAGTTTAGTAAATTTTAATGTATGAAATACTTAATGTTACCATAAATAGCTTTAAGGCTCTTTTATAATTACAGTTGAATAACAATCATGGGGTCCTTCCTCGTCACAGAACTTCTACCGCAAATATTTCTGTGAAGGATGTTTTTGCTGAACCCAACGGTGGAATGATCAACCGAGGTTATGAGACATCATTAGGTGACGAAGACGACAGCAACTCAATTAGACTTCAACCAAGACAAAATCAAGTTTCTTTCCAAGGAAGGTTTTAACAACCTAGAAGTCTAACAACCGCTAACGCGTCGTTGCCAATGTTACGAATTAAAATGATTAGCTGTAAGCAATGTAGATACTCATTAAGTATAATAATATTATTTTGAACTCAATTTGTGAATTATAAACATCACAACAATTTGTGATATTTTTATTATGTCAAATGACAATTATAGACTAAAGTCAAAACATTGTGTTCTCTATTTTTTATTTAGTCTATATTTAATAATATAGAATGTACACTGCCACTCTACTTTTGTATTTTTATAAGATATATAAATTTCTGATAAATAAGTGTATTTTAATTGTTTTTTTTATTATATCACCAACATAAAATATCCTAATAATAGGTTTAGATAATTATAGACATAGAGCAAAATTAATATCTAATAAAATTAAAGAAAAGCTCCTGTTTTGAGAAGTTATAATGAACAACAAATACTTTAAATTACCTTTATTAGTATATGCTTTATGCAACAGCCAAAATCTTAAAGTTATTTTTTCTTAAACATACAATTAATTTTCTAAGAACGATACAAATTCTGTTAGCTTGTACAACTGGTCCTCACTCGATGTATGTAATGGAGCTGGCTGTGTAGGTGGGGTTGGATTTATAGTTATTCCATCTGTCTGCAATTCCCATTTATGATCATTACACAGCTGTAGGACAGCATCTCTACTTAGACCAGTCATCATCACAACAGTATCTAATGATATAGAGCTATATGAGCGGCCAATTAAATTAAAAGCTCTCTCACGTACTTTTTCTGGAAACAAGTCATTCAAAAATTCTTTTAACTATACATATATATGTCTGATTTTAAAAGTGGTTTAAGTCCATTTACAGCACATAAATATGTGTTATTGTAGTCTTATTAGCCAAAAACAAATTTATATAATCGAATTAGATGTTGATAAAAAAATAGAAACAATGCCAGGCCTCATATAATTTGCCTGTATTTTTAAATCAACAAATATTCACCTTTAATTTTCTCAAAACAAAAGAAAATGGACTTACACCAGTTTCAAAATAAACAGTCCATATAAAGATAGCACAAAGCATCTCCCTTTTTTCACAATATATGATAGTATTTATTTATATTTTACGTTCATAATTTTTATTCTACTTATGTGTGTATAGTATAGTGTTTTTAAATATTTAGTTTAAAAGAAGTCTATCCTTGTACTTGGTAATAAAAACCTCTAAGTATAAAAACTAACAGCTATTAACAGGAATAAAAAGATAATTCTTCATTATTCATACAAAATTTATAAATGTATTTGAAACTTACAAACCAAACAGCATAAACTTTGTTACTTAGAAATTTATTAATCTTCTAGGAATTAACACATTAATTGAATTTATTATTAAGATAATGTATGACATGCATATTCTAACAATAATGTCTAAAATGTTTCTAGTTTGTGATAGTACTTCTGGTAAAATATGAAAATCTAAACTAACATTATACCTTCTAGAGCCGAGATAATATTAGCAACAGGTTCTGTCCAAGTGTATGCAGCTAATGCAAGGTAAGTGCCACCTAGATCTTTCTTCCACAATTTTTGTCCTATTGCCCAAATTGCAATTAATTCAGGATTACTAGTGGTGACGCTTGGGGGTATTCTTTTCCACAAAAATTTAGCATTGCACCTAGAAAGTAAGTTTTAAAATGATATATTATGGGTTAAGAATGTAAGCTAAATACGAAGTCTATAAATAAGTTTTGAATGTTTTGATAAGTAAGAATTCTTTCTTAAGCAAGCAATCAAGGTTAGTAATGAAAACATATTCTATAGATAAGCAAGGATTCTTTACTAAATAATTTTTCATTACTAAATAATTATCTAAGCGGCTGGGCATCACCAATTTATTAATAAAACCCATGGCTACAAACTATTGTTCTTTGCTTTCTCTATACTACACACATTAACACCATGTTACACATTTTTTTTTATTGATATCGAAGTACTATAAATAGTCGTAGAACTATAAAATTAATTTAGTATAGAATGCTAACATGATATATTCAAAAGAAATTTCGAAGCTATGTACTTCATAAATAATAAAAAATGATGCAACAAAGTTCTTAATACAGAAGTCTTAATGATTATTAAAAACAATTATAAGGTTCGGTATAAATGGTTTTAACTCACAAATCATTTTGATATAAATAAATTGCTAGTAACTGTGCATATGTCGATGGTGAAGACACTCCATTCGGTGCCTGAAAGGTAAAACAAAATTAAATGAATAAGCTTAATATGTCAAACTTTTGTGATTAGAAGTAATGGAATGCTATAATTATTGGTAAAAAACATTTTTTTTGTTCTAAGCCGAAACGACGGCCGTTTACCATCTCTGACATTAAAGATTTGCACTTACTTCTAACTCTTGTTTTTCTAGATCTGTACACAGTTTATCAAAGTCTGTAATCATATTTTGATCTATTTGTAATGTAATTTACAAATAAAATAATATTTTCGTTTTGTAAACGACGAACGTGACAATAAACATTTGTCAAATTTGATTGTCAATTGTCAGCAGGGCGGTTTTACTACAGGCGCCAACACATGTTATCTCGCATCCCTCTTGCACATGTACGTATTTATGAATGAATCGTATGAAAATAGTCTCAGCTGCATCTCGCTCCACTCCTCCATACATATTTTTACGCACTCATTCTCATTTTGACTGTCTATCATATAACAAGACAACAAGTTGATTTTATTAATGAATGGGCGGTGTATTAAATTTTTAAATTTCCCGTTGTAAAGTTCTAGTACTTTAATTTTTACTAAAATGTATAATTTTGTTTTAATTTAGTTAGCAAAATTCTTGAAACAAATATCACTAGAAACAAATTAAATGTATCAAGTCTTATTTCACCAGTAGCTGTTGAGATATTTCTTAAAATGAGAAATATAACAACGAAGAAACGTGCAGTTATAAAACAATAAGAAGAGGATTTACTTAATCATTATATAAATGTAAGTGTTGAGTTTTAATGAATTTTGTGCATCTCAATAATAGTAAGAGCTTTCTTAAAATTTACATTCTCACATCTAAATATAATAACCTAACCTTGCATGGATAGCCTAAAACCTTTAACATGCAGTATAATTTTTATTTCCTATTTGACTTAGTTATCGTTATATAAAAATTATGATATGTACATTAATTTCGATTGATGAATTAGCTATATTCATTATTATATTAAGGATATGTCTTGCGATTTTATATAGCTTCTAGTGTCTTGTAGTGCAATAAATGATTAATAATGGAACATTAAAGTTAAAGTTTTTTAGAAGTTGTTCTAATTGATCATAAGTGTGTCTTGTTAGTGATCTTAGTTATGAATAATTTGGACATAACTTAAATGGTCTACTTAATATTTTTTTTAGTAGTATTTTCAATTGAAGTTGTATACTTCATTGTATTATATTAGAACTTTAAAAATGATTGTCAAGTTTTTTATAATGAGACTCGGATGAAAAGGGAGTAAATAGCAAAAGAGAGCAAGTTTATTCTGTATAAAGCAATATAGGGTATATTGCTTTATATAACACTATTGTTGATTTTTAATTAAAAAGCAAAAGCAAAATTTAAATTTACGATTGATTAAACGATTGATTGATTAATTGCAGATTCAAGAATCCTCAGATCCAAGATTAAGAGTAATTTTTTATTTTAATATGATTGTCACATGATGTTATTTATAGTTATGATTTGAGATATCTTTACATTTACAGTGCTAATAAAAGATATAATAGTATGTGTAATGAATGAAAGAATAACAGCAATATTAAAAGACTGTTCTATAAAACTGAAAGTAAATATTTATGTAATTTATAAATCACTTAAAATGTGCAACTGTTTATATCTAACAGAAATTAAATAACAAACAATATTTCTCCTTCATACTTATGCAATAATAAAAAGCAATTTTTCTAAAAGTGAACCCATTTACTCTTTCTTAACAAATCAATGCATAATGACACAAAAAACATTTTTTTTTTTATTACAGAACAACTATTCATATAGATTCAAATACAACCTCGTCCATAAGAGGTTCTATTTGAATAGTAACAATTTTTAATTTTTTTACTTTTTTAAAATTATTTTCAGAGATGGAATAGCACTAGACTAAGTGCAACTAAAGAAAGGTAACTAATACTCAAGTGAAGCCTGAATTTATGAAGCTAAGTTAGATTCCCGTAATTTCAGCCACAGATGTAAGCGTGCACTCAAACATCAGTGGCCAAAAGCGACTGGGAAAAGAATTAAGGTTTTACATGTATTGCAGGTGCCAAATACCGGCTCTTTGCCAACCGCAACACATAACCATTACAAGAAAAAAATGTAAAAATTAATGGATTGAATGAAATTAATGGATTAATTTTACAGGAGGGCAGTCCGACAGCTGGCCTCGTGACTCCACGAGCTACGCTGGTCTGGCCTCGCTGCCGCCAATGGAGACGTGCCGCCGCCCTTCACCCCAGGCCGGCCCGTCCGGCTATGCCGCAGCTGCTGTCGCTCCGCCGTCGCCTCGAGCGCTCGAACAGCGCCAGGCCGAACAGTAGCGTCAACCACCAGGACCTCTGTAATTTGAGAAAATGCATTTGAGGTAACTAATACTCAAGTGAAGTATGAATTTATGAAGCTAAGTTAGATTCCCGTAATTTCAGCCACAGATGTAAGCGTGCACTCAAACATCAGTGGCCAAAAGCGACTGGGAAAAGAATTAAGGTTTTACATGTATTGCAGGTGCCAAATACCGGCTCTTTGCCAACCGCAACACATAACCATTACAAGAAAAAAATGTAAAAATTAATGGATTGAATGAAATTAATGGATTAATTTTACAGGAGGGCAGTCCGACAGCTGGCCTCGTGACTCCACGAGCTACGCTGGTCTGGCCTCGCTGCCGCCAATGGAGACGTGCCGCCGCCCTTCACCCCAGGCCGGCCCGTCCGGCTATGCCGCAGCTGCTGTCGCTCCGCCGTCGCCTCGAGCGCTCGAACAGCGCCAGGCCGAACAGTAGCGTCAACCACCAGGACCTCTGTAATTTGAGAAAATGCATTTGAGGTAACTAATACTCAAGTGAAGTCTGAATTTATGAAGCTAAGTTAGATTCCCGTAATTTCAGCCACAGATGTAAGCGTGCACTCAAACATCAGTAGCCAAAAGCGACTGGGAAAAGAATTAAGGTTTTACATGTATTGCAGGTGCCAAATACCGGCTCTTTGCCAACCGCAACACATAACCATTACAACAAAAAAATGTAAAAATTAATGGATTGAATGAAATTAATGGATTAATTTTACAGGAGGGCAGTCCGACAGCTGGCCTCGTGACTCCACGAGCTACGCTGGTCTGGCCTCGCTGCCACCAATGGAGACGTGCCGCCGCCCCTCACCACAGGCCGGCCCGTCCGGCTATGCCGCAGCTGCTGTCGCTCCGCCGTCGCCTCGAGCGCTCGAACAGCGCCAGGCCGAACAGTAGCGTCAACCACCAGGACCTCTGTAATTTGAGAAAATGCATTTGAGGTAACTAATACTCAAGTGAAGTCTGAATTTATGAAGCTAAGTTAGATTCCCGTAATTTCAGCCACAGATGTAAGCGTGCACTCAAACATCAGTAGCCAAAAGCGACTGGGAAAAGAATTAAGGTTTTACATGTATTGCAGGTGCCAAATACCGGCTCTTTGCCAACCGCAACACATAACCATTACAAGAAAAAAATGTAAAAATTAATGGATTGAATGAAATTAATGGATTAATTTTACAGGAGGGCAGTCCGACAGCTGGCCTCGTGACTCCACGAGCTACGCTGGTCTGGCCTCGCTGCTGCCAATGAAGACGTGCCGCCGCCCCTCACCCCAGGCCGGCCCGTCCGGCTATGCCGCAGCTGCTGTCGCTCCGCCGTCGCCTCGAGCGCTCGAACAGCGCCAGGCCGAACAGTAGCGTCAACCACCAGGACCTCTGTAATTTGAGAAAATGCATTTGAGGTAACTAATACTCAAGTGAAGTCTGAATTTATGAAGCTAAGTTAGATTCCCGTAATTTCAGCCACAGATGTAAGCGTGCACTCAAACATCAGTGGCCAAAAGCGACTGGGAAAAGAATTAAGGTTTTACATGTATTGCAGGTGCCAAATACCGGCTCTTTGCCAACCGCAACACATAACCATTACAAGAAAAAAATGTAAAAATTAATGGATTGAATGAAATTAATGGATTAATTTTACAGGAGGGCAGTCCGACAGCTGGCCTCGTAACTCCACGAGCTACGCTGGTCTGGCCTCGCTGCCGCCAATGGAGACGTGCCGCCGCCCCTCACCCCAGGCCGGCCCGTCCGGCTATGCCGCAGCTGCTGTCGCTCCGCCGTCGCCTCGAGCGCTCGAACAGCGCCAGGCCGAACAGTAGCGTCAACCACCAGGACCTCTGTAATTTGAGAAAATGCATTTGAGGTAACTAATACTCAAGTGAAGTCTGAATTTATGAAGCTAAGTTAGATTCCCGTAATTTCAGCCACAGATGTAAGCGTGCACTCAAACATCAGTAGCCAAAAGCGACTGGGAAAAGAATTAAGGTTTTACATGTATTGCAGGTGCCAAATACCGGCTCTTTGCCAACCGCAACACATAACCATTACAAGAAAAAAATGTAAAAATTAATGGATTGAATGAAATTAATGGATTAATTTTACAGGAGGGCAGTCCGACAGCTGGCCTCGTGACTCCACGAGCTACGCTGGTCTGGCCTCGCTGCTGCCAATGGAGACGTGCCGCCGCCCCTCACCCCAGGCCGGCCCGTCCGGCTATGCCGCAGCTGCTGTCGCTCCGCCGTCGCCTCGAGCGCTCGAACAGCGCCAGGCCGAACAGTAGCGTCAACCACCAGGACCTCTGTAATTTGAGAAAATGCATTTGAGGTAACTAATACTCAAGTGAAGTCTGAATTTATGAAGCTAAGTTAGATTCCCGTAATTTCAGCCACAGATGTAAGCGTGCACTCAAACATCAGTAGCCAAAAGCGACTGGGAAAAGAATTAAGGTTTTACATGTATTGCAGGTGCCAAATACCGGCTCTTTGCCAACCGCAACACATAACCATTACAAGAAAAAAATGTAAAAATTAATGGATTGAATGAAATTAATGGATTAATTTTACAGGAGGGCAGTCCGACAGCTGGCCTCGTGACTCCACGAGCTACGCTGGTCTGGCCTCGCTGCTGCCAATGGAGACGTGCCGCCGCCCCTCACCCCAGGCCGGCCCGTCCGGCTATGCCGCAGCTGCTGTCGCTCCGCCGTCGCCTCGAGCGCTCGAACAGCGCCAGGCCGAACAGTAGCGTCAACCACCAGGACCTCTGTAATTTGAGAAAATGCATTTGAGGTAACTAATACTCAAGTGAAGTCTGAATTTATGAAGCTAAGTTAGATTCCCGTAATTTCAGCCACAGATGTAAGCGTGCACTCAAACATCAGTAGCCAAAAGCGACTGGGAAAAGAATTAAGGTTTTACATGTATTGCAGGTGCCAAATACCGGCTCTTTGCCAACCGCAACACATAACCATTACAAAAAAAAAATGTAAAAATTAATGACGTACGAATTACCAAAACTGCGCAATTTCAGAAATCAGTACGACACCTTTATAATGGCTAGCCCGTTAATAAAACGTCTTACAAAGTAGCGCGCTTTTGAAGCTAATGTTCGACGATACAGAAAACGAACATTACCAACAAAACGCCTACACAGTATGGGAAGAAAGAACACTGCAGTGTCCACCTCAACCATACTGTTAAATGAGAAGAAAAAGCCCTGCAGCTTTTACAGGAGGGCAGTCAGACGCTGCTAGTCATTAAATATTAAAGATTACAATGTCTATATTTACCTAAGCTATGATTAAAACAGAGTAATTATGCAAAAGTAATAATAAAATTATTTTGCTATAATCGGCGATTAAGTAAAATAGAAAATGTATATAATGCTAAATGTAGAGTGGACAATTGGTTATCATACCTGATACATGCAGGATTCGTAAAAAACACATGCACAAACCTCCACCACCGCCACCACCATACACAAGCACTATATACATTCACTATCACAAACTCAACAACTCAAATGTTTGAATTTCAACAAACATTCTCGGATAAAATGTGAGTAGTTATCCAAAACTTAATAACAAATAAACTATACTTTTGCACTATTTAATACGAAGAAAATTGAAACGTACTGACTCACCTGAAACGTTCGTTATACGTAATATATAACTGTAATCACTTTTTACTTACGCAAAAATATATAAACCAACAAACGATTTTTAATTAAAATTAGACAATTCCATAAACTTCTTGTTAACGCACACTATATACAATAACACGATATAATAGGAATACCACAATTCCCGTTCCGAGATGCACTTCTCTTGAATGACGAACAAGGACTGAATGTCACTGAAACGTTTTATCGGTATATATTGTAAGACTCCACCGGAAACAATAACGGCACAGTGTTGCCCCTATTTAATCAAAAAGGGCGCGATTAGGGTTGCCACCTTTTTTTTTAAGAAAAATACTATTTTTCTTTTTAAATCAAAAAAATATAGTACTTTTAGGAAATTCAGGAAAAAAAATAGGACACATCTATTTTCAATCATTATTTATTTTTCCATGATTATTTTTTATTACTTTTCGCTGGATAATGACACGGAGTTAGAGCTAGTAACTAACTAGGCCCGTAAATACATGAATGAGTTTCGTTCCTACATTCCCTATGCAGGGCTGCGGGTGCGTTCCATTCACAGTTAATTAAAAAAAGCACGACAATTGCAATTAGCGATAAAAATATAGTATTTTTCGTGCTATATTCTTTTTCTATAATATATAGTACAATTTAAGCTAGTGTTTTTCAATTTATATATACATTTATTAAAGCAGGGACCTCGAAGCATATAGCATTATAGTATATCCTTAGTGTTTTTATTGAACTGTAATAATATTGGGAAGTTTTATTTTTTAATTTTAAAATATAAGTAAAAATAAAACTAAAATAATAAAAATAAAACTTTTCCTTCTATAGTAATATTTATTGTGTATGCTTTATTGAAGTGTTGTATATCATATGTCATACCCAATATCAGTTATATTCTATGTTTTAGGTGGTTATTTCTGAATAGTTTTTATTCTTTCTGCGACAGACAATATGGATTACAGACATACTTTAATTATTTAACAGAAAGTTATTTGTTCAAGATACTTTAACATATTATCCCATTTAGTTATGCACATTTCAACTAGATTTTTTGTCTGAGTAACTGTGTCTGGTCAAGGCACTGCTACTGTTGTTGCAATGAATTCATTAATATCTGATACAATGGCTGATATTCTTCAAGTCAGTTAAAATGTTTCAAATATAAATCATTTTTGTTTGTAAACACAAAAATTGGCATGTGTATGTTTAAAGTAACGGCCTGTTATCCACCCCAGCAGTGGGAACCATAAGCTTCCTCTATCCGTTTTTTGGAGAGAAGTATTGTAGCAAAGACCTACCATCGCGTTGCTCCAATGCGGTATTGGTAGGTTACGCATATCCCTAGAATTCGCTAGAAGTATGCGGATTTCCTTACCATATTTTCCTTCACCGAAAAGCGTGTCATAAATTGCAATTGTCAATTAGACATGTGCCTGCGCGGGGTATAAACCCATGATCGTCTTTACAGAGTCGAACGGCCTCACCGCTGAGCTATCACAGCTTGTTCCATATTTATTAAAATGTTTTTGCAATAATTTTCAGATGAACCTGGTCATAGCCAAAGAGAGTACTCATTGGGATGACGTCTAAGGGCTATATGCTGTTGATGCTTTATGGGATGAAGCACATGATTAGGTCAATTGATTTGACTAGATGAAGGCAAGTAAATATTTGATGTAAAGTATGTCAGTCTGTCCATTTCACTTTCTATTAAAACTGAAGCTTATATGTCTAATGGGCTAACTGCCTAATCCGTTTGAGATATAACAAAAAATGTTTGGTACAATTTTTCCTCTATTATAGTGATGCAAAAAAGTGTGTGATATAAGAATAGCTTAAAAGACATATTAGTGATGATCATTGGAACTTTGTCACATACAATACAGTATTTGGAAAGCATAATATTTTTAGCCTGGTACTGCTAACAGTACAAAATCAAAGATATTTAACATAACACAAAGATTGTCACAGATACCCCTTATATTTTATTATTAAAAAAACAAAATTTATAATTATAGTCTCTATTCTATACTTAAAATATAACTGTAGACAAAGTTATAGACACGAAAAAAATATTTTCCAGACACTATTTAAGACCAGTAGAAGCTAAAAATATATTTTTAAAATTTAAAATCTCTGTTATTTGTCAATGCATCATTCTCCTACCCTTATCCCACTCTAAATGGGGTAGGCACAACATGTTTTAAACATGTTATCACATGATTTGGTATCTTACGACCGGTCGCCTGCCCGACGTCAACTTACCTTAATCGGTTTTCGCGACACCTCGGTAAGAAATGAGGGTGGTCTATTCTACTCAGGGGATATCAATGCCAAGATTGTCTGTAAGACTACCTTTGCAAACTAATGTTCTATCTATACATTATTAAAGAATAACTTATTTATTACAGGTTAAATATGCTGCGAACTCTTCCGCCGGGAAGTGTCCACGAGCCCGATGATGCAGATGAACATATATGAAGAGCTTCAGTCGAATCATAATTATTTAGCCTCATTTATTGACATTAGTAATAACATTTTCACAGCGCGAATGCTTTTATTCACTAACAATTTATTTTGCCGCCTGAACCATTCGGAATTTTGGAATAAGGCTGTAAAAGTCCGCTTCAATGCTAGAGGACTCAAGAGAAGGTTGTGTCTTCAAAATAGTATTCATATTAGTATAATTGACAAACATTATGAAGTTTGAAACTTCTTAACTAGGACCCAATGGATTTTTTCTCAAATCCGTGGATAAGGGGGCTCTAGCACACTAGAACGGATCATAATTTGGTTTCATTGTTTAAAACATGATTGGTTAATATTATTGTTTGATAGTTATAGTACCTTGTATTCCATCAGAAATATTTTCCAGACCCAAGCCATATCATATTACCGGTTCAGTATATTGATATATCGGTCATGTGCAGCAATAGCGGTACAACTCAAAAACTTATATTTTGAGATGAATGGGTTTAAAATTTTCATTACTCAGGAAAATGAATAACAATTGCTTAGTTGCTAGTTTAATTGTTAGTTTGCTTAAACGACGGGCTTATAATGAATTATGAGTTCTGCCTGTATTGCTGCTAAAAATTGTGTATTTTAACATTAACACCATTTATTCCTATTCAAAACACGTGTTTTTACTTGAGTAGCAAAACTAAAAACCTGCGCAATCCTGGGAGTAATATATTTTCAAAACAGGATTATTTAAATTGTGAAATTTTTATAATTACGCTATTGTCTAATAAAACTGAAAGATTTGATCTAGTTAAAATTATATTATCCATCACAAAAACTTATATCTTTGGAATGGCATTATATGGCATGTAAAGTGTTAATTAGTCAAAAATGTATATAACTTAAAAAACTATAATTCCTGGTTAACTTGCGTTAATCATAAATATGATTTGTTAAAAGTTTTTTGCATAATCGTAATCATAATGCGAGTTAGACAACGGTGTATCAATTAAGGAAAATTCACAGTACTGCAGATACTTGGAAAACGATAATGGAAATGGAAAATTTTATCGCAAGTAAAGTTATAGAACTATGATACATGAGGCAAAAGTAACTAACTAATATTACTATTATTAACATTTAAAAAGTGATTCAAAATTTTTATTATTTTACTATATATACTCCATAAGTATAGAAACATAACAAGATGTAAACAAACAAAACCATGTGATTCAGGAGTGACAAATATGTCATAACAATAATATTATTAACAAATGAAAAAATTGGGATTCAACTGCAGTTGTCAAAAGAATATCTCTAATATTTATAAATGTAATTTTCATAAATTGATTGTTATTTTCTAAAATTAAATATTTATACCTTTAGTATAGCAAAACAGCAATATATAATTTAATAAAATTCAGCAGATACAAATTAGCCAAGTAAACTACCTAAAATGGTAATTAGATTAAACAACGCAACATAATATCAATATTCTACGAGCTTCACTCTGTGATACTTAAATGTGTAGTAATTTAGTGTATTTAATATTATCCATCGTTTTCTTTAAAAATTTTATAATTCTTATTTATTGTTTCAAAGTTTGTAAAAATTATTGATAGCAATCACGCCATAATAAAGTGGTGCGAATACTATCAATAATTTTAAATTCTTTAAAAGAATTAAAAATTATATTAAATGTTAGTATAATGTGTTGTAATAAAAAAGGTACTTTATAGTAGGCAGATAATGCCTACTATAAACTACCTGTTTTGACATGTTTAGTTAAATACTTAACCCATGGAGTATAGTTCCTCATGATGTTTTCTTTCATCGAAGAGCTTGGTATCAATTGGCACATTAATTATGGCAAAATTTCACAATTTAATTCTTACTTTATATGTATAAATCCGAAGTGTTAACTGGTTTGATGGAAAATATTATACTTAGAGATAAAAACCACTAATATTCTATAAAACTACTACCAATATATCTAAAAAAGACTAATATTTATAATTTACCATCAAGTATACTCCTTTTAAGTATAATGTTTTTTCCTAAATACTAAAACGGTAAAAACGAAAGCATCTATTGTTTCAAATACTAATCTTGTAAATTTGTTTTCGAGTGAATACTTATAATTAATTATATTTAGTAATAATATATAACAATTTAAATTACAATTCCTATATTTTCAAGATACATGATCGCCGATTCTGTTTCCTATTTAAAAATAGTAATCATTTTTGAAGTTGCACTTTTAGCGTGTTTAGGAAAAAACTTTTTTTTTTAAGAAGCATGCACATAGAAATGTAAAACGGCTGTTGAATATAAATTTTTTTATTACAGTAAAAGTCTATTAAAGAATTTCCTTAAATATTTTGTTTTATTAAAATCTAAAAATCACTATTAATATGTCACAGGAAAACCGGTTATCCAAATAATCGGTAAGAGTAAAATGCGAATCGATAAAACTTTGACATCACAAGTTACGGTTTTAGCGCACCAAGTACATCACTAATTTTACTACGATTTACGTCATATGTTATATATATTACTACTCCATATGTGAGAAAGAGTCAGAGCTGAGACTAAATCCGTTTTAATGAATGAAACGGGTGAGAGGCAGATAGTTTTTTTGAATGAGAATGTAAGTAGCTATAGTGCTACTCTGCACCCCCCCATACCACCGAAAATAGGCTCGCGCCAATGTATGAATCTCAACCATCTATTTTATAGTTAATAATCTATGATTGTCAGTAGTGACATAAGACATTGACGGAGCCGTCATAGATTGTTGCCAGTAAAATACAGATGTAATATTTTTGGTGTATTATATGGTATTTTTTTAATCTATGCTATTTATTATAAACATCTCTTGGTAAATGAGCAGGTTTCGTTTTGGTGGTCAAGCAAATTACATACAAAAATCATTAAAATTAAAATTTTAACTGTTTCATTACGATGGCACATATTATGAAATAGGTAGGTAGGCGCACCTATTTGATAATATGTGCCATTGTAATGAAACAGTAACACAAACAAAATATGTTTTTTTATTTCATTACGATAGCATAGTATTCAAATTAGCTTGACTTGACTTACGCACGCAAATAATTTGAATAATACGGCCCTATTGAGAATTTAAAAAATGATAACTCTGAACGAAGATCAAAACGTCGAGGTAATGATAAGTCACCTATAAATAAGGGTCATTCGGCATTATCGTGATATGTGCCTCTGCTTATTTAATAATAATAAGTATAAAATAAATTATATCTTCTTGTTTCTTTACTGGTCCTTTGAAACTAACGTTTTGGCTATTTGAGTTAGCTAATCTTTAAACGGATTATTAAAATTTAAACATTATGTACGATTGCTGCCTTCTCCTTTTTCTACATACACCAACTAATGTGTTTACTATTATGCTATGGACTGTGACCTGATTTCTGTGATTGAATTTCACGGCTATTGATCGAAGACTTGGGCGGGCCCGCTGCAGTCAACTTGTCGACTTACTTGCGTCACAATGTAACCGGAGTTGATGGACAGGCTGACGTGCTGAGTCACTCTATAATATTGTCGCTCATAATGCTAATTTTCTCGTTATGCGTGTACCGATTTGCATCTTAATGCTCTTTGTAGTACCGTAATCGTATTTGTTTATAATGGATGTAAGAGTTTTCGTATAGTAACGTTACTATTTGATTACGAATGGGCCACGGAATTGGTATTTTTTAAATAATTTTTACAGTAAAAATTGAAAAATGTCTGTAAAATAAATAGATTATTGTATAATATTATACACATTACAGTGGTGCCATAAATTATAACAGAGAATAATATAAATAAATATATATGGAACACATATATGGCCACTTATGTTATGGTAGACAGACAAATAGTGAATATATACTTATATAATTTTTAAGTACATACATAAATATCAATATAGACCCAGACTCGTAGACTAACCAATTCATTTATAGAAAATTTTGGCCATGGGCGGGAAACCGCGACCCGCGGAGCTGGAGGCAGGATCAATACCCATTGCTCCAACGTCTTTAGAGAATAAGTCTGCCTTGTTATATTTGTCAGATATCAGGTTATATAAAAGTTTGCTATTATTTAAATCAATTAAGCTGAATACCAGTAACATATTTTTTGTTACTGTACTGACGTCAAATTCATTCGTTTTAACGTATGTTTTACTCAAGGTTGTAAATTTTATCGATTTTAAACCCTTGCTTATGCGTATTGTACGTTATTTATTTTTATTTTTTTTATTTCTGTAACAGCCTTTATCATTCTCCTCGCCTTATCCCACTCTAAGCGGTGTCAGCACAACATGCTATAAACATGTTGTCACATAATTTCGCTAGGTATTTTACGACCGGCCGCCTCCCTGACGTTGACTTACCTTAGTCGCCTTTTACAACACCTCGGTAAAAAATGAGGGTGGTCTTTACTGACCCGGATTCTACACGGCTAAGTTTAATTTCTGTTACACGGTTGGTTATCAATTTTACTACGACGCTTATTCTGAACAACTCCGCATTGCGGTATCGATTTCTTTTTATTCATATATTCTACTGGTATTATAAAAATATATACCTACATTAATAAAAATCAAAGCTCTGCAGCTACTGAGTGTACTATCTAAATATCTTATATAAAAACCTGTTAGCTTACATCGATATTGTTCAAAAACTTTCCACAGTAGGAAGGATCAGGCATTTAATCCATTGCAGTTAGATCATCTGTCTGGGTCATCGGTTGCAAAATTAATGCAATCTGTCGATGATATACGCTGCCAGTTTGCTAATATCTTATACCTTCTTATAAATCTCGAGTGAATTGATAATATGAAAGGACAAAATAGTTGTTAATTTGCATTTAAAACGTTTTATTTCGAATTGGCTGTATGTGTTAGCGTGTGTCACCTTAACGGCTTTTACAGCATCTTTTTGTTGAGCGGATGACGGCAGAAGTATCGTCAATAGCGAAAAATTCGGATTCTACTAGGATTGGGAACGTCGTCTTGAGAGTGCCTGCTATAAAAGTAATGGTCTGTTACTATCCCACTGCAGGTCGTAGGCCTTCTCTCTCCGTTTTTGAAGAGCTTATTAGAGCTAAGACTTAACACGCGGGTTGGTAGGTTATGCATATAACTAGAATCCTCTAGAGATATGCAGGTGTCCTCTCGATGTTTTCCTTCACCGAGAACCGTGTGATAAATTGCTTTTATCAATAAGACACATAAGCCCGCGTTTGAACCCATGATCGTCTCTAGAGATTCGTCTCTAGGTCTCACCGCTGGGATATCACAGCTTGTCTGCCTGGACTTAAATTATAGGTTGCTATAATTTAAATTACAGTACTAACTTGTTGATTCTGATAATTTCGCGATTTTTGTCGGTTGTATTATAGTGAATGTAACACTGCAATGTTAATATATTTTAAGATATACAACAATAATCGGTGACTAGTAAGATTGAAGTCTATTTTTAACTACATATATTCAAACAAAGAAATAGATTAAATAAAATTAATTAAACAATGGAACGATAATAAAAATTAATCTTTGGGAATCTACTAATGGCGGCTTAATCATTCAAAGCTGACTCTGTCGTATCGGTATCAGCAGGAATATAAGACTCTTATTCCAATCTAGTAGATAGATAAATACTTTTACTGTAAAGAAGTTAAGGCAACAATTTGCCCGACTTAGATTTTGATATTCTCATTTTTGGTATTAGATATACTTAAATAAATTGATTTATATCTTGAATACGAATACAGAAAGTCCACCGGGATGTGAGGTACCTTAGAGGAAGGATATTATGGAATTCCCAACGCCGTTACATTGGTAATTTTTTAAGTGTATACGTCAAATTTTGAACAGTCAAATAAAAGCTCGTGTTCAAAATAAAAGAATAATGAATAAATACTAACGAAGCTGTACAAGATTATAGAAAAAAGTAATGACGTCAATATTACAGGATTGTAATTGACCTATCTAATAACAGGTAATTATTTTGCGTGAGGTGTTGCAGTGAAGTCACTTTCACTATTTGTTTGAATGTCCAATGAGTGTTGTCACGCTCTGCCGGTAACCAATGGCCATGTCTACTGCCCCGCCTTTAGTATAGGCGTTCTGCGGCCGCAGCCCAAATAGTTAAGACAATGATTGCCATTGCAAACTGGTAAAGTGTCCTTCATAGTAATATTTAGGCACACTTTGACATCTACATAAAAAAGGAATCGGATAAATTCTAAAGAGGAGTGGCGGTGTTATATACCACATAAGGAGAAGGTTATTTATACGGTAATCAATGTGGTTAAATGAAATTAGGTAACTAATATTAAGTTTATCAGGAATTCATATTTTCGTCCATCGATTATCCGTTTATATGAGCTTGATTCTACTACTAGTTACTAAACTATAATGACATATTTTGATTCGTATGTTAAGTCGAGTTTGAAAAGTTGTTCATAATACAAAAACTGAAGGAAATTAACAAATTTCGTAATACAGTACGTAATTTAACATCTAAAAATTCTAGCGTATTCATAACAAAACATCTTACTACGTTGGAGTACGATAATCGTTTATCTACGGACGATGTAAAGCGCAAGTGGAGTGACCTGTGGAGAAGGGCCGTTGGTCTTACAGACAGAGCCACTATGCCACTTCGCCGAAAGCACTGTGCGAAATCGCTAATTACATTGAATATGTTTGCTTCACACCATCAAGATTGCCACATCGCAAGCACGTGCTCATATGTCCAATATTTCACTTAAACTATCTATCTAAGATGTTTTCTTCATGTAATATTAAGATATAAACGGTACATTAAATTCACGGAGGTAAAATGTTATTAAGAAGATGTCAAGACTAAATATCATTTCAAGCAAAAGCTTGATTTACAAATCAAAAAAGCTTGAGTTGTAAATTAAGAATTATTATTTAATTATGAAACTAATTCAGTTCCATTAAAAGATAAAAGTTGAATTATATTATTTTTCTTACATAATCATTTTGCTTTAGTAATCTTTCTTGGTAACTGTCATATCGTAATATTTAAAGATATTTGTAAAAATAGACAGGACTTAATTGATAAATAAATAATGAACAACAAGAAACTATAACAATCAATTTTATAAATAAAATGCTAAGGAATGTACAATCAATGTTGAATTTATTCTGTCTGAGTTAGACGTAATAAGCAAATTTCCAAATTTCTCTATACATAAGCCAGCATTGTCATATATCCTATACCTGTCGTTAAAGTTTTATGCAGTGAAAATCATGTATACTAAATTCTTATCATTTACAGTTAAAATGTAAAAATAGACTTAGGACTTCATTGATAAATAAACTAATGAACAACAAGAAACTATAACAATCAATTTGATAAATAAAATGCTAAGGAATGTACAATCAATGTTGAATTTATTCTGTCTGAGTTAGACGTAATAAGCAAATTTCCAAATTACTCTATACATAAGCCAGCATTGTCATATATCCTATACCTGTCGTTAAAGTTTTATGTAGAGAAAATCATGTATACTAAATTCTTATCATTTACAGTTAAAATGACACCTTTTGTATGACTTGTCGGTGTTCAGTTAAATTGCATTGTTCAACATTTTTGAAATACAGCAAGATAAGCACTAAAGTTTCGTCGCATCAAAACTTAATGGGCATTAATTAATACAATTAGCCCTCGGCAAATTGCACATACGACTTAAATAATGAGTGTAAATTAAGGCAACTTTACACTACTGATTTATTGTCCTGCACTTGCACGATTTCGTCGAAAGAGAAAACGGACCAGTTCGGACGGATATTACGAGCGGTATATAAAATTGATAATGAATATTTATAAAAACATAATCACAGTTCACTGTATTTTCCTGCGGGTCAGTGGAGACCATTAATCAGAATATTTTCACTTAATCATTTTAATAATTTCATTTTTCAAGTTTTACTTGTGGGTCAGAAAGCTTTCATGACTTGATTTAATTTTCATATTATTATTTCTTATATGCGCACTGGCTGCTCGTGCGAATTGTATGTCCAGATGTAGTTTGACAAATAGAACAATAAAAAAAAATTGTTCTAACCACATGAGATTATGTACATTAATTGTATAAGTGAGTAATGAAGTACGAATATGTATATCAGACGGACTATTGCGTCGTTTAAATGACCCAGGTCGGTATCTCAAGGAACGACCGAAATTTACAGGTTTTATTTCGTAATTGTTTGGCCTTTTCCCTTTATAATTTATAGAGTGCATTAAATCGTGAACCGGGTTATTTTTAATAATTCTGGGGTTATTGGTGCATTTATGATAAGAGTATTTACATTTATCATTGACCATTGACTATTAAATAAAGCTGTTTACCGATACTTTAAAATTCCCCATGACATTTTAATGTTGGGCAGTTAGAATGGATTTATCAGCATCATTAATCAATTCACATTTTAAGTTACTTCTGGTGTTACGCCTTGGCTATCGTAAGTATAAACCTACTACTATATATACAATGACCCTTATTTGTCCTACTTTTAAAGGATTTCCTGGCTAAAGATACTTTTTGTATAATACAGTTAAATATTACAGTAAAAATTCTTAATGTATTTTCGTTGATTATTATATTGTAAATACAAAATAAATATTATTAAATCTTTATAATTCATTCTTCATTCGATAAATATATAAAGATATCATACATAAATTTATAATGAAAAAACGAACACTTTTTTATATATTTGTTTGCTGTGGACGTTTAGTCTACTTATTAGTAACGTTGTGAACTGTAATTGTTTGTGTGACTTTACTACGGGTTCAAACTCCATGTAGGCGTACTGAGATTTTTTAAATTAATTCTCATATGCGTAATATGTGCTATTATTTATTTATTTTCGCTTTCCGGGAAACAACGTGAGAAAACGGAATATGTGTAAGCTACAAATCCCCGCATTGTCGTTTATGGCCTTTTTTTTAAAACTTTTTCTTCAAAACGAGAGAGGATGCCTATGCCCAGAAGTGGGATAGTAAAAGGCCGTTACTATATTCGTGTTAGTTTTAATTTGTGCGTAGGATTTTGTAACATAGCATTGTTATATTTTTTACCGTGAGAATGTTGATAACTAGCGACTAAATCACGTAGATAATTACTAAGGATAGTAAGTGTGTGACATAAAGAAAGATCTTAAAATTTGTTTATTAATAATATATTTTACAGATTTAATTAAAAAGAAGTATTTTAAATAAGGAAATCATTATGGATTTAAGCTGCATATTTATGTATATCCTTTTTATTAGGACATAGACAAGTTTTTCAACATTTTCAATCCAATTGCATTATGAGTTGAATCAGGAAGAGCTTCAGAATTTAATATGGAAAATTTTAATCGTATATTTATTAAAGGAAATACGTAATTTATTCCTATAATCAATAAGCATGCGGAATATAAAACTTTAAGACATCTTAAAATAGATATTAGCTTTATTGTAAAGATATGTTTTTATTGAAACTGAATATATTAACACTTTATTATGAGTTTGATTAATTTTGTTACCTGCAAACTTTTATTCAAAACTTCATTAACATTTTTATTAAATTACTTAAAATAAATATATTATTCATTACACCTTATAAGGAAGAATGTGTATAAATATTTATGAACTATAATCACTATACAATTATATTACGTTTATTTGAGTTAAGCATCCTTTCTTGGAATAATGTGTTTTATTATATATTGCATGAAATATAAAAATCTACTTATGTCCTTAATTCAATATATTTAAAGAGTCTTAGAAATCTAAAGAGCTCAATATTGAAAACATGGAATAAAATGTAATACCTAATCATTCTCCTGCCCTTATCCCACTCTAAGTGGGGTCGGCAAAAAAAGATATAAACATGTTGTTACTTGATATGTCTAGGTATTTTACGACTGGCCGCCTGCTTGACGTTAACTTACCTTATTCGCCTTTTCGACTCCTCGGTAAGAAAGAGGGTGGTCTATTCTACTCAGCCAGATATCACACGGCGGATCAACTTACCATAGTCACCTTTTACGACACTTCATTAAGAAATGAGGATGAATCTATTCTACTCAGCCGGATACCAAAATTTTTGTAAAATTACCAGTAACACAAAATAACCCTTTGGCAATCACGACTTACTGAATTTACCTGCTTAAAATATTTACAGTGATCTCGAGTTATATGACATAATATAAATTAAAATAATTATTTTATAGTTCATTAACTAAATAAGCTCATAATAATCGGATAATAAAATACATTATGTTCTATTTGGCAAAGTTAATATACCTATTAAATATGTGCATCGACGGGCAGAGGACGTCATTGATAATGTCTGTTTTGCAAAAGCTCGTCTTTTCAAGGCCTGCAACATCTCATTAATACCGAAAGTGGAAGTTTACATAGTAAAATACCCGTTTGGATATTTAGATTTTGTAACAAATGCAAATGTAATTACATATATCTGAATTAAACTTTGTTGCATTAAAACACTGAGTTGTTTAATGCATATTTGATAAAGTAGTACATATCAATATCTGTATTATTTTGCTAACCAAATACTTAGGTAGAAGTAATCACCACCAGTATTATTTGTGAGAATATAAGCAATACGAATAATATTTTGTTAACAACGATGTGAACCGTTTGAATCAAACAAAACTCTGTGGACATTTATGCCTTTATTTATAATGAAAATTAAAGCCTTGTGATATCCATCTGAGTATTATAGACCACTTTCATTTCTTACCAAGATGTCGTAAAAGGCGACTAAGCTAAGTCGAACTGCCGTTGTGGCATCCGGGTGAGTAGAATAGACCACGCTCATTTCTTACCGAGGTGTCGTAAAAGGCGATTAATGTAAGTTGACCCACCGTGTGGTATCTGGTTGAGTAAAATAGACCACCCTCATTTCTTACCGAGGTGGCGCAAAATACGACTAAGATAAGTTGACGTCAGGCAGACGATCAGTGGTAAAATACGCAGCCAAATCATGTGGCAACATGTTTATAACATGTGCCGACCCCACTTAGAGTTGGACAAGGGCAGGAGCATGATTAATAACAAAAATTAATGCATTTTATTTTTATAAACTGGCGACACTGAATGAAGTATATAAAAGCAATGTTCAAACAGATCTCTTACTTCGTACCAGTCGTGATAGTAATCGGACATATCGCCTTCCAGTGCAAGTAATACATTTTATTTATCCGAGTTAGTATTAAAATTAAATCTCTCGCATGTTTCCCTTTAAAGTTCGTCACTATTCATGTAGGTACTATGCCGTAAAAGCTGATGGTTAATTATTTACCAAAATAGGCGATTGTTAGTGGTAATTACATCGATTACAAGGAGTGAACATAAATTTGCTATAATCCACACAAGAAAACGAATACATACGACTCTTAATGTGCAAAATGCAAGTTCTTTTTTTACAGATAATGAATAGGTAATATATCCTACCATTATCCTTATCACAAATATTTTCATTCACATTAAAAACGTTTTTAAAATTTGTTGGTATTTCTATCAAGTTTCTTATTTTTGTTACATAATTTATTATTTCATATTATTTTAGTTCCTATTAACTAAAAATCACTTCGTTTAAAATTAAAAAATAGACATTTTACAAAAACCAACAAAACTTGTGACTTCTGTTTAAAGTAAGTAAAGGGTAAAGCGTTTGTGGCAAACGGTAGTATACAATTTTAAATAATATTTTATAATTAATTTTTTTTTTTATTTGCTCTTACAACACTTTAAAATAAATGCTAAAATAGGGTTGATACAGAATTTTCATTCTATTCTATTCTAGTAATATTGAAGATTATATAAATGAATATTTGACTAATAGGTATAATACTCTTAAAAATGAAAAGGTATGGATTTTTTCTCTAATCTTGCACAAGATACCAATTATCTGCAACAGCTGTAGAGTTAGTCAAATGTAAAGCTCTTACTAAGAGATATATTAGTAAAAAGAATATTTTGAATTCGAATTTGAATTTGAGTTGTTATTATTCTTTGATTTTTTTGATGGTTTGAGTTTTATGCTTAGCTTCCCAACATTCATCTTAAAACTGCCCAATAGTTTTCAATAATAACATACACAATGGATATTAATTCGTATAGATCGAAGAGCAGAGTTTAAAAGTAAAGAAAAGTTAAGTAACGGCCTGTTACAGTCTTACTGCTGGACAGAGGCCTCCTCTCTCCGTTCCTGGAGAGAAGGGATGGAGCTAAGACCTACCACGCTGCTCCAATGCGGATTGGTAGGTTATACATATCCCCAGATTTCTCCAGAGATATGCAGGTTTCCTCACGATGTTTCCTTCACCGAAAAGCGTGTGAAAAAATATCAATTAGACGCATAAATTTTAATAGAAAAACTCACTGGTGCCTGCCGGGGTTTTGAACTCGTGACCCTCACGAAAGAGTCGCACGGTCACACCGCTAGGCTATCACAGCTGGTTATATACTGGTTTAGCAGACTTAACTCTTATTTAGTGTTTTTATTGATTTGTTAATGTAAATTGTTTTCTTAAGAGATGGCAACCACTTTGATGACTTTTTTTTAAACCAAATCAATAAGTTGTGAAAATGTAAAAAAAGGTTTTTTTAAACCAAATCAATAAGTTGTGAAATAGTGTGCGCTTACTCTAAGAATCATCCATTAATACTTGACAGTTTGTGAGTGATCGCTTAGGAGTCGAATGCTTCCTACATGATTGGCAACACTAAACAATGGCTACCTGGACTATCTTTAATCGGCACAAAATGGCATCTAATTGGATCCGCAAAACATTGTAAGCATTTTTAAGTGGCTCTTCGGTTACGAGATAAAGTAATCATTCAATCCAAGGCCGAGATAAGTGGAATTGTGAAAGTTTTAATTGCTATGCACAATTTTCGATCACTACCTACATAAATTTTATTTACTACGTCTTCCATCAATGGAATTATAACTGGCGGAATAAGTGTGAACTTAAAAATAATTCATGTTATTGCATTTTTTTAATAACTTCAAGAGACAAATTCAATCACATTTTTCTTTATATTTATTACTCCAATATTGTTTTTTTAGTTATAAATTAAATATTATTTTATTTCTCTTTCTAGATATTCCTGGATCTCATAGACCAGTAATCTTTTGACCAGTATTTGTATTAGGTACTAGCAATCCGCCCATGTGGAAAGATTAAAACCGGTAACCGTCTTTTGATAACCATAAAAATGGTTAGAGTGGATAACCGTAAAAGCTAGATATATGCTGTCGCGAATTTTTATTTTCTAAATAAAAATTCGCGACAGCATATAGCGACAGCTTTTAGAGAACTTTAGAACTTTTAGAACAATTTTGTTGTACATGATTTTTGAATAACTATTACCGTTTATTCAGCGCATGCAAGGAAAGCTTTAAATTAAGCTGTTTTCGTACTATTTTTTATTGCTGCTCCGCTCCTATTCATGTTATCATAATGTTATATAGCATATGGCCTTCCTTGATAAATGGACTATCCAGTAGTTCTTGAGATTAGCGCGTTCAAACAATCAAACAAACAAACTCTTCAGCTTTATATATTAGCATAGATTAATGATGATACATATAGCTTTAAAATGTATAGCTGTTGTTCTTATGTTTGAATTATAATTACTACTATTATAAGTTTTGTGATATAAATGGGTTATAAATGTTCTTAACTTATATGTGTATGGGTGCCACTGGGTGCAAGCGGCACCAGATGTAGAAATCTCATCTAACAGGACTTATGTCCAAGAATGGAAGTCAATTATTGAAAAAGAAGAATATGACTATATTTTTAAATATCTTTAATTTACTTAATGTTTCTAAAAGTATAAAAAATGAAGACTATTTAATATCATGATGCGATGTTAGTAAGTAAAAAAATGTAAGTAGCGGCCTGTTACTAACTCACTGCTGAGAATAGGCCTCTTCTCTCCGTACACATATATCAAGAATTCTCTAGAGATATGTAGGTTTACTCACGATGTTTTCCTTCACCGAAAATTTATCACCGTGTGATAAATTGCAATTATCAATTAGACACGTAAGTTTTAACAGAAAACTAATTGGTGTCTGTCCGGGTTTGAACCACCACTTGTTGCGATGTTAGGTTCATATTAAATTCTAAATCCTTTACAGCAGGTGAATAGTATAGAAATGTCATTGCATGTGTTGTTTATTTGTGTGCAATAAATAATGATCGTATTGCATATGAGTTGCCTAAAGCAAAGATTAACAAGATTATACCTAAACATTAATAACATTAACCACTTGCATATTATGCTAATAAGATTCAATATATCATTTTAAGACTACAACAAATTATGTTTTGTCAATAGGTTACAGACATCCTAATTTAAAAATAAACTAGCAGATAACAAGTTCTGCCATTTATAAAGTACAAGTATAGTTGTTGCACAGATTCGGAATACACAAAATTATTATATAATATCTATAAATATGATAAAACAAAGTCTCCAAAAAGCTGATTTTGTCAAAATGTACTAAACGGATTTTAATAAAGTTTTTAATAAAAGATAATGCAATTTTGGAGAAAGGTTTAGGTAAATAGTACAATTTGAGGAACGACTAAACCGATTTTGATAGAACTTTTAATGAAAGGCACACGATGACGAGGAGCAACAAATAGGCTACTTTCAAGGATATTATATATTCTTGCGATGTTATAATATTCTTGCGAGATTAACGCGGTCAAATCTTTCTATACACTGTCCATTATATTAACCATCTTTTGACAGATTGACGATTTACATATTTAGTGATGTCCTAAAGATTCTCGTATGCGATACCATTCCGATTATAGTACCTACCTACCTACTACTATCATTAATCGAATTACGTACCTAAGTAATTCGATTAATGATAACCTTACGTAGGTTAACTAATAACAGATATAGAAATCAACATTTTGATTTAATATTGCCTTAGTTTTTTGAAAATAAATGTTAATCCGTGTGTATTTATTATAATCATAAAAAATATATTATACATCAACTGGCAACATCAACAGACCTTCCGCTCGGCCGCCATTTTGACGTGATCTGTCACTCTCAACGAAACGCCCGTGATAGTCACACGCATTTACGTTCGCTGAGTGTTCTCTCGCATCTGTTACACCTTGAGTTAAGTAGCTTTATTCCTCGGAAAAACTTTTGTGAAACTTATATTAATTGATCGTGAAAATGCCGAAAGGACGTGTGTTGAAAGCACAATCGAGACAGTTAGTGTTAAAACTTCATGAGTATTTTGAGCAAGAAAATCAAAATGGCGGACCTCTTATACCTATCACGCAAGTCCGAAACCGTGTTGCAGCCGCGTTGGGGATCAGTCTATCAACTGTGACTAAAATCACTACTGATGCCTACGGCAGGAGCGGCTTGGAGCAAAACAAACCAACTACACCAAAAAGAAAGCGCCGGGCTCATAAGGTGACAGCTGTTGATGACTTTGACGCTGACGCTATTCGTCGTCATGTATATGATTACTACTTGAGAAAAGAAATTCCAACTTTGAGAAAACTTATTGTTTCTTTAAAAAGAAGTGGTCTATTTCATGGTGAAAAATCTTCTTTGGTCAAAGTTTTGAACACAATTGGCTTTTCATATAAAAAGTTGAATAAAAGAAAATTATTAATGGAACGCACAGATATAGCTATAGCACGTTGTGATTTTTTAAGAGAGGCAAAGAAAATACAAGATTGGGCAAATATTGTTTTCACGGATGAAACATGGCTCAACGCTAACCACACACTATCTCGTTTCTGGACTGATGATACTGCTGATTCCACTTCCTCAGTACCAATGGGAAAAGGTGAGCGCCTAATCATTTGCCATGCAGGTACAGCAAAAGGATTTGTACAAGACGCACTGTTGGCATTTAAATCGAAGAAATCAAATGACTACCACGAAGAGATGAATGCAAATGTGTATGAAGAGTGGTTCAAAAAAATGCTCATTTCATTGGAAGAACCATCAATAATTTTTATTGATAATGCGCCCTACCACTCCCGTCAAATTGACAAAATGCCAACACAGGCTAATAAAAAGCATGAAATAATTAATTGGCTTCGGGACAATGGAGAAAATGTGGACGACTCAATGTTAAAAGTTGAATTAATAAAAATATTAAAAACCAAAAAGAGAGCAAAACGCTATGTAATCAATGAAATGGCAGCAGAATATGGCCATACTGTTCTTCGGATTCCTCCATACCACTGCCAGTACAACGCAATAGAACTTATATGGGCACAAGTAAAAGGGCATGCTGCGAGATGCAATACAAGCCCCCCATTCACAGCGAATAAAATGTTGCAATTGCTAAAAAATGCTTGCACCCACGTAACGGCCGAGAACTGGGCAAGTGTGGTGGAAAGAACTAAAAGAGTAATATTCTCTGATTGGGAATGTGATATTGCGTTTGATAATATATTATCTACACAAGAGCTAATAATAACTGCTACTGAAGACTCCTCATCGGAGGAGTCTAGTGTTGATTATCATTCCGACGACTCGTGCTAATAAAATAAATTAAAATATCCTGATTGTTTTATTTGTATTCATGTATTAACTAAGAAGAAAGTAAAACTTTATATAATGTTATTAAATGTCTTTTAATACTCGTAACATCGATTTCTACCGATTATTTTTAATCTGTGGCATAATCGTAGTAAACATTATGTGTGACATCACTAAGTGGGCGGTACCCATCCATAAAGTACAAATATTATTTGTATGATATTTGTACGTAAGCAATACAAAACTTAATGAGCGTGAGCTGTCAAAAGACTGATAATATGATGGACGCAGTATAACACACTGATTTCCACGTGGATGAAGACGCGGGTACGGCTAGTGAATCATAAATTCCAAAATGGCACAGCAAGGTCGGAATGTAATTATATTCACGCATTTATAACACAGGCATAATTTTGTCACTTCTATCCTGTGATAGTAATGACATAATGTAATTTCTTGTACGAATTATACTTTTGAAAAGTTCCGTTGAGTTATGATAGATATGCTACTACATATTTTAGTCGCCGATTTAAAAAAACTATTAGAAATATATTTGAAATGAATCAATTTTGTTTTGATTTCGAATATTAATTAATTTAATATGGTACAAAAATTATACGACTCTATGGAACATTGCAATCGTAATTATTGATACAAAACAACATATTTCTTGATACTACAAACCCGATAGTGCTGTTTATTTATGTTTGCAGTGAATCGTGTACAAAATCATAATGGCGATTAATCTGACACAAACAATATTTTGTTAGTGAGCTAAAACTGTTGCGAGATTCAAACGTGGCGTGAAATGGCCAGTTAGTGAGTAATATCATGTTATTTGGAGGCGACGAGGGCGCAGGCGGTCGTGATGCTGCGAAGCCGGGACCCGCGCTCGGTCACGAGTCGCTCTGCTGACCCTACAACTCTGCTTTTCCTTCACATCTCACAATAAATTCTTATTTATGACAAACATTAAACGACATTACGACTACATGATATTTCTAATTTTAAATTTACTATAATATTAAATTCTCTAGCATGGAAACGTTTGACCTATATTTATTTAATCGTTATTAACGAATTAGCCAGTGAGCAATAGCATTATTTAAAAAAATGTAAATTTAAAATGTGTATTTTATAGTTAATGTATAGAACCGGCTATACTCACGTCTTATTCTATCGGGTTAGCACGACTGGTTTCGAACCCATCCGGGGCACTTATTCATGAGCTCTTTACACGACGTTATCGCGTTATTTATTGTATTTGAAATATATTGTATCGGGAATGATTTTAATGATTTTTATACATAATTTATTGAAGTACCGTGTCATACTACGTGTAGTTTGATTGGTATATTACAGTAATTTTGGTTATGACTATTTCTTACCGAACTCTATTGAAGTACCTGGGTGGTGGTAAAAATTACCAAGCCATAAGGTATAAATAAAGGTAATTTTTAAAATGATGTAAAAAAAAATTGAAAAGAAATGACAGCGAAAAATTGTGATTGTATTCAACGTAATTTTCGAAAAAATTTTAGAGCCCGAAAACAGGGATAAAAACATTTTTTTTAAATAAAACTTATCCTGATCGATTTTTCTTGCCCAAAACCCCTACATGCTGAATTTCAGGAAAATCGTTGGTGCCGTTTTCGAGTTTCCGAATATATACATACAAGATTAACTCATTTAAATATTAAAGATATTGATAAAATAATTTAAAATCGGTTTCGAAGGGTTTTAAAATAATCTCTTATCAATATAAGTGCTTAAAAATGATCGTGTGACCATGTCTTAATGTTTATGTTAAAGTAAATTAAACATAGATGTAATAGTTCCTCTATTACCCTACGATATAAACTCTAGTTGGTGTATTAACATTATGTAGTACCACCACTCGTTTTAGTTCCACGAAATATATTCTTTTTCCACAACTAATATGATAAATTTTGCACAATATATGCACGAGGAACTATTTAGAACATTTTTTGTGAAATTTGTGAATAGTTTCTTCATTATGATGTAAACATATTTCGTAAATTCTGTTACTTTTTGTATTACTCATTTTGTCGCGTCTATTGTTGTAATGTGTACGTATCTACATGTTTATATGAAAATACGAAACTTATAGATATTCGTTTCGCCTTTTCGGCCATAAGATGGGATTTATATAATATCATAATAATGGTGACCCTACATTAGTAACGCCTGTTGCATACAGCGGTAATTTTATTAACATTTTAGTAAAGGTAATCGTGGAAAGTTATACAATATGTAAGTAGGTTCAAATTGATACTTGACTTGTAATGTTCTCGTTAATTTTACGGCAATAAGAAATCAATTTCATTCTGTATAATTTTTAGAATAATACCTATGTTTTATAAATTTTTCTCTCTTGTTGTAGAGCACTGGTCATAAGGTGAAGAATAAAAAAACCCGTTATTGTTAACCATCTGCCATAGCTTTATAATAGCGCAGTATGAATTGTTCTTTATTAGGCTATAAGTGTAGAATTTGTACATTTGTAGAATTTGGAATAATGACCCCGCACCGGAAAGCGCAGTATCGGTACACGACCTCAAAAAGCTCGCGGGAAGCCGCTGGATACAAGCGACCCAAAATCGTTTCTGGAGATATCATGAAGAAATCTATGTCCAGCAATAGACATCCATCGGTTGACGAAGAAGAAGTTCAATGTGTAGCTTTAGAGATGAATTTCTATTTAAATCGGGCTCAACAGGCTAGACCAGGCATAAAAAAAATTTAAATGGACATTCTAGTAATTTTCTATTATTTTCAGACCAGAACTGAAATCGTTTCTATTTTTTAGTAACTTTGCATTAACAGTACTTATTAAAATATATAAAATGCTGCAGTAGTATTAAGATAATAAAAACTGGAAAGTTGGAACAATCACTATAATTGTCTCAACTTTCTAAATATTGTGCTAAAAAGAATACTCAACATTTGCAATAAATAGTACATATTTTATTGTGTAGTGACTGTATTTAAAATAGATTGCCATAAATTAAATGCACAGTTTAAAACTATGTAATTCCAATTTAATTAATAATATTAGTAAAGTAAGATCTCGTGAAAGAAAAAACTTAGAGTTTAACATTTATCGAACGAATGGTAATTTTAATTGGTAGCCTATATAAGCACACTACAGGAATGTTGTACTAATTAAGAACAGAAGTAAGGAGCAATTGCCGTTTGAATTAGTACATTACGCCTAAAGCTTGCAAATAGGAGAGGAACTGACGCAAATAAACAAATAACTGACTTGTACAAATGACTATTAAATTAATAATAAAGTAAAAGAATAATAATAAGTTCTGGTATTAACCAAAAATACTTTAATATTTAACACATAATTTTTTTAATAATATATATTATCTATGACAGTTCATTAATTTTAATTATCAAACTACCGGACCAAGGAATCGACGAAGGTGTAGACCAAAAATGTGATGGATCGATGATATTAAACAATGTTTGAGGAGCACTGGTTAAACATAATCAAAAATAGGACCATTCGGCAACTGCTGGAAGAGGCATAGACCTTATTTTTAGTAAACATTTCTCTTAATAAATTTTTTCTTTGTTGATTTTTCTTAGTTTTGTTCTGTACAATTAAAGCCTGAAAGAAACTCTTCATTTGTATCGCAATCTACAAGTTGTTCGCGACTTATTGTTCTATGAGGGTGAATTTGGCGTTCCTACTCATTTCATATTCCTGATTCGGTCACTTAGTGCCACTCCGGGCACGCTCTTCCATGGCTCATGTTAGTCACCAGATTCCCCTCAGTACTGCAGCGGGGCGATTACAGTATATTTTTGCACATTTACAAATGTATAAAAACACGAAACTACATGTAGCCCAACATAAAATAAAAGTTTATGTTCTAACAGATCTGTGATAATGCAAGCAAATATATGCGAAACATGGCGGGTAGGGCGCGGTGCCGCAATATTCTCTCACGGCTATTCTATTGGTGTAGAATGTGTTTAATTTACTCGCACACTGCTGCAGAAAAGTAATGGTGCTTGTTTTGTGACAAACATCTATTAAAGTAACATATGGTTATTAGAGTAGTATAATTTGATGACCTTTTTGCGAAGTTTACGATTATACGCGTTTAAGACGGATCGCTGGATCGATGGCAAATTCGGATACGTAAACAAGGGAGTGACGAGTAAGTGAGAGGCAAAAAATACAAATAAATATGCAGCGACGTAACTGCACTAATCGATTAGTGAAAATATTTAAGGAATAAAGGACTAAAATATCGGCTCGAGCCGATATTTTAGTCTGATAACTTCCATGCTAACTGGAACACATGAAAATAGTGACAATCGTTTAGTAAGCTCTGGTTCTAAGTTTTCACGTAGATTTGTGTAAATATTGTAAAGGAAACTCATAGTTTCTTAATCTGCCCCTTTTTCAGTGGATACAAAAATGGGGAGAGACAACAACTTGAAAAAGCAAAATAAAATAAATAGAAACTTTTAGATTAAAACAAATACGATAATTTAATTAATTTAAAGTGTGGTAATTATTTATTACATTTTTACAATATATTACAGTTTCTGCGCTTCTCAGTTTCTGCGTTTCTGCGCTTTTCAGTTTTAAGCTTCGCATTTCAAAACCTCGATGATGCTTTTGCCCTCGCTTGTATTGCTCGGAAGCGCTGTAAAAGGCGTTAAGGCTAACAGCATATAGTTAGTTCAGAAAAACCATAGTTTGTCATTTACCGTCGCTTAATGCCATTGTTTACAAATGTTTATTCTTTAAATTAATCTTTATTTTTACATCACCGCTAAATTAAAACATTGTTGTTGATAATATAATATTATGTTCATGTTCATTACCGTTAAAGGAAAGCAGATGGGCACGATACTACAGTGGACTAAGCGGAGCGCTATTTTACGCGAACCGGTTGGTGCACGCCGCCTACGGTTTATTCTATGATTTTATCAATAAATTATCACTAAGATCCTGTTTTAGTGTTGCAGTTTTCTGCCGCCATGTTTGGGGCATGGGAACTAAGTTATAAACAATATTGAGGCTTCTATTTTAATTGCCTAGTAATGAACACTGTTTATGTTGCATACATAAAGATTATTTCTAAATTGAGTTGAACGCAGTAACACGGTGTTAAAGCGTAATTGCACAAATGAAATGAATCAACGATAAAATATATTTGTTTTGAAACTTATATTTAGACTTAAATAGCGAGTTCATACTATATATGTTAAAATTTTAGTCTGTTAAAAGGTTAGAATACATATCAGCAGGGTTTCAAAAAAAAAAAAACCGCTATCGCACTACTACATATAATAATTTTTGGCTATCTTCAGTGCATTTCATCATCATTTTCCTTCCCTTATCTATACATAACATAACTAAAAACTTAAATACAATATATAATAAAAAATTAACATATAAAATTAAAATATTAATAATATTTACTTACATTCTTCTTGTTTTAAAATAAAGAAAATTCAGACGCGTATTTAAAATTGCCCCTGAATGCAGCTGAACAATGGCGTGGAATGCTTAATTTTTTACAAGTATTCCTCAAGTATTCTGAATTTCTGAAATTCAAGTATTCCGAACCCAAATAAAAGTACCCAAATAAGTTTTTTGAAACAAATATTTTAGTGCTTTCGTGTTTACCACTCCGAAAAGAAGACCAGCCAGATGTAATTTGCGCCTTGCTTTCATTTTCCAGATATTGTAAGCTAACTTAGACAATACTAGGGCTTTTACTAGTTGTATGCGGGGTTTTTTACACAGATATTAACGAATTTTGTAAAGTATTTTGAGTCGATAAAAACAATTACGAATGATTAAAGACACATTCCAATCGAAGATCAGGATCTAGAATTAAACCTAAATGTAGGAGCACAGTATATAAAAACTTGTTAAATAAATATGTGAAACATTTTTGAAAGCTATTAAATAAATAAAAATAGTTATAAAATTTAATTGGCTAAAGCTATTTAGTGGCAACAGATTTTGTGCATTTAAAATCAACACACAAGGCCATCTTCTTTTCTAAACGACTGCAGTCGTAGGAGGATATGCTAATGACTAAAAGAAACGCAATAAATAAGACATCGCTGCGTAATTTCCAAAATAAAATTGCATATCATTCGAAGGCGTGGCGAAGTCGAAATTATAATTTCATGATTTATATCACGGTATAATAAACCTCAGTTTTTTTCGTTTTCCCAGTCGAAAAACAGTGCAAGTTGAGCAATGGCCGTGGGCTTAATCTGTATCGTGCGGTCAGTATGTATCTATATCGTCCATACGGTGTTCACGGCACTAGCGATGTAAAAAATAGTCGATTTTTAAAATAATCGATTTTTAATAAACGATTATTTTTTCAACAAAAATCAATTTTTTAAAAATTGATTATTTTAGGTATCCCTTTTTCTTTATTACTCTTTTTGTTGTTTTTAAAGATTAGATATGCATTGTTGGATGATACCAATTTAGCCAAACTACACATTTAAATCCAATTTCACTAACAACGCATCTGGTATTATTTCTTGGTAGTTATCCACTTTAATTAGCCTTTTTTGTAATTAATTATAAATATTACAAAAGACAACTTTTAAAATAGAAAAAAATACGATTTTTAATGGGATAAAAATCGATTATTTATTAATCGATTTTTCTACGCCAAGTCACATCCCTACACGGCAGTCAGACTGTTCCAATGAGTGTGAGATATTTTGAGGCTTAATATAATGCATTTTTGCAAGTGGATCGGGTGCGCGGGCGTTACGCAAGGATGCCTGGAGAACTGGTTCGACCGGCTTCAGATCTGGGCCAGAGCCATCTCCCCGCTAAGATATTACCGCTAATAGATATTGAGCATCAAGCCGCTAGCTGTATTGCCACTGCGCTCACATTCGACCCCTTCAATTTCCTTATGGATTGTTGCCAACGTCTCGACGGCTGTGTAGCAGACTGTAATAAAATAAATAAGTTACGTTTTTAGTGACTTTAAAGGGTTTACTCAATTTGACAGATATATATGTTGACGCCATTGAATTAGAAGTTAAAAGATCAGTTAATATAACAGTAATATTAAAAATTTCCACACCGCGGTAAGAAATGAGGGTGGTCTATTCTCCTCAGCCGGATTCCACACGGCTTACACATAACAGTAATTTAATGGGTGGGTTTAATGGTGCATTACATGGTGAGATCATGCTGTTTGTAAACAAAATTAAAACTTTCGTACGTTCTATGTAATATCTCGAGTAATATTATTTAAGACTGTAAGTAAATAAGTAGGTAGCGGCCTGTTACTATCCAACTGCTGAGAATAGGCCTCTTCTCTCCGTTTTTGGAGAAAAGGTTTGGAGCTAAGACCTACCACGCTACTCCAATGCTGATTGGTAGGTTACACATATCCCCAGAATTCTCAAGAGATATGCAGGTTTCCTCACGATGTTTTCCTTCACCGAAAAGCGTATGATAAATAAAATCAATTAGACACATAAGTTTTAACAGAAAAACTTATTGGTGTCTGCCCGGGTTTGAACTCCTCGAAAGAGTCGCACGGTGTTACCGCTGGACTACCACAGCTTTTTAAGGCTGTGCAATACTTTAATTTCAAGTAAATTGATATCTCTGAAGAATAACTTCATTGCCGTTGCACAACTCAAATTTCACTAAGTGCTGACATTTCATTAGAATGATATTGGAATCGTGAAATGGGCCGCATCCGATTGATTGAAGTTGTCGATGATCGGCTGCGCGTGCGGACGCTGCCTGCCCGGTATCGATTGTTGCGAAACCTATTATCATTATTTATTATTAGGGTGTAGCCACATGGTTAATAAATAACTAAAATAAATTGGATTCACGATTATATTATAAATTTTACAATGCATTATTCTATTACTGTTTGTTATTTTCTTATAATATTTGTAATAGGGTACATACATACCTTACATTTTAATATCATCCTCCGGCCCTTATCCTACTTTAAGTAGGGTCGGCACAACATGTTATAAATATGCTGTCACATGATTTGGCTGCGATTTTACGACCGGCCGCCTGCCTGACGTCAACTTACCTTAGTCGTATTTTACGACTCCTCGGTAAGAAAGATGGTGGTCTATTCTACTCAGCCGGATACCACACGGCGGGTTGACTTACCTTAGTCGCCTTTTACAACACCTTGGTAAGAAATGAGGCTAGTACTATTCTATTCAGCCGGATACCACACGGCGTACGACACGAAAACAAATAAAATCAACTAAAATCTAAAATCAACATAAATATATAAGTATTAAGTTGATATAAATTTGAATTTTGATTTCCAAACCAAACGAGGTTTGAAAACAAAATGGTCAATCCGGCATCACGCCAACTTTGTATGGAGCTCATATTTGTTTGAAAGGAGCACTAACTTTACTTGACCTTATTACACACCGTCATAAATGATGTGACCACCGCTCTTATCCATATCATCATTATAAGCTTGCTGATGATCACAGTGTTAGGTTACTTATAACTTTTTAAACTATTTTCATATTTAAACTGTCGCTATAAAAACCTTTTAATATCTCTTACAAGATACTAAATTTTAATGAAGTAACCATTATCACAAAGAAAGACATGTTGGTAGGCGATAAGCATTAAGCAAGTAGGTGTATAACATTAGACCTTACTAACTGAATATTAGAACTAAGCGTTATTTTACAGATAATTTTTTGTGTTATAACTTGTTTTTAATTTACGTATGTATGTATTATGTATCTAACATAAGAAATAACATTACATTTACATAAAGCTGATACACATTAAACCAATTTCTCATCGATAATCTTGTAGGTAACCAATACACGTAGCTACACCAAAATGTTCAGACAGGATTCGGAAAGTCATTTAAACTGTATAAATACGTATGCATATTAATTTATGTCATACTCGCATGATATGTATGTACAGTTACTTTCATTCCCGATAAATCTAATTTATTAGGAGCTCGTGCAATCATGCGCATGTACCCAGTAAATACAGAGTTTATCTCGGTAAATAACTAGACAGGGGAAGATTCATTAGGCGTCGATCCGTGTCGAGCGGCGCTGTAATCGAAGCAATTGTTCTCTGGAAATTCAATTATTAGCTCAGAGGAGCCGCTCGAGAATGGAAATAGAAAATACATGGATGATGAGACAGCGTTGCGTTGTAGGGAATTACGAATAATTGTTCGCAATATATCTCTTTTATAATTAAACGTTTAGTAATTGAAGATGCCATTTGTTATGTGAAAGGTAGGTTATGACCGAACACGGCCTGGTCAGGTGAAATTACGTAATACCTTTTACCTGTATATTACAGGCATGGTACAGAATGCAAATGACCTGTTTCAATGTTCGAAAATTTAAGAACTAAGAAAACGCAATCTAAGAAAATTCGGAAGCGACGGAAGTATGCATCTCTCGTCCAGAGTTACAGTTTAGACTGCCATGGAGTCAAATTTTTTATCCGTTTTAAAGCTTCCATTACCACGGGACACACACGTTCGTCCATCCCCAAAGTAAGTAACTTAATAGTTGTGTTATGGGTCACAGACAACTGGTGAATATATATACTTAGATATATATTAAATATATGCTTAAAAACAAATATACACCCAGACTCGAAGACCAACAAATTCATTGATAGAAAATGTTTGTCCTCGGCGGTAATCGAACCCACGACCAGCGGATCTGAAAGCAGGGTCACTACCCACTGCGCCAACGGGCCAGTCTACTACTACTACTACAGTAAAGTAGAAAAGATTTTTTCTAAAGCTAGGTCACGGAAGACTGCTCCTATGAATAATACTATAAACTTGGAATACAATGGATCAGTAATCTACTACCATTCTTGTTTAAAATAGACGAACAACATATTACTTGTTGTAGCGCAATAAATTCTTAGCATCACTCGTCCTGCGGTAGATATTGCGGCGACGCGTCGTGCTCAGTGCTTGTAATTTCGATACTAAGGGTCCAATGTAGTTTGCTCTCACGCTTCCGATGAATTGAAATCGCTTTTATGTTCCGTAAAATTTATATTTTAAGATGGTTATATGTTATCTGTATATTAAAATTACACATTAATCAAATAACTTAATTAGACATATTACTACAATTATGTAATTATGTACGTGTTCTAAAAGTTACAGTTGACAATCAGTTAAATGAAGCGTTTTTTTTAATACTACAACACATACGTGATACGATACATGTTAGTTAATGTGATCTGATCGTAACTCTGATCGTAACGTAAAGCTTTTTGATATTTAATTTTAAAATCTTCCATTTTTCTCTCTCAGATATGTCATCAATAGTTAAGAAATGAAAACTCTTATTATAGAGTATAATCAATGAACCGATCACAAAATTGGTATTTTATTTTAATTATTTTGAATTTGTCACTAATTCATGACTATAATAGATTGATGAATTTCTTTATTCAAATAAAATAAAGTATTCAAATAAATAAATCCTTATCCCACTTTAAGTGGGATCGACAGAACGTGTTGTCACATGATTTGGCTTCGTATTCGACGACTGGCCGTCTGCCTGACGTCAACTCACCTTAGTCATACTTTACGACACCTCGGTAAGAAAGAGGGTGGTCTATTGTACTCAACCGGATACCATACGGTGGGTCAACATACCTTAGTCGCCTTTAACAACACTTCGGTAAAAAATGAAGGTGGTCTATTCTACTTAGCCGAAAACCACACGGCGGGTCGACTTACCGTAGTCGCTTTTTACGACACTTCGATAAGAATTGAAGGTGGTACTATTCTATTCAGCCGGATTCCATACGGCGTATATTACTTCAATATTTACTGAAATTTGTATCCTAGCAGGGTTCCTAGTTTATGTTAAGATAAACCAAATATGTATCTTATTTAATCATATGCTACAACGTAATGTGTACATATAATTTATTGCCCTGATATACTGCGATACTATGGACTGAGAAAATTCATACAATAGCATAAAATTGAATTATACGAGACCAACTGTTTAAGGGGCCATAATAGCGTACAATTATGCTATTCCAGACCAACCTTTAGACCCTTCAATAACATTCCCCACGTGGAATACACAAGTGCCCGACAAGACCTAGCCTTATTGAAAGTCGTTGGGAATATGGAAAACATGATCCTAACTGTAAATTTATTTGTAACGTATTGTAACTAAATGGGGTGCCTTATAAATTTTGCAATTGTCTAGTGTCATTAAATATTCCATAGCATAAATCAAAGCGTTATCAGGAGTCTTCGCGGTGTTACATCGTGGAGGCTTAGGGAAATAATTTAAAGATATAGATAGTTCGGATTACGAACATCGACAAAACAGAAACGACGTCTTCGCCTAAGAAATATTTATCTTCTCATTGGAAAGCTATAAACGGGTTTAAATTGTATATGTATCTAAAGGAGAGCAGCTGTCGCTGCAGGACTCTGCCACGAATTAATTTGCATTACTGCGAGTATTACTAGTAGGTAGTTTTTAAATACGCTCTATATATTGTACATTTATATTATAGAAGAGCGAGATCTTCTAACACAATTGTTTATTTTAGTATAAGAGCCTAAGCTGTTATGAAAACAAACATTTTTTTTATTTAAGGTAGTATATACATGTTTTTTATTTAAGGTAGTATACATATGTATCCCCATGTATCAAGTACTTAACAACAAAACAAAAAATGTGCTGCCAATTGCTTTATTCTTATTATTTTTTTAATTGATGTCATTATAACATTATAACCTATAACCTTCCTCGATAAATGAACTGTCTTACACTGAAATAATTTTTCATATCGGTCCAGTAGTTCCTGAGATTAGCGCGTTCAAGCAATTAAACAAACTCTTCAGCGTTATATATTACTATCGATTTGGCTTACGAAAGTCTAGTAATGTTAAAATAAATATAAAATCAAAGGTATTTATTATACATCTATCTAAATTTGTAACTACTTTGTTGTAGCGACCTCTTCTGGCTTTCGATCTACTGTGATATTCTCTACTCGAAATGTATGTCGCTACATTTTAAGGTAAGTAATAATTTTACAAAGTAAAAACCTAAAAATATTAATTCTTTTACCGTTTCACGTACACACTTTAAGAATTATTGGCGTGAGGTGCACGAAATGTCTTTAAGTGAACAGCGAAATGATGTATCTTAATTGAGTATCTGATCAAGATAATCCAAGAGCATACGTCAAAAATAATTTATTAGATATGCATTACACGTAGTCGCGTTCATAATTTTAAACTCACCCACACATAAATTAAATGTGTAATTAAGAGATTGATTAATACAGATACCTTGGCGTTGTTTGGTGCACGGCTATTAGGTATCGACTTAAATATAGAGTAGCAATGATTAGGGTGGAAAATTACTTCATTGTAGATATTGAAAGTGTTGAAATTTGTGACGTGTCGTGAAACTACAGACGTTAATGTTAATAAGTATGAAAATATAGAATTTTTCGAATTGAAACACATATTTCTAGAATAATTTTTGGTTGTTTGTAAATTTTAAATATAGTAATATATTTTTTTTTATTTTCAGCATTGATCATAAAATTTATTGTTTAATTTTTAATGTAATATCATTGACAGATCTATTTTATTTTGTCATTTTATATTTGTTCACGTTTAAGTTGATGTAGATTGTAGATAATGTTTGGGGAGACAATGCTACAATGCTAAATAATAAAAATATTACTATAACATTGCTGTAATATTATACATTACAATGTAATATAATACAATATATTTTTTTGTTGTAATACATACAAGAAATACCAATATTTTTATAATTCTTGTTAATATTTCCATTCCTGTCCACCAAACAGTGTAAGTTAGTTTTATGATGGCCAGTTACATATATTTTTATCGTAAGTATTAGCGTTAAGGTTTAATCTATTTATAAGCGTATATATCTTGGCGTGATATTATATTGTATTATGTATAGCCTTCCTCGATAAATGGACAATTTTAAACTGAAAGAATTTTTCAAATCGGTCGAGTATTTCCTGAGATTAGCGCGTTAAAACATTCAGACAAACAAATAAACTCTTCAGTTTTATATATTAGTATTGATGTAATTCTCAATAAGTTTTATGTATCAGGATTCTTATAATACTTTTCTTCGACTACTGTAATAATAGAGAGGAATAGAATTAATATATTATTTTTGTAATAGTGTGTTCTAATTTTATACTTATGAAACATATAAATTGCACTAATTATGAATTACAAAAGGCGCTGCCTCGCTGCCTCGTATTTCTTATACCTCTATCCTATTAGTTATCTTGCAACCGCAGTACTGTCATTAACGTTTAACGTTATAAGCAATAACACGGGTACAATTTTCAATTTTCTTTACAAACTATGATTGGTAATCAGTAATCCATAATTCGCAACAAGGAAGCTTATCGCTGATAGAAACAATTAGTGATCGGTCATTTCTGATTTATGCTTGAATCAAATAACTGCTTTTTAATGTTAAGATTTAAATAATTTATAAAATAAGGGTTACTTTGCGGAGATCCATAATACAAAAGTAATAATAAAACTATTTTGCTATAATCCGTGATAAAGTAAAGTACAAAATATATATAATGTTAAATGTAGAGTGGACAATCCGTTTTCATAACGGCGCAGTGGATAGTGATCCTTCCTTAAGCTCGGCGGGTCAATGGTTCGATTCCTGTCGAGGGCCAACATTTTCTATAAAAAAATTGTTGGTTCTTCGAGCCTAGGTGTATATTTGTATTTAAAATTATATATGTACATATTCATCAGTTGTCTCTCATCCATAACACAAGTATTAAGTTACTTACTTTGGGGACGGACGACCGTCTGTGTAAGTGTCCCATATATTTATTTATATTTAGACATGCATCTCATGATGATGCTTCGGTTGCGGGGCGAAACAATTATTGAGTTTGTAATAGCGAACATATGTAGTGCTTTTGTATTATGGATGTAAGGATTAGATTGTTTTTACGCTATATGGCCCAAAAATCTCAACTGCCAACAGCCAAGACACAGTAAATAAATAATTAAATATATGGGACACTTACACACACGCTCGTCTGCACCCAAAGTAAGTAGCTTAATACTTGTGTTATGGTAGACACACAACTGGTAAATATATATTTTTAAATACATACTTAAGTACAAATATACATCCAGTACATAACAATACATAATTGAGGGTATTTTAACACTTAAGTGATCAAGAACGTAGATGCAAGAACATACAGCTTGATTGATATAATTTAAATCAGGCGTATGAAATTAAATGAAATTCATTTTAATTTTATTTCAACTAAATTCAATTTCAATTAAATTTCATTTCATTTCATTTCAAATCAAGCATATTAGGATGGTTCTTCTTATTTTTTTGTATTGACGCGGAATTTAATTATATAAATCAAATATATTTATCGTTATTAAACACTATTTAAGATAATTCTATGAACTTATCAGCCCTATGCATGCACTGTTGCACCTTCAACATGTCTTTATGTTAAAATGACACGAGTCTCTTTGAAGCATGTATGGTATTCTATTGCCAATGGTATCTATTAGCATATACCTAAACCGTGAGATTTTGTTCGAGATTTTGGTGCCATTTTACTTGATAATAATTACGATGTGCGAATATTGCGGTTCTTTAGATTATGCTTTGACAAATCACGACTTTGCAATTCCAATGCAGCAGATTTAATGTATGGGCGGCAGTTTGCATTCTAGCCGCGACCCCGGGCCACCTCTTTCCTAATGCACGCTTATTTGAGCTTTTTAACCTTTCATCTGTTGCTGAGTTTGGAGCATTAAACAATAAACCTAAAGCCGATAGTTATTGTACCAATCGCGTCTAATTACAACCACTCTGCTTCCGTAATTATGGTAAGCGCGTTTAGACTTTATACAGATTTATTATAAGGTATAAGACTAATTTATTATATGTTCGCGTGAATTATGATGTTTACGTTACGTTACGGTTGTAACAAATGGCTTTGGGTGGAATAACGTTTATCATTATATGAATATAACGAGACAGGATGGAAGGATAAGCTGTGGATATATGTTTAAATGAGGACTTTTCAACAAAGTTTTTAGTAGTTATTGTTACTGTAAATAAGTTCTTATATCAATATAATAAAAAATGTAAGAAGTCAGAATATTTATTTCCCAGACGATCAGAGTATTTTAAGTAAATGGATTTTCCTTGTTTTTTGTTGTTGTTCCGATTGCATATATGGGACACTTACATACACGGTTGTCCATCCCCAAAGTAAGTAACTTAATACTTGTGTTATGGATAACAGACAACTGGTAAATATATACATACTTATATAATTTTAAATACATACTTAAATTCATATATACACCCAGGCTCGAAAAAGCAACAAATTTTTGTTAAAAAATGTCGGCCCTCGGTAGGAATCGAACCCACGACCCGCAGAGCTGTAGGCAGGGTAGCTACCAACTGCGTCAAGGAGCCAGTCAATAAATATATAAGTTTTTCATAATCAATTTATTCATAAGTTTTTTATACACTAGAATTATAAGTGCTAATGATTTTTACTTCTTCTCCATCTTGAATAGGGTTGTAGAATAATGAAATCCGTGCATTTTTATCATTTATATAATTGTCAATAGTAAATTAAGCTTTCTATGTAAATATCCTTTTATAAAAAAAATGTTAGGTTAGGTTAGGTTAGGATACAAACACAATTTTTTTATGAAATTAATAAATAGTATTTTTTTTATTAAACTTACTTAAACTTCAACAATAATATTACGGAAATCTCTATTGCAATCGCAAAATAATAATCTCAATTCAATTGCTAAATAATATGTACCTACGTAGTTATATCATTTAAAAGTGTGGTTGAAAATTAATTATATTGCCTCGTAAAGTGCAATAAATCAACAAATAATTACACAATTATATCATATACCCAATCAATTAAGCTTTGATTTTATAAACGTTTATTACGACTACGAACGTCACGACGGCACTATCGAAACCTAATTAAAAGATCTCTCGTAAGTTCAAAGTTGGAGAAATAATTTATAGAGTAATCGTGAAGTTTCGCTCATTTGTTAATCCACGATTGCATTAACAGGGTAGTAAGGACTGAGCAATCTAACGTTGTCATCATCTTCCTGCCCTTATCTCACTCTAAGTGGGGCACAACATGTTATAAACATGCTATCAAATGATTTAGCTGCGTTTTTACGACCGGCCGCCTGCCTGACGTCAACTTACGTCGTATTTTACGACACCTCGGTATGAAAGAGGGTGGTCTATTTTACTAAACCGGATACCACACGGTAGGTCAACTTAACTTAGTCGCCTTTTACGACACCTCGGTATGAAATGAGGTTGGTCTTTCTACTCAGCCGGATACCACACGGTGGGTCAACTTACCTTAGTCGCCTTTTACGACACCTCGGTAAGAAATGAGGGTGGTACTATTCTATTCAGCCGGATACCACATGGCGTTAAGCTTATATTTTATAAACGTTTATTACGACTACGAACGTCACGACAGCACTATCAAAATCTAATTAAAAGATCTCTCGTAAGTTCAAAGTTGGAGATATAATTTATAGAGTAATCGTGAAGTTTCACCCGCTCATTTGCTAATCCACGATTGCATTAACAGGGTAGTAAGGACGGAGCAATCTAACGTTGTGTGTGCCTTAAATGTTTTGTAACGCTTTGGCTACATTAGCTGGCTACGGCGAATATTCGGGCTACGGCAATATATGTGACCGGGTACATCTTTACAACGCGATGTATTCGGGCGCAGACGATGTAGCATCGGACCACTTTCGGTAAACTGGCGCGCATTAAAGGGATTTGTCGCGACAACATTCGCTTGAGTCGCCACACTTACGACACTTCATTGTCGTCCAGACTTTGAAGTGGGACGACAGACGACAAAACTCAACGACGAATATTCGCCGTAGGCCGCTTTCCGAATCTTCGCCCGTTAATGTAGACAAGAACAAATGTCGCCGACACACGATGTTTTGCGCGCCAAAGCGACACGAATCTTTGCGCGCTAATGTAGCCCCGGCGTAAGAGTCGATTGCTTTAATGGAGCCTCGGGCGCGTTTCTATTCTGGGAAACAGAGCTAGGGTTACGCAAGTTTGGCTGTTGGAACGTGGCTAAGGGTGGAGGGAGGCGGGCGGTGCAGTGAAAGGGCTGGGCGGGGCGGCGTGCGCTGTACCGCCCACAACATTTCACCACCGCAGCCTCGCGACGCTCCTCGTCCTACTTCCATCGACAGGTCCGTTCTTGGTGTTCTATTGTGTGCCAACATCCTCGAACAATGGTCTTGTGAAACAGATAAGATTTATTTTCTATATACTTACGATAATTATAGCTTAAACTGAAATAGAAACAGCCTTGGTTACATATAAAGGTGTGCCGTAAGTTTGGTAGTTTTGCCTATGTCGTTCCATAACGATGAGATTTTATATTAACTTAGGGTATATCTAAAATGACAGCTGTGATAGCCCAGCGGTAATACCGTGCGACTCTTTCGAGGAGGTCACGGATTCGAATCCAGGCAGACACCAATGAGTTTTTCTGTTAGAACTTATGTGTCTAATTGATAATCGCAATTTATCACACGCTTTTCGGTGAAGAAAACATCGTGAGAAAACCTACCTATCTCAAGAGAATTCTGGAGATATGTGTAACCTACCAATCCGCATTGAAGCAGCTTGGTAGGTCTTAGCTCCAATCCTTCTCTCCAAAAACCGAGAGAAGAGGCCTATTCCCAGTAGTGAGAGAGTAATAGGCCGCTACTCTACTTTTTTATATCTAAAAACATTTTACATACATATTTATTTATTTATTTATTTATGTACCATAAAAATTTTTGGAAAAAAAAACATAATTGGTAAAAAAAGTGTACAAAGGTCAACTTATCCCTATGACAGAGATCTCTGCCAGCTAACCTACGAGGTGAGACAATTTATATTAAAGAAAAAGGTACGCAAATATCAAACATTATGAATTAGAATTACCTACTAATAATTTCCTAATTTAACAATAAAAATAAAATAAATATATAATATATTTATATATCAATAAATATATATACATACACACTATATATAATACAAAGTATAATATTTAAATGTCAACAATTACATTATGATGGTAAAGATGTGTAATGTTTCTTTAGTCTTAGTTTAAAAGTGCTGAAGGAAAGGCTAAAGCAGTCATTGATGACGCTGTATGGCAACGAGTTCCACAGACATCCAGCAAGTACAGAAAAAGATTTAGCAAAAAATACGGTATTGTATGGCGGGATGGTAAGTGATTTTAGAGGCACACAAGATCGTACAGGCCTGACACGGGGAGGAGCTTCGTGAAACAACTCACGTAAGTAGTTGGGTGAAGAGGTTTTTAAAATTTGATATATGATTTGACATATATGATACTTTTATCTTACATACAGTTTAGTCAAAAAATATATACCTATTATAAGGTAAGACTTTTAATAAATAGTATTGCTAGTATGTATATAGTTTGATGTATAGATAAACTATAATATAAGATACATCAATAATATAATCTATTTTCAAGTATGCATGAATCTAAAACTTTGTAGGTATTTTTCACTTTTTAAGCAAGAGATATTAGAGTTACATCAAAAATTATTCAAAAAATTATATTTGAATGAAACGTAGATAGATTTACAGTGGAGGTAGAAGGTTATAGATATGTTGTCACATGATTTGGCTGCGTACTTCACGACCGGCCGCCTGACTGACGTCAACTTCTCCTAGTCGTCTTGGACCAAACTTATTTCTACGATTCTTAACGAGGTGTAGTAAAAACACCAATATCATATACCTAATATAAAATAATAATAAATAAGTCAAAAAGTAGGCCCGACGGAAGGGCAGCTTAATTGCTTTATTATTAAGAAACGCTCTTCTATATTATAGAGTTCATATCAAGGTAGTATAAGTTTTAGCTTGATTTATGTCGAATGCAATACTGAAATGCATCAATTTTGAGTCTCTTAAAGTCTAAATAAGATGTTGCCGAACGGCGTAGTAAAGAGGCCGCATTACTCTGATTGGAGCTGAAGGGCTGGCATTATCCTCTCGCCGGAGGCCGCCTCGTGCCAAACGCTGCATAACAACGGAGACATAACAGCATTTGAATTTTCCTACTAACAATGTATCTTTTGTATTTTATACTATAACTAGTAATATCCCACGGTTTCATCTGCGTACATACCGATCTCATGCCAGTCGGAATATAAATTTATTTTTGTTAAATATATCATCAATAGTTTTTACAGCGCATACGATGACAGATTTTTATGACTAATTTTTTACACCTTATTACATTTTTATTAAGGATTTATTAATTTTTATGTAATATAGCCTTTGTTGCTCAATAAAAATGCAGCTTTCCAATGTTAAAGTTACACCGAGGTAACATCTATGCTTATAATGCCTGTCTGTATGTGATAGATTTTGTCGATCGTACAATGGATTTTTATACTGTTTTCACTAAAAGGTAGTGCAATTTTTCCAATGGGTTATGGAGCATTATAGTTTAATGTAAATTGTAAAAAAGATGGCGCGGGCAAAAAAACGTAACATAATAAGGTTAATTCATATTTTTTAAATTTATTTACGGCTATTCTCCGTTAGCTCATTTAATACTTACTGCTTAAATTATATTTGCAATCCGTCATTTACCTCATACTATTATTATATGTTACGTTGATATGAACAAAGCATTATATTGACAAACGTATTTCAGTAAAATAATGATTTTTTACAATCTCAATCTCAAACCGTTAAAGCTCCTTAAGGTAAATTAAGTTCCTTTGGAGCAGTTAAATAATAATTTTACAATTAAGTAATATTGAGGCGTTATTGATGACGTTGTTGCTTTATGACTAATACAAAACGTCATTTCAATTACTCAACAGCCAATAACTGTCTTATACTTAGAATATAATTTCAAATTCAATAACTAATTGAACGGGGCGTAGCATGACACGAGCGGAGCGGTATTCATCTCGTCATCATGTTTTGTCGCACCTCTATATTTTGTATGAAAAAGTAATATTTAACTTTAAGTAATTATGACTAATAATTGCTAAAATGGTCTCAAGAAACGATACTAGTTATGCCAGCGGCTTCACCAGCTTTGAAAATAGTATGTCACAAAGGTTTTCCTATTTCAATTTCCATAAAAAACCGTAAACAAGTAACAAGTGCTTTTGAATCGTCAACTCTACTGCTGGTTCGGAAAGCTGTTCCTAAAAAAAAAGCCAGCAAGAAACTCAGCGGTTGCTCTTTTAAAAATATATTTTTAAGACTATTAACATTTAGTCATTATTGTCTTGTATAGGGTCAAAGAGAGCTATATTCACACATTTATATCATCTAAGTAATCCTCAACAGTATAGTAGGCTTTCTGTACTAGACCGTTTTAAACTACTGTAATGGCAAAGTATTGAAATTAACATATAATTTCATTATACAAAGTGTGAAAAATTGTCATATAATTTCAGTATACCAAGTGATTTGTACAATATATATATGTAAAGGTAGCCAATGCACACAAGGTCCCATCGAAACTATGCTGTGCCCATATTTTCACGGCGTTGTCACAGATCCCGAAAGGTCGGTGAACCGAAACTCCATTGTTTTCTGTTGCGTCAACGTATCGTCTGCCTCGAGCTACAATGAATTGAATTTGTATCTTCACTATTGTTAGAGTGATTGCGTGACTAATTTATTTTATTTATTATTACACATAACTGTATTTTAACTTTTATGCAGGTAGTTTACTATCTGATTTATTAAGTAGGACAAGATTCTTTTGGTATAACACACCGTTTAATTCGATAAAGTTTATTTATCCTAAAGATGTTTTATTTTTTATCCGTACTTATATTACAAATGCAAAACTGTGTTTGTTTTTCAGGTCCCAGCGTATTGACCTGAGAAAGTTTTTAGTAAATATTATGAAAGAATGTCATAAAGAAATTTTGTTTCAATAGCGAATTCAATGACTGGCTCGTTGGAGCAGTGGGTAGTGACCCTGCCTTCGGCTCTACGGGTCGCGGGTTCGATTCCCGCCGAGTACCAACATTTTCTTTAAAATGACTTTGTCGGTCTTTGAGCCTGGGTGTATATTTGTATTTAAAAAAATATATAAGTATATATTCACCAGTTGTCTGTCACCCATAACACAAGTATTAAGTTACTTACTTTGGGGACGGATGACCGTGTGTGTAAGTGTCCCATATATTTATTTATTTATTTATTTAATGATATAAATGATAACAGTCCATGGTTTTTTCTACTTAAACCTATCGATAAAATGTTTTTATGTTTTTTACCAGTCCCTGAAGGAAAAATGCGAATTTTTATCTATACTAATATATAAAGCTGAAGCGTTTGTTTGTTTGTCTGATTGTTCGTGTCTGATTTCTGCTACTGCTGGCGTAGCTAGTATTCTATATGTAAGCTCGTTAGATAAGCTTTAATTGAACCATTTTTTTAAATATTTCTCAAGTACATTAGCTGTGTAATAGACAAACTTACAGATCCCCGAATTCCTAGTATTAAATATGGATTTTTAAGTATTCAATATGTAAAAAAAATTGTCTTATACTTATTTATAATCATAAAATCAGACACTGTTAGGAAAGCAATTGAATATTTAATTTTCAGTAGTGTCAAGCTCACTGAGATTTATGTTTATCTTCTCCTGCATTGTTTTCGTAAAGCGTAAAGAGAAAATGACTACCTTAAAAGCATTTATTATAGGCTATTTCACTCTTACGAAGGTTCCAGACAATGGTTTTAGTATCGTAATTATCTATCAATAGTTGTTGCCTGAAGCGTTGACCGTTATGGCCCTCAGTGCACTGAGTACAAAACTGAAGTACACCTTCAGCACTAACTGTTTACATTTTCGTTTAAAATTTACTGTTTAATCATCATCTTCCTGCACTTATCCCACTCTACGTGGGGTCGGCACAACATGTTATAAACATGTTGTTACATGATTTGGCTGCGTTTTTACGACCGGCCGCCTGCCTGACGTCAACTTACCTTAGTCGTATTTTACGATACCTCGGTAAGGAGGGTGGTCTATTCTACTAAACCGGACACCACACGGTGGGTCAACTTATCTTAGTCGCCTCTTACGACACCTCGGTAAGAAATGAGGTTGGTCTATTCTATTTAGCCGGATACCACACGGCGGGTCGTCTTACCTTAAATTAAATGTTTAATAATATTCTTAATAAAATGTTATTAAAAATAAACGTGTTTACTGTTACTATTACAGCATGGTAAAGTTTCCTTCCTTCCTTAAAAAAAGTATCCTTTACCTTTAGGGGAAAGGATAGCTAGGAATAGTTTTAGAATATAGGATAGAAAAATTTCTGATTTTCCTTTGAGATCAGGAAAAAACGTGGAGCTCATAATTCAGGGTATCCTGACTACTTTGACTCGATGAAAGTCACGATTACAGCTGGTTAATCACAAATATGTATGTTTAATATTTAAATGATTTAATCTTGTATATATAAATATATGTATATTTTCTGGATTTCGGAAATTTTCATAAAATTCAGCATAATAATAGGGGATAAAAATCGGGCTAGGTTTCATTAAAAAAAATTCGTTTAAATGCCGTTTTTGGGTACTGAACGAATGCTAAAATTTTGAATAGAAAGCATATGATAGATGTCATTTGCAAAGTTATGATAGCTCAGTGGGTAACGGTCGAACTCAAGACCGTAGACTTGGCCTGGGATCAAGCCCGTGTTATTACCAATCTTTTATTGCAAAAAGTAATAATGAGAAAAAATAAATAAAATAAAAATAATGTATTATGGATCTCCGCAAAGTAACTCCTAAAACCTCCTCTATAAATTATTTAAACTTTTATTGCTTTTTTTAATTTTTAGAATTATGGAGCATGGCACGGTCACCCAGGGTACTATATTATATATCTTAGATAATAGTTATTGTTTGAAGAAATTTATATATTCGTCAATCTATTTTGGATGACGTGTTAAGTGTATTATTTATTGCTAACTATTGTACGATTGTTACTTCTAATTTACAATAGCTCAATAGCCTGGGGCTATGCCAGGGAAAGTGGTGGAATGTAAGAAACTGTTCTCACGTGACCTGCAGGTCAACTGTACACATTCTGACATATGTCAATTAAGGCACTCGCAGCCGCCGGCCGCGGATTGAGTGCTTCGACATGTTTGTGGAAACCCTACGTCGGCCAGATTGATTCATTACCTTTCGAAAGCGAAAGACGAATTGTTGATTCTCTAATATTTATTTAATTTGATCTTTATCTAATTTAGAATATATTGCTCGGATTAGTTCCCTTAATATCATTTATAAGCTCGTTTAATAGTAAAGCGTTCATAAATTGTGTCGGTGAGTTAATGATACAAAATTACTAATGTATAAGTATATATGTAAGTATATATTCACCAGTTGTCTGTCTACCATAAAACAAGTATTAAATTACTTACTTTGGGGACGGACGACCGTGTGTGTAAGTGTCCCATATATTTATTTATATTTAATGTTATGTACATTGAAAATGACAATTATAGAGTGCGAACTGTGATTGGCGAATGGTGGGCTAAGTGTAACTTTGTAGCCAGGAATCACGGGTTCTAACCTCGGCTGGTCATAGATGAGTTTTTTTCTATTAAAACTTATATGTGTGTTTGTTATTTGCTAATTATCACACGGTTTTCGGTGAATGAATCATCATCCTCCTGCCCTTATCCCACTCTAGGTGGGGTAGACTTAAACATGTTGTCACATGATTTGGCTACGTATTTTACGACCGGCTGTCCGCCTGACGTCAACTTACCTTAGTCGTATTTTACGACATCTCGGTAAGAAAGAGGGTGGTCTATTCTACTCAACCAGACACCACAAGGTAGGTCGACTTACATTATTCCCCTTTTACGACACTTCGATAAGAAATAAGGGGGGGTCTATTCTAATCATCCGCATGCCACATGGTGGGTCGACTTACTTTAGTCGCCTTTTACAACACTTCGATAAGAAATAAGAGTGGTCTACTCTACTCAGCTCGATGCTATATGGCGGGTCAACTTACCTTAGTCGCCTTTTACGACACCTCGGTAATAAATGAGAGTGGTCTATATATACTCAGTCGGATACCACACAAGAATTCGGTGAAGGAATCATAGTGAGAAAACCTACATATCTCTGGAGAATTCCTAGGATATATGTATGTATATATGTGAGCAGCGTGGTAGGTCTAAGCTCCAACCCTTCTCTCCAAAAGAAGAAAAGAGGCCCTTGCCAGCAGATAGTAACAGGCCGTTACTTTAAATTGTTTGCACAGTTCCCCGTACGAGTGATAAATAACTTCTTTGTTTCAAGTGTGTATTGCAATTTACCGCCTCGGAGATCGATCAACTCCTATTATCGGCAGAGGTCGGACGTGTACAAACAACTATTTCGTGTCGTTAATCCGGCGCCCCGTCTCCGAGGTGAGTTCCAGCACTGCGGGCTGCGGCTCACCTCACGTATCGTGGATATAACGACTTATAACAATCATAATGATACACTAAACGATAAACAGCCAGTTGTACTTGCAATTTCGTATGTTTCATTCATATTTAATGCTGATGTACGAATTTTATTGAAGCTAGTCTGTGATTTTCTAACGCTGTTTCGTATTCAATTCCAGTAATTTCATTAAACGTAGGTTAAGTGTGCGTAATAACAGTATGAGGAATGTAGCTGCTATACATGCAATCATGAGAATATATTCTGAATTAATAAATCTATTATTAACTAATTTATACAGCGTTTATCCGTGCTAACGGGTAAATAAAACCTAGTATGCAGTTGTTAAAACCTAGTATACAAATAATTATAGCGTGATGTTCTTATAATTATAAAGACTACTTATAAGTGTACTACACAAAGGTTTAAATTAAGTATAAGAGATATGCTAAATAATAACTAATAGAGATATACGTAAAGCATATTACATAATTGAAGATTATTTGGATATAAAAGCCTGTATTTTAAAAATTCTTTCAGCTTCAAACAAGACTGCGGTTTAATAATTAAAATTGAATGTTTAAAAGATTGACCGTCGAGTTTCTTTCTGGTTCCTCTCGATAAGAACAACGTTCAGAACCAGTTGTAGCTTTTTTAATCATATTGATCCTTGACTATTCAAAAGTGATCGAAATAGCTTATTTGAATAAAGATTATTTTGATTTGATTTGATTTGATATAGTACGTTAGTACGTACGTATAAATTTGATATTTTATACGGAAAAAATTCCGTTGGATAACGACAAGTCATTAATTAACTAGTACTATGGGATAAGGAATGCTAAATTATGCCTCATAAAAAGCTTAGTCCTGTGGGCATTGGAGAGTCTTATGTTCGGGATACCTTTGCGTGATCAATCTAAAATGGGGACATCCTTATAAAAACGAAATGGAACGATAGAGATGAGGGTCACGACGCTAAAATAGTATTTGGAGGACCACATAGTTCGAGGAACTAATGGACATTGGAGTCTTAAGGTGTAAGAGTGGTGATTTTGGGGATCGAAAAACACAGAGTAGACTTGATTGGGGAAGGCCGCTGGATCCAGATAGTGCAGGAATTTGCGACATACAAATTCTTAAAAAAAATCTATCTCCATAAACGGAAAAAATAAATACTGTCTTATGATGACAATCATTATACATCATTATTCTGCCCTTATCCCAAGTGGAGTCAGCACAACTTCTTTTAAACATTTCGTTAAATGTTTTGGCTAGTTAATTTACGACCTGACGTCAACTTACCTTGGTCGCCTTTTACGACACCTCGGTAAGAAATGAGGCTGGTCTATTCTACTTAGCCGGATACCACACGGCGGGTCAATTTACCTTAGTCGCCTTTTATGACAACTCCGAAAGGAATAAGGTAGGGCTATTCTACTTAGCCGGATACCACACGGCGGCTAACATGTACTTAAAATTTTTAAAATAAATACAATTAATTTATACAAAGACGTCTCCGCATAAATGTTCGAACATAAATCTTTAATACCTAATTTGTGTCTAATATTATTTTCAACTATTAGAGCGTTAATCAATTTGCATATTTATGTTTCAATCGGAGCCTTTCCACGCTACCGACTAGTGTGACTTAATCTTTAATTGTTGCTTTCAAACCAAATACAAGGTCACGATAAAACATTACGTAAGTGACAAGATGAAACATGTTATTTGTCGGTGTATTTAGTTTTGTATTTATAAAATTAATGTTCTGATTTAGGGTAATTAACCACCGTGTTACGCGAGATATACAAATTAATATTCACAGTGAGCTTAAAATTTGATCCATAGACAAAGCAAAGTAAGTTATCAATCATTTATACGGCTGTTTACTGTTTAAATATTGTTTTATCAGTTTTAATTAATGTTTCGCTTATCACAAATATTGTTTTTGTAAATTAGCATAAATTATTGTTTATGTTCGTAGTTGCGTTAGTAAACAAATATGTTTAAAAAATAGTAATTCAATCTTACTTTTAATGGCGGATAATAAATATATCAAAGAAGTAGTAGTCACATTGGATTTTTTGTAGTATAGCGACGATTCTACTATCAGCTTAGAATGCTGCCATTCATTGACTAGAACTGGCATGAAACTTTCATACCCGTAACTCTCTTTTATACTCGTAACTTTTGCATTTACATTTCCATTACTAATAATATTTTTTCTGCACGTACTTCTGTACGTGGAGTGAGATGGATTTCATACATTGTTGCTTAGTGCTAAATATGTAAACGAATTGACTTTGAAATTTGTATGCTGTTAATCGAATGGTAAAAGATAATATAAAAGGAATTTAAAAAATGTTGTCTCATTATTTTAATAAAATAAATGTTTCATTTATTGTTTTTGTAGTGTATTTTGTTCTAAATTTACTTATAGTAGCGGCTTGTTATTATCCCACTACTGGGAATAGGCCTCTTCTCTCCGTTATAAGAGAGAAGATTGGAGCTAAGACCTACCACGCTGCTCCAATGCGGATTGGTAGGTTACACATATCTCCAGAACTCTCTAGAGATATGCAGGTTTCCTCACGATGTTTTCCTTCACCGAAAAGCGTGTGATAAATTGCAATTATCAATTAGACACATAAGTTTTAATAGAAAAACTCATTGGTGTCTGCCCGGGTTTGAACCCATGATCGTCTTTAGAGATTCACACGGTCGCACCGCTAGGCCATCACAGCTTTTTAATTTACTTATAAGTATAACAATAAAAAGTCATGTTAAAAAGGCTTTTAACAAAATTTCATGTCTCTACTGTTAACCGTTCAAGAGTTTCCTCGTCTGGAGCCAATTCTGGCAGCAGCATCAGGTCATGCTTATCATAAACATGCATTGTCATCGGAATTGGAGCAGTATGTAAATTTTCAGCTAGTAGTGTGACGGTTTCGACCTTACATGCACATTGGTAGAGTTATGTACTGAAGTGATAGTATGTTAAGGAAGGTATATAAATAAAAATATTTGTTTGTCATGTAATATGGTTTTTCGGGATGAGTATTTGATATTCGTTACATATATGTACATTTTTCATAAAAATATTTTTAACAAAATTTTCCCTATACATTTTGGGTTTTCCCTACTAAATTTTCATTAGTGCCGAACGTCACAGTAAATATCGGGAAGTGATTCAAATTTAACTTGGAAGATTCAACCTTCACATATATACATCGCAAGTTGAATAAAAGCTTAAAAAATGTATATTGGTTTTCTTCGAATTCACTTCCTCTATGAGTGGAAACTTTTTGATCTGTGTAGTAGTTTTGATGTGCTAATATTGTATATTAGTGAACGTTATTACGTATTCATATTTTAAAGTGTTGTACATTTGCCAAGATAACTAATTAAAATAAAATAAATTATTTCCTGTCCGTCAAGTTTATTTGAAAGAGATCGTTAATAAGTGTTAAACGCCGTGTGGTATCCGGCTGCATAGAATATTATCATCCTGATTTCTTACCGAGGTGTCGTAAAAGGCAACTAAGGTAAGTCTACCCGCCGTGTGGTATCCCGCTATGTAGAATAGACCACCCTCTTTTATTACAGAGGTGTCGTAAAAGGCGACTAAGGTAAGTTGACCCGCCGTGTGGTGTCTGGTTAAGTAGAATAGAAAACCGTCTTTCTTACCGAGGCGTCGTTAAATAAGATAAGTTGATGTCAGGCAGGCGGCCGGTCGTAAAATACGTAGCCAAATCATGTGACAACATGTTTATAATATGTTGTGCCGACCCCACTTAGAGTGAGATAAGGGCAGGAAGATGATGATGATCGTTACTAAGTGTTAAGGAACAGACGATACCCGACTTTTGCAATTTATTAAGATTTTGATTTAAATTTTGATGCATCTCCCACTTGAAAATAAAAGGTAACTTATTTTAAATAGAAATATGTGTGTTCAGTAGAACCTATTAGATAAATATATGCTAATCTACACGATTAAATTGATTTAAAGAATGTACGTTTGCCCAATGATTACATGTTGTCATATATCTTAAGTTTGACCTACGCTCCAAAGAATCAGTGATTGATTGTTGTTCATGTATCATTTGTAATTTCAGTTGCTAAATTACATGATTTCTCTGTTTCTATAAATCAGAAGGTTTTAAAATAAACAGGTTTTCAATGATTTTTATTTAAAAGTGTGATTATATTTAGAGGGATACTGGCCTTGTTAAAATCTAGTTATATAAAACATTCATTTTAATAAGAATTAAGATAACGATATTATTACAATTTATCCTATCTTTTATATAAAACAGTTTATTACACGTTGCAAGTGTACGCTTCACTTTTAATAATTACGAGTATTTTTACAAAAGTATACTTTAGCATAAGCTGTAATAGCCCAGCGGTGAGACTTTACGACTCTTTCGAGAAGTCACGAATTCAAACCCTGGGCAGACACCAATGAGATTTTTTGATAAAAACTTATGTGTCTAATTGATATTTGCAATTTATCGCACCTTTTTCGGTGAAGGAAATCATCGTGAGAAAACCAGCATATCTCTAGAGAATTTAGGGTAACCTTTCAATCCTATGCCCAACAGTGGGCGGCCATACATGGGCACGTGCGGCCGGCATTTTTTCATACTTTTCGCCAAGAATTAATATTAGTTGATATATTTATTAAAATAATAAGAGAACTGAGAGAACTAAGAAAATAAATCGTAGAATTTCAAGTAAAGATAAGAAATTTAATATATTGATTTACAATATAAAAGACACTGTTTTAGTAAAAGTATTTTAAGTTAATGTATAGAAAACGGCTATACTCACGTCTAATTTTAACGGGCACTTATTCATAAACTCTTTACACGACGTTATCGCGGCGGGAACAGAAAAAAGTATGTTGCGTAATTATTACGTAATTTCGAGACACAAACGATTTATTATTTCCTTTAAAGCGCTTTGCTTTATTCATGGACTACACTACAAGTAATCTGAATAGAAAATTAATAACATTTTGCTTAACCCGAAATTATAATATTAAGCAAACACCGTGTAGACGCCCTTACAAGTGGGTAATTGTTGACTAATCTATTTGAGATAATTTTGTCTCTAAGAAATATTACGAACATGCAGTGGGCTGTGATTGAATTATATTTAGTCATGTTTGGTTTCTGCGGTAACTCTGGTTGTAATTCAAAGTAAACGGAACAAGTCATAGGTATACATGTCCAAGTCCACTGTCAATCGATTATCTGTCCGATAAAGTTTATGTAAATTTCGATTCAAATGTATACTGTATTCATTTTCAAATATAGGGAGAGATTCCGATAATATGTAATGAGAGATGATCTGTTTGAATGATTTATCTTCACGATCAGTTTACATTTATCCGATGGTAGATGCAGGTATCTCTTGTGTGCCAACATCAGATATATGGATTTTCATCTTTATTCAATGACAACCACTTTATATTATTATTGGCCTATCTAGAAAATTCATCTGAAGTCAAGTCGATATAAACTGAAATGTTAAAGCCGGAAATACAATTTGGCCAACGTTTTGAGCGTCTGGTTAAAATTTTAACTATTCTTTGGATATTAAACGGAAACAAAACTTATTAATTCGATAACAAATAATTAACATTAAACATTTTTACTAATTAAGAAGAACAAGCAAGAAATTTTATTTATGTTTTTATTTTATTTATTTATTTTGCAATCAGCAGCGTTACAGATAATACTTATTTAGGATATTTCAAACAGTACAATAAGGCCATAACTAATTTTATACAAATTTTGCTACAACTTTTTTCTTTATATTTTTTATTATGTTGATTTAAGACTAAAAATCATTTTTTTAAACATGTATAATTTAGACTTTTATCAGTTTTTTTCGACTTTATCGCATTTTCAAGTGAGTAAATTGTGTTCTAATTGTACATATTGGAATATAAAAAAATATTTTTTTTGTCTTAATGTTAACATAGTCATAGGTTCCTGCACAAATTCTGAACCCGCGATAAGCTCAAATCCACTTTAAAAAAGAACTTAATGTTTCTTTAATATATACTAGGGACACTAACGTATTTTAATCTGATGCAATCTACTAACAAATAACGGTAATATATTTATTGAATATCAAATTGCGTATCTTGTATAGAGAACAGCGGCGCTGAAAGGCCTAGGGAGCTTCCGCCGAGGCGCTAGTAAATCGCTCCGCCGGTACCGCCCCAGCACGTTCCCTATACCAGTTATACCGCGTGATTGCGGCCAATTATTTTCTGTTTGTCTCTAATTACGCATGCGCCGCAGACGTCGCCGCTTATCAGTTATCTGCCCTTCGGCCCAAGATTCAATCGGTTTAGCTAATCAGCTCAATCCGTTTGTATAGACCATCTCCGTTCTCAGTACAATCTCGCAACAAGAATTTACGAACCGTGTTATTTACTGAATGAGTACAATTTAGGTATTGCCATCGAGACCCATGAATAGCTGTTCCTACAAGACAACAATATATATATTTCACGATATATTTTATATCATTTAAGTTCCATTAGACAAGATGAGCTGGCCTATATAAATTTGCATTGTAATAGCTTCTGTGTGTGTGTTTGTCACGTGGAATTTATATCCAAATTAAAAGAGGCCTTGACACTACTCCACATATTCTCAATTATTATATTCGTTAAATTGACCTGTTACCCTGGTTAAACCTAAAAGAAGGACAAATTATAACATTTTCTATGTATGGATCTTATCCTAAAAAAAGATGTCATATATTATTACAATGTATTTTAAATAATAGTTATTGCTTGTACCAATTAAATAAAACAACAATATTCATAACCTGACTCCACTAGACCAGAATAGTTTAATATTTGACGAAATTTAAAATATCTTTGATAGGCTTAAAATATACAAAACTAAGTTATGAACGTTAATAACGATTTAAGGGCGTCAAACCATAAATAAAAAAAAATAAATTCGTTAGACAGCACATAGATATCAAAATATTCCCATAAAATTGATCTTATTATTTACTGTCTAACGGAAAACAGAATATGTTAAATTTTACAATGTAGAAAGGTTCGATACACCCTATATCCTTACTTGAGGCATTATCTTAGAAAATATTCTGGAATGTGCAACGTTCACGACCATTATGTTATTGTTACATATCGAAGTTTTGAAAACAAGATGGTGTGTTTTTATCTTTATGTCATTTTTTGTTTGAAAGCACAAAAAATATTTACGGCAGCGCATTGCAATGTCATACCAAGTATTAATATGTTGGCATATTTGCGCGCAATTATAGTCACATTATTAAGAGCTTTTATAAAATTTCACTTTTAGTGAATGAATTTCCATGAAGCCGTAATCACGAGCGGTTGCTGGATAATCAAAAATATGAAATTATTGATCACCCCGAAGTGATTTTGCATTTCATTCAACCAATCTTACGTTGCAAAAGCTTGAAAAATTGCCTTCACGTAGGTCGTGTGTTGTCACGCTGTCAACAGGATGATTTGAGTCGTGCGTGTCTCACTCTTGGGAGCGCTCAGACAGTATTAATTTATCCGCAAGTCGTGCAAACAGTGACAAGCAAATTTTGGTCAGCGTAAAGGAGCTAAATTGAACTTTTATGGCCAAAATCTCGCTTTTTTTTTTTTTAGAAAAATTTGCTATTGCGTATTCAAAGCATACAAATGCTTTGTTTAGTAAAGTTTAGGGAAAGGCAAGATACATCTGAACTTAAATCCTCTTAAATTTTTTGCCGGTTTTATGGTAAATAAATAGCTTACTATAAAGCCAAATCACAACCGCCAACAACCACAAACACAACTATTCAGCTTCTTTGATTCAGATGTCCCAGTTTTCTGACGTATTTGCCCACTCTCCGGACTTCGTGATGACTAGTCACAGTTATACTACCAACCGTCCACCATACGCCGTCCTCAGCAGTGCTTATGACATTCCATATGATATTAAGCCAGCATCCCCCTTCGCTTTAAGAACTTCTGCGCAAGAGTTCTCCCTATTATTTACTTGACGATTCTCTTAGTTAACCCGTCTTGTACTCGGTATCAATGTAAAACCCTTTTAGGGAATTAGACTCTGCATATTTGTAAATGTAATACAAATATTAGTAACGTCCGAGTATATACCTACATGAAACAAAATGTGGTAACATTATATATTCACTTAGTAGGAAAAAATCAGAGTAAACTGCCGTTCTTAATAAGGTAGTAAGGTTATAATTTATAACATTAATTATAAAAGGAGATGCAAAATGTAAAGTAAATATATTTCTTTTTCTAAGCGTCCGAGTATATACATGAAGCTAAATGTGATAACATTTTTTACTCACTTAGTAGGAAAAAATTGGTGTAAACTGCCGTTCTTAATAAGATTATAAGGTAAAAGTTATAACATTAATTATAAAAGGAGATGCAAAATGTAAAGTAAATATATTTCTTTTTCTAAGCGTCCGAGTATATACATGAAGCTAAATGTGATAACATTTTTTACTCACTTAGTAGGAAAAAATTGGTGTAAACTGCCGTTCTTAATAAGATTATAAGGTAAAAGTTATAACATTAATTATAAAAGGAGATGCAAAATGCAAAGCGTCGGAGTATATACATGAAGCAAAATGTGATAACATTTCTTACTCAGTAGCAAAAAATTGGTGTAAATTGCCGTTCTTAGTAAGATTATAAGGTAAAAGTTATAACATCAATTATAAAAGGAGATGCAAAATGTAAAGTAAATATATATATTTTTTTCTAAGCGTCCAAGTATATACATGAAGCAAAATGTGATAACATTTCTTACTCACTTACTAAGAAAAAATTGGTGTAAACTGCCGTTCTTAATAAGATTATAAGGTAAAAGTTATAACATTAATTATAAAAGAAGATGCAAAATGTAAATATTTTTTTTTTCTAAGCGTTGGAGTATATACATGAAGCACTGTGCGCACTACAGTGTGCATTTAGACCGAGTACGGTAAAATTAGGGTGCATTAAGGAACAAGGTTAGCTCGGTCAGGGTGCCGTTGATACGTTTTGATACAAAGAACTTGCGGTTTTGCGTTTCCGTATGAAAAAATAAAAATTATCTTACAAAAGCTCGTCACAATGAAGGTATCTAATGCAAATAAGATACTACATAAATATATTCATGATTTTTTTAGTTATTAATACGTCTTAACACCTACACAATACGAAGAATATTTGCGCTCTACATTTATTTATAGCTCAAGTCACTTTACCTTGACGTATAGATTAATTTAAGCTTAAGTAAATGGGACTGTCATTTGCTACTTAATATTAATTTAACCTTGTTATTTTTTTGATTAATTGGTAAATCAATGTGTACCTACGACAAGACACTTCTAGAACATGGGTTTCCTGTCTATACGATAAAATAGTACCACCCTCATTTCTTACCGAGGTGTCGTAAAAGGCGACTAAGGTAAGTTGACCCACCTTGTGGTATCCGGTTTAGTAGAATAGACCACCCTCCTTCTTACCGAGGTGTTGTAAAATACGACTAAGGTAAGTTGACATCAGGCAGGCGGCCGGTCGTAAAAACGCAGCCAAATCATGTGACAGCATGTTTATAACATGTTGTGCCGACCCCACTTAGAGTGGCATAAGGGCAGGGGAATGATGATGATGGTTTCATAACGATCCCATATCTTTCCACGTGGCTATTCTTTTATTGTTCCTATGGGTTTCATAAACTTGAATAAATATATCTATCATTTGACCAAGTTGGTGATAATCGTGGAAGCCAAATTAATACCATCACCAAATTGATATTATTAAATTGACATTGTAAATTCAATTATAAACCAAAATGGTTTTATTGCGAACTATAAGCACGCATAAAGTTTCGTTCTTTCATTCTATCTATGCTTAGTTATTAGAATTAGACTTTAATTAAATAAATATTTTACTCATGCCGTCAAGGTAATATTAAATCCAAAGCACATTAAGTAGGGGCTTTAGAAGTTTATGTCTAACACAATAGTCGTTGTTTAAAATTTTCTCGTAAGTCTGTTCAAGGAATTTCTATACGACAGGGTATCTTGCCGATCGAATTTAGTAGCACACTATGACCCTAGATCACAGTGAGCCTGGCTATCTGTGTTTCATGTCGTGTTTTGGAAAGTGTTTACTTACTTTGCATGTTAGTATGGTCACCATTTGCACATTTTGGATCAGCCGCCGTTCGCCGATGCTTTGACCTACTCTCTCTGATACTATACTTAGTTATTAATTAAGTTGTGTGACTTTACGCAGATTATCACGTTCTAATGTTTCCTAATAGTGCAAAGTGCAATAAATAAAACTGCTATAATTTTATGAGAAAGCAAAGGATAATTTCGCTGTCAATTGTAAATTCGATAGCTCAATTGGGTAAAGGGCGGTCTCAAAATCTGAAAACTAGGATCGATCCCAGATAAAATCTTTTATTAATAATTTAATTGAATTTTTTAATTTATAAAAACAATTACCGAGCATGGTTTTTAGTAAATTGACATTTTTTTATTTACCTTATTATTTCTTTTTCTTAAATTATTATGTTTTTCTGTTTATATTCATTATCGTTTAATCTTAATATAGTTCTTGAAAGTTGTTGTCAATTTGCGCACGCAGTGGCCATCTATAATTAATATAGCAGTTAATAATAATAATAATAATAATTGTTGATTGCCTTTTTAATTAAATAAAAAAAAATAGTAATACACTTATAGCACGTAACACGAGAATATACTATTTACGATACGATACGACTAAGATATTATCGTGCATTTTAGAAGCTTATTTATGATCTGCTAATTATTAATATTGAACAAAGCTATTAATGGCTACTGAACATAGTTCAGTCAGCAACAAATCACCGTTAGAAAGTAAAAGATTACTTAGTCATCGAGCTCAGATTTATCTGGATGCATTTATCAGATAGTGTGAGAAAACCTAAGTCCGCTTAGATGTCTGGCGACGGCCAAGACCTGTTCAGGGCTACCACCTTCAGTTATATAAAAACAAAAAATATATTTATATTGTAATAATGTTGAATACAACTATTAAGATACTATCATTTTACTTATTAGAACAAGTTATTTGCAGACTAACAATTTCTTAATAAATTGCATCCACCAGGCTCTCGCGACTTTGGTAGCTTCAACTTTAGTTTTAAAATTCCCTTCATCATGAACAGTATTTTATGCCGTTCCCAAAGGAAAAGCGGGATTTTTCATTCTTTATTATTAGTTCTATATATAAGTTTATTAGTACTACATTTCATCTACCTTCCTTAGAGTTTAGCGGACTAGTTGCAAAAGAGTTTGATACAGACAGAAACAAATAGACTTTTGTATTTATAACATTAGTACGGACGTATTTAGGGGCGTGATTAGGCTTAAGGCATTTAGCCATTTATGCCTTAAGCTATTGTAGCTATTGATACAAAGGAGTAAAAAAAATTATAGTCGCTAAAAATAACATTGCAGTATTAATGCAGTTTCTACTGATTTTCTATTGACAACTACATACGTTATTAAATATTTCTTTATCAGACCGTATAGCCGCGGGATATTCGGCGGAATAAAATAGACCACCCTCATTTCTTAACAAGGTATCGTAAAAGGGGACTAAGGTAAGTTGACCCTCGTGTTGTATCCGGTTGAGTAGAATAGACCTGCCTAATTTCTTAACCTAAGGTAAGCTGATGTCAGGTAGGCGGCTGGTCGTAAAATAATGAGCCAAATCATGTGACAGCATGTTTATAACATCTTGTGCCGACCCCACTTAGAGTGGGATAAGAGCAGGAAAATGATGACTTTATTTAACCGTATACGGTTTAATAATATATTGTATACAATATGTTCAACCCTAATCCTAATCCTTGAATAATAAAGTCAGTAATAAATATCGTTCAGACGTTTATGTAAGCGATTTAACCCTTGTTAAACTAGATATCCGTGCTGATGGGAATTGAATAAAAAATCAAAGCATTTCAAATTATAATTTAAAAAGTGTTCAGATATAACTGGTTTGCACACGTTCACCATACTATACTATTATTGAATATCTTTATTGTATTTTAGGAGAGGAAGATACCAACATTAAAGTAATAATTAGTTTTTTAGGACCTCTGTTAAGAACTTTTATTTTTATATGTCATAAAAATTAACCGCCGAGTTTCTTGCTGGTTCTTCTCGGAAGGAACTAACTTTCGAATCAGTGGTAGCTTCTTTAAAAACTTTTGACGACTTGAAAGTACTAAAACAGTCCATTTGAATAAAGAATAATTTGAATTTGATTAGGTAGAGTTTCCACGAAAATGCTCCCATATGATTTGACTTTTTTGTTTTGTGTTGTTGTAATTGAATGTAGATTATTGTCATATTTTATTTTATTTATAAAAATCTACTATAATACATTAAAACTTTTATTGTGAATCACTCCGTTCTATTAGTAAAAAATGGATAAAATCCGTTTTGTAGATTTTTAGATTATCGTGAACAAACATACAGACAGACGTGGCAGGGACTTTTTTTATAATATGTATTTGAAAGGTGCTATACTATAATAATTAATATTAAATAATCCAATTACTTATATAGAATATTGTGTAATAAGTTATCATCAACAACAATAAAAAAAATTTGGAGAATGTATGTCAAGAGTAAATGTTACAATTTTGATCTATACACTATTTTGCATAAGATTAGGTTCATATTGGGCAACTTTAAAATAAACGTGTCCTAATTTCCATAATATTTCTTTTGTAATCCGTAGTTATATTGTATTGGATGATAAAGAATTCCAATGATAAAACTCCGTGAATAATTTCAGCATTTGTAAATGATAATTCAGTGTGTCACCCCATTGTAAGTGGAGTCGGCACAACATGTTACAAACATGTTGTCACATGATTTGGTTACGTATTTTACGACCGACTGCATGCCTGACGTCAACTTACCTTAGCTGTATTTCACGACACCTCGGCAAGAAAGAGGGTGGTCCGCGGTGTAGTATCCGGCCAAGTTGAATTGACCAACTAATATATTTATTATATATTTCATACAAAAATACCGTAACTGTGGTCTTTTTGGGAACTATTGCGATGGTGTGCTGTTTTCTCAAATGTTAATTAAAAATTGGTAAAATAACTGCATTGTTACATAATCTATCACAATATCCTGTATTTTGACATACATTCGTTACTTATTTGCTGAGATATGTGTCTGAAATGGTGAAATGTAATCAAATTATTTTTAGTTACACAAATGGCATACATTTTTTTATATAATTACAATGATACGAGACAGATTAAAAATAAAAGACGTTAAAATACAACTTACTCAATAGACATACTGATGTATTTATTTCTATTGATATAAATTGTGATCTAAATCGCTCACTAATTTTTATAAAAAATCATGCTCGCGAAGCATGATATGCATACAGCATTTCCGCTGCTAAATTCATTGATAATATACTAACTATATAATGTCTCTGAACATAAATTAAAATTTTATCGAATTTTATTATTCATTAGTCTGTTTGAATCTGCTACAAATAGAGCGGAAGGTATTGATGCATGCGTCATCCCACTCATCCGACTGTATTAATGTAACTTTGCCAATCCCCTGTTCATATGAAATGCATTATATACTGGAGTGACCGTAACGCATTGATTTAAACGGCTATACTCGTCACGAGTATCGGCTCCCACGATATGCAGATAAGATTGTGGTTGACTGATGCATAGGACAATGTAGTAATAGATAACGCCTAAAGTGAAACTACTCGGTCTGAATAATAGCTCATTTATTGAGATAAGTGTCTATTGAGCTACCATTTCAAAGAAATGTTTCGTCTTTAGAATACTTAATTTTAATGCGTATAACAAAATTTTATGACTACACTATATCTAAGACAATATTTATTTATTTATTTCGCCAACAACTTACATAGAAGTTTGTCCAACAATCATAATAAACTAAGATTCGTATGTAAGTTCATTACAGGCATAAATAAAAATCACAGACAATTGCTTACTTAATTTAAATATATATATATATAAAATAATTATCCAAAAACTTAAGAAAAATGTATTAAAATAACTAGTAAGCTGTAAGAAAGTAAAATCAACAGTTTTTTTTACAATATTAAGGATTTCTTGGATATAATAAAATCATAAACGTAACATACAAAAAAAAAAACATTAAAAAAGCCTGTATTATAGCTAAAACATATCTATAGTAACAAATAATTAGTATTATATAATAAAAATAAATTCGTGTTTAGCGCTTTTACTTGGCACACATACAAGCCACAAAATTAGAAACAATTGTAATTTTGCGCAAATTTTGTTTTTAGATAAGTCCTAATTTCTTGCGCAAAGTAAAACATGTAGTTCATTAATCGACAGTAAAATCTAAATCATTGTTAGTTCATCTATTTTCCATTCATTCATTGTGTTTATTAATTTAGGTAGCAGTGGGAAGGCGAAATATCGAGCTAGGTTGAATCATTTTATAAAAACCATAATATTTCACGCAGATAAAGTCACGAGTATACTAGTAACCTCGGACCAGCTGGGCTATCAGTGCTAGCAACACTCAATCTTAGAGTGGGTGCAATGAACACTTAACCTCGTTGCAATGATGATGCAAATTTGGCCGAGAAATCGTCGTGTATCGCACACTTTCATAACAATCCGGTGATTGATTACATAAATTTGAATACTGATGCCGTTAAAATAAAATTAAATTCATCCGCGGCACCGGGCAAAGGACGCGGAGTCTGATAAATTACCGGAATAATGAATAAACGAGTGTTGCGTATACATGAGTGTAATTCCATGTTGTATCACACATGCTCACTATTATATATTATAGCTATTTAATTGATATAAGATTAACTAGTATTAAGTTGGGAGTGAATAATATTATCTTTTGCAGTGAATGCGAAAGAGAAAGTTAATAAATAACGCTGGGTTTTAAAAATTGTTGGCAAGCCATAGATAAAGCAAAAAGTATTTATAAATCCTGTGCGTGGAATGTGATAAGGGAGCTATTTTCGATAATCTTTCGTGATTACATTGGATGATAGTTTCCATTTATATTTCATTAGTGGTCTTTTGGGGTTTTTTTATTTCACAAGAGTTTATGGTTGATCTAGACATCTAGCATTTCTTATTCTTGTTCTATCTATACGCGTTCATTTCTAAATAAATTATTCTGCATTGGGATCTTCTCGTCGTCCTCATAATATCTTGTGTCACATAGATTTATCGTCTCAATACCACCTTTTGAGATCGTATGTTCATTCTGCCGGAGGCTCTCAATATGGCGTTACCCAAGCCAGTACCAGGGTCAGAAATAATGAAACTGATAGCTCTTAGTTATAATTGAATCAATTGAAGACTACAACGCCTAGCATGCGGGTTCGTTATCACAGAGCTAATTTCAATATTTTGAGAGGTCTGCTCTTCGCTCCCAATCAGTGGGAAGGAGGCTAGTACAAAGTATGGTTATAACGCTAAAGGTGGTTGCCAGGGCCACGTCATTTAATTTAAAGGGTGCATCGCAAGGGACTACGGTTGGCAATTAAGGAATCAGATTGAGACAAGCTTCCCTTTTGCATAAACCTTTCATATAGTCGAAAAGCAATTTTTAATTATTTTATATCTTATCTATATATGTCAATAATTTAACTTAATTTTCGTACATGTTACGATGTATCTGATGTGTCCATATGTCCGATGGTTTTCATAAAACAGATTAAAAAAGAAACTTCTTATTTCTTTGAATTGATATATTGATTGACATAAATAAATAAAGAATATATAAATAGCTCTGAAAACTTATGCGGATGAAACGGGCTAGTCCAGTAATTTCATATTCTGTTCTGCTGCAGAGTCGAGCTTAAGTTCTAATAGTATACCATGCAGTTTACAAAGTATGTCCAACGATTTCAAACAAGGATTTTTAGTTCGTCCTAAAATTTTTGCTTTTCACAAATATAAATTATATTTCTTTGCAACAAATTTAAATTTAAAATCATAATAGTTTGAAAACAAAACAATCGTCCAAGAACAGTAAAAGAACAAAATTATTTTAAGTTGCTTGTCGTTAAAGAAACGAATAGCAAATTCTGTCAGACAACCTTGAATATTAGTAAAATGTGCGAATAACAAGTTAATGGTGCATAAACTTATATATAAAATGATTAAATACTTAGATATAAATTTATTGATGACTATATATATGGCGTCATTAATAAAATTATATTGAACAGTATTATGATCAATGTTATTAAAATTCATTACTTTGTCGCGATTGCGTCAGTAGGGCAGTTTTTAGATTACTAAATAAAAGAGGCATGCGCTTTTAAACCGTATAATTTGCCATACATTAATTAAAGAGTAGTAAGGGACTTGAAGGACCGGTCTTAACGTGGTCCTCCGGAGTTCAGGTGGATTCCCCACGTGGACGCCGTGCCTAGCACAACGCGCACGGTCACCAACCAGACCGCGTGCGCCGACACCAATGGCAGATATAACAAAGACTTGCAACGCAGACTTGAGACTTGAAGGAGACTTAAAGGTGACTTGCAACCCCAGCAGGTGCAGTCACTGCACAATAAAATATAAAAATGCGGACAGTTCAGAAGGTTAACACTTCCGTCCTCAAAGCAGCCAAGTTAAGTACTAAGATCTAAAACGTCCGATCGACGTCGCTAGCCGCGCAGCGCTTGCATTCGAATGCAAAACCAGTTTTATCGGAGATGCGTAGTCGATGACGCTAGTAGAAACATTCCTTAAAGTTCTGCGAATCTGCTCCGGGTTCCGTAGTATGTTTAATTTTTTAATATTTAAGTAAAATATTACGTTGCAACTTTTAAAATATATGAAGGGTAGTTCACAGGACATCACGAATTAGTAGAAATCATTGGAGCGTGGAACCACAACCGCCTCATTATTGTAATTCACTTTATATAAAACCGCGTAATTATTATAATGCTTATTAAACACGTGCAGTGGGCTGTAGCATTTGGAGTTACCAAGTGGCTGCAATTATCACCACTGGCTTTAACGTTGGTCAGGAAAGGTGGCAGGTGCGTGTTTTTGTATGAATTATTTTCCCATGATTTATTTTCATGTTGACTAAATTTATGCTTATCTTCTTTAAAAAATAGTAATTGTATGTTAAATTTTAAGTAAGCTATGATAGCAGAATTATTAGACTACGTGAATCTTTATTGTGGGAACATGAATTCGAACCCCGGACAGGCACTAATGACTTTATCAGTTAAAAGTTATTTGCTAATTGATATTTGCAATATATCACACGCTTTTCAGTGAAGAAAATCATCATAAAAAAACCTGCATAGCACTGGAGGATTCTTGGAACATGTAACCTACCAATTCGCATTGGAACACCGTGGTGGGCTTAAACTCCAAACTTTGTCTCTAGAAAATGACAGAAGAAGCCTACGCTCAGCTGTAGGATAGTAATAACTCGTTACTTTTGTTGACACCGAAAATGGTTTAATTATTAATTAATATACAGCTTCATATAATAAGACAAAAACTATGATATTTTAGGGTAAGCATATCATTTTCTTATACTAATTATTTATGGATATTACTGCTCTTTTTTTGACAAATATCAATGTTAAAGGATTTGTTTTAATGTGATGTAATGCCGAGGGAAAAATTGTTTCTTCGAGTCTGGGTGTACTTACCATATTACATTACCAGTTATCTGTCACCTATAAAACAAATATTAAGTTATTTACTTTGGGGAAGGCCTAATGTTGTGTACTTGTTCCATATATTTATTTACTATAATAATATATTATGTACGATAAAGAAGATTATAAATGTCAAAGGATTGTATATATTGAAATATTGATTTTATTATATCATCGTTTCCCTGCCCTTATCTCATGCCCTCAAAGTGTTAAATCAATGTGTTTAAAACATGATGTTACATGTTTAGCTTGTTATTTATGACTGGCCGCCTGCCTGACGACAACTTACCTTGGTCGCCTTTTACGACACCTTGGTAAGAAATGGGGGTGATATCTACTAAACCGGATATCACGAGGCGGTTCAACTTACCTTAGTCGACTTTTACGACACCGCGGTAAGAAATGAGGGTGATCTATTTCTACTCTGCCGGATACCACACGGCGTAGTAAAACCATATTTCATTAAAAAAACTTCAAAGGTGTTAAAGCAACAGTATTTATAGTCTCATATATTTGAAGATAAGTTTTATAAAATCTTTTTGCTTTCATAATCAATATTGACCGGCAATGAATACCTCGTAAAATATTTTTTTGGTTATTACGTTACACCGCCTTGATCGAATTATCTTTTAAAAATCCGGGTCATTTTATTTGAAATTCTTTTCATTTTGGTTAAGCATAAACGTTTTTTTACGCATTACCGTATGCGTGATTGATGAGATGTATTTAGCTGTGTTTAAGAAGATTGCAACGTGGATTAGTAAGTTGCAATTAAGTAATAAATAAAAATTTACTAAGTTAAAACTTATGAGTCTAATTGATAATTACATGCTTTTCGGTTAAATAAAACATCGTGACGAAACCTATACTCAACAGGTTTACGTACTTAACTAAATGTAAACCAATAAACCATGCGACTCAGGAGGTCCAAAGATTTTGTTACAATAATATGATGCACAAATAAAGAAATTGAAATAAAACTGCATTTCTCAAAATAATAAAAATAAATATTTATGCTTTTAGTATCAAAAGCATAAACATTAAATTTCATAAAATAGATTTATCAGACCAGAGATAAGAGCCAATAAAACCATTTAATATGCAATTTTGATAATGGTTATATTTTACATTAACTGATGTAAAGTAATAACAAATCTTTTATAAAGTCGCTGTGACAGTGTAATATTATAATATATTTAATATTATGCATTGTTTTTTTGAAAAGGTTTAACATACATGTGTGTTTGGGTTCCTAAAGCAGGCACATAACAATACATTACATAATATTCATATTTATTTATTTCAAAGTTATTAAAATTAATAAAATATGTATAAAAAGTTTTTGCTAGACCTTGTGTATTGATGAATACAAACTCTATTCAGTGTTTACAAAAAGAATGGAGTTTACTGCAAGCCGTAACAATTTATAGCATACTTACTAATCGCATAGTATGACTAAAGAATTAGATTCTTAGAATATCTTTAGTTCATTAGTGACTGTGGTACTCCGGGTTACATAGGTTGGACGCATTACAATATAAACTATTCCAACTAGTCTTACATATCGTAAAGCTGTTCTCAGTAAATGTTAGTTCGAGCTATTCCTAAACTAACAAACGAAATTGCCCAACCAAGTCAACTGCGAAATACGACTCATATTGTCTTTGGGTTAAATATTACAATATTATATGTTATGGAATATTATATGATAATACAAATGTAAAATTGAATTTTATTTACATTAAATTTTATTAAATGTTTTTTTTCTATACAAATCCAAATTTACACACTCAAATAGACATAAATATAAACGCGTGCCCGAGCGCCGTTTCCTATCTATATAATATAAAAAAGTGAAGTACCGTCCATTTACAATCCCACTAGGTCAGGGGTTGGCAACCTGCATTGCTTAGGATCTGATGCGGTTGCTCTTTAGTTTCATACGCAAATATTAATTCTTTTATTAAATAAAAAAACATTTCAAAATTCTTAACTACGATTAAATACTTTATCTATCTCTAGCCACTTGGACTTTCTGTTCACCGCACCTCTAACCCGTGACACCGGCGTGACCATAGTTTTTAATTCGCTTCGAAAAAAAATTGTGGCTCTTTGAAAACTACTGAAATGTTGCCGACCCCTGCGATAAACATAGGTTTCTTTTGTTTGTGAGAAGGATTGGAAAATTATAAGAGATTGATTTAATATACATTACAGGTGTTGTCTTATTTTGAAATGTGCAGTTTATGAAAATAAGTAAGTAATATAGAATTTCAATTACTTATATTAGATTGTTAAAAATGTGAGGGTTTTATATTTATCCCCAGTAAATCATAAATTCAGTTGCAATACTGTATAAGGTTAAGTGTCATGCGATTAATTAGTACCGCATTGAACAAAGCTCATCATTAGAGCCTATCGTGTTTCTCATTTGTGTCGCTAGCGCCATTCGTGTCAATGCTAATGAACACGCCAAACTCAAATCTTATAGTTTTGTAAGGCCTGTATCTCATAGAAACGATATTGATAATTTTGGTTTTTAAGGATCGAAAATTTTCTTAATAAATTTTGACAAAATGATAATAAAGCTTAGTTAAGTGTTATACAATAACTTTCAATTTTCAATCCAGATAAGAAATATATGAATATTGTAAATATACTTTGGTGATACTTTATTTCGCAAGTAAACCGCAAGTCTAAGACAAAAGCGCGCAAGGTTAAAATGGCATCCGTTTAATTAACAGCGCACTGAACAAAGCTCATCATTAGAGCTGCAATCGTGTATCTCGTTTGTGTCGATAGCGCTATTCGTGTCAATGCTAATGAACACGCCAATCTCAAATCTCGTAAAACCGCTAGAAGTTTTATACCTCATAGTGAGATTATTGTATATTACAATCGACGTTCCTAAGACGACGATTTGTAGAAGTAAACTATCTATATCGTTGTTAAAGTAAAGTAACAGTCTGTTACTATCGCACTGCTGGGCATAGGCCACCTCTCACCGTCTTACCTTAGTTTGAAGATCTACCACGCTGCTTTAAAGCGGATCGGTAGATTACACATATCCCTATATATCTCTAGAGATGTACAAATTTTCTCACGATGTTTTCCTTCACCGAAACGCGTGTAATAAGTCACAATTATCAATAAGACACGTAAGTTTCAACAGAAAAACTCATTGCTGCCTGTCCAGGGTTTGAACCTGTAACCCCTTTGAAAGAGTCGCACGGTCTCACGGCTGGGCTATCACAGCTATAGTATAATCTTCTTTGTTATTCCTGCTTTTAGTAAGGCGTTAGGTTTTTAGTCATATTAGCAAAGTCTCAGTTGCTTCTGATTAGTTTAGATTCTGTTTAGAGATGAGTAATTTCAAATTTTTTATCTTATACTATTACATTTATTATGGGCACTTCGCTAAACCAAAACTTCGTAATTACACCTATCTATGCCTAAAAATCATGTAATTTTGGAAAAAGCAAACCAAGCGTTGATAAAAGTAGTTGAATTAATATGTCAAATTCGAAATTTCATTAAATTTATTGAATAAATATCAGAGATCTGTTTATCAAATTATGTTATTATTAAAATCCTAGAAAAAGGTACTCCTATTATTTATTATATTTGTTTAATATTCAATCCAATTTTTTTCTCGTGGTCATCATGAACATATTCTAGACGTTTAACCATTTTGTTTTTTTATTATTTTATTGCAATTTAACACGTTTATGTCTAACCTATATCATACCGCGTCGGGGATTATATTATGAAAGAGAAACACTGTTATATTTATTTTTAATTGTTTCAAAACTTTCATTGAAAATATACATAGCAAAATGGAAGCATATTGAAATAGCATCAATAAATGACAAATTACACATCGTTTTGAAATTGTGCAGGTGTTTTATGACCATTTTTGGTATTATGTAGAACAATTAAGATCTCGAATAGCTTTTATAACTTAGAATTGGGTAATGCAAAAACGATGGCGAATCTCAGCCTGTGCAGACACGTCCGACAAAAACAAGTTCTACCGATTCGTTCTTGTAATATCAGTGTAATTTATTTAATGTTAGAAATAGACCTCGCTCAACGCCGCAAAGAATATTGGCTTTCACAACGTAACCCCGCAAATTTATGTGCAGCGAGATTTTACCAATACTGAGAACAAAGCAGTGCTGCATTCTGGTGCTATTTTATGAGTTTGCGCCGAGATACTAATGACTCTTGCAATATAAGTTCTATATTTAGATTTATAGAAATCATGAAATTTTGTTCTACGTGAGGTGTTGGACCTAATTTACAGCAGAATGTTGCACGTTTTGTCTCAGATTTTCTGCTTAGTAACTATTTGTAACACTGGAATAAATTTTTCGATTTATTCCAGTAATACAAGGTTATAATTTTGAGATGATGAAATTGAGTATCTTAGGAGTTTCGAGGATGAATAATCGATCTAGGTTTCACTTAAAAAATATATCGTTTTATCCTTTTTTCAGGCACTAAAAACTGCATGCACTGTAATTATTAGAAAACAAAGATTAATTACGCTGTCTTTTATAAAATCATAATAGCTCAGTTGGTATCGAAACGAAAGTACCCTGAATTGAGTCCAGATATCAGCAGTCGGATTATATTTTCCTTTTTTTCAAGTGGCATCTTTTTTATATCTCCTAAAAGCTTGCTTGGTCCCCAGTTACTATTAATTACGGTAACTTTTAAAATATGAATACAATCAGCACATGATTATTAATACATCGTTAAAAACTTGGAGAATTGCTCGCACGTTCTTATTAACGCTGCACATTGCCCTACAAAAAATACTGACAAGTTGATACAAAATAGAACGCATGCTTCCATCACAAACTAGATACACTTACACAATAAACAATTGCCGTTAAAATGGTCAGGTGGAGTAGTTTAGAATTATACAGAGATCGATTATAGTGAACCAGTAATTTTGCACCAAACAAGCACGCTTCCCTAGTACAAGTACAGCCTTAAGCCAGGTCCGTTACTAGGAATTATAAGTTGCTGTCGCACTTTACACCTGCTTTTGAAACCGTTGAAATAACGCTAATTGTTCCTTAATTCGAATGCATTTTCTAATGAATGTAGACATCTGTCTATGGCAATAGTAATTTTATCACTTTTATTTAGTACTACTAGTACCCGTGACTTCGTTCGCGGCTGTGCTTGCAGCTTCGCCCGCGTAGAAATCAGTTTAATAAATTGGAATTTTGAATATATAGCAATTATGAGTGAACCAAAGGAGATAGAGACGTGCTATTTTGTGCGACTTTTTTGTAGTATGTTTGTAGATCTACAATTCCCTACTGCGTTAGTGTATCTGCGCTGGTTTAGCCGGCGCACGCGAATAATGCTCCTAGCAGGCGAGTGTTTTTACTACCGTCTAATTTCTTTAACACGATTTACATAAAGATACGTATTTTCCAATTGTTAAAGGAAAAACGCATTCTTTTGTCCTATATTCAGCCTAATACAGGTTCAATAATAAAGCTTAAGCTTAATGGAGGTTAAAAATAAGCTATAATTGTATCATATTGCATAAATATCAGTCCAGCAATTTGACATGCCGTGAAAGCCGTGACAGACAGACAGACTTCCGCATTTATAATATTAGAATAGATTGTTACTATTTAAATGAAAAAATAGGATTATATGAAGATATATGGCACAGATATTATGGCATTATTGAAATGTTACATAAAAATACAATATTGCGATTTAAAAAGACGAATCAGTAAATTATTAAATATTTTTTAATTTATTATATTAACTGATGTAAAATGTAAGATTAGTTTTACTTTAGTTTGATTTATGTATAAAATTGTAATTTAAAAATTGCATAGAAGATATTTAAAAAGATTTTGTTATTAATCTTTTAGTTAGGACTATCGATACCATCTTGTCAAACAAGTTTCAAAACATTATGTTCGTCGTGTTAATTTATTGGTGACGGATGTTAATATGAATTTAGAGGCGGTATTTTAGGTATTTTATAGACTAGTAGGTACTCTATTACTTTGCTTTATGTCGTCTTAATATAAGTTGAAGCAATTATTACTAAAATCCGAAGATTTTTTAGTACCTACGTCATGAGAACGTCGACATATACGAAAAGAAATAAATGCGGCTCAAAGTGTCAATCGAAAAACTATACCTAAGTACATTACTATATAGTGTAAATGACAATTAAAAGAGGTCTATTACAATTACTAGAGGCTGCTATTGTGCGTATTAAGAGTACAGCCAAGGAATAAAGAACTCGCTGCAACGTCATAAAGTAATTAAAGAGTTCCGTGTCACCGAGCGTCTTACGAACACAACCGATGGCGTTCTCGGCACAACGTTCAATAACAAATAGAGATTTCCATAGCAACGGGGAGAGAGGTATAGGCCATCTTGTGTGATGTGACATGTGTTTTAGGAATTGTATTAACTGCGAGCGAATATAAATTGAATTGAAACTTGGGGTTGTATAAATACTCACTTCTGAAACTTCTTTAACAATAGATATAAAATTAATTTAAAATAAAGACATCGCCAATGCAAAGGCGACTAGATATTAATTAAGTGGCATTAGGCAGTTTTTAAATACGTTTTGAGATATATATTTTTTTGGTGACAATTTAGATCCTCATAGCGATTTTCGTTTCAGGCCTATCGTTGTGCCATTGACTGACAAGTAGATTTTTCAAGTCTGTAAAAAAAATCTAGATTCTATAACAAAATATCGTATTAGGAAAATCATAACTGTAAATTTTAAGTAAAAATAATGCTATGGCGTTTTAGCGTTAACAATTGTATTTAAATGACTTATATATCAAAGAATAATCTCTATCTTTGATTGTAAATAAAATAAATACATGGGACACTTACAAACACGGTCGTCTGTCCCCAAAGTAAGTAACTTAATACTTGTGTTATGGGTGACAGACAACTGGTGAATATATACTTATATCATTTTAAATACTTACTTAAATACAAATATACACCCAAGCTCGAAGAACTAACAAATTTTTGTTAGAAAATGTTGGCCCTCGGCGAGAATCGAACCCACGACCCGCGGTACTGAAGGAAACGTCACTACCAACTACGCCCACGAGCCAGTCAAATTTTGTCAAAAATTTAAAAATTGTCGCGATATTAATTTATTTTTAATTCTCATGAATTATATTTATCTTTAAATATATCAGAATGTCTACATATGTATTATCATTAGGTTTTTAATCGATATAAAAAATGTGGGTAATGTACTCGCGTGCTAAAGCGTAACGGCTTAGCAGCTGAACCTAGTAACTGTTCCGTAATTAAACTATAATACGATGCACTATTTCATATTTTCCGAAGTTAATCGAATTAATATTACTTATGATGTGATAAAAGTAATTTAACGATTTAAAATTCATCCAAGTTACTTTATTTCAATTTTATACGTTGAATTTGGCGCATTTTTAGCCAATTGTTATTGTGGTCGAGAAAAATAGACTAGTACTTTTCTTTGCATCGTAACTTTATACGTCGTATAGAATTTATCTTAGTTTTATTGCCGCGTATTAGGGACGTTACGTGGAATGGTAAAAATCGATTACCTACTGAATTAATCAATTAATTGACGTTTTACCTAAACTAAATCGATGTGTAAAAATCGATTTACTAAAAATAAAGTTTCTAAAAGTTAATATAATAATGAAATTTTCTTTTCGATATCAATAATTATTTAGAACAATGATTAACTAAAGTGGGCAATAAGAATCTAAAATACCATAGATATTATTTTTGCTAAATTCAATTTAAATTTGTAGTTTAGTTACATTAGTTTCATCCAAGTTATCTTAAGAAACTTAAAAAGACAGTATAAAAAATATGAAAAGGGGTAATTAAATATAATCAATTTATAAAAAATCGATTTATAATGTTTAGTAAACCGATTAAAAATCGATTGTACTAATAGAATAATAAATATAAAAATCGATAATTTTTAAACATCCACATGAATCCTGCATGCATTTATTCTGAATTCATACCGGATGTAATAAGTTAACTACAACATACAACGTTAATAATATTAATTTTGCGCTTCGTTATGCATAGTAATGTGTGTTAGGAAAATTTTGTATTCACCTGCACTAATGATGTTGGAATTGTGTAAGATTCACATAAAGCCTAGGTTGTGTACCGTTGCGGAAGGACGGGCCGTGCGACGGCAAAACGATGCACTGTCTAATTAAGCGCGAGTCCAGCTAATTTGACTCAAGAGCATTCGCCGCCAGCTAATGAATGGTATCACGCACGTTCATCTCACCACGTCGTTGCCCACCTCGTGCAGCAACCGCCATTGCCATCTAAACTTGGTAGCTAGAAGAATTACTTCCGCTAATATTAATACCGATTAAATAGATCAAACACTATGCCGTGTGGTATGAGGCCAAGTTGGTTAGGGTGGTCTTACCTATTCATTCATTATCATTTCTTACCGAAGTGTCGTGAAGGTTATGGCACGTCGAGCGACAGTGTGATATCCGGCTAAGTAGAATAGACCATCCTCATTTCTTACCGAGGCTTCGTAAAAGGCGACTTAGATAAATTGATCCACCGTGTAATATTCGGTTGAATAAAATAGACAACCCTCATTTTTTTACCAAGGTGTCCTAAAAGGCGACTAAGGTAAGTTGACCCACCATGTAGTATCCGGCTGGGTAGAAGAAGAGACCACCCGCATTTCTTCCGAGGTGTCCTAAAAGGCAACTAAAGTAAGTCGACCCGCCGTGTTATATTCGACTGAGTAGAATAGACCACCCTCGTTTCTTACCGAGGTGTCGTAAAAGGCGACTAAGGTAAGTTGACCCGTCGTGTAGTATCCGGTTGAGTAGAATAGACGACCCTCTTTCCGAGTTGTCGCAAAATACGACTAAGATAAGTTGACGTCAGGCAGGCGGCCGATCGTAAAATACGTAGCCAAATCATGTGATAACATGTTGTGCCGACCCCGCTTAAAATAGGATAAGGGCAGGTGATAAACAGATCAAACACTGAAATATTGCGTGTACACGGAAATGCAGTAATATGAGGTAGTAAGTACTCAAATTAGCTCTGCCATTCTCTGACTCCAGAATAGCGAACGTAATGCTTATTCAGAATGTTTGAATCGGCTGGTAATGTTGATTATAGACATTGCTGCAAGGAGCGTAAATGTAGTCAATGTTGATGTATTCATATACGCAAAATATTGCCAACAGAAATTAACGGGTTATGCGATTAAATTTATTGTACATGTAATATTTGAGCAAAACTTAACCAGAATTAGTATTAACATCGTGTGGTATCCGGCTGAATAGAATAGTACCACCCTCATTTCTTACCGAGGTGTCGTAAAAGGCGACTAAGGTAAGTTGACCCGTCGTGTGCTATCCGGTTTAGTAGAATAGACCACCCTCTTTCTTACCGAGGTGTCGTAAAATACGACTAAGGTAAGTTGACATCAGGCAGGCGGCCGCTCTTCTCCCACTCTATCCTTTCTCTTTTTTTTTTCTCCTGCTCTTATCCCACTCTAATTGGGGTCGACACAATATGTTTTAACCATGTTGTGTTGTGATTTGGTTTGGTATAATATGACCGGCCGCCTGCAAGACGTCAACTTCTTAGTCTTCTTAGTCTTAATCTTAATCTTAGTCGCTTTTTACGAAAAAAAAGAGGGTGGTCTATTCTACTCAGCCGGATACCACACGGCGAGTATACTTACCTCAGTTGCCATTTACGACAATGGTAAGAAAGAGGGTGGTCTATTCTACTTAGCCAGATACCACACGAGTTCTATTATGACAAATTCATCCCAATATTGCGCTTAAAAAAGTGTAATGAATATAACTACAGAGCACAACTATCTGACACACTTATTATGTACTTACAAATCTGGGACAAGAGGTAATTAAAATACCAAGCCGAGCCTCATATATGAATAACATTCGCTTGAGGGTTGAATATTATCACAATGTATAAAATAATTTTAAACTCTTATTCAAGAACTAATTTTGGAAATATAATTGCTTTAAGGATTGCTAATATGTAAGATTGAAACTTAAAGCATTCATCTATCAAATTAAATCACTTCGAGATATGATAATTTATAATTTATTTCACTTTTAACAGTTTCTATTGTTATCGGCCATTGCTTTTCTATCTCCTTCATGTATAAAGTTTACCATCTACCACTATATTTACAGTATACTTAACATATTAAATGATTGACTTCGCTTACTTCCTGAACATAATATAATTAGAAGCTGACCGGGCAAGCGTCTTTTTGCCATATAAATTATTTCTAACTAAAAAATGTTAGCGGCGGACAACTTAGGGATATGAAAAATAGATTATAGGCGATTCTCAGAGCTACACAAAATAAAAATTTCATAAAAATTGGTCAAGGTGTTTCGGAGGAGTATAGTAATTAACATTGTGACACGAAAATTTTTATATATGAGATTAATTTTTCAGATAACCAAGGATCAAATATTAAGTTACTACTATAGGAGTTCTAACAAGTGTTCTCTCTTACCCATCTGCTGATATATTTAAGGTACTAGTTCATATATTTTTAAGAAAGTAATTTAGTTTAGTTAGTAATTAGTAATTTAATTTTTGTATATATTAATTCAGGCGCCGATGGGACTGACATATCCTTGAAGGAAAAAAGTCCTAAAAAAAAATAAAGATATAAAAAAAAAAAAAAGTTACTACTATAAAAATATTAATACTCTTATAATTATGTATTGTATAACTGTCCTTTCATTGTATCTTCTTAATAAAATAAATATAAATATTGAATTAATTAAATGTTCTATAATAATAACCTATGACAACATTTTTTTAATTTTGGTTAAAGATTTCGCTTAAATAAAATAAATAAAATGTTTATTCGTTACACTTCTTGGAACTAGTAGTGTCAGCAAAAATAAATTCGTGCAGTTGATATACACAAAATACTTATCGCATAATTTGTCACAACATCCAAAAGCTTTTCGGGTAATTGCGATTAAAGAGCAAAGCTGTTTGCGAAATTAATGACAAGACTTTTAAAAATGTTTATTACACAATTGCTATATTTATTGCCTATCTTATTTCTGCAACTATAATGCAATATAAAAAATATAAGGATGTTTTTTATAGGAATAGATCTTTCATTATACGATATTTTGTAATTAATTACTTAGAAATTAAAAACAATTTAGTGTTCGTAAGATTAGCATGCCATTTAACTTTTGTTTAATGCTGTGTTAATAAATAATTTAAAGAATTTGGCGTCACTTTGCGGAGATCCGAGAGAGAGATAGTATGAAAAAACATAGTCCACTCTACATTTAGCATTATATATATTTTCTAGTTAACTTTATCGCGGATTATATCAAAATAATTTCATTATTATTTATGTGGTATCCGGCTGAGTAGAATAGACCACCCTCATTTCTCACCGAGGTGTCGTAAAATGCGACTATGGTAAGTTGACGTCAGGCAGACGGTCGGTCGTAAAAACGCAGCCAAATCATGTGACAGCATGTTTATAACATGTTGTGCCGACCCCACTTAGAGTGTGATAAGGGCAGGAGGATGAGGATGATGAATTTCATTATTACTTTTGCTGTGTTAATATTTAAGTTATTAATGTATACATTTTAACTTAAACAATCTGTGGTAGCCCAGCAGTAATACCGTGCGACTCTTTCGAGTAGTTCACTGGTTCAATCCCGGGCAGACACCAATGTGTTTTTCTGTTAAAACTTATGTCTAATTGATAATTGTAATTTATCACATACTTTTCGGTGAAGGAAAACGTCGTGAGAAAACCTGCATATCTCTAGAGAATTCTGGAAATATGTGTTACCTACCAATCCGCATTGGAGCAGCGTGCTAGGACTTAGCTCCAATCCTTCTCTCCAAAAAACGGAGAGAAGAGGCCTATTCTCAACAGTGGGATAGTAACAGGCCGCTACTTAAACAACAGTCTAATAATAAAAAAAATGAATTTATTCATTTTGTAGTAAGGGTATTAAGCTAAATGTTTAGCGAATATTCGTCACTTTGTGATAGTCGCTGCATCCAATCAACATTGCGGTTAATTACACCAACGACGACTCACGACTCGAGTTCGCTAAAAGCATTTAAGCTGTGTCATTTGTTTGAAACCATAATGGACTGATAGCCGATAGTGCCTTTTCAACGTTCGTGATCGATTCAAATATGATTTTTTTTAACAGAATTTATTTCAAAGTCACGATAACGTTCCATAGTGTAGTTATTTTGAAGACGTTGCGTAAAGTTTATAAATTTTTCGTCATTAGGTCGTCGTCCTAGGTCGTTGAGGTCTATCATTAAATACACTTCCTTCATTACTATCAATAGATTTTGCTCGAAAACTTTTGTACTTTGATTTATCAATTGATCTTCATAACTTCTGATTCCTTATTTATTTCGTTCATTCTATGAGCTGAATACATAATTTGGTTTATTTATACGAAAATCAAAAAGCATACAAATGCAATCTTATTATTGTAAACAATCTCTTACTAACAATATTTGGCGTAACAAGTTAATTAAATAGAATTTTATAATTATATCTATATGAACGTAATAATATAAAAATACAACAATAATCTCTTTTTAATTAAAACACAGTACATGTAGTTTTCGTTAATTTAAGTTTTGTTAACTTGATCGTAGCAGAAGTCGCATTTAACGCTTGGTCAAATTGTTCTTCTATAGTTCAGGTCTTAGATGTGAGTCTAATATAATTAAACTCTCTTACTATTTGTATCGATATACTATATATACGATTTATAAATCTGTCAAACGACTAAGCACAGTATTACAATACTAGGTCTAATAAGTCCCTTTACAACTGTTACTCAATAAAATAGTATCGATAAGTTTTGAAGTATAAAAAAAAAATACGAAAGAGCTTGTGAAAGTTTATTTCAATAAAAAATATATTCAAGTTTAATGTGAAAGCATGAATCTAAAGATGTAATACCCAACTAACATATTCAACATCTTATTTTGCATATTATGTGTAACATCTCGTGAGATCACATTTGATTAAAAATATATAATAAGAAATAAATTAGTTTGTTAAGGTCGTTTAAATTAAACTACTTTAAAAATTCAAATTCAAATGTTTAACAAAATATTGTATGTGCAGTTTATTATGATAACAATACTTATTTCAATTCCTGATATCCCCATTCTCGTAATAACACGTACGTCTATAGGAATCGATGAAAACTGTGGACTTTAGTCATCTATCTGATTAAGCAAGATTTCACATGTTTCACGATTTCATTTGTCTACACTTAATTTTGCAAATTTTTAATTAAAATACCTTTAAATATTTAAGCATAAATGAAGCAGCTCTTTACTGGGCTAAACAAGAAAAAAACGAAAATTTAATAAGAGGTCGTAATGTTTGGACGTCCATTTAAAATGCTAAGAAAATTATAATAATTTCACTTAATTACACCATTTATTCCGTGGCGAGGTTATGCGAGCGCCCCGTTTCGTATTCGCACTTTATCGCATTATGAGCATGCGTGCTTTTCAGACGAATTAATCAAACTATACAAACTTTTTCCGTCTTCCCTTAACAAGAGCCCTTATTTTTCGTTTCTTTTTCGTAATCGTTATATAAAATAAAACATATTTGTTGATGGTCAGATCGTTGACTTAAAATATCTCAACATAATAGTGCTTTCAATAAAAATAATAAATTTAACAAGCATAAAGGACATTGCGTACAGTATAAAGAGGCTGAAAGACCAAATTATACGATTGTTTTATTAGACAAGATGTCGTAAAATGTAAAGTTTAGTGGCGAACCGCACTCCTCCCCTCGGGCTATAATCGTCATAACAACTGATTTTTGTATCGGTTCACTTGTCGATTAATAAAATACGTTTTTTATTGCAGTTTATCTGGTTGAGGGGAAAGTAGGGTCGATAAAGAACACCTTAAAATGAAATATCAGAGCAATATTGATTCTTTCCAAGTCGTTAAATTATGTTAACAACTTTCGATTTCATTTATTGGAGATGTATTCACACGTATTTAAAGAGCGAGTTCCTAGTTGATATAACGTAATAATTTACTAAATTTTTTGATCAAATTTATTTTCAATTCAAATTAAGCTCGTTGTATTGCAATTATGTTCAAGCTTTGGAGATTGAAAACAAACATTAGTTGCAATCGTCACAACATTAAATAAGTTAATTGAGTGATTTGAAATTAAACAGCTAAAAGTTAGGCTATCATAAAATCATACCTTTCTCACGAATTATACATATATTTTTTTAATTACATATATTATATTATCGTCATTACTAAGAACTCGTTACTATTGAGAAGTATAATATTTAAGCTGTTTTAAGATATTTTCTACTTTCTTCCATATAATGTTGTCTACCCAATAACATTTTTATAATAGAAATATAATTTAAAAAAGTAATAAATGTTGATAATAAACAGATAAGGTAGGTGACAGGAAACACCCTTTTAAGCTTCCCTTCATTAAACACAAACAATAAAATCTCATAATCGTAAACATTTATATCAGGGTGTGGTTGTATAGTTTCGTTTTACCTGCACTTCCTCTTCAATTCGATCACTGATACAATATGTTATGGCCATATTTACATAAGTTCCTTAATTTAATACAAAGTACTGCAAGCATAAATTTAAGCAGTATAAATTGTTATTATGGGTATAAATTTTATTTTTCATAAGTAAAATTAGTAGGGACGTCAAACATGCTCAACAATCAAACAAAAGAGTTCAACGCGTGCTTTATCATGAGCGTTTGACAAAGTGAATGAATATATATTCCAATTATGTTGTCCATACTTGATAATATATTCAATGTTTCAATGTGTTATTAGTTCATGGCTATGGTGGATTTTTTTCGGATAATCTTATTATAATATTAATCATATTATACAAGGTACATAAATATATTTTCACGTTAGCACTAAGAAATTACCGTATAAAGGTAAAAGAAAGAAAAAGAAAAGGTATACAATAATAATAATTACGGTTTTTTATATGTACCTGTATATACATTGTTATATATATATATATAGTTAGAGCAGTATACGTATTATAATTTATAATTTAATAATATTATCATTGTTTTGATATTGATTGGATTGGATTGTATTTTATCTAATCATCATCCTCCTGCCCTTATGCCACTCTAAGTGGGGTACATGTACTCTAAGTGGCTCAACATGTTATAAACATGTTGTCACATGATTTGGCAACGTATTTTACGATCGGCCGCCTGCCCAACGTCAACTTACCTTAGTCGTATTTTACGACACCTCGGTAAGAAAGAGCTCTTATTAATTATCATATAATTTTAATATAAATAATGTAATTTTATAATTTTTGCATTTACATTTTTTATAATTTTATATTAGTTGCCTTTGTTACTTTCATGGACACTTATGGACGACAGTAGATTATTGTTATATTTTTATATTACGTTCATTTAATTTAAAATTCTATTCAATTACCTTGTGACGCCAAATATTGTTAATAAGAAATTGTTTACAATAATAAGATCGCATTTGTATGCTTTTTGATTTTCGTATAAATAAACCACAGAATGAATGAAATAAATAAGGAATCATAGTAGTTATGAAGATAAATTTTTATAATGATAATTTAATAAATAAAAAATAAAATTACTGTTTTTGTTTATCTTGTTTTTGTACGGCTTTAATAAGGAATGCTGAACAACAGATTGTGTCAAAAACACGTCGGCTAGAATTGACGTTATTATAAAATCATTTTTCATACTGATAACCATCGGCGTAATCCGGAATCAGTAAGTAACGGTTCCCACGTTCCGGATGTATGTTACCCAATTCTTCAATCTGAGATAAGATGTTCAATACACAATTAGCCGTAACTGCTTTAAAATGGGATGATGCAGCATTTCGGTACGACTTAATATCTATACATATTATAAAACAAATTCCCCAAAATCTGTCTGTCTGTATGTGATCGATTTTCACAAAATTTACTGAACGGAAGTTAAAACCGTATAACAGTTATAGGGTTTTTACTAAAAGATTGAGAAAGGTTTAGTTAAGTTTCATTATAGTTGAAACTAGTGGAGTCGGAATTTACGCGACAAAATCTTTTTGACACACTTTTTTCCAAATCAAATCAAATCGAATCAATATAATCTTGAGCAAATCCGTTGTCGCAGCTAGTTTATAATTATTTTTTTAAACAACTTTAAAAAGTAGGTAGGTAGGTAGTTGTCATAAATATAAAATAGATATAAGTATAAATGTAGAATATTTTATATGTGTAGAGCTTAAACTATAAAATAGGAAATCTTACTGTCTTAGAATAGCACATGCTATATTATCTGTGCACTCAGATTATGTTAAATCAAATGCCACATATATATATTTATTTCACTTTAAGAAAACGACGACGGAATGACAAACATATTAAAAAAGGCTTATGAAAAGTTTTAATATATTTTTTGAGATAACCTTACAAAAATATTTAAGTCATTAATTAAAAAGTTGCCACATAATTGCGTTGGTGTCTAATAGTTTTGACAAATTAATTTTATTGATAAAAACAAACTTTAACGGAAATCCATGCTATTAATAAAATCGATAAAAGATATGCATTAAATATGCATCACTTATGTGTCTACATTCACTCTTGATGTATTGCTAAATATTTTTTATAGCTTATTTGTTGCAAAACTAAAATCTTATTCTTAATGTTTTCAAGAACAGAGCAAATGTTAAAAGCTAATAAATAAATAAATAAATAAATATATGGGACACTTACACACACGGTCGTCCGTCCCTAAAGTAAGTAACTTAATACTTGTGTTACACCCAGGCTCAAAGACCAACAAATTCACTTATAGAAAATGTTGGCCCTCGGCGGGAATCGAACCCGCGACCCGCGGAGCAGAAGGCAGGGTCACTACCCACTGCGCTAACGGGCCAGTCAAATAAATAATTTTGAAATTAATAAAGAAATAATTCTGTTAATATATCTGTCATTCATCCAGAAATGTAATGACACCCATATGTTTGTGCATGTTTCAAATTGTATGTTTTAAAAATTGGAAAAGCATTTTGCCCCTTGTTCTATGAATTGTTTGGAATTAAAAATTATAAAATGTAAAAATTTTTAAAGAAAAAATAGCTGTAGAATAATAAAAACGCATTTCGAAGTAAGCCCTTTATAATGAGGATAAATTAATTCAACTAAGTAACGTTCAAAGCGGCCATATTGAAAACATTTATATAGTACTTTACCAAATTGCCGGCCGGTTGGAGCAGTGGGTAGTTCCTTCAGCTCCGCGGGTCGCGGGTTCGATTCCCGCCGAGGGCCAACCTTTTCTATAAATGAATTTGTTGGTCTTTGAGCCTGGGTGTATATTTGTATTTAAGTATGTATTTAAAAAATATGTAAGTATATATTCACCAGTTGTCTGTCACCCATAACACAAGTATTAAGTTACTTACTTTGGGGATGGATGGCCGTGTGTGTAAGTGTTCCATATATTTATTTATTTAAAAAAAAAAAGTACTTTTAACGAAGGTTTTTTTTCGATATAATAGCCAAAAAAATAAACGAATTAAGGTACCTTCATTGTTTTAATATAAGATACTTAAAAAATATTAAAAAATTATAACAATTTTTCTCTGTGTTTTTGTATATTGATGGAAACCGCATTAAAAATTCGTTCCGCAGTTTTTCACTTTACCTCGAACAGACATATAGATGCGGAGATATCTTCGTTTTATAATATGTTAACTCTAAATAAAAAACTTACTTATTATTTCTTATCAATAAGTACTAAGATTTTATCTAAAAATATATTTTCTTAAATAATATAATTAACTAATACTAATAGGATATATATATTTTTACTGAATAACGTAGATCTAAATCAGTCTTTATAAACTACATATAAATTGCCTAGTTTCCATATGTATGATGGTATATAGTTAATCCAAAATTAATATTTGCATATCTATAAATAATCAGATTAATTTTAAAATCTATAAAAAATTCAACGTTCTGATTTACATACGTCCAAATAACTAGTGCACCATAAACACATTATATTTATTATCACGTCATAAAAAACATCGCATTACCACTTTGATAAAATGTCGTAACGTTAGCATATTATATGATCTAGTTTAAATATCTCATAAAAATGTTCTCAGTTACATAATTAACATTCGGCAATAAGGTGTGGTCGAAATTTTCCTTGGACGTTCCAAACTATCATGGACTTCGCTATCACAAACTATGGAAATAGGTATTCTTACATTGGCTTTACAGTATACTTTTAACAATTTCATTTTTGTATAAAAGAGTGCTAATATAAGCTTGTGGCTCCTGCTTTACGCGTTGCAAAAGTACGTAAGTCGTTTGTGGGTTTGGGTATAAAATTCAACAATCAATTTTAGCTTTGCCATTACAGCAGTTTAAAAAAACTATTAATAAAAGCCTAATACTTCTGAATTATAGAAAGCCTCTCTTATACTATTGAGGATTACTTAGATGATAAGAATGTGTAGACATAGCTACTCTTCGACTACCAGTACAAGACAGTAATAACCAAATGTAGCTCGTAATAAGAATTATATTTTTAAAAGAGCAACCGCCAAGTTTCTTGCTGGCTCTTCTCGGTTGGAAACAGCTTTCCGAACCATCAGTAGAGTTGACGATTAAAAAGCATTTGTTTACAAGTTTATTTGAATAAAAATGATTTTGAATGTGAATTTGAATTTATGTTTTTTCACCGATTTCGAGGTAGAATGTGAATCACGATGATTGTCGACAACACGCATAAATGGCCACTTAATTCGAAATTCTTCCGCAATAATATATTCTTGAAGGAACGTGGAGGCGATATTTGTATGCGGCGTTGTTTAACCAAGGAAGTAATTATTTTTGACCGCTTTAACATTGAGTCTAAAAAAAGAGTTTTTTGGTCTCAGCAAGTTAGACTGTTTTGATTATATATACATTCCTTATCAATAACATCCACAGACTTACAAAAAACTACATGTAAATTAGTAGGTACTAATATGAGTTGGTGATTAATTAATTCCTAGGAATCTGTACATACCTGTAATAAAATCTTTATAACGTTTAATTTTAAAGACTAATAAAGCCAACGATTTACGAAAGTTACGTAATTTATTTTTACGAAAATTAAATCATCTTTTTATGTTTTATATTTGCGTTTTTTTTTTAAATAATAATAAGTTAAAAATGTTAGAGGTTATTACAACAATATAAGTTTGTTTGTTGTATTGTTAGTACCAGTTCTTATTGATATTGAAACTACAATAGCATACACACAAAAGTGCTTTAGTATTATGTATGATATTATCTGTTTATATGAACGCTCTGAAAATCGGTCTGTTATAACTAAACTAGCTAAACCGGCAAACATGTTGCTATATAAATTGTTGCTGGTCTTCTCCTATTCATCTTAGCGTGATGTTATATTGTCTATAGCCTTCCTCGATAAATGGACTATCTTACACTCAAATAATTTTTCAACTCGGTCCATTAGTTCCCGAGATTAGTGCGATTAAACAAACAAACTCTTCGGCTTTATGAACTAGTATACATAATTTTCCAAAAACAATATAAGCCAATAATGAGAAATCGAATGCAATGAGTTTTGAAAATATATGTTTAAAATTGATAAGAATGACACCGCGATCTATTGTATTCTATATACTTATATATTGCTTGTAGGACGTTAATAATAGGATATTGCTATTTGTAGCTCCACAAGGTCAGGTCACTCGCCATCGCTATAGCGAGTTCCGCAACAGATCCGCAATCACGTCCGAATCCTTGACCCATCCAGAAGAGGCTACTCAAATAGAATGCATCGGTCCTGTCGCCGTAAATAGATATCTAGGTATTTAAAATACCGTTCTCCGTGGGAACCGTGACGGGCGCTTGGGCTAGTGTTGCCAGATATACTCGCTTTGTCCGGACATCCCGATTTATAGGAGTTACGTTCAATGTCCAGAATGAAAGTAATCAGATTATGAATAATAAAATTAATATAGTTCTAATAATTTATATTATAACCTCTGTAGGAAATTGGTTAATAATGTATCAGGAGTAGATGATTATGATGCATAACCACTACACCAGGGATAAAAAAGCATTGAATAATTCATAAGAATTATCATTATTAATAATATAGACCCTTACTTAATTATTAATAGTAGCTTATTTTCTCGCTTTGACTGTATTATTACTTACCAGCGAGCGTGGTGCCTTTTTTTCGGGCGTTCAGTTTTCTTTACAATCCTAATTCCTATCCTATATCCTAGCCTATAATCCTATCCTATCCTATAATATTATAGATGCGAAAGTTTGTGAGTATGGTTGTATCTCTCTTACTCTTTCACAGCAAATCCACAGAACCAATATCGATGAAATTTGGGCCAATTATTCCTTATATACTGGAATAACATATGGGCTATAAAAACCTTTTAATTCTACAGGAATAGTATGTCGGTAAAAAGCGCCATCAAGCATTATCAACCTATCACGCGACAAAAAATCACGCGAACAAGGTCGCGGGTAAAAACTAGTAATATTATAAATGCGAAAGTTTGTGAGTATGGATGTATGTTTGTTATTCTTTCACGGCGAATCCGCAGAACCATTATCGGTGAAATTTGGCACAATTAGTCCTTATACACCGGGGTAACATATAGACTATAGAAATCCTGTTAATTCAACAGAAATAAGATGACGATGGAAAGCGCCTTCTTTTATCGACCTATCGAACGACAATAGTCTGCGTTAACGAAGTTGCGGGTAAAAACTAGTTATAGCATAAAGGAAAAAGTGCTTATAATAGAAAAATAAACAGACGTTAACTACGCTCGAGGTTAATCAGGAACCGTTTTATTTATGTCATCCGAGGTCGCAGTGAAAAAAGATTTAGTTGTTCACCTTCTTTCAATTAGAATCTTGTTGAATTTGACATATTCATATTTTCATATAATTGTTGTCTGCAGCGACAGCCCTGAGCTTGCGCTCGCACCATGAAACCACGTCGCGAATCAAACAATGAACTTTGTAATCGAAAACGATTTGGTTGCTTAATTTCGTAACTACGTCTATCTATCTTTTTTATCTATGCTTTTATTTTCAACGAACACACGCTTAAACTTAAGCTCTACGTTCTACGTTTTAAGAATTATTTTAAATAAAATATAGTATTGATATTGTAATATGGGCTTTATTCAGAATGGAAAAAGGTTGTAGAACGGATCACGTTTAGAATGGAGCACGAGTTTAGAAGTAAGGTTGCACGCTGCAAGATGTCATCTCGATCTCCCGCTGTGACCTGCGAACAATATTGTCTCTGCTATAATGCATTGTGAATTTTAAAATCAATTCATATTCACTCCAACCAACTGTTATGATTCAAGAGGTATAATGGGAGAATAAATTGTAATAAATAAAGGGTATTCTTAATTTATATTTGTTAATTTATGTCATGTTAGCACTTTTGTGGAATAAACAATTTTCATTTTCATTTCATTTAGCATAAGATGAATACAGCAAGCATAAAATAATTAGACTGTCTTAATATAATGAAAAAAATTCAATTTAAAAACTATTAAAATATTAGATAATATTTATATCATTACATTATAGAACATTTATATAGAAACATTTTTTTTAAATAGTGATCGATTAGTATTGCGGTAATAGGGTTTATTTATTTTATGCCTATAAAGCTAGATCACAAGTTTGGTATCCGGCTCAGTAGAATAGACCACTCTCGTTTCTTACCGAGGTGTCGTAGCAAGCGACTAAGACGTCAGGCAGTCGGCTTGTTGCAAAATAATGAGTAAAATCATGTTACAAGATGTTTATAACATGTTGTGCCGACCCCACTTAGAGTGGGATAAGGACAGGAGAATGATGAATGATGAAAGCTAGATCATAAGATTGAGTGAAGCTTATTTTCCCCATACAGGCACAGGTTTGGTTAACGATATTTCGTTAAATTATATTTATACATTTTTAACAGACGTTTACTTGACGCCGTGTATTTTGAACAACGGCTAACACAATGATAATATGACATTAAAAGTTTTATAGGACCTCTAACAACTTTTATTTGATCTAAATATGGTCAAAACTTGTACATAAATTCTTATACTACAATCAGTTCCTTCTTAGTATATAATTTGATATATTAAGTAAAGAGGTATATTTTTCTTACAAAAAACAAAAAAAGTCATTGTATATTTTTACATATCAATAGGACATTCAGGAATAAGATCAAATAAATTTAAAGACTGTGAAATCGGACCGCAGATATAAAACATCAGGTTGAAAACTAATTTTGTAAAAGGATTGAACACGAAGGGTAACAGCCATTCAAAGAATGGAACAATAGCAATTTATAAAATTCTATTACGAAGAACAGCTCACTAATACCGAAAACAAAATGTTTAGATAGAATATCAATTTTAGAATTCGCTGTTAAGGGTTCCGTACCCGCTTTAGTACTAAATAAGTCCAATTCATTCGTCATCATGAATGTCTAAAATCACTTTATTCATGACCAGCTCTTTTTCCTTAAGTAACTTACCACATTAGGCTATTATTTTTCGAGGCACTCTATTTCAAATATAATCTTTCCTTTCAACTGATAAAATACAACATAGTGATACTTGAATACTTAATTAAGATTCTGAATAATTAGGATTCGGAATAGTTTTAATTCCGAATTCTGATGGAATTAGTTTTCATCTTCCGTTGCCGTGAGTATCGATATTTTTAAGATTAAAGTGATATATTACCTTAACTGAACAATACTAAATTTTAAAACGAAAAAGCTCGAATGTATGTAGAATATATGAATGTAATAACTTATTCTTAGCGAACCAGTCAGTAGTTGATTTCTGTTTATCGATTTTTTAATTTTAAGGAAACAGGACATTTACGTAAGCTGTCAAGAGCTATTAGATATATAATGTGCACTGTAAGTTTGCCAGTCCGTTATTAGAAACAAACTGTATTCTATTACTAATATCTGGAAAACAAATATAAAATGTTTTGGCACATTTAAAAACAAAAAAATTAATATCATTCACAATTAAAGAGAAGATTTAATTTACATTTGAATACACAAAAGTATTTATTATTTATTAAGGTCGATTCCACAAGGGGGACGTGACGCGATCGTATTAAGATATGACACCATAGAAAGCTTAATATCATAAACGTTTCAACACGTTCTCCGATTCCTATCTTTATAATCGACGCTTTTTATTGCATTGAGAATGGATTTTTGAAAGTAACATCTGTAACATATTTTAGCACATTATCAATTATTTATGACGATGAAAATAATAGTTTTAACAGATCAATATACGAATATTTCGTTGCTGTTGAGAAATGATCGAACAGTATCAACAGTTATGTACGAGGCATTTAAACTGAAATAACATATCAAAATAGCCGCTCACCTGCGCAATCCCACGATCTGTTGTCTTTATTTATAGATAGAATCGTAGAATCGAGAGGTGCTTCGTATTTTGCATAACGCTTGTAAGTTGTGTAGCACAATGCCCCATGGCCCCGAATATAATTCAGTATATAAACTAAAAATTTTAATCTTTGTATAAAAATATAGCGACTATACACTTTTGTCACAGGAAAGATTTGAAACTTTTTTTAGGAACGTAATCTTCCGTACTACAAAAAGCCGTGTTGTACCCGGTTGAGTAAAATAGACCATCCGCATTTTTTTCCGAGGTGTAGTAAAAGGCGACTAAGGTAAGTCAACCCGCCGTGTCCGGTTGAGAAAAATAGACCACCCCTTTCTTACAGAGGTATCGTAAAATATAACTAAGAGACGTAACGGCAACGACCGGTCGTAAATTACGGAGCCAAATCATGTGACAACATGTTTATAACATGTTGTGCCGACCCCGCTTAGAGTGGGATAAGGACAGGAGGATGATGATGACTCTGCGGTACTACAAAAATATTGTAGAGAATTACGTAGATTTGAATTTGACGGTAAAGTTAGAAGTACAATGTTAGATGTTCGTCCTTTTACTTTTTAATATAAGAACAACATAAATCTTTTGCTGTTGAATTGGATCAACTTCCTGTATGAACCAGTTGGCGCGCCGGCACGATCGACTCGACGGCGGGCACTTCCAAAACGGCGTTCAGATATTCTTTTTCTTATATAAAAATAGAGCAAAAACAAGGCGCCGTTTTTTGTACCCGACGACCTTGCAGCTGAGTGGATTCAGATTGTGATACACGGTAAAAACCGGAGAGTGTGATGAATCGCAGCCATTAAAACGGACCAGCGATTAACGATTGTGCAAATAATAATTAATTTTACAAAGTAAGCACTTCCTAGATACGCTATTATTTTATTTTATTTGTGTCAGTTGTTATTGTTTATTACATTATGGAGTAAGTATCGCTGGCGTACTCCTTACCAAATACGACAATCATTTTTTTTATATAAACTATCTGGAGTGGTATTCATGGGTAATTTATAGAAACCGGGAACTGCCTCCTGCAGATTTCGCGGAATTGCGGGAACTCCTCCGTTACTTTATGCAATAACGCTGCATAAAGAACTCATGATTAAGGGCCCTGTATGAGCTTCAAATTAGTTGGCCTTACCCGATTAAAAAAGACGTGAGACAATAATAATAGGAGAGTATAGCCGGCTTCTATACATTAACTACGATAATCAAATATTCATCACCCTTCTGCCTTTATCCCACTCTAAGTGGGATAGCTTCTTCGCGGATTATAGCAAAATAATTTTATTATTACTTGTTATGGATCTCCGCAAAGTAACGCCTAATTCTATAAATTAATAATTAATTGATTAAAGAGCCAATCATGCAACTGTATCTGAGGAAAACCAGTCTACGAAGGGGGGGTTATCAAACGTGACGTGCGTGCTCGAGCTATTAGCGTCTACGAATTCACTTTTACTTTTATTCAATAACACCTAAACATAAATATTTATGAGAACAGCATCAGTCGCCGGATATGAATTGACGACTCATTTTTATAGCTCTTCATCAATAACCTTCAAATTTTAATTATTAGTGCATTATAATATTATATTACTTAATCATATTTCAGATAGCATAGCATGAATCTATCATGTTAGCATAATAGATTTTCTAAAATCAATGGTATTAATTTTAATTATTAGTACATATAATATTATATTACTTAATCATATTTCAGATAGCTAGCATGAATCTATCATGTTAGCATAATAGATTTTCTATAATCAATGGTATTAATTTTAATTATTAGTACATATAATATTATATTACTTAATCATATTTCAGATAGCTAGCATGAATCTATCATGTTAGCATAATAGATTTTCTAAAATCAATGGTATTAATTTTAATTATTAGTACATATAATATTATATTACTTAATCATATTTCAGATAGCTAGCATGAATCTATCATGTTAGCATAATAGATTTTCTATAATCAATGGTATTAATTTTTTAACTTTTGTGTTTTACAACTCTCATTTCTTACTGAGGTGTCGTGAAAGGCGATTAAGGTAAGTTGACTCACCGTGTGATGGATCTCCGCAAAGTAACGCCTAATTCTATAAATTATTCGTATGTATAAGGTATGAGAACGGATAGTGCTTTTTACACTTAGGATTAATAAATTTTCCGCGCGGATTATACCAAAATAATTCCATTATTACTTTTTTTAATATCTTCAAATGCCTAATCTGTTAATAATTTCATATACACATAATTTTATGTTTATATTTATATTATAAATGCAGGAGTTAAATTTGTTCCAGGCAGTACAAGTTAACAGCTTACTCAAGTAGTAACTTATCTATGCGTATTCGACAAAGCTTCGCACCTCAAACAATGGTACGCTCTTGTACCCGAACACTTCTATCTCAAAAGAAAGTGTTTATCAATTCAATTGTCTGGGTCCGACTGAATTGCGCCATGTGTTCTTTATTATGGCACTGCCCATCCTATTGTTATGATAATTATTAACGCCTATCTTATAAATTAGAAAATCTGTTATCTATTACCGAAATGAAACAGTTATTAAACGCAAATACGCAATAGTTTTATTCCCCTAATTCATACTATAACATTGCAAAATAACAATAGAAATTGGCTGTTAAGTACGTTAGAATGTTTAACTGTGCCTGCGTGGAAAATCAGTGTGTCACTTAGCTTTTTCTCGCGCAAATTCCGACCCCGCGGGAATTTAACCATGATATACTTATTTACCTGAACCTTTTTGTTAAAACCGTATAAATATCATCCGTATCAATATCAGAAAATCAAGCATATACAGACAGCTTTTGGGGACTCTGTTTTATATTATTCAAATCTTATAAACTTTTGTGTAAAATTTTAGCGAACTGTTACTGTCCCTTTGTTGGGCAAGGCCCTTCCTAACCTTTTGCAGAGAAGGACTGGAGCATTGACCCATAACGCTAAACATACACACAGTCGTAGTTTGTTTACCTGAGTTTGAACCAGCAATCCCCTGGTTAGCTTGCGACTCTTTCACGGGGTCACGGGTTCAAACCCAGGCAGACACCAATGAGTTTTTCTGTTAAAATTTATGATTTTCGGTGAAGGAAAAATATCGTGAGGAAACCTGCATATGTCTAAAGAAATCTGGAGACATGTGAAACCAACAATCTGGATTGGAACAGCGTGGTAGGTCTCAGCTCCAATCCTTCTCTCTAAAAACGGAGAGAAGAGGCCTATTCCCAGCAGTGGGAGAGTAATAGACCGCTACTTACTAACTTACTTATTTATAATTAATGTATAGAAACCGGCTATACTCACGTGTTATTTTATCGAATGAGCCCGACTAGTTTCAAGCCCATACGGGGCTCTTATTCTTATTCTCTTTGAATAAGAGCCCCGTATGGGCTTGAAACTAGTAGGGCTCATCCGATAAAATAACACGTGAGTATAGCCGGTTTCTATACATTAATTATGAATTCCACTCACGATAGTTTAAATTCAAAAATTACTTATTTATGTTAAACAATCGTTTTATAATGGTGCTAGATAACTGTAGACAAATAAAACCATGGAGCTGAGATTGATGACCACTGCACACATAACTTTGCAGAAGCGTCAAGTTAACCAAAAGCTTATATCTGTTTATCGTGGGATAAAATTTTAAAATGCTTTTCATTTAGAATGCCTTAACTTGACAATCCCTTTATAATTAGTCTAGTCAATTTTAGATTTTAAAAAGAGACGCTTGCATTCTTTGAAAAAGAAAGTTCAAAAGTTTAAACCTTCCGTAAAGGTTAGTACCATAAAAACTATGACCGGAAGAAATATAATAAATTTAAATTTAGTATTATATTAGTCCCGAGTATTTATTTTATATACTTATATCATTTATGAAATTGTATAGTAATTATAAATTAAAACTTGCTTCTTTTTTACAACAATAAAAACAGCAAATGAAGTAAATTCTTTAATTCAAAGAAAAATGTTCAAGAAATGAACTAACTATACATTTACAGACAGGTGTGTTACTAAGTAGATTTCATATGAAAGATAAAGAAGGAAATATTGCGGACTTTTATTCGTTATTTGCAAATAATATTGTTTAGTAAACATTGGTACTAATCTAAAGTTATATTTAAACCAACATGCGTAACTAATTTAATCATATGCAAAATTAAGTCAGAGGTTCGACTTTCGTTCCGGTATAACTGATCAACATGAGGTATTTATAGTATTCAAAATATTAAGTTCAACGGTTCAATAGTTTTAACAGAAATATAATAATATTTAGTATAAAAATAATATTTATTATAATGTACTATTTCTTAACTTTAATTTTTGTAGTATGTACATTAAAAAAACACTTTTTTTTAAATTGTTAGATTATGTTACTTGAAAACGTTTATAAATGAAGAGTCAATTTTTCTGTCAGAATGCTAATCGGGACTTTTAAAAAATTGGCGTCTTACATTAGTAATTTTAAATCCCGCCGTGTGTTATCCGGCTGAGTAGAATAGACCAACCTCATTTTTTACCGAGGTGTCGTAAAAGGCGACTAAAGTAAGTTGACCCACCGTGTGGTATCCGGTTCAGTAGAATAGACCACCCTCTTTCTTACCGAGGTGTCGTAAAATACGACAGAGGTAAGTTGACGTCAGGCAGGCGGCCGGTCGTAAAAACGCAGCCAAATCATGAGACAGCACGTTTATAACATGTGTGCCGACCCCACTTAGAGTGGGATAAGGGCAGGAAGATGATGACATTAGTAATTTTAAATAACATAGTATGAATCTGAAGTAAGTTCGTCAATTTTCCGGACCCAAAACCTATTTTTTATCACCTTCATAGGATTATCCAGGTAATAGATAAAACATCACTACAGCGTCATATTTTTATTAGTGTTGCGATCGTGATAACCATGTCTTATGTGTCATGGAGTAGGGTGGATCACGTAAATCGCTCACCATGAGTAATGAATGATATTTATTTATGTACCATAAAAAGTTGTTAAAAACATTATTGGTAAAAAAAAGTGTACAAGATATTATTAGTAGCAGTCTCCTTTCTCAAACATGATTTTGCCGTTTTTGTAAAGAAGCCCTAATGACCTAACTTAAGCTTCGTTAGATCCCAGTTTCATTGTGAATATGGGTAGAGTTGTATATTTTTGGACACAGTATGACCGGAGCATTAAACAACATACTATTTTCACCCATTTCAAGTATTTACCAAGCCTATCTATTATTTCAGCTCTTACATTGAAAGAAACTGAGAGAAGATAAATATCTTAATGATTATGAAATGTCTATATATCATTTACGTATCTTTTTATTGAAATAAGACACTGTTGTAACGAAAAAATCTGATATAACATTTACCTTATAGATAACTCATCTTCATAGTAAGCACCTGCGGGAAGCGATATTCAGTTTAAAAACAATATATACATCTTACACATTGTCAAATGGTCATACTATTAAAGGTGACCAACTGAACTGTAAATATTTTAATCTATTTGTATATTTGTTTTTATTTACAGCATAAATGTACTAGTTATATCTATCTTAAATTACTTACACGCTATGACTATATAAATCATGTCCACGTGGAATAGTCCAAGAATGCTGGCAGCGTTTTCGCGTTGAATCGCTAAGCTGATTCTTTGTCCAAAAAAGGAGCCAGCCCTCTTGTGACCTGAAGAGGCAATTAATTATTATTTGTATATTAGAGATAAGATTTCTAGTATTTGTCATTAATTATGACAACGAAGTTAAGTTTATTAACTAGACACTGCAACAAGTAAAATAAATTAGAAAAAAATGTCGTCATTCATTGTATATTATGAACAAACAACTTGTTAGATACGTTGTTAACAATGCGATACGGCACATCCTGTCAGATTTTGATACTTCAAGGTCCTAATTGAACTTCGGCTGTATTATTGACAAGGTTACTACGACGAGGTCGAAATAAAACATGGATATTTTTATTGTGAACACTTATTTGTTAAAAGTTTGATTCCACATGTGCTCTTTAATCTCTTTCGCAAGAATATTAATGTCTTCTAATCGTTTTATCTTAAAATTTCTTTAGTAAGTGCAAACCTCGCTTCTCCCTCGTGATTTTACTAAATAATACCACAGATTAGAATCAGAATCAGAATTATCACAGAGTATACATAAATATGAAATATACTCTGCAATAAACTACGTCTGTGTGCGTCTGTGGTGGCATCCGTTATTGTGTTAAAAACGGAGGTCTTTAACACAATAATGGAAATCAATTGCTGAGAACAAAAAAGAACCAAAAAGTGCTACACTGAAATTATTGAGTAGCTACTTTCGTAATAGACTTTCAAAAGCACGTTAGCAAGTTGGAAACCATCTGGAACCGAAATAGCTAGAAACAATATATACAGTATAATGAGTAATATTCTATTCAGTTTTATTAAAAAAAAGCTTTTTATCTTCAAAAACCAGATAGCTTCATGCATTGGAATGTATAAAGCTGTTGCTTTAAAATGTGCCAATATGCTAGTGCCTTAAAACTCTTTTGTTTGCAATACATGCAAGTTATATAATTTTTCTCCAGCTCATATTAAATTATATAGGACTAAGTCTAAATTATTATTCATTTATAAAAAAAATTGCCCAATTAATTCCTAACATCTAGTTGGCGTCATTTTGAACGAATGTGAATTAATGAGCGTTTTAAAATTGGTCATGCCGCACACCCAAGTAGATATCGGAACCTGTCCGCAGACAGTCCGTTGAATAAAGTGACCGTTCTTTGTCCGGATCGTCCTAGACAGCCGCCACCGACGCCGCCACCGCATTCATGCATAGTAAATAATTACAGTGATCAGCGGCAGGTGGACGCGCACGCGCACTGCGGAGCGCGCATAGAAATAGAAAGGCACATTGCAATAATTATTTAGTACAGTTATCCCTAATGGGCTATTTTGCGAAAGCTGTTGAGTAAATAAGCTGTAAGTTGTCCCGTAGTCCCGGCCGGGTGCGCACGCGCACGACTCCGCCCCTGCGCGTTCCGCTCTATGACTAAGCACGCCCGTGCACGCCGATGTATGAATGCCTGACGATTTTTTGTTTTATTTTGTTATTAACGTACACATTGGTACTTTTTAATGTTAATTAGGTTTCTACAAACGGTAATAAGGATGATGATAATGTAGGGATGGAGATGCAATAGGTTATGCGAAATGGCTTGTACGTTTGATGCTTTATTTTTGGTTTGCATGATATAAAATAGAATTTCAGAAAATTCAGGAGTATTTAAAACAAAATCACGCTATGGTTATAAACTATAAAAAATATTTCTTTTTTGCGAAATCACCAAAATAGCTCCTAAAACTAAATTATCAGTTAATTTATATTTATCGTAATATATAACCTCAGCAATTGAAATGATCTTTATTTTTCAAATCACTTTACTTCTCATACATAGCTTATAATCTAAAACGATTTCAATGTTTTTAATTTGTCAATAATATCACGCCATTATAAATATAAAACTTGTTTTATATAATATCAAGTGTAAAAGTAACTATAACCGTCCGAAAACCATTTCCTGTTTTTCTACTGATATCTATACGAGTACCTAGTAACGATCGTGTGATGTCACATCATTGTAAGCGGTGATGACGTACATTTGGAGCCGTATACTGAAAACTGTTTGTAGAATATCATAAGAAATAGTAAATAATTAAGTAGTAAGCTGTTATGTTTTATTTGTTGAAGATGAGGACATAGGTTTGACTGGCCCGTTGGTGCAGTGGTTAGTGACCCTGCCTTCAGCTCCGCGGGTCGTGGGTTCGATTCCCACCGAGGGCTAACATTTTCTATAAATGAATTTGTTTTTATTCGAGCCTGGGTGTATATTTGTATTTAAGTATGTATTTAAAAATTAAATAAGTATATATTCACCAGTTGTCTGTCACCCATAACACAAGTATTAAGTTACTTACTTTGGGGACGGACAACCGTGTGTCCTATATATTTATTATTTATTATTATTATAGGTACGAGGACATAGGTAGTAACTTAGTAATGTTTGCAATATAAATAAGTAATTTGATATTCCATTGCACATGGACATCATTTTTATAGTACTAACCTATAATTAATTTAAGATAAACTTTTTCATGCATAAAACAAAAAATTATACATACTTTCAAAATTTAACTTACAGATTAGATACGATATATGGTTAAGTTTTATTTTGTTCTAATACATATGTTTGAAAAGCAGTTACTACGATACATGTTCAAGCTACCCTATGTTATAGTATATTATAACTTTTTCTGGCAATATAGGCGGGCTGGCGATGGACGTTTCCAATAGCGGAAGGTAGGGTACCTTGGCAGTCTAAAATAAAGCACGAGAAACACTAACAAAATAGTAAAAAACGAGAACACAAAATAGTAAAAAAATATGCATTAACTTACTCATGTAATATGTAGGTATTAAGCATTTAGATATTCCAAATGCGTTGCGAATCAGTAAATTATTAATCACTCTAAATTACATCAACGACCTTCAGATCTGTGACAACAGTACTAGATGAACGGGTTATAAAGAACCCCAATTAAGGTATATTTGCATACTTATCTATCCTTTATTTAATATTTCAATTTTTATAAGACATAGATACTAAATGTGATGCTGCTTGCTTGTTTCCTTGATTTTGATATAATATGCACGTGAAATAAAAAAAAAGAAACTGATGTTGTTTTGATGTTTGTTTTGACCCACTGTGTGGTATCCGGCTAAGTAGAATAGACCACTCTTATTTCTTACCGAGGTGTTGTAAAAGGCGAATAAGGTAAGTTGCCCCGCTGTGTGGCATCCGGCTGAGTAGAATAGAACACCCTCATTTCTTACCGAGGTGTCGTAAGCGGTGACTAAGTAAGCTGACCCACCGTGTCGTATCCGGTTGAGTAGAGTACACCACCCTCTCTCTTACCAGGGTATCGTAAAATACGACTAAGGTAACTTTACGTCAGGCAACGGCCGGTCCTAAAATACATAGCCAAACCATGTGACAACATAATATGTTGTGCCGACCCCACTTACGAGTGGGATAAGGGGCAGGAAGATGATGACGTTGTCTTTCTCTAAGTTCACCAAAAATAAATCAGAGAAGAGAATTATGGGCAAATGTTGAAAATAATCGTATTAAATTGAATTACGCTTTTTTCTATATTAATATAATCTTCTATATAAAATCTAATAAAATGCTTACTACATACCAGAAAAATTTAGTAAATAAAGATTAAAATTATAAAATTTGAAGCCTTAGATTAAAATCTAAAACTGCAGCTTGTTATGCCGTTGAAGTCTTTTCCTTTACGAACAAGTAATATTCAATTTTTGCTGGTAATTTTGAGATATGAAATAGTTTTCAATTATCGACAATTTAGATTTATTGCTTATCATTCTTCGACATATTTTATACTTAACTAGAAATACCCGCAGCTTCGTCGCCTGAAAATGTATTTATTTATTTTTCTTTTTATACATATATTTAGAAAAGAGAAAGAAAATTTAAAGACTGGAGACTTGTTTTATAGTAAGTATACGTGACTGAACTATATTTGTCGGTTGTCGGTTGATGGTTGGTCTTAAATAATTACAGCTACGCAGTCCTTCAGCTGTGATAGCCAAAGAATGAGATCGTGTGGTCCTTATCATTGGGTCGAAGAAATAAACCCGATCTGGATATGTGAAACTACTTACAATATACATTTTGTCTAAACTTTTACCCGCTCCAAAAAACCATTACTTCGCTTTTTTAAAAATCTATCACAAGCACAAAAATAATAAAATTATAGATGCTAATTGGCATCACAAAACTAAACTAATAAAACTATACGAAGATATTACGGAAATTTCTAATTTTTAATATCTACCGGTATTATCACATCCATAAATAGTTAATCAAGCCTGTAATTGATAATTATAATAGAACTAGAATTGATATAAGGAATTATTGTTAATGTATCTATAATATATCGTTGGTGTATCAAATAAATAAATCAATATTAGTATAATTTAAAACACTATAATGTGCTCTCTAAAATACTGTAAATAAATTAAGTAACTTATATTTTATTATTCAAGATTGTCACAAACGGATTTATTTTAGGCTTAAGCTTAGAACTTAGCACTAAGTCCCTACCAAAAAAGTTTTCCACGCGGTTGTAAATATCACGATTCGATTACAATTGGCTATGAAAATTTTTGATAGAATATGGTTCTACACTAAAGTTTTGATCCTACTGAGGTTCATAATTAATAATTGATATTGTAATTTAGTAAGGCCAAAAACCCAGAAAAAAAACATGCAATGGTTAGTGTGTCAGAACAAAATAATTGTTTTATAAAAGAGAGAAGAACCCGCAGCGTGGCAAACGTGCGGCTCGCGGCAGCGGTTCAGAGGTTAAGCGATACTTTATTTTGAATAATTTATATGTCTTAGCACGATAGACGGCGTGCCCTCCGCCTTGTACTGTTTATGGTAATGCGGGATATCGCGCATTGCAAATTCGCTGAATGTTGCACCGTCTGCTCTCGCGCCTGTGCGCCACCGCAACGGCTTGTTTTCGATAAGGACTCTGAAGAATGTAGTAGAGCTTAGAAATACCTGTGTTCCGAGACAAAAATTTTACTAGAAATTGTTTGTAATATGCACGTATACTCTTACGTAAAAATATTTACAAAATTAATATATACTATAAATGTTTATTGCAACGGCCCTATAATTATTCAGAATGAATGATGTTTAAAAAAAATTCTACCCAATTCAATTTTGAAAGATAACAAAGTTTACCCCGAATCAATGTACCTACTTTTAAGGCAGAAATAAAATTAATGGATTCCTGTCAGTTTTATAATCATTAAAACACGCACAGAATGTCGAAATTTAAACGAGAACAATCGCTTAAAAAACAAAATAATTAAAATGTAAAAGGTTCACTACCATCCAGGGCAAGATATGCCGACGAATCCGGCGTACCCGATGGTTATGTTAAAAATCACTTGTGAGAAATTGTCATTAATCAAAATTAATGGAGTTATTATCGCACTGGAACTTTCAAAAAATATTTATTGCACACATAAATCAGTCTTAAGGGCCGTAACGAAGTACAGCGAGGTTTCTAGGACGTGGCTGATCGCAATTACAGGCGAAACAGACTCCTTGTGAGCTACACTGTAACAATAATATGTAAAAGAAACTTAATTGGACCTTCATAATTATGTTATATTGCAATTTATGAAAGTAAATGTATTGTATGCTGTATATTTATTTACAAAGAAAATATACACATCACATCTTAAATTACTACACTACTACTACTACTACACGCTAGTACTATACAAATCATGGCCACTTGGAATATTCCTCAGAATACTGGCAGCGCTTTCGCGTTTAATGGCTAAACTGATTCTTAGAAAGACCCAGCCCTTTTGTTACCTGAAGAGGTATGTATTAAAAACAGATAAGAACTTTTTGCACTTTATATTATTTTATATTAATAAAATGGCAAATGTTTTTCTAATACGAAGAAGACTTGAAAAGAAAAACGAAAACTTTTTTAAATTTAAGCTGTCGCCAATTTATGTATTCAACCTCAGAGAGTATTGGTAATGGTCGTAATATATAAAAAAATTCGATTAACGGACATTGGCCACATTTAATGCACCGTAGAACAATCGCATTAAATATATTTTCATTTATAGAGAATCATTTTTTTTCTTTACAATCGAAAGTAATTGTAGTAAAACGTTAAACACAGAATTACTGTTAAATGGTGCCTAGTATACAATAGTGTACTAATGTCAAATTAAATTATATATTGTAAATATTAATCTAGCTCCGTGCCATGTTATGTAGACTGTTTATTTAATTAGATATAGTACATATGCTTGTCGATATACATTTTTTTTGCTCTATAGAAATAAAATGGAGAACAGATGAGTTCCCTAAAATATATTTTATAAGAACATTGGTGCTATGCATGTTTTTCAAAGTATATTTTTGCAACGAAATAATGCAAAAAAAACTAACAACATTGCTTAATTAAGCTAGCTACTTTGCATACTTGTGCTAACATCGGAGGGAGATATCCGTAAAGTTTGTTTAAGTGATTTTGTTCCGTTAACGTAAAATGAATTCGATGTTCGGTGTTCAGTGCATTGGCAACACAGTTCTAACAAACTGTCATGCACGCCGTACACGTCAAAAAAGCCCGCCCGTCAAGTGTCAGTGTAACTGTCAAACTCATAACGATCAACATTACAACCGGCGAGCGCGCGCGCATCGAATTCGATCACGATAATCCTGCATCATATTTGGTGGAAGCTCATCGAGGGCGGTGCTGATCAGCTCAAGGTACGTGCGTGCATTGTATTGTTCTTGTGCTGCCCACCGGATATCGAATTATCGTCAGACCCCTAGTCTGTCCCAGTGTGGTTGATGGCCACCCCTTGGGTGCAAAACGCCACATTTTATGGTGCCGAAACCCGGGACTTTCACCTAAATATTGTTCTTAACAATCAATTTGCGTATGGTATTTCTGGTTTACATCGTGTTGTTGGAATTTATTCTTAAAACTCAGTTATTTTAGTGTACGATTCCAAAATCATTCAATTATTTCAATACCGTATACCTTACCTATCGTATTCATACATATCGTTCAGGGATTATAATCATTCTACTTAAAATATTTAATTATTGTGAGATCAAATAAACAATCACTTGCAATTATCGGTGTTTATTTTTATAATCGGCTCGCAATAATAAAATATTTAGCTTTCTACATATAATTCTCACGTAACATAACGTTATTATTCTATAGAAATTCGTATTTCATCGTTTTAGTCGTAAAACAAAACATTTAAAACTATTATAAATAATAAAATTACTGTCGGGTAGATTCGAGTAGATACTTATTCAGTGCTAACATTCGTAGACCGTGAAGCTAACCGAATAAGGTTCACTTTTCTTTGGTTTCGTTTCTAACAGATCGTTTTGTTCCGAGTACGGTGAACCACTCAAGTAACGCGTTGTTTATATGGTTGTACGCACTAACTGAATTTAACTTGTGTGGCGTACTGTATATCGGTTGTACTGAACTTGTCCGCGATAGTGAATCATCTCTGGAGCGGCGTTCGTTCGCTTGCGCTTCAACTTATAACTTTTATTACTCGTAACTTTGTTTACGTTTTTAAAGGGCGTTTTATATTATAATTTTGTTTACTCAATATTACATTGTGATATAACATAATTATGTCTCTTTTACGTAAACACTCTCGTAAATCAGGTACTTTTAAGAAGTCTGCCTCGATCTCTGTGGATAACGAATACACCGCGCATGATTTAACAGCTTTACGTAGGAAACGTACGCTCGCTTATAACCGGCTAAGTAAGGCATTAGAGATCGGCGTTCTAGCCACGGAGGATGATACTCAACGCGAACTATTTTTCTCATATCATCAAGAAATAAAGAAGATAGCATCTAATTTTGAAAATGCACACTTTACTATTTTGGAAATTTTGGATAATCCTGATACCGAAGATTCACAAATTCAGGAACATTTCGATGAAATGTATTATAAAGTTTTATCAATTCACCGTAACTTAAATAAATGCGATTCTATTAATCCTCCAACTAGTTCAACGAGTAGTTCGAACATTCGTTTGCCAAAAATATCGCTGCCTAGTTTCTCTGGAGATGTTAAACGCTGGCCTGAGTATTTCGATACATTTAACGCGTTAATACACAATTCCGCTTCCCTTAGCGATACCGAAAAGTTTCATTATTTGATATCGTCGCTTAGCGGAGACGCATTGTCAGTAGTCAAGACATTCCCTCTTAGTCATGAATATTATCGCGACGCATACGATGCGCTCATTGCACGCTATAAAAGTAAACGTGACTTAGCGTATACATGCTGGCGAGATATTTTAAACATGAATTTTAAATTTAATGATGCGTCTGAATTTCGGAAATCTCTCGACTTATTTGAAGAAAACTTAAATATCTTAAAAACAATTAATTTACCGGTACATCATTGGGATTTTATTTTGGTTTATCACATTTTGTCGAAATTAGATTCTGGGTTGCGTCGAAGTTTTGAGGAAAATTATTCGCATACAGAATTACCGAATTACGAACAATTAAAGAACTTCTTACACACAAAATGCGAAGCATTGTTGCGAGATACACATTTTTCCGCTCAAGCAAAAGTAGTCAAGCCTCCACAACGTTCTTCTATATCGCACCCTCAAGCTAAACGGTCCAACCTGCCTCACGCACTCGTTGTGGCTAATGAAAAGAAATCGGAACCGAAAGTTTCACAAACCGTTCAACGGATTTCTAAATGTCCTTACTGTAATGAGATTCATAATATTTCATCATGCCCAGAGTTCCTGAATAAGTCGATCGATGAACGCATGAATATTGCAACCGAGAAAAATTGGTGTTACAATTGTCTTAAGTCGTCTCATCAATTAAAGAACTGCACTTCAATCTTTTCGTGTCGTACTTGTAAACGCAAACACCACACCTTGCTCCATCGTAATAAATCTAACGAACCTGATAACACCAGTTCATCTCTCGTGGCGAGGTGTCAATCGAATACAACTGTTTTACTGGGGACTGCAATCGTGCAGGTTAAAGATAGATCTGGAAACATGCAATCTTTTCGTGCTCTTTTCGATACGGGCAGCCAGAGTAACTTCATTACCGAATCAGCAGTGAAACGTTTAAACTTAGAGTGCGCTCAGACTGCTGCACGTGTCAGCGGCCTTGGGGAATCGGCTGCTCCAATTTTAGGTGATGTTACCTGTTCCATAGGAACTAAAGATAAAATTGTTTTTGAGCTAAACTTACACGTAATTTCTAAAATATGTTGTGATCAACCTATAGCCAATTTAAATACATCGGGATGGTCACATATTAATTCTTTACCGCTGGCTGATCCTGGTTTCGATATTCCAGGACCAATAGATCTTTTATTTGCTGCTGATGTATTCGCTGAATCTTTACTTAATCAACATATTAAAGGAGGCGCAAATCAACCAACCGCCTTTAATTCAGTTTTTGGTTGGCTTCTTTTAGGGAAAACTAGCTTGTGCACAAACACATTGTTGCAGGTCGACTCAGATCTCGATATGGAATTAAATTCTTTAGTTCAACGTTTTTGGGAATTAGAGTCCTTACCAAAGGTCATGTTGTTCACTCCAGATGAATTACTGTGTGAACACAAGTTCATTTCCAACCTCACTCGTACTGACACGGGTCGTTATATGCTGCGACTGCCTTTCAAGGATGATTGTGATGCACCCATTTTTATTGGTTCACGCGATACTGCTCTGAGGCGTTTTCACGCCGTAGAACGTAGACTTTCACGTGACCCTAATTTGCGAAATCAATATACGGACTTTATGTGCGATTATATCGAGAGCGGTCACATGTCATTGGTGCCTGCTGATGAAATCGGAACGGGGAAGTATTATATCCCTCACCATTGTGTTCAACGCCCTGAATCTGTAACTACCCGCTTGCGCGTGGTGTTTGATGCTTCCGCCAAGGACAGAAACATGCGCTCCTTAAACGATACCCAACTAATTGGCCCTAAACTACAGCCCAATATTGTGGACATTCTTATGCGTTTCAGAGAACACAACGTTGTCTTCATGGCTGACGTTCGTCAAATGTACCGACAGATTCTTATTTCTCCGGACCATCGTGATTACCAACGTATCTTCTGGAGAGCTTCGCTTGACGAAACTCTTCAAGAATACCGTTTAAATACGGTCACGTATGGTGTGGCTTCCTCTCCTTTTCTCGCTTGTCGTTGTTTAAGGCAACTTGCTGAAGATGAAGGAGACAGGTATCCGATTGCAAAACGAATAACATTGTCGGATGTCTATATTGACGACGTTGTAACGGGTTGTGAGTCATTGGAAGATGCACATAGGGCTATAGCGCAGCTCATCGCTCTTTTCGAACAGGGATGTTTCCAACTTAGAAAATGGGTCAGTAATCATCCAAAGCTGTTATCTCATCTCCCTGCTGAAGATCGCTTAACTGGTTCGGTATCATTGGATAAATCTGAGCCATCAGTTTTAAAGGTTCTTGGACTTAAGTGGGATCCGATGTCTGACGTTTTTTCTTTCGAAATCAAGCCCACTGAACGTCCGTGTACCAAACGTGCTATCTTGAGTGAACTCGCAAGAGTTTTCGATCCTCTTGGATTCTTATCCCCCTTAACGATCTTAGCTAAGTGCTTAGTACAAAAACTGTGGATCCTTGGTGTTGGCTGGGATCAGACACCACCCGAAGAAATTATTTACGCATGGACTCAATACCAAACTCAACTATCTCAATTGGCTAAACTTGAAATTGCACGTAAACTTACTCATACGAATGCTAAATCATATGAATTACATGGTTTTTCCGACAGTTCTGAAATTGCTTACGGCGCTGTAATCTATTTGCGTGTTACCGATAGCGATGGTATGTTTCATGTCCATTTGGTATGTTCGAAAGCACGAGTAGCACCCTTAAAACGTACTTCATTGCCTCGCTTGGAGCTTTGTGCTGCCATGCTTCTTTCGGAATTATTTGTGGTGGTTCGCGATTCTTATCTATCTCGTATTTCATTTGATGCGGTCTACTTATGGACTGATTCAACTATTGTTCTCTCATGGCTGCGTTCGCCTTCAATTCGCTGGGCTACATTTGTTGCTAATCGTGTCAGTCGTATACAGGACACTACACCAACAGAATGGTGGCATCATGTTTCTTCGCGGGACAATCCTGCCGATATATGCTCCCGTGGCCTATTCCCAGGCGATGTTATTCAAAACTCGTTATGGTGGGCGGGACCGGAATGGCTTTCACATGATCGTCAAACATGGCCAGCGAGTTTAGGAACTGTATCGCCCGTGGATAACGAAATTGTGCAAGCTGAAGTCCGTAAATCAGTGGGGTTGGTAACCGGAGATGTACATGACACTAATAATATTTTTGATATTTTATTAAATCGTTACTCTTCTTTTCAAAAACTTATTAATGTTGTAACTTACATATATCGTTTCATTAACAATTCACGTCATCGAAATCAGGCAAATTATAATCGTTTTCTCAATAACGTGGAGCGACATAACGCGTTGATGCAAATCGTTAAGCATGTCCAGAGTACAGCGTTTTCGGAAGAAATTTCGAAACTACGGTTTAACAAACCGTTACCTAAACCGTTTCGCAAGCTCAATCCTTTTCTTGATAGCCGTGGCGTGCTGAGGGTGGGCGGTAGAATATCTCGGGCCGGATTAGAATACGAACAAAAACATCCTGCTTTTTTACCATCGGATCATCTGTTAACGTTTATGGTGGTCGATTTCATTCACCGCAATTACTGCCATCCCGGAGTAAACAGTACTCATTTCCTACTTCTACAACAGTTTTGGATAATTTCCGCTAAGCGTGTAATACGTCAACGTCTCCTTAAGTGCGTCCGATGTTATCGAACTCATCCTCAACCTTTGCAGCCGTTTATGAGCGATCTCCCTTCCTACCGCGTTAATCAGGTAAAAGCTTTTTCGGTTGTTGGCGTTGATTTTGGTGGGCCATTCAGAATTAAATCAGGCTCACATCGTGGTGCTCGAATTGATAAGGCATACTTATGCTTATTCATATGTTTAGCAACGAAGGCCGTTCATCTTGAAGTAGTCTCAACGCTTTCAGCTGAAGGGTTCGTTGCTGCCTTACGTCGGTTTGTAGGTCGACGAGGTCGATGTAACGTTATACACTCGGATTGCGGGACAAACTTTGTCGGCGCTCGTAATCAATTATCATCATTAATGCAACAGGCCTCTAGTACTGAACAAATTGAATTTAAATTTAACCCGCCATCTAGTCCCCATTTCGGAGGGGTCTGGGAGATACAAATTAAGGCTGCTAAATCTCATCTCCTCCGCGTTGTTGGAGATCAAGTTCTAACGTTTGAGGAACTTACAACGCTGTTCATAGAGATCGAGTCCGTCTTAAATTCGAGACCTTTATGCCCTATCAGTTCTGATCCTAATGATCTTTCCGCGTTAACTCCCGGTCATTTTCTAACTTTAGAACCATTAACAGCTGTTCCCGATGAAGATCTAACTCATCTTAACGTAAATCGGCTTAATCGTTGGCAGTTGTTGCAGTCGTTACATCAAAATTTTTGGTCCAGGTGGAAAAACGAATACTTGAATACGCTTACACAACGTGCTAAATGGACCAAAGATTGTAAACCGCTAAAAATAGGTTCCATGGTATTGATTAAAGACGAGAATCGATCTCCACTTCATTGGGCTCTTGGTAGAGTAACACAACTCTTACCAGGCGCCGATGGTGTGACTCGGGTTGCGGAAGTCAGAACTGCTAATAATTGTTTCATAAAACGACCGTTAGTTAAGTTGTGTCCTCTACCGTCAGAGGATTAATTTCATTAAGTTTATCGTATTTATCTTAAGTAATTTCAATAAGTAGACACGTAGGTTTATTAGTTATCATTTATCATAGTTCTATCGTTTATTATACATTATCGTTTTTCATATTCATAATCCAGAAAATACCATAGGCATTTTGGTGGGCGGGATGTTCCGTTAACGTAAAATGAATTCGATGTTCGGTGTTCAGTGCATTGGCAACACAGTTCTAACAAACTGTCATGCACGCCGTACACGTCAAAAAAGCCCGCCCGTCAAGTGTCAGTGTAACTGTCAAACTCATAACGATCAACATTACAACCGGCGAGCGCGCGCGCATCGAATTCGATCACGATAATCCTGCATCATATTTGGTGGAAGCTCATCGAGGGCGGTGCTGATCAGCTCAAGGTACGTGCGTGCATTGTATTGTTCTTGTGCTGCCCACCGGATATCGAATTATCGTCAGACCCCTAGTCTGTCCCAGTGTGGTTGATGGCCACCCCTTGGGTGCAAAACGCCACAGATTTATAGTTAAAGAGATGAAACACCGATAGCGCCTTGTAGTCAAAAGCCGCTTTATACAGAAAGTGAACAATATGACGTGATATTTTTATTAGATAATAATGCTGATGTAGCGCCCGCCAGCGCGCACCGTGGGAACGAAATTACGACCCGAACGGTTTTGCAATCACCAAGTATTTTAGATGACAACCACGGAGCATTTAATATGATTTAAGATAATTATAGCTTATTAAATATTTCAACATTTATGCGAGGTTTTGCTGGCATGGCGTTTGAATAATTATTTTTGTGTAATAGGTACTTAAAGTTCAATCCACGAAATGTGATAGACACTGTTTTAATGTACATAAAAAGTATTTACTAAGGTTATATACAGTATGTTCTATTGTATTAAGATAATATAGATTAAATACATCTACAAGTTATGATTGACAAAACCCGTTGACTTTTTATAAGTCTAAATTTAAATTTAAAAATTGGAAAATTTCAGGATGTGATTCATATTCTTATTGTATGTTTAATGACAGTACTCACGTCCTACTAGCCACTAAATTATATGACAATATAACATGAAAAAGATTAAACATAAAAGACTGCTTTATTAACTAAACGCTTTTTTGGGTAATAGTAAATGGGTAAATGGTGCATAAACTAGTAGATAAGTTGGTAAGTAGTTATATAATAACCCATCGTTATAAACTGCTAAAACTCCCACAAGATATACTGAAAGTGACATTTTACGCGTATTAAGTTATAAAATCCTTCGTAAACAAGTAGTAATATCTTTATTATATTTTGCTACAAATATAAATTACAGATTACACTTAAAAATACAGATGCAAATTAAAGTACACTGTTAAATCGTTGAAATTTTTAGGCGTGTTTTGAAGGTTATAAAAGCTTTTTGTTAAATGCGATTTAAAATTCTATGATAGTCAACCAACATATTTCTTTATGTTGCCCTGGCTTTTTAATAAATTGACCAAAGTTAATTTAAGGAAATCAATAAGATGCATTTTTGACTGTCTGGTAAAAGAAGGTAACCCAATATACAGGTACATTCATTGATACATCCTCTGTTAAATATATATATATATATATATATATATATATATATATATATATATATATATATATATATATATATATATATATATATATATATATATGAATATATGTCTGCTTATCTTAAATTATCATCATATCGCGATGAAATTTACAATCTTGGATTGCTGTACAGCAGTTTAAATACACAGTTATTTTATTTACAAAATCACGCAAACGGAACGTCCTAGACAGAGTTTTAGAGAAGTGTTTGGGTTATCTTGATATTTCATAATAACAATATAAATAATTGATCAATTTCATAAAATATCATAACATTAAACTCAATAAATTTTACTTATAGCATAACAAATATTTCCGTTAATCGCATATAAGTGCAATAAAACTGTACTGCCATTAATATCTTTTAACGAAATTCATGATCAGATCTCAATATGTTATGATAATAAGCCACGTCGTTTAATTAAGGAAATAATCAAAAGATCTGCTCTTAATTATTTTTGATATGTAAAAGATTTAGAATAAATTTAGGACGCACTAGTGTATGTTTCTACTAAGCTATATAAATAATATCAATACGATATTTCGTGAATTAGAGTACAGTTAACCTAATAATATCGATCTTGGGACGATTAAATTGGTGAAGGAGTGGTACATATGTCCAATGCAGAAGATTAAGTCCCAATTGAGCCGTTTCAAAGTTAGTGGCTATCATCCGTCCAATAAAATCGGAAATGCAATTTATTTTTTAGCAGTGTAAATAATGACAAGATGTGTCTTAAAACAGCCATATCTTTTCCGCCATGTTAGGTTAGGCTAGTTAGGATAGTTGGTTAGGTTCGCGTACCGCCTTAGATTAATTATTTGTGAGTACCGATAGTTTTTATTTTGATGATTATATTTCTTCACAATTTTTAACGAACCAGGACTGTGACGTGACAAAAAATATCAAGATGTTAAAATCAGACCTATCTTATGCATATGTCAATTAATTACTAAAACCTTTATTATTTCAGGAAACGGATACTGTTAAAATGAAAATGTAACCATTGACAACTTGCATGCGAAAACAAAAGTGGCCAAAGAAATACAATCCCATGTATGGATTAAGAAATTGACGTCTGATAGTGGCGAGCGCGGTTTGATTATAATTGGCAGTATATTAACAAACAAAGTGGTACCAGGGGCGACGTGTCGACATATTTATGTGAACCGAGATGAGTATTACCACATGACATAATTTAATATCAGGACAAATCCTTAATGATAAATATATACAACAAAATCATAAGATAAAATAAGATGAAAAGCAAGAGTTTAAACGATATGTGTAATATTGAACTGCATACAATACAAAGATTGAATTTTTACGCTTTCAGTAAATATAAAATTTAATAAAATCATGTTTTAGTAAAGCCACCATCCTTCAAACCTTACAAAAGAATTACCTTTACTGTAATGCTTGGTTGTATTAATCATACGCAACTATCCATCGATTTTGGTTTCTATTTTGATAATATAATATAAAATTTTAATAAAATAAATTATAATAATATAATATATAATAATTTAAAATTTACCTAAAGTGTGAATCGCATACAAATTTCTCGCGTGAATTCAATATGACGAGTAGCCGTTTTTTTAGCAATATCGAACAGTGCAATATTAATACTACATATTATTATACAATATTTAATACCAAAAACATCGCTTCTAAGTCATTGATTTTGGCCATTTACTTTATTTTGTTGATTTTCTAACATATAATGGCGCGCTTATGCATAATGATTGCTGAACTCTTTTCGTACCAATATCCCTCTCTTTCAATCTACGTCTTAGTTTATCTATGCATTTAGGATTTTCCGGCACATAGAATGTTGTATGGCTAACATAGTTCCAATATTCGATTTGTATGTTAAGCTTCTTAAAGTTATCTTCACGATTGAAATAATTCGTTATACGTGTTTCGGTTATACGTGAATATATACAGAAATAACGAATAAGCAACAATTTAGTAATCTATTTTAATATTTATGTAATGAAACTCTTAAAATTATTCCAACCAATATCATATTAATACATTGTATGCGGATAAATTTTGCAGCAGAGCGGGCGTTTGGCGCGTAAATTTAGTTATTTAGATTACCACATTATTTATTGTTTTTATATCCACAAATAAACTATCTTGTTATTAGCCCGTATTAAAATGTGGCCCGCACTCAAGTATCAATCGTCAGAAAACGTACTAGAACATGTCCCGCGCTCAAGTTCAACCGTCAGAAAACGTACTAATACATGCCTCGCGCTCAAGTATCAATCGCCAGAAAATGTACCAGTACGTGTCCTGCGCTCAAGTATCAATCGTCAGAAAACGTACTAGTGAGTTCCCGCGTACTAGTATCAATAGCCAGAAAACGTACTAGTACGTGTCCCGCATAAAATTGTTAGTGTTAATTCATAAAGCGATAATAATAGACGATATAAATACGGATTATCTCGTTCAAGTCGATCAACTGTCAACCCTAACTGAATCAGCGTCTGACCTGCGTGTCACCGACTTAACGAAAGCTCACGGAGGTCGAGACACTTTCTACGACCTGCGAACCAACATTTTTATCATCGATCACGCTTATAATTCATCTGACATTTTTGTACCATTCAATTGCTCCGAGGCTGTACTTAATTTACTTTTTTTTACAGAAAACTGTGAAACTTTTAAAACGAAAAAATGATCTGTAATTATCTGTGCTTGGCTGCAGAAAGCTGTTTTACACTGCACTATTATATGAGACTCAATTTTTATTTTTATTTTGCTTGGATATGTGAAAAATAGAATTTGCTAAATTGTCTTTACGATAACAGATGATGATAATATGCGCAAGAAGTAATATACATATTGAATTTTTTAAGCTACATAGTGAAGCTAGGAATTTCATCAATGCCAATACGAGCCAAGAAGAGAAGTATAATATTATAGTCGAAATCTAAAGTAGGATTGTATTTTTCGATTGGGAAGTTATCTGTTATGTAGAAACGATTACAAATTAATCATAAATAAATTAAATATAGATATAAAAATAATTATATTAAATCGACTGCCGTGACAGTCAGACATTCAAGACTTGTTTTTTTCGATTTTTTTTGTATTTATATGTTTGGAGCATGTTGTATAGAACAAAGAAAAATTTAAACATAAATATCTTGTTTAAACTTTGTAATTTTAATCATTGTTTATTTTTACACGAGCGTAATGCTGTCGAAACGAAAACGGCCAAAACTGTCGAAAATGACCGTCACAGTTCTCTGAGTCCACAAATGCCAAGCAAACTACTCATTTAAATTCTTGGGTTCTCTGTATATCGTACCACTGCGTGTAGATATGTAGAACTCTCCTTACAATTAATAAAACTTTGCTGTGATTTATGTATACAAAAGAACCTGAAGTTTATCATTACGCCATAAAAATTTATAGAGCCAAATAAAAATACGGAATAAGTGAAGAAATTCTTGGAATTAAAAATGGCGATTTAATGTAAGCACTGGCAGTACAATCTTAACAGCCTTAACAAAGACCTTTAACGATACAGTCTTAACAAAACTTCTAAAAAAGTCTTAAAAAAGAGATCCACTGCGAGCTAGATTAGAAAGAAAGAAAGATTAGATTAGATAATAAAGAGATTCATCGTTCTCCTGTGTGGATGAAAAAACGAAATAAACAGATAAATAATAAAAATCATATATATAATAAAAATCATTTTCATATTCCTATATACTCGTAGACACCGGTTACTATTAACAGTTTTATAGCCGATGGGGTATATTTCATTTAGCCAGCCATCCGACCACATTTAAATATAAAGTATTGATATATTTACCATTACATTTATATATTTACCATTATAATAAAATTCCGCAATCAATTTTAACTTTGCCGTTACAGCAGTTTAAAAACACTATTAAGGAGAGGCTGATACAGAAAGCCTACTATACTGTTGAGGATTATTTGGACGATAAAAATGCGTGGATATAAATATTGTTCGACCCTGTACAAGATAGAAACATTAAATGTAACTAGTATTAAGAATTGTATTTTTTAAAAAAAGCAACCGCCGAGTTTCTTGCTGGCTCTTCTCGGTAGGAACAGCTTTCCGAACCAGCAGTAGAGTTGACGATTCAAAAGCACTTGTTTACAAGTTTATTTGAATAAAGAATATTTTGAATTTGAATTTGAATTGAATTAATCATTATCTTCTTTCATTTAAAAATTCACTTTAAGTTAATCAATCTTACAACTTATTACTAATCTTATCTTGTGAAATATAGGATTGCTAAGTTGTCGTTACTTCTGTATCTTATATTCATCATTCTTCTGCCCTTAGATAATAAGGGCAGAAGAATGATGAATATATTTCCGACCTCACTTAGAGTGAGATCACTCTAAGTGGGGTAATATGTTTAGTCACCTTTTACGACATCTCAGTAAGAAATGAGGATGGTCTATTCTACTTAGCCGGATACCATACGGCGAGTCAACTTATCTTAGTTGCCTTTTACAACATCTCGGTAAGAAATGAGAGTGGTCTATTCTACTCAGCCGCATACTACGCGGAGGTTTGTGTATCTTATATTAATTATTTCTGAATTGTAAATCGAAACAATCGGTGTAGCTTTAAGATGAAAATTAATGATAAAAATTATTTACTCCATGTCAACTGTACTTGTCTAACACAAAATTCTATTGGTAAATTCATGAGCCATAATTATTCATTACAACAATTACCGACATCTAAAATGTCGATAGGAAAGCTGACAAAATACGAATAAATCATCCGTAAAGGCACATGTTTGAGATAAGAACGCCGATGAAATACGAGTTGTGTCGGCGTCGTTTAGCTAACAAGACGACAACACGTGGCATATCGCGCACCGTGTCCCGATGTACATTACGGCACCACCTGCAGGATTTGACATCGAGCTAACATCTGTAAGCTAAAACGACGTCGTTTGCCTATGTAATGATAACTGTTTACGCCCTTTTTACTAAAGAATAAATATATATAGTCGCAACAAAGTGACGCTTTACAAAAATTGCATAAGATCAATAATGGGTGAGCAGAGCCGTAGCTATCGGAGGGCTAGAGTCAGTCCCCCGGCACCTCCAAGCTTCGGGGGGGGGGGGGCTCCTCAGATCTTGACCCCCCTCTTGGCTACGTCAAATCCGGAACACGAAGAACAACGCGAAACAAATAATTTGAATTAATTTAGATGGGGCGCCAGTTTCTTTTTTCCCCCAGGACCTTTCATTCCCTAGCTACGCCACTGTGCGAGCGTTAGGACACGTTTCAAAAGTCAGATTGTAAGCTCCAGAGCTCTCGAACCGATTCCTGCGATTTATAGGTTGTTCATGGTTCATGCGCATCATCGACCTCCCTATCATTGCTCATCTCTTTAAACTATTTCGGAGTCTTCCTTTAAGAAAGCTAAGCGACACCAAAACCCTCTTATAACAGTGGCTCATATACCTTTTGATAGACTCACCGAAAATATAGGCATCCAAAAATATAGGCGTCCTGAATGCCCCAGACGATCATATAACGATTGCAAACACAAACGCATATTATTCACACACACAGCGTCTTCCCTGACGAACACGAGTTCCCAGTTTTCTAATACCTGTCGACTGCAGCTTCTTGCCACACTCCCGACGACCTAAGCCGTGGTCCGGCCACATAGGAGGCACCTTTAGGATGACGTTTCCCGAAACTAGTAGAACTTCTGGGCTCTACTCTCCGCATTCCGCAACCTCTATGATGATTCTGCGCTCACCCGGTGGCGCTGTTAAGCCGTTAGGGCTAACAATATCTAGACAGTTGATTTAACTAATCCATTTTGATTTATAAAAAAAACGGAGATTAATTAAATAAGCAATCGAAAGACGGGTCATTTTGTTAAATTGCAAAAATATCAAGAGAGTGACCTGGTCATAATATTATATCGTAAGAATGTCAATTTCACTAAAGAGAAGTGGGTCAATCTGATACAAAGCGGCTATTGAAAAACGAAACCAATAGCAATAATCACGGCACGTGAAAAGACCTCGATTTAACTCAATATATCACAGTGACTCTGGCCACTATATCTCCGACCGCACTTTTATGAAGTAATTACTGATAAATATGCGCAGTCAGTAAAGATATCGATCAAAATTACAGGGTTTTGTTGATTTTACAACTATAAGCGGATCCCCTGCATCGTCCTCGCAGGGTGGCCCAGTATCTCTTCCGTGAAATTGTAATACGGCATAATAAATAATTTTGTATACAAACGAAACGAACAAATTTCTATAATTATCAATTAAATTTATGTTTGGAATCACATAATTTGAGGTTTAAATGGCTTTATTTACAGCCAAAATTTATGTCTCTACGTTTTTACATATAAGTGAACAGACTACTGCAGGGTTAAACAGTCGTGTGTGATTATGAGGGTTAATAGTTTCCTCTGAGTAAGAAACATCTCAATTTTTAACGGTTTTTTTAAGAAACTTAATAAGCTGTTTATGTTACGTTTAAAATGATTTAGGTAATCATTGATTTAAAGTTCAAATTACTAACGAATTGATTTAGAGAATTAGGCGTTATTTTGCGGAGATCTATGATATAATAATAGAGTAATGAAAATATTAGTTTACTTATAATTCGCGATAAAAGAATATATGTAATCTGGAACGGATCTAGGTTTGTCGTGTACTTTTAGCGAAACAACTATTTTGGTTCAACGCAATTTAATTATTTTCTTCAATTAGATTTTACTTAACACATCATTATTTTCCGACAAAATATCATAGACGGAGATAGAAATAATAATTACTGATTATCTGTAAAATACATACAATAAATATAAGTCAAATCATGTGACAACATGTTTATAACATGCCTTCCTGCCCTTATCCCACTATAAGTGGGGATGATGAGTATAAGACATATATTTCTCGAGTTGGATATACATAAACATAAAACGACTTTGTCTATTGAATATCACAGGAGGATAAATAGGAATGTGACAAATATTCTGAGAAATTTCGTGTTATGCTTAAATTATTGCATGTAACGGATATTTATATCAAACTCGTGGCACTCTGTGTAGTTACCATTGTGTATGAAGTTGACAAAAGTCTTATTATCGGTTTACGCAAGCTCGAAAGCGGCCCTTTAGCCACTCTTGCCAGAGACAAGCGACGCAAATTACTTTGGCACCATTTGACGGCGGGAAATTTCATTACCACAAGCACATATCATTATTATCTCGTTGGCAATCTACATATTTTACTTGGTACAGGCGTCATCAATTGTGTGTAGCGTGTTAATTTATTGAAACAGTTTATATTCGAATTGAATACAGAAAGTATTTTAATTACGATGCTGAAATAAATGTTACAATTGGGAAAATTTAGCATAAATTCCTCTGTACCGTTATTTTTGATAAGTATATCACAAAAAATATAGTACGCATGCATTTTTCCGTAAGTAACAAGACATACTGAAATGCAAGTTTTTGGTTTGATAATAGTGATTGATCAGTCTTAAGTTTATCGTCATCATCAACTATGATGAATTATTAAATAAAGAATAATAAACAATACAAAAAGATATGTAGTTACTGTTTGTAGCAAAAATTTTCAAATAGGATTTCCTCAGATTCTATAGTTCAAAACAGACTTAAACTGTAATATGTAACAGAAGCGAACAAGGAACAACTAAATGAAAAAATGTAAAACATTGCTATAGTTCAACTATATTTAATATTATACAATTTTGAAATTTATGTAAGGTGGAATACATCATAAAATTTAGTCTTAATCTGCAGACTCTTTTATGTTATCTTTCAAGCAAAATCTTGTTAAGTTCCTTTTATTTGTACCGCTAAGTTAAAATCTAAGGTCTAGAAGAACTAGAAACGTGGTTTTCCTTAAACTAGATATTTAACGAACAATCTAATGCCTATTTAACTATTATTTTTGTACACTTTATGAAGATCAATGTATCTGACGATATTTCTGAAGCTGTCTGTATCGTATGTACGCGGGTAGTTTCACTTTCGGACACTGGTTTTCGAAAATAACTCGACTTTATAAATTTGCCGCTTGGCTCTTGCGAAGGGCGTGTTACAGTTTTAAGTGAATTTCTTTTTGACCTCTTGCTTCAAGGTGCCGTTCGTAATTATATGAGACCCGAGTGACATGCAATTTCGCGTAAATAACATCAATTGACATTTAAGAAGTTTATGCAGGTACGCCACCTGTGAAAGACGCAGGGCTGGCGACAACGAAGTTAAAAATTGGGTTTTTATATCTAATTAATCTATCTAACTACACAAACTGACAATAAAGATATTGAAAGACTATCAAAAGAGATGTACGAATAAGAATGTTCTGCAATGGATTTTATCTAATTAATACTGTATTAACTGCATAATCTACAATAAAGATATCGAGAAACAATCACATAAGATATACGAATAAAAAGTTCCACTTTAAACCTACATAACCTTTAGTATTTGTTTTATCCTGATATAGTTGGGTATGTCGTAAAATTTTATTTTTAAGAAAATTAACCATATGTAAATTTGGTGTTATTATAGCTTTATGGACAGGGTGCATATGTAAAATTGTAAAATCAATGAAAACGTAAAGCTTTACTGTAATGTGAATAAAATATTTACCTCTTGTAAGGCCGGACCGGACCACCCTTAAAATATTCTAAAACAACAATGTGTGATTAATGTAATGATGGCATAGAGATGGCTTTACCTTTAAGTGGCAATTTTACATTGCGAATAAAGCTAAATAATTCATTTCTTCAAAGAGATTACTTCCGGTAAAATATAAAGTAAAACACGCTGCCAGCATTCTTGGGACCATTCCACGTGGGCATGATTTGTATAGTCCTAGCGTGTAAGTAATTTAAGATAGATATAACTTGTACATTTTTGCTGTAAATAAATGTTAGAGGCACACTAGCACTAGCTTTTATTTTTGCAGTGTAACGCGGATTAATATATTATTATCTTCTAGATTATAATATATTAATTCATCATCATTATCATACTCTTGCCCTTATCCCAATCTAAGTGGTGTCGGCACAACATGTTATAACCATGTTGTAACATGATTTGGCTCATTATTTTACGACCGGCTACCTGCCTGACTTCCCTTTGTCACCTTTTACCCTTAGACACCTCGTTAAGAAATTAGGGTGATCTATTCTACTCAGCCGGATACCGCACGGCGGGTCAACTTAACTTAGTCGCCTTTTATAACACCTCGGTAAGAAATGAGGGTGGTCTATTCTATTCAGCCGGATACCACACGGTGGATTATAAAATATTAATTGTGTAATTTAAATAAAATAGATATAAATTTCTAAGTAACGAGCGTCTATTACTTATGCATGAATCATTACGGAGAACTTGAAACTCTGTCACCTACAAAATATATTACACCACAGTACTTGTGCTAAAACTAAATTATGATTAATCTTTATATTAGTGACTAAGTAATTAATCTTCCTTAACCTATATCACCGATATTTACCAACGTCAGTCTCCTCATTAATTATTCCAAGTCAAATTTAGCATACCGTAAATGCTACAAACGTTGTCTTATATTTTCACCATTGAAAAGAACTCATAGGAAGAGCATTTACTGATTTCCCGTGCTTAAGGATGAATAATTAAACCGGAAATTAGAGTCAGAGATAATCTTCGTCCAGTTAATGTTATTTTTAGACTCAACTTTTGAGGCAAAAAGATATTCACATATTTCAGAGTCTCTGCTATAGCGTACTATACTGAGACCAACTAAAGTAAGTTAACCAAAGTTTAGTGAACAGAAAATGGTATGATATACTTATTTTGCTATAATCCAAAAAACGGGCGTTGCAAATTTATCTTAGACCCTATGTCCTGATGATGCTTGGGTTACGGGGTGAAATGATTGTACAGAACGATCGTAAAATGTGTGTAGTGTGTTGTTATTGTCAGTCACAAGCACAGCACATATTCACTACGACAATCTCAACAATCGTCCTGCCTCGTTACCGAAGCATCGTCAGGAGACAGGCTCCACGACAACATCGCAAATTACAAAATTGTTTTTTTTATTAATACAATTTCAAAGGTAGTTTTATTTTTTTCGCTAACGTTAACCAACATTTGCATCTTCTCCATGAGAGTTTGGTAGCTCAGACAATCGACATACATTTTTATAGTTAAATTTTATATATTATCAATTATGTTAAACAAACTAATAGCCTTTTTTCACTAATAAAATAGTATTCCTCGCACAAGCCAGTTAGAAAATGTTTAGAAGTATATCTACTTATATCGTTGAAACCACGGGCTAAACCTAACTACGAAAATTAAAATTAAAAATGATAAAACGATTGAAAATTGATTTGTCTTAACTTTTCTCGTTAAGCCAGATTAGTTTAATCAAAAATTATAACCAGGAAACGGTGTAATTTATCACATCAAATAAAAGTTTAAAAAAAAGTAAGTAACGGCCTGTTACAATCCCACTGCTGGGCATAGGCCTCCTCTTTCCGTTCCTGGAGGGAAGGGTTGGAGATAAGACCTACCACGCAGCTCCAATGCGGATTGGTAGGTTATACATCCAGAATTCTCTAGAGATATGCAGGTTTCCTCACGACGTTTTCCTTCAACGAAAAGTTTGTCATAAATTGCAATTATCAATTAGACTCATAAATTTTAATAGAAAAACTCATTGGTACCTGCCGGGGTTTGAACTCGTGACTCTCTCGAAAGAGTCACACGGTAACACCGCTGGGCTATCAAAACTTCGTCGTTCATATCACATACTTTCAGAAATTAGCAAATTATAATAATTATTTAAAATCATGAATAACGGCTCTTAAATTGACCAGAAGTGGATCTGGAGCTCGTTAACTGACGACGAAAGTCCCGACAAGGTAATGACAGAGAGCCGCCTCTGTAATCAACCAGAAATTCACTCCAACATCACACCTTGAAATCATTTTACAATATATTTCTGAAATACTACCAAAATCCTGGCACGTCGAAGTACCGTGTCAACTTAGCATGTATCATTATTTTGCTCATACTATATAATTAACTTTTCGTGTAGAAATCGTAAGCTTTTCACAAAATCTGTGCTCACAAGATTAAAAGCATTGAAGATAGAGCAATTTATGTTAATGTAAAATCCATAAAATGTAAAAAAGTTTTTGTTGCGACATCCTAATCGTGAATTAGATTTATATGTATTTTTCAGATAATTTACATATTTTTTTAATTAGTTCTTGTGCTACATATATCTTATAACCCCGATGAATATGTACTATATGTTTGATATTTTCTTAACTCAGTTTCATATAACCACTACAGACATGAATGTTAAAACCTGATCAAAATACGGCAATATTACTATTATATATTAATATGTAGGATTACAGCCGTTAAGTAAAAAAAAACTTAAATAACTCACTCGTTGTCGCTTAATTGTCGCCACATGTGACAACAAGTGTGTATAGTTTTTGTGCAGAGAAACATTTAAAAAATACAGAAAGAATTCTTGTACATTATTCCACACGGACATAATTAGTATGGTAATTAGCTTCAGCTTTTAATTCCATTTATATTGCTAGTTTTATTGTATATTTTGTGTACTTCCTGAGTATAATTTAGTTTTTTCTTATTTCACTAAATAGGATCGGTACAACATGTTATAAACGACTAAAAATAAGCGACGTGAAGCGAAATAAGCGAAGTGCGGAAAACAGCCCGCTATAAGAAGAAGAAGAACATGTTATAAACATGTTGTCACATGATTTGTCTATGTATTTTACAACTGGCAGCCAGCCTGACGTGAACTTACCTTAGTCGTATTTTACGACACCACGTTTAGAAAGAGGGTAGTCTATTCTACTCAGTCGGATACCACACGGCGGTCGACTTCTCTTAGTCGCCTTTTTCGACACTTTGGTAAAAAATGAGGTTGGTCTATTCTATTCAAACGGATACCACACAGCGGGTCGACTTACCTTAGTCGCCTTTTACGACACTTCGGAAAGTAATGAGGGTGGTCTATTCTACTCAGCCGGATACCACACGGCCTAAATTAAAACATTAAGTATTTATGTTAAATCATATAATCATATCCAAAAATATATTACAAATTATGCCCAAATGGATTTTAAAATTTTTGTTTCTTAATTCCGAAATATCAGATACGTAGCTCAGCTGTCATCACTGTCTTGCCGCGTGAACAATTACGAGTCGTCAGTAATTATTAAACGTCGTGCGAATAATTGAAGCACTGATACGATAAATCCAGGCGATACTTGATAAAAACGCCGCTGGAAAGTGGTAGAATGCGCTGTCACAGGCTGACGCTGTCGCTGAAAGCAGAGGAATGACAGCTCAGCTCTTGTGCAAGCCCGTATGTAATTCAAAATTAAAAATTCAAAATATTCTTTATTCAAACAAACTTGTAAACGAGTGCTTTTGAATCGTCAACTCTACTGCTGGTTCGGAAAGCTGTTTCTACCGAGAAGAGCCAGCAAGAAACTTGGTGGTTGCTCTTTTAAAAATATAATTCTCAATACTAGTTACGCCGTGTGGTATCCGGCTGAATAGAATAGTACCACCCTCTTTTCTTACCGAGGTGTCGTAAAAGGCGACTAAGGTAAGTCGACCCGCCGTGTGGTATCCGGCTGAGTAGAATAGACCAACCTCATTTCTTACCGATGTGTCGTAAAAGGCGACTAAGGTAAGTTGACTCACCGTGTGGTATCCGGTTTAGTAGAATAGACCACCCTCTTTCTTACCGAGGTGTCGTAAAATACGACAGAGGTAAGTTGATGTCAGGCAGGCGGCCGGTCGTAAAAACGCAGCCAAATCATGTGACAGCATGTTTATAACATGTTGTGCCGACCCCACTTAGAGTGGGATAAGGGCAGGAAGATGATGAATTCTCAATACTAGTTACATTTCGTTCTATCTTGAACAGGGTAGAACAATATCTATATCCACGCATTATTATCGTCTAAATAATCCCCAACAGTATAGTAGACTTTCTGTATCAGCCTCTCCTTAATAGTGTTTTTAAACTGCTGTAATGGCAAAGCTAAAATTGATTATGAAATTTTATTATAGAATCTTATAACCAAACCATATTATCATATGTTAAATCGATTAAGCTTTATTTTCTGTTCTCACGATTGCGTGACAAGGTTTAATTACTAAAAGGTGTCGATTCGAAAATCTGTATACCTTCCATTTTTCATCCATGCAATTTTGCAAATCATAGTTATTATATCAATACTGAATGTTAATAACAGTTTTTTGCTGTTCAAAAATCCAGTAGCTTTCTGATTTGAGTGTAATGTAATAATTATAATGTGTAAGTACTGAGTCCCATATCATCGGCACGATGAAAAAAAATTTGTTTACCATATTCATGAGTATTTCTAATCAGAACTTCTGATAATATAGGAGAATAATTAAACTCATTTCCAATTTTCTGGAGTTAAGTTATCTATACTAATATATAAAGCTGGAGAGTTTGTTTGTTTGAACACGCGCTAATCTCAGTAACTACTGGATCGATTTGAAAAATTCATTGGTTGTAAGATAGTCTATTTATCGAGGGCTATATAAAATCACGCTAAGATGAATAGGAAAGGAGCAGCAATCAAAAATATTACGAAAACGGCAAAATTTGAAGCTTTCCTTGCGTGCGCTGAGTAAACGTTATTCAAAAATCATGTATTACAAAATTGTTTCCCTCTAAAAGTTCTAAATAAAAGTCAAAAGCGACAGCATGCGTCTACTTTTTAAGGTTAACCCATTTTAACCATTTTTATGGTTACCAAAATACTAAATTGCGAGATTGGTTAACGTATTCGCCGTGAAAGAGTAACAAACATACATCCATACTCACAAACTTTCGCACTTATAATATTAGTAAAGATAATAAATATTAGTAGGAAATAGGATACTGTAGTTTTAGTTAGAATAGACAAAATAGGCAAGTTGGTCAGGAATGGCGCGGCAAGAGGGCGCGGGGCGGCGCGTTCTCGACGCCGACGGTATCGGCCGTTTTATCTCACGCCCTGTTACCACGTTTCTCACCTCCAGACGCCACCTCCGAGCGCCCGCTCAGATGCTTTATCAGTTACAATCACACCACTCATCTATTACCCAAGCCTCACCCACTAAACTAAATGTCGTTGACCTACTCAATCTTATAATTAACTTTATTAGACTAAACTAACTCAAATATAAGATCATGTGATACCGAATGTCTAGACGATCACAATTAGTACTATATCGCAATCGAAATTACGCTTCTTCGAATGATAAATATCAGCATTTTCCCAGAAATGTATATTAATTTTATCTCACGTCAAAGGATTTTTTCTGTGACAGTATTCATTGCCTTATATAAAAAATTATTAAGTAATGCTTACAAAGATTAAATAACACGAATCTGTCTTAATAGGATTAAATATAAATAAATGAGTCCCGAACACCAAAGATGTAGGTATATTTAGTTGAACTTAGCTACTGGGAATCTGGCATTTAATTCGCAATATCGAGACTGATCAGTCAAGCGGTAACATCTAGATTGCTAAGCCGTTTTATTAGTCTAATCCTAATTCGGTTTTTATGCGTCTAGGTCTAGACTAGCCTTGCTTGACGAGCTCAAATCACAACGAAAAATACTTTCACCCACTAATTGTTTATAATGGTATCGTCATACGGCGAGATAAGTAAATGTCAACATGTCTACCCACATTTCAGCCGGGATCGTTATTCATCTGTTACACTTTTATTATATGCACCAAGGTGAGTGTTTGCATTTAGCTGTCATGTTGTTTATTATCTAGCACTTAAGATTCATCAATGAGACAATTTAAATAGCAAAAATCTTGATGGCGGTAGTGCCTTCCTACTTACGTAATGACATCTAATAAATTAAACGATTGGCCTTTACGATTTTCTCGTGTCTGTATCCTGGCAATACTTCCGTCTGCATAAGTCCATTTGCATCTATAGAGCCCAAAGGTCTACGTAACTTTAAACATATATAAATAACGTTATATAAAATCCAAATATATTTTAGTGTCTGATTAAAAGCTTATTGTGTCACTACTGAACAGTCTTTATTCTGGCTGAAAATATAGTTTTAGAATTCATACTCTTATTTTTTTAACCGTTGTGTGTTCATTGCTTTATTTCCTAAGTTAACTTAACTTTAAGTTTTCCTGTCGGCACGATCTTGTGCCGTTTTGATCTAATGGTTCCCGCAATCTTTCTTCAGTTCGTTTTTCCAAATAAATACTAGATATATTATTTCTTTTTTGCGGTAAATATCTTGATTATATTTCTTTCCGATTGCATTTTTACTTTCTCAGTTTCTACTTTCTTTTTGCTGCATTTTGGCAAAGAAAAACGAAGTTTGGATCATTATCTTAAGAGTTTCCCAATTATATACAATACAATTATAGACAAACATACAGCTTAATAATAACTATTGGTATTATTTTTTTCAAAAGTTGATACCTTCTGGTTCTCCATTATTAAACAATTCCACATCGAAATCATATGCATCTCGATCTGAATCTAGAATAATTATTTGATAGAAAATACATCCCGAAATACACATATTCAGGCCAAACTTAAATGCAATGTATAATTTTATGGTTCATTTTTTTGTTAATTTTCACATATTTGACGTTACATATATTATAAACGTAATGCATCATATATATTATACATATACTCAAGATATTATAATAAAACTTAATATATCAACTTGAAATAATATGTTAAATACTTAATTTATAATTTATAACACAGACATTTACGTCGCAATTTATCGAAGATTGGACATTGGATTACTAAGCAACGATCAAGAAACTAAACATATGTTAAGGAGAATTTTAATTATTTTATATAAACGCACATAGGGTTATTCCACTAGCATCATATTATAAATAAGATGTATCATTTTGTTTCTGAATGGTACCTATTTTATGAATTAACATCGTTTATTATTAATTAATTTTTATTCATAAACGACCATTTTGTTTACCAAATTTTATTTTGTACCTTTATAACAAAAATGTGGCGCCGTGTGGTATCGGCCGCCTGCCTGACGTCAACTTAACTTAGTCGTATTTTACGACACCTCAGTAAGAAAGAGGATCGTCTATTCTACTCCATCACACGGCATGTAGAGGAAATAAGTAATACTTACCTACAATACGTTGAAAGTTATTAACTACTATACCTATATATTTACTGTTTATACATTTATTTCATTTTCTATGAAGTTACGTGTACGTTATGAACACATTTGATTAATGAGCGTACCTAATACTTTGTACATTACATTTGATTCAGATGAGTGATTGACATTTGAATAACTTGTCATTCAATAGATATAACAGTTTTCATATTTACGAAGAAAACTTATTGTCAAGCAGTTAAGCAGTATAAATGTTTCAAAACGTAATAGAAGATGTAAAGGTTGTAACGTGTGGTATCCTGCTGAACAGAATCGTACCACTCTGATTTCTTACCGAGGTGTCGTAAAAGGCGACTAAAGTAAGTCGACCCGCCGTGCGGCATCCAGCTGTGTAGAATAGTCCATCCTCATTTTTTAAAGAGCTATTCTAAAAGGCGACTAAGGTAAGTCGACCCGCCGTGTGGCGTCTGGTCGTGTAGAATAGACCACCCTCATTTCTTAAGGAGGTGTTCTAAAAGGCAACTAAGGTAAGTTGACCCGCCGTGTGGTATTTGGTTAAGTAGAATAGACCACCATCTTTCTTACCGAGGTGTCGTAAAATACGACTAAGGTACTACTAAGTTGACGTCAGGCAGGCGGCCGGTCATAAAATACGTAGCCAAATCATGTGACAACATGTTTATAACATGTCACATGTACAAAAATCCGTTCAATAGATTTTGATAAAATCGATCGCACGGAGACAAACAGATCTTTTTTATAATATGTACAGACAACAAAAGTAAATTTGGACACAAATTGCATTCATGATTTGATCCATTAATATAAAATGTAGTATCAATAGAAGAAAACTAAGTACACCGAGGTTTCCGGAATATCTATAGCAATTTGTACGTTGTGGTACATGTCAACATCTTGTTCGCAGTTAACACGCGACTGGTGGTAGAAAATACACGCTAATGTAATAAGTATTCGAAGGCTTACTACACCTTACAGTACGAGATGTCTTAGATAACAAGATATTTAAGGTTTTTGCCACCAGTATTTTATCAGCTGCAATTTTAATTACATGTTTAAAATTCCTTTGATAAAATAACATCATTAAAAGCTGAAGAAGTCACTCGATTATACTAATTACTATTTATATGAAATAAATATTAATTTTTCAATACATTGTAACTCGTATCAATTTCATATACATACATCAGTATATACATCATATAATGAAACTGAAATAATGAAAACAAGTAAACTTGTAAACAAGTTCTTTTGAATCGTCAACTCTACTGCTGGTTTGGAAAGCTGCTCCTACCAGAAAGAGCCAGCACTCAGATAGCACTCACACAAATAGCACAGAAACTCGGTGGTTGTTCTTTAAAAATATTATTTTTAATACTAGTTACATTTAGTCATTACTGTCTTGTACAGGTTTGAAGAGTGCTATATACACACATTTTTATCATCTTAGTAATCCTCAACAATACAAGTAGGCTTTCTGTATCAGCCCCTTTTTAACAATGTTTTTAAACTGATGTGATAGCAAAGCTAAAATTGATAGCGGAATTTTAATATAGATTCTTATACCCAAACCTACAAACGTCTGACGTACTTTTGCAAGGCGCAAAGTAAGAGCCGCTAGCTTATGTCGGTTCCTACTTTGTCTATTATATAATAATAAATAATAATAATAATAATAATAAATATATATGGGACACTTACACACACGGTCGTCCATCCCCAAAGTAAGTAACTTAATACTTGTGTTATGGGTGACAGACAACTGGTGAATATATACTTATATAATTTTAAATACATACTTAAATACAAATATACATCACATACATGTTCTTATTCTTTTACGGTTTGAAAAATAAAACAGCTATGTGAGGATATGACTTTTCTACGGACTCACTGAAATGTAACTGAAGTGTAATGAACGAACTGAGACTGCAATCTATTTTGTTCTAATGTTCGTGAGGTTTTAAGGCCATAGAATAAAAGCATCACTCAGGTTGGACAATAATGGTCTAAAGTATCATCTGTTATCTGTACTAATATATAAATATAGTTTGTTTGTCTGTAACAAATCGCTAATCACAGGAACTACTGGACCGATTTAAAAATTCTTTAAGTGTAAGCTAGTCCATTTATCGAGGAAGGCTATAGACTATATAACATCACGCTAAGATGGCTAGGAGATTAGCAGCAATAAAAAATATTGCGAAAACGGCAAAATTTAAAGCTTTCCTTGCGTGCGCTAAGTAAACGGTGGAAGCTTTTCAAAAGTCTCTTATAATTAACTCACGATAACTATTTTTATGTCAAAAATTTTAATTCGGGAAAAAAATTGTGACACCGTGATTTCCATGCAGGCTAAGCTGCTGGCACAGCTAATATAGCTAATAATATAGCTTATAATATAGTATACCGCCGTGTGGTATCCGGCTGAATGGAATAGTACCACCCTCTATTCTTACCGAGGTGTCGTAAAAGCGACTAAGGTAAGTCGACCCGCCGTGTGGTATCCGGCTGAGTAGAATAGACCACCCTCATTTCTTACTGAGGTGTCGTAAAAGGCGACTAAGGTAAGTCGACCCGCCGTGTGGTATCCGGCTGAGTAGAATAGACCACCCTCAATTCTTACTGAGGTGTCGTAAAAGGCGACTAAGGTAAGTGACTCACCGTGTGGTATTCGGTTAAGTAGAATAGAGCACCCTCTTTCTCATCAAGGTGTCGTAAAATACGACTAAGATAAGTTGGCGTCAGACAGGCGGCAGGTCGTAAAATACGTAGCCAAATCATGTGACAATATGTTTATAACATGTTGTGCCGACCCCACTTAAGGTGGGATAAGGGCGGGAAGATGATGATAGCTTATAACATTATACACATTAAGTAGTCGTGAATTCATACGGTCTAAATACACCGGCCATCACTATGCATCAGCGCAAGACCAAAGTGAAGGGCACACGGAATTCTCGGATTATTTTAACTTGTCTTTTTCAATGTCAACGTTTAAAATAATTGCATCACAATTTTAAAATGCGTAGCGTTTTTAAGACGGTTAAAGGAGCGTATTATGATTATTTCCTGAATGTCTTGAAATATTGTGTCAATAACAATCAGCGTGATAATGGACAACAGTTTTCCTGTAAATTGTAAATCTTGTTATGATACACTTAAGAAAAATGTAGTCTATTCAAGCATGTGTATAACAGTCTAAATAATATACAATTTTGACTAAAAAGCATGTATATAAATTTATAGAATTAGGCGTTATTTTGCGGAGGTCCATAATACAAAAGTAATGAGAATATTATTTTGCTATAATATGCGATAAAAGAAAATATATGTAATGCTAAATGTAGAGTGTACTATTCGTTCTCATACCTGATACATGCAGAATTTGTAAGAACTCATACACTACCCGACACCTGTAGCACAACAATACACAAGCGCTGCACACATTCACCACCACAATCTCAACAATTGTTTCGCCCCGTAACCGAAGCATCGTCAGCAGATAGACTCCACGACAAAATCGCAAAGCGAAGCATTACCCAAGCAAGCTGAGTTATAGTCACAGTTAACCCGTGACTCTTATAAATTCTGCGTGTATCAGGTATGAGAACGAATAGTACACTCTACATTTAGCATTAAAAATATTTTCTTTTATCGCGGATTGTAGCAAAATAATATTCTCATTACTTTTGTTTCACGTATATAAACTAAATGATCAGTTTACAAATTCCACGCGGAAATACAACCAGCATTTTTAAGGCACGTAAATATAACTGAATTTAATTTATATAAAAGGTATTAAATTAAACAATACATTTTGGTTATGTATTGATACTGTATTGATGTCGCACAAAAATGTATTGTTTGCTCAAAGTCAGATTTGAATGACAATAATATATTTTTATTTATCAATTTTAGATAATATATAGTAACGACAAAGGACACGTTAGGTACTAAAATGAAACAATGTATTAGCTAGCAACGTTTCCTTTAATCGCAAATAACAGAATGAAAGAATGACTGGCTGGTGGTAACAGTCACATCCCCTACTCCAATCGGCGCGTTCGGTAGTTAAAGGATGTGACGTCACTGCTGAATTTCATTGGCTGGCTTTCATCGCAGCAGCGCCATCTCTTAGCAGTTACAATATTATTAGTCTACAATTTACATATATTGGCCAAAATTCTATTTTCCTAATTATAAAAAATATATATAACATTAATAAAACTGCCTAGAGTTGTTGTGAGTCTTTACTTTTAAATGGCTACTACTATATTTTTGTGTGAGGATAATTTGTTAGAGGAGTTCCTCTAACAAATTATCCTTAAAACTTCAAAAACTTTTCAGTTGAAAAGTTTTTGAAGTTTTATTATTAATTTTATGTTGTTATGTTTCGAACCAAAAACTCCAAAGAAATCCAATGTAATTTTAAACATTATCTTCTCTCGAGGAGGGATTTTGACCAATTCTATCATAATTAAAGGCTTTAAAGGAAATCATCAAAAAATCGCATATACCAGCAAAGAAATCTACGGCAATGCAATAAACTTTCTATAACATAAATAATTAATGATTGTGTTAATGTCACTTATATCTAATTTCCTTATTGGTGATATTTCCTTCGCAAACATCACCACTCAATTTTACGAATAATTACAACTATATGGTATATCATTATCATTAAATATAATCTACTAAATATAGCTGTGTTAAGCAATTTTATTTCAAATAAAAATTTCCTAATCCCATTTATAAAACAATAGTTAAATGTAGTAAAACTGGAGTATAGGTTATTACCGAGAATAACAGTTGGATGGTCGCGTGACTGGCTACAGCCGACCGTGAGAGCAGGTCAGTATTGACAACTTACTTAAGTTTCGACCTTAGAAAACTTAATACCCACTAAGTGTGCTTTAGTAGCGCATAAGAAACTATGGCAATGGTTTAACTACCGTATTTTAAAGATTCCATCACCGCTTCAAAAACATCAGGATATTTGAAATTGGGTTGTTTATTAAATTCACTCAATTGAAAGTAAAACATACTCATATATAAAGCAAAAAAAAGCAATCAATTGGTGAGCGCCGGAAAAAAATTATTTTACAAGAACCTCACAAGAACTGTTTTCAAATAGACAAAACTCATAGAAACTCTAAAAAGGCGTTTAAGGTGTAAGTATATTAATTATAATATAATTGCAATGTTAGACCAATATCTCATCCACTATGATAAAAGACAAAATGTTTTATAAACCTTTTTCTTCACATTATCTGTTGTATGTATTTGTATGTTCTTGTTTATTATATTTTTTGACTTAGCATATTTAGTTCAATCCTTAAACTTTCTATTAAAAATATATTTTGATTTAGTTCTAATTATTGTCTAAATTTACAGGCATGAATAATTTTTACATATCTTAAATCTTTTTCTCCTAAAAGCGCCTTAATCAAGTAATATTCAAATCACTGATTCGAATAAGGGAGTAAAAGCACACAAAACGATACATATTTGTCAGTACATCTTTTCAGTAAATATATGAACAAAATAGCCGCGAATATACCCAAGTACATATTCATATAAAGTTTACAAGCATTGACATATAGAAGCAATGATTATTTTAGACTGCGTGAAAATCATAAAAGCACTATCTGTCCTTTCACTTTTCTATATCTATAAAAATAAACACGAACTGCATAAAAAAGCAACTAAATACACTAAGCACGTCCATTCCTGAGTTTAATGTTTCATTAAAATCTCGTTATAGACTAGCAAATTCAGGTCTAATAAAAAAACTGTAAACAAACAAATAAGAAGTATATAGGTATTTTGGCAAAAAGCATCGTTCTCGGAATATTCAGTATAGGTAACCAGTAAGGATACTCGAAACATACTTACACAAGGAAAAGCTTACCGGATCCAATATAGTTACGTAACATTTTTTCTACAATTAGTGACTAAGCGTGGGCTGAGTGCCATTGTACTTTGATCAGACCATCGGTACTTCAATTCCGGCGACATTGAATGCTTCTCAGAATTAGATTCGGATTAGATAGGCCGGATGTTGCTGGAATACAGTTATGAAATTATGATTATTTAAGATGCAAATCGAATGTTATGAAATTTTCTATTACCAGTAATTTGTATAATAGGCCCATCTCATAAAGATCGGTTGTTTAAATCAAGCAGCGCATGAATGCTGCGAATTTTGGGTGCAGCGCACGAGATAATGTTTACTATACATAATGGATATAAGGCACGCTATAAAGCTTTTTAAAATAATTATAAACATTCCAGCTTTTAATGTATCTACAGATAGAAAATAAATAAAGATATATGAACATATCTCAGTATAATTTATGGAAGTAGGCGTTACTTTGCGGAGATACATAATATTATACTAATGTAATAATAAAATTATTTTGGTATAATCCACGATGAAGTGAAGATGAAGATGAAGAAGTAAAATAGAAAAAATATATAATGCTAAATGTAGAGTGGACAATCCGTTTTCATACCTGATACATGCAGGATTTTTACGAATCCTGCAAAATAATTTTACTATTACTTTTATATCTCAGTATATCAAGGCACTATTGTCACTTTTACTAAGGCTGAAAAAAGGGTAAGTAAGAATTAAATCTTTACAGCAAGTAAAGATTTTTGACGATATTTATTAGTACTATAAATACAAAATAAATTTAAAGTAATAAATTCTATAAATCTACTAAAATAAATATAATCTATACATATTATAAAACAAAGTCCCCATTAGTAGTCTGTTTGTATGTGACGATTTTCTCAAGATCTACTGAACGATTTTTTGTACGGTTTTTACTAAAAAATAGTGCAATTTATTAGGAAGGTTAAGAGTTTTCTTTTTGGACACTAACACACTCGGTAGTCCGTCCCCAAAGTAAGTAATTTAATACTTGTGTTATGGGTGAGAGACAACTGGTGAATAAATACATATATAATTTTAAATACAAATATACACCCAGACTCGAAGAACCAACAAATTCAAATAGTAGGTAAATTGTAGGCCCTCGGCGGGAATCGAACATGCGAGCCGCAGAGCTCTACCCACTGCGCCAACGGGTCAGTCAATTTTAAAATTAATAGTAAATAACATCATAAGTTTTGCGGGGGTCGGGATTTGCGCAGGAAATTTGTGTCAAACTGATTTCTACGCGTGCCAAACCGCAGGCACAGCTCATATAATCTATAAATAAAAAAATATTTTTTTTATAATGTTAAAATGGGCACATGCCTATTTTGAACCAGAACTAAATAGCGTATTACATATATTTTCTGACTGTACTTCTTACATGTGCTGTTAAAATTTGTTCTTACACAGTTAATTTGAAGCGTCAGTTTGCGGTGAACGGTTATGAAGTGTAGATTTCGGCTGAGAACCGCCCGAGGCTTGCATGGCACGTTCACTTGTAAAAATAACAATAGAAAATCACTTCACGGGTTACGGCCCAAAGCACACATGACTAGTTCTTAAAGCTGGCATTCCAAGTCGAAGTTGATGGGTTCCGTGTAGTCCGATGTTGCCTGTCTCGCCATTATAAAGTTCATATATTTTTTTAACCAAATAAACAATAGTTTTGTAGTATGTTTAAAAAATACAATTAGATATTACATATAAATAAATAACTCGCATACTATGAAAAGCTTACCTAACTTAACGCCATTGCCATTTTTTCTGCCGACTAATTTCTTCTTTTGGGGATAATCTACACTAATAGTAATTTAAAAAAATAACATTAAAAATATTAACATGGATAAATTTTTATAATTTATCTATAAAATAGAAAATATTTTACAAAGCTTACAAAATAATAGGCAAATATTAAACTATAACTGCGCTTAACATATAATTTTAATATATGTCGCTGTAATGAGGTTAACGTAGCAATAGTTTTTATATTGATATGCAATAGCACACACTGTGTATACAGAAATCACTATTACCACTCGACATTTATTAAGATATTCTCAACACATCTTTTATCCCACAAAAAGGCATCATATGAAGATAGTGTCTAAGACAAAAATAATAACGTTTTCTACAATTATAAGATAAAAGGATAGTGTGCTCTACATTAAGCATATAATAAAAATATATAAAAAAATATATGGGACACTTAGATATACGTCTGTCCGTTCTCAAAGTAAGTAACTTAATACTTTTATTATATGTGATAGACAAATTGTTTATAAAAAAATGGCGCCAATGTATGTCTAAAATTTATAAACTACTATAAATTATAAGATTTTAATATGTCTATTTGAAGCTGTTTTAAATATATTCATCATCATTTGTCACAATTATAAACTTCATACGTAGCTCACGATTTCTGCTTACAATGGACGGCAAGCTTTAAATTCGAGGTATAAAAGTGCTTTAAAATAACAGACCCATTTAGAAATCGTTATTTGATGAAGCTTAATATGAAGAGAGTTGTTCTGATTCAGTTTGTAGACACGTAACGTTTTCGCAGTCGTTATGTTATCACGATCTATTGATACTCCATTTCTATTACAAAGAAGCGAATGAATATACATACTAAAGAATATTATGTATAATCATTCAACGGGCTGTGATATCGGAACCGCGTATTTTTTTTCAGTGGGTTATGAGTTCTAATCCCGGGCAGGCATCATCATCACCCGCCTGCCCTTATCCCACTCTAAATGGGGTCAGCAAAACATGTTATAAACATGCTGTCACATGATTCGTTTCGTATTTTACAAACAGTCGCCAGCCTGACGTCATAATGCCTTAGTCGTGTTTTACGACACCTCGGTAAAAAAGAGGGTGGTCTATTCCACTCAACCGGATACCACACGGTGTTTCAACTTACCTCAATCGCCTTTTACGACATCTCGGTAAGAAATGAGGGTGATCTATTCTACTCGGAATGCCACACGACGGGTCGGCTTACCTTAGCCGCCTTTTACGACACCTCGGTAAAAAATGATGTTAATATATTCTACTCAGCCGGATATCACACTTACCAATGAGATTGATATTTGCCGATTTGATATAGGCAGCCGGTCGTAAAAATAGAGTAGAGGGCAAGAGAATGATGATGATGATGAACGATATGATTTTGTAATAATATCCTGATATTGTTTTTCGTTGCGAAAATGAAGATTTATTTAGTTTATAGAAGAAACTGAAGTATACAAAAATGCTGTAAATACTAAAATAAGTACTGATAATACATTTCAAGTCACAAAGGTCGTAAAGTAATAATAATAAAGCCAAAAAAATCACTAACCACCGTTTGATACTTTTTTTAAATTAACTCATGAACATAACTTATAATCTAATCATATCTAAAGAAACACTTTTTTATATATCTCGTGATTTTCAGCAATGTATTCGTAAAATTGGAAAATTTAAAATATTAATTTTATAATACTATAAAATTAAACGACAACGGCTGCTTTGTATTGGCAAAATAAAAGAACCTATACTAATTGTAAAAATGAAAGATGACCTATTGCGGAACTTAAACTTCGAAAATCCGTTTCAGGATATTATTGGCTCGCACGATTCTTAGTTCATGGATAAAACTGCTAATGGAATGGTCCATTTGCCATGCAAAACGTTCGCTCCTAAAGAGGAATTCATTATCTTGACAAATCTTAAAACGCTTTCTGTCAAGATTCGTGAATTTATTGTTCCGATAACTTAAGTTTTTATAAGATTTTTTGTCTTATTTTGAATTTTAATTATGTATCTAAGAAGGTCAACTACTGTAGACCACTGATCTAGTTTGATGAAGCACCTGAGCTGTTAATCATTATGTCAATTGATTTCAATTATTTTCTTCGCGATTTTTGTGAAACTTTTAAATAAATAAGAGAATATAAGACCAAACATGACTTCCCGACATGGATTAATTTTACACTATTTTGATAAATACCGTCACGATAATAAATAATATAATTAAATCATGAATATAGAAACATTAACAAAAGTATAGATTTTTAAGAGTTTTATATTAATAAAAATAAATTTATAACGATATGACCTCCAATATTTTCTAGTCCATTAATCAAATTGAAAATGTACATTTAGATATATTTAAATTATATTGTTAATGTGCTAATCATTATAGTTTACAGTATTAAAGTTTGCCTTGTATTTTATGATAGTAAAATGTTTATCAATATGTCAGATATGTTGATAAAATATTCGAGACATTCGTACACGAACGGAAACTTTCGTAAACTATCAAAAACCGAAAAATACAACTAATGTATAAGTATAATGTGCCTAGTGTAATGAAATTAAATTTTGTCCTGTGGCAACATTTTTGCAATTGAGAGGAGACAATATATGGTCGGTGGACAGCATATATTATATCTATCCCATTCGCAGTATGAACTCCGGACTGACTATTATTTATACGACAATATGAGATTTGATATTTAGACTCGAAAAATTTAGTTATTCCTCCGGGTTATGCTTACCTAACACCTGACAAATATAAACGTTTTGAACATCGACTATTTGGAGACTAGAGTTCTTTTCCAAACCACTGTATGAAAAAAAAACATGGAAAAATTATAATATCTTTGATGATAAAGTAGTGAACCTCTACACTATGAAATACATATCTAAATATCTTGTGTGCCATAAATGAAGATAAAATCGTTAATAAGCTCTGTGTAAATAAAAGCCATGACGCAAATTAAATTTACCTTACACGATAGTTTTGACAGGCAAGATGTTTAACTAGTCGCTTGTTCGTTTTCCTTGTACATGAGCGAAATAGGCTTATCTTAATAAGCCTGCGGAACAAAGCGGGGCCATGTTTGAGAGTACATTCAAGTACCAGTCAAGCACCGAGTCGGGTCATGACCGAAATGCATTATTTCTATGCTAATTGCCAAGAAGTGCTCCTGCAGGTATAAATGGCTTTTGTTTATTTATAGGTAATCTTTTAGTAAACAGTACAAGATAATTTTTATTTTAATAATATTATTAAAAGGTCTTTACAACTATTCGAACCGAAGGTCGCACAATATTAGACTACTTTCAACCAACGATGACAAAAATTTTTGTTTTACCACTAGTAGTATGAAATTTGTTGCATAAGCATTATCTTAAGAATTTCATCCTGCTCGTCTCTTTTTATCCGGTTCAGGTCTAGAACAAATTCCCAAATGTGAAAGTTAATAAACTTCGATATTGAATTGCGGAAGATGCACACTGTAAACAATTGCTTTCGAAGTTTTAATTTTTAAGGAATTAATGTTTTACGAATCAAAGTTTTTTTAATTTAAACTATCGCGAGTGGTATTGATAATTAATATATAGAAACCGGCTATACTCACGTCTTATTTTTATCGGATGAGCTCGACTAGTTTCAAGCCCATACCGGGCTCTTATTCATGAACTCTCTATGCGGCATTATAACTAACTAAACTATTCGTGCTCCTCAGATAAAATAAGACATGAGTATTATACCTGTAATATACCTGTTTCTATATATTAATTACAAATCAAAGTTGTCTTTATTATTAAATAATCGATATGAAAATCCTCGAACCTATTAAAAGTTCAGTACATACTCAAACGACTGAATATTGTTGCACTCGCGTCTCGAGTCGTAGTACCCAGCTATATAGATTGAATTCATATTCAACTGTCTTTTGTCCGCGACTCTCGTCGATAATCGACATTCTTTAAGCTTTGAGTCGAGCAGAAAAGTAGCATTTTAAACTCTTCTATCCTGAGGGTAGAGCAGTACTTCCTATGAGCATTTATGAGCAAAATAAACTCAAAATAACTTAAAGTACCTTCTTAAGACCTTTATAATCCTATTCTAATACTTTTTTAGAATATAATTGCAATTATATCATCAAAGTTGGTTCATTCGCCGTGTGGTATCCGGCGGAATAGAATGATACCACCCTTATTTCTTACCGAGGTGTCGTAAAAGGTGACTAAGGAAAGTCGACCCGTCGTGCGGCGTCCGGCTGAGTAGAATAGACCACCCTCATTTTTTACCGAGGTGTCGTAAAAGGCGACTAAGGTAAGTTGACCCACCGTGTGATATCCGGTTAAGTAGAATAGACCACCTTCTTTCTTACCGAGGTGTCGTAAAATACGACTATGGCAAGTTGATGTCAGGCAGGCGGCCGGTCGTAAAATACGTAGCCCAATCATGTGACAATATGTTTATAACACGTTGTGCCGACCCCACTTAGAGTGGGATAATCTTTTGAACTGCCCAAATAGTAATCCATCGCTAATGTGAATTAAAGCATTTAGGCTTGAATGTATAACATAACTGTTAAACCATATAAAAATCATAGAATAAACGTTACTTTTCAGAGATTTGTGATACATAATTAATAATCAAATTCACCGATGAGTCCTAACATTATCCAGAGGTGCTGTATAGTAAAGTAGTAAAGTAGCGGCCTGTTATTATCCCACTGCTGGGAACAGGCCTCTTCTCTCCGTTATAAGAGAGAAGGATTGGAGCTAAGACCTACCACGCTGCTCCAATGCGGATTGGTAGGTTACACATATCTCCAGAATTCTCTAGAGATATGCAGGTTTCCTCACGATGTTTTCCTTCACCGAAAAGCGTGTGATAAATTGCAATTATCAATTAGACACATAAGTTTTAATAGAAAAACTCATTGGTGCCTGCCCGGGGTTTGAACCCTAGACCTCCTCCGCACGGTGTTACCGCTGGGCTACCACAGCTTGTCGAAGTCGTAGTACCACAGCGTTACGCTATAACAACTTTACAAATAATAGGAAATAGAAGCTTTGAAATCTATTTTTATTTTGGCAATTTTTACAATGCCTGAAAACAGGAATAAAATGACATTTTTAAAATAAAATATAGCTTTCCCACATGAGATTGTTTTTTTCCCACATGTCATAAAATTCAAGTTTGTCCAAGCGTTGCTGTGGCTTAGTCTGGTTTCGAACCTGGTGGACTTTGTTATAAAATAAGTAAAGATTTGAGATTAAACTAGACTTAGGTGCTGTATAACATAACTTAAAATAATGACGAAGGAAATAAATAAAAAAGATATATTTTTTCTCTATAAATAGACTAAAACTACTGCGCAAAAGTAAGTCTGTGAATCCTCGCTTAAAGTAAGCAAAATGTAATTGCTTAATTAAGCGTTACGATACAAAAGTTATTAATTAAAAGACCATGAAACGGCCAGTGTGTCAAAGGTCTAAATCTTAATGTATTCGCTACGTATGAAATAAATTACTCGAACAAGATAATAATTATTAATTAATACATCGTGACTTTAAATTATTGTTCTACAACCATACCATCCATTCTCAATATTCAGAATGGATGAATTTCAATTTTGTGACATTTATGCTTTCAGAATCTCACACGGTGGGTCAATAAGTTATTGACCGAGGTATCGTAAAAGGCGACAAGGTAAGCCTTTTCGCCCTTTACGATACCTCGGTAAGAAATGAGGGTGGTCTATTCCACTCAACCGGATACCACACGGTACATACCTTAGTCGTCTTTTATAACGTCTCGATAAGAAATGAGGGTGTTATTCTAATCAGGCGGATACCACATGATACTAAAACCAATATAATAAATATAATTCAAATTATTTTCTTCTTCCAATAAAACGCGTATTTATAAAATAGTGCCAAAGTGCCGCATAGGTGGTCAACATTAAAATTATACCTATTAAGCTGGCATAAAAACGATGACTGTCGTATCAGAATTACTTACAGGAGGTCCAGTAAGCTGATTAACCGGATAAAAAATCAAATTTTCCGCTTTATCGACTGCAATAATTGCTAGAGCTTAAAGCTTAAGCAAGGATAGTGGAGACAAAATATTTATCCTTAACGTTTTTGTCTGAGTACATCTGATAAAACAAAGTTTACATTTACTTTATATATATATGCTACTGCCCTTATCCCACTCTAAGTGGGGTCGGCACAACATATTTACTACATGGTTGTGTGAGGATTAAGAACGATGATTTACTACGAAAATACACAGGTTATGTTTGTTTTAAATTATGAAGACGCTATCACTAAATACAAATCATGAAATGGTTCAGAGATAAAATATAAATTTTGTTAGTCGTCGTATCCGATCTAGTGTAAGTACTGTTATCTCGTGCCTAATTACCACCCGACGGGCAAAGTCGTTTGGTTTAACGATTTATTGTTCCAGGACGATCGTACATAGACACCGTAAACACCATAAAGCCTAGAAGCGTCACCATTCTCCAGCTGTATAAGAATCTTAGATGTACGATAAAAGAACATTGGACAAGTTGTTACGGAACTGCAACAATGAAAAACGGGTCAACATGCATGTAAACTTATTCTACACACTGCATGTCGATCTTCAGACTGATATTGTACTAATCATAATAAACTTTTTCGCGTCGATCATCAATCTTCATTTCCGCGTGTAACCGGCGCCTTGAGATGTATTTCACGTGGGTAAGTGAAAGTTACATCATTAAAGTCACACGTAGGTAAGTTGTGATATTTTGTAGTCACTGAGAACAACAGCACTTATTATTTGAGAGTAAGTGCCCGTTATTAGTAGTCATGAAACATTTTTGAAGTGAAAACTTTTTTAAGAAGAAGAAAAATACTCTATATTGTACAGATAGAAAAAATTACAGACAAAAACAAATACAGGTACAATAAGGCGGCCTTATGGCTAACCAGCGATTTCTTCCAGGCGACCTTCAACGTTATGGAGCTGAATAAAATAACTGGTAGGATAGTGTACCACAGAGTATATAAAGATAGTTATATATAACTTTTTTTAGGGCGTTATACACTTTTTGTGATGTTAAACACGTCAGGACACGTGACCTGATCGAAAATTCGCGAGGGAGAGTAGATCGCCGAGGCGGCGTAGGAGATCTAGGGCAAAGGAAGTTGCAAGTTAAATCTGATCCACTTCCCGGTGTCCGATTGAGCTGAAATCTTACATACTGCTCCAGTTCCGATGACAATGCAAATTTATGATAGGCATGACCTGATATTACTGCCAGGATTGGCTCCAGATGAGGGAATTCCTTAACGGTTAAAAACAGGGACATGAAATTTGAAGGGCTTTTTTAAATGCCTTTGTAACTTGACATATTTATATTACTATAACTAAAAATAAATAAATTCTGTACTGTATCACCATTTAAATGTTACACTTCAATATAGCCCAAGGCTTCTGAACTAGCACTAGCCGTATAAATACTAAAGAATTTACAATTATGCATTTTAAAAGAAGTTTTTTTTACAGAATCATGAAATCGAATCACAAAAAATGTGTTTCATGTATGTGTGTGTATGTGTGTAAAGTTAGAAAAGAGAAGTAGGAAATAGAAGTTAGTTATAGATATGTATGAAAAAAAAGAATTAACGAGAAAACAAAGGACATACTTTTATTTACCTTAACACTGTTCTTATTACTATTAAAACCCGATTCGCAATTGCAAACGGCGCGACGCTGTGTCGTCGGCCCGTGCCCGTGCACGGGCGCCTTTCACCGCAGGTCGTAGGTCAGGGCGCGCTCAGGTGCTCCGCCCTCGGCCGCGTTGTCTGCCCCTCCGCGCCCGCCCCGCAGGCCCTCGCAGCACCCTCCGCGCCGCGCTAACGGCCCGCCACCATTGCTCTATTCAGCTGTCGCCGAGAGAGCAACATCGCCGCCGCCGGGAACCACGTTTATGAATTATTCCACCGCTCCGTTGGCCGCGCCGGCTTGAAACAATTACGAAACAATACAATACGAATCCATATCATAAATTTCAAAGCCCTTTGTAAGCTATCAGCGCTACATAACCTAGCTACCGTGCAATAACTATACACGTAGAGATGTGCAATAATTTATATAATACTCAACAAATAATTTAGCGATGATTTTTTGTTTATTGTTATGAGTCGTCTACCGAAATTGAAAAGAAAGGAAAGTGATGAAGACGATTTCCTGTGGATAAAGATAATGAGCGATTCAATCGTGTTGCGTATGGTAAGCGTACGCGATGCATCGTTAGATCGATTCGGGCGTAGCAGCGGAAGCTGGGCATAGCTTTCGGCGGTTCCCACGGCTCCCCTCCGTCGAGCGGTTACACAATGAGAGGTGAACGCGGATCTAAGCAATCGCTTAACCTCGCCCAATGCGCCTCTATACCAGTGCACCTTCAATGCGCCTTCCATTTGTAATTTTGATCGGATGAAATAAACAATTGTATTCAGTTTTGTGATGCAACCCAATAATGGCATATTCGTCATTTATTGTCAATTTCGCTTTGAATATAAAAACTTCATACTTAGTCATTATCTAAATATAGTGAACATAAAATTATATTCAAAGTATTATTAAAATACATTTTGGAGTCCTAAGCTGAAACAAATGTGATTTCTCACTTTACAACTTTAGATTTATATTCATACTTTGGCTGCTGTAGTTTTATAACTTTCTTATAGATGATATCTCCCTAAATGTTTCAAGTATAAGGAAGAAATCACGTTTAAACTGATTAATATGAATCATATCCCGATCCAGTAAATGTCTTCTAATAATCGACTTTTTGTATATTAGTATCGTTAATAAAAAATATCAAATATGGTTAAGTAACAGTTTCAAACTGATCATAGAACAAACCTGTAGTATTACTATCCCAGTGCTTTCCTTCTTATATAATAACGCTGAAATAAGTCATTTCAAAAATCAGGACATAGTTCTCACAATAATCACAATATAAAGTATTATGAAAACGATATATCCTATATAACAAAGATATCTTGTGTTACAGTGACGATAATAATCATCCTCCTGCCCTTATCCCACTCTAAGTGGGCTCGGCACAATATGTAATAAACATGTTGTTACATAATTTGGCTACATATTTTACGACCTGCCGCCTGCCTGACGTCAACTTATCTTCGACGTATTTTATGACACCTCGGTAAGAAAGAGGATGGCTTATTCAACTCAACAGGATACTTCACGGCGGGTAAACTTACCTAGTCGCCTTTTACGACACCTCTGTAAAAAGAAGGGTGGTCTATTCTACTCAACCGGATACCACACGGCGGGTCGACTTACCTTAGTCACCTTTTACGACACCTCGGTAAAAATGAGGGTGATCTATTCCACTCAGCCGGATACCGCATGGCTTAGTTACACTGACGACAACTCTCACAAATCAAAATTACCACAATTTTTTTAATTTGATTTACATGAAATACCTTTTCTTTTCTGTTAACTCACCTTTATACGGTAATTATGTAAAATATGGTAGTAATTTGAAGATAACTTGTAATTGCGTTCAATTAAGTATCGAGAGGAATCTTAAATTATATTAAACAATGTTTCAATTCGTATGTCGCATAAGTGGTAAGTATATAGTTTTATATTGTTTACCTAAGTTTTTATTACTGATTTCCGGCCATTTAAACAAATTAATAACATCATTTTACTAATATTTTTGAATATATTACAATCATAAATAATCGCTCTGACACTTCGGTGGACATAAAAAACTTAACTAAAATTACGTAAGCTTGTTTTAAGGCTCATTTTAAGATGTCAATATTCTTGAATTGTATGATAAAGTTAATTTGATTACTCTAAAGGTGTATGGAGAGACTTCCTTCCTGATTAAAACAATAAAACTTATTTACACGCAGGTTTTACGGTGTTTTTTTCCATACAGCATAAGTCACAGACTAAAAAAAATTATTAATAGAATCTTTATTCAAATACTTATTTAACAAAAAATAATTTGTATAAATAGTAAAATTTGTGAAATTTCAATAGTTACTATTACTTATATATATATATATATATTGCATCTTATTTAAAATAAGATACAATATATGTATATAAGTAATAGTATCTTTTGTGTAAAGTGTGCAAATTTTAATCTAGGTATATAGTTTTTCGTTATTTTTATTTTCCTTTCTTTCTTTATTAGTATTTTACTTCTTGTCTTTTTCCTTCTATTACTCAAAGGTTTACTGGAAGACATCCCTTTTAAGTCTGCTTAAGTCAAAGAAATAAATAATGAAATGGAAATATTATTTCAGTTTTTTTATATAAAAATTCTAGGCCAAAACTTAATTACCCTTGAAAAGGGCCACGCTCCCTTACACAAGAGACAATCACAGATTAATGCAAATTAACTTGCTACGAAATACAGTAATTAACAACGCAGTCGTTCACTAATATGCATCAATGTGTAGTTACGTACTGTGATGGAGAAATGCTTTAAACAAATCGTACTTAAGCCACCCACGCAAGCTTATGTAGGCATAGAGCTTCGTACAATTAGAAATATGAAGTGTCACATAACTCAAAGTTAGATTACGATTATCGCCGCAGGCGGTCGGCCGATGATAAGCACTTTCGATACATCCGGCAGGTCGGCAGAGGTCACGAGCGTTCTTTTTGTGCAGTACCTATTCCTCTTGCACGCGACGTGATTATGTCCGATGCGCATAATTATGCTGTCACATCGTCACTTGAGGGGTTATAGTGAAAGCGGACCATACTAGCCATAATGATCGAGGAAAATACATACAACAATAAGTAACTGTTTATTTCCTATATCTTTACTAATATCATAAAAGTGAAAGCCTGTCTGTTACGGTTTCACGTCTAATCCGCTGGACTATCATTCATGAAATTTAAATTAAAGTAAATTTTAATTAAATCACCTCATTATATTCACTGAGGTAACATTTAGTATAAAAAAACGTATTTTATCCGGGAAAAGGGAAAAACACACGTACTTAAACGCATAAGTTGATGCAAACAAATTCCCAGGTACCATTTGTAAACGATATAAAAAAAATATACAAATACATACAAATTGTTTATTTTTTATTTAATCTCAGATTACTGTCGTATAATTTTGATTTACATTTACAAACTGTCAGCCATAATAACTGTTTATCAATTATAAGTGTAATTAAAATTTATGCGTATTTAAAACTGAACGTTAACTTTACATTACGTTAAATACTACATAGTCTTATATATAAAAGTGGATGTATTGTCTGTATGTCTTTTACAGACTCCAAAACGGCTGGGCAGATTTTAATTAAGTTTTCAAACGATCTTTAGAATGACTCAGAGGATAATTCTGTGAAGTTTGGTGGCGATTGGAGCTTTTTTTAAATTTTCAATGAAAGTTTTTTTTTTAATAGTGATGTCTATAAATTAAGCCCACCATAGCGTGCTGGGTATGTCGCTTGTAGAGTCCGAAACGGCTTAACTAATTTTAATGAAATTTACAGATAATCTTTAGCTTGACTCAGCGAATGTTCTTGTAAAATTTGGTGGTCATCGGAGAAATATTTTTACAACATATAGCCCCGCGAAGCGTGCTAAAAATACTAGTATATTATAATAAATTAAGCGGCCGTTTTTTTGTTTAATATTAATAATACGTATTGATTCAGAAATAGATTTATTTATAACTGGATGATCAATAAGCTAGCAACTTCGTAATAACTTTTAAACTAAGTAGACTTTGATTTCTTGTTAAACTGAGCAAGCAATTTTCATTTATTAAATCGTGAGTATATATTGCAAGTACAAGTATAATTTCATCGTTAAGTGCTCATGTTAAAGTTGCAACTTTATGGGCCAGTGCAATATTTCTGACAAGGGCTTTACAAAATACATATCCTTAAAACTTTGTAATACGAGAGCAATTGGTGAAATCAAAGGAAATAAATATTTATCTTAATTGAACTATAAAATACTTCTTGCTAATTTAAGGTATTTGTTTACATATATTCAAGATTTTTAAACATAAAATGTGGTCATTAGATTATGTAATCAAATTAACATTGATGTTTAATTAGCTTAATACATTACTTCGATCAAAGTCCTTTAATAAATGTCTTATGCTACATCATTAAAAAAAAAAGTACGCGGTCAACTAAAAGTATTGCAGGTATAGACGATATACATAACTAGTGATGCTTATTATTATGTATGCTATGTACACTTTCATCATTCTCCTATCTTTATCCCACTCGACGTGGGGTTGGCACGACATATTTTAACCATGTTGTTACATAGTTTTGGCTAGGTGTTTTACGACCGCCCGTCGCCTGATGTCAACTTACCTTAGTCGCCTTTAGGACACCTCGCTAAGAAATGAGGGTGGTGAATTCTACTAGGCCGGATACCACAAGGTGGTTCTACTTACCTTAGTCGCCTTTTACGTCGGTAAGGAATGAGGGTGCTCTATTCTACTCAGCCGGCGGATGGTATATACATTGTATCGTAGTAAAAAAATTGGCAAGATTTTTTTAGAGTTTGATATAAGTAGCAGTATGTTACTTACCTTTCAAATGGTCTTTAGAACTTAAAGTAACTACGTATCTTATCTTTACATACAAAATGTATAACTAAAATTTAATTCCAGGAATTCTCAGACATATTCCTTTATCTTAAAGTGCATGATACATTTTAAATAACAATTTATACGAAGAACACATTGATTGCTGACAGAGATTCGAATTAGCAAACTCCTAATAAAATTGTTCCGCTTTTATATCTTGAAAATTACTACAGTCGATATATAAAACTGTTATATCGACAATATTAAAAACAAATTAGATTATAACTATTATATATAATATTAAATAATACATGAGATAAGATTTATGAGAAAGATATAACCAAATTTTATCCGCGTATATAATTACAATTGCTAATAAGGAAATGATACTTAAAGTTTTGAATAAATAGGTAATTAAATTTTGAAGTTATAAAGAGAATTCACACAATTTTCTATAGTTGACTTCCAGATTTTCTATTTTTAAACTTTTAATCTGTTAACATAACAATCTAGTATTTAGTATACCTTAACCGTATTTAATTTCACCAAGAAGAGCGCTTTCATTTCCTGGTCGACGCTAGCGAGGGTCGTTTGAAATCGAGTAATAATCTCAAAGTTGCCTTTCGAGTGAGATCCTTTCGTATCCGCTGAAGGTTAAATATTTTTAAAGTACTAACGAAAAATAAGTAAACAATATCGCCCCATCCGAAGAAGTTACATATTCTATATGTATAAACATAGAAAATGTAACTTTGATTAGGGCGATATGCAAAACATCTATTGAAATACATTATCACCTTTAAAGCTGCCACAATGCATCATAAAATCAGCATACACAAGATTCCCTCATCATGTTTCCACACACCGGAAAGTGGGTGAGAAATAATAAATATCAGTTGAACATGTAAGTTTTGATTGAACATTTACTTGTGCTTGTCCGAGTTGGTTTGTAAAACCAAACCCTACGAAAGGTTCACGAGCTCCAAACTATAGATTAAGTTACATTAAAAGCCTTCTATTAATCAAATTATATACTATTACACATTAACTTTGTGTGTAGCATATTTTATGATATTCCTTTTTCATCAGGTAGATCGTACGAAATTGTAAGGACTCGTGTGTTAATAAAAAATATAGATCCAACATATTTATAGGACATGGATTCAGGACGTGAACACATGAACTGAACTAATGCATGCATGAGCACTGAAGTACATCGTACTTGCAGCAGGTGTGCTTTTTTTCTTATCTATCGGTATTATCATAGTTCGTTAATATAATGTATGTTAGTTGTAAGAATTGTTTAATAAGTACAACATTAGAAGTTACTGTTGAGACAGAACTGAATTTAATATTAAATCGATCTTTACGAGAAATTTCTAAGTTTAAACTTCGTAAAACGTAGAAATTTCGTAACGAAACATAGACATTTCGGCGTTAATAGAATAAATAGTAGGTAAAATTTTCTAGTTTAATGATGTTCTAATAGCTATTTACTCTAAAATAACAAGCAAATCAGAGTGAACACATTTAACTTATTGGAATTCTATAAAATGTAAATGGACTTTAATATTCTATCAGACTGTAGAAATAAATATTAAATCTTTGATGGAGGGCAATTTCCAAGAGGAAATTAACGTAATTAATATATAACGTCAAAATTTTATATTAAAATCACATAAAGTTATGTTAATATCAAAACCGGTTGTAAAAATCGCTTTAAATGACTGGTAATGAAACAGTATCGGTGTAACGCATGCAGCAAAATGGTTAAATTATGTATTTTACATGTTTTAAGATGGCGACGGTGAGCGATATCCATGTGCGGGCTGCGGGTCGGTTCCGGCTCAAGAATGGGCCGGTCCTCCTTGAGCGACGCCGCTGAATCCGACGGGCGCGACCACAATCTTTTAGATCATCGTGTTATTATACACGTATGTGTCTCCCACGATCACAGTGTTATAATCATTTTAGTTCAACAAAAATTCATATTATAAATTACACATCTATACTTATTATAAAATAAAATCCCCTAAAACTGTATGTGATAGTTTTTTTTAAATCTGCTGAACGGATTTTTGTAATTTTTTTTCTAAAAGGTAGTTCAAATCATTCTGAAGGCTTAGGTCAATTAGCTAGAGTGAATAGGCATCTTCTAGGCAAGCGTGCTTCATCTTAGACTGCATCATCGCTTACCATCAGGCATGATTGCAGTCAAGCGCTCGCCTATTCTGCAATAAAAAAAAAAAAAAAAAAATATAATATTAAAATTATAATAAGGTTTTATCTAAATTGTGTTGTTAAGGTAGTGTAGTTGGAAAAAAAACTAAAGCTGGGACTTATGTTGCGTCGCCGCGTAAAACAACAGAAATACACTATAGTAATGTACTAGGGAATTGTAGATCTAAAAATTACTACAAAAAAGTTCTGGACAGCATGTCTCTATATCTTATGCTTAACTCACAATACTTTCATATTCAAACTCTCAATTAAATACACTGATTTCCACGCAGGCGAAGCGCAAGCACAGCTGGTGACTTTATAAAATTTTGCGTTATTTTACGGGGGTACATAATAATAGTACTTTGCTATATCTGCGATTAAACAAATCTATGTTATGCTTTATGTAATGTATTATATTATGCTTCTTCATACCTCTTACTTACAGGATTCGTAAACCGCAAACCCTCTACCACAATCTAGTGTTGTGTACTGCACACATTCACTACTACAATCTCAACAATCGATTCGTCCCGTATTCTTCATATCATCAAGAGACAGACTCATAAAGCCTTACTATAATGCTGATGCTAATGTACAATAGTGATGAAAAGTTTTTTTTTTTTCAATAAATTGTAACTTTTTCTGTAGCATAAATAATCCCATTATAACTAATCTTCCAACAAAAGTTTCAAGCTTTCAACTCTAAGCATATTAAATTTTTAATATATTAGCTATATGTATACCTCATAATATCCTATGAAATTATAAGCGAACAATGTATAACAGCTAAAATAAAATAAATGTGTGAAATGAAAAAACGTGATAGCGATTTTACATCCTGTGTGACTTACAAATTGGCTGACGGCATTTAGATAAAATAATATTACTGTATTGTTATTATAAAACAGACTACTTCCGGCGCAGTAGTTAGTGCTCTGCCTTATTGGCCTAGAGATCCCGGATAGATTCCCGGAATAAGATGCAGATGTCCAAAATATTTTCCGGTACGGATGGTACAATGCTGAGTAAAAACGGTAAAGGAGTCCACTTTCTGGTCCACCATTTCTGCGTATTATTTAAAATAAGATATGTTACGATTTCTTTTGAATTAAGACAAGACCAAACAAGTGTTAAATATGAACGTGGTTGGATATGTGACTAGAAGGAGGCCTAAAAAGTGATGGTTGGATTGTGTGAAGTATGGACATGCATGTAAAAAAGAGTAACGCCAGAATTAACGAATGATAAGAGAGAATGGAAGAGAACATTTTGGGCTGACACCACTTAGACTGGGATAAAGGAAGGAGAATTATAAATCAATAAACATAAAATATCTTGTGTATTTAGTATATAATATCTGGGTGACCGAGCTTCGCTCGGTAATTTTTTGCAAGAAAAAAAAACTTAAAAAAAGAAAAAATAATTATTTAGTTGGGGATCGATCCTTGGCATTCACATTTCTTGAGGCTGCCCATTACCCGAATAAGCTACATCGACTTGACAGCTAACGGCGAAAATTCAATTCAATATAAATGTTAGTGTTTTTTCATGCCCAAAAACAGGGATAAAACAATATTTTTTTTACATAAAACCTAGCTAGATCAATTTTTCTCCCCCAAAACCTCCTACATGCTGAATTTCAGGAAAATCGTTGGAGCCGTTTCCGAGATTCAGAAAATATATATATATACAAGATTAACTCATTTAAATATAAAGATAATGTTTATTATTTGGAAGACTTACTAAAAATATTTTTACGGTATGTTTTATAGTCGACTTATGAATATTTAACCTGATAACATCTAACATGCCATATTTAGTAGGTTTTAAAAACGCATACATTTAATTAAAGATCATATTTTTTTATAATGCTTTTTTAATTCAACAAGGTTTTGCTTTTATAAAATTATTATTACTAAATTGAAATAAATTCCAATAGTTAATAATTAAATATTAGGCTGAATTTTCGTCCACTTCAATAAGGCATAAATCTTGTCGTATGTCACTCCAATCGCTTTGATTGATTTTTATATTTAAATATATCAATTTATTTTTAATATAATAACCGCCTTGTAGTATCCGGCTGAGCAGAATAGACCATCTTCATTTCTTACCGGGGTGTCGTGAAAGGCGACTCAGGTAAGTGAAGTCAGGTAGGCGGCCGGTCGTAAAATACCTAGCCAAATCACATACAATTTATTATATTAAATAAGTAAACATTCTTATTTCAATTTAAAATATTTTATCTTATTGTTGGACGAAGTATGATGTAACAATATTGGCAAATTGCTTTATGTCAATGTTAAACTGAAAGTCTTTATTTGTCATAACATTCATTTCAAGGCACATAATATAGTCAAACATAAAAACATATATTTTGTTGTATGATCTGCATTACTATATCATGAGTCTTACACACAGGACATGCGTGAAGCGATTTGTCATAAGAATACCACTTTGATAAAGGCACCTGTCTTATAATAGGTTGTGTTCAAGGAAGTATATAGCTGTTTAAGTTAATCAATAAATCTAGCTAATTCAATAACACTTTTTTTCTTTTTCATCGCATTGTTTATAAGCTTAGGCCGCGTTCACATAAGAAAATATTTATTAGTAAAAAAAGAATTTACTTTTGATGTCCTGGGTTGCAACAAAATATAATTTAAAGAATATTTTGGTATAAAAAGCACATTTAGCAGAAGTTTCGGTTTTAATAGTCAGAATGTAAAAATAGAAATGATGTACCTATATAAAATTGTTTTAATTTTAATTTAAGATAAATATTTAAAAATAATAAACGAATTTAAATTTTTGAAAGTACGAGTAACAGTCAACGACGTCAAAAAAAATGGCTAGAGTTCTAGTAAAAAATAGTTCGATAATAGTTAAAAAAGAGGTTTTAAAAGATTTGGATCATAAAGATAAAAAATGGGTTGCTTTACTTTATTTTTATTTTACTGTGGATCGATCTAAAGTTCTGCAATAGTTAACAAACCTTTTAACATTATAATAACAGGTTGTACCCGCGACTTGATTTAGTTTAAATACTCTTAATTATGTTCAGTGTTTTTCCGAAAAACAATTATATTTTTGCAAAATTCTTTTACTAATGTATAAGAACATCATCCTCCTACTCTTATCCCACCCTAAGTGGGTTGGGCATAACATGTTATAAACATGTTGTCACATGATTTGGCTACGTATTTTACTACCGGCCGCCTCCCTGACGTCAACTTACCTTAGTCGCCTTTTACGACACCTCAATAAGAAATGGCGATTCAATAATTTAAAAGAACGTCTGTAAAAATAATACTACTGTGTATTTCCCTTAATAGTGATTAATTATTCAACTTATCAGATAAGTTGTAATGCACGCCTATGACCTTACTAGCCTAGATAGATCTTCAGTACAGTATAGCGTAATGTGATTTAGAAATATATGAAGCTTACTAAGATGATAAAGATTTTTACTTTGTCAATATCTTTTTGTTTAAATAACTAGTTATGATCTCAACATCCTTATAATGGTTTTTAATCTTGCATTTATTTTAAAACATTTTTTTTCTGTTAACATTTGTAACTTAATACGAACGACGTTTATTTTTAACATGTTAAATAGCATGTGTTTAATGTAAATTAAATAATTAATCAAAGTGACAGCCGATATTCACAGAACAAAAACGTTTAGGAATAATTATAGACACAGATTTCGAGAGGTACGCGAGGACACAAACTTTAATATTGCACGAATGTCAAATTAAAGTCTAATAAATTACAATCAAGTTTGACTTCTCTTAACAATCAAGCAATAAAGCGCTGTGAGATAGATAGATATCGAAAGGATTAAAATTTACACAGCGTTGTCAAACTGTTGAAATGTCTTAAGATGTATAAAGATTAGCGCCAGAGGAGTGGCAAACGTCGGTCAACTTTTCATACTTTTGTCACAGCTAACGAATAATCGCGTACTATTGGTACCGGATTCAATAATTGTAATCTATTTTAAACTTTAAGATAAAATACGAAGATTTAAAATGTCATCACATATGTAAGCTGACTTAGTTAAATATAAAGTTAAGCAAATATTATTCGCAATGTATTTTTTTACGTTTTTTGTAACTTGGACATTCTATTGCTTAAAATATTGACACTAGTTTTTTTTAAATATGAAAACTATGCTTAAAATCTTTATACAAAAATATTTATAAATATATCATAATTTAGCACCATAATAGATATCCCAGAAACCTGTAAAACATCGCATATATGTAAATTTAACTCAGCGGAATATTAAAAAACATAATCAAAGATTGTTGACAAATATTCAAGTTACCTTATTACTAGTAAAACAAATATCGACCCCCGTTAAAAAATAGCATATGAATAGACGATTTATGTTATTGCAACACCGGATGAAGTCACAATTTATAACGGTGTTCGATCATAGCATATGAAATCTGGTGCGTCAGATATGTTTATTGATATGTAAGCTCATGGCTGGCCGTTAGCTAAAGAGCTGGTGATCAACGGTTTTAAATCGTTCGAGCAATAATAAAATATCAATCAATATGAATATAATATTTGTATGAATGTAATATTAAAATTGGAAAAAGATAAAGAATATATACAAATACGAAGTTGTTTGATTCCCAGTAAGTCTCTTCTAGATCGTGAGTGTTAATAAAATTATAAAATTAAAAATACGGTTGTATTATATTATTTCTTAAAGTGCTTTTACCGCAGTATAATAGAATATAGTGGTTATATTAAACGTTGAAATGTGCTTGTTGCATAGAAACAAGCTAAGCTTAGACCGATCACCTGCCGCCACTGTCGTTTACGTACCTACATTAACAGTAATGCGTTAGTCTTTAGCAAAAAACTTACTAAATATTAATACTAAATATTTTCTAATGACTTGTTTGGAATTTAATTACCATTTTTGAAGATTAGTATTATGCTCATATTAATATTATTTTAAGACATTTCAAATCATCATCTTCATCATCTTCCTGCCCTTATCCCACTCTAAGTGGGGTCGGCACGACATGTTATAAACATGCTGTCACATGATTTGGCTGCGTTATTACGACCGGCCGCCTGCCTGACGTCAACTTACCTCAGTCGTATTTTACAACACCTCGGTAAGAAAAAGTGTGGTCTATTCTACTAAACCGGATACCACCGGTGGGTCAACTTACCTTAGTTGCCTTTTACGACATCTCGGTAAGAAATGAGGTTGGTCTATTCTATTCAGCCGGATACCACACGGCGTGAAGCTAATTATAAGCGTTATATTTAAAATTTACTCATTCCGCCTTCGCCGGACTTAATTTAAAGTTATATTAATTTAAAAAAAGATTATACACTGGGTCAATGTAAAATACATTATTTTATCGAAAAATCTGTTTGTATAGTTATATAATATATGAATATAGAATATATCAATTCGAGTAGGTTAATCGTAGGAAAATATAAATAGTTTGGTTAAGTTTGGTTCTGTATTTTCAACTGTAAACGCGATTAAAATGTAAGGAAAATAAATGAAGGACAGGCTATTTGATTTTTTATATAAGCATAAATAATGAAATTATCCCGATAACGCCGTGTTGTATCCGGCTGAATAGAATAGTACCACCCTCATTTCTTACCGAGGTGTCCTAAAAGGCGACTAAGGTAAGTCGACCCGCCGTGTGGTAACCGGCTGAGTAGAATAGACCAACCTCATTTCCTAGCGAGGTGTCGTAAAAGGCGACTAAGGTAAGTTGACCTATCGAGTGGTATCCGGTTGAGTTAAATAGATAACCCTCTTTCTTACCGAGGAGTCGTAAAATACGACTAAGGTAAGTTGACGTCAGGCAGGTGGCCGGTCGTAAAATACGTAGCCAAATCATATGACAACATGTTTGTAACATGTGCCGACCCCACTTAGAGTGGGATAAGGGCAGGAGGATGATGATGAATGAAATTATCCCGATAACTCTTTGTCTATTTGGATTATTTATAAAAAGAATTCATAAATCAACCGATCAAATTAAGTTCAGCACGCGACAACGTGGGTTGAATATAATGTGGAGGCTCATTTGAATATATATGGACAGCTAAGAATGCTATTGTCTTTGTCAAGAAAGTTTTTATAAGTTATTTATAACACTCTGCTATCTAGATTGTTGATAGTATCTATCAATAAACATTATAAATACGTTGCTTAACACAGTAGTTATATACGTCTGTTAACTATGATTAAAGAACGAACTAAACTTTAAACATTATTTTATAGAAATTGCTGGCCAAGGTAAAGGTAAGGTAAGTAAGGTAAAGTAAAAAAAAGGCAAGATGAGCCTATGTATGAATGCAGCTGATTATTTGGTATAAAATATGAAAAGATAAAAACTTATTTTTTTGAAATACCTATAATCAATTTGTAAGAAAGAAAAATTAGCTGTTCTATCCAAAATAACGTTTTCATTTATGTAAACCAAGAATTTTTCTAGTAAAATATCTAATCCACGATCACACCTTTTTTACTACTATATCCATACTAATATTGTAAATGCGAAAGTCTGTGTGTATGTTATGCTGTCACAGCTATTCTGGTGTACCAATATTGATAAAATTTGGCACAATTACGGTGTAAGATATAGTATAGGATATAATATAAAAAATCCGTTTCTTTTTTGGAATAAGGAAATCAACACATTGCATTATTTAGGGATACTTAAATCTTCACGTTGACACTATCGAAGTACAACTACCTAAAAATTAAATATATATATATAAAACTTTTGAAAATATTTTTGATTCGTTTTTTTTAAGTAGTGAAGAAATAAGTTTCTGAAGATTGATTATGAACTAAAGGATATAAACGTAAAATTTAATTTAATACATTGTAACGTTCATTCATAACATAACATACATGTGTGTGGACTATTATTTATCATTGCAATTCCATCAGTGCGTCATACAAACATTAATTTATAACAATAAGATATATAAACGTTATATCCGTACCATACTGATGGCGCGTCACACTTCATCATGTGAGAAATATGTGTTAGATAGTTTTACTGTTTGTCAGGAAGGAAATAATTGAACGAGATATGTACACGTAGATTTTATAGAAATAAAGACGGTGATTACGTTATGTGAAAATCAATATCTGGGTGACCGAGCCTTGCTGGGTAATTTTTTTCAAAATAAATAATTATAAATAGTAATTAAATATATGGGACACTTACACACACGGTCGTACGTCCCCAAAGTAACTTAATACTTGTGATATGGGTGACAGACAACTGGTGAATTTATACATATATAATTTGTAAATACATACTTAAATACAAATATACACCCAGGCCCAATGACCAACAAATTCATTTATAGAAAATGTTGGCCCTCAGCGGGAATCGAACCCGCGACCCGCGGAACTGACGGCAGGGTCACTACCCACTGCTTCAACGGGCCAGTCGAAAATAAAAAAAAGAATCATAAAAAAAAGGAAAATTATAGGATAGGTGGGGTCGATCCTAGGTATTTACATTTCTCGAGACCACCCGTTCCTCGAATAAGCTACGATGATTTGACAGTTAATGGAAAAAATTCAATTGAATTTAAAATTTAGTATTTATTCCAAAAACAGGGATAAAATATTTTTTTTATATAAAACCTAGCTAGATCGATTCTAGGCTAGGTCTGTAAGTGAGAGTATCAAACAACGGGAGGGAAGATGAAACTCATATACTTATCTCTGTCTAATCACAGATAAAAAAGGGAGACAAATAATAGTAGTCTCTTTTGCTATCTCGGTGGACACACACGTATCACAAAACGTCCACAATTTTGTCGTGGAGCCTATCCCCTTGATAATGCTTCGGTTTCGGCGCGAAACGATCGCAGAGATTGGTAGTGAGTGTGTGTAGTGCTAGTGTAGAGTGTTGGTATTGGCGGCGTTTTGTGATACGTGTAGTGACTTGTCCTGCATGTATAAGGTATGTGAATGTTGCCTGCTTCTTACACTTAGCATTACATAGATTCTCTTAACAAACGCGGATTACAGTAAAATAATTTTATTGTAACTTCTGTTCAGTATGATAATTATATGATAAAAACACCTAGTTAATTTTCGTTAAAAAAATTGCACCATATTTTTTTAAAGACAATGCTGCAACACGACAACAACGATCCAGTGAAGTAAAGTAAAAATTAAAGAAATAAACATGAAACAAACTGGTGTAAACAAAGCTTACCGAGGTGTCATAAAAGGTACTAAGGTAAGTTGACCTACCGTGTGGTATCCGGTTGAGTAAATTAGACCACCCTCTTTCTAACCGAGGTTAGATATGTCTTCTTCCATTCTCCTCTATCTTTCGTCAACTCTGGCGCCACTCCTTTAATATGCAAATCATTTTTCACACAATCCATAATTTTTTCGGTCTCCCCCTAGCCATACATCCATCCACATTCATATTTAAAACTTTTTTGGTCACATGATTTTCATCCCTCCTCATTACATAACCATAGCAACTTAGTCTCGCACTTCTCATCTTTTCTGTAATGGGCGCAACTTTCAGTCTTCCCCTAATATACTCATTGCGTATTCTATCAAGTTTTGTCACACCACACATCCACCTTAACATTGTCATCTCATTTGCATGCACATTTCTTTCAACCTCTTCTTATATAAAAATATGACTATCCCATTAAAAATATTTCTCTTTAATTTGCATACTGTCTTTTTGCATATAACTAGTGAGCAGTTGCACTTTAACGATAGCAACAAAATATACTGGTTTTCTAATCGTAGTAACGTAAGCTATTTGCATACGCAAATTATCATTAAATATTATGAAATTTAATTTCACAGCTGCAACGAATAAACATAGAAAAGTATTTATTTTGTTAATTATGCAAAAATATTAAATACAATAACAACAAGTTATACAATTTAGCAACTATATTTAATAGTACAGTTGTGTTCCATGAAGTTTCTAGTGTTGAAAATTATAGTTAGCAATTTTTATATTTGAACTATCGTGAGTAGTATTCATAGTTAATGTACAGAACCGGCTATACTCACGTCTCATTCTATTGGGTTCGAAACTAGTCGGGCTAACCCGATAAACGTGAGTATAGCCGGTTCTATACATTAACTATGAAAATTATCGTGTTAATTAATCTCCGCTGTTTCATAGACATTTTTGTGTTTACACCGACAAATATACTTATATAATGAGAATGCATTAAATGGGCATTGCACATTTATAGCGCCTTACTTTCTGTTTCTATTATTTAACTATTCTAATAGCATAGATAAACACCAAATAACATGAAAATCGCCTTCGCCTCAACAACGACAAGTGCGGCAAAGTATTATATCATAAGAGATTTCACTTGTTAAATAAAATTACATCACGTAAATGGGTATTCGCTACATGCATATTGAGTTTTTACTTCCTGAATACTGTATCAAATTTTTGTTAAAGCTTACTTGTGAGGCGTCAAACGTCAATCTAATATTATCGATGCGAAAGTCTGTCTGACTGTCTATTATAGTTTTACGGCTAACGTGCTTGACAAATATTGAAAAATTTTACACACACAATTAAAACTTAATAATTTATAGGAGTAGGCGGTACTTTGAAGAGATCCATAATAGGCGATGATCATCGCGGATTATAGCAAAATAGTTTTATTACTACTTTTGTACAATTAAAGCTTATAAACCGAGTTAACAAATAGGATAAGAATTCCGTTTTTCTTTCGGGAAAAAACACTCTGCATTGTGAAGAATACTTAAACATTTAAGTTGGCGCGAACGTTTGATCGATCTAGCTTGGTTTCATTTTTGAAAAATGACGTTTTGTGGCTTTTTCAGGCATTGAAAACTGCTAAAATATAAATTAAATGTAAATGTTTATATTTGCTGTCATTTGTAAAGTTGTAATAGATCAATGCTGAACGAACGGGGTAAAAGAATGAAAATATCCCGAGTCCCGGATACCATCAGCCATTTCTTTTTTCAATTGCATTTTTAATATCTTTAAATAAAATTACCGACCAAGGCTCGATCACTATAGGTACTCACTTTTCATAATAATAAAGACGTATGGGTAATGATTTATCAGTATTGTTTATAGGAATCATTAAAAGGAATCGTATCAAAATAATCATTATCTTCCTGCCCTTATCCCACTCTAAGTGGGGTCGGCACAACATGTTATAAACATGCTGTCACATGATTTGGCTGCGTTTTTACGACCGGCCACCTGCCTCAACGTCAACTTACCACAGTCGTACTTTACGACACCTCGGTAAGAAAGAGGGTGGTCTATTCTATTCAGCCGGATACCACACGGCGGGTCGACTTCCTTAGTCGCCTTTTACGACACCTCGGTAAGAAATGAGGTTAGTCTATTCTACTGAGCTGGATACCAAACGGCGGGTCGACTTACCTTAGTCGCCTTTTACGACACCTCGGTAAAAAATGAGGTTGGTCTATTCTACTCAGCCGGATACCACACGGCGTTATCAAAATAATCATCAAAAGGGCTAATTCGAATTCTCTACATTTAATTTTACTGCAACATATAATTACCATCACAGGTAACATATTATCGCGTCTTCCATCGTATTAACGCGTCGGTCACTGTCTATGCTAGGTGTATACATATAACGACCGTGTCAAGAGGTCATCGACTGGCTCCCAATCTCTATGACATCAGCTTCACTACTTGCAATTACAAAATACTTACACACGCTCGCGTAACTTAACAACTGAGATAGGTTCTACCGTTGTAATTTTAGTTTTTCGTGTTTAAACATTTTGGTTTAGTTCATATAATACATTGAACATCGCAAGCCGTGTGGTATCCGGCTGAGTAGAATAGACAACCCTCATTTCTTACCGAGTTGTCGTAAATGGCGACAAATGTAATTTGACCCACCGTGTGGTATCCAGTTGAGTAGAATAGAGCACCTTCATTTCTTACCGAGGAATCGTAAAAGACAACTTACGTAAGTTGATCCACCGTGTGGTATCCGGTTGAGTAGAGTAGACCACCCTCAGTTCTTATCGAGTTGTCGTAAAAGGCGATTAAGGTAAGTTAACCCGACGTGTTGTATCCAACCGAGTAGAATAGACCACCTTCATTTCTTACCGAGGTGTCGTAATAGGCGAGTAATGTAAGTTGACCCACCGTGTGGTATCCAGTTGAGTAGAGTAGACCACTCTCTTTCTTACAGAGGTGTCGTATAATACGACTAAGGTAAGTTGAAGTCAGGTAGGCGGCCAGTTGTAAAATGCGAAGCCAAATCATGTGACAACATGTTTATAACATGTAGTGCCGACCCCACTTAGAGTGGGACTATGGCAGGAGGATGATGATTACATCGAACATCGCAATTGCAGCTAAAATTATTTTAAATCAGTAAGAACAATGAATATATTTATAATTCAGAAAAGAAAATAAAACAGACAACAACATAATTTGTTTGCTAAAATATATAATATCAATATGCAGTATTATCATCACTCATATATTTTCAAGATCACTCATTGTAAGAGTAAAATAAGTCATAAGGGAGTTACAAGTAACAAGGTCTAAATGTATTTCATGGTATCCATAAAAAAAAATTGTAAAATTAGTTAATCAATGGAAAAAGAACTTATGTGTATTTCATGGTATCCATTAAAAAAAAAACAATTTGTAAAATTAGTTAATCAGTGAAAAATTACATGTATGTTTATTTTTCTAAAGTAATATTACAATTCAATGGTAATAATAAAATTATTTTGCTATAATCCGCGATGAAGTAAAATAGAAAATATATATAATGCTAAATGTAGAGTGGACAATCGGTTATCATACCTGATACATGCATGTAACGCCTAATTCTATAAATTATTTAATATTACAATTTTTAAAAAATCAATTATAGTAAGGATATAAGTCCGTCGCGGTACTAATTTATTTATGTATGTTTTGTTATTTGATTTGCATCTCTCGCTCTTTTATAAATAAAACCAGGACTATCACATCTAACAATTAAATTAGCTTCATTTGGAGCTTTAACATATAATTAGAACTTACAACGACATTGTTCTCAAACTTACATACCTTCTGGCTGAATATTTACAATATATACATTCTTAACTAGGTATAATTTTATAGTGAAGAGTTATATTGATGCAGCAGATATATTAAGAAACTTTAATGCATATATTGTTATATAACACTATTTTACAACTCACTAAGCCGTTAAATAAACTATTGTAATTTTATAGAGAAGGTCCCCAATTATCTTAATAATATATAAAAAAACATTACACAGTCTTACAACACGTGTCATTGGCTTATTATGGCTACTCAACGATATAACGACACATAATTTAAAAAAAAAGAGTTCATTTTGTAGCTACGTATAAAGGCGTTATCAACAATTATAGACAAAACGTACTTAATATTCGCTTATTATGGAAACGCCTATTATCGGTCGATCAGCGCCTGCCAGTCTCCACTGAAAGTGCACCTGCCCTTGGACACGCACGTAAGACCAGTTCAGGCTCATTTATTTATATTTATGGTCTTACTTGTCATCGGGATGCGTCAATAGATGAGTCTGTAATCGGAATTTACACGTATATAATTGCAAAATGCTCTACGAATATCATTGTATCGTTCACGAAATTCGTTGATTTTCAGTACCTCTACTATAAATATATAAAACACCCTTTATATTATCTGAAATGTAAGTTTTTATTCCACGTGATAACCGGCCGAGTAGAATAGACCATGAAGAGAATAGAAATGAGGGTCATTTCTTACCGAGATGTCTTAAAAGGCGACTAAGGTAAGTTGACTCGCCGTGTGGTTAAAATCACGCGGGCGGCCGGTCTTAAAGTAACTAGCCAATAAAAGTAACTAGCAATAGATACATGCCTAGAGGTAGAAATCTCCTATAGTACATATTACTAACAAGTCATTAAAAATTAATTAACGGATTTAGACGTTACTTTGCTGAGATCCATAATACAAAAGTAATAATAAAATTCATCGCGGATTATAGCAAAACAATTTTATAATTACTTTCATAAAAAAAATAGTTGAACTATATATAATATACCAAACCTTTTAAAGTCATAGTCATAGAAAATCGAAGTTAAAGTACGTGACGAATATCCGCAAAAAAGACAATATAGGATCGTCGAAATTTCCGCAACTTAAGAAGTATATTTATTTCTATTTCAAGAGAAATAGAAACATAACTTTATTAAATTAATGTATTTAATAAAGTATTCTATTAAATACATTAGTTAAATCTAGCCCAGAATTGTCCAAACCACAGTAATAATTTTACTTACTTTAATTAATAAGTTAACTAAAAACGATTTCCCTTGTCATTTTCCTGCTGTTTCGGAAAATTGGTCCTACTTAGATCAGCCGGCTAGAAACTTGACAGTAACCATTTACAAAATACAATTCCTATTACTTCTAACATTTCGTTATTACTGTCTTGTGCAAGATTAAGAAAGAAGAAGATTTTTTATATAGAATAAATGTGATGTCTAAAAATTAACGGCCATCATTAATAAAATAGTGAGACGGACAATGTTCGAGCCTTAGGCGTTTTAGTTGTGAAGAAGCATAATCATAGAACTTAAAAAGTAATCTATCCATTCTCTTTGGCAACTTTAACAAATTGTGTCTTCAATGACTTGTAAAATCTTGAGGCACTCGACCAACAACATAAATTATGAAACGATTTTTAACGATACCTGAGCAACCATAATGTGCGTTTACTGCTCGCAACTATTTAGTTTTAAGCACGTTTGTATAGTATGCAATTATATTTCCAATGATTTATAACTTACCTAATGATTAGAATGTGCTTAAACTTCGTAGCAAATTATTATAACATGTATATCTTGTTATTTAAAGGATGAGTATATTACAAAACCTCGCAAAGACAATGCTTTAATTTATAAAGGCTAACTTTATAAATTAAAGCCAACCAAAAATATCTTAGCTCACACTTAAAAGATACTTTATATGATTTATAGAAGCAGGCGTTACTTTGCGGAATTCCGAAGAAATGAAGTTACAATATAGTTATTTTGCTGTAATCCGCGTTTGTTAAGAGAATCTATGTAATGGTAGGTCACATCAACATTCACATACCTACCACCACCAATACTCCACACAAGTACTTCACACACTCACTACCACAATCTCTACGATCGTTTCGCCCCGAAACCCAAGCATCATCATTTTACAGTACATGACAAAATCGTAATGCTTTACAATTACATGACAAAATTGTAACGCATTACGATTTTGTCAGAGACTTGTCCTGCATGTATAAGGTATGTGAATGTTGCCTGCTTCATACACTTAGCATTACATATCCTATTATAACTTCTGTATATACTTTATAAGTTACTGCCTGTTCCTGCATAGGGTTCCTCGCTCCTTTTTTAAGAGAAGGGTTCGAGCTAAGTCCCACCACGTTGTTTAATATATACATACCCATATCCCCGAAATTCTCTAGAATATGCAGGTTTCCTCACAATATTTCTCTTCATCGAAAAGCATGTGATAAATTGCACTTACAATATTTGGTACGTAATATATGTCACAAGTTACTTAAGTTTTAACAGAAAAACTCATTAGTGCCTACCCGAGGTTTGAACCTATGACCATCTCGAGAGAGTCGCACGTTCTCACCACTGAGTTATCACAACTTTATAAGAAGAATTCAATTAAATTTGATCTTGGCAAAAGAATAAAGAAAAATACTATGGTTATTATGATAAAGTATGGTTTGATGACAATTAAAATTAGAAATTTACAGGAATGTTTTACTATACCGATAGGCAAGATAATATGAACTCGATTAAATTAAATTGTTACTGCTGAGAACCTTGCCTTGTTCATTTAAAACTTACAACGACCATGATGTTCCAAAGCTGTATCAGCTGGTTTCTCATATTCCAGAAGCTCTCAGGCATATTCTTCACGATGTTTTCACAGTAAAGCAAATAATATATTGTAATTATCAATTAAGTCTATGAGACTCATAAGAAAGCTTCGTCACTCATCGGGCGATGGAACGCGCTATGTTTGGAGTTCCTCAGCATGTTGCGAAGCTAATGTAGCGATATGAAGGGTACATAGACAGCATGGTGCTGACGGGGATGGGGGCAATGTCTTCATAGGTACCCTGTCCCCGCCACCAGCAGCGTGGTGGAACAAACAGGTTGTCTTAGTCGGTGCGAGTCCGACATAACCGTCACCTGTCCCCATCGGGCGGCGGTACGCCATAAGGGGTTTTTTTCTGTTTAAAAAAAAAGGGTACATAGTACGGGAACCGATGGAATGGCAACCCCGCACCGGACAACGTAGCGACAGTAGATCACTACGAGATGGACAGATGAACTCAAAAAGGTCGCGGGGAGCCGCCGTATCCAAGCGGCACAATGTTGTGGAGATCCCATAAAGAGACCTATGTCCAGCAGTTGACGTCCATCGGTTGACGAAGAAGAAGCAGAAGATCGATTGAGCACCACATATCGAGAAAACTAACTGAATCCACCTATGATAACTTCAAGCGCTTCAACCGTTAGGTTTCTATAGCTTAAATGAATGAAATTGGCACTATTTATATATAGAATAGATGAAACATAAGTTATCTTCTGACCTTAGCGCTATAAATAGATGAGATAATTTAGTACAAATACAAGTAATTCATTACAACATATCACGGACAGTAACTAATGTATGAAGTCTTGGAAGAATCTTACATAGAATTATCCTCTATACAAAATATGTTAATATACGATATCCTCAGACAACGACAACTTATAGTAAGACGATGTTTATAAGTAATATAATATATGGGACAATTACAATTTGGAATTATATGTAGCTGGTAAATGAATTGAAAACCCAACATCACTGTAGTTGTATAATATATTTTTCTCGTACTTATAACAATAAGAAAAATCCAGTTACCTCATATGGTAAAATATGTTTTATAATGTCCTTATATAAGTTATTAAAATCGTGCCCATATAGTGTGCATGCCCATTTCTGGATAAAGCATGTATTGATTATGTTAGCTTAATAGAAAATTCTTAATTTTTATAAATTCTTTGAATAAAGCTATAATGCTGAGTTCTAATAAGTAGGTGTTAATCAAAAGATCGTTCTAATACACTGTAAACGATGTTATTATATTATAAGATTGAATATTACCTTTTGCCATGAGTGCCTTTAGCCAAACTTCTCACCTTAGACATGAATTTTGTTCGGATATCAAAACAAAATACACAACGCATAAATGTTAACTTAAGGTAACTTTGGTATAACCAAAAAATAATTCAAAATAGTAAATAGCCCCTTACTTATATATAAGTTTTGAAGACATAAGAAATATTGATCTGGTTCATAAATCATGTGATGATTAGGATTTTTAAGCAATCCAGACAATTTAATAAAAAATGGCAAAGCAATATTTCATTCTTCTGTTCAAAATCATTCAGTCTGATTACCTGACTTTCATACCTCATGGTCACTAAGCCAAGAGCCTTTTATGCACACTAACATCAGATCATAATCGTTAATTGGAATTTGGGCACAGGTTTTTTTCCCTAAGAGGCTGCGGAGTTAATTAATATTGAATAAATTCTAATAATCCTTCCGCGTATAGATTAGAATAAAGCTAATATTGAATTGTCTTGTTAAAATACCGATCTAATAGACGCTGTCAATCGATTGGTTACGTAAGAAAGTAACTAAAGAATGCAGAAACCTCCTAAAGTAAAAGAGAGTTCTAGGCATCATGTACTAAGTATGCAAATGTATGTATGTAGCCTATATTCCGTTACAAACGTAACCTAAAGGCTAAGTAATATTATTTATTATGTATTACTAAATATTATTATATTATTATATTATTTACTAGGTGTGTTTCGCCCGTGTGGAAATCAGTGTTACAATTTTGTGTCTAATTGATATTTGCAACTTACCACACGCTTTTTGGTGAATCCGCATTGGAATAACGTGGTAGATCTTAGCTCCAACCCTTCTCTCAAAAAAAATGGAAAAAGGAGATCTATGCCCAGCAGTGGGATAGTAACATGATGTTATAACTTGTTCAAAATCCTCTAATAGGAATGGCGAAAAACGAATAAATGCAAGTACCGTTACCATAGTAGACCTTTCAACTTAAAGTAAAAAGATATGTCATATCTTTTTTTTATTTGCTGAACGATTGAAATAAAACATACCCTATATCGTAAGTGAGGCTTTCTACTACGTATTAATGAAAACAGCATCCAAAATTGGAACATTTTCTAAGATAAACGGGAACGAATGCACAGAGGTTTGACATCTCAACGATTTTATTATATGTATAGAAATATATACTTACATAAAGTAAAAATCGGGCTAGGAATTAAACTTTGTTCGGGTAATCAGCACATTACCATTTTACAATAAAAAGAGTCAACAAGGATGAAATTATATTAATAAATATATATCTGCCATATCCAATCACGCCAGACAGCGAGCGATCAATGCAAATATTTATTAAAAAAACGTGTTAAATTTATATGTTAATTTCCTCATGTACTAATCACACAAATAATATTCATCGTACACCCAGAAACTGTAACTATGCTAAAAATAGTCCACCTCATATTATACTGCAAGATATCACGCCACACATTAAAAACTACTTTCATTTAACCTTGAATTTTATGGGACGACTTATTTTATTTAACTTCTGCTATATTTTACCGAAAACTGTTCTGTGCTATTATAATTTTATAGTTTTCTGAACACATTTAGGTATAGCAAGATTTGAAAATTTCTTTGACACTTTTGTTCAAATCGTTATCAGGTTTTTTAGGCCAGACAAGTAGATATGGTTGAAACGCGTAGTGCTTACTAAGAGATAATCGGCTAATATAGGCTTGTAAAACTTGAAAAACCTTGCAATTTAAAAGAGTATAAAATACTCTTTTTATACTAAGCCTCCTCTTTCTTGGAGCGAAGGATTAAAGCTCTGTCGTATTACGCTACTCCATTGCCGTGACATCTCAGGTGTTCTTTAGGGACATGCAAATTAACGTCAACACGAAATGATTATCAGTAAATCTTATGATACATTGTAAATATCAATAAAATTTAAAATCTAAATGTTACAGACGTAATATAGAGAACTCGTCGGTGGTTTGAGCACTTTGGGTAGAAAAGTTCATGCTCTGTTTAGCCATCATGGCTTACTTGATATCAAAATGATTATAAGTATATCAGGCATTTAACGTTGCACATATCCTCTTATCGCGGATGTTACTACGAGTTTTCAATTTAGTGAAACAACCTGTATTTTCTACACTATATCGCTACTATATCACTTCTGGGCATAGACCTCTTGTCTCCATTGGAGACAAGGGTTGGGACTAAAACCCATTACGCTGCTCCAATGCGGATCGGTACACATATCCCCAGAATTATCTAAAAATATACACGATGTTTTCTTTAAATCAATTAGAAACATAAGTTTTCACAGAAAAACCCATTGATGCTTTCCCGACGTTTAAACCAGTGACCCCCTCGAAAGCTCTGTAACAGCTTATAGTATAATTGTACTCAATTTCATCAAAAAATTTATAGCGATTAGACTTGAAAGGGTAACAGACAGACAGAAATACAGTTTACACATTTATAATATTACTAACGCAACCATCTGGGCATTACTTTTAAAGGCCATTTGGATGAACATAAAAACTTAGGCTAGACTTTAGGAACCAAACTATATGTTTTTGTGCTCTGGCCGTCAAACGTCGATACACGGCACTGCCGATGTGTAGGCAGATCTGTCTCACAATCGCACGAGCAAGCTTCCATATTTATTTAACCAGTGTCAAGTAACTTACCGGTTTCACACGAGTGGGTCGCTACTGGGTCGTATTCGTATGTTAATTTAAATAAAATCTATTGCCATCACGTTTCTATTGAATATATATTTTTTATACGTCTTTCATAATTATTCAGACAAATATTAGAAACCAAAAACACACAAATTGTTATACAAGTTGTACAACAACACAGTAAATGCTATCCTATCCTACTAATATTATAAATGCCAAAGTTAGTGAGTGTGGATGTATGTTTGTTACTTTTTCACGGCGAATCCGCTTAACCAAAATCAATGAAATTTGGGACAATTATTACTTATACACCGGAATAACATATATGCTACAGAAATCATGTTAATTCTACAGGAATAGCATGAGTTGCAGAAGCGCCGTCTATTATCAACCTAACAACAGTCCAAGCAAACGAATTCGCGGGTAAAAGCTAGTAAGTTAGAAATTTTCTTTATAATTAAGCCTATGATAAATTGTTTATATCAATTAGAAACATAAGTTTTATAAAAAGCTTATTGGTGCCTGTCCGGGTTAAAACCTCCGACCCACAATATCGGCCACATGGTTTTGCGGACATCAACCTTAAAATCAACCTTGTATTACTAGTTATTCCATAGTGCCTTCTTTTCGCGCGATACCCAAATATGGTAAGACAGCTCATTGATCGAACTCCGTGATTAGAATCCGCTTTTGTCGATTTTCTGCCTTACACTTATTGAGAGGAGCCAATGTTATTGTAATTACCAACTACTTTCACAGTCAATTATTTAAACTAGCGATAGACCGGCTGTTATTAAATGACCAGGGCAAGTGAATACATTCTTCTCATGCAAAGTGACTAGATCTCAAACAATATCAAAATTTCCTTAGAATGACATTATTTATCATTAGGATTGCAGTACGCCGGCACTTTATTTTTATTGCCAATTATTTTTTAATATATGTATTTTGCTTCTCTAACTGCATAGTATGGGTATTGGAGCTTTAGCATCTGTCTTTATTCAGAAACTCGAGCGTTCTTACTATCAGCTGTTGGCGCTACAATGCTATAACACTAGAGAAATTATAGGATTTGCGATATAGAACACTTACTTGTAGCTTTTCACTGTAACCGTAAGAAAAGCCATTTATTTTATGAAGAAATAGTTTAAGTATCAAGATAAACATCTCACGATTCTATTGTATTTAGTTGAATTAAGAGTCATTTAATATTTAATTACTGTGTTCAATTCAACTCAGTACTCTAGTTTTAGAGTTAAATAAAAAGTTAAGATATGTATGAAGTAAGGAAGAAACAAGGATGCATTGAGATAAGAATTGTGACGTCATCTTAATAAAATAATGACGCTTTTGCCAAGTTTAATTTATATCAAAATAATTTCAAAACTAGCACAGATATATTTAATACTAGCGGCCTACCCTGCTTCGCACGGGTATAAAATATATAGCCTATGTCACTCAGTGAAAAAAATCATTTAAATCGATCCAGTAGTTTTAATTTATTCATTACTGCCTGTGGCCCGCACGCGTTAAATTTGAAGAAAAACAATTCCCCTCTCCCTATACCAAGAAGATTTCCTGCTATATCTAATATCTAAATTCATATACTACATATTTACATTTTACATTCGTCCCTATATATTTTATATTTAAAATGAATTACAGAATGTCTTTATATACAACATTCATAGCTTTGTTATCATTAGACAATACAAACATGTTTTCTTTAGAGGTTACTCTTAAAAGAGCGACATTTAGTTGCGCGTCCGATCGCTGCTAAATTCGAAGTGCTATAGGGCGAAGCGCGGCCTCCTCGCGGGATTTTAAATCTGTGTTATCTTCGAAAATGTTCATTTAAGTTACATGCTGTAAACGGCCATATTGATATATATCAACAATGTATTTAAGGTACTTAATTGGATAAGGATTAATGCTATATTGTATAAAAATTGCTTCGAAAATAAGGCATTATTTTTACAAAAAATGCTATTGTGTGTTATCCATAAGAGATAGACATATACCATCGCGGACTTTTCTGTAGACCTTTTCAATGTGTACAAATACTTAGTACATCATTTTGATAAATCTTTTAGGGAGAACATTTCCGTCATACATGATTTCTGTGTAGCTTTAACCATCAAGGTTGCACACGCGACGGAAGCTTAAAAAATGGAGTAACTTCTCCCATTTTCCCGACATTTCCCTTCACTGCTCTGCTCCTATTGATTGTAGCGTGATGAAAAGTATACTATAACCAGCTCAGGAGTATGAAAAAACATTGTACCGAGTTTCGTTAAAATCCGTCGAGTAGTTTTTGTTTCTATAACGGTTATACAGACAGACAGACAGACAGACAGACAAAAATTTTACTGATTGCATTTTTGGCATCAGTATCGATCCCTAATCACCCCCTGATAGTTATTTTGGAAATATATTCCAGTTATAGAATTGACCTCTCTACAGATTTATTATAAGTATAGATATAAGCGTCGAATTATTATTCTGAAAAATCAATTTGTCAACTTTAAACGGTTTAATATTTTATATTAATTTTTGTACCTATCTGTTATTATTTATCGAAGTAATATCCCTATTCAATATTCTCTGCTGAATAGACGATATAGTCCGTTAACATATCTTAGTCACGTTGCAAAACAATAAAAATATATGTTCTTAGTCTCGCAAGTCATCAAGAGTGTCCTTGCAAACATTTTTAACAGGTTTGTAGGACCGCTTCGCCCGCCGCGCCAGTTCCGACAGAACAAGCAAATCTTGTCTTTAAAAATACAGTCATCCATACATAATTATGCTAAACAACCACTGACCCGTTGCTTTACTTCCATGATTTATAAAAATAGTTTTAAAAAAGGCAACTTCTGATCGCTGTTTTTATCAACATACTGTTTCTGGGACCTAGCATGGAATGTTTATTGTTCTATGACATGCTGTTGTAAGTTTTTACAAATTTTGGTTACTTTGTCTACAACATTATCCTCCTGCCGTTATCCACTATAAGTGGGATTGGTACAACATTATTTAAACATGTTGACACATGATATGGCTACATATTTTACGACCGGCCGCATGCCTGACGTCAATTTACCTTAGTCTTATTTTATGACACCTAGGTAAGAAAGAGGGTGGTCTATTCAACTCAGCCGGGTACTACGCGGTGGGTCGACTTACCTTAGTCGCTTTTTATGAAACGTCGGTAGGAAATGGTGGTTTCTTCTACACAGCCGTATATCACACGGCTTTAATTAATTAAATTATAAGTAAATCTTAATATTTAAATGAGCTAATCTTGTATATATATATATTTTCTGAATCTCGAAAACGGCTTCAACGATTTTCCTGAAATTCAGCATGTAGGAGGTTTTGGGGGAGAAAAATTGATCTAGCTAGGTTTTATGTAAAAAAAATATTGTTTTATCCCTGTTTTTGGGCATTAAAAAACACTAACATTTATATTGAATTGAATTTTCGCCATTAGCTGTCAAGTCGGCGTAGCTTTTTCGGGTAACAGCAGCGTCGAGAAATGTGAATGCCAAGGATCGATCCCAACTAAATAAGTGTTTTTTCTTTTTTTTAAGTTTTTTCTTTTTTTTGCAAAAAATTACCGAGCGAAGCTCGGTCACCCAGATATTTAATTTTAAAAGACTAAAGTTCACCGGATAATATTTTAAGATTATAGGCGATTTATCTTAGTCGTATTTTATGTCACCTAGGTCCTAGGTAAAAAAGAGGGTGGTCTATTCTACTCAACCGGACACCACACGGTGGGTCAACTTACCTTACTTACTATACAAATTCCACGGTCCAAGAGACAATCTAGGTATCTAATATAACTTTATTTTACTTTTTACATTACCCTAAATTTAATAATATAACACATTTGACCTTATTCTTGAAGCAGGAACCACGATCAATAAATTCAAGGACAGAAGGTCGTTAGATAAAATCAATAATCATCTCATAAATCATTAAACGAACGTAAGATTGACCACCACGGTCACATTGCGATTTGTTTGGTCTATTTTGTTTCGTTTTAATAACCTTCATAATCATATGATCCGCCGTGTGGTATCCGGCAGAATTGAATAGACCATCCTCTTTTCTTACCGAGGTGTCGTAAAAGGCGACTAAGGTAAGTCGTCCCGCCGTGTGGTATCCGGTTAAGTAGAATAGACTCCTCTTCTTATCGAGGTGACGTAAAATACGACTAAGATAAGTTGACGTCAGGCAGGCGGCCGGTTGTAAAATACGTAACTAAATCATGTGACAACATGTTTATAACATATTGTGCCGACCCCACTTAGAGTGGGATAAGGGCAAGAAGAAGAACCTTCATAATCATATCATATAAAGCCACACTTTGCTACTAATATTCAATAAAATAATTCATTTTCTCACACCTCACCTGCTAATCAATTAATTTTTCTGAGCTATACGATAATAATGATGTGCATTTAAATGGATCTATATTTCATTATTCTCCTGCCCTTATCCCGCTCTAAGTGGGGTCGGTATAAACATGTTGTCACATGATTTGGCTTCGTATTTTACGACCGGCCGCCTCTCTTACGTCAACTTAACTAAGTCGTATTTTACGACACCTCGGTAAGAAAGAGGGTTGTCTATTCTACTCAACCGGATACCACATGGTGGGTCAACTTACCTTAGTCGCCGTTTACGACACCTCGGTAAGAAATGAAGGTGGTCTATTCTACTCAGCCGGACACCACACGGCGGGTAGACTTACCTTAGTCGCCTTTTACGACACGTCGGTAAAAAATGAGTATACCACACTCTCTCTATCTATATTCTATTCCGCCAGATACCACACGGCGTAAACACGTCACTACTATATATTATTTTTTTAAGAAGCGATCCTTCCGAAAGTCTGTCTTACACTTTCACGGCTAATCCGTTTGAGCGATACTGATGAAATTTCGTATATGTTATTTAAGCTTATAGATAACGCATATAAATCTATATATATAAAAGAAAGTTGGTCTTAGTTACACTATTTATAACCCAAGAACAGATGAACAAATTCGGCTGAAAATTGGTGGAGAGGTTGCTTAGAACCAGGATACGGACATAGGATACTTTTTATCCCGTTCGACCGCATTTATTTTATCCCGTCAAGCCACTATAAAATGTGGTATAGCAAAAACGACTATGACATGGAAAAACAAAACATAAATGACAGCTAAACGTAATTTAGTCTTTGGATAAGTATGGTAAAAATATGACAATTATCAAAATAGTAGCTATAAACGTTACTACATAGTATAAAACAAAGTCACTTTCTCTGTCTGTCCTTATATCTCTATGTTTGCTTAAATCTTTAAAACTACGCAAAAGATTTTGATGCGGTTTTTTTTAAGTATATAGAGTGATTGAAGAGGAAGGTTTATATGTACAATAAAATTCAATATGGAGTAGCGAAATACTGTGATTATCACTGAGTGACATAGGCTATATGCTTTATACCCGTGCGAAGCTGGGGCGGGACTCCTAGTAATTCATATTTTTTCTTCGGGAACTAATAAAACAGTTAAATTTAAAACTTCAGTTGACGTGAACTAAGTCGCGGGTACAACTAGTATCTCATAACATGAACTTAAAAGAAGTGAATGAAAATTTTTGATCAATTTACAATTATATTGAGCATAATCTGGTAAACAACACTGGTTCTCACATCATGAAATCTCAATCCAGTCACTGCTCCCAGTGAATAAAAATTTCTATTTAATTTATTAATCAGTAATGAACTAGTAGGACATAAGGTTTGCGATTTTCTCATGGAGCTTAATTCCTGATGATACTTCGATTATGTTGCGAAACTATCTTTGATATTGTCGTAGTGAATGTGTGTAGTGTATTGATAATGGTGGTGTTTTGTGGAACGTGTGGTTACTAGTCCTGCATGTATAAGGTACGAGAACAATTTTTTCCCTACACTTCGCTTTACATATTTTTTTTTACCAAACGCGGATTATTGCAAAATAAGTCTACCATTACTCTTGTACTATGGAATGCTGCAAAGAACCGCCTACTTTTATAAATTATTTTACAAGTAGGGTTATGTGATTTCCATTCAAACAACCAATTAAGTCTATTAGGAAATAAAAAACTATATGATATTAACGTGTTGGAACACTTGTAATGGGTCGGAATGCAGGATAATAAAAAATAATGCGCAATCTTTTTTTGTGCGAATTGTTGGCCACGAAAATATAAGGACCTGTTACAGCAAGGTCGTTTTCGGTTTCTTCATTAATTGAACCTATATTACAATAACGTTAAATAAAATATTGATACATAATATCTTTAAGGACAAACCAACAATGAAAAATATTCAGGTTAAATGTACCTACGATGAATTTTTTAATTTCAAGGAAATTAAAAAAAGTGCTTTTAATTTCATCCAGAACATTGATGGACTAAGGCTGCGGCCACATTAGATAGCAATGCGATCTGCTCTATTGGTGTACGTGTAATATTATCAAACAGCCTTGTGGCTACACTATTCGCTTATCCGAAATCACATATAACAACCACAGGCTGTCTGTGGTTCGTGCGCACGTGAATCCCCATAGAGACCTAGATCTATCGACGATAGCGATCTTTTCAGACGATTCTCGAAGACTTACTTCGAGAAAGCGTCGATCCCCCCAAATCGCCTTATAGTGGCCGCGTCCAAATATAAGGTTTTTAACTTCCCCAACAGATTTCGAAGGCGTCCTTAACGTCCCTTAGCATCCTTCCTTAACCGATGATGCTATACATACACACTTGTGTTGAACCCGGCGAAGCTTCGGCGCTCGCCCATCCTTCCGGCGACGCTGTCAAAGCCATTAGCTTACATTAGCTAACAGCATTAGTCAATTTGAAAAAAGAAACTATTCGCTTAGTGTCGCTAGCGATTTATTCCTTTAATTGGAATTCGCTCTAATCATTGCGTCGCAAATCGCTGCTTAATATAGCCGCAGTCTAACGCAGATCTATCACGAGTCTATTAATTTTCTGCAGTATAAATATAATATACATTTTATTTATATTATAATAATATTATAATATAAATAAAATGTATATTATAATTGAGTGGCTCGTTGGCGCAGTGGGTAGTGACCCTGACTTCGGCTCCACGGGTCGCGGGTTCGATTCCCGCCGAGGGCCAATATTTTCTATAAATGAATTGTTTGGTCTTTGAGCCTGGGTGTATATTTGTATTTAAGTATGTATTTAAATAATATATAAGTATATATTCACCAGTTGTCTGTCACCCATAACACAAGTATTAAGTTACTTACTTTGGGGACGGACGACCGTGTGTGTAAGTGTCCCATATATTTATTTATTTATTTACAATTATTTCTTTATTGAGAAGCAAACTATAACGAAACGCTAAGTTCTAATTTGGCATGCCATATACTTACTGATTTTTGATTATATAATTGCTATCATCAGCATAGCTACTATACTAAAGTAGAGGAGGCCAGGCCATAGGGAGGACTGTAAGTGAGTGTGATCTCATACACATATCAGTGCATCGAAGATAAAGTCACATTTCCTATGCTTATACATAGGACATATGACTTTATTCTTTGGATGGGACGACTTCTTTGTCTAATCACACAAAAAAAAGAGAAAGATATTTGCGTTCACTTTATTTTCCATGCACACATTTTCAAGAAATGATTATACTTAGAGTAGGGAAGCAAGCCTAAAATGTGACATATTACGATAAAGAAAAAGGGTACAAGGGTGATCTATCTGTCTCTTTTTTTATGTGTGATAAGACAATGATGAAGTATACGACTTTCATCTTCCCTCTAATTCTTCATTGTGTCCTTGTCACTTACAGGCCTGCCTATAGTTCCCCTATGCTAAGTATATTAACTCTATGCGCATTTTAAGCTCCCCTACTCTACAATAATAATCTATGATTTTCAGTGATGACAATATGACAGCTAGATTTGAGTGAAAATTGTCAATATCCTATTGCCAAAATCGACCGCCAATTTAAATTAAATAATTTCAAAGAAATAATTTAACCATTCACTCCTTTTTATTATTATAGTATTTTACGTGGTCAAGGATAACATTAGTGGTAAATATATATTTTTTTACCTTAACATAGATATGCTTATTAACACAGATCTAAAAAGGACATATGTTTATTGATACGTTCTATTTTTATACCACATTACTATAACCTATCTTTATCTTTAATATTAAAATGATTTAATCTTGTATGTATATATATAAATATATTTTCGGAATCTCGGAAACGGCTCCATCGATTTTCCTGAAATTCAATATGTAGAGGGTTTTGGGGGAGAAAAATCGATCTAGATAAATTTTATTTAAAAAAAATGTTGTTTTATCCCTGATTTTCGGCACTAAAAAAACTTCCAAAATAAGAATAGAAAGTAACTGTTATTTTTAACTGTCAAATGCAAAGCTGCGCTTTTTTGGTCCAAACCAAAAAAAGTCGAAATCTATTTTCGATTCCCACATGTTACCCGGCGCTATTTTCTTCTTTTTTTATTGCATTTTTTATATATATTAAAAAAATAACAAGCAAGGCTCGATCACCCAGATACTATTATTAAAATAATATCTTCTAATGAACGTAAAACAATAATGATCCTGAAAACAACAACGATAAAAATTTCATAAGAGGAAAATATGTATTCCATTCTTGACTTACTAAAAAACATCTACATACGTAACATTTTAAATCGTTATTTTTGTTATAATGAACCACAGGTTCTGAATAAAAATTGTATATAAGAATATTCTTTTTTAAACTAAAAAACACTTTTGCAAATCATTCATATGGAAGTAACAACAAGCAATATTTTTTCCAACAAAAATCACTCAATAAAAGTAAACATTCATGCTAAAATATTTTATTGAGTTTCAGCGATATATTATAATGGATTAAATAATAAATAAGGCATTCACGTGGTGTTGACACTACTATTAACCATTAAGTAATAATTTAATTAACAATATCGTTAGTCGAAAGCGGAAAGCGTATAGGAGATTAATACACTAGTTTATCTAATATATATCTTTGGAATCTTGATGGAATAACCTAGAGTTATTATATTTTTTTAAACTTAACCTCACTGAGATTGTGGCACTTCCTCAGAATTTATATTTTCAGTAACAGAATCAAATGTTGGACTAGTATTTTCTACTTCAGTCTCCAAGTTATTCGTATTTGTCTCTTTTTCATTATTAGCTATACAATTTTGTGGTATACAAGTAATTTCATTAGACTCAGGTACACTTTGCACTTGTATATTAGGTACAGTAATAGTTATTATTTCATTCTCACTTTCCTTTGCAGATTCAGGGACTTTATTAACTTCCAATGGACGAAATATTTCATGCAACGATGAAATCTTTTTTTCAGTTGGAATAACTCTGTTTAAATAAACTAAAATATCTGATAATGAGACAATTCCAACAAGTTTATCATCTTTATTAACTAATAACAATCGATGACTTTCAGTTCTAACTATAATTTCTAAGGCCTCATATAAGGTAATACTTGAATGACATTTCTGCAGCTTCTCCTCCCAGTCTTTCTTTTTGTTTCGTACTTCACCTATTGTCAAAGACAAATTTAAATATAATTTTTCACTCACTAAATTTAAAACTTCATATTTTGCATAAACACTAACGAGGACCCCATTTTCATCCAAAATTGGTAAAGCAGATACATCTTTTTCTAATAATAGCTGGAAAGCTTCTTGAACAGTAGTACCATCACTAACAGAAATAATCTCTTCATAGGTACCTATATTTAAGTCTTGCATATTCTTGTGAAAAAATGTTAGCTCCGGAAATTCATTTAAATAAACGAATAAGAATCGAAGTATTCTTTTGTGGGATAAAATATATAGTACATCTCCGGTAAGCGGATCCATCATAAGAAGACGATGAACTCTGTTTTTGCTAAGCAAGTTAATAGCTTCATGTAAAGACTGATCCGGACTAACACTGCATAAGGGTTTTCTTATTGGTCTCAAAATTTTTCGCCAATTATGAAGTGTATGTTTTTCAAAGTCATCCATTGACAAATTTTCTTTTTCATGAAGTAACAGAATTCTTATAAAATCGGTGACAGTTATCATTCCGACGAGCAACTTCTTATTAGCATCCCATAATGGAGCAGATCGAATACCATGTGAGACCAGCGTGGGAAACGTTTTTCTAACCGGAAATTGGGTATCAAATATAATAACTTTGGCTGATTTTGGAAGTATCTCATAACATTTATGATATTTAAAAAAATTTAAAAGAAGTCTCGTCTTGTCTCTTCCACCTAAAGATATCTGAACTATAGACAGGTATGGATCATATTTAGGTAACCCACGAACTTCTCTAAATAATTGTTTCGCCTGTACCGGATCTAAAGAGGCATACGAATTTTTATGATAAGTGGGGGAAGTAGTTCCTATTGAAGATCGGCGAATTTGTTTCGTATTTTTCTTCTTGGTTGTTTCAGGTGGACTTTGATCAGATTGTGAATGTGGTTTGCTTCTAAATATATCCATAACCCTAGTAATTGGACTAGATTTTCGAGAAGAAGCCCCCGTAACTGTATAATAATATTTTTTATGAGACTCTTTACTGTCTGAAGAACTTTGATCACTTTTTGAATTTTCAGGAGACTCTTTTGATGTACCAGCTAAAGCACCTTTTACATTTTGTATTAATGACTGATGTTTTCTAGAATCACTTTTTCTTCTTATTTTAAAAATATCAAAAATAGAGCTTCTAGGACTAGATGAAGTACCATGAAATGTTTCATATTCTTTCTTATTTGAGCTCTCTCTTTCTGAACTCGACGGTCTGGATGTTTCAGTAGGTTTATCTTTAAAAATGGATCGAACATGAGGTCTTTGCGATTCAGCGCCACGTGTTCCGAAGTGTATAGTGTGGACATTAGCCTGAGGTAATCGTTCAGAGGGAACTGTTTGGTCCTCTGAAGTAGATAATGTTGTAACAACGAATTTTTTTTTCTCACCTACAACTGTTTGACTTTCATTTTGCGTTTCATGTTGATTTTTCTTCTTTTTTCTTTTTGATTTCCCATGTTTGATTGATGAATCTGATAATACAGCTTCATTTTCTAATATAGGATCCATAGTTTGATTGGTTTTTTCTTTTCAAATTATCTTATTAAAATTTATTCGAATCATAATCCAGAGAAGATTGCTGCGGTACCTGTAAAAAGTAAATATTATTAGTACTTAAAAGACATTTAATTTTACTAGTAATAATGACGCGATTAACTAAAATGAACTTCAACCTATAATTAGAACTTATATTCAAGGTTAGCTCGTTGCCAAGCAACATAGTAAAGTTGAATGCGTCAATTTAATGCACCATTATGTCACGTATCATTGCTGCCCACGCTAAATTAAGCTACTGTATAATGATATTTCATTAAACTAGATTTTACTTCAATGAATCAAATCACATCAGCCTGAACACGTAAAGAAATCAACACAATTTCTTACACATTTACAAGAAGATATTTAGAAATCAATACTTTTATTACAACGACTGGCAAGTTAAACATAACACTGTTACGTAAACACTATTCGAACACATAACAAATATTACCTGAAATTAAACCATTGTAAGAAGGTAGGCCTTTTATCCTAAACTATAAGGTGGTATAAGTTAAAATAAAATTATTTAACGAACATCGCGTGTAATTCACAGCAACTGTGAATGAACCGCCATATTGGTGTTTGGCGTTAGGGTTCATAACTGCCATCTGGTGTCGAGCGCTTCAATTTCTGGAAAGTCTGAACATGATAACAAAAACGCGTCGCATACCGCACTAATCCTTAGGTAAATCCAGAGATGTCATCGCTACAAGTATTACAAAATATGTTAAAACAAAAAATAATTAACTACTATATAGTGTCGTATTATAAAAACCTTTTATTTACTAAAAAATTTGATAAATATATATGTTGTAACAACTAAACTTTAATGTCTAATTATAATTTGATTTTTATAAACTTTGATCAAGTAGGTTTTCTCTAAGCTTCTCAATATTAATATTAACATGTAACTTTAATCAATTTAAAGTCATAGTACTGCATGCTAGAACCTTAAAATTAAGGAAAATAATAAATGAAGTAAAGAAAGTAATACAATCGATAAAATTTCCACACACAATTAATATCATCATAATATAAACAATGTTTTAAATAAATAAATCTAATTAACTAGGTTTGACCAAGACTAAAATATACGCATGCGTTAGAGTATGACGTAAATATCGTCACAAATTTTTGACGTCATTAGTACACGCGGCATCAATGACGTGAAAGAGAGGAGGGTGAGGATCACAATCAATACGCTCCTGTTAATATTATTCAGTCCAGTGACGTTAGATTAATGGCGGTACACGACTAGAAATAACCTTTCAATCATCTACGGGTCGGGTAATCACGTGTTAGACCCAGTTGCACAGCGTAATAGACAGGTCAACCGCTCTTCAAAGAGTTAATAAGTTGTGACATTCTTATGTTCAAGTGTAACAAACTATTGACCTATGTCGGATCAAAGATATAAATTACTAGCTCCCACGCTGTACATTTATAATAGTATTTTCTTATAATTGCTACTCACGTTAGCAGAATACATAAAGTAATTTTCTTTTATAAATACATATATTAAGTGCACATAAATGTTTTCCACAAACTACCAAAAAAATAAAATTAATATTATAAATGTAGAAGTCTGTCTGTCTGTCCGCTGGACCAATATTAATGATATTTTACAAAATTTAAGCTTATAACATAGGATAAAAATCCAGTTTTTCTCTCGGAAACTGGGAAAAAACATATTTCATGATTAAGGGTTTATATAAACGCTGATGTTGGTATTACCCTCATGATTGAAGGAACGAAATAAATCGCGAGTACCACTAATCATAATACAAAAAATGACTACACTCTGTTACCTAATGTAACTGAAATAAATATTTTCTCCGTATATGTCATCGTCAAACCGTGGCTTTACTGACTTCCTTGTCATAAGACTGATAACATCGTCTGGACTCTAAAACTAATGTACACAACTGGTCATTAAAATTGCAGCTTAATAACTACTTAATCCTGACATCGCAGTAATAAATGACTCCTAGTAGCTACTTATCTGCACAAATGATAAGATAAACTCATTTTGGACTCTTTGAAATATACTTAAGTATGCTTACCTATATCAAGTGGGTGGATTCTACTCGACTTAAGGATTAATTTTATTTATTTGTCAAGTATTATCAAATATTCTGAAGAAGCTATAACATGTAATCTATCGAGCGACTCGCGAATACTGAGCTAGATCCTACTTAAATTACTAAATAGGTATTACTTCATGTTTTGTTTTAAAACATGAAGTAATACCTGTATAAAATTGTAATTGTAACGTATATAAAATTGTTCATTCAATACTTTCTCATTTGACGCTTTATTTACATCTTTACTCTTACAAAAAAAAGCTTCAAATAATTATTGATTTCATAGTAAGCGATATAAGAAGTATTTTAGTACCATTTTAAAGGAAACTAATAAACTAACTAATATTAAAGGCACATTTTGTGTAATTATAATTAATAGTAATTATAATAAATTGTACTGATCAGATTACGAAGACCGGAAGCTTAATTTTTTTGACTTGGTTTGAGACCAAGTGAGAAAAATCGTGTTAAGTAACTAAATATTATTTTTATTTTAACTATATTTTCACGATTGGGTATGTGAAAATATATCACTTCGAATATGTCAACTATTATTTAAAGAAAACAAATATCAACGGAAATATGGTTTAGTAATCTAAACCGCCTTTGACAACTGCAAAGAATTTTATATGTATGTTTTTGTCATTTATGAGGATCATCTAAAATCTATGTCTAGGTCAGTGTTTCCCAACATGGGGCCCGCGCCCCACAGGGGTCTTTTTGATTGTTAAGGGAGACTCAATTCGAATTCGAAAAAGCGAATTCTTCCTAACACCTATCATCAAATCACCTATCATTAAAGTTTCTTAAGTGAACAATTCTAATTTTAAATATTACTTTTAATATGTATGTTACATAAGAGGCCTTAAGAATTTTAGAAAAGCTAAGATGGAGAATAACACAAAAAAGGTTAGGAGTTACTGGTTTGGATTATAGAATGACATTTTTATAGTTAATTACAAATAATTCAATAATAAAATCGTTACCGTCTTAAACAGAGCAAGAAATAAATACAATGCAGACAAATGTTTTTACGTTAAAATTATATTTAACAAAACATATCTCGCCCTAGATCATCGACGGTCACGGAAGCGTAAATATCACGGATATGTAGACATACCATGTTCTGGAAATAGGGCAAATGAAATTTAAACTAAGAAAGTAGTGTTATACAGAATTATAAAAGACTATAATCTTCTAACTGCAGTTACTGCAGAATTATAAAAGACTATTATTTTCTTACTTATCAGTTTATTTTGGCTTCATAGTGTTTGTGAAAAAAGTGCCGTGTCGTATCCGGCTGAACAAAATAGGCCCACCCTCTTTTCTTATCGAGGTGTCGTAAAAGGCGACTAAGGTAAGTCGACCCGCCGTGTGGTATCCGGCTGAGTAGAATAGACCACCCTCGTGTCTTATCGAGGTGTCGTAAAAGGCGACTAAGGTAAGTTGATCCCAATATACATGGAGCATACGAGGTATTTATATATAGATAATTATTGTAAAATTACCGATGTGTTGCAGAAGGCGACTAAGGTAAGTTGATAGTCAGGCAGGCGGCTGGTCGTAAAATACGTAGCCAAATCATGTGACAACATGTTTATAACGTATTGTGCCGACCCCACTTAAAGTGGGATAAGGGCAGCAAGATGATGAGTGTTTGTGAAAAAAAATCTATAACTGTTTATAATGTTCATATTACAAAAACACCTGTAGATCAAGCTAATTAAAGTTGTGTAGTTTGTTTAAGGATTATTAATATTTCAAAGGAAAGGTTAAAGTAATTGTATGTACATATCTCAATATAATTTTTAAATTTAACTCCTGACAATTTTAATTTATCGTCGTTATTTCATAAAGTTTAGTTTGTTGTAGGACATCTGTTTTTAACAATATATAACTTAGTAATACCAACAATGTAACCTTACAATAATTCATCATTCTCCCGCCCTTTTCCATCTCAAAGTGGGGTCGGCACTACATGTTATAAACATGTTGTCACATTATTTAGCTACGTATTTTACGACCGGCCGCTTACCTGACATCAACTTACCTTAGTCGCATTTTGCAACACCTCGGTAATTTTATAATAATTATCTACATATAAATATCTCGTATGCTCCATGTTACATTGGGATATTAGATGCAACTTTGAGAAGTACATAAACTATATGTATACAAAACTAACCGCAGCGTCGGTTTGTGATAAGCTCAAAAAATACTGAAGGGATTTTTACGCGGTTTTATATAATAGTGATTCATATAGTGATATCATATCATTCATAGTACTTTAGATGAATAAATTATATTTTCATTGTCGTAAAACTGACCCAAACAAAAATCAAACCCCGCGAATTCTGACCGGGTCGGCAAGTATGTATTAGATAAAATTAGGTAAACATTGTATAAAATATTTCACTGCAAAAATACATATGAATAGATAAAACTTTGTGTTACGATCACTTTTCATTATTATGGAAAGATTGAATTTTTACATACTATTGGTATGTTAAAATCTCTAATTTTATCCAATCCCTTATTTCTAGGCCAGTTTCGGTCGAGATGATTTTTTTTATACACATTATATTTTTTACCAATCCGTAAATAACAAACCAACATTCAACAAAAAAATATGCCGGAGTTACCTACTTTGACTCCACATATGAAATACAAAATATTATTTATTTTCATTTCTAATTTTAATGCATTCAAATATCTAATAAATCATATTCAACATGTGCAACATTACACATACTTAACGTAGGTTATTTCAGATATAAAATGATGATATTATTATCAAATTAAAAGTTCAGTTAAATTATTACAAATCATCTCGTACAGTATATTATGCAAGGTACGTTGTCCTTGACGTACTACAACTTTAACACATGCTAATTACACAACGCTTATATTTCCAAATCATTATTAAACATAACCTCAAAATGTAGAAACAATCTTTGAAAACTACTTACAATATAGATCAGTCCGAATCCCTTGTGCACTATTTATGAACACTTCACGCACACATACACAATGTGCATAATGCACTCGTTCTAGCGATAGTTTCGTGTTTGACTGTAATAATCGTAACACAGGTTCAGTACTTCACTGTCCGAATGCGCGGTCGTAGTATAACATTGCCACTAGGGTAGTAATTGATGAAAGCACTGTTTGTCGGTAAAGACCGCCATGATCAATTAGTATAATTTACAATCGCACTCAATGTTCAGACATTATGCGCTGACGGCATCGAAACAAGCTAGTCGCGTTCACGTAATAATTCTCTCGCGGACCGCTGATGCCGCTGCGTTCGCGCTCAAATAATACAGTCGCACTCACACAAGCGCGCTACGCATACACAGCGACGCACTTATATAGAATGAGTATCAAATATAGACGACGCGGCTCTTGGTTGATTTGACTACGCTTGTCCATGATAAATCTTATCAGTTGTTGGATTTAAAACAGTTTTTTTTATTGAACACTAGCAACCTTATCCAGCTTCGGACGAGTAGTAATTTATGTTATGCCCTGATTTTTCAATGCATTTGTTTTGCTATTATTCCTAAAATATTCATTTTAATTATATGATGTAAGGGATCATAACGTAAACATAAAATACGTAATGTAATTAGCGCATTATGTTCTTAAGAATTTTTATTGTAACCGTGTTAAGAAATATTTTCAAATATATATTACAATTTTTGTTTATATCTTACAGGGATTACCATTTTTGATTAAAGCTTCCAACCGGCTTAATTTTTTTCGACATTTTAACCAATTATCGTCATAATTCAAACAATTTACACATACAATTTAACAAAGTACAAAAGCTACACATAACTTATAGCAATGACGAAGATAAAGTTATATAATATTGTAGGAGCTTTAATATTTTATTTGATATATTACTTATGCTTGACCACGTTTGGTATCCGGCTAAGTTGAATAGACCTTATTTCTTATCGAGGTGTCGTAAAAGCGACTAAGGTAAGTTGGTGTCAGGCAGGCGGATGTAGCCAAATAAAAATGTTTATAACATGTTGTGCCGACTCCACTTAGAGTGGGATAAGGACAGGGGGATGATAATGTTACTAATGCTTGAATAACCAATTAACTAAATTAAACCAATTAAAAAATTTGAATTAAATATATAAAAGAAAATAAAAGAGGGACTAAATAGAAAAAAAGTATGTACTATGTCAGTCGAATCAGTGGAAGCTTTATAGAAAGTCCCTCCTCTAAGAGAAACGGGCACTTTAACTGTCTTCCATACATCGTAGAGCGCGTTTAGCTATCAATAATGTCAGATTACTAAAATTGGGTAACTTTATTTTAAGTGATACCGTAAGAACTGTCAGACTTCTAAAAGCTTACTGCTTTTATCAGATGGCTTTCCGTGAAAAAACTGGAAGCACGTCAAATATGCTTTCAAATAATAATCACCTGGTTAAATACTGGAATCATGCTAAATGTCATCATCCTCCTGCCCTTATCCCACTCTAAATGGGGTCGGCACAACATGTTATAAACATGCTATCACATGATTTGGCTGCGTTTCATTGACCGGCCGCCTACCTGACGTCAACTTACCTTAGTCGTATTTTACGACACCTAGGTAAGAAATGAGGGTGGTACTGTTTTACTCAGCCGGATACCACACGGCTATAACATGCGGCTATAACGGAAACATGCTAAATGGGAAACAAAGGGAAACAAAAAGTAAATAATAATAAATATATGGGACACTAACTTACTTACTAAAGTAATGTATTTTACACAAAAACAAATCCGTCTCTGCATATCACAGCAATAACCAGACGCTGCATTGGTTTTCAGACACAAACATTAAAGTAACAGCCTTTAATAACACAGTTTATCCCATTGCAGGTCGCAGGCTTCGTTATCATTGGTAACTGTAATTCAAAACTATAGCCCATCATAATATTGCAGTACATGTTAATATATTAAATATGCGATATTTATATAAAGTACTTAGTTGACCGAGCCTTGCTCGGTAATTAAAAAAAAAAAATTATACAAAAAGAAAAAAAAATAAAAACATATGTATATAGTTAGGGATCGAACCTAGGTATTTACATTTCTAGAGACTGTCCGTTGCCCGAATAATCGCTAACTTAACAGTTTACGGCAAAAATTCAATTCAATATAATTTTTAGTATTTTTTAATGCTCTAAAATCTGTGATAAAACTAACCTAGATACCTATATAGAGAACCTCAATCATCTTACATGCTGAATTTCAGGAAAATCGTTGGAGCCGTGTCCGAGTTTCCTAATATATATTAAACTAGCGGCCTGCCCCTGCTTCGCACGGGTATAAAATATGTATCTCATGTCAGCCAGTGTAAAAAAAATGATTAAAATTGATCCAGTAGTTTTGATATGGAGCTGTATTTAAAAAATGATTTTCCCTATTTTCCCGCTTTTCTATTGAAATTTTTCCTAGATTTTCGTTGCTATAAACCTCACGGAGCCCGAGACCTTTCCAACGAATGCAAAACCGTGGAAATCGGTTCGTGCGTTCTGGAGTTATATCGTCAGGAAGGAAAACCCGACTTATTTTTATATAGTAGATAATTAATTTATATACCTCTGCAACAGCGACATCTAGTGACCACTGTTCCAGCGCAATACAAATTGACGTTACACTAACCCGATCGAGTAGGTTTAAAAAAAAAAAAAACCTTGCACTAAGCACACTGGTCTTGACGCTTGAACACTTAGAACGTTACGCCAATGCCTTGAGAGGTCTAAGCTTTACTCTAATCATTTTATTAACAGCATAATAATATCAGTTTCGTAAAAAAATATAATATAATATAGTGTATAGCATCGTACTAGCGAATGCATTATCGTTTCTCAGCAAAAATATACAAATCAAAAATCTTATCACGTTATCAATATGACCGTCTAGTGCTAGCAAAAGTGCCACTTAGTTTCAGCTTTAGATATCAATATTCAATCATTGACAATACAAACCTACTTTTTTATCGCGAGTATTATTGCCAATATTGGATTACTATAATTACGCTTTATAGAATTTTATTATCTAAAAATTAGAAAATATATAATTACATACTTATTACTAATACTAAAACTTACAAAAAAAGGAAAGTAAAAGTCTGTTACTGTCCCACTACTGGGTATAGGCCTCCTCTCACCTTTTTTTTTTAGACAGAGGGGTTGGAGCCAGAACCTACCACACTGCTCCAATGCGGTTAAGTAAGTTACACATATTCCCAGATTTCTCTAGAGTTATGCAGATTTCCTCAAAAATTTTCCTTCACCGAAAAGCTTGTGATAAATTGAATTGAATTAAATTATCAATTTGACACATAAGGTTTAACAGAAAAACTCATTGGTGTCTGCCCGGGAATTGAACCCGTCACGCCGTCGAAAGATTCGTACGGGCACACCGCTGGGCTATCACAGCTCTTGCTTGTGGCCAGCTCTCCTCAGGAAGGTGGATTAATGATGCGCTAATGACTTTAGGCCAATACTCAAAATTTGCGAAATGCTTACTTAATAATAATAAATAAATAGATGGGACATTTACACACACGGTATTCCGTCCCCAAATTAAGTAATTTAATACTTGTGTAATGGGTGACAGACAACTGATGAATATATACTTATGTATTTTTTAAATACATACTTAGATACAAATATACACCCACAAATATACACTTAACATATGATGTGAATAAAATCCATTTCAATTGAGCTATTGGTGATCGAATTTTTATTTAATTCCTCTACTAATATGTAACGATTATTCGGTTCAACTGTCGTAATACATTGTGAAATAAATGACGACATAATTTCTATATAAATAACTTTGCTTCAAGTTCGTCGCTCGCCTCCGTTACGTAATGACGTCATAGATACGAACGACTACAAGAGACATCAAAATGAAGATTATTCCTATTATAACATAAAAAATTAATACTTATATGTTCAGGTATTATACTTAGTAATAACTTCCATTCCTACTCCTATAAAGCAGTGGTTTTCAGACTTTTTCCATAGACTAGATTTTAAACTTATCTGGTTCCTGTTGATACCCTGCAGCTAAATTTTTATCGTATTCCTAAAACTCGACTGAAACGATTAGGGTTAAATCTAACTTTGGAAATTTGCTTTGTACGAGTAGCTCGAATTACAAGTTTTTGAAAAGAATTAAGAATACATTGACTAATTTAACTTTTATTAAAACTAAATTCGTAATTAAAATTCCCATTCGAAGTTTTAAAAATAAATAGAAAAATAATTTATAATAATGTATTATATTTATGCAATTATATTCGGAACCTTATATATTTACGGGACTTTATACAAGGTGGTACCGACGATACAACATTAAATGAACCCACTGATCACTTAAACCTATAAGATAACTTTAGCATAATTCAATCTTCTTAAATATTCTTCTAAAAACAACCTATACTGAAATATGACTTAGAGAAGAAGGAGTTCTGACTTTGTTAGTACCACAGTGGTTGACTGACCTGGCGCGGCATACTTGTTCAAAAACAGGAGAAAATAATAACATTATAGTTTTTCTCTCTCGTTTTAGTTCTATCGTATTTGTTTAGTTCTATCGTATTTACAATTACCGTATTTAGGTCAAGGCTAAAGTGGCATGTATGGTCATTGATCTCTATAAATCTTGTTTATTTAACTTAACTTAAAGTTACTTCACATGAGTTATTTTACGTTTGAAACGTCTTAAGCTTAAAACAAATATTTTGATGAACTTTAGACCAAATCATATGTGACAAGCTTAGTATAATATATGGTGAATATTTTTATAGTAATGTACAGTATAATAAAGGCAATTATCTAAGTCTAATTTATTTTCTTCCTGGCATGTCTAAGGAGAAGCAACATCCTGAACCAGTAGGGAGATTTATTACTTTGTCATTACAAGATCCTTGACTGTTACAAAGGTTAGACAATTTTATTAAGTACGCTTCATTTAATGTCAGCATTATTTAAATAATTGTCACAAATAAAATATGCTTCGGTAGTTTATTTTAAAATATTTTCTTATTTACTGTTGTCTACCTGAAGTCTATATTGCTAATTCACACCTATTCTTGATGAGTCGTTTGTCGTGAGTCGGCGTTGCAACGGCATCGATTATATGTAAAATTAGAATAACTGGACGGTTGCCGAGCGAGCAGCAAATAGTACTAGGGCATGCGACCAATCGTATCAGCCGTAAATATATGCAATGTGCTGAATGCGGACACACCGCGGAAAACAACCCTCTGCTTTTATAAATATAATAGAAATACATTTTTATAAATAAATCCATATAAATTATAGTTTCAAAGTGTTACGTGATAATAATAGGATCAACATGTATATCTCTTGAAGTCCATATCAACCGAAGTGTAACAAAAGCCAACAATCATAGACTATATTAAGCATACGCTATGTAAACTTCTGAAACAAACTTCCTGTTTATCTAACATTTTTTATGGTACATAAAAATAAATAAATAAATAAACTTTTCTAAGAACTCAATTAAATGAAGGCTACAAATACGGATTGTGAGTTCTTTTAGTATAGGTATATTGAATATTTACTTTATTATATGTACTCGTATGTACACTAAACCTCGTAAGTAAAATCAATAGTAGGTTTTTCAAACTTAATGCAATTTTATATAATTATTAATGAAATATATAAAAGCTCGGATACCACACTGCACAGTATATTTTCAATTTATCAGAATAACATGAATTTTTCGCTTCACGACTGAAATATGCCTAGCTTTGCGATATCGTTTACTTATCTTAGAAATATAAATAAAAATATTATTTTTTGAATTTAAGGGTGCGTGACGAGTATCTGGGGAATAATCAATTGGTACATAACCGTTCATACTTATATAGCACCTTTACCATTGAGATATAGTCATATGATCATGGAACCTCTTGTTAAGCATAGGGCTGGCAGCCTTTGAAAGATAACACCACACAACAAGCCGACACAAAACTGTATGACATAGAAATTAATTGTTAATATATACTCACATGTAGAAGTTCGACGTTTGGAACGACGGAAACCTGTTATAAAAAAAGATATTTATGTATTTCCAAACCACACAGTTAGAATCGATGCTTTTAGTAGCAGGTTTTAAAAAAATACCTCAATGCCGAAATTACACGTTACACTGATACGTACATACTTATCTGAGTGTATTTATCGTATGAGTCATTTATTTGAGAAGCGTTGCGTAAAAATTATTGCGTATAAAGGCCTCATTTTCGACCCATTGAATTCCTGGAATTTAACAAAGACTCGCTAATTATTCCTCTGCTTTTAAACAAAATAATTTCCCGTAACCTACGCAACATAAAGTATCTCTTACCAAGAGTTCCAAATAATTGTTTACTAAATATACATTACTAGCTTTTACCCGAGACTTCGTACACTTGGACTGTTGTCCTGCGATAGATCGATAACTGATGGCGCTTTTCAATGTCATCATATTCCTGTAGAATTAATATAATATTAATATTAGGCTATATGTTATTCCGGTGTTTAAGGAATAATTTTGCCAAATTTCATCGATATTGGATCAGCGAATTCGCCGTGAAAGAGTAACAAACATACATCCATACTCACAAACTTTCGCATTTATAATATAATCAGATTTTACCCGCGGCTTCATTCGCCTCTTCCTTCGTGTATTCCTATTCCTGTAGAATTAACAGGATTTCTCCAGCCTATATGTTATTCCGGTGTATAAGGAATAATTGTGCCGAATTTCGTAGATATTGGTTCAGCGTATTCGCCGTTAAAGAGTAACAAACATACATCCATACTAACAAACTTTCGCATTTATAATATTAGTAGGAGATAGGTAGTAGGAGTAGGCTTCGTATATTTGGCTCGAAATCCATAATCCATACTAGAGGTGCAATGCAATGTCAAAGTAAGGACTTAGCAATGATCTTTTTACCGACCAAGTTTTCAAAGAGTCTCTTACGAAAATATTGTCTGCATTTCCAATTTTAGTATTTTGCGTAACCAACAAACCGTTTTTTATGTGAGATAAACCCATTACGGGTCGAAGCTACCCGACGGGGACGAGCGGCGGGTATGTTGGTCTCTCACACTCTCGAGGTGGGTGACGTTGTTCACATTGTACCCATCCCCACCAGCAGTAGTTCTGTACCCCGAAGCACCAGCGGCTTGGAGCCTCTCTAATAGCCAACAGTGGTCCCTAATCGATACATCGGGAGCACTAGATGCACCAGTCCGGGTATTTTAACACATAAGTTGCAAACGAAGTACCTGTTCATCTTCTTACCCCTATTCCACTCTAAGTGAGCAAAGATTTGGGCTTTGTGAAGGCTTTGCGATTTTGTCGTGGAGTCTTTTTCCTAATGATGCATCTGTTGCGGGGCGAAACGATTGTTGAGTTTGTGATAGTGAATCTGTGTAGTGCTTGTGTATTGTGGTGGCGGTGGTGAAGGTTTGTGCATATGTTTTTCGAATCCTGCATGTATCAGATATGAAAACGGATTGTCCACTCTACATTTAGCATTATATATATTTTATATTTTACTTCATCGCGAATTATGACAAAATCATTTATATTATTACTTTTGTACATCGATAAGAATGAGGGTGGTCTGTTCTACTCAAGCAGATACCATACGGTGGATCAACTTACTTTAATCGCCGTTTAAGACACCTACGTAAGAAATGAGAGTGGTCTATTCTACTCAGCCGGATACAACACGGAAGGTCGACTTACCTTAGTCGCCTTTTACGACATCTCGGTAAGAAATGAGGTTGGTCTTTTCTACTCAGCGGGATTCCACACGGCGGGTCGACTTACCTTAGTCGCCTTTTACGACACCTCGGTAAGAAATGAGACTGGTCTATTCTAATAAGCCAGATGTGTGGTACATGGGATAGCAAAATAAATACCAAATTTCAAATTACTATGTCGTCGAATTTTTTTTTTAATACGTTGTACATGTGGATCTGGGGCATTCGACTAGCGAGTGAAGTCTGAAATAGCATACTAGTGCATTCGATCTGGGCTGTACGCTAGCCCTATAGATATCCTGGTGTGACGACAGGCCGCATCAATGCGGAAACGGTCTGCGCGAATGGGAGCGGGATGCGACGGACGGTGTTTCGGCACCGTCACCGCTGCATTTGTCTCGCACTTCGAAACTAGTACATGTATGCGCGGCAATTGCATACTCTGTGGTATTCATTTTAATTTTATTAAAAAAATAACATTATTTTTTTCTTACAGGCTACTTTGATGCTTTCCTTCGATTTGTTTTTTGAAATTCGAACACATTTTTTTTAATTAAAAAGATTTGAATTCTGTTTAAGTTCATTTTTCATTACTTTTGAAACTTTTGAGCTTATAAATTTAACATGGAAGGTAAGGGTACATATTAGTCAATTACTATTGAATTGACTAATATGTACTAGTAGTTGACCGGTTTGTATGAAATATTAAATAATAAGTGTTTTGTTTATTGTAGCTAATAAAAAATAAAATTGTAATTACCTGTTGCCATCTATTAACAACTGCCCAGAAGCTCAGAACCATTGATTAATATTTAAAATTTAATATTATTTATTAATATTTTTATTAGCTACAATAAACAAAACGCTTATTATTTGAAAATTTTATACAAAACGGTCAACTACTAATACATAGTCAAATACTAGTCCACTTACCTTATTTGATATAAAAATATATTTTGGTTATTTTAAGCAAAATTACAATTCTGTCTTACAAATATTTTTATACTAAAAATCATTTCGATCTGTAATTAATTTTAATGAAAAATATTGAATGCTCTGCATGCCTTTAAGTAACGTGTTCACGCACAACCAAGACTTATATACATATGTAGCTGTACAATTGCAACTGGGTTCATTTCGTTGGTGTGCCTTATATAAATAAATAAATAAATGTGATTAACGAGTCATTATGAGATATACAGTGAAATAAGTCTGAATCTGATTCTCGTTAGATTTAGGTTATGAGTAACCTTTTTAATCGCCATCTAAATCACTATTAATATTATCATAAAAAAGTCTGTCTGTTGGCTGTTTACCTAAATCTACCTAAATCTCTATCTGGATCACTTTCACAACGTATCCGGTGGTACAACATTGATAAAATTTGATTAAAGTGCTAAAGCTTATATACATATATATAAAAAAAACGCAAAAATAAATTATCCCTTAACGCCTAAGTTGTTTCGTACGAAGTTGCGGCTACACCTTCTTAATTATAAAAGCTCTGCCCTTACACATCTAAGTTATATATAAAAGCTGCATTTAACCCATTTACAGAAGACAGACAATTTATGATATCGGTTAATGTTTAGGAATCGTACATCGTATACCAACTTTAATTGATATTTGCAATAATTTAAAATGCTGAGGGTTTATGTTATAACATATTTATACATCTTATATAATAGTTACCCATTGGACTTTTAAGAAACTTTCGAACGAATAATTTAAGCTTTTCGAAGTTAATAAAAAATTGTGATTCAAAATAAACCTAGTACTAATGCATACAGGGCACGTGTTTGACCGTGAATACGTGATAGATGGGAGCCATGGAACTTAGCGGGTAGCGGTGGTTGCCGCGGCTGTTGCGGCGCGGGCGTACGAAAGCTCCGTACTAGCGATGCCGTTAGCGCAGGTTCGGGCGGGCGGCGAGGCACGAGGCGGCGGGCGGGCTGTGGGAGGTACCGTTAGTGACGTCACGACGGTGACGTCGTAGCCGTGACGTCAGGCCCCGCGATATAGCCACCAGCCTCGGCGGCGGCGGCCTCAGTATCGCACCGCCCGTCCGCCAGCGCGTACTTCCGCGCGCCCCAACGCGATCACCTTCAACCAACTGACTGTGTGTGAGTGCGCGTGCAGTGAGTGCAATGTGCTTGGCCGCATGAGGATCCTGCTTAGCGAACTGGGACTTTCAGGCGCGTGCCTCGGTCTGACCCTGGAGTCGCGCGCCACATCTCTGGATCCTGACAAGCCAGCGCCAGGTCAGCGCCCGCTCCACCATCCGCGTCCTTAGAATTCTGTGTTTACTTTTGCTTTCGTTGTGTAGAACCTTTGGGTGCGTAGACTTTGTGTGGAACAGTCGTGACGATGGCCATAGGCTAGAATGCGAGGTGCGTTGCTGACGCCCTCCAGCCAACATTGTGGCCTTAGACAATTATTCCTTAGTACACGTACGTAACTTTTTGTTTTGTTTATTTAATATGTATAACCAATTAATCACTAACCTAGGGTTCTAAATTATTTTTTATATGTGTTATCTTATTTTTTAGACTATTCTTGCATGCTTTGGACCAAAATTTTATTTTAATTCAATGCCCTATCTCCCCTCGTAAAGTGAACCTAAAATATCCATGTCCGCAAATAAAGTTACCACTAACTATGAATTAACGCATCATAAATCGATAATATCATATATTTAACTACAATCAAAGCAGGTTTTACAACTGAGCTCACAGTTACCCGGTGACCCATAAAAAACTAGGTTTAACCTATTGTTCATAATGGCAGAACTCCGATAAAACTGAAATAATTCACGTAACATTTACCCTTATTTTTTCCAAAATCCAAAGTCAAAAAAGCTGTAGCTCATAACTTTGAATTGAGGAATTTAATTTGTCTTATTAAAAAAAAGCTTACCCTATTCAATGACTTTCATTAAGAACGTAAAATTGTTCCTCTGACAAAACAAAAAAACCGGCATAATTAAAAAAAATTGAGTCCAATTGACTTATTTTTTCAGCTTAAACATGCATAATAATACATTTCATTAAAGTAATAAGTAAAGATATGTATTTTTTGTTACATTTCAGTTACAAAAAAATATTTTCACGCTAAAATAAATTATTCATAGCCAATATTGAGTTAAAACAACATTGATTAAAAAAGTTAAAAGCGTCTTTTAGAATATTATAAAAGTATAATAAACATACAATCTAATTCTACTTTGTCGATAGTAGAAACCAGTCCTAAAATTCTTAAAAAAAATTGAATACTCCATCCGCAGACAGACTTCCGCATTATTAATTAACGTACATGAATCATTAGAAAAAATAATTTAAAGGCTCAATATTTGCTTATGCAAAACCTAGTGTCGAGACATAAGAGCGCGTGTGATGAAATATTTCAACACACCGGTCAGTTATGACATTTACTTCCTATACCTATAGAGTTTTAAACATTATCCATAAATTATGTATGCTTGACAAAAGCATAAGGTTATTATAGAGTAGAAGACCATAGGCAGGCCTCTAAGGGAGAGTGTCGCAATAAATAATGAAAGAGAAGATAAATAACAAAAAAAATAAAATTTATTGACAGTAACAATGTTTACGTCTTGCATGATATATTGTTGAGGACTTCTTTTAAGCTTAATAAAGCCTGTTTCAGAAGTCCTCACTCTTCCGTAACACCTGAGCCACCATAATTAAGAAAGATGAAACTCGTATACTTCATCTTTGTCTAATCATACATAAGAAAGAGAAAGATAGATACATCCTCATTTGCTTTCTCTTTATTCTAATATGGCACATATTAGGCTGGCGTCTCTACTCCAAGTATCATAAATCTATTGACAAGAGCAATTTCTTGGATATCAACTAATACAAAATACAGATAAATAAAATATTACCTTAATATAAACACTAAATTCACTAATAATTTTATCTGATATCTTTAAAAAGACATGAGGTACCGGTACATTTAAATAGACATAAATATCAATATCTGGGTGACTGAGCCTTAATCGGTATTTTTTTACAAAAAAAACTTTAAAAAAAAAGAAAAAAATGTTCACGTAGTTGGGATTGATCCTAGGTATTTTTATTTCTCGCGATCACCCGTTCCCCGAATAAGCTACGCTGACTTGACAGTTAATGGCAAAAATTCAATTCAATATAAATTTAAGTAATTTTGAATTCCCAAAAACAAGAATAAAATGATTTTTTTTTAATAAAATCTAGCTAGATCAATTTTTCTCCCTCAAAAACCCCTACATGCTGAATTTCAGGAAAATCGTTGGAGCTGTTTCCGAGATTCCGAAAATATATATTTATATAAATATACATATAAAATTAACTCATTTAAATATAAAAGATAATACCTACGAAGGAAGTCAAAGCTCACAATTAAAAAAAAGCTTGTAACGATTAAGTTAACTTTGATTGCAAATTATGGTAAGAAACAAATTAATCAAACTTTGGCTTAGAGTTGCGGTGAAATTAATATTGTTTTTGTCATGCTCGTAAGTTAGGTAACATTAGTATAATGTGGGATGCTTATGTCGCGATTGCCTCCGGAGCCGATGGCCTCAGCCGAGTTGCCTTCCACTTGCCCAATAGGTTGTCGCAACCGGCAGACGTTGCACCTGCCGCTCCGAGATGTGCCTTTACAAATTGCCAATGATCGCATAACGCCATATTCGTATCACAACCCCAATATGTATTTTCCAATCGGAATTATTTTGCTTAAAAAATCGATCTAGCTAGGTTTCATTTTAAAAAAATGTAATTTTATCCCTGTTTTTGGGAAAATGCTAAAATTTATGTTGAATTCAAAAGTTAATTTTCGCCACTAGACGTCAAGTTACAACAGCTTATTTAGGGAACGGGCGGTCTAGATAGGTGAAAATACCTAGATTCGAGCCTCACCGCCACTACTATTTTTTTTATATATCTTTTAAAAAAATTTGCGAGCAAGGCTCGATTACCCAGGTACTTATATATAAAATGATAATAATAAAGAACTTATTTAGTAATATATCAGGAATGTCTTGAATTGAAATATTTGCAGTTGTTACTGTACTAAAGCTTAGAGTAAAAATATAAACCAATACATCAGAATAGTAAGTAAATATAATAAAAAGTTTAAAACTACCAAGAGCTTTCAAAGTTTCTTTCGTTAATTCTTTTTACAAAAATAGGCAATGTTTGAAAATTGACTGAAAAAGTTTTAAATATCAGATACGTAAACTAAAGAGCAGTTTATTTAATAAAATAAATAAATATATGGAACACTTACACACAAGGTCCGTCCCCAAAGTAAGTAACTTAATACTTGTGTTATGGTAGACAGACAACTGGTGAATATATACTTATATATTTTTAAATAAATACTTAAATACAAATATTCCTAAATATATGTGAATATTCTGTTGTTATTCTACACCTAAATCGATACGGTAAAAAACTCTCCGCGTAGAGCTATCAAACTTTTACCATTCACTATTTGGCGTCCTCCTAAGTGATAAACAATTATGAACACTAAACAAACACCGGTTTCTGGGAGATTCCGCGCAGCAAAACATCACTTTCACTTTTGTTATCACCTGATAACTGGTAGACATGAGTGGTATTACACAAGTATCGGCGACTTAACATACGAATTATGTGGTTCCATAAAATAAGAAAAATCTAAATGTATTCATTCGTGAAATATTTAACTTGTTTTTTATGTTCGGCTAATGCATATATCTCAAATAAGAATACTAATCAAGTAACATAGACCGGTTTTCGTAATTGCTCAGTTTAATTTTCGTCATAGAACATTTCGATATTAATATATCATAAATGAGTTAATATATTATACTAGGAAACAGTTTTAAAGGGATTGGAGAATCAGAAAATAAAAATAAGAGAGTTGTTGTATTTTAAAAAGATGAATAGTGGCATTTCGAGTCCAAAAAAAATGTCTGGAAGTAATTGCTGGTCAGTCTGATTTTGCCGTCTTATTCATTAAATAGAAGTTTATATGTAGTATAATTGTTGTAGTCACTTTACTTCTATCTGTAGTTCCGTTTAAGAATACATTTAAAACGTCCATAATTTTTGTAAAAGCTTTTAACGTAAGAGAGATGAATATTATTCACCATTTCTTTTAATGTAGGATAGGGGTGCAGCGCGTTGACAAGACATGCTGTAGCCAGCTGTTGTGACGTCAGAGTGGAGTAAAATCGAATTCCCTTTTACGTCACTCCACACCACCCTAGAGAAAACTTTTATATGTTACTGTTATATCAGGGTTGACATAATAATTAAAAATGGTAATATATTTGAACATTTATAATTTTTAGTTTCATAAATAAATAAATAGAAAGAAAATGCAGCAACTAATATTCTATAACTTTTTTATAAATCACAGATTTTTTTTATCTGCTTACTTCAGTGATGTCTCGGTATAAATAGCTAAAAAGTTGAAATGGGTATAATGAATATAAATTAAATATTGATTTTATTAATATTGTCTTTAGGTGCTTATAAAATATTTCAGAAATCCGATATAATCGGTGTTTGTTCACGTGTTACAAAAATGTTAAAAAAATGCTGCATTTCCATAATCCGTTATCTATTAGTTTTAAATGTTTAATTATTGATTGACAAGAATATTGACGCTGATTAGATATTATGTTAATATGAGTGGATAAATTAAATTAATAAGTTATTTAATTAGGCGTGTCAATATTGTTTTATCAGGCCAATACTTATTTTTTGTTGGATATAAAACTTAAAGCTTCATACCTACAAGATGCTTTCGTCATCAATTTTCTTTAAAAATCTGGTAACCTAAGTAGTAAAATAGTTTTATGCTCTCCTTTAGGTTGAAAGAAATGCATAGAGTCGACACTTAAATTGTGAAATAATAAAAAATTATTTATGTTAAAATATCCTTTAAAATTATTTTAAGTAGAATTCACATTGAATAAAACAACTGAAGCATATATAGAAAACCGCAGCAGCCTATTGCATATTTTTAGCGTTGCCTTTCGTACTGCTCTAACGTTTTCTGTAGCGGAATCACGTCACAAATTCTAAAAATATCCGGGTGGCGTGGAAAAGCGGCAGTAAAGGGGGTGTCGTGAGAGGAGCGCGAACGGCCTCGGCCTCCGATCGAGCGACGCCCGTGACGTCATGCGCCGCCTTACGTCACTCATCGACCCGCGCCCCGTTTCAAGGACGCCCTTGTACACCGTTTACCAACTTTGTTAAACTTGTTACCTCACTTAGTCGAGCCTACAAACTCGCAACTTACAGCCGCAAACACCTCTTACACTAAAAAGTTTCTTGTAACCTGTAAGTAAACCCTAACTCTTTTCATTTAATTTAGTCATGAAAACTGATCTGTTGTTTTCAATTCCAACAACTAGTTCTTAAAAACGATAATTCTTTACACAAAACTCGTATTGAACCCTATAAAGATACTTGTTAAACATGTTTCTGGTGGCCTCATTAGTAATGCACGCACATTCCATAATTATTGATTACTAAAGCACTGAAAAAAGCAGACTTGCCTAATTTTCCGAATGTCTATGAACTAGAAATTTTACAAAACTTAAGCTTAATAAATAGTATTATTACGTAGCAATTACCAGATTTACATGCATATTTATTTTCGAAAACGTATTATTTAATTGTTCCGTATAACAAAGTTTATTAGATTCTACTTTATGAGAAGATTGAAACTTGTTATTTGATTTAATTATTTATTGATACCTCAAGTTGTAAGATATGGAGATAAACTAAACTAGCTAGTAAAATTGATAAAAAAAAGGATATAATGTTAAGATTATCTTTCCAAATTACGTATTAAATTTTAACAAATTTTTAAATTTTTTAAATATAATACGTATGTAAGAACCAGTAACATAGTATAAAAATATTCCAATCCATATTGAACAGCTTGGTGAATTTAAGATCCAATCCTTAGCGCCAAGACGAGGGCACTTCCGGAATAAAAAAAATAATAATATAAATGAAAAAAATATTCACCGCGGACGAAAATCTTAGGTTACAGATTGTTTTTTTTTTGTTATAATGTAATGTACTAGGAACGTTTATAACTGCTATGTCCTGAATAAAAGGACGAGCTTTTAAAAACGTATTAGTGCCAAGGTATCGCAGCATATTAGCACAAATGCAAAAACTGGACTGATCATTGTATTATATAAATTGTATTGACCTACAATATATTCTTAATTAACATCAGCAATAATGAATTGTATATTGTAATAATGTAAATTTTCTATAATGGAATAAAAAAACATATAAAGGTAGACAAATAAACTTCATGCCTCTACGTAAAGCTGTTAGAAAATATATTGTATTTATGATGTTATAGTCTTTTAATTTACGTATATTCTTGTACTAGTTCTATCGGCGACTTTGTTATTTTTAATATTATTAATATATGTTTTTGAAAGAAAACGGTAATTTTTATATCCTGTAGCTTAACCCGGTTTATAAACTTCAATTGTAACAAATTTCAAATTCAATTCAATTCAAAAATCAATATTAGTCAAGCGGTTATGCCTTGAAAGCGTAACAAACAAACATTCGCATTTATAATATTATTATGAATACTCAGTCAGTTTTGTTTATGATATGACAATTATTAATGACAAAATAAACCCTTATTATTTCCCCATTTTATACATTGTCGTGAAACGATATACATATCAAACACCATTATTGTACCTATATAACACATGAAAATATTCGTAATAACAAGGATGAATTATTCAAAAGTATATTTCAATTTCTCTATTTTTTTTATGTTAAAATAATCTTAATGTTATATTTGTATATTAGGAACAGAGGAATAAAATAATTTTAAGAAGTAAATATTAAGAAATTACCTATTCCCGAAAGTGTGTGAAAATAATTTATAGGCAAGAAGAAAATATAAGTCAGGTGCCTTACTTCAACTCCCTGAAGTCAACTTACCTTAGTCGCCTTTTACGACAACTCGGTAAAAAATGAGGTTGATCTATTCTGCTCAGCCGGATACCACACGACTGGTATACTAACCTTAGTCGCCTTTTACGACACCTTGGTAACAAAGAGTGGTCTAGTCTACTCAGCCGGATACCACACGGTGGGTCTATTTACCTTAGTCGCCTTTTACGACACTTCGGTAAAAAAATGAGGTTGATCTATTCTGCTCAGCCGGATACCACACGACGGGTTTACTTACCTTAGTCGCCTTTTACAACACCTCGGTAAGAAATGAGGTTGGTTTATTCTACTCAGCTGGATACCACACAACATTACTCCTGTAAATAGTATTCCTTGTTATATTATTTTGCGTTGAACTCCAATACCATTTTTTTTTGGGTAGAACATTTTTTTTCAGTTTTCTTAAGACTCATCATTCATTTCAGTTTTCTTAAGACTAGCCCCCTTTATATAACATATTTACGTAATCAAGCGGATTACATGATTGTGTTTCGTTTTTAACTAAAATCAAAGAAGTTCTGTCAAACAAGTTTCCGCTTATCAAGTTCGTAAATGATTAGAAACATAAATTCAAATTTATTCTTCTACAGTTTTATAATGTTCTGAAATACCCACACATAGAACTTTAGAAGCAGCAAGTCAGACATCAAGGTCGCTATTCAAGCTTTATAAATTACTTTAACGTTTTATTAAATATCTTAGTATTATTTTTATGATATCCAATATTCTGTAATTGATTTGATAAGTGTTTGAGGTGACCTTATGAATAACACTATTAACTTTTATATTTAGTGTACGAATGTTGCAAACATGTATGCAAATAAAGTTTTAATTTCTTTTTTACTGATGATATTGAAGAGAAGGAAGCAACCGTGTGGTATCCGGCTGAATAAAATAGACCATTCTCATTTCTTACTGATATGTCGTGATAGGCGACTAACTAAGCCGAGCCGCCGAGTGATATCCAGCTGAGTAGAATAGACCACCCTCATTTCTCACCGAGGTGTTGTAAAAAGCGACTATAGTAAGTTAACCCACCGTGTGGTATCCAATTGAGTAGAATAGACCTCTTTCTTACAGAGATCTTAAAGTACGACTAAGGTAAGTTAACGTGAGTCAGGCGGCCGGTCGTAAAATACGTAACTAACTAGCCAAATCGTGTGACAACATGTTGTGCCCCCACTTAGAGTGGAATAAGGGCAGGAGAATGATGATAGCCTTTTCGATGATTGGATTAGAAATACTACGAAACAACCTAAAATCTTAAGACTCTCCCTTGAATGTTGGATCGATGATAGAATACGTACGGCAATATTAGTGGAAATGTCCGTTCTTCACTTAAAAACTACCGGCAATTTTTAAAAGTTTTTGTATTTATTTTAAAAGAAAATATTTTTAAATGCAACTTAATTAGTATTAAAATGAATTACCTTAAACTCTTCTTAAACATTATCTTACGTGATTTAAAATATAAAGGATATACTTTGAAATGAAAAATAACCAGAATCTGGTTTCAAATGAGCTTAATATGGTGTCCAGTGTAACAGAATAATTAAAGATCCAGTACTCATATTTTGACCGGTTTCCTACAATGTTATGCATGTTATGGAAATAGTTCAATAATTTTAATAAATTTTCCTACATATTAATCTATCGGCCTTAAGCATATCTTAGACTTAATCTGCGTATACATAAGAGAGCAATTTTTTAACATGAAAACATTCTACAATACTTTAAATATATAAATTAGTTTTATTTTAACAAAATTTTGTATTGTTGATCCATTATACGATTTATTTTCGAATCTGTTACTTTACTTTTTATTAAGCGATTGTAAACTTAATAAAAGGTAAAGTAACAGACTATTACTCTCCCAGTGCTGGGCATAGGCCTCCTCTCTCCGTTTTTGGAGAAAAGGATTGGAGCTAAGGTCTCCCACGCTGTTCCAGTGCGGATTGGTTGGTTACACGTATCCCTAGAATTCTCTAGTGATATGTAGGTTTCCTAACGATATTGCCCTTCACTGAGAAGCGTGTGATAAATTGCAATTATCGATTAGACACATAAGTTTCAATAGAAAAAGTCATTGGTGCCTGCCCGGGTTTGAACCCGTGACCTCCTCGAAATAGTCGCACGGTGTCACCGCTGGGGTATTACAGTGCAATGGCTAAACCCTAATAATTTAAAGCCAATGAACGAAACGTACAGAACAGAATCATTATTGTGTATGTGAAATGTGCAAAGTAGAGTCCAAGAACTCTACTCTCTCAACAAGCTTGTAAAATGATGTAATAAATATTGGGATATGACTATAGTTAGTCAGCGATCAATTAGAGTATACGGGTCTATACTTTCGATGGGACGACAGGTTATATTTGGAGTCCTTTGTTTAAAATTGCATATACACATCGCTATAGGGACCCGTTTTAACGTTTTAAACTCCGGGGTGGCATAAATGAATTTTTCTGTTGAAACTTATGGGTCTTATTGATAATTGCAATTAATTATAAGTTTTACAATAAAAGAAAATCTCATGTGGAAACCTGATGTATGGAGATATGTGTAACCTACCAATCCCCATTGGAGCAGCGTGGCAGGTCTTAGCTTCAGCCCTTGTCTTCAAACAAGGGGGCCTATGCCCCCAGCACTGAGATAAAAATTATTACTTTATATATCGCGTTTACTCTCGCTAAAAATGAGCTATAGTGGAGAGATCATGGTACTCGTATCTTGATATGAAGAGTGTCGTTTCGCAAAAAATACTTAAAACTGAACTAGTAGTACATTTTTAGCGAACATACGGTTCTTTTGTAAGTGAAGCGCGAAGATATTCTGTCTTCTGATTATCCTAATGATCGTTATTGTTGAAACATGTCCACCGTTTCCTACGCAATATTGATGATATAATCGATGCTCGCTTGTCCCATAAGAGCCATACATCAAAGATTGAATTGAATGGACTATCATGAATTATAATGGGGAGATGCGTATTACGTTGTCAAGATATCGTAACATGTCTAGTTATGGTCACCTAACTATACCAACGGAAATATCCTTTTTTGTAATAATTGACTCAGTACCTTTACAAATAAGCCTTAATTGATTCGTTATCAAGCCTTATATTATTATTATTAATACTACAGTTAAAAAATAAGTAAGTTTTTCAGAATTCTTTAAGTAAATTCAAACACATTGTTGAAAATACCTCAAATTAAAACAGTAGAGCTTTTACATTGTCGAACTAAGAAATACAAAATAATATATACCTAAATAATTAATAAAGTAAAAAAGTATATTTACAGAAACACAGTTTTTATGACTGAACAAACATACAAGCAAATACGTACACAAAAGAAAAAATATTCAATAGAACATAGTACTATAGACATTAAGTTATATGCTTCATTTTTATGCATACAAATATCTACACGCGTCGAAGTTACTTGGAAATAATTCACATAATACGCCATTTTTATTTTACTGTTTGTTTTTAAAAAGCATAAAATAACAAGAAGAAGCAAACTAGAAATTTGATATATGGATAAACTCTTTGTGTCTATTATACTTTCATAGCTAAGTTGCCGACCTTAATTACCTTAAACGAACTTAGAGCCAAAGCTGCATAGCATAAACTTACGTAATCGTTTTTATACCTAGATACTTCTAAAATGATTTTTACGCGCTTACGTTCTCGTGTAACAAGTAATTGAACATATCCGTCAGTCTCTCTTTCAAGATTCATGTGTGAACAGAGCCGATCGGTTTATTGATAATTCAACTACGTAATACATATTGCAATGCAAATATTAAAGATTACGTCAGTACCTGTCTGTATTTCAATATATAGAAACAGAGATGCCAAAGCCAAAGAGTGATGAATATATTTCCTTCTACTCTTCGATCTCACTAGTCTCGGCATTTAAATAAAATTTGTTTGTTTTTAAACCGGTTATTTGAAGTTTACATGGAATAAAAAATTCATAACGTATAAATTTAATTAAATTAGGCTATCTATACTAATATATAAAGCTGAAGCGTTTATTTGAAGACTTCGTTTGTTTGATTGTTTGAACGCGCTAAGTTCAGGACCATTTTGAAAAATTCTATGTAAGACATTCGATTTATCGAGGAAGGCTAACATGACACTAAGGTTAATAAAACAGGAGCAGCAATGAAAAATATTGCGAAAACGGCAAAATTTAAAGCTTTACTTGCGTCTGCTAAGTAAACGGTGAAAGTTATTTAAAAATCTTTTATAATTAACTCACAATAACTACATTTATGTTTAAAATTTCAATTCGGAAAAATCTAACACACCGATTTCCACGCAGACGAAGCTGCAGGCACAGCTAGTTAATAATAACTGCGGTTTACGTGTTTACAAAGCAATTCTATTTAATTTCGCCCATACGGATTCAGTTTGGTGTCAATGCTGAAAAACGGTTCGTCTATACGCTATCGAAACTTCTTTCCGTGGGTCTCTTTATTTCATCACATATATTTCACTTAGCGGTGCTGTATTTTATAGGCTGGAGTGACGAAAAGGCATAATGAATAACCATAAACTGTAGCGAGGCTATAAAAAGTGACTGAAAAGATCTATGTAATCTATACTTATAATAAATCTGTAGAGAGGTCAATTCTGTAACTGGAATATATTTCCAAAATAACTATCAGGGGCTGATTAGGGATCGATAGTGATGCCAAAAATGCAATCAGTAAAAATTTTGTCTGTCTGTCTGTCTGTCTGTCTGTCTGTCTGTCTGTCTGTCTGTCTGTATAACCGTTATAGAAACAAAAACTACTCGACGGATTTTAACGAAACTCGGTACAATTTTTTTTCATACTCCTGAGCTGGTTATAGTATACTTTTCATCACGCTACAATCAATAGGAGCAGAGCAGTGAAGGGAAATGTCAGGAAAACGGGAGAAGTTACTCCATTTTTTAAGCTTCCGTCGCGTGTGCAACCTTGATGGTTAAAGCTAGACAGAAATCATGTATGACGGAAATGTTCTCCCTAAAATTATATAAAAAATATCCCACGACAGCATATGTCTATCTTATATGGTTGACTCACAAAAACACGTGTAACACCCGATAGCTTAGCAGTTCGAAGCTTTCTGGTTATATTTGTCTACTCCTACGTTTATATCACTCTCAGTCATCCCTAAATAAAAAAGTGAATAGTATTAACCATTGTATAAAAAAGAATCATTGATATCGGTATAGAAACACCAAAGTTATACATGAAATACGCTAATAATAAGCCATCGCGCGTGAATACTGAATCATGCTATAGGGATTATCACTACATAGTATAAAACAAAGTCACATTCTTTGTTTGTCTCTATATCCCTATGACTGCTTAAATCTTTAAAACTACGCAACAGATTTTGATGCGGTTTTTTTAATAGATAGAGTGATTCAAGAGGAATGTATAATAACATTCAATATGGAGTAGAGAAATACTGTAATGTTTCTAATGTGATGTCGTAAATAATTACTTTTTTTCCCGCTTACATTGCAAACGCAGGCTAAACCCTACGAGATTTATCAAAATGATGTACTAAGTATTTGTACACATTGAAAAAGTCTACAGAAAAGTCCGCGATGGTATATGTCTAGGGCTTCGCCCTATTGCACTTCGAATTTAGCAGCGATCGGAAGCGCAACTAAATGTCGCTCTTTTAAGAGTAACCTCTAAAGAAAACATGTTTTGTAATGTCTAATGATAACAAAGCGATGAATGTTGTATATAAAGACATTCTGTTATTAATTTTAAACATAAAATATATAGGGAAAAATGTAAAATGTAAATATGTAGTAGGTATATGAATTTAGACATTCCAAAGATAGCAGGATATCTTCTTGGTATAGGGAGAGGGAATTGTTTTTCTCTAAATTTAACGCTTGCGGGCCACAGGCAGTAATGAATAAATCAAAACTACTGGATCGATTTAAATCATTTTTTTCACTGAGTGACATAGGTTATATATTTTATACCCGTGCGAAGCAGGGTAGGCCGCTAGTAAAGCAATAAATGCCTTCAGTGACGAATGCTAATGCTTTAACAAAATCAACTACTGGAATGAGCTGACGTTCACATCCGCGTCACGTCGGGTTTGACGTCACGAGGCCGCACCACCGCCCCGTCTACACGGCTGACCCAACCACCCTGTTGATGAACGTAAAGATATCGCTCTACAACATTAACACGTTGATAAAATATGACGCGTTTCGTCGCTATCAGTAATTTGATTACTTAGAGTATAACTGCGGAATAATTGACATCTACTATATAAAACATTTCAGATAGTTAAGCACACTACGTGAAGTTGTCTGCATTTTTAGGAAAGCGCGAAACTTATTTTTACAATTATTTCCAAAGTGGTGTAACATTTTGTATTCGTCTTGTTATTAAATATTTATATTCAAGTATAAAAAACAGTATTTTACTAAGCGATCAAAAAAACAAATATGTAACTGTAATTGTAAAGAATTATAAAGAAAGAGAAAATATTTTCTTTTAATTTAAGCAGAAGTACCTGGTGACCGAGCCATGCTCGAAATTTTTTTTTTTAAATATAAAAATAAGCAAAAAAGGTCGTGCTATCTGGGGCTTGATCCCAAGTATAAGATTAAATTTGACAGTAGAACATTTGTACGAGTTCTTCACAGCAATCATAACTAATTGAAATTGAAAGTAACCGAGCTGTGCTTGTCCAGAAAAATTCTATATGCTAAAGCTTAAAAGTTTACCATAGAGTTAAAGAGAGATTGCTGCTTATTATAAATTATTTTGATAGAAGAAAGAACATACACTATTTTGATAATCATAAAAGAATATTTTTTCAATTTCTCATCTTTCATATTTAAGTTAATCTTGTATATATACATATTTTCTGAATCTTGGAAACGGCACGATATTCATGAAATTCAGCATTTAGGATGTTTTAGGGAAATTGATCTAGCTAGGTTTCATTTTAAAAAATATCTGTTTTCAGACAGTAAAATGTAGAATAAAATACAAATGATATTTTAGATGTCATTTGTAAAGTTGTTATAGCTTAGTGAAAGCTTAACGGGCGGACTAAAGAAGTGAAAATAGCTCAGATCGAGTCCCACCTACCCAATTATTTTTCCATTTTTTTTCAAGTTTCACCTTTTTTATATTACCTAGGTACTATCCATTACCCGTTTAATATAAATACAGTATTCATATCTTCGTCGTTTGATGATTTTATTTTTATACACATATTTGCACATGACTTGTACAGAATCATTCTATATCGTATATTGGAAATAAAATCCAGTTTTATAAGTGCCTCTACCACTTAAAAGAGATTTCTCTGAATTGGAACATTTTGTAGTATAAGCTAATATTTATGTTAAGCCGTTAACCTTGAAAACGTTCTCCACTAAATAACATTTTTAACACAAATTTATTAATTCACTATCGATGTGTAAATAACTGCTTATTTATTTTACGCGTCTTATATAACTTTAAGGATATAAATTAATAAATTTATGCTTTTCAAATTTTAATAATAAATCCATGTTAGTAACTTTGGATTTGTCGTCTGGTGTCCCGTGGCTAGAATAGACCACCCTCATTTCTTGCCAAGGTGTCTTAAAAGGCGACTAAGCTATGGCGACCCACCGTGTGGTATTCGGCTGAGTAGAATAGATCAACCTTATTTCTTATCAAGGTGTCGTAAAGGGTGACTAAGTTAAGGCGACCCGCCGTGTAATATCTGGTTGAGTAAAATAGACCACCCCCATTTCTTTCCGAGTTGTCGTAAAAGGCGACTAAGGTTGATTTCTATTTTTATTATGGAGACAGCTATGTATTTTACTACGAATCTGGACTACAAACAATCTGAATTACAACAAATCTGGAGTAAGTCGAAGTCAAAACACGACAAATGAGCAAGAAACGATTTTAAATACTAGTTCAAAGCCCTAAATTTTTTTGCCCCAGGGCCTTGAGCTACCTAGCTACGTTACTGGACATAATTATTGTATGGATGAAAACACTGTTACATCAGCTTGCTAAAACTAATCGTGTATCTAATCGTAATTCGATACTAATTGAGTTATTGACTGTCATATTATTTAGAAATATTAGGACTTAATCATCACAATTCTCCTGCCCTTATCCCATTCTAAGTGAGATGAGGATGTTAGAAACATGTTGTAATGTGTTTTAGCTAGGTATTTTACGACCGGCCGCCTGCCTGACGTCAACTTACCTTAGTCTCCTTTTACGACACCTCGGTAAGAAATGAGGGTGGTACTATTCTATTCAGCCCGATTAATAAAAAATAATAGCTAAATAAATATATGGGACGATTACGCACACGATCATCAGTCCCTCAAGTAACTTAACACTGTGTTATGGGTGACAGACGATTGGTAAATATATACTTAAATAATTTTAAATATACACCTAAATATATATTTATACACCCAGAATCGAGGAAGCAACCAATTGTTTTCAGAAAATGTTCGCCCTCGGCGGGAATCGAACCCGCGTACCGTGTTCTCAAAGGCCGTGTGTCAATGCCAACTGCGCCAACGGGCCAGTCCAAAAGAACTAGAAGTGTATTTGAGTGTCAATAGATTGACCTCACTTCTACGACTTGTCGTATCATCAACCAACATCAGTAACGATGCGAAGTGTGATTGATGAGTGATTAAAACAAATATTGTCTACGAGTCTTGTGCTACACTATTCGCTTAGTTTCGCTATCGGTTTACGCTTTAATTACTATTTGCTCTACTCGTCTCCCCCTAAAGCGCTGCTAAGCCTTTTCAGTATCGAAAGCTGATATATCGGCTCTTGCTGCATTTGCAAGAAGTTCCATATCCGATATATCAGTCCGCGCGTTGTAGCGCTATTCATTGCGAGAGAACTCTACCTTAAAATAAATTTGTAGTACGTTATAAATTATCTAATTTTATTGCGAGAGAATTGAAAATTTGTTATATGAGCATTTTTCCAAATACTTATAAAACTGTGTTATTCTTGCCGGTTATTCTTACATAGGCACCTCTTTTTCGCCCGGCATTAAAATGACAAACATTACGTACAGGCCAAAAATAAAAAAAATAAGTTTTATTACGATACAGGTCTTGTATGGACACCTGTATCATAATATAACTTTTTAAACATAACGATACACCTATACAACCTCCAGCTGGATCAAGGAAGTTGAACCTCTCCTCTACCTTAAAAAAAAGATTTCAGTGAAGTTATGTGTATTCTGACAACATCAATATTATACAACTTGTGCGTAACTTATTAAATAGTAATTGCTTATAAACTAATATTACATATTATATAGTTTATTGATAATACTAGTTCATTTTGTTAGCGAGGCTTATAACGCCATCTATTGGAAAATTGTCGTACCACTACTAAAGGTTATTCTTTCCTACAACTCAACAACCCTTACAAGAGAAAATATAACAAGGTTAACAGATGTCGTTACTAGTAAAAACAACCCTCCAGTAGGATGACTATTTTTGAACAATTTTGAAATACGGATTTCTTTCTCTCTTCTCTTTCTACAAAGTTTTTCGAAAATCGAATTTTCGAAAAACTTTGTAATATTGATGAGATTGGAACCGAATTTGTTTGTAAAGGCTAATAATAAAGACCATATTATATGTAACAAAGAATTTGCCATATTTTCTAAAAGCTGTACTAGCAACTTCGTTCACACTTAATTAGGGTAAAATATGTTAAATTAAATATATAATGTAATTTTATTGCTGTTACTAAAGAAAATCTTGATTTTTTATCTCATATATCATAATTATTGTACTATATGTTGTTATCATTATTCTCCTGCCCTTATTCCACTCAAAGTGTGGGCTGTAGGACACTTTTTAAACATGTTGCTAAATGATTTGACTAGTTATTTTACCGACCGCCTGTCTGACGTCTAGTTACCTTAGTCGAATTTTACAACGCCTCGGTAAGGAAGAGGGTGGTCTATTCTATCTTCAACCGGATACCACATGGCGGGCTAATTTACCTAAGGTGCCTTTTACAACACCTCGGTAAGAAATGAGGGTGGTCTATTCAGATCTATTCAATCGGACACCTCATTGTGGGTGGACTTAGCCTAGTCGCCTTTTATGACATCTCGGTAAGAAATAAGAGTGGTCTATTCTATTCAGCTGGATACCATACGACTACGACTAATGAAGCAGTAAACAAAAGCACCAAATTCAAACATAGCAAAAACGTCTGTCTGATATCTGCCGCCACCATTCTTAACAGTACAATCGGAAATGCGATAACCCATCCAAGTATAGTGACTACTAGTTATCGTAGTTTAATACCCGAAATAAACTAGAGAATAAAATATAAAGAATAGCCATAAAAGTGACCCAAGAATAATAGTGAAATTCCACAGAACACAACTTGCAAAAATCCACAAACTTCCACAAAATTTCACAAACTTGCAAAAATCGAACGATATTTGCAAGCTATTTAGTCTACACGCATTTTGATTAAGCTATTTAATATTATATTTCTAATAAATTCGCTTGTATCTGTCGATGCATTAGAATTTCGAAAATCATTTTCGCTTTCTTGAAGCAATCAGATATTTTTATAAGGTCCTGTTGCAAATATAAATTCAATACATTCTTCTACAACTTAATTAGTTCTGTCTTACATTTCAGAAATATTAAATAATATAAATAATCGTTTTATACTCTATATGTTTTTAAAATCATTAGTAAACAAGTGTCAACGAATAAAATATAATACGGAAATAATATTTATATTTCAACTAGTATTAAAAATCAGGTAAATAAAAATATCAAAAACAACCGTAAAGTAACATACAGGAAATAAACACTTGATAGCGTTTAAAACGACCGATAATTTACATGAGTTGTTTCTGGTCTGCAAATTTTTTTATGCGTTTGATTTCGAAAAATAAATAATTTGATTGCTTTAATACAACTACCAAAAAGAGACGCATAATTTTTTTTTCTTGTGTATTATCAGATGTACCGAGTAGAACCAGAAAGAAACTAGGCTGTAAATCTTTTAAACATTTTGAATTTTACGTTATTAAACCGCAGAATTAATTAAGATTAGATTAAATAAATTAGAAATATTCAAGATGGGGTCTGCAAACATTAAATAAAATGCATTTTACAGACACCTTTAAAGAACAATCAACGTTACCTACTTTTCTAATGATCGTTGAAATTATATATCTGTAAAATTTTAAAAGAAAAACTATATTTAATTTTTACGACACGACAATTAATTTACTTTAACATACTTTATTTTCATTTACGAGCATTGACGGACAGGTCGACGCTTCAACAAAGTCATTAAATCTATATGATAAAAGATAAGTATGTAAGGAAAAAGACTGACTTTGAAAATGATGGAATTTCAAGTTCTAGTTTCAGTTTGGCCGAGGCCGAGGTCATCCTTCCGTCGGTTTAGTGCCGCTAATTATTTTAATCTTTCGATATAGTGTATCTATCACTTACTATGACGTGAAAGGCAGAAGAATTCGCCACTGATAAATTAAACATCGTTGTATAAAATATTTTTAGAAATGATGTAACCTAATAAGAAGGCATCATGAAAATCGAATTTTATCAAGAAATATAGGTCAAATCCAATGGCTTAATCCAGTCTTACAATGAATCAATGGCCCCAATTAAATACATCATCCTCCTGCCCTTATCCCACTCTAAGTGGGGTCGGCACACATGTTATAAACATGTTGTCGCATGATTTGGCTACGTATTTTACGACCGGCCGCCTGCCTGACACCAACTTACCTTAGTCGAATTTTACGGTAAGAAAGAGGATGGTCTATTGTGCTTAACCGGATACCACACAGTAGGTCGACCTACCTTACTCGCCTTTTACGAAACCTCGGTAAGAAATGAGGGTACTCTATTCTATTAAGCCGGATACCACGCGGCGGGGCCTGAATTAAAAACATCTACTATAATTATAGGTGACTGGTATGGTATTGTTTATGGGATAATTAAAACAGAGCTTGTGGCTGTTAATTAGTATAGACTATAGAATAATATATATTATTTTAAGCTTGGTAAAAGTACTTAACTCCAATGAGTTACTACATCGCATCACAGATAATGCTTTAAAAAGCATCAAATAGTTTATAACATAAAAATAAGTAAAGCAAGCATCTCATAATTATCCTGTTCCGTTGCCGAACTCACTTTTTCCCATATTTTACCCATATATACTGAAATAAACTCAGAATTAACTCACCATGCTGTGCAAACCATAGATAAATAGTTATTTCTTTATTCTGTGTAGACCACAGAATAAAGAATTGATTACATGCAAGATCATAAAAAAAAACAAAAACGCACCAGGAAATAGATGCAATAGTGTAGAGACGAGTAAAAAAAAACGAGGAAAAAATATCAATACCAGCACTGCATCAATATGCAACAATGTCTAAATGTGTTTTATTTTCAATCCGGTTTGCCGATTTTAAATAACATTATAATTTAAGCGATAAAGATATTCCGTATTGAGAGATATTTAGAATAGTTTTAATTTGTATGTTTAAGGTAAACCATCCGGGACTATTTAAGTTTTCAATATAAAATCACTTCATTAGAGGTCATCTCGCTATAATCATTAGGGGTCATCTCGCATACCCTTGGGGGTAGGCGGGATACGGGCCTCGAGGCGAACCTCTTTGCCCGGGCCGGTCCTCGCAGGCTTTAATTAATGCCCACCGTGGTTCGTGCCATGAAGGATAGGGAGGGATCGTGGGCAGCGATGGCCTCCTTCTGCGAGAACGTTATGTCGCGGAAAAGGCGGTGGAACGGACCTGGGAAGTCGAGTCCCTGGATCCTATCCGCCGCAGGCGAGCGGGGCACAGGCGACTCGCCAAAGTCCATCGCATGCCGCCCTAACGGGGACCTCCGAGCGATCCGAACGGGGTTTTATCGGACGCTCGCTGGAGTTAGGTCCCCGAGGCGGTCGATGCATCTGGTGCTCCCGATGCATCGATTAGCGGAGGGAGGGGCCAATGTTAGAGAGGCCCCGACCCGGAGGTGGCGCTCTCCGGGGTAAAGAGCGGCTGCTGGCGGGAATGGGGGCTATGTGTCCAACGTTACCCTGTCCCCAGCAGCGTGGTGGAGCACTGTCAGGTTTTTAGTCAGTGCGAGTCTGACATACCGCTGCTCGTCTCCGTCGGGCAGTGATGACACATAATGAGTTTTCCTGACATAAAAAAAAGGCGGCCGGCCATAAAATAAGTAGCAAAAATATGTAACAACATAAGAGTGGGTTAAGACTAGGAGAATGATGATTATTATTAGTATCTTTTGTCAAATAAAAAAAAAGATTTGGACAAAAAATGACAAAGGATTTCCTGATCCGTAGAAGAATCACTGATATACCCCGAAAAGTCAAGCAGATAGATTGAACCATTGAGTCTATTGAAGTAGGGATAGCTATCGTCTCTCTGGAGTTATGAACCTTTAGAAATAAAGGTTCATAACTCCAGAGAGACGAATATTTATTTACTCTGGAGAATATTTAGGAGTTTCAGTCCACATTGGAGCAATCCAGTGGGTCTAAGTGCGATCCTTCTTTCCAAAGGAAATGGGAGTCATTCGACTGGCGCTGGGATAGTAACAAGTCGCTACTTTACTTATTGAGGTCATCATCATTCTCGTGCCCTAGTCCCACTCTAAGTGGGGTCGGCACAACATGTTTTAAAAATGTTGTTAATTGATTTGGCCAGTTATTTTACGAGTAGCCGCCTACTTGATGTCAACTTACCTTAATCCCCTTTTACGACATCTCGGTAAGAAATTAGGGTGGTCTATTCAGCCGGATACCACACGGTCGACTATACTTAATGAGGTAATAAAAGGAGTATATAAATTGCACGAAATATCAGCGATATTCTGACAAGTTTAATTCCCGTTTGGTATACACCATAGTGTATTATGCTGTTAGGGGTTAAAGACATTTATTTAACTTAACTGAGAATTAAAATTAAACTATTTTATTTGCTTAAGACGCATACACCACTTAACAATTCGTAAAAAATTTAGCAAATTAATTTACTGATATAAAAAGAAATACTACTTTAAAATAAAAAATAACTAAACATATAAATATTGACGAGAGTTTTAGATATCAATTTTTTTTTATTTCAGAAATATAGGACTTTAGCAGTTTCATAAACAAAGTAATATTATTTGTTTCCTTTAGACTATTGGGCAAATTATTGTATAACTGCGCACCTTAAAACAAAATTGTTTTTTTTCATAGGTAATTATGTGTATTAAAAATTGTTTGTTACGTCTATTATTTTATTTTCTTTTAGATGTTAGTCTACTATGGGACTAAGGATTTTTAAGATAACTTCAACATGTAACGATCTTTACCTGAATGAATACCGCTGGCCCTTTTTGAGGATCATCTTACCCAATGGTGATTCAATCACTATTCCTTCCATTCTAACATCATAGGATCCCAACGTCATTGGGTATTTTGAACTATATACTACGATGTATTTTGATTCATGCGCGGATCTTTTCTTTATTTGATTAAAAAGAGAATAGATTTTATTATAAACATCAGTTTGAGTAAACTTATAAAGCTTAAAAGTATTTCTTCGTAACCCTGATACTCAAGTACAAAGATGAGTCACTTCGCCGGAGTAACCTGTTTATTGTAAAAAACAATGCAAAGCATAACTAAATGGATAAAGAATTACAATTGACTAGACTAGGAAATGACCTGACATGAATATCCAATCACAAATCTCTTAGACGAATTCAGTACTGATACAATAATTATAATAGGTTTTTTTAATACAGAACTGCAATGAAGACATATTTTTAAACTAAAAACATATTAATATTCTAGAACAGTGCAAAATAAAGCATCCTTGGCATAGCGATCACGCGTTCTTCTAATTGAAGACCAGTTAAATATAAGCGACTAAGATATATAAGTGAATAAGTGAACAGTGAAATCACAACAAAATACGCATTGGGATGGTTTTCTTAGAATATTAATCCTCAATATAAATAATAGAAATATCTAGTAATTGCAATTTCGCTAATCAAATGTGACTGAAGTATAACCAAAATGTTAATATGAAAATCATTACGCTCTTGATCTTAGTATCAAATAATTACTTCAAGTGAGATCTATGAAAACTAGTAATCATTAAGTAATATTTTCCAATCTGAGAAACAAAATTTTATTATTACACTTTTTTAAGATATTTATTTATTCAAAATAACATATAAAATATTTCTCTTCTACCGACAAGAACTAGCAAGAAACTCTTGCAACAAAACACTCTTTTCGGAAAACAATGATACAACGTGATATAATTACATGTTATCTGCTATGTCTAGATATTCTTGAGGAAATTTGTTAGTGATTTGTACAAATGGCTTTCGAACTGTATGGAGACGTAAAATAGGCATCACAGGCATGCGTATATCTACATTGTATAATCGTGAACAAGATGACAGACGCGGCGGGGACTTTTTTAAAAATTTAAGGATATGTTTATTCCCCGTGTAATAAACTTTATATTACGTGCAATAAGTAACAGCCTGTTACTATCCCACTGCTGGGTAAAGGCCTCCTCTCTCCGTTTTGGAGAGAAGGATTGGAGCTAAGACCTACCACGCTGCTCCAATGCGGATTAGTAGGTTTCACATATTTCTAGGATTCTCTAGAGATATGCAGGTTTCCTCACGATGTTTTCCTTCACCGAAAAGCGTATAATAAATTGCAATTATTAATTAGACACATAAGTTTTAATATAAAAACTCATTGGTGTCTGCCCGGGTTTGAATCCATGATCGTCTCTAGAGATTCACACGGTGGCACCGCTGGGCAATCACAGCTATCACAGCTATTACTTGCAATAAAGTTTTAAAAATATAACCTAAGCTAACCGTCGGTTAAGTTTTTCTTCTTCCTTGGAATTAAATTATTACGCACACTTAATTAAAATTATTATTAGAATATCTAAGATTAAAAGTAGAGCTATCCAAATATTTGTCAGTTTCTCATTAATAATCATCAATATTGTTATAATTTACAAATGAAAATTATTTTTTACTTAGTATGTATTGGTCTTTATGTATACAGTTCAATATTGCCCATAAAAAGTAATAACAAAACATAATTTACGTTTTGTCTATAACTTAATAAGACTGAAATTAATGGTTCTTAGCATAATAGAAACTGCAAATGCCAGTGATTTCATAACCTCCCGAGGGAACCATCACATTTTCGCCCCAAATATTGTCAGTCAAGTTTGCTTATTCATTTTATATCTTATGTAAATTATGTAAGGCTAATAATACGACCACCAGGAACATATACTTGCATCATTTTGGAAAGATCCAGCTGAGGTGTATACATAGGATTCAATTTTCGGGGCGTGGCGAATCAAGCACCGTGACACAATGTATTCAAACCGGCAATATTTGGCTAACAAAACTGTCCTATAAATTAGAAGACCTTTCTTTTTTGCCGTCATTACTTATCATAGGAGGGTAGCGTACGGTCTTCTGTTTACCTCGCGAAAGATATTGATTTGTCAATTACGTGTGATTGTGTTACAATAGGAATCAAAGTATGTTCGCCGAGGGTAAATATAAATGATGCATGGCTTGTGTAGCGTGATAGTTCAAAGTCCGGTGCCGTCAACACGCGCTCGTCTTCCGGCGCAGTCGCAACCAACCCTCCTTAGTCATTACTCAACTGTTACATTTAATACTAACTAATACAACTAATATAAGACAGACATGTAATTCAGTAATTCAGTACTAAACAATTAAATTTAAAGATCAATATCAATAAATGCCTCTAAATTATACTAAAAGCAGTTTCTTTTGTTATAGGGCCGAGCGCAATTGAGCCGCGCTCGCCAAGCGCTTTTTCGTCTAATTCCTCCAGCATGCTACTGCTGCAAACACACGTAAGTATAAATATATCATTTAATAACTTCTCATTTATTGTTTGTGCTGAAAGAGTATTTTTTACGCATTATTCCCGCGTAAATTATAAAAAAAAACTTTCAAATCTGGCTGCAGGTATATTCGTATTAAACTTTTTAATATATTGGTGTCATCAATGAAAGAAAGTGACCCTCATTTAAAACCCTAGAACACGTGCTACAGTAACGCTATAACAAACAGGCGATGTCATTATAAAAGTCATTGTTAAACGATTGATACTATAGACGCGCCATTGGTGCGCCGTGACCGCCCCTGCCAACGTTCCGCCTACTGATTTTGTAACGCCTTACCTATTGATTTTTTTTTTCCATTACAGAGCAACTACGGTTCGTCCTTTACTGATTTGTTGTCGCCACAATACCAAGAAGATTCTTCAGAAATTTTAGAAGAAAATTTAGATCCATTCCCCGACGTAGAATTTCATGCGCCAATACTACCTGAAGTGAAATCCCATCGTACAACTCCAGTGAGTGAGACTCCATCCCCTATTCTCGGGCCCGCATTACCTAGTTTTGAAGAAACATATTCTGTTCGCTACCCGAAGCAAGAAATGGCAGAATTTGGAATTAAAATGGATGAAGACTGCTATAACGTTAGCGCATACTCTCATCAAGGACATACATCAACGCAACTGTTATATCAGTATCACCAACCATCCTTACCATACGTTCCATCACCTTATTATGCACCGGCCCAGCCGTGCTCGCCAACATTTGATACTGGTGGGGTAACAAATACTCAGGAGACTTATTCGTTGCCACCCTTTCCAAGTTCAGTGGACCTGCATATATCTTCTGACCAAGGAGCTAGACAAAGAAGATCATCTTTACCAATTCAGAGATCAGAATCTACTAGCTCAAATGATAGTCCTAAACTACATGGAAGTCGAGTCCACTGTATGCAGGCATCAGCTCCGAGTTCAGCATCCAGCTCACCTGGTGGAACTCAGCAAGATAATACTGGCCCAAGGGCTGCACCTCCATCACCAAGCCAACTTTGCGCTGTTTGTGGAGATACTGCTGCATGTCAACATTACGGTGTGCGGACATGTGAAGGGTGTAAAGGATTTTTTAAAAGGACCGTGCAAAAGGGGTCCAAATATGTGTGTTTAGCTGAAAAATCGTGTCCGGTTGACAAAAGAAGAAGGAACAGGTGTCAGTTTTGTCGATTTCAAAAGTGTCTTGCAGTGGGCATGGTAAAAGAGGTTGTTAGAACTGATTCCCTTAAAGGAAGACGAGGAAGATTGCCATCTAAGCCAAAATGCCCTCAAGAATCTCCACCAAGTCCACCGATATCGCTGATAACCGCTCTTGTAAGAGCTCATGTTGATACATCTCCTGATTTTGGCAATCTTGATTATTCGCAATACAGAGAACCAAATCCGATGGAGCCACCTATTTCAGATTTGGAAGTAATCCAGCAGTTTTATTCGCTCCTTACGACCTCTATCGACATGATAAAAATATTTGCTGAAAAAGTGCCTGGTTTTGGAGAAATTTGTCCTGAGGACCGAGAGCAGCTTTTTGCATCAGCCAGGCTCGAATTATTCGTGCTTCGCCTAGCTTATCGCACTCGCCCGGAAGATACGAAGTTAACCTTCTGCAATGGGCTAGTCCTTGATAAACGGCAATGTCAGAGATCTTTTGGAGACTGGCTGCACGCTGTTCTTGATTTCAGTAATACTCTGCATTCAATGGACATAGACATTTCGACCTTTGCTTGCTTGTGTGCTCTTACACTCGTAACAGGTGTGTATATTTTCTTACCTAAAATACATATGTATTGTTGTGTAATCAACTAATTTATTGGTGAAAAATAATAAAAAAATCAATAAAAGTAATAATAAAATTATTTTGCTACAATCCGCAATGAAGTAAAATAGAAAATATATATAATTCTAAATGTAGAGTGGACAATCGTTTTCATACCTGATACATGCAGGATTCGTAAAAACACATGCACAAACCTCCACCACCCTCTGCCAATCCTGCATGTATCAGGTAAATATTATTACTTTTGTATTATGGATCTCCGCAAAGTAACGCCTAATTCTATAAATAATTTTTTTAAATCTACATGCAAATCATTATTATCATGTAAAAAATTTAGTAAACCTTAGCTGGAAACGACAGTTAAACAAGGATGTTTATTAATTCCAATATTTTTTATCCTTACTCCAGAAAGACATGGTTTGAAAGAGCCACACCGAGTAGAACAATTACAGATGAAGATTATCGGATGTCTGCGTGCTCATATGCCCGGAGGTGGAAACGTCAATGCAGTCGGCGCGCCGCACTTTAGTCGCGTCCTGGGTGCGCTACCAGAGCTACGGTCACTCTCCGTTCAAGGTCTCCAGCGAATCTTCTACTTGAAGCTCGAAGACTTAGTGCCCGCGCCCCCCCTCATTGAAAACATGTTTCGCGCCAGTTTGCCCTTTTAGACATTTCAGTTTTCGTACGATATCATCTCAAAGACCACGCCTGTCTTCAAGACGCAATGTTTTCAATCTAAGACCGACTTTGTTATTTTTATAAGCGTTTACTTAGATTTTAAAATATTTTTCTAGAGACTAGTACAGGACTCGATCTCTGCGAAATCGGTGTATCTATGCTTATTGTATGAATTATTACTTAAGTTTTAAGTAAGAAAAATAATCTTACCATGTAAGCTATAATATGTTGGACGTTTAATACATAAGCTTAATTTATTGTAAATGTATATATTTGTGTGATTCTTTTTTATCTTATAAAGGTGTCTAAATATTTAGTAGTCTGCATTTAAGTTACCGTTTGTAATCAATGGCATCTCGTCGTACAAAATATTCCTACGTTATTTACTTGTGTATTATTAAATAAGAAAAATCTAGTCACAAGACTTACAAATGTTAAAAATTTGGCTCGTAAACACCGAATTTTATTAGAAAATTTATAAGTAATTAAGATATTTGTTGATATATGAGTGTGAGTGAAAGAAATGTGGATTGCAAGCCTCGCGAAAGATCGCATCCTGCGTAATCTATGCGACGGGCTCGAAGAGTTGTTCGACCCAGTACGTAGATCGAAGTTACCTTTTAGGTTTAAATTATTTTATAACTATTCATAGGACGTTAACGTGAAATGTTGAAATAAAAATATAAGATAAAAGAAAAAGTTCAGCATTCCTATTATAGACTCCCAACTCCAACGTGTCTTAAAGAGTACCTTCTTAGATAGATAGCTTAGAAAATTCATATGTAAATTTTACTTTTGAAAATAAAATAACCTGTAGCAGTAGATACATAAAACATATCAACGTACATAAGGATACTTTAATAATAGAATAATTCTAGATTTTACGGTTCTATAATCGTGCTAATGGAATTTATGAATGACTATGAGCAAATCAGCATAAAGAATCCAATCGGACCAACATGCTACGAGTAAATTAGGCTACAGATATATGACATGTTGAAAATAGCTTAAAGCTCTAATAATAATAAATTATAATAACGAGGTTTGTATTTGTGAAGTGAATAAAATTCACTTTATAGTCCATGTTGTCTATATCTATGTTTATTTAAATATAAATTAAATAGTTTTAAGTACACTAAAAAATGTACACTAATGTAACATTAATGGTATCAAAATAAACTTATCCTACAGTTTTATACGCTAACAAAAAAAAGCGCAAATATTGGATTTATAAAATAACTTTCAATATAAAAGAAAATGCGCGTGACAAATTTGATAATTTAATATTTGAATGTTGTATTAATATTCCTTTATATTATGTATATATGCTGAACTTTTTCCTCGAAAATCAGGGCTACTTTTTTAATTAGTTAATTTTATAGATTTATAAGAATAAATAACTATTTCTTTTCTGCGGTACATTGTTGCACCATTTTTTGTTATGTTCACACATCATTCTGTAAGAATCAGATGCCTACCTACTTCCAACATATTGTTGTATATTAAATTATCACTTGTCTATTTCACATGTCTATAATTCAAAATATAATGCTTAGACAACTTTGTTGTGCTTCCGTATCATTACTTCAATACTTAATTAATTAAGGAAAAAGTATTCAGGCGAAAGTATAATAAAATGTTGAAGTTACTTAAATATTAATTAACGATAATATTAAACTTTTTTACTGTTACAACACATTCCAATCAATTTGTAACTTTGCACATTAGCCTAAAAATTGTATACATTTAACTGATTTATAATTATATTCGACGTCACAAAAGTAGGTAAGCTCTGAATTTAGAGAAAAAATATTAGTATTGTTTTAGGGGTAGATTTAGAGACATACAGTTCTAAAATAATTCGCTGCGTTTCATTAACTTATGACTTCGATTGCATTTCTTTTATCTCGACATAGATTGATGTGCTTTTGTTATAGGTATGTTATACTTTTTCTTTGTAAATATTTTGTCAGAATTATATTAACGCGCAAGCGTTATTTATACTTTTATTTTCTTTTATTTACCCTGTAATTTATGATAGTCATTTTTTAGAGCAATTAAGCTAAGAAAGCTGTGATAGACCAACCGTGAGACCGTGCAACTCTCTGGAAAGGTTAATGGTTTCAACCCCTAGGCAGGCATCAATGAGTTTTTCTGTTAAAAAACTTGTGTCTAATTAATAAATATAATTTATTAACCGTTTTTCGGTGAAGGAAAACATCATAAGGAGACCTGCATATTTCTAGAGAGTCCTGAGGATATGTGTAACCTACGAATCCGCATTACAGCAGCGTAGTAGGTCCTAGCTCCAACCCTTCTCTCCAAAAACGGAGAGAGGAGGGCTCTACCCCAGATGTATGACAGTAACAAGCCGTTACTTACCTTTTTACATTGATCTAAAAAAATTACTCAAACCTATACCTTCTTATGGCTTTAGAAGTATTACAATATAAATTAACTAATTAGAATTCAAGAGTTAAAATTCATATTATTATTAATCATGCTCTAATATACTAAAGTAAAGGATTAAATAACGTGAAAAATTAATAATTCAATTAGTTACGAGTATCTATGCTTTACAATTAAGTAACATAACCAGAAAAAATATTTTAAACCAGCATTATAAACATATACTTACTATAAATTATTAAAATATTATAAACACGATAATGCAGCCACGTCACGTCACTATAACGCTCATGGCTTAAGTCAAACGTATTTTAATAGAGAGCTGTTTTAATTTATAGAACCTGAACAATGCATTCTTTTGATCCCCTTTAAAGATCTTCTGCGGATCAGAAGATTTTGAATCGACGTAATAAAAAAAGAATAATTGCACCATACATTATTTCGTTATATCTCAAAGAAATCAGCCGTTTTAGGTAATTCGATACAAATATCATTATATTTCGTATGTTATAGACAGAACGCAGCGGTATTTTGTTTTATGATGTGGGTAGTGTGTAAAAATTTGATACAAAGCGTATTGGAATTAACTCATAGAGTTATTATACTAGAGTAGGAGAGCCATAGGCAGGCCTGTATGTGTCAAAAAATAATGAGATTTTGAATGTCATTTCTTTGAAGTTACCTATAAAATACAAGATAATTTTATTTTTGCTTAAAACGGACCACATCTCAAATTTGACAAGACAATGACGTATATAATCATATAATGACATTGACTTATAATCAACAAACAAATGTAAGACGTTTTTACCATTTATTCCCTAAAGAAACATAATAAAATAATTGTAGATAAATATAACTTAAGTACCTTATTTTAAATACCTAGAAACATTAAGCTAAAATGTCTGAAAAAACTGATATGACAGAGATAATTGAACAAAATCTAGAAGATTTAGAAATCCAGGAAGTTCTAAAAAATGGCACCGATTTAAGAGAATATGCTTTACATATCGATAAAAGTATCAAGGAGGCCGAAAAAGGCTCTGTAGCAGATTACTTAAAGGAAAGTGAAAATATCGCATCACTGCATAAACAAATTGAAGATTGCGACGAAGTTCTTGGGAGAATGGAGAGCATGTTATTAGTCTTTCAGGTAAACATATTTTTAATTTTTGGGAATGAAAAAATATGAATATAATAAAATAACAAAGCTCTTCATGTTATATTCAGTTGCTCCTTCTAATAATATGAAATTATTATACTAGAATCTAAATGAAACTCTCTTTATGAAATTTGAAAATCTTTATTCTATATGAAAGTCTTTCTTGTATTAATTTTGTTTTGATTTTAACTGGTGTACATGCTTAAGTCAAGACATTATCTTTGCTTTTTTCTTTTATTTTATGCTATAAACTTTAAATGAAAAATATTTTGTAACTTTCAGAATGATTTAGGCAGCATTAGCAATGAGATCATAAGTTTACAAAAGCGTTCAGTCAATATGTCCATTCAACTCACAAACAGACAAGCCCTCAAAGGCCCGCTGGCATCATTTATTGAAGATATGGCAGTTTCGGAAACTCTTATATTGTAAGTAATTTAATTTGTTATTCAGTCTCACGAATTCAGAAATTTATAAAAATATATCTTATATTTTTATAAATTTGTGAATACTTATAATTGTATAAACATAAACATCACTATGGAAGTACAGACACAACATAAAGCACTCGCTATGTAAAACATAGTTATTTATTATGTAATTTGAAGTAGATATCATACTTCACATACATAACTGGTTTTGTTAATGGATATTTCAAGATTTGATGATTTTTTAGTTACTAAAATTTTTCTTGTTATCGTTGTAGTATTGGACACATTTTTCATACATTTTTACAAAATAAGTAACTTTATTATAAAAAGTCTATACATTTGTAAAGAGATACTTATCGTCAATCTAAAATATAGTTATATATAAAAACTTTTTTTTTCAGTGGTATAAATAATGTACCGGTAGTGGATAAAGAATTTATGGTACAATTAGCTATTTTAAACCAGAAACTGAATTTTGTTAAAGAACAAGACTTCAAGGAAACCAAGGCTTGCCATGATGTCAAAGATGTTTTGGAAAAATTGAAGATCAAAAGTGTATCTAAAATCAGAACCTACATATTGGAACAAATATATAAATTCCGGAAACCAATGGCTAATTATCAAATACCACAAAACGCTATGTTGAAATATAAATTTTTCTTTGAATTCATATTAGCGAATGAAAGAAATGTGGCACAAGAAATCTGCAATGAATACATAGACACATTAAGCAAAGTTTATTATTCGTATTTTAAATCCTATGCCTCTAGACTAGACAAGTTAAAATATGATGAAGTACCAACTAAAGATGACTTAATGGGTATTGAAGATGGGTCTAAAGGGGGATTCTTTCAAAAGTCTAATTTAAGAAATAAAAGTACTATATTTACAATTGGTAACCGTGGAGATGTTCTGGCTCAAGAATTAGAAGCTCCAATTATTGTGCCTCATGTGCAACAAAAAACTAAGGTACTATTATTTTGCCCCATTCATATTAACCAAATGAACCAAAAATACAAGATAAATAAGATAACATTTTCTAGTAAACCAAAGAAATCGTAAATTAGTAGACTTAGCAACTTCTCTGTAAATTATGAGAGAAAAACCATGACAGCCTAATACATAGACAGACAGCATAATAGCTGCAGAATGTATATAGCAGTTATACACAGTTACAATAACCTACCAATCCGCATTGGAGCAGCGTAGTAGGTCTTAGCTCCAATCCTTTTCTCCAAAAGGGAGAGAAGAGACCTATTCCCAGCAGTGGGAGAGTAATAGGCTGCTACTTACTACTTACTTTTTACTTAATATACAGTTACAAATCAAAGGCAGGTATTACAATTTCCAGATAGTGAGTTATCACACTAGTAATAGCAGAGACAGGGTAACTTTGTACAAATTGCTGCCTTGCCTACCAGCAGAAGCTCTGTACCCCCGAAAAACGTCATGTCCGGGTAAGGGACTGTCTAAACAGTGGTACCTCAGTCAGCTAATTGATACATCGAAAGCACCAGATGATCCGACCGCCTTAGAGACCTACTCCAAAAGGGTCTACGATTCTCTGTACAGAGATCTTCATTAGGGCGACATACGACGGACTTTGGTGAATCAACCGCATCCTGCTCGCCTCTGACAGATCGGATCCAAGGACTCGATTTCCCGGATCCACTTTACCGCCTCCCTTCCAAAAGATAGCGTCCTCACAGAAAGAGATCGCCCTCGCACCCTACATTTATGTTACAACTAGTAATATCCCGCGGTTTCACCCGCGTACATACTGATCTCATGGCAGTGGAAAGTCTACTAAGTCGGCCTATAGATTTTTTTAAAAATATATGATCAATATATAAAAGTTTCCGCAGCGCATGCGATGACAGATTTTTATGACTAATTTTTACACCTTATTAAATTTTAATTACGGATCCCTATTGTTTTTGAAAATGTATAATAGCCTATGTTGCTCAGTGAAGATGCAACTTCCCAATGGTGAAAGAATTTTTGAAATCGGTCCAGTTGTTTTTGTGTGAAAACATTACAAACATACATACGATTTTTTTTATAATATTAGTATAGATAATAAGGCTACCATTTTATTAGAATCAGTTTATCAGTTATCTTCAATAAAAAAAACTTGTCGTATTGTTGTAATTCATGAAAGTATAATTTTTCTCAATACTAATAATATACATCTATCCTGGAGCATGTAATTCAACTCATTCCTTTTCAGTATTCATATGAAGCACTTTTTAGAAGCCTGCAATATGCGCTCGTGGACAACAGCTGTCGGGAATATTTATTTACCACAGAATTTTTTCATGTAAAAGGAAGCCATGCCCAAGAGTTATTTGATAGAATACTTGGTAAAACTCTGTCATTACTAGTGGTATGTATTTGAAATCTGAAATTTAGTGCAAAGCTATTCTTTTAGTTTAGTTTAAGTAGAAATCGAAAGTAAATTTACCAGTTATGGTGTTACAAGGCCTAAATTAAGGGACTCGTGTTTTCTTAGAAAGAGAATTTGAATTTATACCCTACTAATTTTCAATGGAAATATAACTTTGCGAACGTTGTTTTCCGTTTAGCGAATAATGTAAGTATCAATCACGCAAGTCAATTTTTATAGATTTTTATTGCCTGGCATCTGAACCCTTATTAAGAGTCATATACTTTCATCTTTCGATATTTATGTCAAATTTTAAAATTTATTGTGTTATTTCAGGATTTTTACAAAATTGTTAGTTTTTTTTTAAATCTGTTAAAGCATTGGACCGACAAAGATGTTTAAACAGACGCGCACTACTTTCACCTTAGTAGCATATATTAATCGCATTCACTTCCTTTTTGGGTATACCATCTACCTGCCCTTATCCCACTCAGAGTGGGGCCGGCACAACATGTTACAAACATGTTGTCATGATTTGGCTACGTATTTTCCGACCGGCCGCCTGCCTGACATTAACTTATCTTAGTCGTATTTTACGACACCTCGGTAAGAAAGAGGGTAGTCTATTCTACTAAACCGAATAGCACACGGTGGGTCAACTTACCTTCGTCGCCTTTTACGACACCTCTGTAAGAAATGAGGGTGGTACTATTCTATTCAGCCGGATACCACACGGCGAATTCACTTCCTTTTTGAGTATAATTGCCAAAATGTTTAAACGTTAAGCTAAATTAGTGGAAAGGGGTGCTAAAATGTACGTTTACAAATTATCCCAGAATAGGAGCAAATTTTATCGTAATAAGTATTGAAAATGCTCGTATTTACTTTATTTAAATAATGCTTAATAGCATTTTTCTTTGTTTTAGAAAAATATTGAAAACTATGTATTAGAATGCTATGATTGCCTCGCTCTATTTCTGTGCATACAACTTATAAACCGATATCGTTGGATGTGCCACAAAAGAGCGGTGGCTGCATTAGACGGGTAATTATAAGTTTATATTATACAAAATAATATTGGTAAATATTTCCTTATTTCACTGTTGTCGTCTGATCGTAAGTTAAGATACAATCTAAGATTGAAAAAAAAATGAATTTTAGCCCTTCCTAGCTTTAGCTCTGCTTCATATGGCGTTATGATATTGTTAGAAGGGTGTTAAGACGGTAAAACGTCTCAATTATTTATTTTTAGCATCTTCAAGTCTGTTATAAATGTAAATACAATATTGTAGCATCAACAATCAATCTACTTAGAATGGAATTTGAAACAACATCATCATCCTCCTGCCCTTATCCCACTCTAAGTGGGGTCGGCACAACATGTTACAAACATGTTGTCATATGATTTGGCTACGTATTTTACGACCGGCCGCCTTTTACGACACCTCGGTAAGAAATGAGATTGGTCTATTCTACTCAGCCGGATACCACATGCCGGGTCGACTTACCTTATTCGCCTTTTACGACACCTCGTTAAGAAATGAGGGTGGTATTATTCTATTCAGCCGGATACCACACGGCGTAATTAAATTTGAAACAACATGCATGAAATTTCTTCAAATTATATCCAGTCATCATTAAAAACGCATCGTCTTACTCTTTGATTAGTACATCCGATAAGGACTATAAAAATTTTGTAGATTTATTAACTATTTGTAGATATACATTTGATGAGCCAGAATTAAATGGTCGCCATTGCGATGACAATTTCTTCTCAATCCGTTTCAATTATCGCTTTTTATTTATTACAAAGATATTACTACTGATATACTACTATTCACTATAAAAATATTTATTTCAGTTACTGGGATTCGTTACTGGCTTCCCTCTGGCCCAGGTTAGAATATGTATTAAAATTGAACATACAGAGCGTAAGAGACTGTGATCCAGCTAAATTATCGAACAAAGAAATGGGCCCACATTATGTAAGTTCAACTACCTAAATTCGTAAAAACACATGCACAAACCTCCACCACCGCCACCACAATACACAAGCACTACATACGTTCACTATCACAAACTCAACAATCGTTTCGCCCCGCAACCGAAGCATCATCAGGAGATAGACTCCACGACAAAATCGCAAAGCACTTGCTTGCTTTGGGATTTTGTCGTGTTGTGGTGTTTTTACGAATCCTGCATGTATCAGGTATGAAACGGATTGTCCACTCTACATTCATTATATATATTTTCTATTTTACGTCATCGCGGATTATAGCAAAATAATTTTATTATTACTTTTGTATTATGGATCTCCGCAAAGTAACGCCTAACTAATTCTATAAATTACCCAGGATTTCTTTAGGGATATAGTTTTCATCACATTTTCTTTCAGTGTAATGTGCATGATTTTTTAATTTAATGTATTCTTCTAGTGCACTAAATACGCACACTAAATCCTTAAATGTAAAGTAACAGTAAAGTCGCATGTACGGCAGAGTGTTGTCATTGCAATACCACCATTGTTGTCTAAATATTTTGTATTACGAACTTCTTAAATCAATATAATATATTGATATAAATATAATAAACATTATATTTATTATATTGATATATATTGATATAAATATAATAAACATTATATTTATTATATTTATTGATTACTAGCGGCCTACCCTGCTTCGCACGGGTATAAAATATATAGCCTATGTCACCCAGTGAAACAAATGATTAAAATCGATCCAGTAGTTTTAATTTAGGTATTCATTACTGCCCGTGGCCCGCACGCGTTAAATTTGAAGAAAAACAATTCCCCTCTCCCTATACCAAGAAGATTTCCTGCTATATCTAATATCTAAATTCATATACTACATATTTACATTTTACATTTTTCCCTATATATTTTATGTTTAAAATTAATTACAGAATGTCTTTATATACAACATTCATAGCTTTGTTATCCTTAGACAATACAAACATGTTTTCTTTGGAGGTTACTCTTAAAAGAGCGACATTTAGTTGCGCGTCCGATCGCTGCTAAATTCGAAGTGCTATAGGGCGAAGCGCGGCCTCCTCGCGGGATTTTAAATCAGTGATATCTTCGAAAATGTTCATTTAAATTACATGCTGTAATATTGATCTATATTAGATCAACAATGTATTTAAGGTACTTAATTGGATAAGGATTAATGGCTATATTGTATAAAAATTGCTTCGAAAATAAGGCATTATTTTTCGTAAAAAGTTAATGACAAAAAATGCTATTGTGGGTTATCCATAAGAGATAGACATATACCATCGCGGACTTTTCTGTAGACCTTTTCAATGTGTACAAATACTTAGTACATCATTTTGATAAATCTCGTAGGGTTTTAGGTAGCCTGTGTTTGCAATGTAAGCGGCAAAAAAGTAATTATTTACGACATCACATTAGAAACCTCAAAAATTACAGTATTTTTCTACTCCATATGGAATGTTATTATTATACATCTAAACCTTCCCCTTGAATCACTCTATCTATTAAAAAAACCGCACCAAAATCTGGGATATAAGGGACAAACAAAGAATGTGACTTTGTTTTATACTATGTAGTGATAATTCCTATAGCATGATTCAGTATTCACGCGCGATGGCTTATTATTAGCGTATTTCGTGTATAATTTTGGTGTTTCTATACCGATTTCAATGATTCTTTTTTTATACAATGGTTAATACTATTCACTTTATTATTTAGGGATGACTGAGAGTGATATAAATGTAGGAGTAGACAAATATAATCAGAAAGCTTCGAACTGCTAAGCTATCGGGAGTTACACGTGTTATTGTGAGTCAACAATAAAAGATAAACATATGCTGTCGTAGGATAGTTTTTATATAATTTTAAGGAGAACATTTCTGTCATACATGATTTCTGTGTAGCTTTAACCATCAAGGTTTTACACGCGACGGAAGCTTAAAAAATGGAGTAACTTCTCCCGTTTTCCCAACATTTCCCTTCACTGCTCTGCTCCTATTGATTGTAGCGTAATGAAAAGTATACTATAACCAGCCCAGGAGTATGAAAAAAAATTGTACCGAGTTTCGTTAAAATCCGTCGAGTAGTTTTTGTTTCTATAACGGTTATACAGACAGACAGACAGACAGACAGACAGACAGACAGACAAAAATTTTACTGATTGCATTTTTGGCATCAGTATCGATCCCTAATCACACCCTGATAGTTATTTTGGAAATATATTCCAGTTACAGAATTGACCTTTCTACAGATTTATTATAAGTATAGATTTTTATAACGACGGAAAATTGATAAACTATTTATTTGATAATACATAATTCTTTATTTACAGATAACGAGAAGATATGCCGAGTTCTCTGCTGCAATGCTCAGTTTGAGCGAGCAGTTTCCATCTGAAGAGCTCAGCAATTTGCTACTGACCATGCAAGATGAGGTTCACTGTTTTCTGTTGAAAATGGCAGCAGAATTCCCGCAACGAATACAGCAGCTTATATTCTTAATCAACAACTACGATATGGTTTTGAGTATACTAATGGAAAGAACAAGAGATAATACAAAAGAAGCTGAGAGTTTCAGGGAACAGTTGCAAGCGAGGAGTTCGGAATACGTCGAAGAAATACTGAGTCCACACTTTGGGGGATTAATGCAGTTTGTAAAGGAAGGCGAACAGTTAGTAGACAGTGATAGGAAAAATGAATTGGCGAATTCTGAGAGAAAATCGCTATCCATCGTCGCTTCGTTCTCAGCGAATTGGAAACAGAGTCTGGAAGAAATTCACAGAGAAGTTCTAGTGTCGTTCCCTAATCTAGTGACCGGCTCCGGTCTTCTGCAAATGGCGCTCACGAACTTCGTACAATACTACCACAAATTTGTCAAACTTTTAACGCCTAACGCACGCACGCAGCTTGTGAATATACATGTGATTATGGTAGAAATCAAAAAATATAAAACTAATTATTAGTAAAGTACTGTTTTCCACTTTAAACAAATCTTTAATGTTTTCTATACAAAAGTAATAATAAAATTATTTTGCTATATTCTGCGATAAAATATATAATGTTAAATGTAAAGATGTGATCTATCCGATATATGCAGGGTTCATAAAAACACATGCACAAACCTCCACCACCGCCACCACAATACACGAGCACTACACACGTTCACTATCACGAACTCAACAATCGTTTTGCCCAGCAACCCAAACATCAGGAGATAGACTCCACGACAAAATCCCAGCCTTGTACGAATCCTGTATGTATGGAAAACAGATAGTCCACTTTATCATAACATTTAGCATTACATAATTTTTTTTATTCAATTTATCACTGCTAAGAAGTAAGTAGCGGCCTGTTACTACCCCACTGCTGAGAAAAGACCTCTTCTCTCTAATTTTGGAGAGAAGGATTGTAGCTAAGACCTACCACGCTGCTCCAGTGCGGATTGGTAGGTTACACATATCTCCAGAATTCTCTAGAGATATGCGGGTTTCCTCACGATGTTTTCCTTCACCGAAAAGCGTGTGATTAATTGCAATTATCAATTAGACACATAAGTTTTAACAGAAAAACTCATTGGTGTCTGCCTGGGTTCGAACCCGTGACCTCATCGAAAGTCGCACGGTGATACCGCTGGGCTACCACAGCTTCCTCAAATTATCGCGGATATGTATTATGGATATCAAATCGCGCCTAATTTTATGTTTTCTAAGCAATCCTGCTTAAAAAATCTCCTCACATAGATGTACGGAATACAATGTACTATATGAGCAAAATGAAACACCATATTCATATGTAAAAATTTCTTTTTCCTTAATCATACAAAAACTTCTAAAATGAAGTTATTTAACACAAATCACAGAACCATTGGGATGATTACCATACCCTATCATTAAACGTAAAATACTTATATTAATATAGAAATACGTAGTTACTTTTATAGGTCTTAACTTAAAACATAGGTTTCAAATAACAGTTTAATATCGAGTAATGAGGCCTTAAAAAATAATTGACATCAAGTGTAGTCTACACTTAAAGAATTAAAGAAACTGCTTAATGATTCTTCAAATTTCACTTTTAACTGCGTTATTCGTTCAAATAACACTCTCTGGACAAGGTGTAAATAAAGCAATATCTATTAATCCAAAATCTAAAAATTACAAAAGAAAAATCTTGATCTTTAACCAAAAACTAAATAGGTTATCTGTGATCTATGAGGAAACCTGTTAACCTTGAAAAATTAGCACAATTAACTGTTAACTATTTTTACATGCTAATAAGTGAAATATTTAATCTAACCAGGAAATTGCTATCAATATCTTTTGTTAGCTCGACAAGTATTGTCAGTAACTTGCCTTTACCTTGGGTTTTGGGTTCGATTCCAGCCGATTACCAACATTTTACAAGTTTTTGGTTCTTCGAGTCGGATATAAATATTTATTTAAATTATATTTACCAGTTATCTGTCACCAATAACTCAAGCAATAACTTACTTTGGGGACAGATCACACTATCCGAAGAATAAATCACATTTCCTATGCTTTAATCATGGAAGATGTAACTTTATTCTTCGGATAGATCGAAATGATCAGTAATTGTACCATATATTTATCTTATTACCACTGTTTGATTGTATGCATTTAGATTTATTTACGTAAATACCATAATAAGCCTGCAGGTGGAAAACTATTCGAAACACATATAAGTATTTATTTAAATTGTATTTACCAGTTATCTGTCACCCATGACACAAGCAATAACTTACTTTGGGGACAGATCGCCCTATCTGAAGAATATAGTCACATTTCCTGTTTTAATAATGGAAGATGTAACTTTATTCTTCCTATAGGGCGAAATGATGATATCAGTAATTGTCCCATATATTTTATTACCATTACTTATTAATTGCATGGATTGAGATTTATTTGCCTAAATACCATAATAAGCCTGCAGGTGGAAAAACTATCAGTTCAAAACCTATGCTTTAAAACGGTAGTCTCAAACGCAAATCACTTATTATTTACTGATACTAAGTAAATACAATTTTTACATCATCACATATGTCTTAGTAGCTAATTTTTACATTGTTATCCGTGATAATATCTTCTTCCACGCAAACAAAGGTTTCCCTCGAACATAATCCCGTAATAGTGCTTCGAATTCCGGCGACACCCGTTGCGGCATCCAAGTGAGAAGCGACTGGATTACTCTATTTGGATTGTGATGATTGATATATATTAAGCTAGTGAATATTGCCTCTTTCATGGTATCAGACGCTGAAACAAATTAAATCAAAATAATTTTTATTCAATTACATCTAATATTTTTCTCAAATTATTATATACAAGTAATATCTCGCGGTTTCACCCGCGTAATTTTTATTTTTTTTACACTTTATTACTTTTTTTATTACGGATCCCTTTTTTTGAAAATATATATTATGTAGCCTATGTTTTTCAGTAAAGATGCAGCTTTTCAATGGTAAAAGAATTTTTGAAATTAGTGCAGTAGTTTAAAAATACATACAAATTTTTCCTCTATATTACAGTATAGATAAATTCATTCATATTATTACTAAGCATAAATAAATTGTTACATTTTTAATTTATAATTATAACAGTACATTTACAATTATAATAGTACATTTACAGTTATAATAGAAGTAGTAGTAGTATTATTTATAATTATAACAGTACATTTAAAATTATAATAGTACATTTACAGTCATAATAGAAGTAGTAGTATTATTTATAATTATAACAGTACACTTACAATTATAATAGTACATTTACAGTTATAATAGAACTAGTAATAGTATTATTTATAATTATAACAGTACATTTACAATTATAATAGTGTAGCATATTTATAATACTACTATTCCTGCAATCATGTAGGCACAAAATAATTACTTACGATTTTGATCAAGCATATCATGAAGATGGTTTATTGCTATTTCAAAGTGGACTTTCATGTCCGCTGGGAAGGGCTTCAGCAACGCCCCCAATATCTGTACGCAGAACTGCTTTATCGTCACAGATACATTCTCACTTTCGATAGCGGGCATCAACATATTTTTAATGATATTCTTATGACACCATTTTGGCCCCTGCCTCTTGCCGAGTATAATCAGAGCCATTTTTAACATTTTCTTTTCGATAGGAATATCTAAAATAGGAGATCATTATGCATTATTGATATTATAATATAATAATTGAAGAAGTTACACTAAATTTATTTGTCGACAATTGTTCAGTCTTTAAAGAAAGTTGTATTATAGAAAAGGCCTACTATCCCATTTCTGAGTACACCCCCCTTTCCTCGTTTTTTAAGCTAAGACCCGCCATGCTGCGCCAATTCAGATTGTTAGGCTATATATCACCAGAATTATACAGATAAGAGATATTCAGATTTATACACTATGTTTTTCTTTACCGATAAGCGTGCTAAATGCTAAATTGCAATTAACAATTAGAGACGTAAGTTTTGGCAAAAAACTTTTCATGTTTATCCTTTGTATGAACCCAAATAAACCCTCAGGATAGAATCGTATGATCTACACTACTGGGCTACAAAGTTTGACTATGATAGAACTAAATGGCTTACTAATAAAATTTTACATTTGACCTTAATATAGACATCTCTGAATTAATTAGGTAACTATAAAAATAAGAGCTTAGATGATGTTATTTATTCACACTTAGAATATAACTCCTTTGTAAATAAGTGTATGATGGGTTTTGTCTTCCTTTGTAACCTATGAATATGCAAAATTGCCTGATATGTGACAGAATATACTTTATCTTTAGGCATAATTTGCTTACCTCTGATTTCTTTGATGGCGTTTTTGAACAACTCCAAAATTTTTGATTCATTCCAGTCAGTAATTTGATAGAAATACTTTCGATTTAATATAGATCTTATCTCTTGAACTCTGTTAAACCTATCTTCGCACTTGTAGAAATGTAAGAGGTATACTAAACAAGTCACCAATGGGCTTTTGGCTGTGGAAGATGAAAATAATTTATACATTTGGGCTTTTTTGTAATTTAGATATTAATAATGTAATCACTAATATAAATTATTAACTCACCAATTCCCATGTGTGCTAGAGGCAATATATGCATCCAAACATCCAAGCACTGCTTGATAAGTGGGACTACTTTGAATTGAAGACAATACATAGCATCTAGTATAAAAAGTCTGAGTCGACTCTTCAATCCAAAATATCTACACAGCAAAGCATAAAAATGTGATAAACTTTCGATAATATCAAATTCAGGAGTCCTGTTTATTTGGAACAGTGAAAATTCTATATGAGTTAGGATAACATTGACTGTATTCGGTTTTCGCATTTGCATTTGTCTGACTAAATATAACAAAACTTGTTCCGATTTACTCATTGGTGGTGCGGGAGGAGAATTTACTTTATTAAAAAGTTCCCTCTTCCGAGCTGGATCTTTTAGATATTTCATGAAACCTGACAGGAAATTCCTTTCAGTCAAACCTTGTATCTCATCGACCAGTTTATTCATGCTTGGATTTGCTTTACCCACTGGCAAATCATTTATCATAGCGATATTTACTTCTAATGTTTTACAGATGGAGTTAGATATGCTTTCTGAAATAAGGAAAAAAAATTGTTTAACAAATTTTTCATATACAATTCAAATTAAATTCAATGGGATATATAATTTTAAAGATAAAATTATATATCGCAATTAACTGACCAAATTGTAAATTAGTTTAATATTTTTAATTAATTTAATATTTAACTGACCAAATTAAAAATAAAGTTCAATTAAGTTAGATACATAGTAATCTTCATTAGAATGCTATCTATGACATTACGCTATGTACTATTAAAAATTCTAGTGTTTTGCCTAAATTTAGCGTCTCCCTGTTACGAGACGTTAAATTTAGGCAGCAAAAAACTATAAGGCTAAGTATCAGTTTATTACTATTCTCGGCAAAGTCCTCCACAGAAAAGTAATGAGGATAGAAGCCCACCAAACTGTAATAATTTAAAACCTAATATAGTGGGGCGAAACGATTTTTATTTATTTATTTATTTGTTAACAAAATATGTAAGTGTGGAAATACTACAAAAAACTTTATATCCAACAAGCTATATATGCAGCATGTAATAGTCCCTCAAGTCTGGGCAGGAGACTGGCTCTTTGATTGTTTGTTTTGTTACTACCCCTACTAAAAATTGTTGTAAATCGACCTCTTCAACTCGATTTACATTAAACCGTCATGTACTATTAACCTAAACCTTTCGGAGGAATTGAAAGAGATTCGGAGGATTTGAATCTTTTTAATAAAAACCGTACAAAAAACCGTTCAATAGATTTGAGACTATCGATCACATACAGACAGACAGCTTTGGGGACTTTTTTAATAAGTATAGATGGTGGCAATATTAAGTTCGTCATTCTCGCTGAAATCTTTATCACACGGTCTAATAGCTCTTCCTTATCGAAAACCTCAAGCTGAGATTATCAGATACGAAGTGAAGCAGGTAAATAGTATTAGTACATTTATGAAGTTTTCAAAATAGGTATATTAGTGATTTTAAAAAATCTCTTACCAGGAACTTTCTTCATTGAAGATTTGCCGGATCGTCCATGTTTTTCTAACATCTTACAAAGTATACTTTTCTTTGGATGGCTATTTAGTTTATTTAGGGGGACATCACTTTCACTTTCAGAATCGGATTCACAAATGTCTTGAAGTCTATTTTGTTTTTCTATTTCTACCCTTGACATTTCGTGATCCGGAATTTTATTTCTCGAATCAGCATTTATAATATTATATCTGTTTTGTTTTTCATTTTCTATGTTGCATAATTTTTGTTTTGGAATTTCACTGTTGTTAATTCTATTCTGTTGCTTATTATCGTCATTAAACAATTTACAATTTCTAGTTTTATTGGGTGAATGAACACTAGGTTTATCATTAACACTTGACAAATTTTCGTCAGGATTATCATGAATTGCCTCCCGATTACTTGAACTACGTAATATTCTTTTAGGAACAACAAAAGGGATATCAGTCGCCGCACGTTTCAAATTTTTTCGCTTTTCTTCAATATTTTCCGTACTCTTATCTTTTGTATCCCGTTGGATAGGTGATACACATTCATTATTACTATACTTTTTATTTTCACAACTTCTTGTCGTAGGTGAAAAACCATCATGCAGGCTGATCACCTGACTTGGTTTTAATAGTTTACCATGTACAATATCGAGTTTTAATTGGGACAAACAAACAACAGGGTTATAAAGATTATTAATATCTTCAACATTGTAGGTTTGTTTATTTGAAATTACATCTGTATTCACCTGTGTACTCGATTCTTCTTTCTCGTTTAAGACAATTCTTTTTGCTTTTTTAGGTACATTTCCTTCTTGTATTGAATTGCTTTCCTTAGATTTAATTTCAGCCATAATTTTCGCGGCATTTTCATACACGGATTTATTATTCAATATTGCAATAGCATCAGTATGACTTGTTTTTCCTAACACAGGTCTTAGCTTTGACTTAGGACGTATTTTTCTGATAGGAACTTTAACACTAGAAATCTTGGACCTAGGGAGCAATTTTCGTTTAAATTTATTAAGCTTACTTAATTTTTTACATTTCACAGTTTTATTTTTGTTACAGTCTTTTGATAAATCGTTTACAGTATGATCCATTGCATTATTTAAAACAATATCATTCTCTTCCTCGCTTATACAATCATCTTCAAATGTTATTGCTTCACGGCTGTCAATCATGGGGCTCTGTTCAATATTTTTTACACTTAAACTTGTGGATGTTTCTTTATCTATATCTTTGCTTATTTCAATTGATTCGTCTAATGTATCTTGTATTGGAGAGGAACTAGATACAATTTTCTGCTCTGGTATATTACATCTTGATAATAAATCATTTTGTAAATTGTTATTATTTGTTGTTTCATCTTTATCTTTTTCTATTATTGACGTGGAAACAATCTCATTTTGTAAAGCCTTCGAAAAATCGAAGTTGGTTATTTTATTTGCTTCAACTTGAACGCTGCTGTTTTGATTATTAATACCTATGAGTATCGTTTCTTGACTAGTGTCGTCAAATAAGTCAATACTTTGACCATTGTCACTATTATTGGAAAATTTTTGGACCGGTTTATCTTTAAACATATGGTTCTCAATGTTCATAACCTGCTTCTTAAGATCATCTAGACTTTTTTGTAAAACTTTATACTGCCGTCTAACTTTTAAAGCATCTTTACAAACTATGTGTTTTTTTGTAGAATCAGAAACATCATTAATAGCTTGTGTGTTTCTATTTGCACTTATAGAAGGTTTTACAGGAGTTTTCGGAATAGGCGTTATTAATCGCTGAGTTAATCTCATCGTGTCTAATATCATTTCAATTTCGCTGTCATTGCTATTTTCATTACATAAGTTGTTGCTATTATTCCTATCTAAACATTTCATCTCCTCAATTGAATTCCCTCTTATTTCTAGTTCGCAATTACTGGCTAAATTAGCAATTTTGGTATGTTTACCGATTATATCCATAACCGTATCCCCTATTAGTGTCCAAGAAGATTTCTGGTTACTTTTACTGTTGCTGATATCGCTGAGGCTATTATTTACTACATCGCTATTATTATTATCCTTTACTGTGATATTAAGTACATTATTACTGCTTTCCGGAACAGACTCAATAAATATTAATGGACTTGTCGCTATGTTAACTCTTTCAATTTCTTTTATCGGACTAGTTCCAATATCAACTACTTTCTTTTTTTCTCTTATAGTAACAATATCATTGCTTAAAGGTATTTCAGTTATGTAATATTCCGTATCGTTTGTAACCGCTTCTTCGGTAAATAGTAAATTATTATCGCTGAGTAAAAGTTCATCATCGAATATAATAGGACTAGTAGCAACGTGAATTACTTCACAATTTCTGTTCGAGTTAGTGCCTGAATTAGTTCTAGTTGCTTTGTCTTTATTTTTGTCGATTTCTGATGTAATTGGGCTATTCGTATTGTAATAATCAGGGCTATTAAAGCACTTTTCGCCATCTGAAAATGCTAGCGAAGATCCGCGACCAGTGTCTTCACTGACAACTTCATTATCGGAATTATCTTCATTGAATTTTGATATATCTGCAATTTATGAAATGAAAAGATATCAATTAAACACAATTTTAAAATGTTTCTAAATTACTGACAATATTCACTACCTTTTATTTAAAATAAAATTAATTTTTAATTCGTTATAAATATAACTTGGCTGTAACGCCATATCTAGATTTACGTTAGAGATATCAGAAAAAGGCTATTAATAAAAACAACAGCAACTTACCTTCCTTAACATTAGTTTCAATTTTATTTGGTTTGGTTACAGTCTGTAAATAGAAATAAATACGCTGGTTATTATATTTTGATACAATTTCAAATAGCTTATTACTTAAAAATATAAATCACAAAAAGGGTTACATTAGTTGTCTTTACAAGAACAAGCTCTTACATTTTCGGTTCCATTTCCTGCAGTATCTTCCGGCGAAGCAAACGGTGGTGTATGCGGGTTATCATCAAGAAAGTCTGGCTCCTCAAAATTACTTTCTGATGAAGAATCATCATCACTACTACTAATGTGCGTCAGATTTTCATATTTCTTTAATATTACTTTATGACGCTGACGTAATTTTTCTATAATGCAAAACAAATGTCATGTAAAGTTAGCTCATTTAAATAAATTAGCAACATATACAGTACGGTATCTACCATACGACATTAATTATAATCCCAGGTTACCTACACATCTTAGCAGCCTATCCAAAAATTTCAAGTAATTTAGCCACAGGAATTATTTTACGTTTTGAATAAAAGATATACATTATGAATAAGTGATTGACTGTACCCTATTCCATTCCATTTCGTGTGTAATGCATTGACCTTGACCGGGAGACTACAAGTGCGAAGGAGACAGAACTATAATATAATTGTTTTATCCTGTTTTCAAGCGCGTTGCCCTAGGTCACTCGTTATCCAGATCTCAATAAAATTATATTTATTTTGTTCGAAAATACATTTTGTGTTGTATGTATAATTGGGGTTAAGGGCAGGTGGATGATGATTTTCTATATTACACTACATCTACAAAGCTACCTTGAGTATGGTTATGACAAAATATTGTTAAGAAATTTATTTAATTACTTACTTTTACCCAATGCAATATCTTTAATAAGACTTAAATGTCCGAGGAGAAGCTTGTTTTCTTTTTGTATGGAAGAGAGGTCTTTTTCATAATCTTCAGAACTATTTTTCTCTAAGGCTTTTTCTATTTTTAGAGCTTCAATTACCGATTCATGCCCTTTTATTAATAACTAGAAAATAGAAATTAAATAGTGTTAGAAAATGTAAAACAGTGCCTACAAGATAAATATAATTTATTTAATAATGTAAACCAAGCAATAATGTTATCAATATTGCTTTAAAAAAAATCAGTTATTTATTTTTCAATATGGCTACACTGTAAAATAAAAATAAATTGTAAATTCAAAAAAAGTAAAAATTATATTAATAGAAATAATGGTTTTACTAACCTGAAGTTGATTGGCATGTGATTTCATTGCTTCATGTTGGTTTTGTGTAAATTTGTATTTCTCATCGAGTTCTGCATTTTTTATTTTTTGTGCGTGGAAATCCTTAAACCAACATATTACTTATTCAATTTCACATAAAATGCTTTTTATTTGTATAAATATAATAAAACTTAGTATAAAATAGTATTGAAACAAATTTCTAAATAAGAGATTTTATAATCCACTGAATTCACAAATATGTATTTTTATATGGAAATTTATCACAATTAACGCTAATATACCTATGTTACATGTAGATTTAAAATACCTGTTTTTATTACAGGAATAGGGAAAAAACATATTGCCCATCTGAAAAATAAAGTTACATGTAAATACATAGAACATGTAACTTTATTCTTCAGATAGGGAAATATACATATTGCTTATACATATACATGCGGTTGCTCTTTTAAAAATACAATTCTTAATACTAGTTACAGTTAATCGTTTCTATCTTGTACAAGGTCGAACAATATCTATATCCACCCATTCTTATCGTCTAAATAATCCTCAACAGTATAGTAGGCTTTCTGTAAAAAGCTATTTACCATACTAGCAAACGACTAAAAATTATCATATGCAAATCCTCCTATGAAATGATGAGTGGGATTGGACACTGGACACGAAGAATATTCTAAGCAGGTTATTGAGAGCCTTTATTAAAATTCTTAACAGTATAATTTTCAATATAATTCACAAATATATAAAAGCCCATGGTCTACCCCAGACTGAGGTCTCATCCACAGTGGACATGATTTTTTTGAAAGAATTATAAATACCATCAGAAACATACCTTTTCTAATTGTGTAAATTTATCTAAAGCATCTTTGTAATCTAGACAGACTTGTTTACATTCCTCCTTCGCAGCCAGTAGGGCAACTTCTGTCTGGTCTAACTTTTCCTTATTTCCATAATACTTTTTTATTAATGAACTGAAACAATGAAAGTTGAAACATGTCAAGAAATGAAAAATTCACATTAACCTTTTTATTGATTAGAGATTTTTAAATTTAATTATATTAATCACATGCAATTACAAATTATATTAATAGTGATATACTACCATCACTCCAGTAATTTAAGATTAACATTTTTGCTGATAAAAATAAAAATTAAAAAATATCTTTATTTACTAAAAACACAAAAATAATTGGGACTGTCTATAGGAACTCAGACTAGGTAATCCTGTGCTGTGAGTTATATCCCTATCTATAGATAAAAGCAGCATAAAAGATTGTTCAGCAGTTTTTGAATTTATCATGAATTAATATTCATGGTCAGACATACCAAATTTGTTTTGTATGTAAAGATAAATTCCTACATGAAGTTTCTTACTCAGCTGCAGTTGAGGCATCATGCATAACATTTTTTCCAAAAAAATATTGAAACATTTATTATCTACTAGCGGCCTGCCCATGCTTCGCACGGGTATTAAATATATATCCCATGTCACTCAGTGTAAAAAAAATTATTAAAATCGATCCAGTAGTTTTGATTTATTCATTACTGCCCGTGGCCCGCAAGCGTTAAATTTGGAGAAAAACAATTTCCTCTCCCTATACCAAGACGATTTCCTGCTATCTTTGGAATATCTAAACTCATATAGTATATTTTTACTTATTTACTTTTACATTTTACCTATGTATTTTATTTTTACAATTAATTACAGAATGTCTTTAAACAAACTCTTAAAAGATTCGAACTGCTATAGAGTGAAGCGCGGCGTCCTCACGGCATTTTAAATCTGTAATATCTCCGAAAATGTTCACTTAAATTACATACTGTAAACGGCCATATTGATCTATATTAAATCAACAATTAATTTAAGGTACTTAATTGCATAAGGATTAATGTTGTATTGTATAAAAATTGCTTTGAACATAAGGCATTATTTTTCGTAAAAAGTATATGACAAAAAATGGTTTTGTGGGTTATCCATAAGAGATAGACATATACCATCACGGACTTTTCTGTAGACCTTTTCAAGGCGTACAAATACTTAGTACATCATTTTGATAAATCTCGTAGCCTGCGTTTGCAATGTAAGCAGACAAAAATGTAATTATTTACAGAAACCTCCAAAATTACAGTATTTCCCTACTCCATATTGAATGTTATTATACGTACAAACCTTCCTTTTAAATCACTCGTATCTATTAAAAAAAACTGCATCAAAATCGGTTGCGTAGTTTTAAAGTTTTATGCGTACATACGGAAATATGGACTTTGTTTTATAATATGTAGTAATAAGTGTTATTTATACTGGTCAGATTATTTCATTTGTTAAAATTTGATATCTTTTATCTGTATAGTCAGTATATATATAAACTAAAAACATACTAATTTCAGCCAAAAAATTATACAATTCATCCTAATTATTTACTAAATGATTACTGTAATAATCATAATAATTCAAATTTGATAGTAATTATTTCTTACTCTGTTGCTATAATTTTCCTCTTAGCTATTACAATTGCTTTGCGCTGTTTATCAGTCCGACATTCATTCTGAAAAATAATATTATTTGTTTAAAAATTTATTAAATTAACTTATACAGAAGTAATATAGATCTTACATTAGCCAGATTAAAAAAAGTTACTAATCCTAAATAGATACTAAGGGAAATGCTTATATACAATTACACTATAATAGTGAGCATGCCAAAAAAGCAAAAAAAATTGAAAAACAATTTTAATATTCATAGACATTTTTAAGGAACCAATAATCTATATTTTGATTATTCCAAATAACCTACTGTAATCATATCATCTATGAAAATTGCCATTTATCACTTGTATAATCATAGTTCATTGGCTTAAGTTTATTGCTTCATTGTAATATATTTTATTAAAGATTCCTACAGTGTGTTATAGGTATAAACAAGTTAGAACTTGTTTATTATGCTTAAATTCAAACAGAAACTGAATCTGTAGATAAATGTAAAGCTTTCGTTTACTTGTATTTACTACACAAAAACAAACCTTTACTCGAGTCAGCTAATATTATAATCTTTTAGTAACTTAGACGTCCAGAAATAGCTACATATAAAATAACACAATTATTTACTTAACAAGACAATTATACAAAATTGTATTTTATAACCTAGATCTTACCACAACATTATTAGAAGGGTGAAGAAAATTTATGTCGAAATCTAACACAGTTTCTTCAAATGTAGAACTCATTATGGTCTTAAAAATTAAAGGAATACACCAAGAACCAATCACATTATTACCAATTTTTCAATAAAATACCCAAAGAAATATTCAACAACACCACTAGCAACCGGCGCGCCATCTCATTCCTAAAAATTACCACAGACGCAGTAATAATTAATATATTAGTCTATGCCAATAACTGCAAACTTAGTGCTTAAGTAGTCGAAATCGTAACTCGTGAGTATCACGCGAATGAAGATAAAATTGAATTAGCTCTTTAATTAAAATATATGTGTCATTTACTTATTCGTTGGTTGCAAAGCTCGACTCAACAACTCAGTGATCGTTCATGGGCGACTTATAATTACTGACAGATGAATGATTTTAACATATTGCATTGTGAATCAATTATCATTCTTATAATTCTATATGCGGGTATTACACTATAATGAAATAGTGACCTGAACTTAGAATGAATTTACCTTCCAATGAGAAATGTTCATTATTAAAATACGTTAATTTAAATTTCCTTTCTTGACCAAATGTTGAAACTTGGTGCAGCTGGACATGCTACCTTTTATAGTTAGTAATCTATGATGCTACCTATAATACAAAAATTATAGGTAGTTATTTTCGCAATAGCTATTCTGGCTACAACAGAAAATATTAAAGTAAAAAAAATAGAGACTAAATATATGTTAAAGTTCATTAAACAAACATTTTATTTATTGATTGTTATAGCAACCCAACGTATTTTGGGGAAATCCGCATGTTATTTAGATTAGTACCATAGATTATTAACTATAAAATAGATGGTTGAGATTCATACATTGGCGCGAGCCTATTTTCGGTGGTATGGGGGGGTGCAGAGTAGCACTATAGCTACTTACATTCTCATTCATAAAAAAACTATCTGCCTCTCACCCGTTTCATTCATAAAAACGGATTTAGTCTCAGCTCTGACTCTTTCTCACATATGGAGTAGTAATATATATAACGTATGACGTAAAATCGTAGTAAAATTAGTGATGTACTTGGTGCGCTAAAACCGTAACTAGTGATGTCAAAGTTTTATCGATTCACATTTTACTCTTACCGATTATTTGGATAACCGGTTTTCCTGTAACATATTAATAATGATTTTTAGATTTTAATAAAACAAAATATTTAAGGAAATTCTTTAATAGACTTTTACTGTAATAAAAAAATTTATATTCAACAGCCGTTTCACATTTCTATGTGCATGCTTCTTAAAAAAAAAGTTTTTTCCTAAACACGCTAAAAGTGCAACTTCAAAAATGATTACTATTTTTAAATAGGAAACAGAATCGGCGATCATGTATCTTGAAAATATAGGAATTGTAATTTAAATTATTATATATTATTATTAAATATAATTAATTATAAGTATTCACTCGAAAACAAATTTACAAGATTAGTATTTGAAACAATAGATGCTTTCGTTTTTACCGTTTTAGTATTTAGGAAAAAACATTATACTTAAAAGGAGTATACTTGATGGTAAATTATAAATATTAGTCTTTTTTAGTGGTTTTTATCTCTAAGTATAATATTTTCCATCAAACCAGTTAACACTTCGGATTTATACATATAAAGTAAGAATTAAATTGTGAAATTTTGCCATAATTAATGTGCCAATTGATACCAAGCTTTTCGATGAAAGAAAACATCATGAGGAACTATACTCCATGGGTTAAGTATTTAACTAAATGTAAACATGTCAAAACAGGTAGTATAAAGTACCTTTTTTATTACAACACATTATACTAACATTTAATATAATTTTTAATTCTTTTAAAGAATTTAAAATTATTGATAGTATTCGCACCACTTTATTATGGCGTGATTGCTATCAATAATTTTTACAAACTTTGAAACAATAAATAAGAATTATAAAATTTTTAAAGAAAACGATGGATAATATTAAATACACTAATGTGTAGTAAACACATTTAAGTATCACAGAGTGAAGCTCGTAGAATATTGATATTATGTTGCGTTGGTTAATCCAATTACCATTTTAGGTAGTTTACTTGGCTAATTTGTATCTGCTGAATTTTATTAAATTATATATTGCTGTTTTGCTATACTAAAGGTATAAATATTTAATTTTAGAAAATACCAATCAATTTATGAAAATTACATTTATAAATATTAGAGATATTCTTTTGACAACTGCAGTTGAATCCCAATTTTTTTCATTTGTTAATAATATTATTGTTATGACACATTTGTCACTCCTGAATCACATGGTTTTGTTTGTTTACATCTTGTTATGTTTCTATACTTATGGAGTATATATAGTAAAATAATAAAAATTTTGAATCAATTTTTAAATGTTAATAATAGTAATATTAGTTAGTTACTTTTGCCTCATGTATCATAGTTCTATAACTTTACTTGCGATAAAATTTTCCATTTCCATTATCGTTTTCCAAGTATCTGCAGTACTGTGAATTCTCCTTAATTGATACACCGTTGTCTAACTCGCATTATGATTACGATTATGCAAAAAACTTTTAACAAATCATATTTATGATTAATGCAAGTTAACCAGGAATTATAGTTTTTTAAGTTATATACATTTTTGACTAATTAACACTTTACATGCCATATAATGCCATTCCAAAGATATAAGTTTTTGTGATGGATAATATAATTTTAACTAGATCAAATCTTTCAGTTTTATTAGACAATAGCGTAATTATAAAAATTTCACAATTTAAATAATCCTGTTTTGAAAATATATTACTCCCAGGATTGCTCAGGTTTTTAGTTTTGCTACACAAGTAAAAACACGTGTTTTGAATAGGAATAAATGGTGTTAATGTTAAAATACACAATTTTTAGCAGCAATACAGGCAGAACTCATATTTCATTATAAGCCCGTCGTTTAAGCAAACTAACAATTAAACTAGCAACTAAGCAATTGTTATTCATTTTCCTGAGTAATGAAAATTTTAAACCCATTCATCTCAAAATATAAGTTTTTGAGTTGTACCGCTATTGCTGCACATGACCGATATAACAATATACTGAACCGGTAATATGATATGGCTTGGGTCTGGAAAATATTTCTGATGGAATACAAGGTACTATAACTATCAAACAATAATATTAACCAATCATGTTTTAAACAATGAAACCAAATTATGATCCGTTCTAGTGTGCTAGAGCCCCCTTATCCACGGATTTGAGAAAAAATCCATTGGGTCCTAGTTAAGAAGTTTCAAACTTCATAATGTTTGTCAATTATACTAATATGAATACTATTTTGAAGACACAACCTTCTCTTGAGTCTTATTCCAAAATTCCGAATGGTTCAGGCGGCAAAATAAATTGTTAGTGAATAAAAGCATTCGCGCTGTGAAAATGTTATTACTAATGTCAATAAATGAGGCTAAATAATTATGATTCGACTGAAGCTCTTCATATATGTTCATCTGCATCATCGGGCTCGTGGACACTTCCCGGCGGAAGAGTTCGCAGCATATTTAACCTGTAATAAATAAGTTATTCTTTAATAATGTATAGATAGAACATTAGTTTGCAAAGGTAGTCTTACAGACAATCTTGGCATTGATATCCCCTGAGTAGAATAGACCACCCTCATTTCTTATCGAGGTGTCGCGAAAACCGATTAAGGTAAGTTGACGTCGGGCAGGCGACCGGTCGTAAGATACCAAATCATGTGATAACATGTTTAAAACATGTTGTGCCTACCCCATTTAGAGTGGGATAAGGGTAGGAGAATGATGCATTGACAAATAACAGAGATTTTAAATTTTAAAAATATATTTTTAGCTTCTACTGGTCTTAAATAGTGTCTGGAAAATATTTTTTTCGTGTCTATAACTTTGTCTACAGTTATATTTTAAGTATAGAATAGAGACTATAATTATAAATTTTGTTTTTTTAATAATAAAATATAAGGGGTATCTGTGACAATCTTTGTGTTATGTTAAATATCTTTGATTTTGTACTGTTAGCAGTACCAGGCTAAAAATATTATGCTTTCCAAATACTGTATTGTATGTGACAAAGTTCCAATGATCATCACTAATATGTCTTTTAAGCTATTCTTATATCACACACTTTTTTGCATCACTATAATAGAGGAAAAATTGTACCAAACATTTTTTGTTATATCTCAAACGGATTAGGCAGTTAGCCCATTAGACATATAAGCTTCAGTTTTAATAGAAAGTGAAATGGACAGACTGACATACTTTACATCAAATATTTACTTGCCTTCATCTAGTCAAATCAATTGACCTAATCATGTGCTTCATCCCATAAAGCATCAACAGCATATAGCCCTTAGACGTCATCCCAATGAGTACTCTCTTTGGCTATGACCAGGTTCATCTGAAAATTATTGCAAATACATTTTAATAAATATGGAACAAGCTATGGATAGCTCAGCAGTGAGGCCGTTCGACTCTGTAAAGACGATCATGGGTTTATACCCCGCGCAGGCACATGTCTAATTGACAATTGCAATTTATGACACGCTTTTCGGTGAAGGAAAATATGGTAAGGAAATCCGCATACTTCTAGCGAATTCTAGGGATATGCGTAACCTACCAATCCGCATTGGAGCAACGCGATGGTAGGTCTTTGCTACAATACTTCTCTCCAAAAAACGGATAGAGGAAGCTTATGGTTCCCACTGCTGGGGTGGATAACAGGCCGTTACTTTAAACATACACATGACAATTTTTGTGTTTACAAACAAAAATGATTTATATTTGAAACATTTTAACTCACTTGAAGAATATCAGCCATTGTATCAGATATTAATGAATTCATTGCAACAACAGTAGCAGTGCCTTGACCAGACACAGTTACTCAGACAAAAAATCTAGTTGAAATGTGCATAACTAAATGGGATAGTATGTTAAAGTATCTTGAACAAATAACTTTCTGTTAAATAATTAAAGTATGTCTGTAATCCATATTGTCTGTCGCAGAAAGAATAAAAACTATTCAGAAATAACCACCTAAAACATAGAATATAACTGATATTGGGTATGACATATGATATACAACACTTCAATAAAGCATACACAATAAATATTACTATAGAAGGAAAAGTTTTATTTTTATTATTTTAGTTTTATTTTTACTTATATTTTAAAATTAAAAAATAAAACTTCCCTATATTATCACAGTTCAATAAAAACACTAAGGATATGCTATAATGCTATATGCTTCGAGGTCCCTGCTTTAATAAATGTATATATAAATTGAAAAACACTAGCTTAAATTGTACTATATATTATAGAAAAAGAATATATCACGAAAAATACTATATTTTTATCGCTAATTGCAATTGTCGTGCTTTTTTTAATTAACTGTGAATGGAACGCACCCGCAGCCCTGCATAGGGAATGTAGGAACGAAACTCATTCATGTATTTACGGGGCTTAGTTAGTTAGTAGCTCTAACTCCGTGTCATTATCCAGCGAAAAGTAATAAAAAATAATCATGGAAAAATAAATAATGATTGAAAATAGATGTGTCCTATTTTTTTTCCTGAATTTCCTAAAAGTACTATATTTTTTTGATTTAAAAAGAAAAATAGTATTTTTCTTCAAAAAAAAGGTGGCAACCCTAATCGCGCCCTTTTTGATTAAATAGGGGCAACACTGTGCCGTTATTGTTTCCGGTGGAGTCTTACTATATATACCGATAAAACGTTTCAGTGACATTCAGTCCTTGTTCGTCATTCAAGAGAAGTGCATCTCGGAACGGGAATTGTGGTATTCCTATTATATCGTGTTATTGTATATAGTGTGCGTTAACAAGAAGTTTATGGAATTGTCTAATTTTAATTAAAAACCATTTGTTGGTTTATATATTTTTGCGTAAGTAAAAAGTGATTACAGTTATATATTACGTATAACGAACGTTTCAGGTGAGTCAGTACGTTTCAATTTTCTTCGTATTAAATAGTGCAAAAGTATAGTTTATTTGTTATTAAGTTTTGGATAACTACTCACATTTTATCCGAGAATGTTTGTTGAAATTCAAACATTTGAGTTGTTGAGTTTGTGATAGTGAATGTATATAGTGCTTGTGTATGGTGGTGGCGGTGGTGGAGGTTTGTGCATGTGTTTTTTACGAATCCTGCATGTATCAGGTATGATAACCAATTGTCCACTCTACATTTAGCATTATATACATTTTCTATTTTACTTCATCGCCGATTATAGCAAAATAATTTTATTATTACTTTTGCATAATTACTCTGTTTTAATCATAGCTTAGGTAAATATAGATTATAGTATAGTAAATATACATTAGCTTCAAAAGCGCGCTACTTTGTAAGACGTTTTATTAACGGGCTAGCCATTATAAAGGTGTCGTACTGATTTCTGAAATTGCGCAGTTTTGGTAATTCGTACGTCATTAATTTTTACAATTTTTTTTGTAATGGTTATGTGTTGCGGTTGGCAAAGAGCCGGTATTTGGCACCTGCAATACATGTAAAACCTTAATTCTTTTCCCAGTCGCTTTTGGCTACTGATGTTTGAGTGCACGCTTACATCTGTGGCTAAAATTACGGGAATCTAACTTAGCTTCATAAATTCAGACTTCACTTGAGTATTAGTTACCTCAAATGCATTTTCTCAAATTACAGAGGTCCTGGTGGTTGACGCTACTGTTCGGCCTGGCGCTGTTCGAGCGCTCGAGGCGACGGCGGAGCGACAGCAGCTGCGGCATAGCCGGATGGGCCGGCCTGGGGTGAGGGGCGGCGGCACGTCTCCATTGGCAGCAGCGAGGCCAGACCAGCGTAGCTCGTGGAGTCACGAGGCCAGCTGTCGGACTGCCCTCCTGTAAAATTAATCCATTAATTTCATTCAATCCATTAATTTTTACATTTTTTTTTGTAATGGTTATGTGTTGCGGTTGGCAAAGAGCCGGTATTTGGCACCTGCAATACATGTAAAACCTTAATTCTTTTCCCAGTCGCTTTTGGCTACTGATGTTTGAGTGCACGCTTACATCTGTGGCTGAAATTACGGGAATCTAACTTAGCTTCATAAATTCAGACTTCACTTGAGTATTAGTTACCTCAAATGCATTTTCTCAAATTACAGAGGTCCTGGTGGTTGACGCTACTGTTCGGCCTGGCGCTGTTCGAGCGCTCGAGGCGACGGCGGAGCGACAGCAGCTGCGGCATAGACGGACGGGCCGGCCTGGGGTGAGGGGCGGCGGCACGTCTCCATTGGCGGCAGCGAGGCCAGACCAGCGTAGCTCGTGGAGTCACGAGGCCAGCTGTCGGACTGCCCTCCTGTAAAATTAATCCATTAATTTCATTCAATCCATTAATTTTTACATTTTTTTTTGTAATGGTAATGTGTTGCGGTTGGCAAAGAGCCGGTATTTGGCACCTGCAATACATGTAAAACCTTAATTCTTTTCCCAGTCGCTTTTGGCTACTGATGTTTGAGTGCACGCTTACATCTGTGGCTGAAATTACGGGAATCTAACTTAGCTTCATAAATTCAAGACTTCACTTGAGTATTAGTTACCTCAAATGCATTTTCTCAAATTACAGAGGTCCTGGTGGTTGACGCTACTGTTCGGCCTGGCGCTGTTCGAGCGCTCGAGGCGACGGCGGAGCGACAGCAGCTGCGGCATAGCCGGACGGGCCGGCCTGGGGTGAGGGGCGGCGGCACGTCTCCATTGGCGGCAGCGAGGCCAGACCAGCGTAGCTCGTGGAGTCACGAGGCCAGCTGTTGGACTGCCCTCCTGTAAAATTAATCCATTAATTTCATTCAATCCATTAATTTTTACATTTTTTTTTTGTAATGGTAATGTGTTGCGGTTGGCAAAGAGCCGGTATTTGGCACCTGCAATACATGTAAAACCTTAATTCTTTTCCCAGTCGCTTTTGGCTACTGATGTTTGAGTGCACGCTTACATCTGTGGCTGAAATTACGGGAATCTAACTTAGCTTCATAAATTCAGACTTCACTTGAGTATTAGTTACCTCAAATGCATTTTCTCAAATTACAGAGGTCCTGGTGGTTGACGCTACTGTTCGGCCTGGCGCTGTTCGAGCGCTCGAGGCGACGGCGGAACGACAGCAGCTGCGGCATAGCCGGACGGGCCGGCCTGGGGTGAGGGGCGGCAGCACGTCTCCATTGGCAGCAGCGAGGCCAGACCAGCGTAGCTCGTGGAGTCACGAGGCCAGCTGTCGGACTGCCCTCCTGTAAAATTAATCCATTAATTTCATTCAATCCATTAATTTTTAAATTTTTTTTTGTAATGGTAATGTGTTGCGGTTGGCAAAGAGCCGGTATTTGGCACCTGCAATACATGTAAAACCTTAATTCTTTTCCCAGTCGCTTTTGGCTACTGATGTTTGAGTGCACGCTTACATCTGTGGCTGAAATTACGGGAATCTAACTTAGCTTCATAAATTCAGACTTCACTTGAGTATTAGTTACCTCAAATGCATTTTCTCAAATTACAGAGGTCCTGGTGGTTGACGCTACTGTTCGGCCTGGCGCTGTTCGAGCGCTCGAGGTGACGGCGGAGCGACAGCAGCTGCGGCATAGCCGGACGGGCCGGCCTGGGGTGAGGGGCGGCGGCACGTCTCCATTGGCGGCAGCGAGGCCAGACCAGCGTAGCTCGTGGAGTCACGAGGCCAGCTGTCGGACTGCCCTCCTGTAAAATTAATCCATTAATTTCATTCAATCCATTAATTTTTACATTTTTTTTTGTAATGGTAATGTGTTGCGGTTGGCAAAGAGCCGGTATTTGGCACCTGCAATACATGTAAAACCTTAATTCTTTTCCCAGTCGCTTTTGGCTACTGATGTTTGAGTGCACGCTTACATCTGTGGCTGAAATTACGGGAATCTAACTTAGCTTCATAAATTCAGACTTCACTTGAGTATTAGTTACCTTCCTTTAGTTGCACTTAGTCTAATGCTATTCCATCTCTGGAAATAATTTTAAAAAATTAAAAAAATTAAAAATTGTTACTATTCAAATAGAACCTCTTATGAACAAGGTTGTATTTGAATCTATATGAATAGTTGTTCTATAATATAAAAAAAATGTTGTCTGTGTCATTATGCATTGATTTGTTAAGAAAGAGTAAATGGGTTCACTTTTAGAAAAATTGCTTTTTATTATTGCATAAGTATGAAGGAGAAATATTGTTTGTTATTTAATTTCTGTTAGATATAAACAGTTGCACATTTTAAGTGATTTATAAATTACATAAATATTTACTTTCAGTTTTATAGAACAGTCTTTTAATATTGCTGTTATTCTTTCATTCATTACACATACTATTATATCTTTTATTAGCACTGTAAATGTAAAGATATCTCAAATCATAACTATAAATAACATCATGTGACAATCATATTAAAATAAAAAATTACTCTTAATCTTGGATCTGAGGATTCTTGAATCTGCAATTAATCAATCAATCGTTTAATCAATCGTAAATTTAAATTTTGCTTTTGCTTTTTAATTAAAAATCAACAATAGTGTTATATAAAGCAATATACCCTATATTGCTTTATACAGAATAAACTTGCTCTCTTTTGCTATTTACTCCCTTTTCATCGGAGTCTCATTATAAAAAACTTGACAATCATTTTTAAAGTTCTAATATAATACAATGAAGTATACAACTTCAATTAAAAAATACTTCTAAAAAAAAATATTAAGTAGACCATTTAATTTATGTCCAAATTATTCATAACTAAGATAGATACACACTTATGATCAATTAGAACAACTTCTAAAAAACTTTCACTTTAATGTTCCATTATTAATCATTTATTGCACTACAAGACACTAGAAGCTATATAAAATCGCAAGACATATCCTTAATATAATAATGAATATAGCTAATTCATCAATCGAAATTAATGTACATATCATAATTTTTATATAACGATAACTAAGTCAAATAGGAAATAAAAATTATACTGCATGTTAAAGGTTTTAGGCTATCCATGCAAGGTTAGGTTATTATATTTAGATGTGAGAATGTAAATTTTAAGAAAGCTCTTACTATTATTGAGATGCACAAAATTCATTAAAACTCAACACTTACATTTATATAATGATTAAGTAAATCGTCTTCTTATTGTTTTATAACTGCACGTTTCTTCGTTGTTATATTTCTCATTTTAAGAAATATCTCAACAGCTACTGGTGAAATAAGACTTGATACATTTAATTTGCTTCTAGTGATATTTGTTTCAAGAATTTTGCTAACTAAATTAAAACAAAATTATACATTTTAGTAAAAATTAAAGTACTAGAACTTTACAACGGGAAATTTAAAAATTTAATACACCGCCCATTCATTAATAAAATCAACTTGTTGTCTTGTTATATGATAGACAGTCAAAATGAGAATGAGTGCGTAAAAATATGTATGGAGGAGTGGAGCGAGATGCAGCTGAGACTATTTTCATACGATTCATTCATAAATACGTACATGTGCAAGAGGGATGCGAGATAACATGTGTTGGCGCCTGTAGTAAAACCGCCCTGATTAGTACCGAGTTGATTATTGTTTCCACCATAGATTACTAACTAAAATATCAGGACTTCGATCTGATGCCGAAGTCATAGACTACTAAGCTGAATTATAGAGCATAGTCTACAGCTTTATTTTAAAATTATCCAAGACTTTACTATTCTGTAAGTAGACCCATAGACAAGAAATATTAATCTTTGAATGTCAGTTTTGTTTGCAAACATCTATGTTTATCTCGTGAGTGATCTAATAAATAGTAATACGTAAATTCAATTAGCGGTTATATCACATCTTCGAACACATCTTCATAAATAAACTAAGGTAAGACTCACGTAAGTGTTGAATACATAAATGAATTAGCTTTTCCTATAAAATATGAATTTAGTAACATCCTCATCCTTGGTCATATTCCAAGTTCAAGGCTTTTTTCCTCGCTGAACAAGTAGATTATTACCGTTAGGAAAACAAGTTTTAAATAAGCCTCAACCTGATCAAGGGTTAACGTTTTGTTTTATGATAAAATTTAACAGACGACATGACATCGCTTTAATTATATTCTAAATTTCAGATGAGACATAAGGTGAATGAACTCAGACAAAACAGCTTGTATGATCGAGTTAATAAGTTATTAGTTTCTTCAGAATGGAGCGATTGTAGTTTCTCAGTATGTGGGAAAAAAATTAAAGCACATAGATTAATACTGGGTGTCAGTAGTCCTGTTTTTGAAGCAATGTTTTATGGACCGTTATCTTCTAATGAGGATATTGATATTACTGATATTGAACCAAGTGTATTTCAGCTGCTACTCAATTATATTTACACAGATAAATTAGATATACGTTCAATTGAGGAAGCCTATAATATTTTGTATGCTGCAAGAAAATATATGCTAGAAAATTTAACAGAACATTGTATTGAATATATTAAATCTAATCTTGATATTGATAATGTTATAACTGTTTTAAACTATCCAGACTATATTCAAGATAGTCAACTAGTGTCATCAGCTTTGAAATTTTTATCTCAACATGCAGATTATCTATTGAGAGAAAATATTGCTCACATGAGCCTCCAATGTGTGCAAAAAGTAATTGACTGTAATAAAATTAATATGTCTGAGATAGATCTGATTAAAAATGTTTTTGAATGGACCAAACACTATTGTGAACAAAATAATATTAAAGCTGATATTCAAAACAGAAGAGATGTGTTGACAAAATATGGTTTGTTAAAGTCCCTGCGATTCTTCACTCTGTCTCCTGCCAATATTGATGAAATCAAAACCTGTGAACATAATCTTCTATTGAATGATGAAATCCAAGATTTAAAAGATTTCAAAACTTCTGGAAACATTACCAATGGGGTCATAAGCAAACTTAACACAGAGATAATGCCAAGAGAGACTCTGGAACTTGACTGGTCTCTTTGTCCTCGAGCACCAATAAGATCAGAGTCACCGATAGTCATAGATCTATTACATGAAACTGCTGTACATACTAGAGTGAAAGCTAATAAATCAACATTTATAGATGCATTAATTGTACCATCCAGGATGGCACCAGTCTTTAATCACTGCAACACAAATATTTATTCTGAACAGTTTGTTGTAACTGTTATATGTGAATCTAATAAGAAAATGATCAGTACTTTTAATTTCAAAGGTGATATAGAGTTTGGTTCTCATATTGATGTAAAATTTGTTGAACCATTGTTGTTTAAAAAGAATGTGTGGTACAACATAAGTATAACATGGTCTCATTTGAATAGATTTTCATATTTATATTCAGTAGAAAGTAGAGACAATTGCTATAACCATGTTAAGATTAAATTTGACTTTGAGGACTTAACAAAGAATGGTGGGAGTTTTATAAGAGCGCTAAGATTTTGTTTGTAAATCTAGTTCGATACTACCCTACTTAACTATTCTATACCAGTGGATGGTGGCAGTGCAATTCTTAGATTAATTCAAAATTATTTAATATAATTAATTTATTATGGAATATCAATAGACACAGACAATACTTATTAAAAATATTATACTAATTTAAATAAAAACTCATAGAAGAAGCACATTTACCAAATGTTATTAACATTTCCACAATATTAATTTAGAATTAAAAATATTTATTCTAATACTAATATTATTTTGGTTATGATCAATAATAATTATTAATCTCTAAAATGTGAGTCTATTAACATATCAGTATTGTTTATTAAGAAAAATAAAATGAATAACTCTTCTTGGCTTGTTTTTCAATATATGTATAGCAGATTCTTGGAGATATAGCAAAATCATGTATAATGGGATTATCAATATTTAATGCTCTACAGAAAATCCGCAACAGCACCTATTATATCTAATTTTTAAAGAACAGAATACCCATTCTGACGTAAAAAATTGGCATGCAAATACGATATTTTTAAACCTTTTTTAGACAGATACAGGATCATTGTCAAATTGAATACATTAGTTGCCTTAAGCATTTTGCTTATATTTATGATCCTTTACGCCATGTATGAAGATTTTAGACGTTATAACGTGAACCAAAATACCTATTAAGAAATGGGAATTCGAAAACAGGCACAACAGCGCGAGGCCAGGTCTGCTAGTAGGCAAAGAAGCAAAATGCTATAGCTCCTATTTGGTAGTTAACTATAGTTAGTTAAGTTAAATTTGGAACATGTTAACTTTTTATTTAAGTTGGAAAATTATTCTAATTATAATTACTATCAGATTGTATTAATGGTACAACCAAAGCATAAAATTACTGGAAAGAAAAATATATTCAACTAAGTTGTGTATTAGAATCAAAAACAAGCATACAAATATATAACTTCAATTTAAAATGCCTAATACGCAGAAGCAACTATAATCAACGTGGAGGGCCTTCGAACTTTTTTGTAAGTTGTATTACTCGTTCTGCTTCGCGGACACCACTTAGTCTTGCGCCGTGGACAGTAGCAAAGTGACCGGGGACTGTTGCCTCTCCAGCAAATAATAGTATTGGTGGCTGTGGATCACACGGCCCTGGCACCGGAGTGCCGAGTTCACATTGATGGCTTACGGTCGAACAACAACCCATATAGGAATAAGCTCCGCAAAAATGGGGATCTAGCGCCCAACGAGATCGTAATAACATTTGCGGATAAGGTAGGCATGGATTGCCGGTAAATCTCCGCAACAAGCACGTCAAGCCTTCAGCAACATCGTTTTCTGGCATAGATTCCATCAGTGCAGCTTCTTGTCCGGACAATGTGGCACACAAGACATGTTTACTTCCCGGCATTTCGTCAACTGCACAAACACCTCTAGTCCAATCACATCTACACTGTAATTCCTCAGCAGACCAAGCAAATTTTAAATTTCCTTCATGACAAACCCAATAGGGCTCTGCGTATTCTAGGAATATTTTGTCGCTTAAACCATATCCTAAATTACATATGGCTTCTAGTTTGCACATGGGAAGGGGTGGAGCAAAAAGTTTATCTGCTTGACATTTCAGACACCCGAGCGATATCGTTACGATAACGTAGTCGGCAGTTATTTCTTCCCCATCACAACATTTTACTAAAACCCTGCCTTTGCCTGTTTGTCCTTTACCCCAGCGAATTACATTCACGGGTTTGTTATATCGTATACAGTTATCAGGTAAACCTCGAAGCAGTGGAGCTATCACGCCGACGTAACCTAAAGGCACACGGACACTTCCCCCTGGCAGCTCAATATAACTACCGTATTGATCCACACTGACCAACGACAAATCATCTCCGCATTTATTTCTCAAAACATTAGTCAAGCCAAACATTACCCTAGCTGCATCATACCTTTGATCTTCAGGAAAGTTATGTAATTCTTGTTGAATACGCAAACCTATGAAATTAAGTAAGGTACCGTGCAGTCTTTCACAGCCTAATCTAAATAAGTTAGCGGCTTGCTGTTCTATTTGTCGAAACGTATGATAAGCAGTAATTGTAACTGGAAGATCGATGGCTCGACCCTCACTTGTGCAGAATAGACCGCGCGATGAATCTAAGCGAGGTAGAGGAGTCTGCAGTAGTCTGTCTTGTGAAGCCAAGGTGTATACGGAATTTGGTAAACAAGCACCATAGATCCATTCAGCTCCCATTTCAATAACAGCATCTCCAAGCCAACAAGAATGGATTCGACCACCTGGCCTGTAAAAATATAGTTTCACGGCAATTAAATATATTTTTTAAATTAAGTATAACTTGCAACTCGATGTTATATAAGTAATTTGTTTGGTAATATCTCGATTGTGATGATATCACATAGAGGCACTCAAAGCATAGCTCGCTGGTTCGCCTGAACTATTGATGGGCGGGGCACACAAAGTGACAATCCAATGGACTTTGAGGTTCCTAGGTATTGACGTGTCGACCATCGCACTGATATACGCAGTGTTGATACCCAACACTAAGCGAACGGATGTCATAAAAAGTAAAAAATAGATGGATCCAAACGGCACACGATTTTGAACCGTGGAAATCCCTTGAAAAGACCTGTATTCAGCAAAAGATGTCGTAGGTAGACAAAGAAGAAGTCTAACTCGACTTTGAAAAGTCTAATGTCAATATAATATCATGTAAATATTAATATTTAAACTCGCAAAATAAGGAATTAAATTAATGTTTACCGTTCTTTGGCCTCCAAAACAATAAAGTTTCGAATGCCACACTGACTAAGACGGTTTGCAGCTGACAGACCCGCCATACCAGCTCCGACAATTATTACTCGTGGCTCTCGACAAGTTGGACTGATACAACATGAATCCAAAATACATTGCTCCTGTCCTGGTGCCCTGAGACCGGAGCTTTGACTTATAAAGCGACACCATTTTGTTGTTTTTGATAACTGATACCGCTTAGTTTTCTTGTTATATGTAGGTTTATAAGCATTACTACAATATTTTTTAGGCCAGAAATGTATTACACGTGACAATTTCATTTTCATCCATTGACTTATTTGGTTCTCAAATTATTTAATCCAATTTTGGGTATCATACTAATCAATTTTGTATCAAATATCTGACTAATTTAGACAGCTGTTGCCTAGGAGCTTGAGTCATATAGAAGATTATCCTATATAGTGTATTATCTATGTAGAAGATTTTAAAGACTACAGTGTACATATAGAAAGAAAATTCATTTTCACCACTTTTTAAAATATGGTATGGTTAAGGTTTTTCCTCTATTTTTATTCAACAAAATTCTACAAAGGAACATAATTATAATATATTCGTCTTTAATGATTAAAAAGTATACATGTATATCTTATAAAATTGTTTTATCAGACTTTTATTTATTTATATACAATTTTACATTATATTTTTAAATATCTTCTATATAAAATAAATACGAAAACTATTTAAAAAAATATATTTGTTAATTTTTTAAGTATTAGGTAGACATTACTGAGGCCAATTAGTAATAACTTTATTTATTATCTTTATTTGTGTTTGTTGTAGGAGAAGATATTTAATAAAAAAAATAATTTTATGATTAAATTTTTTATTTATGTTTTGGTAATATAGGTAACAAACTACATCAATGCAACAAATTAACAAAACATCACAGGTAAACATTTAAATATAACAAAATCGCACTCGTATGTCACACCACACGTACCTACACAACGCGCGCTGAACAAGAAGTGTAAGAACCAATAAAGAGAACAAAACTAATAAGGAAAAAATAGAAATATGTAAAAAAAACCAAAAACAACATTTCATAAACGACAGTGTACCTTATTTATGATTGTTTAGGTGTATATGTTTATGTATATATTATATAATGTGAATATGTTTGTGTCATTACCTAAATTTATTACGCACATTATGTATAGTCAAAAAGATGGATGATTTTGTTATCGATAAAATTCATTGCCATCACAAAAATAAATATATTAAAATTAAAAGAGAGGATTACTAAGAAATAAATACTAAATGGTAAGCAACAATTACAAATTACAACAATTGTAAATTTTTGCCTTGAACGTGCAGCCTAGACTAGACTTACACGCAATCGACAATTGTTCTTGTTTGGACGTCCTTGCTGCTTTGAGGTTATAAATAAGATGAATGAAATTATAAAACCTAGTTTTATGATTATTATGTACGACAAAACTTATTATAATTAACCGTTGATTTTTATACCGATTTAAAATTCAGTTACAACTGTGAAAAGTATAATTTAATCCGAAATATGGTACTAATATTCACACAAAAATAATTATTAAGATTTATATTACTTATATGTTATCCAAATAGTATTAATTTTCTGCGTCCTGCGTAATTTATTACTAAGGTTTAGTACGCGCAGACGTACTACATAAATATTGCTATTATATTTTTCACTGACACTTGCTTAAAATTTTTATTGTTTCAAATATTTAATAGAATATATAATTCATTCATGAATAATTATTTTTTTATTTAAATCTAATACTTATAGGGATAGCTGATATTAAATTAAAATAAAATAATATTTAACAGTTCAGTACTCGCACGGCCTTGTAGGAAATTCGTCATTTAAAATTATCAAAACGTTAGGAACATACCAATACCTATCAATGAATACAACTCTTATCGCATTAAGGTCATGAACAAACGTTTAAATGTAATAAGCATATATCTACAGTACCTATATAATATTATAATATATTATAGTCTTAGTAACGTAATAATGATAGATTTGTAATATTTTTTTAAAATTGGAATTTATTTTAAACAAATTAACAGTACTATGTATTTCATATATAGAACTGTCCATTCAGAATCTTTAAATGAACGTATCTATTTAATTACAATTGTGTTTAATAACAGAATATTAATGCCGCCATTGTTTAAATATTGTGTACGAGTATGCTCTACAATTTTTAATATTTGTACGAATAAATATGCAGAGAAGGTTAAATATTAAGTAATTAGTTTTCTGCTATAATTTCGTCGGCCGAAGCCTTTACTTCCTTCCACGAGTCTTCAATATCACTTTCTTCTGAGAAACGCGAACAGATCGCTAGCCTCAAGAAATAAACATCATCGATTTTAGAAGGTACTAGATGAATCTTTCCACGTCCGTTTATACGTCTCAAAAGAGCCTCGTTGATATCGTTGCTTCCCTTGAGTCTGAAGCAAACCAGACCCATGGTCACTTCTTCAAACAGTTCAAATCTGTCATCGTCAAGGCAAAGTTTTTCAAAAAGATGAGCTAAAGCTATGTGTTTGCGAATGTGATTTTGAAGGTTCTCTACGCCATACAATCTTAAGACGAACCACAGTTTTAGAGAGCGAAAACGTCGTCCAAGTGGGATCTGCCAATGACGGTAATCAGGAGCCGAACCTTGTTGATCGTGTTTTAAGTATAAGGGATCAACGTTAAAAGCGTCTACGATCCACCTTGGTTGTTTGAGCCACAGTGCGGAACAGTCAAAGTTGACGAGCATCCACTTGTGGGGGTTGAAGTTAAAGGAGTCAGCCTTTTCTACACCCTTCATCAGGTAACGGTATTCTGGACATATGAACGCGGAGCCGGCGTAAGCGGCGTCGACATGCAGCCAGATGTCTTTTTCTTTACAGACATCACCAATTTCGTCTAACACGTCAAAAGCACACGATGACGTAGTTCCAAGCGTTGCTACGACCTGGAATAAATAATTCATTATTTAACTAAAAAGTATAGGCTAAAAACTTTAATTTAATCATCATTCTCCTACCCTTATCCCACTGTAAGTGGGGTTGGCAAATGTTTGGGATTGCATGATTTGGCTTGGTATTTTGCGCCAGGCCATATGCCCGACATCAACTTACCTTAGTCGCCTTTTACGACACCTCCGTAAGAAATAAGGGTGGTCTATTTCTATTTCTATCTGTTTGTGTTTCTGCCTGTTTCACGGCTAATACGCTGAACAAATATTAATAAAATTTGACTTACGCAAAGGTTATTTACCGGAGTAACATATAGAAAAAAATTCTTGTTTTCTTTCGAGATCAGGAAAAAATACAATTTACATTATTGGGGATATTTAAACGCTTAAGTTGACGCGAATGAAGTAACGAACACCACTAAGCAATAGGCGTAAAATCTAGGCACTTACTACGCATTGGTCATCTTATATGTCTTATCTATTAGGAAAAAAATAATTTAATATGTAATTGAGGGTACTAAAGACGACGCGCAAGAGATTCCGGGCACCACTGGTTTTATTATATATCGCGCTGTTACAATCAGTTGTGCACCCAATGCATCCCACTTTTTAAGTCCGGTGATAAGAGCGACCCTCAGAACTATAGACCCATTTCGGTCTTGCCAACTCTAAGCAAGATTTTTGAGAAAATCATTTTAAAGCAGCTGCTCCAGCATTTTAATTTAAATAATTTACTTCATCCTGAGCAGTATGGGTTTACTAAGGGTCGGTCTACAACGGATGCGGGTGTGAACTTGTTGAAGCATGTCTACGATGCGTGGGAGAACTCACAAAATGCCATAGGGGTATTTTGTGACTTGTCCAAAGCATTTGATTGCGTTCAACACGAAATTTTATTGCTAAAGCTTGGCTATTATGGCATTAAAGACAATGCACTTCGTCTCGTTGCATCGTATCTTCACAGCCGGATTCAAAGAGTGTGCATTAATGATGTGCAGTCATCCGGAACGGCCTTAGTTATGGGTGTGCCTCAAGGATCAATCCTTGGTCCGTTTCTGTTTTTAGTTTATATAAATGATTTGCCATATTTTATTCATAATATTTGCGATATTGTACTGTTTGCGGATGATACATCATTAATTTTTAAAGTAAATAGAAATGACAATAATATTGACGAAGTAAACAGGGGTTTATCGCAAGTAGCTCATTGGTTCAGGCTAAATAACTTGGTACTGAACTCGAATAAAACTAAATGTATTGAATTTGCATTACCTAATGCTGCAAAAACAGCAAATAGACTCTCTTTAAATAATGTACCACTAAAAACAGAAAATTCAACTGTATTTTTGGGAGTATCCTTGGATACAAAACTCCAATGGAGCACACACATAACAACTCTTGCAGGGAAACTGAGTTCAGCGGCCTACGCTGTTCGAAAGATAAGACAATTCACAGACGTCGAAACAGCAAAACTTGTTTATTTTGCCTACTTCCATAGCATTATGTCTTATGGAATATTGCTATGGGGTAAATGCGCGGATAGTGAAAAAATTTTTGTTTTACAAAAAAGAGCTATACGTGGCATTTATAAATTAAGACCGCGTGATTCCCTGCGAGAGAAGTTTAAGGAAACAGGTATTCTTACATTTGCTTCACAGTATATTTTAAGCAATTTAATTTATGTACATAAAAATATAAAGAATTATAAAACGATAGGTGATGTATACAATAGACAAAGCAGGAACCGACATAAGCTTGCGGTTCCTGCTTTGCGCCTTGCAAAAGTGCGTAACTCGTTTGTGGGTTTTGGTATAAGATTCTATAATAAAATTCCGCAATCAATTTCAGCACTGCCATTACAGCAGTTTAAAAACATTGTTAAAAAGAGGCTGATACAGAAAGCCTACTATACTCTTGAGGATTATTTGGAAGATAAGAATGTGTGGATATAGCTCTCTTTGAACCTGTACAAGACAGTAACGACTTAATGTAAATAATATTAAGAATTATATTTTTTTAAAAAGAGCAACCGCCGAGTTTCTTGCTGGCTCTTCTCGGTAGGAACAGCTTTCCGAACCAGCAGTAGAGTTGACGATTCAAAAGCACTTGTTTACAAGTTTATTTGAATAAAGAATATTTTGAATTTGAATTTGAAATGGTCTACCTTTTGGAGTTGGCCACTTAGTGATCGGAATGTATTATGTATTGTTATAAATGTGTGTATCTTTTAGACACACTACGTGATTTCAGTTATCTTGGCTTCTTGGAATCTTGATTGAGTAAAAAATAATCCCAGTAAAAATGAAATATTATTGAATTTGGATTTATTCATTAAATTTGAAAATACTCACATAAAATGGTATAAGTCCATTGCGAATGTCTTCTTCAATAGCTTCTTTAAGAGTGTCTCCTCGCAAACGTCGTGTGTTATCGGGTTTCAGACTACGAAGCTTCACACCACCCAAAAGTCCGGCGCGCTCCACAGAAGAATGAGCTTGCTCTGGTTAAAAAAAATAATCATGACATTAAGATAAAATGTTTCAAAAAGTATAATACAGGGCCGGTAGTAGCATGTATGTGTACATAAGTAACAAACATGATAAGTAACAAAATAAATATATTTTGTTTATTTCAATTGCAAAAATAATGAAAATATTATTTTGCTATAATCCGCAAAATAATATTATCATTACTTTTGTATATAAAATGGACCTCCGCAAAATAACGCCTAATTATATAAAAAAATATTTCAATAAAGCAAATAAAATTATGAATCAAAAAGACATAAAATATAAAATGGGAAATGATCACAACACACTGCAAATGAAGCCTGAGTCTCTGCTATTAACCTATAATATAAAATGAGGCACGGAAGTTTAACTAATAAGCACCAGAACTAAACTCGAATTTCATACTATACATGGCTTCTTCATAACCAAGTGATCCGACAGAAAACCAAAGTAATCGACAAAGCCCAATTTTTTTTTTTTTTTTTTTTTTTTTTTTTTTTTTTTTTTTTTTTTTTTTTTTTTTTTTTTTTTTTTTTTTTTTTTTTTTTTTCGAATTGACAATATGCTGTTAGCCCTAACGGCTTTTACAGCGTCACCGGGCGGGACGGGCGAGCGCAGAAGCATCGCCGAGGTTGCGAATTGTGTAGAGTAGAGCGCAGAAGCTCTACTAGCGTCGGGGAACGTCGTCCTAAGGGTGCCTCCTGTGAGGCCGGACCACGGCTTAGGACGACGTGTAGTGGTGGGCTGATGGTATGACTTTGATTAGTCAATACGACGACGGAAGGGTGGCAAGAAGCCACGACCAACCGATATCAGAAATCTGGGACCTCGTCTTCGCCGGCGAAGACGCTGTGTGTGTGTATTACGTGTTTTTGTGTTTGCGATCGTTATTTGATCGTCAGGGTCATATAGGACGCTTTTTGGACGCCTATATTTTCGGTGGTCAGACCTAACTGGGATGTAGGTGGAAGCAACTGAGATTAGAGGGTTCGGGTGTACCTCGGATTTCTCGAAGTAAGACTTCGAAAAACGTTTAAAGAGGTGAGTAATGGTAGGGAGGTCGAGGTCTCTATGGAGGTCAACGTTCCGCATGAACCACGGACAACCAGTGGCTGTACGCATAAATCGGTTCTGCATTCTTTGGAGCGTGAGCAATCTGACCTTTGAAACGTGCGCGAACGCAACGCTCGCATAGGACATTATTGGTCTTATGCAAGTTTTGTAGAGTGTCACTTTGTTGCGGAGTGACATTTTACTTTTCTTGCATAGCATCGGATAAAGTCGTCCCATGACATACGCAGCCTTATTACAGACTGTGCGTATGTGCTCGTGGAAGGTCATGGAAGGTTGGAAGGTGACACCTAGGTACTTGACTTTCTGTTGCCAGTGAATTGGTGTATCGTAAAGGGAAATTTCCGTAGGTGTGTCTATGTGGGATCGGAAACGATTACCGATAAAGTGCATAGCTGCACTTTTATCAGGGTTTATTTCGATTCTCCATCGGCGGAACCAGCGTCCGAGGCTGTTTACCGCTTTCTGGAGACGTCTAGTGATAACTTGAGGTTGGCGAGATGTGGTAAATACAGCGGTGTCGTCCGCGAAAAGAGCAAGATGAGTGCGCTCTTTAATAGGCGCCCGTGGGATGTCACTCGTGTAGAGCGAGTACAATAAGGGTGCTAGCACAGATCCTTGAGGGACACCGGCACGGATAGGGCGGCGAGACGACAGAGTGCCGTCTACGCGGTACCGAAATGTACGATTAGTGAGGTAGTTTCGTATGATAAGTACGAGTCTGTCAGGTATATTTAATAGGAGCAACTTGTGGATTAAGCCTGCATGCCAGACCTTATCGAAGGCTTTGGCAACATCGAAGAATATGACACCTGTAAACTGCTTGGTTTGCAAACCTTGCAATATGTGCTCCGTGAGGCGGTGCACTTGTTGAACGCAGGTGTGTGACAAAGCCCAAAAGATTAGCAAGTTCAAGGCGCAGTGGACTGGTCACATTTGTCGCAGGCCAAGGACGAGTCTGGAGTGTTCTACCCCAGCTTTGGCAAACTTTGGTAGTGCAGGACATCCTCCAGCTAGGTGGAGTAACGATATCCGCAAAGTGGCTGGCATCGGTTGAGAACGAAAAGGTGAAGACCGAGCTCAGCGGCGTGCTATCGGAGAAGCCTGTGTCTGACAGTAGACAGGAGCAGGTTGTTGATAAAGGTAATATTGACATGGCTTCTAAAATACTCACTGTTACAGTATCCAACGAGTTTCGATAGAATATCAACTTCGGTCCATTCTGGATGTTGTTCTTTAACTCTCTGCATAGTGCGAGCCTTTGCTCCGAGTAATGCAACGAGTGTGGCCTCGCTGGCTGTGCCTTGGATCACGCCACCTGCCTCGCCACCAGACCGCGCAAGAAACTCATTGGGCAGTCCGATCATCTGGCCTAGCCAGTCCAACATTACAACCTCCAATTCGGTGCAAGCAGGGCTCGCAATCTGGAATTGAACGACGATATCATTTTATTAAACTTTATCGTCATATCGTCATAATGTAAATAGTATATTTTAAAAAGAGCAACCGCCGAGTTTCTTGCTGGCTCTTCTCGGTAGGAACAGCTTTCCGAACCAGCAGTAGAGTTGACGATTCAAAAGCACTTGTTTACAAGTTTATTTGAATAAAGAATAATTTGAATTTGAATATCGTTATTCTACAACTAAGTAATACTACGAGTATGTACATCCATACTAATATTATAAATCCGAATAACTGTCTGTCGGTCTTTTACGCTTTCACGGCTAATCCGCTGGCTCCGAATATTGATGAATCTTGGCACAATTGGCATAGGAGTATAGGATAAAAATATTCCGTTTTTCTTTTTGGGACAAAAAAAACACATTGCATTATGAAGGGTACTTAAACGCTTAAGTTGGCGAGTACGGGGTATCAACGCGGGGTATCAACCACTAATACTTATTCAATATATATCTATTTTGAATAAGTATTAGTACCGGAACCCGAATACTTTTAGTTTTAATAGAAAACTTTTGATACTGAAAGTAAACTTTACGGGATTATCCGCTGGGGAATCTAAGGATTGTCTGAAAATTTCATAAAAATCGGTCTAGCCGTTTCGGACTCTATAGGGAACATATATACATTCTCCTTTATATATATACAGATTAGCGTTGTCTTTAACTTAACAATTTCCAGTTTAAATACATTCAACCGCAAAAGCAGTTTTCCTTGTCCGCATTTGAATGCACCATTGACATTGGCATTGACTTAAGAAAAAAATGAGTGCTCTAATATATGGAAAGAAACACTATACCTAAAGATTTATTAATTAAGGTAATACAGCTTAAGAGCTTTTTTTAGGGTAGGATTTTATTTGAATGATATATTCTCTAAATGCTTAGATGTATTTCTTTTACATTCAAATTTTATCAGTTAAAACTTTCCTGAGGGTTGTTTATTGGTAGTATTGTAAACATAATTACATAAAATTTCAGCTAATATTGCAGTTTTTTCAGTCAATTTATCGCTTAATTTATATCGTATATATTAAAAATCTTATTTTGTTTTAAAAAGCACTACAATACGAGTATTACACAAACAGACTTGTCGAATTAATAATTTAATGCTTGCTTTCTTAAAACTAGAACCAATGAAACTTAGACACCGAACGGCTTGGATGTAAATTTTTATCCAAATGCCAAATGTCATCAATATTGGTCCAGCCAATTAGCTGTGATAGTGTAACAGACTGACAGATAGACTTTCGCATTTATAATATTACTATAGATTCACTACAATAATTTCACTTACCCATGTGAATCCGATACATGCAATAGCCCCACTCAACATGTCAGCTACGATGGCCGGGTAAGAGTTGGCAGTTGGAAAATAGGCGTGGAAACGTGGCGAATGCCAGTGAGTAACTCCAGACATGACAACACGTTCAATATCGTCCATCACTGCAGTCCATGGTTCAGGTTTCTCTGGTGCTTGCTCAGGTACCAAAGGTCGAAGGTAACCTGGCTTCACTGATGGCACCACTTGTCTAAGAAAAAAATTATTAAATTTATCATTTACATCATAATTGATTGTACATAATATAGTATTAACCATAAAAATGGTTAAAGTGGGTTAACCGTAAGAGCTAATTGTTGCGGAATTTATTTAGATCTTTTAGAGGAGAAAAATTTCGTGGTACATGATTTTTTAATAACTATTACCGTTTAATCAACGCACGCAAGGAAAATTTTAAATTTTGCCATTTTTGTAATATTATTTATTACTGTTTCTCACCTATTCATTTTAGCTTGATGTTATATATCCTATAGCTTTCCTCAATAAATGGACTATCTTACACTGAAATAATTTTTCAAATCGGTCCAGTAGTTCATAAGATTAGCGCGTTCAAACAATCAAACAAACAAACTCTTCAGCTTTATATATTAGTATAGATAATTCGTACTATTAAACCTCCTAGGGTAGGTTATGTTTCCAAAATAAAATAACATTATTTAACAAAGATCTTTGTCTATACAAATTAGGTAACTTAAAAATCTGGAGGCTTCACAATTCTGTAAGAAAATCATGGAATGAAAAAGGTAGTAAAACTATGACAAAACGTCCGAAAAAGAAACACTATGTTTTGATCCGCCTTAAAGATATACAACAAATTTCTTAATAAAATATTTTTTAAATAAAGCTCCAAATGTCCAAAGCATGTAAAAAAAATCCAATACGAAGTACCTGTCGCGTATGTTTTCTAAATACTCCGCGATGTAGTTCGTCATCGCCCCCGCGAAATCCTTGAATTCCTTAGCTTCCATTGGATCTAAAATATAAAATATTAAACTATTTAAATGACAAAGCTGATTATTAAGAAAAAATAATAATAGAATAAAAAAAAATAATACAACTATACAGTCTAGTAAATATACTTCAAACAGCCGAAAATAATTAAACAAGCGTTACTCGCAACTAATACGTAAGCGTAATAACAATGTTTTGTTGCTTTAAAAGACTTGAGCTTAGCCAAAATATTGCGATAAAAAATATATTTATTATTAATAATACGGTAATATTTATCTTATTCTTATCAATTAAGCTATATAACAACCGCAATATTTTAATAAATCAATTGGATTTCAGTACCAATAAGTAGATTTATATCTAATCACTCAGATAACACCTATTTTTATCTAAAAAAAGTACTTATTTAAAAAAACCAAGCATAATTTTCAATAAACAAACCAAATTTTAGTTTTAGATCTTGGTCCGACATGACAGGCCTAAAACATATAAAATATTCTTGAGAATATAATAAAAATTTCTTAAACTTAAAGATTTAAGTTAAACATTCTAATAAGTACGTAAACATTCTAGTAAGTCTTCCTTCCGTGTGCTATCCGGGTGAGTATAATAAACCATCCTCATTTCTTACCGAGGTTTCGTAAAAGGTGACTACTAAGGTAAGTTGACCCACCGTGTGGTATCCGGTTGAGTAGTATAGACCACCCTCTTTAATACCGAGTCGGTGTAAAATACGATTAAGGTAAGTTCACGTAAGGTAGGCGGCCGGCCGTAAAAAACATAACCGAAACACGTGACAACATGTTTATAACATATTGTGCCGACCGCTCTTAGAGTAAGATAAGGATGATGATAAGAATAATCAGTAAAGATCATCTTTTTGTAACAATTAAATTTATATATATGTAATCAAATTATTTTTATTGCTATAATCCTTAATATATTGTATACATTTTTAGATTAAAACAGATAACATGCAAGAAGTCTGATATTTTGTTTGATTTTCGTAGAATTAATTTAACCAATATACAGTTTAATAATACGTTTAGTTATTTTGTTGAATTAGTGATAAATAGAACGAGCTTGTGGTTAGCCCAAATAATGAAGCCCAAAATGATTTATTGTTCTTTACTTCCTGTGATATAATCTTAATACCAATAATAATTTATAATAAATAAAATAATAGAGGATTTACATAGCCACCATTCAGTAGCCACACTCAATGCCGAGAGAGCGGCGCAGTAGTTGTGCAACTGCGTGAGCAAGTGGTGCGAGGTTGTCTGAGGACCTCGTTACAATCACAACTTTAAACAATTCTACGCTGCTTGAATCCATACAGAATCATACTGAGTGAATAAAAAAGTACGTAGGTCCTAATACAAATCACACACCCAAAACTCTACATTACGAAAACATTGTAGAGCGATTCGCGGCTGCATTTTTTATTTATTTAATATGCAATACTGCAAACGATAAGATATTCTGTAATCAGTCGGCACTTCTGAAAACATTTTATTTTATTTTATCAATCTACTATATAAAAATAAGTCGGGTTTTCCTTCCTGACGATATAACTCCAGAACGCACGAACCGATTTCCACGGTTTTGCATTCGTTGGAAAGGTCTCGGGCTCCGTGAGGTTTATAGCAACGAAAATCTAGGAAAAATTTCAATAGAAAAGCGGGAAAATAGGGAAAATCATTTTTTAAATACAGCGCCATATCAAAACTACTGGATCAATTTTAATCATTTTTTTTACACTGACTGACATGGGATACATATTTTATACCCGTGCGAAGCAGGGGCAGGCCGCTAGTATGATATAAAATGATCAGTTACAGAGTACGAGTAAGTATGTGAATACTATTCATATATCCGGATTTTTACTGTGTTATTAAAAGGATTAATTTTGTTTACGCTTTTTCAAATATATCAGAATATTGAAAAAGTAAAACTTTGGACAACACATTTTTTTTTTGATAAATGAATAATTCATAAAAGCATATGAAATTTCTTTATTAGAATCAACTATTATATACTCTATTGAGTATCCCACATAGTAAATGTTAAACCTGTAGTTGAACCTATTGAGAATTATTTTATTAGGGAAATAAATACATTATTTTCTTTTACAGAACATCAAATTACTGTTCCGTAACTTTTTGCTATTTAACTTGCAGCACCATCGTTGCAAAATATTTGTAATATATTTATATTGCACGACATAAGATTTTGAAATATACATACCTACAATTATAATATCAGTAAAATCATTTGCCGAATTTAAGAGTGTTTCCCATTCATACGAATAAAAATAAACTTTAATATAGTTAATACTCGACACTGCGGAAAGAGTAAATAGATAGATTTGTAAGCATAGAAGCCACGGGTGATTGCACAATTGGACTATAATTATCTCATAATGAGCTTTATTTATATCCTAATAAAATTATGTCGCGAGGGATCGTCTATTAAACGGATAACTAAACATATAAGAATCCACTATCTAGATTTAATCTTGATGGTTAACTTTTTTCAGAGTGTAGATGTTTTCAGCTTATTCTTCAATTCAAATCAATTGGAATGGAAATAACGCTCATGTATGTCTAAAAGCTATTTATTTTTATCATGCCTGATTATGCAACTACACAGACATGTAGTACGAAAATCTTTCAATTATATTGAGACAGAGCGAATACATAAATTCATCAATTGTACCAAAGTTGTAACTGAGTCAATCAATGAATTACTGAGGCATATAAAAGTTTTAATTGGAAATATTTTCTAACAATTGGAAAAGTAGATGACTACGGCACGGAACAGGAGTTTCGATTGAATATTTAAGATCAGTTTACAGAGCCAAAAATCAGAATTTTTGATATCTCTATTTTCTTGCATGGACAATTTAATAGATATTCAATTTAGTTTGTTAGTAGTTTTTATCTAAATATATTTAGCTGCACAGTATATAGAACAAAAAACATATAAAAATTTCTAAACCCAAACGTGAATCAAATACCCATAACAAAAAAATGTTAAAAAATAAGGTTAAAAAAGAATAAATGAATAGACTTTTGAAAGATTGCTTATTATTTATTGAATAAGTATAAATGACTTTTTTTTTTTGTTGTTATTATAATATGTACTATATTTGCTTTGGCATATGTATAGAAAGCTTAAATAAGTCATGTACATTTAAATTTAAATAAAAACAAAAAAATGCAAACCTTCTTGGTTTGTAGGTTATTTTTTCTATTTGTAGTATTTTACTAAAAATGCAAGTCTCTTTTCCATTTGTATTTTAAATAAAACTATTAATAAAGACAATATGATAATATGGTGTAATTAAGTTTTAAATAATAATAAAAAATAATGTAGGTTACTAAATTACTTATAACCATCACTGGTATGATAATGTCAAGGTAGCCCTAGAAGCGCACGCGAGATAGCGTTAAGGAATTCAAAAGAAGTAAATCGAATAGTAATGCGAAGTAATTAGTGACTAAGTTCTTATACTATGATCAAAAATTAAAACAGTATTGATTACGCCATAAAAAAATAAATTACTTAACTGATCTCTATGACGAAGTGCCAGGAATCTTATTCCCGATATGCTAATGATAAATTAAAAATATTGAATGCATAATTATTTTTTACCTGCAAATTTATCATTACCATTATAACTATTGTCTGGTAACTATAATTAATTCAATTAAATATTTAGTTTTCAAAGTCCAATTAGATCATTCGTAGTGAACAAAGCTTTAAATATTTCATTATTTACAGATAAATCCAGTAGAACAAGGTTACTGTTTAGTTATAGGTATATATAAATTTATGCGACTATTCTGAAAATTTGTTTGTTATGTTCATCAATTTATGCTTTACATCAATAACTTGTGACATGGCACGTTATGCATACATATGTAACTGCAATATAATAAATAGATGTTGGAATTCTTAATAAGCATTTGATTGCTAAGTTTCCCATTTAGCGGGATTTTCCGATTTCTAGGGTTTATATTCGTAGTTTTTGAAATTTTCTACGAACATAAACTATGAGTCGCCGTGATGGCCGCACATTGAGACCACGAGACCGTTATCAGAGTGTTGTAGGTTAAATCCCAGGCAGACATCTATCTTTTATAAATAAATTAATTGATATTTGCTATTCATCAAGCGATTTTGGTGTAGCAAAATTTGACGATAAAACCTACAATATATAAAAAAAAGCATTTAGAAACTTCCTGGATATGTGCAAACTGACATTCTGCATTTAAGTAACTTGGTGGTTTAAACGGCTAGTTTTTGCGAGATACCGCACATAGAGGCCTTATACATAACTTTTCGTTAATTTACACTGTTTTTAAAACTACTAATGTAAATTAGTGATAGTAAGTGAGTCTCTACATACAACAACAGCAAACAACAGCGCCTTTATATTAGCAATAAAGAATTCCAAGGAGAATAAAGAAAGCATTCACTCCATTATCTATGTGATTCATCCTATTGAGCCAGCTGAGCAACCACTACTACCATGTTTTTGGTAAGTATTTTTTCTAAGCTAATGCTTTAATCACACCTTATAATTAAATTTGACTAGTTCTAATAATTATGAGGGATGATTTGGTATCTTATACTTTAAATAAGTAAAGTTGTTTAAGCTCTAGAGTTTTTGTTAATTCACATCTAGTTACGGACATAAGTGATAGCATTGCGATATACTTTTTTTTTAATCGATTACACTTATGTATGTATGGATATTAGAGTAATGCTGTACTGGCTCACTCATAAAAAGTTCAGAGGTAATAAATATTATCCTTGAAAACTGATGGATTATCAGACATAGGAAAAAATGAGGACAAGGTAAAAGTTTCTGCGAACTTTTCTCAGTCCAATGACACTTTTTTTTAAAGGTATGATGCTGTGATACGTGCCTAGTATGGTACACGTGCTCTAGTAGCGTCGGCAAATGTCATCCTTAGTTTACTGTACTGAAGTGTTGTACGACTGTGACTTGTAATCACGCCTTCATTAACTTTCTATATCATCCAATATTTATTTTCACTATTCTCTAACTGCGTCTAGGACTTAATGTATCCTTAATATTTAAATGAGTTAATCTTGTATATATATAAATTTTCTGAATCTCGGAAACGGCTCCAACGATTTCATGAAATTCAGCATGTAGGGATCAATCTAGCTAGGTTTCATTTAAAAAAAATGTCGGTCTATACCTGTTTCCTGGCATTAAAATGTAGAATTGAATCGAAGTGATATTTGAGCTGTCAAATGCAAACCTGTGATAGCCTAATGGTAACGGGTGGACCAAAAAAGTGTTAAACTTGGGATCGATTCCCACATGTCACCGGCGCTTTCTTTCTTTTTTTATATTTTTAATTGCATTTTTTATACCTTCAATAAAATTACCGCGCAAGGCTCGGTCACCCAGGTACTACTATATTAACTAAGGTATTTCTAGAAAGTTTGAGTAACTAAACGTTATTCCCCGCATACGGTCTGCAGGTAATTCCCTGCAAAGTTGTCAGTGCGATGCATTAATACCATATTTCTAAAGTTTTTCCTTGACAACCCTGAATTCTCGTGTATATTTTGATGAAACTTATAATTTATTAAATGATAAAGTCATCATCATCTTCCTGCCATTATCCCACTCTAAGTGGGGTCGGCACAACATATTATAAACATGTTGTCACATGATTTGGCTACGTATTTTACGACCGGCCGCCTGACTGACGTCAACTTATCTTAGTCGTATTTTACGACGCCTCGATAAGAAAGAGGGTGGTCTATCCTACTTAACCGGATGCCACACGGTGAGTCAACTTACCTTAGTCGCCTTTTACGACACCTCGGTAAGAAATGAGGGTGGTCTATTCTACTCAGCCGGATACCACACACGGTATTAAATGATTAAGTGTTTTGTTTTTATTCTATTCTACTTTAAGTGTGTTTGTTTGTTTGCTAAATGAACAACGGATCGATGAGATTTCTTCTAAGATAAATCACACGGACAATGTCGCGGGCAGAAAAACTAATTTAGTATAATTTATCTATTTCTAAGAATCGTATCTGCCAACTTTATTTATTTTATCATCAATTTTAACTAATTAAATAAATTTAGAACTAGTAGCAATTAAAATGCTGCTTATTCCAAATTTATTATAAAAACTAATTTTACATACATGACGCACCCAAAAATAGCTGTGAATACTGGTTTTATGTACTGGTTTGAATAAAAAAAACAACGATTTCACGCTAGAATAACCATGGACAAAACAATAATTAATTTTAACATTTAAATAATTGTGTAATTTTTTCATTTTTAAATAATTGTTCAAAACATAAAACAATTTTTAATAATAAGCCATGTTGAATAGCTTAGTTTTAATATTTTTTTAATACTCTACACAAGAATGTAGAGCTAAGCCATTTTATTTTAATGAAATCAATTATTAAATAAATATATTCAATAAAGTATATTTTATTTTTAAAAAATAACTAATTAATCGAATAACTAGTCGCTCTATTAAGTTTAAATAATCTTTTATTTTGGGGCTTTCAAGGTTAATCTAATTCAAAACTTTGACCTACTTACTTTTAATGACATTAAATAAAGATAAAAACCCTGCCTAAGATTGATTAGCGTTAACATCCGCTTCCTGTTACTTTTTTTCATCTATAATTTATTACAATTCGAGGTATTTTTGCTGGGACTGGTCATAATCAAAAATTTCCATGCCACATTGTCATGAACAGTTTCAATCGTTTTCCATTGGATTCGTTTGAATTGGGCTATCCACCGAAGGAATTTTTTGCTACCTATTTTTATATCAGTTCTGTATTAGTACACCGTTGATTTATCTTACGAGATGTTTTTACAACTCGTTTAGCTATTGAGTTGAGCTGAATTTTTTATAAAAAAAATCTGGGAAAAAAATAATTTTCGGGCGCTTATAGTTACAACACATAGCCATAAACTATGATCGCTGAAGAGCGTCCCAATTTCTTTATATGCGTAAAAGAGACAGTGTTCATTTAGGTTTAAATATTGTACTATGAATAGCATAAACTTCTTTTAAACACGGCGACGAATTTGGTAAATTTTTGAGATATATTGGACTTTCTTCATCGTCGTATCACTCTTATCAGAGCGGTCAACATGAAGTGACTTTATTGGACTTATAAACAATTATTCAATTAAGTTAATAGAATATATAAAATTTTGCCTTGTTAAATATTATTTTTATAATTTTGGCAACTTAAGGGGGGTTTGTTTTCAAAGTTCCTAAAATCGACAGTCTGTATATGATTGATTTTCTTAAAATCTACTACTATCTACAACGGATTTTTGTGCGGTTTTTACTCAAAGGTAGGGAAAATCTTAAAGAAGGTTTAAATTACAAGTATGTTGTTATTTAAATCGACTGGAATATAACGCGGTATAAACTTTGTGACGCTAATTTCCACGCGGGTGTAGCCGCGGGCACCGCTAGTATAAATTATAAAAGAAATCCGTCCACTAAGTTCAGTTCATATTTTCCCAATGTCTGAAGTATACAATACGCTGACAATATTATTATTAGTGTTACGTTTTGACAAGAAAGGTCATGATCTTAAGATTATTATTGAAAGTTAATGTTTTAACTCATTCGTTTTTTATATAGGTAATTTTGTGACGGAAAATATGTTTCAAGGTTATCGTCTAATAATGCAAGGATCTGAGAACGGGTTCGATACCTAAGCTGTTTAAATGATTAATATACCTTCGTTATTAATACAGTTTTCGTTTAAATGTAGCAAAGTCAATTACCTTAATATGGTTGATATTGAGGTACTGACTTAGACCAACACGAATTTAAAGCTAATTGAATTTCTTGTTTAAACTAAATTAAATAATAATTAATGAATAATTAACCGATTGACAACTGCTTTTAAGATCAATAGCGTTAAGAATTTGTCTAATAAACGTGTTATGTACTATATAAGTTAAAGTTAAAATGTATCTGAGAAATTTAAATAAATCAAAAAAAGGTCAAATTAGCTTAACCGCTTTACTGGTTTAGGTTTTTTTATCTTTTATTAGATAAATGTAAAAATTACATTAAAATTAAAAAAAAATTATAGTGTCAAATAGGACATCGTCTTTTAATAAAGACCAATCGTATCACTTATCATTTATCCTTATGCACTAGCGCTGCTTAGATACGTACTTACCAAGTAATCAAATTATCTCCGAAAAAACTTAAGTCAATAATAAATCGACTTTGAATATAAATAAGGCAGTTTATTTATTGCTTGTTAAATAACACTCTCTGACCACTACCTCGCGGCAACTGCCCTCTTGCACCGCGCCGCGGACTTTATATATGTAACTAGCGAAGGATCTATATACCCGTATATCACACTCAATTTATCCGATTAACTTTAGCGCATGAGCCGTGATAACAGAAATGTTAGACGTCTATTTTAGGGTTAAAAAATCACATTTATTTTTAGTACGGTTTCCACCGAAACTTAAACTTAACACGCGAAACAGTATCCAAAAAATATTTGTTATACATTTAACTATATTGCAAAAAAACTAAAAAGCAATCTTCTGTTAAATGTAATCGCATCATTGAATGCGTCGCATGATTTATTGAAAACACATGATTTTTTTTAATAGGTTATATTATACAGCACAATATATAAATTAACCTTGAGTTTGATACTAGCACTACTAGAATGGAAAACAAATATGTACTAAACCTATATCTTTGATTATATTACTAGACGGTAGTCGCTATGGCTACACTCCCATAAAAATATACAATACTACCGCATTAACTGGAATTTAAGAAACTTGGATTTTCCCAGCGACTTATAGTAAGGTAATGTACCAGGTAGAGCTGTTAATGATTTTGGTGACGTTCACTTGACGTCAAATGTTAGTCTTTGTAAAACAGTAATTAATATTCATCTATACTAAATTAATATTCATCTATACTAAATTAATATATCGAGAATAATATTTTCTTCTCTTTGACACAAAGGAGTATGAGATTTGGCATACTGAAAGAATAGGAGTAGGAATGCATCAGAAAAAACCTATTTCTTTAATGTTACAACTATCTTAAATGATGTAAATACCATATTCATTTATTCGATGAAATAGACGGAAAATAATATTTATTTATATTTCTAGAAAGTACGGAAAATTCAATAAATAGATTTTTCATTACTAACAAATAATGATTTATAGAATAATTAGGCGTTACTTATTAGAGGACCATAATAAAAAAGTAATGCAAATATTATTTTGTTATAATCTGCGATAAATAATGATCTAGCTTATTACAATATGGAAAACAGTAGTTATCATTTATTTTATTATAGAAATACTACATACGTTGAATCATTTAAAGTTTATATTTTAAATTAATTCTATGTTCTAAAAGTAACAATGATTTTCTAGAATCTGTGGTACCTATATATCTGTAACGCAGCTCGCTTGTTAAGTGTTATCAGCAAGTGTCGATTCAATCGGCAGGACATACAATTTTATTCTATTATATAATATACCTATAAGTAAATCAAATTGTTTTTACAATAGAAGCCACGCATTACAAATTTTCGTTACAATTATATTCAAGTACTATAGCTTTTCTATGATCAACAATAATAAATATAACAAAAATTTATTTAATTAAATTTACAGTATCAATATTTGAAAAAAGTTGTTTCTTTGAAACTAAATGTATGGGAAAATTACACACACGGTCCTCCGTTTTCAAAGTAATTTAATACATGTGTTATGTCATTATCTATATATATAAAGCTAAAGAATTTGTTTGTTTGATTGATTGATTGATTGATTGTTTGAACGCGCTAATCTTATGAACTACTGGACCGATTTGAAAAATTCTTTCAATGTAAGATAGTCCATTTATCGAGGAAGGCTATAGGCTATATAACATCACGCTAAGATGAATAGGTGACGAACAGAAATAATAAATATTACGAAAACGGCAACGAAATTTAAAGCTTTTCTTGCGTGCCCTGAGTAGACGGTAAAAGTTGTTGAAAAATTATATAGTACAAAATTGTTCTCTTCTAAATGTTCTAAATAAAAGTCCGCGAAAGCATTTGTTTAGCTTTTAAGGTTGACCCACTTAAACCATTTTTATGGTTATCAAAAGACTATATTACAGTTTCAATCTTTCCACGCGGGCGGAGCCGCTGGCGATTGCTAGTAATAATATATATAATAAAAACACTTCAATACATAAGTATACCCAGACTCGAAGAACATACAATTTTTTTAGAAATGTTGCCTTTAAGCGAAATTGATCCCGCGACCCTCAGAGCTGAAGGCAGGGTCACTGCCAGCTGTGCCAATGGGCCAGTCCAAAAATTTTCATTTTCAATTTTGTAGTGGTATTTCTGATCGAAAGAACATGTACGCGTATAGTGGGGTGGGTAAAATGGAGGCACATCACCGACACCCTCAGTCACGACAAGAAGAATTGAATCAATTCCCTGTACAGTCGGTAGACTTGTGGTGTTGCGCAAAAATTGTGTCTCTTACTTTACGTTTTAGAATAGAAGAAATATAAATATTTAGCAAAACTACGAAAACACCTTTAATAAAGTAATAAAATTATTTTTAATTTTTACCATGTACTATTGTGAAACCCAAAAAAATTACAATTAGAACGAAATATAACTCAAAGATTTATTGACATTTGATAAAAAAAAACTCTTAATAAGTAATATGTTGAAAATAATCTCGAATGTATAATCCATTCTTTCATCCTACTAATATTATATATGCGAAAGTTGGTGAGTATGGATGTATGTTTATTACTCATTCATGGCGAATCCGCTGAACCAATAGCGATGAAATTTGGCACAATTTAGAACATATAGGTAGGCTATAGAAATCCTGTTAGTTCTACAGGAATAGAATGACACTAAAAGCGCCATCTATTATCAACCTATCACGCGACAACAAATCACGCGAACGAAGTCGCAGGTAAAACTAGTATAATATAAATGCAAAAGTCTGTCTGTCTGTCTGTTTGTAATCTGTCTGACTGTGTGTTACGCTTTCACGGCTAAACTGCAGGACCAATATTGATGAATCTTAGTACAATTGAAGCTTATATAACGGACTGTCATATAAGTTTAGAGAATAATTAAACATTTAAGATGTCACGAAAGAACTTACGGGCACAAGTATTAATAGGTACTTGTGCCCGCAAGTTCAAGAATTCAAGTATAAGATAAAACAAAAAAAAAGATACAGAGATAAAAACACTTAAAATACCCAATTTAATAGCTCATGGTAGTTATCATATAGAACGTGAATATTGTAAACAGGATTTGTTTTTATCTAGATACCTGACACAAGTCATACTTCCAAAATTTTAGTAAACGTGTAAACAAAAATCTACGTGCAAAATGTAATGTATATTGTACTCGTAGATACGTGCATTGTACACGCAGAAATCTTATCAGCATCAACAATCTAGCTGTTGAATACGTTTTTTGATTGCCTCGTATCTTGTACACCACTGGATTGGACCAGATTACAGATTGTTAAATCGTCACAGCTATTATTGTTAAATATTAACGGTAAAAGTTGTGAAATCGAAATACACGACAATAAAAATGATTTAACTGGAAATTAATTTATAGAATTAGGCGTTACTTTGCGGATGTCCATAATACAAAACTAATGAGACTATTATTATGCTATAATCAGCGATAAAAGAAAATCTATGTAATGCTAAATGTAGAGTGTACTATTCGTTCTCATACCTGATACATGCAGATTTTGTACTGAACTGCACACATTCACCACTACAATCTCAACAACTGTTTCGCCCGTAACCGAAGCATCGTCAGGAGATAGACTCCACGATAAAATCGCAAAGCATTTGCTTTGTTTATAGTGATAACTATAAATAATATAGATATAAATAATATTGTCATTAGTTTTGTAACTGGAAATTTCCAAACACCATCTTCTAAAGACTAAAATCTACCATTGATAAAATTTGGCGCAATTATAGCTTATACACCGGGAAAAACGAATAGTATAAAAAAATATCGTTTGTCGCGTAACAGACCAAACAGGAAAAAAAATCATATATCGCATTATTGATAATATACTTATATACTAGTTTAGGTTGGCGAGAGAGACGTTGCGTGACCACTAGTCAAGTATTCGTTTTAAAAAATAATAAAAAAAATTTAAATGAATCTAAAATATTTTTTATTCACCTAAATAAAAAGTAAGTCAAGCACCACTTGTTGCGATTCGTACTCTGTAACCATGGAAACGGTGCGCCCACTAACCACCCCACCACCCTCCTTTCAGGAAGTTGAGACCGGATTAAACGAGGGCTATCGCTTATTCTATTCGAACGAGAAATATTCCGGTAGAATTAATTTATCTTCCTCTTAAGATATAAAAAATATAGGTATATACACTTAACCAAGCTTCTGTAACAAGCACTAACAGTTGTTAGTAAGTAGCGGCCTGTTACTCTCCCACTGATGGGAATAGACCTTTCTCTCCGTTATTGGAGAGACGGATTGGAGCTAAGACCTACCACGCTGCTCCAATGCGGATTGGTAGGTTACACATATCTCCAGAATTCTCTAGAGGTATACAGGTTTCCTCGCGATGTTTTCCTTCACCGAAAAGCGTGTGATAAATTGCAATTATCAATTAGACACATAAGTTTTAAAAGAAAAACTCATTTTTGTCTGCTCGGATTTGAACCCGTGACATCATTGAAAGAGTCGCACGGTGTTACCGCTGAGCTACCACAGCTTAGTAGTTAGTGCCCCAATTCAATCCAAGTGTTAGGGCCAATTTCCCGTACATTTTAAAGCAAATAAACGAAAAGCAGCCCTTGGTACAGAACTCTTCACCTATAAAAATATATTAGAGAACATATGTCACAAAACAACAATACTGCTCCCTAAAGGCATTGTGATGCCAATGGGTTGTACAAGAGGATACAAAGTTTTCTCTTGAATAAATGAGATGCTGAGTATATAAACTAATAGGACGGCAGTGCACTTGAACTGGTATCCTTTTCCAGGATATAAAACTCTCCAAGGTTCAAGCTGTTTATCAAATAAAGCTTATCATAGCAAAGATAACAAGTCCAGATATATAATTATATAACTCATTCTATTGGCAACCCTGGTAAGTCGCTCCGTCCCGGGCAATTACGCATCTAAAGCTTTTGATGGAGTATAGCTTTGGTAGTTTAAGTGGATTCAATGGACGTTCAAAGACGAGCATAACTCAACCGTCCTTTTGATATATATTATAATAACAATATAGACAATAACTGCTTAAATCCTTATAATTTTCATATAATTATACCAGCTTGAGATGTAAAAAAGGGAATGGTGTCAAGCCGCAAAAACTGTACTATTAAGTGCATAACGTTTGCTTAACCACAAGATATAATAAATTAGAATTATGTACCTAGACAGTTTTCCCTAAATCTGTCAAAAATCTAGAATAATATAAAACGGCGATACTAAATAAATATAGATCTTTTAAGATTTCCCTAACATTAATAGGTATTTATTTTCTATCTTTCTTATTGGTGAAGCCCGTTTTCGCTTTTATACATCTTAAGAAACAACTTTTTAGTACTAAAACTACTAGAGTATCTGAAAATATCATATACAGTATAATACTTGTGCCCGCGGCTTCGCCCGCGTAACAATCAGAGTGTCACAGAGTTTTTTCAGCGTAAATCCCGACCCCACAGAAATTCTTGCTCTACAATCTCCTCTATCGTCCAGTGAAAGTCCCATTAAAATCCGTTTAGCCGTTCTGGAGAGTGTTCTATTAACCTAAACCTTCTTCAAGTTTTCCACTTTTTTTTATTAAAAATGGTACATAAAGCCGGTCACATACAAAAAAAAGCTTTTGGGGACTTTGTTTTATAATATGTATAGATTATACTACATGTTTTTTTTATACAGGAAAAAACCCCTTATGGGTACCGCCGCCCGACGGGGACAGGCGGCGGTTATGTCGGAAATAACGGTAAGTATATTCTTCTTTTATAGGGCTACAAATTAGTTTGTGTTGACATATATTTATCTTATAAAGACAGCATGCAACCCTTTTTAACTGCTAAGAAAATCGTTAAGCACAATGCGGTAATTGGAAAGTTATTCAGATGGGGCAGTATTAATCCTTATCAACTTAATAGGTACTTTATGCTTAGCATTAGTATATTATGCTTAACATTACGATCCCTTAATTCATATAATTCAAATAAATATCTTCGGAGTTGGTGCAAATGAAATCTAAAATTAATGAATGTTGGGTTATAAAGTAGTAAAAGTACTCGTGGCGTGCAAAGACAATACGAGTCGGCTATAAAAATTCGGAAAACATTTGACATTTGTACAGGAAATACATTTGATTCAATGGAAACAAAATATACTCTTGTATACAATTTATTATTTTATATTTATTAATTCATAGCTCATACAATTTATTAATACTATATAAAGTAGGCAGGCCTGTAGTGACTAGTGAGAGACACAAAAATAATGAAACGGAAGATGAAACTCATATACTTCATCTTTGTCTAACCACACATAAATAAGAGAGACAAACAGATCAACCTCATTTCCTTCTCGTTATTGTAATATGATACATTTTAGACTGGCTTCCCTACTCTAATGTAATAACTCTATGGAAGAGCTTCATGTACTTCATGTAAGTCTCGGGAATAAAATTCAGAATAAATTCCTCTATGAATAGACTAATATATTTATTTTGACATATGTTTTTGTTTTGTTAATAAATTTTTTTTAGAAGTAATAATGTCTGAGCTGTAGAGTCATAACTATAAGCAATTTTTTTTATAATGTTTTAAAATTTGCACGCTATTTAATAGTATAATATGCAAATAAATAAATAAATAATATCAAGTACCATCGTAAAGTTATTAACCAGAGCAGGGAATCCATATACAGATTGCAGGTCTGTAAGCTACAATCAATAATTAGTGGGAAGATGAAACTCGTAAATTTCATCTATGTCTAATCATACATAAAAAAGAGAGATAGATAAACCCTCATTAGCTTTTTCTTTATTGTAAAATAGCTATGGGTGTCAAACAATAATATATTTGTATTTTGATAGATTATTTTACTATTATAATCCATTTATTAATCATTATAAGTTCTTTAAAAAAATTGGTTTTATCTTGTTTAACCTCTTTTTTTACTCTCTTTTTTCTTAATTTTATAGATAATGTGTTGTTACCTTAAACCAATATAGCCAAATTACACATTTTAATCAAATTTTACAAACAGCAAATCCATGTTATTTTCTAATCGTACTAGTCGACTTCAAGTCTTTATTCTAATTAATTAATTAATTAAATACAAAAGAAAAAAAATCAACTAAAAACGATAGGTAATAAATGATTTTTTTGGATACTAATTAATCGATATATAAAAAATCGATTAACTTTCAAGGAAGAAAAATTAAATTTTTAGTCATTGATTATTTCTACTCCAATATACATCCCTAAATAGGGCACAGTTTAGGCTGGCCTCCCTATTCAAGTATAATAACCCTATGAGTACATACCATAGATCATTATATAATAATCATATTTTATTCGTCTATGTATTCTCTATATGTCAATGGCCTTTGACTTCCCCTCGCCCTTACTCACTTCACCCCCTCCAGTCCCATCCCATCTGACGAGAAAGTTTAGGTTCAAAGTCTGGGTCCAAAATTCTTTAGTTTTATTGCACTTTATTTATATTTTAAGTTGATATTTACTTAAGTTACTGAGAATGTCTAATAGTAAAATGCTTAATGCACTAAGGATCCTTAAACGCCGTAATAATGTGATTTTTTTAAGTAGTAAGTAATGTAATAATTGCAGTATCTAAGTTGTAGCTCATTTAAAATAACTTTTACACAATCAATATGTGATAAAATAGCGTACAAAAATGTATGGTTATTTCATATCTTTAAAATGTCATTAACACTTATAATTGATCTAAAGTTATTTCTTAGAAAATCATAATTAAGTATGATTATTTATAACATTTTATTTCTATTTTAGGGGTGCATAATAGGCATTTTGCCGCTGCGGCCTCACAAGTTCACACAAAATGTAAACTCATCAATGGAGTATATGTTGTAACTTTAGATTCGCCTAATGTTAAGGTAAGCAATTCCATCTTTTCTGTAATAAAACAATTTCAACATAGTCTTATGGCTTAGTTAGGACTGTATATGAATTAAATTTTATATATGTAATTGTACTTCAGTCAAATCTGAAATAAATACTGTATGACAACTTCTAGATAGTCTTGATCAATATCTTAGGCTGAAGTGACAAATGAAGTTGTTTCATTAATACTACAGATTGAAATAATAATTATTACTTTTGTAAATATATCAAAATATGGTACTATCAATTAGGCAACAATATAGTTGTAAAAGTATGTGACAGTATTTCAAGAGAGCAAAATTCTGTCCTACTAGTATTTGACCAATAACACATGAGCTATATGTGATTATAAAAGTCTCAGACATCTCCATGAATATTTTGCATATAGACCAATGTAACTATTTTAAAATTCCTTTTTCAAGTAGTTGATTTATTTATTTGCCATTATGGGTACATATTTTGTATTTAGATAAAGGACTCAACACTTGATGGGATTGGGCATGGATATACCCAACAAACATATTACACATTACAATATGTACCACTTGATAACCATACAGCAACTTATGGCTAGGTCTTCTAGTCTTTTTAATATAAAGTAACACTTTATAAAGTGTTACTTAATATTACAAAGACACTATTATATTGGTGATCAAATATTGTGGAATTAAAAACTCTATTTCTTTTAGGTCAATTCATTAAATGAGACTGTTATGAATGAAGTTTCAAGTATTGTAAATGAAATTGAATCAAATCCTGCTATTGAAGCTGCAGTATTTATATCAGGAAAACCAGGATGTTTTATAGCTGGTGCTGATATTGGCATGATTGAAAGCTGCAAAACTAAAGAAGAAGTTGCTAAACTTTCCAGAAATGGTATAAAAATATTATGGTAGTTCTATTTAGATTGTCTTTATCTGAAATGATGAATGTCCATAGTTTTTAATATTTGTTTTATATAAATTGAATTAATGATGATGTAATTTGTTTACTTAATATTAAATGGTAAATGAAATTACTTAGCATGTAATTTTGTTTACCATGTTATCCTGTATGAGTTGTTATTTCCGTATGTAAAATGCAACTCATGAAATTAAATGTGTAAATGTACATGAAAAATATGTTTTCAATATGAAAGTTGACATTTGTAACAATACAAATATTCTAGTATTATCATTATACATTAATTAATTATCTAATATTACATTTTCATTAAAGGTCATGAAATTTTCAAAAGAATTGAAAATTCACGCAAACCGTTCATAGCTGCAATACAAGGGAGTTGTCTTGGTGGAGGCCTGGAGACAGCACTTGCTTGTAAATATAGAATCGCTGTAAAAGACTCTAAGACATCTTTCGGCCTGCCAGAAGTGATGTTAGGGCTTCTACCTGGCGGTGGTGGTACACAAAGGTAAAACTCATACAAGATATTGAAGACAAATTTATCAAAAAAATTACAATAATAATTTAATTCACAATTTTAGATTGCCAGCACTCACATCAATCCCAACAACATTGGACTTAGCACTTACAGGAAAGTCAGTTAAAGCTGATAAAGCCAAAAAGCTTGGTATTGTCGACCTTTTGGTTTCTCCTCTAGGACCAGGTATACTTTATATGAACAAGATTTTATGGATAGTATCGCTTGCTTATTTGGTTGTTACAAATAATATTTGCTTGAATATTGTTGTACTTGTCTATACTGAATTCCCAAAAGCTGTCTTTTCGTATGTGATTTATTTTATCAAAATTGACCTTACCAATTATTGTACAGTTTTTAGTAATAGGTAGTACAATACTTTCGGAGGGTTTAGAAGATTTAGTTTAGGTTAATAGCACAATACAAGCATATTACGGTATATGTAAATTGTGTTGAAAAGGCTTTAGTCGTATGCGCTTAATGTGTATTAGCTTAAATCAGCAAAGATACACTAAAGTAATGTAATAGAGATTGTAGATCTCCCAAAGAGCTATTTAAAAACCTCAACAGCATGTCTCTATCTCTTGTAGTTAACTCACAATAACTACTTTTATGTCACTTTCAATTTCAATATGTACACTGTGTTCCACGCGGCGAAACAAGCACAGCAAGTAATACATCAAATTGAAGATTTAATTAACCTTAGCCTGAATATTATTTAATATTTTTCTTATAACTAATCTGAATTTTAGGTATTGGTCAACCAGAAACCAATACAATAAATTACTTGGAAAATGTTGCAATCCAAATAGCAAAAGATATAGCTTCAGGTAAATTAAAAGTAGATAGAACTAAGAAGGGCCTAATAAACAAAATAACTGCTGCGGTCATGCAATGGGATTTTGTGAAAAACTTTATTTTCAACAAAGCTAAGGAACAAGTGATGAAAGCATCCAGAGGTTTATATCCAGCACCACTTAGGGTTAGTATACATTTTATTTTACGAATTTAGAAAGATTTGTGGTTTCTGAAGATATCAGCTTTAAGTACTATTTTCTTGGAATAAAAACTTACACATACCATATATTAGGTCCTTACATATGAAATTGGCGTTTTGTCGTACTGGCCACTTTGATCTCAAATATTACCTTTATGCTTAGGAATACCAAATTCAAATTCATACAGCTATTTACTCATGCATTTGTGTTTCAAACCGCCTAATTCATTTGTTTTTTCTTCTTTTGTTTTTTTCTTTGTGTCACTCTGTTTACAAAATGGAAAACATGAAATATCGCGTTATTTACGAGTATGCGTTCCACCGTGGCACCAGTGCTGCAGAAACGGCTCGAAGGATTAATGACGTGTATGGTGACGGTGTCGCAAAAGAAAACACAGTGCGTTTTTGGTTCCAAAGTTTTCGTTCTGGAAATTTCGACCTGCAGAACGAGCCTCGTGGACGGCCGGAGACCAAAGTTGATAATGAAGAATTGAAGGCTATTGTGGAAGCGGATCCATCGCAAACCACGTCCGAGTTAGCTGCAGGCTCCGGTGTTAGTGATAAAACTATTCTAATCCACTTGAAGCAAATTGGGAAGGTGAAAAAGCTTGAAAGGTGGGTACATCATGAATTGAGTGAAGCAAACCGACAAACGCGCGTCGACTGCTGCGTTACGTTACTCAACCGGCACAATAATGAAGGAATTTTAAATCGAATCATTGCCTGTGATGAAAAGTGGATCCTCTACGATAATCGGAAGCGCTCATCGCAGTGGCTGAACCCTGTCGAACCAGCCAAATGCTGCCCTAAGCGAAAATTGACTAAAAAAAAGTTGCTTGTAAGTGTTTGGTGGACTCGTGCCGGTGTCGTTCACTACAGCTTTCTTAAATCTGGCCAGACGATTACGGCAGATATCTATTGTCAACAACTGCAAACCATGATGGAAAAGCTAGCTGCTAAACAACCGAGGCTGGTCAATCGCTCTAGGCCACTGCTGCTTCAGGACAACGCTAGACCACACACTGCACAACAGACGGCTACCAAATCAGAGGAGCTTCAATTAGAATGTCTTAGACATCCACCGTACTCTCCGGACCTTGCTCCAACAGATTACCATTTTTTTCGCAATTTGGATAACTACTTGCAAGGAAAAAAATTCAACTCCGATGGGGCAGTCCAAACCGCCTTCAAATATTTTATTGATTCCCGCCCGAATGGTTTTTTTAGTAAGGGGATCAATGAACTACCTATGAGATGGCAAAAGTGCATACATAGCAATGGTACATACTTTGATTAATTAAATATATTTAATTTAAAAAAAAACTACTTTATGTTCCTCCCATAGAAAACGCCAATTTCATATGTAAGGACCTAATATTATATATTTTTTGTAGGGAACTATTTAATGCAATATAATTAAGAATTTATATAATTTAAATACACTAAGAAATATTAATTGTATGAAGTGAATTGCATCATAACAAGCTGTGATAGCACGAATTTTTCAACGGGGTTACTAGTTCAAAACCCAAGCAGACACCAATGAATTTTCTAATAAAACTTATGTGTCTAATTGATATTTTCAATTTATCGCACGGATTTCGATGAAGGTTAACATCGTGTGAAAACCTCTTTATCTTAAAAGAAATCTGGGGATATGTGCAACCTACCAATCCTCATTTGAGAAGTGTGGTAGATCCTTACCTCCAACCCATCTCTCCTAAAACGAGGAGAGGAGTCCTATGCTCAGCAGTGGGATACTAACAGGCCGTCACTTTAATCATAAGAAGTAAATCTATACTAATATATAAGGCTAAAGAGTCTGTTTGTTTGATTGTTTTAACGCGCTAATCTCAGAAACTACTAGACCGATTTCAAAAATTTTTTCATTGTAAGATAGTCCCTTTATCGAGGAAGGCTTTAAGCTATATAACATAACGCTAAGATGAATAGAAAAGGATAGGCAATAAAGAAATATTACGTGAATGGCAAAATTTAAAGCTTTCCTTGCGTGCACTGAATATTGTATTTATTAACTGTAACGATTAATTGCACTTATTAACTGTATTGCAAAAATTTTCCCCTTTGAAATTCTAAATAAAAGTCCGCAATAGCATTGTCTAGCTTTTAAGGTTAACCCACTTTAACCATTTTTATGCTTATCAAAATACTATATTACGGTTTTAATCTTTCCACGCTGGCGGAGCCGCCAGGATTGCTAGTAACTTATAAAATATAATAAAGAATCATAAAATTTTGTTTTTAGATTTTGGAAGTGGTAAGAACTGGTGTCGATAAAGGCCCCGTGGCTGGCTATGAGGCAGAAATTCAAGGATTCGCGGAACTTGCTATGACGCCGCAGAGCAAAGGATTGATTGGCCTCTTTAGGGGTCAGACTGAATGTAAAAAGAACAGATTTGGCAAGTCACAGATTAAAGTTAAATCGGTATGTACCAGGATTGCCTGCTATGTTATTATTAACAACACTAGTAGCGAAACCAAGCAATTTCGTTCGTGCTAACTTAAGCGTTAAAGTACCCTCAATAACTCAATATGCTTCCCGGTTCCCGAAGGAATATTGAGCATTTTTTGATCCTGTATGTTAACCGGGTGTATTAGTTCCAAATTGTACCAAATTTTATCATCTAGCGGATTTGCCGTGAAAATGTAACAATTTTCGCATTCATCCTCCTACCCTTATCCCACTTTAAGTGGGATCGGCACAACGTGTTGTCACATGATTTGGCTACGTATTTTACGACCAGCCGCCTGACGTGACTTGACGTGAACTTACCTTAGTCGTATTTTACGACATCTCGGTAAGAAATGAGGGTGATTTATGCTTATTAACACTTAAATATACAACATACCGTCATATTGTAAGTCATTGCAATAATATAAACTTTTACAATTAAACTCATCACATCAGTCCAATGTCATCAGCTCTTATTTATTAATTTTACAACTGACTGGCCCGTTGGACTAGCGGGTAGTGACCATGCCTTCAATTCCGCGGGTCGCGGGTTCAATTTCCGCCGAGGGCGATCATTTTCTATAAATGAATTTGTTGGTCTTTGAGTCTGGATGTATATTTGTATTTAAGCATGTATTTAAAAATTATATAAGTATATATTTACCAGTTGTCCCATACACTGTCCCATATATTTATTTATTATTTTTTTAGCATTATATATATATTTCTATTTAACTTCATAACAGTGTATTGTAATTAAAAACATCTTAATCTACTTTTAATACAGATCGGCGTTCTCGGAGCAGGTTTGATGGGAGCAGGCATTGTTCAAGTGTCCATAGACAAGGGCTACTCTGTGGTCATGAAGGACGCGACCAACGCGGGCCTGTACCGTGGAGTCGGTCAAATACAAAACGGACTAGTTACTGCTGTTAAAAGGAAGAGATTATCTTCGTAAGTGTTAATAATAAATTTAAGTTACTTTCACAGTCTTTGTTCGTGCTTGGCATGGAATCTATACTAATAAATAAAGCTGAAGATTTTGTTTGTTTGATTGTTCGCGCTGATCTCAGGAACTACTGGACCGATTTGAAAAATTCTTTGAGTGTAAGATATCCATTTATCGAGAAAGCTATAGGCCATATAACATCTCGATCAATAGGAGAGGAGCAGCATAAAAAATATTACGAAAACGGCAAAATTTAAAGCTTTCCTTGCGTCCGCTTAGTAAACGGTAGAAGTTATTTAAGAATAATGTATCACAAAATTGTTCCCCACTAAAAGTTCTAAATAAAAGTCCGTGACAGCATATGTCTAGCTTTTAAGGTTAACACACTTTAACCATTTTTAGGTTATCTAAATACTATATTACAATATGGCACAACTGTTTTTTACTCACTGTGGTAAAACCCACATACATTACTCCCAGAAGCACAGTAAATTTGCGGTTGAAATTTCTATAAAAATATGTTTGCAGTCCACTCATATATTGTTTACTTTTTGCTCAAAGCACTTCGTTACTTCTTTCAAAAAAAGGAGTATTACAGACGCAGCCGAATTGTACGTAGCTTAATTCTTTATGATTCGCAGCTTACAAAAGGACAAGTTTTTATCAAATCTGTTACCAACTCTGGAATACAGCAAGTTCAAGAATGTAGATTGCGTTATCGAAGCGGTGTTTGAGGATATAAATATCAAACACAAGGTCATCAAGGAACTGGAAGCTGTGGTACCTAAGCACTGCATCATCGCTACTAACACTAGCGCAATCCCGATTACCAAAATAGCTGCAGGCAGCAGCCGTCCAGATAAAGTAATTGGTAAGTACGCAAATTAAAATATTCTTTATTTAAGTAAACTTTTGAATCGTTACTTGACTTGTGAGTTGTCACAGCCATCACTTAAAAGACTACAACATTTCATCTAAAACTTAGGAGGAGCTCGCGCGTTATAGAGAACAGTGGCGGAAACATGTCAGAGGTGCTGTCAAAGCCTTTGATAAAAGTCGTCTACAAAATCTGGGCGCTAAACACCTACTTAAAAAGAATCGTACTAAAGTAACATACACATACACGTACAACACTTTTTGTGAACTGTACTGTGCAAAAGGACGTTTAAAAGCAAATTTGGTTTTCTTAGTTATAGTCGCGCGCATTTTCGGAGTTAACGAGGTTCATCAACATCATCATAAAGGTTCTAAAGAAAAAAGATTTTTTTTCTTTAATAAATGGCAAACATAAATAATATCGCATAGAAGGTGTTACTTTTTAAAATACAAAAGTATTTCGAACGATGAGAGAAGCAACATTAAAATTTAAAATATTGTCGTGACTTCATTCGCGTTATTTTTATGTATTAAATACCCTCAGTTTATCCTGTTTCTGAAAGAAAATCAAGACTTCTTTTATCCTCTTTGCTAGCCCGGTATGCTAGCTTAAAATGTACCAAATATCATCAATATTGTTCCAATGGAACAGCTAAACAAATGAACTGAAAGCTTAACAGATTTACATATAGAATTTCTCGCTAATGATATTAGTAGTATTTTCCCTAACCAGTATCAACTTCATTAGCAAATAACAATTTTAACAATTTCAAGAGTTTTTTTTAAATTGTGTGTAATATATAAAATAATTAGTAAATAACAGACAACTTCAAGAGAACTTTAAAGTGTGTGTAATATATAAAATAATGTTATAATATCGTCTATATTAAGTACTACACAGTCATAGTTTATATAAAAGTAGATTATGATACTTTTGCATAATAAGGGTTCTTATAACACGAGTGTGTTTTAAAAAAACGAGCCGCAGGCTAGTTTTTATATAGTATCACACGAGTTATAAGATCAAGTTATGTACAGTGTCATACACTACTTTGTCTACTCTCATACTATTTATAATAAGTAAAACAATATTAATAAAAACCAAACTTTGTTTAAGTATTGAAAAGATTTTTTAAATGTCAAATGTTAGCGCCAAGACGCAAACCAGATTGCGCATGCGTGTTGCGTCGCCGCAGACTCGTTCATTGAAACCTTTCTTTTAAGGTAGAGGTTCAACCTCCTTGGTCCAGTTGGAGGTTGTATAGGTATATCGTTATGATTAAAAAGTTATATTATTATACATGTATCCATACAAGGCCTGTATCGAAATAAAAAGTTATTTTTTTATATTTGGCCTGTACTTAATGTTTGTCATAAGAATTTTTATTTCAGTTTTATAATCTTTTTATTATCTAAATCTAAATGAATTTGTTGGTCTTTGAGCCTGGGTGTATATTTTTATTGAAGTATGTATTTAAAAAATATATAAGTATATATTCACCAGTTGTCTGTCACCCATAACACAAGTATTAAGTTACTTACTTTGGGGACGGACGACCGTGTGTGTAAGTGTCCAATATATATTTATTATTTATTATTGTTGTATCAGAGTAGATAAAACTATATTTGTTTGTCAGGTATGCACTACTTCTCGCCAGTAGACAAAATGCAGTTACTTGAGATTATACGTCATCCCGGCACAAGCGATGACACGGCGGCTGCGGCCGTCGACGTCGGCCTGAAGCAAGGCAAGGTGGTCATCACAGTGGGAGACGGACCCGGCTTCTACACTACCCGCATCCTGTCCACGATGCTCAGCGAAGCTGTCAGGTTTACTAAGATATATTAAAATACTAACTTTTATCCGCATCTTCGTTCACGTGGTTGTCTCTTGGAAAACCAATAGCGTCTGTCATTCTTCAGCCCTGCAAATAACTCCATCGGTTGAAAATAGATGGTGCTTTCCAATGTCATCTAATTCCTGTTCGCGTGTACTGTAGTCTTGAAATAAACCGATAGCTTCTGTCATTCTCCAGCCCTAAAAATATCTCCATCAGTTGATAATAGATGGCGCTTTTTAATGTCAGCCAATTCACGTTAAGTTGTTCCGTGACTTTGTGCCTACTTTAAAGTATTTGCGCTTACTTTTAGGTACCCTCAATAATGGGTTTTGGTTTTCCTTATTTTCCAAAAAATAACAGGATTATTTTATTCCACTATCTACTATCTACTAGTACTACTTCAATTGTGATTTTCATCATGAATTAACAGACTTTCGTGCTTTTAGTATTAGTATGCATGTAGAATACAAATTATTAAGCCTATCTATTTAAGGATGACAATGTAATGGCCGATGAGTAAAAACTCTTTACATATTGATAGTATCTCAATTATAGTATAAACACACGGGTTCCATCGCGATAAAATCGAGTTACCTCTGTATAAGGCGTTTTGGCTGAGTTGCATCAGTCAGTACCTCAGTTGGACTCAGTAGCGTTGGACCATATAACAGGTCTTTCAACCACGGTTAAGTTTACGAATATGTTATGCAATAAAAGATATTGTAGTATCGTTCATTGAACTTCATTAACTTCACTTAATTTCACTGTACTGTAGTATTTAGGGTAAAGCTCCTACTTTTTAATCAATGATCGAAAAAGAGTATAATCGTATCTAGGTTACTCCAAGAAGGCGTAGACCCTAAGGACCTGGACAACATAACCAAACAGTTCGGATTTCCTGTAGGAGCTGCAACACTAGCTGACGAAGTTGGCATAGATGTAGGTTCTCACATTGCTGTCGACTTAGCAAAGGTAAATAAGATGATAAAATTATTTAATAAGACAAAAAAATTATATAGCAGACTAAAACCTGATTCAAAATGAGAGGTAAACCTGATGGGTAAGTATTACAATCCCTTTGACCTGCGTAGTGGCTGCTCAAGTACATTGTGCAATAGATAATTAAAGCATTTTTCTTCATAACGGTCAACTATGTGTCGAATTGATAATTGCAATTTATCACACATCGAAAACATCGTGAGGAAACCTGCATATCTTTAGAGAATTCTAGGGATATGTGTATGGAGCAACATGGTAGGTCTTAGCTCCAACCCTTCTCTCCTTAAATGGGGAAAGCAGCAGTAGGAAAGTATACCATAATTACCCCCAAATTCACATCGAAAATTATTTCATTGCAATAAATTTTTAAGCCCATACTAGTTATAGAAGAGACGACTGCCCGAAGAACATCCTTTTTGCGTTTTAAATTTTTTTTTATACAAATTAGTGGGATTTCAACTACCAAAGGGATAAAATAAAATAGGTTCATATTATAACTTAAAATATACAATCTATTAACACGGGTAGATAAGCTTCTATTTATGGAAAATTATCGCAACATTAGCTTTGAATGTACAAGTCATTCAATACATAAATACTACTACTAATAACGGTCAATTACAGGCATTTGGAGACCGCATTGGTGGTGGAAATTTAAACATCATGCAAGATCTAGTCAAAGCCGGATTTATGGGTAGGAAGTCCGGCAAAGGTTTCTATGTGTACGAAAAGGGTACGAAGAATAGGGACGTTAACCAAGAAGCAGTGCAACTGTTGAAAGACAAGTACTCTCTAGAGCCTCGTGGCGCGAATACCGTTGAAGATCAACAGTTGAGAATGGTTTCCAGGTAAGCTATTATTTCGTAGCTATTCAAATATTCAATCATCGTATCACGTAGAAACGTTAAATCTCACTTTAACACTAATTGAATGACATGTACGGAGTAAGAGCTTTAAATCACTACAAAATCTTCGATTTTTTTAGTAAACTCAGACAAAGGAAAGACACAAATTTAAAACGTAATTGAGATACAGTATTTGAAATTTTTTTACGAACTTTGGATCTGTGTTCCTATTTGTAGTTATTCTAGGTTTCTTATTAGGCACATAATCAGCTACGGGGATTCAGAGCTATAGTTTGTCACTAATCATGGTAATATATATTTGCGCTTGCGTGAATTCTTTTATATGAAGTCCATTTGGAATATTTTGAACCTCTTAATAGTCTTGAAAAGACTGTGATTACGTTATGTTACAAAATTTAAATATCGAGAGGCAATCATCTTAAATATATAATCATATATTTGCCACATACGCCATTGGTGGATATCATGTGTTTGCTATTTTTATTAATGATAACCCTCATAATGAAATTCTGGACCTGTATTATAAAATCTTCTAGAGTCCTTAATAACCCAAATAACTTATTTAGGTACTTATTTTTTTTTTCATATATTAATAATCTAATATTGTTTACAGATTTGTTAATGAAGCAGTATTATCACTAGAAGAAAAAATCTTACACAGTCCGTTAGAAGGAGACGTGGGAGCAGTGTTCGGTCTAGGCTTCCCTCCATTTACTGGTGGACCATTCAGGTAAATCACTTTACTACCTACATTTACTTGCTGGTTAAAATGCATACTTCCCTTTATTACTCTAGCCAACTCATTACATTCGTTGCATTTGTCTCTTAGTTAATATTGGGATAAATTTAAAAAAATAATGACCGATAGTACATGACGAATATTTGCGTACCAACTTTTTCTTAACTATAAATTGTCTCACTTCGTAGGTTAGCTGGCAGAGATCTCTGTCATAGGGATAAGTTGACTTTTGTACAATTTTTTTTTTACAAATAATGTTTTTTCCAACAGTTTTTTAATGGTACATAAATAAATAAATAAATATTTTATTCTATAATAACATCAGCTCAAAAAGTGGAAAATGAATTTGACCGGAGCGACCTTTGGGTGGTGGGTACGTAATTAAAGTGACCCACCGAATTAAAATTCAATGTCAGTTTGACCTATACACCCTCAAAATTTCAAAGAATACTTCAAAAAATAGTTTTATGTACTTGGATACGGAAATCTGCAGTTTTAGTGATCTAATTTTTTTTTTGGAATGGAATGGTGTTGGGACGACAGTATCAATAGAAATAATGGTTATTTTTATTTTAGGTGGGTTGACCAATTTGGTGCAGACAAACTTGTGAAGAAAATGGAAGAATACCAGGCACTGTATGGTGCACCATTCAAACCGGCCCAAACACTTGTTGATATGGCTAAAGATGTCAGCAAGAAATTCCATAAGAACTAATAATATATTACAATAATAGCCAAGCTAGCGTGAAACGTGACAAACCAAAATTTTCCTATTTTCTCTTTCTACATCATTATTAAATGTCTCTGTTTGAAATTTATACTAAGCATGCTTTACTAGTATTGATTGTCAAAGACCTCATATTAAGCATACCGTATTATTCGTAATAAAGTCTGTTTAGGGATTGCTTGAGTGTTTAGTTTAAGATTAATGTCATTTTCTTAGATAGATATTTATTTAGATGTAAGAAAGTGTATATTTTCCTACGCAGTGTATTTAGTGCGATATTAAAAACATAGATCTATAACATACATGTGTTTTGTTACTTCCATTTACTGAATTTATAAAGTTGATTGAATAAAGATTTTGTGTATATGTTTGTATTTTTATTATGCCTGTTGGCGAGAGAATGCAAATGTAAGAGAAATCAGATTGAACCAACACTTAAAAAGTCAATATCAAATTCGCTTGCAGGAAGCATCATCATGATATCTAAAATATATGCTGATTAAGAAAGCATAAAAAGTTGTTACTAAAGCTCTTAATGGAATTCGTCGATTTATTTGATATTGACTACCTAACAGTAATTGTAATACCAGACTTTAATTACAGAAATACATAGTTACAACATATTTTGACATAGGTACAATATAAAAGTTTAAACATTTAAGGCTGTTCATCTGTTTAGTTTATTTGCTTTTTTTTTAAAAGCTGAAAGTCCATTCAATGATTTATTATCCGGTCACAGTACTACATATGGCAATAATTGACTAATAGTTGATTTAAAACAACTGTTAAATTATTTTGAGTTTGAAACGTCAACTCTATATGATTTATTGTCTATGCTCATAAATTCTGACAAGAGCTCCTGCTCAAACAAAAGTAGTCTATATCGCATAGTATATGTAATATTTTTATATTGGTAAAAAACAATATAGTTGTGATTTTTTAATTTCAAAGGCAAGTAAACCATAATAATATATTTTCTGATAGTTTTATTGCTTTTGTTAAATAAGCGTTTAGTTACAAACATAATATTGGATATAAAAATATCTAACCTATACACTGTCCATTATATTAACCATCTTTTGACAGATTGACGATAGTGATGTCCTAAAGATTCTCGTATGCGATACCATTCCGATTATAGTACCTACTATCATTAATCGAATTACGTACCTAAGTAATTCGATTAATGATAACCTACGTAAACTAGATTACTACTTGAGAAAAGAAATTCCAACTTTGAGAAAACTTATTGTTTCTTTGAAAAGAAGTGGTCTATTTCATGGTGAAAAATCTTCTTTGGTCAAAGTTTTGAACACAATTGGCTTTTCATATAAAAAGTTAAATAAAAGAAAATTATTAATGGAACGCACAGATATAGCTATAGCACGTTGTGATTTTTTAAGAGAGGCAAAGAAAATACAAGATTGGGCAAATATTGTTTTCACGGATGAAACATGGCTCAACGCTAACCACACACTATCTCGTTTCTGGACTGATGATACTGCTGATTCCACTTCCTCAGTACCAATGGGAAAAGGTGAGCGCCTAATCATTTGCCATGCAGGTACAGCAAAAGGATTTGTACAAGACGCACTGTTGGCATTTAAATCGAAGAAATCAAATGACTACCACGAAGAGATGAATGCAAATGTGTATGAAGAGTGGTTCAAAAAAATGCTCATTTCATTGGAAGAACCATCAATAATTTTTATTGATAATGCGCCCTACCACTCCCGTCAAATTGACAAAATGCCAACACAGGCTAATAAAAAGCATGAAATAATTAATTGGCTTCGGGACAATGGAGAAAATGTGGACGACTCAATGTTAAAAGTTGAATTAATAAAAATATTAAAAACCAAAAAGAGAGCAAAACGCTATGTAATCAATGAAATGGCAGCAGAATATGGCCATACTGTTCTTCGGATTCCTCCATACCACTGCCAGTACAACGCAATAGAACTTATATGGGCACAAGTAAAAGGGCATGCTGCGAGATGCAATACAAGCCCCCCATTCACAGCGAATAAAATGTTGCAATTGCTAAAAAATGCTTGCACCCACGTAACGGCCGAGAACTGGGCAAGTGTGGTGGAAAGAACTAAAAGAGTAATATTCTCTAATTGGGAACGTGATATTGCGTTTGATAATATATTATCTACACAAGAGCTAATAATAACTGCTACTGAAGACTCCTCGTCGGAGGAGTCTAGTGTTGATTATCATTCCGACGACTCGTGCTAATAAAATAAATTAAAATATCCTGATTGTTTTATTTGTATTCATGTATTAACTAAGAAGAAAGTAAAACTTTATATAATGTTATTAAATGTCTTTTAATACTCGTAACATCGATTTCTACCGATTATTTTTAATCTGTGGCATAATCGTAGAAACCATTATGTGTGACATCACTAAGTGGGCGGTACCCATCCATAAAGTACAAATATTATTTGTATGATATTTGTACGTAAGCAATACAAAACTTAATGAGCGTGAGCTGTCAAAAGACTGATAATATGATGGACGCAGTATATAAGATGTATTACAACAAAAATAAGGGATTATAAAACTGTTTAGATAAAGCTTTCCTTTTTATTACATGTGTATAATTTTGTAATAACATGTTTTCTTTGCAGGATGAAAATGAAGTGTTCATATTTATGAATTCAAAGTATCTGTTTCCTGTGATCATATAGCTCAAGGAGATATTAAAATATATTTAAAATGTTAATTGCAGCGGGATGGGTGCAGAATAAACAAATTAAGCGATTTTTAGAACATAGTATATATTTAACAATTATTCTAGTACTTATACCTGCTTTTTTATACTTTGAGCTTTGTGTAGTTCTACCTGCAGTTGTTGACATATGGTCAATGCAGTATATTTTACACTACACATGTGCCTCATTCCTGTTATTAAACATTGTTGGGAATATGATATATGGAATGTTCACAAATACTAGTATCAAAGGAAGACTTATCGAAAAAACACACAAGGAGGATTGGACAATGTGCTCTGTGTGTGAGTGCCTGAGGCCTCCCCGTGCTTGGCACTGCAATAACTGTGATACTTGTATTTTAAAGAGGGACCATCATTGTACTTTTTTTGCCTGTTGTGTTGGCTACTACAACCATAGATATTTTATGTTTTTTACATTCTATATATTCATAGCTATGATATATTCATTTTATTACAATATTATATTTGTTAAAAAATTTATTAGTTGGAACCATGGTCTACTTATCGCTAAGTTTATTTTTCCCCTTGCAAGCTTTGTTATAGATTGTGGTGAAGAGAGTTTATATGTATTTTTGATTGTGATAAATTTTATTGTAGGCCTTTTTACTGGTTTTCTCTTTTTATATCATTTCAATAACATTTTAAAAGGAAGAATAACCCCAGAAACTAAAACAGACAATTTGAAAATTTCATACCATAAAGGATGGCAGCTAAATGTAAAGGAAGTTTTTGGAAATAGGTGGTATTTAACTTGGATTTCACCATTTGTTTATAGTCCTTTACCAGGAAATGGTATAAATTGGTTTATTGAAGATAAAAATAAGTAATAAAAAAAAATAGTTTATAAACATTTTCTATGCAAGAAAAATAAATACTTAAATATTCAAGTTGTTCCAAGTTCTATATACACAACATAGCATATCTGTCTATTTTTTATCTATGAAATAAGTGGTAATTATTGCAACAGAATGTTATGAGTAGCTATTAAAAACACGAATCTTAACATATTTAAAATGCCATTATAAATAATATTGATCATTAACTGTAAATTTGGCTGTGAAAAGTAAAATTTCAAATGATGGATATTCACTGACTGCGACTGTAATTTTATATAAACAAGACAAGCATTATATTGTTGATTGGACATATTCTTATTCTGATGTAGTCCAGTAAGGATAATCATTTAAAATTAAAATCTTAAAAAAGCTTGGCACCAAGCGGGACAGACAAGCTCGGAAAAATTATCGCACTAAAACGTAGAAGATTTATTAGCATCGGAGAATGTCACATTAACGGACCTGTGAGACTAACCACGACAGGGTAGCGTCTAGTAGCGGGTTGATGGTACTGTTACTGATAAACACTTTGTGAGTGTAGCAAAGGTAACAACCGACTAAAGTCAAAAAATGGGATCTCGTCTTTGTTCGTGACTGTGTACATACTACATAGTATGTCTATCTGTGTAAACGATATAAATTTAATCGTGAGGATCATCTAGCACGCATATATTTTCATCGGGTAGCCTCGGTTTAACCACCACTGTTATAAGTGAAATGGTAAGGGATCATCTAGGAACATCATTTTACAAGATGTTTATTAATTATAAACCCCTTTTTTTATTTTAAGCGCTAATTGGACGACAGTTCCAAATTACGTTAAGTCACCGCATTCAAATGATAAAGTTACATGTTCTATGAATATTCTTCTGATGGGGCGATGTATTCGTTAATATTAATGTTGAGTCTTTACCAATTTAAGAGCGTAAAAACTTCTTTCAACGAAGCAGTCATAACTTAGACATCACCGATCAAAAGAAAATAAAGATACTGTTATAATCCAGTGAAGCATTTTTAAATTTTATGTTCGTGTGTGTAGTAATAATTTGCTTATGATGGCGATCGGATCAGTATTTCATGTCAATAAACATTCTATGTGTATAGAGTATAGTCCGGCTTTGTATTAAATATACTAAACCAATATAAGTTTTGGTAGACTTACTTCTGACAGCACTTTTTGCTCTAATCAGTGGCACTCAACAGCGCCTGAACTTAGAGAGACAACAATTTCGGCTTAACCATTTATTAAAATAATTTATTATAAAAATCAGTATCCTAGAAAACAGACACAAAGGAAAAAAATGGCTACGTTATTTATACCTAATCAATATATTTTCAAATTACATCTAATAAGTCTTAGTTCGGTCAGTTTCCGCTGAATCAATTTTATTTGTCTGTACATACTCTAAATTTCAAATTAAGTTCATTGTTTTAGATTAAAATACAAATTATTGAAATATATTAAAATAATATATTGCGAACTATAGCAATTGAGCGTGCATTTGAAAGTGTATTATTCAGTATTTTTACTGCATTTTGTACGTTGTAAATATTTATTATTTAATAATATGTCGTTATTAATTTTAGGTGCCTAATAAATAGTTTGTATGTATAGATTTGTAACTTTATTTTATAACGTTTCCCAAAAACGCAATCCCAAACTTATTGATCAGTGATATTAAACATTATTTCCGCAGGATATTTTATATAGATAATCTGTTGGAACTATTTTTCCATATATTACCGATAAAGTTATATAGAGTTTACGATACGTCAGCTAAGATTAAAGTAGTTGTTACATTCCTACCGGCGGAGAGTTCATGCACATTTATTGGGGGTAAACTTTCTGTCGGTAAGAGTTCCTCCGTAAAGGAACCGGAGAGTGGGATCGCTCAACGCAGGACAACGATTTTTGCTATCCAGCCTATTCTCTTGATGGGTCGCTAGGAGGCACCCTCTCCCTTTTGCATAAGTAAATAAATAATAAAGAAGCTACATTAATGTGAAAACATCAACCTCGACATTTATATATCTGAAATCTTTATTTAAATAAATGAATGTCGAGGTTGATCTTCTTGATTTTGGCGATGGGCATTACGATTCCAAAGTATTGGAGTGGCAATCCAATGATGATAGATTTTGAAGGAAGCGCCTTAAATATGGTACAATGTTGCACGATTCAAGCAGCCTAAGTGCGTGTGGGATTGAGATCTCTTGAAGTAAGTAGAATATGATGAGTAGAAAATACTGATGTCACGAATCGTCTACATTTCTGGCTATAATACAAAGGTAAAAATTATCCACGTACATTTTTTAAAATAAATTTATATTTTAATAATTCTCTTAAATCTTAGATTTACTTAAATCTAACTTAATTCAAACTTAAACTGAATGTTGGTCCTTTTTATAACTTTTTGCCGTTTTGCAAAAAGGTCGCCTAGGATTGGCCATCATACCATACCATTACTGAGTTTATCTTATAATATAGTTTAGTTACCGAAATCTGTATTGAATGATATATATTATAGTTTTCTATGATTGTGGAAATCCGTGCTGTTGTTTATTGCTGAGTGCAATGCGATGCGGCGTGGCGGATCAAGCATAGTGGCAGCAATTGGGGCGCAGTGCGCAAGGCGGGCGGGGAATGCGGGGCGGGCGGCCGTGGCGCTGGCGGCAGTGTTCCTCGCGCAGGACCGGAGTGGCGTTCACTCAGTGGCGCGCTACGGCGCGACATGCCCAGCTGATGTTTATTTATACCGCGAGCTCGGCGGAGGGCGCGCGCGGGAGGCCCTCCCCTCCGCGGCACCACGGTTTCGCGTGATGCAGCCGAGCGAGCTAGCCGACACCGCGCACGCCGCTAGCGGAAATCCCCCGCAGAGTGGCCTCAACGGTGGCCGATTCGACTTTGACGATGGTGGTACATATTGTGGCGGTTGGGAGGACGGCAAGGCCCACGGTCACGGAGTGTGTACCGGGCCGAAAGGACAAGGAGCGTATGCCGGCTCCTGGCACTTCGGTTTCGAAGTATCCGGCGTCTACACCTGGCCCAGGTGAGGTAGTGTCTCCGCCCGGGCCTCGCACATGCCCGAAATCCGCGTCCGAAGCCGCTCCAAAAATAGTCTGCTATTAATAATTGAGTTCGGTGTTTCGCTAGAAAACGCGTGTAACGACGGTGAAAGTGTCTAATAGTCCAACCACGAAGAAAATATTTATATCGATCTGTAGCCATTGATAACGATAAGTGATAAGAGTAGGTTCCATGATGTTGAAACCTTGATGTCAATTAACTTTCTGTCAATGTTATGGACACATCCATTAAGAATCCAATAACAAGTGGTGAAGCGAAACGCTATTTCATAAATCGCAATTGACATCAATATACTGTAGCTGTTTAATGGCTAGTCTTTGGAGTTGACACGCGACGCGTTATTGAAAATACAGATCGTGACATCCTGACAATATAGAAGATATGACAGCTGTAATAATTAAAAATATTACTACACCTTAAATATTAGTATTCCTTCAATAGAGGATTGATTAAGAATAATTTACTGAAAATGTTCAGGCAACAACAACAAATCTCCTCCAAAACTGTACTTATCAGTGGCTACCTTCATTATAGCTATCTTGAGATTAGCCTAATAACGATTGGGCCTTAAAATACTGACTCGGATTATGATTAAATAAAATTATTTTTATCTTTTTAATAGCTATCGATATTTACCCACACAACAGTTATACAGGCAGCGCAGTACATGCCTCTGGCAGAATGTGTTACTGTGCCAGACCTTCCTATAAATCTCGGCGCACGCTTGTTCCCATCTAACCCACTTTCATCGGGTCGTTGCTCCATCAAAATAGGGAGCTTGTGACATTTTGATTTTATGTAAATATTCGTGAAATAATGCCTTTATAAAAGCGTAAAAACTATTATTTAATATTAAATGTGCTGAACGTGTACTTCTGAACTTATTTTTATTGAATACACGGCGCAAATAAATCAATCAATATTGTCTATGAGATGTTCAGATAAAATCAATCAAAATCTAGAAGATACGAAGTAATTTACATGATTTATGGATGACGAAATATTAATGGGGAAATATTTATTCTCTTATTAATGAATGTATTTGGTTGGTTTTTATTTGGTAAATACCATCACTGCTTTACAATTGATAGGATTTCAATGTGTTGCAAAGAAATCCTAAATATTATGGATTTCTTTGCAACACATTAATCTTTAACTAAGTGTTCATGTTAAGCTTTCTATAATTTATATCAAATAATAGATTTTTTTTCTGTAGGATAGCTTTACTTCATTCACTTATACTGATTAGTCAATGTAAGTCAGTTAATGATAATCCAACGCGTGAATCTCAAACAAGGCGATTGATACAATTGGCAAATATGTCAAGTAACTGGTCTTTATAGCTAGCTATATTGCCTAAAGTTTCCAAAATTTAATGAATATCTTAACTAATCATTATATCATTAGTACAACAATACTATAATAGTACAAATACGTCAGTTTAGAACTTACCTAGAAATTAAGAGCTAAATAATTTATTTATTTATCATTTTCTTCAACTTCATAAGAGATGCAAGACTATTCCTTCACCTATTATTAAATAAAAAACTCTGTCATACGACAAGCATAGTAATACCAAGACAAATATTGACACAACACCTTATTTCAAAGCCTTTACGACGGAGAAACTTATAGTACCTAGTATCAAGTTCACGTTCTCAATGGTACATCCATTCACCCTGAAATGAATACTTGCACTTCAAATCAACGAAAGCCCAGATACGAGTATCATTTGACCTGTTCTGAAATAGCTATTTACGTTTATCTGTGTGTCATTGAAGTAAGAATTTTTTAAAGGGACGCCTATTGTGCTTGTTACCGTTCCAATAAATGTAACCTATTTTATTAAATATTCGCAAAGGAGGCATAAATTAAATGAATGACTCGAAATCAATTTCTGTTCGGAGTTAATTGTTTTCACCTAAAAGTTTATGCTTTTATGATTGCCTATAGAGCCAGTAGTATAGATTTCATACCGATATTGTTTCAATTCTCAATAGTATTGTTTTGTTTTTGCCAGCCTTGATAATATCGTGAAAAATTATTACTGATTCTTAAGTATTTGAATTCTTGTGTGCCCAAGGGTCCAATATGACGTATGGCTCAGGCTTTGTTTAACCCTTTCACATTTGGTTTCACATTTGTAATGGACCTTCAAGTCATGAATTGCTACTGTCACATTTCGTTTTTTTTTACGAATACTTTGATAGGACTCGTCGTTAATTGGCATTGCAAAACGATATTTGAGGTAGATACTTTTTAAAATTTTAGTTACGATACTTCACGTGTATATAACGCAGTATGAAAATACTAGCTTTTACTCACAATTATAATATTATTAGGAAGTAGGATAGGATTAGTAGGATGTTGACTTAAGAGTATAGAATATATGAAACAAACATAATAGCGGCTCTGACTTAGCGACAAGAACAGCTCGTCATTGGTACTTGCTTCTTTTCTTCCTTACTCCTTGTTCTATTTTCTTTCTTAATTTTTTCACAATTCCTCCGTAAAAACGAGATTTATCTCATCATCGTCTCATTTCGGCTTATGTACCATGGGAAATTTTAAGAATAACATAATTCAGAAGTTAATTCTAATTCTAAATTTCTTCTAATTTTGCAAAATATCCTTATATGTCGGTCTTCATCATATCTTGACGAATATGCTAACTTTGACATAAGGAACAAGGTTTCCGCAACAATATATATTTTACTATTAATATCCCGCGGTTTCACTCGCATACATACCGATCTCATGGCAGTGGAAAGTCTACTAAGTCGGACTATATATTTATTTTGTTAAATATGTCATCAATAGATTCCGCAGCGCATTCACACCTTATTACATTTTTATTACGGATCCCCATTTTTTAAATGTAATAAAGCTGCAGCTTTCCAATGGTGAAAGAATTTTTGATCGGTCCATTAGTTTTTGTGTGAAAACATGACAAACATACATACAAATTTATCCTCTGTATAATATTAGTATAGATTCATAATTTTTGTATTATTGCCAATTTGCATGGTATGGCATAGTACTTATGCAGCTTCTTAAACACACCTTTCTTATATAAATGTTAATGCCTCAGTCCAGTTTATAGCTTTAAATTATTTAATATCCTTCTGCAAATATAAATGGTCTTTTTCTATTCGTTCCTGCCGACTGAACAAAAACTTCTACGTGTATTCGTGGGTAGAAACGATCTAAAGTAGAGTGTAGTATTATTGTATTTTCATTTCAATGTACAATAATACTATACCCACCAGAAATAACTGAATCTGTACAAAAAATTACTGTTATTAATAGCTAGTTACAGCTAAATACATCCATGACTAGAAAACAACAAATAACTAAGTTATCTAGTAATTTTAAAAATAACGAAATAACTTCTGTGGAGCATCGCCCAAATGCCGTATCTTGGACAATAGTTACTGGCACAATTCCACACATGACCTTACTTATAAATTATGATTACTAGAAAACAAAGCGCTATTTCGGACAGAACGTGAGTAAATAAAAATCCTTTTTTTTTGTTTATTAACGGCCTGGAGTCTAGGCCTTTAATAAAAATCCTTAAGGTTATTAAGCACAGACAAATAGAATGAAAAATCAAGTGTGTAACATTTTGCTATTTTCTGATTGGTTTATGGAAAAGCCAATTATCGGACGTGGCGCTCTCCGGGGTGCAAAGGTAAAATAAACGATAATTGGAAAATAACTTACGATTATCGGGTTCTGACCCAGTAGCCGTTGTACCAACGTAATAATTTTCTACTTGCCGCTTACGCACTACACGTTATGTTAAAGCAAATCGTATTGAAGAACGTTCTATAATCTGGCATCTACCACTATTATATATTAATGGCAAACAGATATTCGAGTATTTGATATTCTCCGACGCCAGTACAACTTTTTCACTCTGCTCTCCACATTTCGCAACCTTGACAAAGCTTCTACGCTTGTGTTCCCGTACATTGTCACTGTAGAAGCTTCTAGAGCAAACAACAATCTACATATCGACATTAAAAAAGGAACGTTATAGGTGCGATATGATCCACTCTCACGGCCATTCCTTCAGCATAGACAGACGTTTTCTCAATACCAGATGGTTAAATATTAAACTTGCACTAGTGTAAAAATTATGCACTATTTTGCGTATCCTTTTGGTTATCAAATACACAGGTATCATAATTAAATAGATTTGTTTCTTTGGTTTCTGCCAGGATTGCACATAAAATTGGTGTAAAGTGAGTTTGCAAGATCTTATACCTATTAAATATTTGTAAATGCGAATTTTACATACTTTACAATATTCTTAGGGACACCTACATTTGTCGGCATAAATCTCTAAAATGGTAGAAGGCTTTTACTGTTAGGTTTTATTATTACTTCGTTAAGGATTAATGAGATATTCATTTTTTTTTCGTGTACATAGTTTTATTGAATATTTTACTAGAAATACACTATGTGAATTGTAGAATTAAACCAACATAGCCTTGGTATTTTAGAATGATAACAATATATTTGTATTCTTATCATAAAACAATAAACATTAAAAAAGTAATAATAAAATTATTTTGCTATAATCCATTTTCTTACCATACCATACATATATGTACATACAGGATTCGTAAAAACAACAATCGTTTCGCCCCAAAACCGAAACAATCAGAAGGATAGGCTCCACGAAAAAATCCTAATGGTTTTGTGGCGAAAGGATCGTAGAGATTGTGGTAGTGAGTGTGTTTAGAGTAGTTTATTGAGCGATTTTATAAAATGTGTGGTGACTTGTCCTGCATGTATAAGGTATGTGAATGTTGCCTGCTTCATACACTTAGCACTACTTAGATTCACTTAATAAACTCGGATTACAGCAATATAATTCTATACTATAGAATTCCGCAAAGTAACGCCTGTTTCTATAAATCATATAATGAAAAACGCTAGAGTGATTAAAAATGTTAATTAACATTAATTATGTAGACTAATTTCAAGCGTAGTTTCACCTAAAGCTCGTGGAAAACTTTGCTCGTATAGGTATGTAGAGTCATAGTAACGCCGGCTTGGATTGACCTCGAGGACTTGGCCTCTGCCTAGCGTGCGCGAGGATTAAAAATAATGAGGTGATTGACATCATTTTGTACAAGAACGGAGTTCTTTATTTAAAATTAATGTCAAATATGATACTACTAAGCTGTGGTAGCCCAGCGGTGTGACCGTGCGACTCTTTCGAGTGGGTCACGGGTTCAAACCCGGGCAGACAACAATATTCTGTTAAAACTTATGTGTCTCATTGATAATTGCAATTTATCACACGCTTTTCGGTGAAGGAAAACATCGTGAGGAAACCTGCATATCTCTAGAGAATTCTGGAGATATGTGTAACCTACCAATCCGCATTGGAGCAGCGTGGTAGGTCTTAGCTCCAATCCTTCTCTCCAAGAACGGAGAGAAGAGGCCTATCTCAGCAGTGGGATAGTAACAGGCCGCTTCTTATGATACTACTAAATATAACGCCGTGTGGTATCCGGCTGAATAGAATAGTACCACCCTCATTTCTTACCGAGGTGTCTTAAAAGGCGACTAAGGTAAGTCGACCCGCCGTGTGGTATCCGGCTGAGTAGAATAGACGAACCTCATTTCTTACCGAGGAGTAGTAAAATACAACTAAGGTAAGTTGACGCCAAATCATATGAAAACATGTTTGTAACTTGTTGTGCCGACCCCACTTAGAGTGGGATAAGATGATGATGATATTACTAAATATTCACTAGGAACTAATTGGTGACGTTCTAAATTTTCAATAATAATATTTTTTTAAATCTTACATATTGTATTTTAATATATAATTTTGTAACACATCGGGTTAACTTACCTTAGTTGCTTTTTACGACACCTTGGTGAGAAATGAGGGTGGTCTATTCTACTCATCCGAATATCACACAGTGCGTCGACCTACTTAAGTCGCCTTTTACGACACCTCGATAAGAAATGAGAGTGGTCTATTCTACTCAACCAGATACCACATGGCATTGACTAAACAGAAAAGCGCTACAGAAAATTAATAACATCAAAAATGTTTTAAATTTCTAGTAATGCCGTCCTTGAGCTGAAACCATTGTCATTGCGTGACAAGCAAGGTGCGTCAGACGCGTGGGTGGTCGTCGAAGCCGTTAGCCAACTTGTAGGTCGTGTAATGTTGTTTCAGTAGCCGCGCGCGACTTTGAATCACAGATAACTTTTACAAAACACTACTTGTATCTGCGATAATATTAATCTCTGGGAACAAATGATGTCTACACTTCAAAATCAGAGATGATCATTGATCGCGTGATTGACTATAAATCGACACGATGATCGTGCAAGTGTCCACCGTTTGCCGTATTCCGAATCGCGATTTTCTTTGATAGGTATCCGAAAAACCAACAAATTCCGGGTTGTAGGCAATGATAATTGATTGGCGACCATAGATAGATTGGCGAGTAAAGCTGATTATGCCCTATATAGGATCGTGCTCGCGCTTAATCGTTAGTAATTGCCGATTTTGAAGAGGACAGATGAAGTTTGCTTCTTTGAGAAAATACTTTCAAATATAGTGAACTCCCATCTGAGAAATAATAAAGGCACGTGAACACGCAAAACTATGAATAAGAAAGAGAATTCACGAGTCCAGGCACCTATGATGAATGAAAAGAATGATTTAGGTTTTTGCGTTTTTCCTTTACAGCATATACATATCGCAGGTCAAGCCATAATAATAAATTACTATTAAAAAATATTGTCTTGAAAATATAAATTACTGCTAATAGGTTAAATACCAATTTTATTATTTTCTTGTCCATACAACCTCATCACTACAATCTTAGGTTGCAGTAAGGACTTTTCAGCAAGAACTTTTGCAGTAAGAAGCTTTTCAAGAATACTATAGTGTATAAGCCATTATGCTTATAGAAGAAGTTTTAATGTTATTAACATGTGTATAAAAGTAACGAGAAGTGATTGAGCATAAGCTTATGCATATCGAGAGCAATGAACGTTCATATTCGTGGTACTCGAAATGTATAAATACTGTAAATGGTTCTTAGAAACAACAATCTATACTTATTATAAAACGAAGTCCCAACTGTAAGTCTGTGTGTGATTGATTTACTCATAATCTACTGAACATATTTATGTATGGTTTTTACTTAAAGGTAGTGCAATTCTTACAGAAGGTTTAGGTTAATATAACATTACGGTGTTATGTAAATTGTGTTGAAGAGGTCGCTCGGTAGTCAAAAAAACTCGCCTCCTAGGAGCTTTTGTCGCTTCCGCCGCGTAAACCAACAGAGACACACGATAAAATGATGTACTAGAGAATTGTAGATCTACAAATTATACCACAAAAAAGGCTACAATAGCATGTCTCTATCTCTTATGGTTAACTGACAATGGCTACTTTTATGTTTAAAATTTCAATTAAAAATATTAGATAAGTTATTTTCGAGACTGTTTTCTTCTGTTCAGTATGAATCCTTAACTATAAAAAAAATTTTTAAATAAATAAATGCGTAAAAGAGATATACGTGGCAAAAAAATTGTGACACACTGACTTCAGTCGGGCGAAGCCGCAGGGACAATTAGTATTAAATATCTAAATGGCATGGTTTTTTTTTTCAATTTTTAGTGTGTCTCTGGTGGCGGTATTTTGATGCACTGTCGAGTAACGCCGTTGTGGGCCAAACTCACCCAGGTCAAGGATGGTGGTTTCCGCCATAGGATACGTTCACCCTCAACCCTGCCTATACTTAACATGCGTAACAAGAAACATTGCCAACCTTGATCAGTACACATAATGCTTTAATTTTATTAAGGAATCATTAAAACCCCGGATCACATCCCAGATATTATGAACTAATTTTTTTTTTCTTAATATTGCATCTTTTTTATATCTTAAAAAAAAACAGCAAAGTTTGGTCACCCAAATATTATCACTTAGGTAAAATTAATGTATAAGTAGTTTATGTTAAGTTAGAATAAAGAAGAAGGAAATGGATGTTTCGAATATGGTGGAAAGAAAAGTGAAAACGAAGTGGAAAGAAAAACATTGTTTGAAAATTGTATAGGCATACAGCAATTTTTCCCAATTTATTATTTTATAAAATACCATAAGCTCAAAGTTCTGATAGTGCAATAAATCCCACTATGACCGTATTTATCGGACTTGAAAGGAATACACATTCACTGCTTTAGTTTTTTTTTCGAACTATGAGCTGTTAGCCCTAATGGCTTTAATAGCGTCACCGGGCGGAAAGCATTGTCGAGATTGCGAAGTACATAGAGCGCAGAAGCTCCAGTACCATCGGGGAACGCCATTCTAAGGATGCCTCCTGTGAGGCTGGATCACAGCTTATGGCTTCGTGTCAAGGGCTGGTTGTATGACTAGTCATCACGCAGTCGGGAGTGTGGCGAGAAGCCACGTCTGACCGACGTCAAAAAACCGGGATCTTGCCTTCGCCGCCCGTAAACGCTGTATGTGTGTATAACATGTGTCTGAGCTTGCAATCGCTATTTGATCGTCGAGATCATACTGGACGCTTTTTGGGCGTCTATATTTTCGGTGAGGTGACCTAACAGGGATGTAGGTGGAAGCTACTGTTATAAGTGCGTTTTGATGTACTCGTAGGTATTTCAGCTTTGTCGAAGTAAGACTACGAAAAGCTCTTTAAGAGATGAGTAATGGTGGGAAAGTACTGCTTTAGTTTCTGTAATGCGTTTGTTCTCTGGGATAACTATATTTCGAGAGCGTAGTTTATAGATTAGGTATCGGTCTTAACTTGCAATATTCAGTTACGCTACAGCTGAATATGTAACTGGCGTGTTATAAATAGCGTTTAGACTTGTTCCGTTCGCAATCATGTGTTGAACAGACCGATCCATTATCTTACCGCTACTAATAAAAACTAAAAGGAATTTCAGTGTTACTCACTGGCCGTACGTCTGTTGATGTTAACGTTAGATATATGTACATATAAACATGTTCATAAAGACGTGTTCAGCTATGGATTGAATCAAATCAGGCCTTGTTAACGCAGCAATATATTGTACTTATAAATATTTGTATCAAGGTTAAATAATGTAACATTATGATAGGAACAAATATTTGCAACTGCACATAAGAACAAAGGTTAGTTTTCACACTGAAGAGTTGAATAAAACAATAAAAGAGTTAAGTACTTGTTTACTATTTAAAGCATCGAAAGTCTAAATTGCCTTAATTATCGCCGAAATTCAAGTGAGGTTGACACCTTAAGAAGAGAATTAAGATATAAAATAACATAAATTATAAAGAATTTAAAGAACACCGGCTTGAAATAACTCCGCACTTAACTGTGTATGATAAGATTGAAGAATTTTGTTCACTGACTATATTTTAAATTTATATTTACTTGCACTGAAAATATGTTATTCGAATACTAAATGCTATTTTATGGCAAGATGAAATTAATTCGATATAACTTGTACATTTTTATACGATGTAAAGTAATAAATTTTACTTAAACAAAAGGCCTTGTTTACAAATTATAATTTTTATCAGGTTAAAATCTATCCCATAAATAAAACATTGGAATTCGACAAATTGTAAAATAGTCGGCTGTATTTATGTTAATAATAAAAATATAGGGCAAGCATAGGTTTGTGAATCGCGACACCAAGTACCCGAGTACTCCATGTGGCATCTGAAATAAGGTCACTAGTTCCGTTGCTTCAGCCGACCGGAAAGGAGTTTACGAGAGCCACATATCAGCTGAAAGGGTAGAAATGTAGTCCGAGCGTAGTGCTTTTGAAACTTGCGGGACATCGCTCAACAACTTTTAGCTGTATTTATTCAAGTTTTTACAAGCTCGCTTTACTATTTTGTCGTGGACTCTATCTCCTGATGATGCTTCGGTTGCGGGGCGAAATTATTGTTGAGTTCGTGATAGTGAACGTATGTAGTGCTTGCGCATTGTGGTGGCGGTGATGGAAGTTTGTCCATGTGTTTTTACATTGTAAATTTTTACATTGTATATTTTCTTTTTTAGTTCAACGCGGATTAAAGCATAATAAGGTTGAATAAGAAATAAATAAGGTTTAAAGAATTATTTTTTTGTTTCATAAAATTATTCTGATTTCGCATTAAATTGTCGTGTGCAAGTTACAATGAATCACGTTACTGAGCTTTTTAACAGTATATTTAACTACAATATTTTATTTTATTATTTAAGTATACAGTCTTTTAGAGCAGACCATACTTATTCTGCTTTCAAAGTCTGTATTTTTTCTGTATGTTTACTTAATGAATACGTTATCAGCAGTTACCCTTTGAAAGCGAAACTACGAACTCTCGAGGTTAACTCAACTACATTAATATGTATAATAGCTGATGAGATAACTTGAATATACCCGACATTAACTAGTCAATTTGCAATTGTCTTGGGTTAAACAAGCATGAATAAATTAAAAGTTTAAATGAGATTTTCCATTAACTTCTAGAGAAGGTTGTTTATTATATGTTACTCGTAAACAAAACCTTTAAAACGCAGCTATTAATAAATGACACTAAAACAATCGATATTTTGTTACTTTTTAGAAGGTGTAAAGTTACCCCATTATTTTGGGTAATAAATTCACGTGGTCGTGTACGTGGTCACTAATTTAGATTTATTTACTGAGGACTTAGTCTAGCGGGTTTAACACATTTTGTCAAAGGTGCGTTCTTTAAATTTTCATTGTGTAAATTGTGATACAATAAAAATTACACAATTGGTTTCTAACGAATGGCCATAAGAAACAACAAAATTATTCACACTATACTATAGCACACTTGACGATGGTTCTATGATCGCTTCACTCTCCAAGACGCTATAGTGATGGCAATATTTTAAAAACTTTCAAGAAAAATAAAGAAAATTCACTCACGGTAAGAAAAAAAAACAATTGAAAAAAGATTATTATTATTAACTAAATGAAGTAGCTTACTCAAACATTTACTTCGTTTTAAATATAGCTGATGGAAAAAAGGCCCAGTAATTCAAACTTAAAATCAATATATACAAAAAAACCCACATAGTTATTTATTTCAGCAATAAATTATTCCACTCACTGACTCAATGTAGAAAAGACGATTAAAATATTTCAAGCTGCAGAATGAATATTAAATATTGGATAAAATATTACGTTGTTTCTTTATAATAGTTATAACAGTAGATAAAATACCAAGGAATATAAATCATTTTTAAGATTTATTACAAGGGGCTTCACACTTTCTTACTAACGAACTATTTTGATCATTTGAATATAAGAATACGAAACTGCAGAATCAATAATAATTGATAGTTCATGGATAACCAGCTTTACTAACGTCTTATTCTATCGAGTTATCCTGATTAGTTTCTTTTAGGGCGTTATATAGCCGTATAAACAGTTCATGAATAAGGGCCCAGGATGTCAGATAACCCGATAGAGGTGATATACTATGAATACTACTCACGATAGTTTAAATTCAGTAGTAATCGGTATATATTTTTGAATAATAAATAAATATAAAAAATCATCGTCAAAAGTAGGAATCAGCTGTTGACAGATTTTTAACAAAATTTATGGAACATCTAAACAAACTATATCTGTGACTTCATATTGGGCATAAAAAAGCAAAAGTTTACTTTTAATTTATTGTATATATACAACACAATTTTCGCCGTGAAATGTCAAGTCAGCGTAGCTTATTCGGGGAACGGGCGATCGCGCGAAATGAAAATACATAGGATCGAGCCCCACCTACCCTATTATTTTTTATTTATTTTTATGGAGTACCCTTTTTTATTTTGCAAAAAATTACCGAGCAAGGCTCTGTCAACCTGGTACTATTTTATGGTATAAGCATAAAACAAAAACTTCAATTTAAGCAACCTTTTCAGTAAATAAAATCACAATAAATAGAGTCTATAAAATTTGGTTTAAGTTAATTATTTCTGTTTTACAGCGGCAGCTCGTACGAAGGACAATGGCAGAATGGCAAACGACATGGATTTGGCGTTGAATCACGTGACCGGTGGCTGTATCGCGGCGAATGGACTCAGGGCTACAAAGGTCGCTACGGAGTACGACAAAGCAGCACGAGCAATGCCAAATACGAGGGCACATGGGCCAACGGTCTTCAAGATGGTTACGGCTCAGAGACATACGCTGATGGCGGTAAGCATTACTAGTTCATCTTGTCTTGTATATTAATTAAAAGTATTGCAACACAATAATGCAGTAGTTGTATGACTGTGATCAATCAAAGATATAAATATCGCCTCAATTGATAATAATGAATAGATTTTAAGTGACTCATATATTCACTTGTTGAATTTTCCTTTTACATTGCTACCAGAGAACTCAGTTTATGTATGATAGAGTTTATATACCACCAAACCAGAATATTTAAATACCAAGCTCAAAGTGAGCAAATGGTAAAAAGTTGCCATAAGTCTCTCACAACACAAGCTAGTAAGATATGTAATTTTACTAAGAATTAAACATAAAGAGTTTGTATATATTTAACCGCAATATAATAATTACAGTCTAAATAACTTGTATGATATAATAGGGGCAGGTTATAGAAATTATAATTAAGTAGTTTATACATAAAAATATTTTTCATTGTAAGAAAATTTATAAACTTTAATCAACCAATTTCATTGCCAAATTTTTTAAATAACTGAAATACTTCAGTTTATATGACCATGACTATCTTTACTTTTAGTCTGAGCTTATAAAAATATTTCAATCTGAACAATTAACGCCGAAAGCTTTAATAAAAGTTGCTGGTGCGGCTTGCGGTGGGCTAATAATAGAGTATGCCGTAATAAAGTTTCTAGGTAAAACTGTCATGGATGCGGTTTTGATAATACATATTAAATAAAATTACTTACATATAGGTTTATACACCTAAATTAGTTTTTTTATGTCTAATTATTCTCGTCTGTAACCATAGGAGGGCTTACTGTATTGTTCGTTAATAAAATATATTTGTCCAAGATACTTTAAGGGAGAAGAAAAAAAAAAATTTACCTATACATGATAATTTAAAGTTACGATATTTCTATGAAAATATGTAAAGGTAACATAATTACGCATGAGTCATTTTTATTTTGCGGCGATGTTTTTAGATATTAATTATAATTAACAGACACGCGTTTAACAGACATAACACTCGACCGGGGTATTTATTTATAATATGAAGTATATATTTATATATACAAGTATGTAATACACGTATATGTATATACACTTGTGTAAAATATATATACGTATGTATAATATATTAATACGTGAGGGAAATCTTTACGTTTTTTAAGCACATCGCGCTTGTGCTAAGAGCTAGGAGTATGAGATTTGATGTAATAAAATTTTACACTACAAAAGTTTAATACATTAAATAAATAAAAAACTTTTTTATTTTTACATTAAATTATTTACGTTTAAAAACGTTACGTGAAAAAGGAAAAACAGAATTAATATCGCACTTAATTTGATTATACCCAGATATAAAATTTCGGGTCGAGCCAAGCAGGAGTATTATGATTCCCGTAATAGACTAAATGTAAATTTATAATTGGAATTTATGAATCACTCTTAATTTTTTTTTTATATTTTAGAATCTGAAGTTTATTTACTGCATGCCTGGGCGTCACGAATGAATGAAAATTTTGTAAAAAAAATAACACATATCTCCATATCTTACAAAACTATCGATAATAATATACTAATACGATTGAACAAACTGTAATGGCTTAGAAATTAATTTAGAAAAAGATTATTCAATTGAAATTAATATTATATTTATATTGCCATGCTAAAACAACTACATAAATATTACTACATAATATGTGTATGACTTATTCAATTATATTGGTTCTATTTACGATAACAATAGATTCGTAGTACATTTTATGAAATAAAATAAAAATCAGTACATTTACTTAAAATTATAACCCTATTGAGGGTTATAATTACACTAAACTCCTTAACAGTTTACAACCATAACAAATATTACAGATTTATAAACATTATTTTAATGAACTAAATATTTGGAAAGAGGATTTATCCGTCCGCACCAATTCTTCAGTCTACTTCGACTTAATAATAGCTTGCACATGAATATCACCTAATGACCTACATTATAAATGCGTGAACTAAAAACTCCCCTGCTTTGCGCAATGTTCGTTCACGGAGAACGTATAAAAACAAACCATATATCGAACAATGTTGTGCTTAATCAACTATGGTCCCCGTTAATACCTTGAAATAACAATTCTCATTTAGCTTTTCTATTGCATCAAAGAGAGTTTGAACTTAACCGTTTACCAGTGGTTTATTATAAAACAAAGAGTGCAAAGGTACCCAAAATATTACCCTACATCAAAACCTATTATCTGATACCTAACCTATTATATTATTATCTATTTGACCTTATATTATTTTACGAGGCCTATGCCCAGCAGTAGGATAGTAATAAGCTGTTACTTTACGAACGACATTATAAGTTAAATGCTCTAATAGGAATGGCAAAAGACGAAAAATTCATGTACCACTCTCATAGTATACGAACTTTCGATCGAAATATAAAGTACAATATATGTTAATGGCTTTCTACTACATACTAGTATTAGTGAAAAAAGCGTCCAAATCAGATCAGCGGTTTCTGAGATTAACGGGAACAAACGCACAGAGATTTGACAACTCAACGATTTTATTGTATGTATAGATTATTTTGTATAAATTGATACTAACATATGTTAGCTTTCCTGGCTTTTATTGAGTTTCATAATAAATTAGAGGAAATCTATTAATTACGTCAGTTTTCTTGTCCATATTTCTTTCAATTCAGAACTCTATCTGTTGTTGATACAAAGCTATTATTATTTGGCGATCATCCATTATCGCATTTGGTAGTATCCAATAACATGATTTATAAAGGCGAGTGTATGTATTGTACATTAGATATAACGACTATTTTATTGTTATGATGTGTAACCTTGAAACAATACCAAAAATCGGTAATACCCACGTAACACAACCCGTGCTACGAACGTGTACGAACATTACCATGAAACAACGTCATACAATTCTCGACGCCTCGCCTGGGGCGTTGAGTCACGATCGCATTAAGATTTGTCATTCATAAAATCGCAAATATGTAAGGCTGAATCGTTTTCCTGAAAACATTATTGTAATCTATATTAGTCACATCCGTAATCTGGTTAAACTTTGGAGTTCTAAAAGACAACAGTCACCGTCCATTCCTGGGCTTTCCTTTCTACATGTTGCTCCATCATATTTCTGCCCCTTATTATACTTTTACATCATTCTCCTGCCCTTATCCTATTCTAAGTGGGAAAGCACAACATGTTATAAACGTAACAAATAACATAATTTGGCTACGTTTTTTGCGACTGGCCGCCTGTCTGACGTTAACTTACTTTAGTCGCCTTTTGCGACACCTCGGTAAGAAATGAGGATGGTCTATTTTACTCCGCCGGATACCACACAGATTTTACTGTGTAATGTGTAAAACATTACCAAAAATACTTTACATTTAGACATAACTAAATAGGTCGTAATTTCAGAAAAACAGTATACCTAACAATAATCGTCAGTTTTTTAATATCCATGAACTCGTAAATAAAATTAGTAATATAATGACTAAGTATTTAACTAAATTGTTCTTCATTAAGGAAATGATCATTATTGTATTAAAACAAAATATTTTTTTTATATCACATGCTTAAAATATTTTTACGATAAAGCGATATTGTTATCTGGTACTGAAAAATAAGAACAAATGATTTGGTGAGATTAGGTCGTGAATGGTGTGAGTGAGGCGGCCCTGCACTCCCCGCGTCTGCGGCCCTCGCTGGTTAAATATAGCGAAGGCATGCCTGCCGCTCGCACTGCCCCGACACACAATCATGACGGCTTATTTCATGCTATAACAAAAAAACCAAATGTCTTTCAACTCATTAGTGTTAGTCAGCTAATTAAACACCGTAATTGTAATAATAATCAAGCATGGCTGCCAATAACTAAATTTACATCTGCGTCATGAATATACGGCAAATCTGTAATGCTTATCATCGATTAACCATTTGCACTGTATTGCACATTTGCATGTAGCGGCATGACAAGCCCTCAACTAACTGAAACTAATGAAATTGGAAATCTTGGACATTTAATTGTTCAACATAAAGCCATTAAACATATAATAATAAAACAAGTTCCATTACTTACTGATGGTTACATGTTATAAATCGAAGTCTTCCACCGCCTATGTGTATTCGGGGTAATCTCAAAAACTAATAAACGGATTTCTATGTAGTTTTATCCAATAAACAGAGTGATTGAAAAGAAATATTTAATTTATTTAAATATATTAATCGAAAACGCTGAGTGACACTACATTTAAGATGTAACAAAACAATATATAGTGACCGCATTTCATCTAAAATGTCTATAGACAAGTCCTGGATGGCCTTAATCTAACCATTCTAATTTCTTAGAAAATGGTTCAATTCGGTAATTGGAAACCTATTTAGACGGAAACAGTTATTATCCTTATAAACTTAAATAAGTTAGTTATTTTTAGTATTTCATAATTAACTTTATGATCCTTTTAACTATATAATATAAAATTATATCTTACGATTTTAGCACAAAAAGAAAACTCAATAAAAAAACAATGTCTTTTCACAAATAAATTGCAGCTAGATATCGCAGTTGGCCATTGAAAATTCGTAGACATTTGGGTATCGAAAACAAACTTGTGTTTTCTCTTTACACTTTTTAAACACTACATTTGTTTTATACATTTCATTAATAACATTTATACGTTATTTTACACCAATAAATTGGCCAAATTATATAGTAATTTGGTGGTCAGTTTATGTTTATTGAACGTAAAATAAATGTAACGATATCAATTAATGATTAATCTGTCATAAATTAGTAATTCCTTTTCATACAATTATACCTCCTATACCATCCTACGAGTATCACCTTTCACGAATCAGCCATTTTATTCCTCGAAGTACGAAACCATGGAGAAATTGTGCCTTTCCTTATTAAAAACAATTTATTAATTTTTACGTTTTAGGAAACTGTCTGTCTGTCGATTTAGACTTCTGTCTGAAATTGCCTGTCGATATAGACTTTTATTATTATGATTTTAGTAAATATTTTTTCTATAAGACAAGGAAAACAATTCGAAGTAGAAGATTCAGCAAATCATATTAAGAATTTCAAATAGTATATTCACTACTCTGATAACCGAATGATAAGACGCGAAACTTACGAGAGGTTCAAGAGTACAAAACCAATGAAATTTTTCTCTTATAATTTATTTGCCTAATTTGCAAATTTATTATAAGCTTTCGGTGAGAGAAAACATCGTGAGGAAACCTGTATATTTCTCTCTGGCGATATCTGTAACCTACCAATCCAGATTGGAGCAACATTGTAGTTATACTATAAGCCCTTTTTTCCAATAACGAAGGATAGGGGAGGCCTATACCTAGGAATAGGATAGTTAAAGGCCGTTACTTTAGTTTTCTTTACTTTAGGAGTTTACAAGGATCTTTAAAATTGTGATGTTATAAACCTGAAAAATTATTGTTAAATTCAAATTCAAATTCTTTTTATTCAAATAAACTTGTAAATAAGTGCTTTTGAAACGTCAATTCTGCTGGTTCGGAAAGCTGTTCCTACCGAGAAGAGCCAGCAAGAAACTCGGCGGTTGCTCTAATATATTTATAACTAGTTACGTTAAGTCATTACTATCTTGGATCTATCTTGATTGTTACAGGAACATACCAAGGGCAATGGATGCGGGGACTCAGGCATGGATACGGAGTACGCACCTCTGCACCGTTCGGCTTGGCGTCGCACTACCGCGGGGGTGCGCGCGACCACCGCGGGTCACTCTCGTCGCTTGCGGAGGCGACGGGCACCCCGGATCCTTCCGATCGCCGCACGACTAGAATGGATGAAGCCAGAGGTGGCTTCGTTCTCAAGGCCAGTTCGGACGAACCTACCGGCAGGCGCGGTTCGCTTGTTGAAAAAACTAAAAAGGGACTGTTTGCTGTAAGTAACTAATATAAATAAATAAAATATAATAAATAAGTAAATTAATATAGTACTAACTATAATCGAGCTGTGATAGCCCAGCGGTGATGTGCGATTCTCAAGGTCACGGGTTCGAACTTGGGCAGACACCTATGACTTTTCTGTCAAAACTTATGTGTATGTACTTACTTGTATGTACTTCACACGCTTTTCGGTGAAGGAAAACATCGTAAGGAAACCTGCATATCTCTAGAGAATTTTGGAGATATCTGTAACCTACCAATCCGCATTGGAGCAGCGTGGTAGGTCTTATCCCCAATCCTTCTATCCAAAAACGGAGAACCTATTCCCAGCATTCCCTTTCCAAATAACGCATTATACGTGTCAAATTAGAATGGATAAGTACCTATAGTAAGTTATCCTTAAAAGATAAATAAATGCCATCGCAAACTTTTTTGGGAACTCTATTAAAGTGGTATTATTCACACCATAGTATTACACTTAAAACGCTGTTTTTTGATACCTTATTTATTTTATTAATGCATACTTAAATACTAACCTATAATAAACTACGTACAAATATTAGCAAATAGATATGTAAATAAATGTTTTTAAACGACTCCTAAAGACGTGAGCCGTCTTGGAATGACGAATATCCGCTGGAATAGAATTCCAGAGCCCAATTCTTTACAGTACAGATTTACAGTGAATGAATTGCCATACTGACTGAGATGCGGTGTTTTGACTTTGTAATTTACGGACTTAGATATAAAGACTTTACATGATGTAACAATGGTAACGCTCGCCCGGCGACGCTATCAAAGCCATCAACAGCTTTAGTTAGTGTCCAAAAAAAAAATGGTAAAATTTGTTTTATTTTTGCAGAAACTTCGTAAACAACTCAGCGCGGGCGAGTTGGATAAGCGTGGCACTGGGTCGGTACGCTCGGGGGGCTCGGCCGGCTCGGCAGCATCTTGGGTGTCTTCGGTGGAAAGCACCCATTCTGCGGCTACGAGAGGCTCCTTGCACACCAATTCCAATACCAGTTTTATTGTCGAGGTACAATACATACACTACATATATTAGTAACGATTGCCGTAAATATCATCGAACAAAAATCTAATCCCATTTTCGAGATTTTTATGTAAGTAAAATATATTATAATAATTACCAGTTCTACTCACGTCTTGTTCTGTCGGATCAGGCCGAATAGTTTCGAAGCCAACTGGGACCCTTGGTCATAATCTCTTTATATGGCGTTATCGCGGTAAAGAGCTGACGAGTAAGGTCCCCGGGTAAAGTTAAAACGATTCGTGCTGATCCGATAGATTAAGACGTGAGTATAACTGGTTTCTATATATAAACTATGAATACTACACACGATAGTTTAAAAGCAAAAATATATATGAAATACATATATTTATTGCTAGGCATAAGCCTCATCTCTTCTTCTGGACAGTAGAGTTAGAGCTTAAACACAACATGGTGCTCCAATGCGGATTTTTAGGTTTCACATTTCCAAGTATTTCTCCAGAGATGTGCAGTTTCCTTACGATGTTTCCTTCACCGAAAAGCTTGTGATAAATTTTAAATATCAATCAAGCACATGTTTGCAGAGAAAAACTCATTGGTGCCTGCTCTTGGTTAAAACGTGTAGTAACATTTTCACGTTCTTACCGTTCTGCTATCGCAAATTCCCACAATTATGTAAAATGCGTTTCCTGTGCCCGAAGGAAAAACGGGGTTTTTTATCTTGTGTTGTGTTATAGTATGTAGTATAGGCTTCAACTGTACGAAATTTAAACAATATTTTGCCAGCGGATCAGCTGAAAGAGTGACAGAGAGAAAGACAGTAATAATATTAAGTATTGGTATAATATATATTAATATAAATAATTTTCGGCATATGCGACTGTTACTGATATTACTAAATTTATACAAGTAACTTTAATCTTTAATTTTGCATATTTCAGGATGAACATTTGGACGCTAGTGTGACCGAAACTTACTTGGGCGAATGGAAGAATGACAAACGTACGGGGTTCGGAGTGAGCGAACGCAGCGATGGCCTCCGGTACGAGGGCGAATGGTTCGCGAACCGAAAGTATGGCTACGGTGTAACAACGTTCAGAGATGGAACTAGAGAAGAGGGCAAATATAAAAACAACGTACTCATTACGAGCCAGAAACGGAAACATATGTTCCTCATGCGATCAGCAAAGTTTCGGGAACGAGTTGACTCAGCAGTGAATGCAGCGCAGCGTGCATCGAAAATAGCATTACAAAAGGCCGACATTGCTACGTCTAGGTACGTTATTTGATGCGACATCAATGATTCTCAGTAATTATATATTTAGCCTTTATTCGAAATAACGTCTCCTTTAATCAATTGCCAATAGTATTTTCTTCAATAGATCTATTTACGCAAAGTATAAATTAATTAAGAATCATGAACTAAAAGAAAGAAGAAGAAAAATTATACATACCCTATCTACACGATTCAAACGCTTTGTTATAAAATGCGAGGAGTTTTAGTAATATTTTATCCTTTTTACAATATCTAGAGGTTGATACCAATTGTAAACTGAATGATATTTAATACACTATTCTTTTGAACCTAGCCTTTTCACTCTAACTTTGCAGTTTAAACATAGTTATTTATCTAATATCTGTTAAAAAAATACGGTGTAAATTTGAAATTTTTACCTTCTGCGTGCCTTTTAAATTTATATCAACTGAATTTTTTTTAAATAAAGCGATTAACAAATACTGTAATTTATATATATATATATATATATATATATATATATATATATATATATATATATATATATATATATATATATATATATATATATACACGTAATTATATTTAATAGAAATTACGCTGAAATTTCGACATGGGTTCAAGAAGGATCCTTAACAAGTTTCATCTATAAATACAAGACACCGAATGGTGTTAATTAATAAAAGGGTTCTTTGCTTTGGAAATATGTAATATAAAAAGAATGTCGGAGATTAATTCGCTTCACTTTTTACTCAAAACATTTCATTTATTTATTTTCCTTTATTATTAATATGCGTAAATTCAGAAATGATACTGATTAATTTAACAATGAACTTCATAAGGAAAAACCATCAAATATATTTTTCAATTAGTAAATATACCTGAAAGTATATAATAGCTTTATATAATATATCAAGTTAAGATTTCGCCAAATCAAAAAACAAATAGTATACCATACTAATGTTTTCTTTGCCAAAACTTGTTGGTTTGCTCATCTTTCAGACCCTAACGGTGGAACAGATTGATGTGATTTTTAATATGGAGATAAGATCAAATCAAATTTTTATGTATAAAAATTGGGATATTATCTAATAATAACTTTTTTAACAGGACAGTCACAGCAAGAGGTAAAGCTGAACAAGCAGATGATGCGGCAGACCAAGCTAAAGAAGACTGTGATACAGCACAAGCAACTGCAAAGCAGTACGCACCAGACTTTAAACATCCAGGCTTTGATCGTATAGGATTAAGAGAAAAGTATAGACAGAAAATATACGAATCACAAATAGCTTCTGTAACTCAGGAATCCGATAAAATAGTAGACGGAAAGAGCATTCCAAATCATATCCCTCCGATGCACTCACAACTTCCCCATATGAACAAATTGCCAAATTCTGTGTCTTCCAGAAGACCGTCAGCCCAATATCCTAATACAGGGCAAATGATAGATACGCGACTTAATAATAGTTCTAGTTACAATGCCGATGTCAGAAATCTTGGTCCTCAGTATGATCAATTTTATAAAAGCAACCAAGACACATGGTCTAGTCCTGGTTCTACACAAAATCAGATGCTTAATCAAAAATCTTATTCTTCGAATGATCCAACTAGTGGATATAACATCACATCGCCCGATGGACAACTTCCTCCTCAATCTTCTTACAGATTACAACAACAGCAATCTATTGATCAAATGAATCAACAATATCCGAATCAAAATCGCAGGCCATCAGCTTCTATAAGACCCCCTACAAATCAGAGACCATCACAGGATTGGTCTTCTCCAGGGGGAATTGTACGACGACAAAGTGTTCTCGCTTTACCCACGAACGACCCGCAAAGTAATATTTACACCGACAGTAGTATGGCGTCCTATGCGAGAAATGAACTTCGCACTGGTACAGTACATTCGGAGGGACCTCTCGACAGAAGTACATTAAATACAGAATCTCAAGGCTATCGACAAGCAATTGACCCACAGGGTTACCGACAGCCACCGGACCAACAAGGATATAGACAAACACAAGATCAACAAATGTATCGACAGTCTCTTATTGACCAACAAGGTTTTAGACAAACGCCGGATAAACAAATTTATCGGCAACAAGCGATAGATCAGGAAATTATAAATGGAGAACGCGATCAACGTCCACCAGGAGCTAGACCGTCCATAGACTACTTCGACCATTACAAGAGGCCTCCGAGCAGAGACTCCAGTGTCGATCGATACGGTAGACGATCGCGACAACCATCAGTGGAGGCTGCGCCGCCCAGTAGTGGTTCAAGGGCTGGTTCAGTCGCGCCACAACCACTGTCTACGTCTCGACCACCGTCTCGAGCTGCCACTCCTGCAGGCAACGGGCACCTAACTTCTGGTAGAGGTTCAATTTCCCGGGCATCTTCGAGAGATCATCAACCCTTCGAAGACTCACTTATACGCAAAAGGACGTTAGGACAAGACATTTCACCCTCACCTTATCAACCAAAAAGGACAGAAAGCTTATATGTAGCACAAAATCCTTTGCCGCCACCTCCCGCTCCTGTGGGAGGAGGTTTAGGGGGAGGAGGACGTAAGGTAAGTAGTTATAGCTTTTGCTACTTTGTTTCCAAGATCACAACATTATACGTATCCTCATTAAAAGAAAAATAAATTGTGTTTACCAATTCTACACTACATACAGTGCTATCTGAATCCATTATCATACAAAAAAAATAACCTCATGAAATTGATTATTTCCTTGCTTGTCCATCATTGATATACAATCACTATTTAATGTATGCTGTGATAATAGGTAGAGTTTAACATTAAATACTGTTCACCTAAACTATACTTCACGTATAAAATAGATGAAATGCAAAGTTACTATTATATTTGTGTGATAATTAATAAAATTGTTATAAGCATAGTAGTTAGTAGTAAAATATGGTTCGCTTTTGCCCTTAAGAGAGCGGAGCTTAATCCTACACACTGCTCTAAAACCCATTAACCATTAGTTTACTTAAATCCTAGGATTTTTTATTGATATGCAGGTTTCATTATTAAATTTTCTTTTGTCGTAAAGTGGTGGAGTTTTATAGAATACTTGCAGATGGCTACCCATGAGTGCTTTTAATATAAGACTAGCAATCGCCAGCGGCTCCGCCCGCTTGGAAAGATTAGATCCGTAATATAATCTTTTGATAACCATAAAAAGGGTTAAAGTGGGTTAACCTTAAAAGCTAGACATATGCTGTCGAGGACTTTTATTTAGAACTTTAAGAGGGGCAAATTTTGTGATACATGACTTTTGAATAACTATCACCGTTTACTCAGAGCACGCAAGGAAAGCTTTAAGTTTTCGTACTATTTTTTTTTGCTGCTCCTCTCCTATTTATCTTATCGTGATGTTATAATATAGTCTATAGCTTTCCTCTGGGATCTGGCTAAGTAGAACAGAGCACCCTCATTCCTTTCCGAGGTGTCGTAAAAGGCGACAAAGGTAAGTTGAACCACCGTGTGGTATCCGGTTGAGTAGAATAGACTACCCTCTTTCATACCGAGGTGCCTTAAAATACGATGATGGTAAAATATGAAGCCCAATCACTTGTCAACATGTTTATAACATATTGTGCCGACCCCACTTAGAGTGGGATAAGGACAGGAGGATATACTGTTGTACGTTTATACTTGACTAGCTACTAGCAGTAGTTTTGATTTATTCATTACTGCCCGTGGCCCGCAAGCGTTTAATTTGGAGAAAAACAATTTCCTCTCCCTATTCCAAGAAGATTTCCTGCTATCTTTGGAATATCTAAATTCATATAGTACATTTTTACTTATTTACTTTTACATTTTCCCTATGTATTTTATTTTTACAATTAATTACAGAATGGCTTTATATACAACATTTACAGCTTCCGTGTCGTTAAACAAACTCTTAAATGAGCGACATATAGCTGCTAGATTCGAGGTGCTATAGGGCGAAGCGCGGCGTTCTCACGGCATTTTAAATCTGTAATATCTCCAAAAATGTTCACTTAAATTACATTCTGTAAACGGCCATATTGATCTATATTAAATCAACTATTTATTTAAGGTACTTAATAGGATAAGGATTAATGCTGTATTGTATTAAAATTGCTTCAAAAATAAGGCATTATTTTTCGTAAAAAGTAAATGACAAAAAATGCTATAGTGGGTTATCAATAAGAGATAGACATATACCATCGCGGACTTTTCTGTTGACCTTTTCAAGGTGTACAAATACTTAGTACATCATTTTGATAAATCTCGTAGGGTTTAGCCTGCGTTTGCAATGTAAGCGGAAAATGTATGTTATGTTTGTAATGTTTAAATGAACATTTTCGGAGATATCACAGATTTAAAATCCCGCGAGGAGGCCGCGCTTCGGCCTATAGCACTTTGAATTTAGCAGCCAAGAGTAATCTCTAAAGAAAACATGTTTGTATTGCCTTATGATAAGAAAGCTATCAATGTTGTATACATTCTGTAATTAATTTTAAAAATAAAATACATAGGGAAAAATGTAAAAATAAATATGAATTAAGATATTAGATATAGCAGGAAATCTTCATGGCATAGGGAGAGGGGAATTGTTTTTCTCCAAATTTTACGCGTACGGGCCATGGGCAGTAATGAATAAATCAAAACTACTGGATCGATTTTAATCATTTTTTTCACTGAGTGACACAGGCTATATATTTTATATAGCCCGTGCGAAGCAGGGGCAGGCCGCTAGTTTAATTATAATTTTAGTTATGTATCTAAAAGGTTAATAATATTTTTTTTATCCATCCTTAAAGTTGTATGAAACACCGTATTCGTTAACTGGATTTACTTATTTGTTTGAATTCTTTTCAGTAGGGTCGCGTGCCCAAATCCCGGACAGGCTCTTGCCTTTAATTAATGTTTATATTTACTTTATACTTAATTGGTATTTACAATTTATCTTTCTCTGTGAAGAAAACAATGGTCAGGAAACCTGCAATCCCTGGAAAATTCCTAGGAATAGCGTAACCAGCCAATTTACATTCGGTAGGTCAATTCATTAGTTCCAGGCGACAATTGCACCGCTGTGGGAAATAAGAAGCCGTTACTTCACTTTCAGAAATAATGAAATTTTTCATTAGTTTTTTTCAACTCTTTCCTTTTTTTTGTTTTTTTTTTAAACGCTTTTCTAAGAGGGTGAAATAAATAAACTTAACTTTGTACAATACTAAAAATAAAAACAAAACAGAAAATTAAAAGTATCCTTTACGTTTTTTAAAATTGCCTAAAAAATAAAGCATAATATATAGGTATAGAAACCGAAAGTTCTCTTCTTTGTGTTTCATAAAGCTTTAAAACTCAATAAAAGTGTTATACTTTATTACCTTTATTCTAATTAACCTTTAGGGGTCTCATTTAAGATTTTTATTTGAACCCCTTGAGACAGAGTTATCAATTTTTAATCCTATGTTTCGTTATCACATCTATAGTTGGATATTCATCTAAACTTAATTAAATTCTTTAAAAATAAAATTTTCATACATACAAGCACCTGTTTGACGATTATTAATAACGATATTATAATATGAGTGATCAAATTCAGCACTTTTATATCTTACTAGAAACTATGGATCATTACTTAATTGTGATAGCGTACGTTACTTTGTACTTAGTGTACGTTCCACTAAAAAATTATAAAGAGGTGTTTAAAAATAAGTCCGTAAAATATTTCAAGAATTACGAAAAACGAAAAATGTGCGAGTGCCAGGACGTGGCAAACAAAAAGATAGTAGTATCTTAAGTGCTTAAGTACCATTAAAAAGACAATATGTTTATGTCCTGTTCCCGAAAGAATTATGGGAATTTCTTTATCCTATATGTTGTATAGCCGATGTATAAGCCTTATTGTGGCAAATTTCATCAATATATATATAAAAATTAATAGGTATAGCAAATTAACAGCTGAAGCATAACAGACACACAGACAAAATCTCGTATTAATAAAATTAGTAAGAATTTTAATTTTAATTATTAAAGCAATATATAATTTTAAAAGACCCCTACCAATCTTTTGATTTTATGAAAAAAACCTCTTAATCATTTGTTGAAGCCATTGTAAGTTGTCCATTTTTCACATTTCTCTTATAAAATGCGAGAGTTAGTAATCGTAATATGCTAAAAGGATATATAGTAATAGTTATGTGCGTCTTGTAGGCGGTGGGCGGCAAAGCTCGGGCGGGCAGCCTGTTCTATTTCTAAATTGAGACAGTCATTCGCTGCCGCTTTCCGCGCATCACCACTTCGCTGATTATATAAATAGAAAATACTAATAATCTGATAAATGACCGAATATCGTCTCATTTAATTAATATTAATGCGAAAAGTGTAAATAAAATAATTAAAACTAAACAGTGCATTGTGACCTCGCTAAAAATACATTAATATAAATACACTATTGACATAATATTATAAAATAAGTGTAACGTCGTCGTAAAATGTGGTATCAAGGAGGTGACGAGGATGAAGACGAAGATCTCATGTGCTCGCCGGCTATACTTGCCCGGCGAGCTTCCGAGAGTTGGATAAATGTACCTCCAATTGAGGTAAACCAATATTAACATCGTAATGAAAGAGCAAAGTATAGGACCGGCCTATTACTATCCCACTGCTGGGCATATCGCTCCTTTATCCTTTTCAAGTGACGGGTTAGAGCCTTAACCCACCACGATGCTCCAATGCAGGTTGGTAGGGTACAATTATTTCAAGATTACTCCAGAGGTGTGCAAGTTTCCTATGGAAGTTTTTCTTCACTGAAAAGTGTTTAAGAAATTGTAAATAATTCTTATAATAGACATACAATACACTACACTACGTAGAAAACAAAACACATATTCATAGTTTCCTGACCTTGGTCAGAACCAATGGGTCACACATAGGTGAAGCTCATGCGGTCTCACCATTCGTCTGTCACAGATCAAGGAAAGAATGAACGAAAGAGTATTTATAAGAAATTGTACTTTATATAACTTTAGATTTCATAGTCCTTGCACTTAAATTACAATAAGATTACTGCTATTCTGCCACCTATTAAATAATATTTATAATTTCTTACGTGTTTTTTGTGAAGGAAAATATCGTAAGAAAACCTGCGCTCTGAAAAATTTCTGGAATATACGTAACCTATGTTGTTAACTCGAAGCCTTTTCTCCATAAGGAGATTATTGACCCAGGTCTAGGTGTAGAATAGGCTGGTAACTTGCCTTCTACCAGACGAGTTGACTCATGCAAAGACGCAATTTGAATTGCGAATTTTAATAATTTATAGATCTTAAAAGGTCGCTAGAGAACAAAACATAATGAATCATATGTCATATTCATGATTTCCTTGATGTATTGACGCAGACACTAATACAACATAAAGTTATTATACTAGAGTAGGTAAGCTAGTCTAAAATTAGCCTATTAAAATAAAGAAAAACGAATCAGTGTGATCTAACTGTCTCTCTTTTTCATATATGATAAGACAAAGATGACCTTTACGAGTTTCATCTTCCCTCACATTATTTATTGTATCATTATCACTTACAGGCCTAGTATTAATAATGATAATAGTATTATTAATTATAATAGTATTAATAATTCTATGGATGCAATATATGACTCGACACCTTAGAGTTTTTTTAATTAAATTGTCATTCTTATGTGATCGTAATTGTTTACGTACGTTATTGTCCGACCAAATATTATTTGATTATCTGATATGTAGACGATGCTTACATCGATTCTATTTTCAAAAATTATAGTGCGTATCGATGCAAACAATTTTTTAACCCAAGTAAATTAGCTAGAATGGATTTTAAACTGTATCTCCCGATATAATTACTTGTAATTTACAGATGCTCAGCACGCCTCAAACGCTACAGCGCAAGAAATCGCTACCCGACGTAGCGGGTATGCCACGTTTACCCGATGGCGGGGGTATGTCAAGAGAGGAAGTTTCCGCGTTGGGTTCTGCACGACGTGAGGAGGTCCGCCGAATGCACGAAGAGTCGGAGAAACTGAGAGCTAACCCCCTCCTTTACCTCGTTAGTCCACAAGTAAAGGTATACAAATTTCACTCTTTGATCCGTTTACGTTCTATAAATTCCAGAATTAAGCACTTATCATTAATTTGTTTCAGGACTGGTTCTCAAGGCAGCAACTAGTGATCCTTGTACTGTTCATCAACATCTCTTTAGGCATTATGTTTTTCAAGCTACTTACGTAGCGTCGGCGAGTGGCGCACTCGCGCCTCTACTCTCAGTGTAACTTAGCAGGTGTACATAACATTTATAGAATAAACTCATACAACCAAACAATATTAGATGTGAAAATATGTCAATAAGTAAAACCAATCCTTATGAAACAATTAAATCCTTACCATCCAAATCGATTTTATTTATCTATTATAGATAAGAACTTCGACTTGCTAGTGGACTTATTATAAAAGTTGTGAAAGTGTGTAAAAAGCGTGGCAAATAAATGAAAATACAGTGCAAATATGTCCCACCCTCGTCAAGTCAGTATAAATTCTTATGGTGTGAGAGTGAGATTTTTGTGACCACTAGACGAAGACTTCGAATGTAAGATGCACGATTTACTGATGAACCTGCATATTGTAGGTTTTTGACCTTATTGTAATTTTAAGCGCTTGCCTTATTAAATAAATACATTAAGGTAGAAATAAAACGGAACGCAAATTCATAAGTGATGGGAGAAGAATTTTCTATTGAATATTAAAGTAATGAGACCATTAAAGTAGGATAAAAATGATATAATTTTGGCATATATATTAAAATAGCTTCTTTGTTTCGAATGGTCCAAAGTTAAAATTTTAGACTCTTTAGTAATTTATTACTTTTAGCTTCAGAGCTAGAAAAATTGTTATTAACAATCTTTTGAAAAATACCTTTCGTATGTTTCTATTGTATATTGGATTGTGAAAAATGTTTTTATTGCACAAAAAAATAATACTTTTGAATTATATCTGGCAACGGAGCCTATTTTATTATAAGTTTAACCATACTAAATGTACAAAAAGTTATGACTATGTACATATAGATATTCATTAAATAAATTTATAACCCCTTAACAAAAACTAAAGGGGATGTTATGATATGAGGTTAAAACAATTGTACTTTTCCCAGCAATTCGAACAAAATGAATTTATTAAAAAGTTATAAATATATACATTTATGTATTTATTTATTTATATTATTAAATCTCTAATCATAAGAACATTGTACTTTTAAAAAATAAACATGTGTTATACAAACATGTAATTTTATGTTGTAACTTGGACGTCAATTTATGTATTTAAATGTTAAATATTATCATATTTATTATATAAAGTTATAGTGTGCATGCGAGATTGTTAGCACGCTGTACAATTATTACGAAAGATGTGGAAAATCGCGCAATCCTTTAATTGTTAAACTCGGAGAATTTTCTCAATTTCATATATATGTAAAAACTTTAAGTTATCTTTAAGAGTTTTAATTACGTGTATCAATTTTATCTACGTTTCACAAATAAAATATTTTAATAAAATCATTCATACTTTATTTTATTTAATAATCCTTTTAACAGAAAGTCTTCCCACGCTTCTGTATGTCTCTCTGTTCACGATGAACTAACTATATAAAATAGTTAAGAATGGGAATTAAATCTGCACCTTTTTATCAACAATATACTCATTCATAGAATAGTGAACCTCAAATACATCCTTAAGTCATTTTTGAAACTTGTGTAACGCGCTGTTATTTCATTATATTGCCATTTTCTCTAAAGTTCTCTTATATAGATTTTCACTGTTAATATATTTTATTGTCACTCTTAAAATACTTTAATGCATATTTAAGTCGTGCAATGCTCATCCTGCATAATTATAATATTTTTAATAAATAATATTGTAAAAATAGGCCACATAAAATATTCACGCTATCTTATTTACTTATCTGCCTATTTTCTTCCTAAGCTTCTTCCAAGTGTTAAACTTTTGTACTCGTCCGTGAAAAAAAACAATTAAAACCCTCCTAAAATCACTAAAATTTTCTATATCTAGTTTTTTTTATTATATTTTTGACCACACTGTCTTATTTAAAGTTGGTTATTTGCTATGCACCTAAGCGATGTTTGGTACATGGTACTGTTAACATGGCGAACTTATTCTTATTTCTACCTCATTTTAAAGAGGTTACTAAATTAGGATTTAGGCAATACATATTATAAATTTTAATAAAGACAACAAAACTAGTGCAATCATAACTTCAACAGCCAGCTAGATTGACAAGGTCGATGTTATAGAAATTTTTAAACAATCTTTAGAATGACCCAGCGGATGATTCTGCAAAGTTTGGTGGCCATCGGAGCATTTTTTGCTCTGCTGAGTTCTGTTGCGAGGGGAATTCGAAACCAGACTGAGCCACAGCAACGCATGGCTGATAGCTAGTATACGTCCGTAAAAAGACCATCGAACTAAATTAAAGATTGTTGACAAAAAATATTGCAGTACTATTAATTGTATGAATAAATATTGAAACACTATCACCTGGGCTATATTTCAGCTTATGTAGATATATAATTTTCCTTAATCAATTAGATTAATCTTATAAGGCTTCGGTGAATACCGAGTAGCTTAGTAGCTATTGACACGAAAGATCGTTAGTCGTGTCGATAAGTATACGCCATTACGTATTTGTAAATAAACTATCATGTCTAAAAATTCAAACACTGTACAAACGTATAGTGCCCAGGAACACCCATCGGTAATGTTAGAGAACTATTAACTAGCAGTTTACTTAAAAATTAAGCTACAACTTTCACAAAATTAAGTACTCCCATAGTTAATTATAATTATAAGTTTCAGTTTTGTGTTAATTTTAAAGGATAAGGAAACAAATGACGACTCAATTGATTTAGATGATGTGTTACCGAAAATTGGTGAATTCGGAGTGTACCAGAAGTTCCTTTTGTGGTTTGTGTGCTTGCCTGCGTGTCTCCCTTGCGGATTCTGCGCTTTCAACCAGCTCTTCATGACTGATACTCCCGATCACTGGTGTCTAGTACCAGAATTACTTAACATATCGCAAGATATTCGTAAAATGATTTCCATTCCACGTAAGGTAATCACTTTTATTTTATTTTTTAACGTTTTAACACGATTTTAACTGACATATTAAAATGTTTCAGAAGAATGACAACGAAACATATGAAAAGTGCATACGATACTCCATTAACTGGTCAGAAGTAGATATCACAGATGAGCCACTAAAAATAAACGAAAGTTGGCCTGTTGAGCCTTGTGTAGATGGCTATGAATACAACAAAACTGAAGTTAAATCCTCCGTAGTGATTGATGTAAGTAGATTTATTGGGCAATAAAATAGTACCTTCAAACACGGATCTACTTTTTACGTCTTAGTACAAAGAATAAACCGAATATAACCAAAGTTAATGATTTTAACAATACACAAATCATATAAAAAACACACTACATAGACCTCTTACCACACTACGTAGACCCCTAATATTTACCAATTTTACATACTACTTGTATAAAAAACACATGACAAATATTTTGTTCCGATTTGGAAGAAATAGTTGGTCATTTCAAAAATTACCTCGGCTTTGCATCATTTTGTTTATTTAATATAATAGTAATTATGCTCTTTTCAGTTCAATTTAGTTTGCGAATACGACGTCTATCCAACACTCGGGTTGGTTGCTTTAAATATTGGAGGCCCAATAGGAGTCTATTCATTTGGCGTTCTGAATGATCGAATAGGGCGAAAAAAGTCCTTTTTTGCTTGTTTATCAACTTTGCTCCTGGGAAGTATGATGACAGCGTACGCGTATGAATTTTGGTTCTGGATTTTAGCAAGGATAATTGTTGGATTAACTATTCCCGCAGTTTATCAAATACCTTTTATAATTTGTGAGTATTGCAAATGCCATAAGACTGATTTATATACAGGGATATCAAATAAAAATATTGTTTTAGCACTGGAACTTGCAGGGCCTAACTACAGATCTTTCGTCACCGTCATGACTTGCATATTCTACACATTGGGATTGATTTTGTTGTCCGGTGTAACATATATCTTACGTGATTGGAGAACTCTTGCACTAGCCACATCTGTTCCATTCTTCTTTTATTATCTCTATTGGTTCATTTTACCGGAATCACCAAGATGGTTGCTGATGAGAGAAAGATTAGAAGAAGCAAATACCATATTACAAAATATCGCAAGAATTAATGGTAAAGAGTTACCGGAAGAGTTCACAGCTAAACTACAAAAACAAGTTATAGAACAAAAGGAACGTGGAGTAAAAGAGGCTAAAGCTCCTAGTGTGTTTGCATTATGTAAAACTCCAAATATGAGACTCAAGACATTACTAATAACACTAAACTGGTGTGCATCAGAAATGGTATACGTAGGACTGAGTTATTATGGACCAGCTATAGGAAGCAATCAATACATGAGTTTTTTCCTTTCATCAGTTGTCGAGATTCCAAGCTATATCGTTTGTTGGTTTTTGATGGACAGAGTTGGACGCCGGTGGCCTCTTTGTCTGTCAATGGTCATTAGTGGAATTTTTTGTATTGTAACTGTACTCCTACCTGATGGTAAGTTTTACTTTAAGGCAGCACCTAACATTTTCTTATGAAAATAGCGGGTAATATTATTCTTTCGTTCGCCTTCAACAATGAATACTAGGTCATGATCAAATAAGTAGAACATTCAACCGTATTACGCTTTAATGATTTTAATGCTTATAGGTACTTCTTCTTAAGCTTTACGGCAGGATAAATAATTGATGCTTATTTATAATAAATAATGATATCTATATTTAGAAATATTAATTTAACTTTTTTTCATTTTAGAAGCCGAAACCGAAACTCTTATTTTGTTTTTAATATCCAAATGTTTTATATCGGCGTCATTTTTGATTATTTACCCTTACGCTGGCGAATTATATCCCACTGAACTACGAGGGATAGGAATTGGAACCTCTGCCTATATCGGCGGACTGGGATTAATAATTATACCATTCATCAATTATTTGGTAAATTTTATAATGAGCTTCTTGAAAAAAATATGTTGTGATATATTTTATTAAAAAGCATTTTCTAAATAAATTTATAGTAACTCCCTAAAAATAAGCAGCCAAAGGTTTTCAACTACAATATACTTAAAGTGAGATCTATGAAAACTAGTAATCATTGACTATTATTTTCTCCAATTTGAGAAACAAAATTTAATTATTTCTCTTTTGGCCCGTTGGCGCAGTGGGTAGTGACCCTGCCTTCAGCTCGCGGGTCGCGTATTCGATTCCCGCCGTGGGCCAACATTTTCTATAAATGAATTTGTTGGTTTTCGAGCCTGGGTGTATATTTGTATTTAAGTATGAATTTAAAAATATATAAGTATACCTATATTCACCAGTTGTCTGTCTACCATAACACAAGTATTAAGTTACTTACTTTAGGGATGGACAACCGTGTGTGTAAGTGTCCCATATATTTATTTATTATTTATTTATTGATGATTCTGATTAGGGTACTAGCAACCTGGTTCTGCCGCTTGTGCTTATGGGCGCAGTATCGGTAATTGGAGGCATCACGGCACTTAGATTACCTGAAACACTCCACCATCCCCTGCCACAAACAGCTGAGGAGGGAGAAGAATTCGGAAAAGATTGGACTTACAGAGATTGTTTAGCTTGCGGAGGCAAAAGGTAAAATGCAATACTAGGTATTTGAAATACTGTTACTGATACCAATAACTAGCTCGTTGGCGTAGTGGGTAGTGATCCTGCCTTCAGCTCCGCGGGTCGCGGGTTCGATTCCCGCCGAGGGCCAACATTTTCTATAAAAGATTTTTTTGGCTCTTCGAGCCTGGGTGTATTATATTATATATACATGTATATATTTACCAGTTGTATCTTACTTATTACAGAAGTATTAATTACTTACCTTGGGGACGGGCGACAGTGCGTAAGTGTCCCATATATTTATTATTATTAATATTAATGGCAATTATAGGTGTCTAACTAAAAATGATTACGGCTTATTACTTCACACAATCGTAACTATCTTATTTATTGTAAATGTTTTATGTTTACATTTATTTATTACTAACTAACTGGTTGAACCGGCGAATTTTAGTACCCTTATAATTTATCTATACATACTGTCAATTTGTCAAATGACTGTTACATCTTGCAAACTTCTGTCTCATTCGCACACTAACTTTTCTGAGACATTTAAATCGTCTCCTGACAATGACGAACACGTAAAAGCAGGATTTGATGCAATCGTTGGAAAGTTATAGGCATACAAACATTTCGTTGATTTTCATTTATATAGATAAAGCATTCTAATTAATTAAATTATATAAATAACAGCATATAATCTTAATTATAAATTTGCCTTCAGTAATAATAATGTACGTAAAAAATTCAATGGCATTTTTTACGTGTTTAGTTAGTTTACTAGTTAATGAAGGCTGCTAATGAGATGTATGGTACGATTTAGAAAAAAAAAATATACTTTTTTTTACAGATTTTTAGTTACGCTTAGCTACGTTAAAATTTAATTAAAATTTGTGTTACCTTAATGATCCAACTATATAATAAATAGTTACGTAAAATAAATAACATTTTTTATACTTATGTTACAAGGGTGCTGATTAGGCTCGTTTGAATAATGTCTTTGAATCAACTGGTGATGCATTTTTATTTATATTACCTCACCATAGAGATAAGTTCTTTGATAAATTAAAAAGTACGGTATTAACGTATCTATATTACAGAAGCACAGCTCCAGAGTCAACTTCTTACGAAAATTTGGATCAATTAGAATTAACACAAGCACCATCTATAGACGATGTGTTGCCAGATGCGCCTATACGTCGAAATTCGATGCGCAAATTAGTTCGCCAAGCTAGCACGCTAGAAACGCAGCGAGACATCGACGGCAGTTTGAAAATGACATATTGGTTTTAATGTTAAATACATACTGTTCAAATTAAAATAACACTAGTTAAACTATTGTCTTATTTCCCCTTCTTTAAAACTTGTTTATTTGTTAACACTACCTTTTTCTAAGCTTAGCCGTGTGGTATCCGGGTAAGTAGAATACTACCACCCTCATTTCTTACCGAGGTGTCGTAAAAGGCGACTAAGGTAAATTGACGTCAGGCAGGCGGCTGGTCGTAAAAACGCAGCCAAATCATGTTAGAGCATGTTTATAACATGTTGTGCCGGCTCAAGTTAGAGTGGGATAAGGACAGGATATATATATATATATATATATATATATATATATATATATATATATATACTTATACTCCCTTTTTCTAAGTTGCGACAGCCCCGTTGTGAGACTGTTTCAGGGGGTCTCGGGTACAAACTCTTGGCCGACACCAATAATTTTTTCTGTTAAAACTTATGTCTAATGGATATTTGCAATTTACTACCCTCTTCTCGGTGGTCAGAAGGAAAACATCGTAGAACCTGCATATTCTAAAGAATTCTGGGAATATGTGTAATATACCAATTCGTATTGGAACAACATGGTGGTTTTTAGCTCCCACCCTTCCCTACAAAAACATAGACAGAAGGCTTATATGGCTAGGGGATAAAATTTTAATTATTCTTGAAAATTCTGTCAATTTTTATAAAATACATTTTAATAATAAAAAGTTTTGTAACATGTTTTAATATTTTGTTATTTATATGATTAGCAACATAACAAAATAATAAATATCAAAAATCAATGACTGGTTCTTTGACACTCGATTTTGGGTTGTTGTTGTAGAAAAAGAAATAAAACAAAAAATGTAGTTATGTCATTTTTATTGATTATCATTATTAATACTAAATATATTATTAAAAAAATATCACGAAATGATTATATTTAGTCTAAAATTTCATTTATATATTTACATAGCAATATATATAGTCAACCTAAGGTCTATCGGGAATGTTAGTAGAAGGCAGTAGTTGCGATATATATCTGCTGCGTATTCTGTCAGATTGTGTTTGGGTGGACGGACGGACAGTCCCTCCCGCACTCCTCTCGAGCCCTGAGCTACTCTCCAACCCCGTACTCCCGTCAACTCCCCGGCGTGCAATCCCGTCGGGATTAGAATTTGATGGTCCGTCTATTTCCTGATCTGAACCATCCGGGTGCTCTAGTAAGTTATCCGTTTCATCTGTTCGTGAAGCACTAAAACAACAAAAATAATTAAGGAGGTAATATTTTAATACTGTGATAATATTTTAATATTGTGGTAATATTTTAATACTGTGGTAATATTTAATACTGTGTTAATATTTTAATACTGTGGTAATATTTTGATACAGTGGTAATATTTTAATATTGTGGTAATATTTTAATACTGTGGTAATATTTTGATACAGTGGTAATATTTTAATACTGTGGTATATTTTAATAGTGTGGTAATATTTTAATACTGTGGTAATATTTTAATACTGTGGTAATATTTTAATACTGTGGTATTATTTTAATACTGTGTTAATATTTTAATACTGTGTTAATATTTTAATACTGTGGTAATATTTTAATACTGTGGTAATATTTTAATACTGTGGTAATATTATAACGCAGTGTTAAAACAATAAACTTTTTAGCATAATTATACGTTTTGATTTCCCGCCGTGTGGTATCCGGCTGAGTAGAATAAGAATAGACCACACTCATTTTTTTACCAAGGTGTCGTAAACAACGACTTGGGCAAGTTTACCCGTCGTATAGAATCCGGCTGAGTCTAATAAACCACCATCATTTCTTACCAAGATGTCGTAAAAAACGACTAAGGTTGATGTCAGGCAGGCGGCCGGTCGTAAAATAACTAGCCGCAACATGTTATGTCGAGTGGACCTCATACCCCATTTAGATTGGAATAAGGGCAGGAGTATGATGATATCTATTTTCCTTGTTGCTAGCACATAGTACAAAATTACTACTATGCTCAAATTAAACAGGAACATAACATTTATGTTGACGCGAGCCAAAAGTGAGTGTGAAAGTAGAATCTAAGTTAAATTTGATCCACTTCAAGGTGTCTGATTGAACTAAAATTTTACATACTGGTCCAGTCCCAATGAACAATGCATGTTTGAAAAGCATTGCCTAATTGCTGCTGCTGACTTGTATATTGCCATATGCAGTAATCTTACCTAACACGAAACTCTCTAGCGCTAGGAGACAAGTTAAGGATGCCGTCCGTCGCAGAGTCAATGATGTATATCAACACCGCGGCTATCAACGACACTGTAAATAATACAAAACTGTATGTAAATCAGGATCTTTAATTCTTAAAGCTAATTAATATATCATATATTCTATCCATGATTAGCCGTGTGGTATCCGGCTGAGTAGAATAGACCACCCTCATTTATTACTGCAGTGCCGTAAAAGGCGACTAAGGTAAGTCGACCCGCCGTGTGGCATCCGGCTGAGTAGAATAGACCACCCTCAGTTCTTACCGAGGTGTCACAAAAAGCGTCTAAGGTAAGTTGGCCCACCGTGTGATATCCGGTTTAGTAGAATAGACCACCCTCCTTCTTACCGAGGTGTCGTAAAATACGACTAAGTTAAGTTGACGTCAGGCTGGCGGCCGGTCGTAAAAACGCAGCCAAATCTTTTACAGCATGTTTATAACATGTTGTGCCGACCCCACTTAGAGTGGGATAAGGGCAGGAGGACAATATTCTATCCAAGATAGAAGTGGTACGTTTCTTTCCCACTAACTTAGTTTACTCTACATCAAAGTTAAGATCCTATATCAAACGTCTCTCCATTTCTTCAACCAAAAACCACGTTAAACATAAGTAACTCAAAAAAATTTCACACCACATGATGTCAAATGATAAGGGAATATTGCGTTTTTTATTTCGGGATTCTTCTCCAGAGCTAACAAATATCGGTTCTTCGTAATATATACCCATAACCCAAATAAATTTAGATTCGCCACTCAGTTTTTCTGAGTCCCATAATGGGCGACAAAGTTTCAAATCCCTATATCAATTATCACATCGCGTACTGTTCGAATTTCTCAAGACTTTGGACAAAAAGATCTCACTTAAGGTATAATAATAATAAATAAATAATAAATATATGGGACACTTACACACACGGTCGTCCGTCCCCAAAGTAAGTAACTTAATACTTGTGTTATGGGTGACAGACAACTGGTGAATATATACTTATATATTTTTTAAATACATACTTAAATACAAATATACACCCAGGCTCAAAGACCAACAAATTCATTTACAGAAAATGTTGGCCCTCGGCGGGAATCGAACCCGCGACCCACGGAGCTGAAGGCAGGGTCACTACCCACTGCTCCAACGGGCCAGTCAAGTATCCCGAACTATTCGACAAATATCAATATTACTATCAATACAAGTTAATAAAAAACGCGCGTCATTTTCACTTCAGTATGAACTGCACTACGATCTTCGCTATCCAAGAGTTAATTATTAAGTACAGCAAATAATCTTCTTAAATCACTCTTATCTAAGAGTTATATTCAATCATATGAAATAGCCATGTGCTACAGTCAACTTTAAAGAATAGGAAAATGTCTCACCAAACAAACATCCAAGGAAGAATAATTCAAGTAAGAAATATCCATAGTTGTCCACTATCATTCCAGCAAATATTATAGTTACAGCTAATCCTAGATTTTGTACAGCTTGACATCTGAAACATATTTCATTCAATTACTTCAAAAAACATTCTGAATAATAATAAAATTTTAGAGGTCTGGGGTCTTATTTAAACATGTATTTGAAAATTTTCTGAACATGAATTTAACTCTACAAACCTACATATACCTTATAATTAATACTATATGATTCCCGAAATTTTGGCAGCATATTAAAAAAATTTATTTGTATATATTTACTGGTTATCTGTCACCCGTAGCATAAGAATAAGCTTTGGTAGCCCAGCGGTAACTGCGATTCTTTCGAGGAGGTCATGGGTTCAAACCCGGGCCACCAATGAGTTTTTCTGTTAAAACTTATGTGTCTAATTGATAATTACAATTTATCACACGCTTTTCGGTGAAGGAAAACATCGTGAGGAAACCTGCATATCTCTAGAGAATTCTGGAGATATGTGTAACCTACCAATCCACACTGGAGCAGTGTGGTAGGTCTTAACTCTCCATCCGTCTCTCCAAAAACGGTGAGAAGAGGCCTATTCCCAGCAGTGGGAGAGTAACAAGCCGCTACTAACTTACTAAGCATAAGTGTTTAAGTTACTTTAAAGAGCAACAACCGTGAGCATAAGTGTCACTTATACTATTATTATGTAATGTGAAAAATAACTAACTTTAATTACTATTACTAACTTAACTTTTACCTGCATCTACTTGTGTTAGATGATATATTTAAAATGCACTCACATTCCGTAAGCAGTCCCCATTTGATGCTGCGGAACGACCATTGCTATAAGAGGCCACAGACCACTGGCAAGTAAGGAGTAGGATATTCCGAGCGACATCTAGAATTATATTAATACAATATGTACATATTTTTTAGCAATTTTTAAGTTAAATATTCCCGCCTGATTCCATTAAGCAGTTTTGATTTAACACAATGCAATATATGAATTATATTTTTTTACATAAAAGTAATGTCAATTTGAAATTCGTTTTTTTTCCTTTTAATTTATACTTTATCGTCGCGTATATGCCTTTAATTCTCTTGTAAATGTATTGGACTATCTTTTTTTTTTATGAACCAGCTGTATGCTTTTACATTCAAGCCACAATTATTATAGTTTTTTTAAATATATTTCTATGAGTTTGAGATTTTCTTTGGAATATAATAATATCTACTTAAATTTATTTACAAATACATTCAAAAAAGCACCATATATTTGAATGCGAAAATGAGAACTGGTTATGAGACTCTTTTACCACTCCTGAGTTTTGTAGACGCTACGCTACGCTTTATTGCAATTTGCCAGAAAATTATATTTTTTGAATTAGGTCACTTTAATACTAAGCGTGCGATATAAGGTATAGTGTAATTTAAAAGTACGAAAAAAGCTTACCACGCCAACATACGGGTTAACAAATGTGAAGGCGAGCAGGAAATGTGACCCGATCGTGGTCATGATACTGAGGATTATCCAAGTGACGTTTCTACCGGTCTTGTCAATGAGGATACCGAAGAAAGGGCTGAGAGCGGCCGATAAAAAGTACACCATAGAGTTGACTGTGTTCGCCTCTTGCGGAAGGAAGTCGAATTTCCGTTCGAAAAATAATCTGAAAATTGTATCTTTTATATTTAAATGAGTTAATCTTGTATGTATATATATATATATATATATTTATTTTCAGTCTCGAAAAAGGCTCCAACGATTTTCCTGAAATTAAGCATGTTGGCGGTTTTGGGGAAGAAAAATCGATCTAGATAAGTTTTATTTTTAAAAAAATCTCGTTTTATCCCTGTTTTCGGGCTCTAAATTTTTTTTGAAATTTACGTTGAATACAATAACAATTTTTCGCTGTCAAACGTAAAGTCATGGTGGTTCATTTGGGGAACGGGCGGTCTAGAGAGGTGAAAATATCTAGGATCGAGCCTCACTTGCCTCTTATTATTTTTTGATTTTTCTTTTATTTTTTTTAATTTGTTTTTTCTTACGTCATTTTCTCGGTCACCCAGGTACTTATCATTAAATCTATAAACTCAAAATAATAATTGGCATTGTTTAGATCAGTCAGGCTATCAGAATCATACAAAAGAAATCTAAAGCTAAGACCAGCAAGACAATGCTTTTCAAGTATTTTATAAGTCTTCATAGGTAATATTCACACAACATTATACAACAAATGCGGTTCATAGCAAATAATTCTAACATAACTTTTATACTATTAAATTCTGCAAAGTAACACCTACTTCTATAATTTATTAAATTATTATTTTATAGTCAGTTCAGGATATCGTTATTATTCTTTCTTAGTACTAAAATATACAAATAGCATGGGTATTGTTTCGATAATATCTTTTAAAATGTAGAAGACAAAATACTTACTTTCCCAAAGCAATAAAGGGAAAAATGGCCAAATAATATGTCACACAAATAACAGCCTGGAGCCAGAACACCGTTTTAAAGTGCAGAATATCTTTGAATTGGAAGGGGTCCTCATTCACTTGCACCTGCTGCCGCCTCAGAACTCTCTCAGCTCTGAGATCCATCCAGCCCAATATAAGCGCACAAATAAGGGAGCCCAGACAAGTAAGCGACGCTAAAACAATTAAATAAAAATGTACAATATTCTTTAATATATAAATGAGTTAATTTTGTATATGTGTGTGTGGGGGGGGTGTAGGGATGTGTGTGTGTGGGGGGGTGTATGGATGTATGTGTGTGTGTGTGTGTGGTGGGGGTATGTGTTTGTGGGGTGTGAAGGGTATGTGTGTGTGGGGGTGTATGTGTGTGTAGAGGGTGTATGTGTGTATGGGGGGTGTATGTGTGTGTGGGGGTGTATGTATGTGTATATGTGTGTGTATGTGTGTGCGTGTATGTGTGTGCGTGTGTGTGTGTGTGTGCGTGTGTGTGTGTGTAACCGACGCTTTTTTCTTATTTTTATTGCATTTTTTCTATCTTTTATAAAATTACGTACAAGGCACAGTCACCCAGGCACTAGATAATAAAAACACAAATTTCGAGCCAAAACAAAAAAAAGGTAAAAGTCCATGGAATAAAAAAATGAGGCATTGCTTTGTATTTATCAATTACTTAACCAGTTTTCTTTATACTGATACATTGACATGCAATACGAGTACCAAGCTCATATCCAATTTAAAGTAAATAGGATATGTATGTAGGATATAAGTTTATAAGCCAGATTTTAATAAATGAAGCATATCCCAGGATCTTAAGCCATTAGAGGTATATAAATTCAAAACAGTAGATCTGTACATTACTAATCATTTGACTTTGAACACTTCTAAATATTAAAAAATAATTATGATGATATTGATATGATGATATTTATTTTCTTACAGAATTTTACCTCATAGCAAAACATGCACATTTTTAACTAATGTGGAAATAATTTGAAGAGAATAAAGGATCCAAAACTCATTGAGGTATTTTTTTTTAAATATAGCTAAAAAGCAAATTAGAAATTTTAGCTTTTCATGTATAGTAATATAAAATTAAATATAAGTACCAAATTTTAGATTTAAGATTATTTAGGAATAAGCATTTAGTATAAGCTGGTAGTATAAATTGCCAAACCTATGAAAAGTGCCATGCCAAGATTCTCATAGCCTCCATAGTATTTCGATACTGATTTATATATAGATTCCATGACCCAAAAATTTACTGTGCTCCCGAACCTTGAAACAGATAGCTGCAGTCCAAATACCATGTTAAGTTCCTTGCCTTTGAACCACACCACAACATAATTATTAACAGCAACCTGCAATGACTCGCCACCAATACTGAAACATAAACAAATGTGACTAAGCTTTGGTTATCTTTTAACTACCAAACAAAGAAACACACAATTTTATAGTGCAAAATTTAATTTAACAGTAATTTTATTTTTGTATCTGTTGACATACTAAAACGACTATTGTAAAATGTACATTTAATCCACAAATGTAATGTAGCTAAATTAAATAATTATTGATCTACTACTTAATTACCGTAACAGTAGGAATTATAATATTGTAAACTTTGTTACCCAAATATAAATCGTCCTAATATCATTAACCAATATGCATTAATATAAACTCCAAAAGCAAACACTACAGCTCCAATAAATACGATTGTCATGTATATAATTGTGCCTAATCTTACACCAAAGCATCTGAAACAAGAAATGACAATAATTTATTATAAACTAACAAGGATAACATTATGAATTGGTTGGTTATGTTTGGAGTTATTATACCAACTATGCAATCACATGTTGTATATATATGATGATTATTACAATACAATACAATAGCATTATGCCTATAATTGGGGACCAACCTCTCAAATTACATACATAAAAAAATCCCCATTTATGTCTTTAATGAATTTAGATGCTGGTATATTTATTTATTCTTTTTTACAAATACATATAAGCTAACAAAAAATGGAAGACATGTATATTATTTATTCTACTGCACAAAAAGACACAAAGTACAATATGATAACTAGAACAATTAACAACAATCGAAGTATCATCAACACGATTATATAATGTTTAGGTATAGATACAATTATATGCGAGTAATAAATTATACAAACCGATCCACAAGATAACCACCAATAAAACATAATACAACATTAGGCCATGAGTATATAGAGTACAGCAGAGCAAACTGTGACGTGCTTAGGTGTGAGTCACTTTTAAAATTATCAGCGAGGGCTCCTGGTGTGTCATAACAGAAATAGGAACCTACAAAAATATCTCATATTACAAGTCAGATAGTTATTATAATAATTATACATAATAGGTATTCATATTTTATCATCATCTGCCTGCCCTTATCCCACTCATAAGTGGGGTCGGCACAACATGTTACAAACATGTTGTCATATGATTTGGCTACGTATTTTACGACCGGCCGCCTGCCTAACGTCAACTTACCTTAGTTGTATTTTACGACACCTCGGTAAGAAAGAAGGTTGTCTAGTTTACTCAACCGGATACCACATGGTGGGTCAACTTACCTTAGTCTTTTTACGACACTTCGGTAAGGAATGAGGGTGGTCTATTCTACTCAGCCGGATACCACAAGGCGGGTCGACTTACCTTAGTTGGCTTTTACGACACCTCGGTTAGAAATGAGGGTGGTACTATTCTATTCAGCCAGATACCACACGGCGTATAATAGGTATTCATATTTGCTGTGCTAAAAAATATTTTAATTCTAAGTTAAGGTGTAAGAAGATAATATAATATACAGATAAAGAATACAAAATATGTTGATGAAGCTGTGAGCAAAATTGAAGCAAAGTATACATTTCTACTTACCAAAACAAAGAAAACACATCAAAACAAGGCCTATAAATCTATGTGTCCTATTAGCAGGATGAAAACAAGAAGTAGGAGGTTCCAGGTCTGAGCTGGCAATTAATTCTGGATTTTCCATTGTGACTGAAAGTTATAAACAAAAAAATTATGTTAATAATTTTGCTAAATTAAGTTTCAAAATTCTACGATCATAGACATTATATTAAGAGCATAACGCAACACATAAATGATTATTGTACATTTTTTCCCTTTTACAGATGTTACAACTAAATAGATACTTACGCAAGATATAAAAGAATATACTAAAAAAAAAGTTACATGGACATATTTTCTTACATAAATTACATAACTGTATAGTATTACAGAATATGATACAATATATCTATAACAATTTAATCAAAACAATCAAAATACAAACAACTCATAACATAAATCTGCCCACTATGTCCATCATAGACAAATGACAAGTTACAAGTATCTTTTTTCCACAGATTACTAGAATATAGATGCGACGTTGGCGTTCTTCGCAAGACAATAAAACGAGACTTTTTATCGTTTGCAATCGTTTGTAATAAACCCATTTAAAAGCAACTTCATTTTAGTTAATGTAGATGTAGAACTTTGACTAAACTAAATAGTTAAATTTTTTGTGTTATCGTCGTTCATACATAGAACTGTAAACAATCTTGTAAAAATGTTTTTACTAGTTTGCAATGTATGAATTTAAGATTATGAACTCTTGGGTGAGAATTTTAAAGAACTCCTCTTATATATTTTTCCTATATATTTTTCAGGCATTATAAACAAATAATCATAAGGAAATCTTGGTGATGAATGATCTTAGTCTTGAAACTGTCTATACGCTGTACCAATCCATTCGTTTATCACCAATACAGTTAATTATATGCTTGTAAAATTCAAACCCTTCTAACACGTATATTATAAATGAAGTTTAACCTGTATGCTATTGTTTCAAATGGAATGGATTTTCAAGCATAAAAATTTGATATCTTCCGTCTGCCTCACTTGTTCTTCTGTTTTAATTTTTACCTATAGTTTTTTAACGATTTGAAATGCTAAAGATAAAGAATAAATTGTCGATAGCCTAAACGAGTGCAAATTAACTAGAAGTTTTTAATCTGTTAAATTAATAACGCAGCATAATATACATACGTGTATTTAAAATCTCATACACAGAGGCACAGACTTCTGTTGACATTGTCTACGTATTAGTCTATGGAAGCAACAAAAGTTTTACAGGTGGTGTTTTTATTTTTATTATAGTTGTTTCCAATAATCGAATAGCCAATTATCCAATATGAATAAATTGTTTAAAAGGATTATTACTTGTGTATTGGTTGCGGGGACTATCACCGTTGTTCTTGGACATTCTCATTCGCATTCGCATTCACATTCAGACGAATCTCCTGCGTACAAATACAGTAAAAATGCTAACATAAAAGAGAACAAAGCCGAAGAAAATCAAGATTCTGTTTACAACCTATACGTGAATGCTTTAAGTTCAACCATTTTTATAAGTATCGTGCCGTTTTTTATATTATTCTTTATTCCTATTGATGGAACTGTTGAGAAGCAACCACTTTTAAAAATTCTGTTGTCTTTTGCTTCTGGCGGTCTACTCGGCGATGCTTTTTTACATTTAATACCTCACGCTCTTATGTCAGGAAATGGCAATGGGGGACATAGTCATTCTCATGATGCAAGTGAACATGAACCTCACGACATGACAGTAGGACTAGGTGTCCTAGGCGGCATCATCACTTTTCTAATTGTGGAGAAAACTGTGCGTTTATTTGATGTAGGACATGGGCATTCCCATGGTTCTGACAAGAAAAAGACAGATGAGAAGTCCAAGAAAGTCAATCAACATAAAAACGATGATATAAAAATTGCTGGATATTTAAATCTTGCAGCAGATTTTACCCACAACTTCACGGATGGATTGGCGATTGGTGCTTCATATATAGCAGGACAGAGTATAGGCTTCATTACAACTGTAACCATTTTATTGCATGAAATACCTCACGAAATTGGAGATTTTGCTATACTAGTGCAATCTGGGTGTTCTAGAAGAAAAGCTATGATGTTACAACTACTGACAGCATTTGGAGCAATATCTGGTACAATCATTTCCTTATATCTTCAGGGATCTGGAGATGGTGTTGTATCTTCTCTTATCTTACCATTTACAGCTGGAGGTTTTATTTACATTGCTACAGTGTCTGTAATCCCTGAACTCTTAGAAGGTTCAAATAATAAACTTTCTCAGTCAATTAAGGAAATTATTGCATTACTAGCTGGTGTATATATGATGGTGATTATTGCTCAGTATGAGTAACTTATACACATTGTATACTTTAATGTAAATATTTTGTAATTTATGAGTAAATTTTTAAAACATCACAATGCAATAGGTTATTTTTCATATACTACCAATATTCCATTTGTTGATTGATAATAATAAATGTTAGATCATATTAACCTAAATAAATTATTTTTGTATTCATCAATTCATTAAGATGTATTAGTGTTAATCCACAGTGTTAGTATTACCTAAAATTAGCTTTGCCATATAGCAACAATTAGGATATATTATTTTTTCAAGATAGTTTTTTTTTTACAATAAATGGAAATATTGGTCAAACCTAAGTGAATAAGTTTTCAATTTAGGGCACCTGTAAGTTATATAAAGTTTGCTTAATTTTATAGTTATATAAAGTTTTTATCTTTAGTATACTAAAATTCCTGTTGAAATGTATGTTAACTAATCTTTTGTAACCATAGTCAGAAATACATATATTGCTTAATTTGTCACACTATGTAATTCATATTTTAAACCATTTTTTTTTATTTATCTAAAATCACTCCTATTTTTATTTTATTAGTAATTAATAGTAATGTTAATTAAATAATTTTCTTTAAAATTGTGAAAAAATTCTAAGTTTCTTATTTTATAATAAACATGATTTATAGGTATTATTTTAATAACCAAAAATTATCTGGTATAGGACTGCTGAATAGGGATCAAAGTCCTTTTTTAGTAATCATGTAACAACTGTTGGTCCATTGTCTTGCCTGTGTTCATTCAAACCACAACATATTACACATTTTAGAAGTTATCTGTCAATATCATAGGGATATATCATTCCAGTATGGGATCTCTATTCCAACACAATAAGACCCAAAAACTATAGTATACTTAAATAAGAGCCAACAACAACCAACAGTTCATAATTCTGTGTGCCCTGCTTTGCAATAATCTGAATTGCTGGTAATTTTGGTAAAATAATAGTCAAAACTTATAAGTCGATGTATACCTTTACATAATTACATTATATTGGTAGTCTACGAGAATCACATTCTTTCTTCGTGGCGATGTTTAAATTTCTTTATATCAAGGCATATAGACAACTATGTTGTTAATGAATGTCTTGGTAGTTATCACAAAATTATAAGGCGTGCGATAAATTTAAGCGTTATTTTACACCTGATCTCTTAATACGACTACGCTGTCGCCCACCCATGGCGCGTAGTATGGATCAGTCGCAAAACTAGATTGTAAATCTAAAATTTGATATTTTCACTAGATAAAGGCTTTTATTAGACTACTTGAGATTATTTAAAACACTAATCAAGCAAAAAGGCTGTCTACCGCATTTATAATTTTAAATTTTGGTAATGAGAAAATAGAATCCTAGTTATCATTAATGTAATAATAAATTAATAAATATATGGGACATTTACACACACGGTTGTCCATCCCTAAAGTAACTTAATACTTGTGTTATAGTAGACAGACAACTGGTGAATATATACTTATATAATTTTTAAATACAAATTACACCCAGACTCAAAGACCAACAAATTAATTTATAGAAATTTTGGCCGTGCGAAATCGAACCTGCGACCAGCGAAGCTAAAGGCAGGATCACTACCCACTGCGCAAACGCGCCAGTCAAAGTTAAAATAGTAAATAATTTTCGGTATTCTTTACAATCAACGCAAAAACATCTTCAGCTCATTCGAATGAAATTTTGCAATTATACTGCGTCCATCATATTATCAGTCTTTTGACAGCTCACGCTCATTAAGTTTTGTATTGCTTACGTACAAATATCATACAAATAATATTTGTACTTTATGGATGGGTACCGCCCACTTAGTGATGTCACACAAAATGGGTTACTACGATTATGCCACAGATTAAAAATAATCGGTAGAAATCGATGTTACGAGTATTAAAAGACATTTAATAACATTATATAAAGTTTTACTTTCTTCTTAGTTAATACATGAATACAAATAAAACAATCAGGATATTTTAATTTATTTTATTAGCACGAGTCGTCGGAATGATAATCAACACTAGACTCCTCCGATGAGGAGTCTTCAGTAGCAGTTATTATTAGCTCTTGTGTAGATAATATATTATCAAACGCAATATCCCGTTCTCAATCAGAGAATATTACTCTTTTAGTTCTTTCCACCACACTTGCCCAGTTCTCGGCCGTTACGTGGGTGCAAGCATTTTTTAGCAATTGCAACATTTTATTCGCTGTGAATGGGGGGCTTGTATTGCATCTCGCAGCATGCCCTTTTACTTGTGCCCATATAAGTTCTATTGCGTTGTACTGGCAGTGGTATGGAGGAATCCGAAGAACAGTATGGCCATATTCTGCTGCCATTTCATTGATTACATAGCGTTTTGCTCTCTTTTTGGTTTTTAATATTTTTATTAATTCAACTTTTAACATTGAGTCGTCCACATTTTCTCCATTGTCCCGAAGCCAATTAATTATTTCATGCTTTTTATTAGCCTGTGTTGGCATTTTGTCAATTTGACGGGAGTGGTAGGGCGCATTATCAATAAAAATTATTGATGGTTCTTCCAATGAAATGAGCATTTTTTTGAACCACTCTTCATACACATTTGCATTCATCTCTTCGTGGTAGTCATTTGATTTCTTCGATTTAAATGCCAACAGTGCGTCTTGTACAAATCCTTTTGCTGTACCTGCATGGCAAATGATTAGGCGCTCACCTTTTCCCATTGGTACTGAGGAAGTGGAATCAGCAGTATCATCAGTCCAGAAACGAGATAGTGTGTGGTTAGCGTTGAGCCATGTTTCATCCGTGAAAACAATATTTGCCCAATCTTGTATTTTCTTTGCCTCTCTTAAAAAATCACAACGTGCTATAGCTATATCTGTGCGTTCCATTAATAATTTTCTTTTATTTAACTTTTTATATAAAAAGCCAATTGTGTTCAAAACTTTGACCAAAGAAGATTTTTCACCATGAAATAGACCACTTCTTTTCAAAGAAACAATAAGTTTTCTCAAAGTTGGAATTTCTTTTCTCAAGTAGTAATCTAGTTTACGTAGGTTATCATTAATCGAATTACTTAGGTACGTAATTCGATTAATGATAGTAGGTACTATAATCGGAATGGTATCGCATACGAGAATCTTTAGGACATCACTATCGTCAATCTGTCAAAAGATGGTTAATATAATGGACAGTGTATAGCTTATAACATAGCTAAGCTTAAAAAATTCTAAATTAAAACTGTTTTTAAAAAGCTTTTAACAAAATTTCATGTCCCTGCTGTTAACCGTTGAAGATTTCTTTCATCTGAAGCCAATCCTGGCAGCAGCATCAGGTCAAGCTTATCATAAACATGCATGTATATAATTGAGATTGCACCATTATATAAGATTTCATGTCCCTACTGTTAACTGTTGAGCCGTTCCCTGGTCTGGAGCCAATTCTGGCAGCAGCAGCAGCATCAGGTCATGCTTATAATAAACATTTTCATCAGGACTGGACCAATAAATAAAATTTTAGTTCAATGGGGCCCCGGGAAGATCAAATTTAACTAGCATGATTCCACCTTAACATACATACATTGAGAGTTGAATAAAAGCTTTTAATTAATGTAAAAGGTATTCTTTATCTCCCATTTCTACTTGTTCGTCAAGAACAAGATTTACTTACTACTAAGTTCTACTATTCAATTAAATTTTATGCAAAATTTGGGCTTTCAAGACTTCTTTGAATATGGTAAGAACTCACATTTACCTGCTTTGGTTATCAGGTAAGTTAATGACTGACAGAAATGTAGTTCGTTAACAATTAGTTACTATAGTGTTCAATGTTATGATGATGAGCTTAAATTAGCATCACATATATTTCTGGTACATTATAGCAATACACATTAGAATTTCAAACATGGACCACTAAGTTTTACTAGATATTGAGGTACGTTAAAGAAATGGTTAAGAGTAATAGTAAGTATGAAGGCAATGGGTTGAAAAAACTTTATTTATTATAGTTATTACTTCTTCTTAGAGACACCTACAGTTCTTCCACGTCTGCCAGTTGTCTTTGTGTGCTGTCCACGTACACGGAGGCCCCAATAATGACGCATACCTCTATGTGCTCGAATTTTCTTTAATCTCTCTAAATCTTCACGAAGTTTCGAATCCAAATTGGATGAAGTTAATTGGCTGTATTTACCATCAACAATGTCCTTTTGTCTATTCAGAAACCAGTCTGGGATTTTATATTGCCTAGGGTTCGACATGATGGTAACTATTTTTTCCACCTAAAACAAAAATATTTATTCATACTTTAAAGGGACACAATTAAGTCATTAAAGTCAGCTTTATATTGGTAACTGTGATTGGTTATTGTGATATCTGTGTGGCATCTTTGTAATTATTGTTGTTGTTTAAGATTTTGTAGGGTATATCATACACAAACTTTAAACATGTTTTAGAAAACTAAAACATTTAATTTTTTTATTGCTTATTAATATATAATGAAAGATCAAAAGTAAGAGTTGCAAGTTGTCTCTATTTTAGTAACTTCATTTCTTGTTCATTTAAATCATCTATAGTATCATAAAAACACTAGAAAGTAAAGCATACACCAAAAACAATCAATGACGAACCGATTGAAGATATCTCAACTACTTTTACTTGGCGTGATTGTCATTGAATGGGTTAAAATAATTGAACATTAGTAATTTATGATACAAGAGGGTAGATGCTTCATCCCATAAGGAACCACACTTGTATAAAGGCAAGAATTTAGTATTGTTACTTACTACGAGTAGCATTAACACTGGCAAATAGCTACGGAATTTATACTTACTTCTTCCTCAGTGCATTCACCAGCACGTTTATCCAAATCAATATCCGCTTTTTTCAAAACAATATTAGAATATCTACGGCCGACTCCTTTAATAGCTGTCATTGCGAACATTACTTTTCGCTTGCCATCTATATTCGTATTCATAATACGAAGAATATGTTGAAACTTATCAGGAATAACGAGCGACTGAAAACAAAAACAAATGTATGTCTAAAATACTTTACGAAACTACATCACCATGTTATATTTATGGAATTAAATTAAAAGATAATATATGTCATCACAGGATTATTAAATAATTCGGAGATTTATATACCATTTTATTTTTTTATTCGCTCAACGCTTACGAAGAGCTGTCAGCACGGAAAAGAAATATTTCACCAAAGACTACAAATTATCTTACCACCACAGACAAATAATAACACTCTCCACAACAATAAGACCTCAATAAGACTGCTTTTATACAATGAAAATTTTCCTTTAACTAGTTATTTATATGTTTATTTTGTATGTATTAAATAAATAAATAAGAGGTAAAGCATGCTTAAGCCGTTTTTACTAAGAAGTATATCATTAAGATTTAATTTAACTCTCAATAATCGGACAGACAAAGATAGTTATTGGAATTATTCTACATTTGCTTTTCATTTTCTTTTTTCTCATATCTTGGCACTTTCTCGACTCGCTGAGCTATATTCCATTTGATTGCGAAAAATATTCTAAGGAAAGCTGACTTCGTCGCCCGCTGGACGAAAGTTTTTTTCATAGTTAGCTACAAAAAAAAATTAAAACTCTCGAGTAATTTTTCTGTTGCCTAATTGCTGTCCATCCGTAAATAAATAAATATGTATATGGGACATTTTACATACTTGGCTGTCCATCCCAGAAATATGTAACTCAATACTTGTGTTAGAGGTGACAGACAACTGGTATTCATATACTTATAAGTTTAAATACAAATATACACCCAGACTTGAAGAAAATATTGGCCCTCAGTGGGAATCGAACCCGCGAACCGCAGTAGTGTAGTACCTAGTAGTAGTGTATTTGGATTTATTGATAGTTGGTAGTATTTACTTTCATTCATCAGGTATGACAACGAAAGTAAACTTTACATTCAGTAATACATGTATTTTCTTTTATCGTGTAATATAGCAAAATAATACTGTCAATACTTTTGTATCATGAACCTTCGCAAAGTAATGCCGTAACCTATAAAAATAGACAGTTTGTAGACAACGCTATCCATATCATCATATGCTCTCATTCGGTCGACGGGCTATAGGTAATAAGATTTATAAATCATAGGATTAATGAGATATATGATAGCCATTGAACTTATAACATATCCTATATATTTAATCCTTTGTTGTTTTTAATCATTATTACGTATATAGATAAAAAATCATTAAAAAGCCTAATCATAGTCCTCTTATGTAGATCTTTCATCTCTATTGTAAAGTTAATAAGCAATTCATATAGCAACTTATGTTACTCTCTGTACATGTACTTAAATAGTACGTACGAATCATAGGTACGAATTGTCTATTCTAAGTTCTAACTAGTAGTCTGTGTTGTCTATGCTCAGCTTTAAGAAAATTTGTGAATTTTGAGTGTTCTCGTACCGTGTGCCGGTTACTGAGTTTTCTTCGGTTATTTGTTTCTTAAATAGTTATAAGTTGATTTAAAACACAGTTTATCAAAATGATTACAGAAACGACCTTAACACTAATACAAGTATTAGAAAAAACCATATCACCAGGTATGTAACGCTTTCTTATTTCTATGAGCATGGCGCTTCTTTATTGTCAACTGACTTGGTATCTAAATACGTAGCTTAAATCATTATGACGAATTTGTAATGATTGTAATCATTACTTGCTTACGGATGTTATATAGCTCCAAAAACATATGGAAGAGTAGTTATAATCGTAGATACTATGATAACGGAACACGCTACTCGACTAGTCATTCTAAGAATTTTCTCGGTCATGATATGGTTTGTCCAAGCTATTAGTGGTGTATGATTTTTACTTAGTTTTTATGTATTACATGGTATTTCTAGACATTATTACATTGTCGTATCATCGAATTTGATAACCTCATTTGATGATAGATTTTGGTTCTTCATTTTGAATGTTACTATTAGCAGAATTATTTTACCAAATAATTAATATATCTTAATATGATAATGATTACAGATCGAACAGAATTAGAAGCGGCGGAAAAATACCTTGACCATGCAGCGGGTTCTAACTTCACAATGTTCATCAAGATGTTGTCAGATGTATTGGTTCAAGGAGGCAATAGCCAAGTGGCTAGAATGGCTGCAGGATTGCAGTTAAAAAACCACCTCACATCTAAAGATCCTACATTTAAACAAAAGTACCAGCAAAGGTGGCTTGAACTTCCTGAAGATACTAGAGATTATATTAAAAAAAATGTAATACTAACATTATAATATTCATTTTTTTTATATTTTGCATAGAGTAACAATATTTCTTGATTTACACTTTTTTTTTAATAATTGACACTTTTTTTGTGATATATTATTAAAATTCTTAATTTTTATGAAACAGAGCTCTTAAAAAATTTAAAAACTATTATTCAAATTCTAGATTTTAGCTGCTATTGGTACAGAGAATAGCAGACCAAGTTCTGCTGCACAATGTGTAGCTTATGTAGCAGTAGCTGAACTTGCTGTAGGACAATGGAATGGTTTAATTCCCATCCTTGTAGAAAATGTTGTCAATGCTCAATCCACAGAACTCAAGAAAGAAGCAAGCTTAGAGGCTATTGGTAAACATTATTTATAATGCTACTAAAGTAAAGATTATTAAAATAATTTAATAAAGCTTACATTTTGGAACAACTGGCTGACAGGATCTTAAACTAAATTGTAAGACACCTAAAAATAAGCTAAGATCTATTGTACAATCTGTATATATTATAAGGTGAATAAGTTAAATTGTCTTTGAGCTATCTTCGAAAATTCTCCTTAATCCCTTTGAAATTATAACAAAACAATGTATGATAGTATTGTTAGTCTTTTATAGTTTTACAGATTTTTTTTTCTATCTATTTTTAAAGATTACTTTATATACTAAGCTATTCTCAATGTAACTCTTAAAATAATTATCACATACAATGCAATAAATCAATAAAATAGGCCTAATATTTGCCCTAGGTTTTAAAGACTATAAAACTGTCAGACAGTAAATAATTTTACTTGATTGTTTTTGTACTAGGTAATATTGTAATTTGTGAGATTTTTATATATCTTTTATCATCAAAACTCTCATTTCATTCTTTGGAAAAATTTAAAATTGTTTCATAATATTAGTTAAGTAATTAAACACAATTTTTCCTCTGCTGCAACAAAATGCTGCTAACTGCTTTATAACCAAAATTATTTCAGGATATATTTGCCAAGAAATAGATGCTGAAGTGCTCACAGAACAAAGCAATGCCATTTTAACTGCCATTATACATGGTATGCGATCAACTGAGCCCAGTATTCATGTTCGTCTAGCAGCAACACAAGCACTGCTCAATTCTTTGGAATTTACAAGGGCTAATTTTGATAAAGAAAATGAAAGGAACTTTATCATGGAAGTTGTTTGTGAAGCAACACAATCCACAGATATGAGAATTAGTGTAGCAGCACTTCAATGTTTAGTAAGTTTGTTCTAACAGTAAAATTAGGATATAAAGCTTCCTTATAACACCCTGTATTAAGTCAAGTAAATGGCTAAAATTTGCTTAATTAATATTTACTTAACTTAACTCTTTATTTTGAGTATATTTTTTCTCACTAGGATACATGATGAGACAATGTTGCATATCTTATTGTGACATGTTCATCTAAGAAGCAGAATATAAGATGTATGAAAGGAATATTTATTTAAATCAATGTTTGTGAATCTTGTAAGTTCAAGGACAGTAGTAGGTGGTAAATAACACACAACCACTTTGCTGGTTGTCTGTTAGTGTGGTTATCACATTCACAGGTTTTGACAACTACTAATTAACTACAAGTGTTGTGATTATTAACAAGTCCTTTGATAATAATATTGACTTAAGTCAACATTAGATATCCATTAAAAGATTAACAGCCCAATTACAGCAGAGAAATATGGTCAGTCCCAGGTCAATACTTAATATCTTTCACTTTGTATTTTCAATGTTTCTTAACCCCAACAGAAAAAAGGGTCTTTCCCTAGCTGTGTAATAATGCATAATAACAGATTTATTTATGGTTATCCTTTATGTCACATTTATATTTCTTTTTCATTAGGTGAAAATATTGTCTTTGTACTATCAATATATGGAACCATATATGGGGCAAGCATTATTTCCTATAACTTTAGAAGCAATGAAATCTGATGTAGATGAGATTTCTTTACAAGGAATAGAATTTTGGTCAAACGTAAGTGATGAAGAAATAGATCTAGGAATTGAAATGGCTGAGGCAACTGAAGCAGGTAAAGTCCCATTGGTGTTTAATTATAATGTAAACTTATAATTGATGATATGATATTATGTGATGTTGAGGACCAGTTGTATGAATATTATGGTTTTTGGTGTGAACCTATGATTACTTTGCAGAATGCAGTTTCACTTTTTAAATGCTAGTATATTCAATGGTTCAATCAATATGACAAGTGTTGAAACCATTGTTTAAATTTAGATATATTGCTGATTTTCTTACAGTAAGATTTTGATGAGCACTTTAAAAGTAAGGAAAAGTTGTGTCTGTGCACATGAATAAGTTCCATGTTAAGACACAGTACACAGACCATTTATTTCTACAGCAATGTACAAAATATCAATTTCTATTTGTTTGATATTATTCATGCCTTGAATATTTTATGTTAAAGGTCGTCCACCAGTTAGAACTTCAAGATTTTATGCCCGTGGAGCTTTGCAATACATTGCACCTGTTTTAATGCAAAAACTAACCAAGCAAGAAGATTCTGATGATGAACTTGAATGGAACCCATCAAAAGCAGCTTCAGTATGCTTAATGCTGCTTTCAAATTGTTGTGAAGATGATATAGTACCTCATGTCCTGCCATTTATTAATTCAAATATTAAAAGTGACAATTGGCGATTTAGAGAAGCAGCCTTGATGGCTTTCGGATCAATTTTGGGGGGTTTGGAATCAACTACACTAAAACCGCTGGTAGAAGAAGCTATGCCTACACTCATTCAAGCAATGTATGATTCTAGTGTAGCAGTAAGAGATACTGCAGCATGGACATTTGGAAGAATTTGTGAAATTGTCCCAGAGGCAGCTATCAATGATACCTACTTAAAACCTCTCTTAGAAAGTCTAATGAATGGTCTCAAAGGTGAACCTCGTGTAGCTGCAAATGTGTGCTGGGCATTTACAGGATTAGCTGAGGCTGCATATGAAGCAGCAGACTGCAGTGAATCCCTACAACCAAAAACATACTGTATGTCTACTTACTTTGATTACATTGTTGAACGGCTTTTGGAGACTACAGATCGCCAAGATGCAGCACAACACAATTTAAGATCAGCTGCATATGAAGCTCTTATGGAAATGGTAAAGAATTCGCCAAGTGATTGTTATGTCACTGTACAGAAGACTACAATGGTAATATTGGAGAGGCTTCAGCAAGTGTTACAAATGGAAAATCATATTTCTAGTCAAGCAGATAGATCTCAATTAATTGATCTCCAGAGTCTGCTATGTGCCACACTGCAATCAGTTCTTCGTAAGGTAACACCTGAGGATGCACCACAAATATCTGATGCCATTATGACTGCCCTTTTAACTATGTTTGCTGGTAATGCTGGAAAAGCAGGTGGTGTTCAAGAAGATGCCTTAATGGCAGTGTCAACACTGGTTGAAGTACTAGGAGAAGGTTTTCTTAAGTATATGGAAGCTTTCAAACAATACCTCTATGTTGGTCTTAAAAATCATCAAGAATATCAAGTATGCATTGCAGCTGTAGGTGTAACTGGTGACATTTGTCGGGCACTAAAGAGTAAGGTACTGTAACTGTCATCATTCTCTTACCCATATCCCATTCTAAGTGTGGTCGGCACAATATGTCTTCTTCTTCTTCCATTCTCCTCTATCATTCGTCAAATCTGGTGCCACTCCTTTAACATGCATATAATTTTTCACAATCCTTCAATCTTTTTTTCTATATGCTACTCTAACCAATGATTATATATATGCAATAAATATTTTTATATATACTAGTGATGTACATATTACATATTAAAATTTAATCCCTTTGAGATGCATGGTGGGATTATTAGTTCTACAGAAAAGTCTGTGATGGCATATTTTTATCTTTTAAGCATATCTCACTACAAAATAGTCCTTTACAATTCAAGCTTATCAATTTATATACATATATGTTTATGTTTACTACCTCAAGATTAATGCTTAACATCAAGATCCTCTACACCAGAGCTGCCCAACCTTTTTTATAAATGGGCCAATTTAAATTTAGCATTGTGTTGCTCATGTTGACACTGTGTAATTTAAAGGAAAATCTTGGGAGTTATCACATATTTAAAATAAATTTGCCCACATAGCAGTGTTGATGATGTCGAGACAGGTCACCGGTACTTAAATAATTTAATGTAATTTTCTTATAATTCATTTTTTCAGGTGCTTCCATATTGTGATGAAATCATAGTACTGTTACTAGAGAACCTTGGCGATCCATCTATCCATCGTTCAGTGAAACCCCAAATATTGTCAGTATTTGGAGATATAGCACTTAGTATTGGACCAGATTTTAAAACATATTTTGATATAGTTATGCAAATGTTGCTGCAGGTTCGTTATTAGATTATTTGCAGATTATTTCTCTAATAACTATGTTAAACTTTACTAATTTATAATGTTTTAGGCTAGCAAAGCACAGGTAGATCGCAATGATTATGACATGGTAGAATATTTATGTGAACTTCGGGAAAGCGTGTTAGAAGCATACACTGGTATCATACAAGGGCTGAAGGGAACAAGTGGTGAGGTGAGGCCAAAAGTTAGTACTTAACTATAAATTTACCTACATTGTATTATAACATTTTCTATTATATTGACTCCAAGACAACAAACAAAATTAAGAAACAATTTTATGAGTAATGCAACATAATTAGTAATCCACCATGTGGTATCCGGCTGAGCAGAATAGACCACTCTCATTTCTTACCGAGGTGTCGTAAAAGGCGACTTAGGTAAATTGACCTGCTGTGTGGTATCCGGCTGAGTAGAATAGAGCACCCTCATTTCTCAATGAGGTATCATAAATGATGACTTAGGTAAGTTGACCCGCCGCGTGCTGTCCGGCTAAGTAGAATAGACCACGCTCATTTCTTACCAAGGTGTTGTAACGACTAAGGTAAGTTACCAAATCATGTTACTACATGTTTATAACATGTTGTGCCGACCCCAATTAGGGCAGGCAGGAGAATGATGCCACATAACTAGTAATATTTTATTTCATTAGTGTTATGGGCAAATTTAAATTTGTATTTAAAATATTTGTTTACAGATTCAATCTGATGTGGCGTTAGTAGAGCCGCATGTTAATGCGATCGTAAATTTCATGATACAAGTGGCTATGGAGCCAGAGCGTACGGACGGGCATATGTCAGTGATCGCGGGGCTCACAGGTGACCTGTGTACTGTGTTTGGGCAGCGGGTACTGCCAGTGCTGGAGACCAGGCCACTGTTGGACCTACTGCAGGCCGCGCGTCTGTCGCGCACGCCACGCACCAAGACTCTCGCCAACTGGGCAACAAAGGAGATCCGCAAACTGAAGCAGCAGGCAACACTTGCTAGCTGGTAAGTTTTAGATAGATAATAAATACACTTTATCTACTCTGATCCCCACAGTTGATAAAGGTTCCCCAACTCTGGGGAACTGCTTCCAACTCAAACTTAGAAATACTGCAAAGGTTTCAGTCAAAAGTCCTCAGGATAATCACAAATACCCCTTGGTACATATCAAATCACCAGCTACACCATGAACTTCAAATTACAATTGTCAAAGAAGATATTAAAAACTCAATGCTATTATACAAAAATAGATTGGACTGTCATCCAAATGCACAAGCTGCAAATCTCATGAGTACCAATTCATCATTTAAGAGACTGAAAAGAAAATCCCCTTTGGAAAGCTACTAAAAGAGCACAAGTCACTGGACTGATCATTCTCCAAGACATTAGAATCTCACAATATTTTGCTGAATGTTCATTATAGAGAACAGATTGCATTGAATACATAAATAAAAAAAATGAAAAAATCTACTCTGATACTATAATACAAAGATTATAAAACTGAAAATAAAATTCTTATGACAAACATTACAAACATTATAGGCCATAAATAAAAAATTAAAAAGTTTTATTACTATACAGGTCTTGTATGGACACCTGTATCATAATATAACTTTTTAATCATAACGATACACCTATACAACCTCCAGCTGGACCAAGGAGGTTGAACCTCTACTTATAAAAATTAATTTAATGAACGATTCCGCGGCGACGCAACACGCATGCGCAATCGATGTTTGCGCCTTGGCGCTGTCTGTCACCTGTCACAAGTTTTAAGTTACTTTGGAGATAGATGACAGTGTGTGTATGTGTTCCATATATGTATTTATAATATGAAAATAATAATCAAATAATTAAAATCTAGGTGACCACAAAAGAAAAATTTCATAAGGTTATTGGTACTTGTAAGTATATAGTTACTTGTAAGTAGAGTAGTATAGAATAGACCATTCTCACCCACTAAGGTAAATAGGCCCACTGTGTGATGTCCAGTTGGGTAGAATAGACCACTGTCTTTCTTACCGACGTGTCGTTAAATACGACTTCGGTTAGTTGACTTCAGGCAGGCCGGTCGTAAAATACGTAGTCAAATCATGTGACGACATGCTGCGAGGAACCCACTCTGTGTGGGATAAGGGCAGGTAGATATTTTTTGTTCCAATTATTATATTATTAACTTCTTTATGTGCGGAACGAGGACTTTAGGAGTGACTTTAGATTTAAATTAGGATTAATATTTGATTTCGCCACTTGTAATAGCATTTTGGCTTCTCCAAATTCGCGAAAAGCGAAATTGCTTTACAATGTGGTTAAAGTAGACATAAGTCGTAGAAAGTAAGGTTAGTTTGTAGTTACTATGGGGGTGGCATTTTCCTTGAGAAAAAACCCCCAAAAATAAAGATTAAACAAAACCTTTATATATAGGTTTAATACTTAGTTTAGTTTTAAGTTAACCTAATGCTTGTCACCTGCTGTATTACGGACCCTTGTGATTGTGCAATATACAGTGTTGTAAATATATTTATACAGCGTTGACCAAAGCTTTTCTTCGCGTTAAAAAAAATTCAAACTAAAAAATTGGTAATGTTGTCCTTTTATTACAGATTTGAAACATCGTGGTACAATACTGGTGTAACGAAGTTTCATACAACTTATTGCTGGTAAAATTAAATGTATTTTGGGAGGTCATATCACGTCATTAATTTTAAAGTCGTTAGGTGCATTTAGTTACCGGGTTCATTTTATTTTAAACCGAAATTTTTTACTAGACTGTTACATAATATCCGATATATGTATAAGTATATTATTATATTATGTATGTTCCTTGCATATAATTAGAGATAAAACGAATTTAACCTTACAGATGCATGATAGTCCTTTAATTATTGCGTCTATTAATTACATTATTGTAAACGCGTTATATAGGACATATTACAGAAATAGGCTTTTTTAAAAGTTTATGTTGAAAATTGTTGGTTTTGTTATGAACTAAGTAATGACTGATTGGCCAATGCACCTGGCGTATCTCTTAGTTAATAATATATAATGCCTCACCATAATCTCTCCGTTAAATTCTATATAAAATATTAAAGCATTTTCCTATTTGGTATTATAGATACAGACAGTGGCTGTGGTATCTTTACTTATGTGACGTGAAAGAGATTTGTATGGAAGTTGAGGTATGTTATTTTAGGCATGATGCACATTTGCAAGGGATTATGAATTTTATAAATTATTGTTTTTTTATATGTGAAAGAATTATGAATGGAGATGAATGCTTGACGATATCTGTGTGCGAATATGTTGTAAACTAGACATGTATCAGCTCCTTACAAGGATTGGTATCGACGTCATAAGGTTCCATCGAAGCTATGAGCGAGATGTAAGGCCGCCATATTGGTGCCAAATACTTTTTATTCATCACGGCAATTTCCATATTTGTTTATAATAGATGTTCTCTTATAAATGCGGGAATACCGTCGTCTACAATGTTCTGAAATGTCTGATAAAGTATTTAAATTTTTTTTAATGTTTTGAAATTTTGTGATGGATATAAAGGTAATATTGCCTATGTTCTCAAGCTCACGTTTTGTACATATGTAATTACAACTTTTTCTTGACATATTACATTTTAGTGGCATTGTAGATTATATTCACAAAAAGCGCTGACTATATTATAATTGTTAAAAAACTATATAACATTTAGTTTCAATTATTGTTTAGAATCTCAATCGATCGGTTGTTATTAATTTTTAGATTATTAACTAATTTTTATACATTTTGCTGTCTAAAATATTTACAACTTATATAAATTGGACATAAAGCACGGTCTTGAAATCAATTTGTAAAATAATATTGGTTCCTAAGAAATAATCAAGTTAATATACACTTATTTCATTGATGATAAATTTACTTTGCTGTTTCTGCGTCAGTGCCTTGAAGTGTTGAAAGTGTTTTGGGATCGGAACTCCTTATCACTAATGTTAAACATTAATGTGATGATATTTTTGGAATGGATGTTCGATAAGTCTATTTTCCAGTTAAACTAGTTGTAGCGTTAACGGACTGTAAGAGCTTGATGAGAGCAGATTGTAAAACAAATTGTTTTAAGTTAATTCGTATTCTGAGTGTTTGCTAGTCTGTGAGCATCACTGGCAGGGATGATGTTTGCGCGAATTATGCAAGATTTTTATGAGACGTATGTTGTTACTTTGGAACTCTTGTACATGATCACCGGCGACAGCGGGAGTGGAGGCGATGAGACCCAATGACTGATAGTAATTTTATAATTTTTAAGATATTGCTAAAAGCGTATTCCATTTTGTGTTCAAGAGTTCGATGATGAATGTGTTTTTTAATTGATATGCGTGTATATATTAATTATTATGTCCGTGTTGTACGTAGTGATTGATTAATTCGTCGTCAATGTTTTTTCATATTATGTACTTATATTAAGGATGATAGGAGAATATGTATGAGGACTAGTGCCATGCCATGAAAGGTTCTGAATTAGAATCATGAGGCATTGAGTCGATGTATACCACCCACTTTTCCTACGCGGATCAAATATTCAGAAAACTATTTTGTTACATCTTTATTTTCTTTTCTTTTGCCCACGAATACTATCCTGTAACCATTCTATGATATTAAAACAAATTCAAAGTACTGGTGTTTTATTTATTCAATTCCCATAGTATTTTGGTGTTTTTCTTATTCCGATAGTTTTATTTTTTAGCTTGTTTCCGCAATTCGTTTGTGTGGATTTCTGCATTAGAATAAACAGTATCCTATCATTAAATACTGTATCAAATTTTCAATCAATCGATCAATTTTGTTATCCGCTTTATTGATTGAAACACACCATACAAACTTTCACATTTTTTTTAAATTTATCAGTCTCAATTGATACTAAGGTGGATTCAAACAATGCTTCTATTACGTAGCAAAACTATTGTTGAGATTGTTTTAGTGAATGTGTGCAGTGCTTGTACACAATAGTAAAATCTACAATTAGCATTACATATATTGTTCTATATCGACGATTATACCAAAATGATATTTTTATTACTTCTGTAGTACAAGCCTCTGCAAAGTAACGCCTAATTCTATAAATTATTCAGTAATTTGTTCCTCAATACTGCTATGCAGTGGTTGAGAATGCAACTAAAACTTCGAACAAAGCTACAGGCTGAAGCTGAAGGCAAAACAAAATGCACCTAGAGCATCCAGAAATAATAAATCTCAATACTTGGCTCTTCTCTTGCAATTCTTGGCAGTGAAATGTAAGCAGTGATAATCACAACAGATCAGAAATGGTCAGTGATATTAGGCCTAAGCCTTGCGAGTATAGCCGCTACGCCTAAATAAGGTGTTCTTAATACAGATTTTATGTGCCGTAGTTTTATAATAAATCTCGCGTGGTGTGGTGTGATAACCACATTAATTGTTAGTTAAGAAGTTGATATACTCGTACTTATAATTCATGTTTTAATGTAAATTAGTTTACATTATAATAAACGACGATATTTCTCCTTTATACTTGTTCAATAAATAAAAAGTAATTTTCCCGAAGTCAACTCATTTACTCTTTCGCTACAACTCAATGACATATAAAAATATGACAGCCACAATGCTTTTTCATATTAATGACCAACTCTATGTTGTATTAAAAACATGTTGTAACAACATATTATACATTCACAATTGATTGTATTTTTTACGTCTTCATAACTATCTGAAATGATCATTTTTTAATATGAATAAATTACTTTTACTATTATATATCTCTAATATCATCGACAAAATAAGATATAGAAACATTTTGAAGAATATTCACATAGTACTACTATTCTTGCAACACTGAATTAGACTCTTGATTAACAGAAACTTCATAACCAGTCATAATGGAGAAGATATTTGTAATTTTTTTAATTGTTAATACCATTTATAATATTTTTAAAGTAAAACTCACTAAATTTGACAGTTAGTTAATAAATAAGGTTATAATTAAAACAAAAATACTATTAAATTAATTCACATTTAATTTAAGACTAGATTTCATGAGAAGCAAAACTATGAGGCATAGAATTGCAGCAATTCTTCATCTTTAGGTTTTAAAATACATTTGTCTTTAAGATTCACAACCCATCCAGGTTCTAAGCCATAAAATATCTGCCTGGGGTCCTTTCTTTCACATACCATATTATAATTATGATTACTTTCTAATTTTGGTAATACATATCCATATTTCTGAGACAATCTCAACCTTTCTTCTGAGATCTTTTCTGGATCAGCTAAATACCCTCTTGTTTCTGCATTGGTATAATATTCCATAGCATCTGGGGGAGGTATCATTCTTCTTGGTATTGCTTGACCTGTTTCAAAAAATTTCTTTGGATTTTTCAATAGAAAAAGACTGTGTGGATCATAATAAGCAGTTGTAATAACTCCTCCATTCTTTTCAATAGCAGCAATAACTAGTTCACTGGCCCATTGTACTTCTATATTTATTTGTGCAGAGAAAAGGTCAACACCATCATCTGTCAAGTTTATGCCAAAATGCTTTTGGTCAGGAAAGAAGTTATACAATCCTGATTTAACAATACCTGCTATGTCTATAGGTTTGGTAATATCTATACGGTCTGTATCTATTAATTCCTGTATTTGAAGTAGAGATATTGGCGGATACTCCCTTCTGTGGCTACAATGAATAATATAATTTTTAATTTATTTTGATATTCATATTCAAAACACAAATACAGTATTTGCATTTACTGGCTATTAATTAACCATTTTTAATATTCATTTTTAAATATTGACAGTCAAGTAAAAGTAAAATAAGAATGTTCTTTAAACAGAAGATATATATTATATAAATGTGTTTGCAATACTCACTGATGGCCTTTATAGTAAGGTTCATGTGGCATTCTTAGATAAAATGGATTGTTTCCAGTTTCATAACCAAGTCTCATGTAATTTTGTCTTTGACCCGAACCCTTGTTGCCTGCACCATGTTTATCACCACCATGTTGTCCTCTGCCTCGTTTTGGCTAAGATTCACAAAAACTAAATGAAATCAACATACAAAATTTAGTCAAAAAACCTTAAACCTCTCATTGTTCCATTTGATATGCGGTAAAATCCCACCCTCTAACGCTGTTGTAGCCTTTAGGATTAACAGGATAGTCGAATCGACAAAAAAAACGAGGAAAATCTCAAAATTCCATATATTGTTATATTGTATTATATATACTATATTATTTATTTATTTTTATTTTATTTATTTATTTATGTACCATAAAAAATGTAGGAAAAAAAACATTATTGGTAAAAAAAAGTGTACAAAGGTCAACTTATCCCTATGATAGAGATCTCTGCCAGCTAACCTACGAAGTGAGACAATTTATATTATGGAAAAAGGTACGCAAATATCAATCATTATGAATTAGAATTACCTACTAATTATTTCCTAATTTAACAATAAAAATAAAATAAATATATAATATATTTACATATAAATAAATATATATACATACACACTATATATAATACAAAGTATAATACCTATATAAATGTCAACAATTACATTATGATGGTAAAGATGTGTAATGTTTCTTTAGTCTTAGTTTAAAAGTGCTGAAGGAAAGGCTAAAGCAGTCATTGATGACGCTGTATGGCAACGAGTTCCACAGACATCCAGCAAGTACAGAAAAAGATTTAGCAAAAAATACGGTATTGTAAGGCGGGATGGTAAGTGATTTTAGAGGCACACAAGATCGTACAGGCCTGACACGGGGAGGAGCTTCGTGAAACAACTCACGTAAGTAGTTGGGTGAAGAGGTTTTTAAAATTTTAAAGAGAATACTAAGGATATGAATATTCCGGCGAAATCGAATTGGGAGCCACTTTAATTGACTTCGAAAATGTGATATGTGATCGAATTTACGCAATCCAAATATGAATCGGATACATAAATTCTGAAGCCGCTCTAATTTATTAAGAAGCTCTTCAGTTGCATCTAAATAGCAAACGTCCGCGTAGTCGAGTATTGGGAATAAAAGTGATTGAACAAGTAAGGTTTTAGTACTAATGGGAAGAAAATTCTGCAACCGCTTTAAAGAATGCAGAGAATAGTGAATACGTCTGCTGACTTCGTTAATGTGAGCTGACCAGGACAGGTTGCAATCAATAATTAATCCTAGATTTTTTGATTTGTCAGTCAGCATTATTGGTAAACCATCGTACGCGATGACTGGAAAATTGCAGAAATCAATTTGACTTCGCAGTTGTCTGCTGCCTATTACCATAGCTTGAGATTTTGATGGATTGACAAGAAGTCCGTACTCATCAGCCCACTTCTTAATCTTAGAGAGATCATTATTAATTATATTGTTGTATAATATTTTGCACCTAATTTGAGCTCTAAGGCCATTAAGAAACATAACAACAATAATATAATGGCAGTTCACTGGTGTGATAAATAAAAAACTTACGTATTGTTTTGATCCAGGATTGTCACGAATATTCGCTAATGATAACCTAGGTAATGATCGTAACATCACCAGCGATTTCTCTGTAATTTGCCGTGATCCCATTTTTAATTGTTACTAAATTTTCTAAGTACGTTAGTTCAGAATATTTCAATCATAGATTATTAACTATAAAATAGATGGTTGAGATTCATACATTGGCGCGAGCCTATTTTCGGTGGTATGGGGGGGGTGCAGAGTAGCACTATAGCTACTTACATTCTCATTCAAAAAAAAACTATCTGCCTCTCACCCGTTTCATTCATAAAAACGGATTTAGTCTCAGCTCTGACTCTTTCTCACATATGGAGTAGTAATATATATAACGTATGACGTAAAATCGTAGTAAAATTAGTGATGTACTTGGTGCGCTAAAACCGTAACTAGTGATGTCAAAGTTTTATCGATTCGCATTTTACTCTTACTGATTATTTGGATAACCGGTTTTCCTGTAACATACTAATAATGATTTTTAGATTTTAATAAAACAAAATATTTAAGGAAATTCTTTAATAGACTTTTACTGTAATAAAAAAATTTATATTCAACAGCCGTTTTACATTTCTATGTGCATGCTTCTTAAAAAAAAAAGTTTTTTCCTAAACACGCTAAAAGTGCAACTTCAAAAATGATTACTATTTTTAAATAGGAAACAGAATCGGCGATCATGTATCTTGAAAATATAGGAATTGTAATTTAAATTATTATATATTATTATTAAATATAATTAATTATAAGTATTCACTCGAAAACAAATTTACAAGATTAGTATTTGAAACAATAGATGCTTTCGTTTTTACCGTTTTAGTATTTAGGAAAAAACATTATACTTAAAAGGAGTATACTTGATGGTAAATTATAAATATTAGTCTTTTTTAGTGGTTTTTATCTCTAAGTATAATATTTTCCATCAAACCAGTTAACACTTCGGATTTATACATATAAAGTAAGAATTAAATTGTGAAATTTTGCCATAATTAATGTGCCAATTGATACCAAGCTTTTCGATGAAAGAAAACATCATGAGGAACTATACTCCATGGGTTAAGTATTTAACTAAATGTAAACATGTCAAAACAGGTAGTTTATAGTAGGCATTATCTGCCTACTATAAAGTACCTTTTTTATTACAACACATTATACTAACATTTAATATAATTTTTAATTCTTTTAAAGAATTTAAAATTATTGATAGTATTCGCACCACTTTATTATGGCGTGATTGCTATCAATAATTTTTACAAACTTTGAAACAATAAATAAGAATTCTAAAATTTTTTAAAGAAAACGATGGATAATATTAAATACACTAAATTACTACACATTTAAGTATCACAGAGTGAAGCTCGTAGAATATTGATATTATGTTGCGTTGGTTAATCCAATTACCATTTTAGGTAGTTTACTTGGCTAATTTGTATCTGCTGAATTTTATTAAATTATATATTGCTGTTTTGCTATACTAAAGGTATAAATATTTAATTTTAGAAAATACCAATCAATTTATGAAAATTACATTTATAAATATTAGAGATATTCTTTTGACAACTGCAGTTGAATCCCAATTTTTTCATTTGTTAATAATATTATTGTTATGACATATTTGTCACTCCTGAATCACATGGTTTTGTTTGTTTACATCTTGTTATGTTTCTATACTTATGGAGTATATATAGTAAAATAATAAAAATTTTGAATCAATTTTTAAATGTTAATAATAGTAATATTAGTTAGTTACTTTTGCCTCATGTATCATAGTTCTATAACTTTACTTGCGATATAATTTTCCATTTCCATTATCGTTTTCCAAGTATCTGCAGTACTGTGAATTCTCCTTAATTGATACACCGTTGTCTAACTCGCATTATGATTACGATTATGCAAAAAACTTTTAACAAATCATATTTATGATTAATGCAAGTTAACCAGGAATTATAGTTTTTTAAGTTATATACATTTTTGACTAATTAACACATGCCATATAATGCCATTCCAAAGATATAAGTTTTTGTGATGGATAATATAATTTTAACTAGATCAAATCTTTCAGTTTTATTAGACAATAGCGTAATTATAAAAATTTCACAATTTAAATAATCCTGTTTTGAAAATATATTACTCCCAGGATTGCTCAGGTTTTTAGTTTTGCTACACAAGTAAAAACACGTGTTTTGAATAGGAATAAATGGCGTTAATGTTAAAATACACAATTTTTAGCAGCAATACAGGCAGAACTCATATTTCATTATAAGCCCGTCGTTTAAGCAAACTAACAATTAAACTAGCAACTAAGCAATTGTTATTCATTTTCCTGAGTAATAAAAATTTTAAACCCATTCATCTCAAAATATAAGTTTTTGAGTTGTACCGCTATTGCTGCACATGACCGATATATCAATATACTGAACCGGTAATATGATATGGCTTGGGTCTGGAAAATATTTCTGATGGAATACAAGGTACTATAACTATCAAACAATAATATTAACCAATCATGTTTTAAACAATGAAACCAAATTATGATCCGTTCTAGTGTGCTAGAGCCCCCTTATCCACGGATTTGAGAAAAAATCCATTGGGTCCTAGTTAAGAAGTTTCAAACTTCATAATGTTTGTCAATTATACTAATATGAATACTATTTTGAAGACACAACCTTCTCTTGAGTCCTCTAGCATTGAAGCGGACTTTTACAGCCTTATTCCAAAATTCCGAATGGTTCAGGCGGCAAAATAAATTGTTAGTGAATAAAAGCATTCGCGCTGTGAAAATGTTATTACTAATGTCAATAAATGAGGCTAAATAATTATGATTCGACTGAAGCTCTTCATATATGTTCATCTGCATCATCGGGCTCGTGGACACTTCCCGGCGGAAGAGTTCGCAGCATATTTAACCTGTAATAAATAAGTAATTCTTTAATAATGTATAGATAGAACATTAGTTTGCAAAGGTAGTCTTACAGACAATCTTGGCATTGATATCCCCTGAGTAGAATAGACCACCCTCATTTCTTACCGAGGTGTCGCGAAAACCGATTAAGGTAAGTTGACGTCGGGCAGGCGACCGGTCGTAAGATACCAAATCATGTGATAACATGTTTAAAACATGTTGTGCCTACCCCATTTAGAGTGGGATAAGGGTAGGAGAATGATGCATTGACAAATAACAGAGATTTTAAATTTTAAAAATATATTTTTAGCTTCTACTGGTCTTAAATAGTGTCTGGAAAATATTTTTTTCGTGTCTATAACTTTGTCTACAGTTATATTTTAAGTATAGAATAGAGACTATAATTATAAATTTTGTTTTTTTAATAATAAAATATAAGGGGTATCTGTGACAATCTTTGTGTTATGTTAAATATCTTTGATTTTGTACTGTTAGCAGTACCAGGCTAAAAATATTATGCTTTCCAAATACTCTATTGTATGTGACAAAGTTCCAATGATCATCACTAATATGTCTTTTAAGCTATTCTTATATCACACACTTTTTTGCATCACTATAATAGAGGAAAAATTGTACCAAACATTTTTTGTTATATCTCAAACGGATTAGGCAGTTAGCCCATTAGACATATAAGCTTCAGTTTTAATAGAAAGTGAAATGGACAGACTGACATACTTTACATCAAATATTTACTTGCCTTCATCTAGTCAAATCAATTGACCTAATCATGTGCTTCATCCCATAAAGCATCAACAGCATATAGCCCTTAGACGTCATCCCAATGAGTACTCTCTTTGGCTATGACCAGGTTCATCTGAAAATTATTGCAAATACATTTTAATAAATATGGAACAAGCTATGGATAGCTCAGCGGTGAGGCCGTTCGACTCTGTAAAGACGATCATGGGTTTATACCCCGCGCAGGCACATGTCTAATTGACAATTGCAATTTATGACACGCTTTTCGGTGAAGGAAAATATGGTAAGGAAATCCGCATACTTCTAGCGAATTCTAGGGATATGCGTAACCTACCAATCCGCATTGGAGCAACGCGATGGTAGGTCTTTGCTACAATACTTCTCTCTAAAAAACGGATAGAGGAAGCTTATGGTTCCCACTGCTGGGGTGGATAACAGGCCGTTACTTTAAACATACACATGCCAATTTTTGTGTTTACAAACAAAAATGATTTATATTTGAAACATTTTAACTCACTTGAAGAATATCAGCCATTGTATCAGATATTAATGAATTCATTGCAACAACAGTAGCAGTGCCTTGACCAGACACAGTTACTCAGACAAAAAATCTAGTTGAAATGTGCATAACTAAATGGGATAGTATGTTAAAGTATCTTGAACAAATAACTTTCTGTTTAATAATTAAAGTATGTCTGTAATCCATATTGTCTGTCGCAGAAAGAATAAAAACTATTCAGAAATAACCACCTAAAACATAGAATATAACTGATATTGGGTATGACATATGATATACAACACTTCAATAAAGCATACACAATAAATATTACTATAGAAGGAAAAGTTTTATTTTTGTTATTTTAGTTTTATTTTTACTTATATTTTAAAATTAAAAAATAAAACTTCCCTATATTATCACAGTTCAATAAAAACACTAAGGATATACTATAATGCTATATGCTTCGAGGTCCCTGCTTTAATAAATGTATATATAAATTGAAAAACACTAGCTTAAATTGTACTATATATTATAGAAAAAGAATATAGCACGAAAAATACTATATTTTTATCGCTAATTGCAATTGTCGTGCTTTTTTTAATTAACTGTGAATGGAACGCACCCGCAGCCCTGCATAGGGAATGTAGGAACGAAACTCATTCATGTATTTACGGGGCTTAGTTAGTTAGTAGCTCTAACTCCGTGTCATTATCCAGCGAAAAGTAATAAAAAATAATCATGGAAAAATAAATAATGTCCTATTTTTTTTCCTGAATTTCCTAAAAGTACTATATTTTTTTGATTTAAAAAGAAAAATAGTATTTTTCTTCAAAAAAAAGGTGGCAACCCTAATCGCGCCCTTTTTGATTAAATAGGGGCAACACTGTGCCGTTATTGTTTCCGGTGGAGTCTTACTATATATACCGATAAAACGTTTCAGTGACATTCAGTCCTTGTTCGTCATTCAAGAGAAGTGCATCTCGGAACGAGAATTGTGGTATTCCTATTATATCGTGTTATTGTATATGTCGGCGGGTAGCCGTACTTTGAATATCAACATCACGCCATTTGATTTAGATTGTTACTATGATGTTTAATTTGTCGATAAATACCTTCATTACTAAAATAAAAACACGTGGTTAATATTTTTACCACGTGTTCAGACTTCAGAATTAATATTTACAAGTTACATTGTAATAAATTTAAACATTTCATTTTAAAATTAAGAACATTTCTTTGTATGTAAAGAATAGTTTTAGTTGAAAAGGTGGGTAGTTTGTTCAATCGAATGACACACCCAGTTTTTCTATAAAAGCCGAGCGCGCGCCAGCTCGAGAGGTTATTCTGTCTCGGACCGCCGTAGCGTACGGAACTATTGGAAATAAAAGTTTGTCAAAATTATCTTCGCTGTTTATATTGATCACCAATTATGGGGCATAACCCTGCTCGTGACGTCGGCAATACTGACGTCACACTTTTTAAAAATCATCGCGGCGAGCCTCTTCCGTAATATATAGTGTGCGTTAACAAGAAGTTTATGGAATTGTCTAATTTTAATTAAAAATCATTTGTTGGTTTATATATTTTTGCGTAAGTAAAAAGTGATTACAGTTATATATTACGTATAACGAACGTTTCAGGTGAGTCAGTACGTTTCAATTTTCTTCGTATTAAATAGTGCAAAAGTATAGTTTATTTGTTATTAAGTTTTGGATAACTACTCACATTTTATCCGAGAATGTTTGTTGAAATTCAAACATTTGAGTTGTTGCGTTTGTGATAGTAAATGTATATAGTGCTTGTGTATGGTGGTGGCGGTGGTGGAGGTTTGTGCATGTGTTTTTTACTAATCCTGCATGTATCAGGTATGATAACCAATTGTCCACTCTACATTTAGCATTATATACATTTTCTATTTTACTTCATCGCCGATTATAGCAAAATAATTTTATTATTACTTTTGCATAATTACTCTGTTTTAATCATAGCTTAGGTAAATATAGACATTGTAATCTTTAATATTTAATGACTAGCAGCGTCTGACTGCCCTCCTGTAAAAGCTGCAGGGCTTTTTCTTCTTATATGGTTGAGGTGGATACTGCAGTGTTCTTTCTTCCCATACTGTGTAGGCGTTTTGTTGGTAATGTTTGTTTTCTGTATCGTCGAACATTAGCTTCAAAAGCGCGCTACTTTGTAAGACGTTTTATTAACGGGCTAGCCATTATAAAGGTGTCGTACTGATTTCTGAAATTGCGCAGTTTTGGTAATTCGTACGTCATTAATTTTTACATTTTTTTTGTAATGGTTATGTGTTGCGGTTGGCAAAGAGCCGGTATTTGGCACCTGCAATACATGTAAAACCTTAATTCTTTTCCCAGTCGCTTTTGGCTACTGATGTTTGAGTGCACGCTTACATCTGTGGCTGAAGTTACGGGAATCTAACTTAGCTTCATAAATTCAGACTTCACTTGAGTATTAGTTACCTCAAATGCATTTTCTCAAATTACAGAGGTCCTGGTGGTTGACGCTACTGTTCGGCCTGGCGCTGTTCGAGCGCTCGAGGCGACGGCGGAGCGACAGCAGCTGCGGCATAGCCGGACTGGCCGGCCTGGGGTGAGGGGCGGCGGCACGTCTCCATTGGCAGCAGCGAGGCCAGACCAGCGTAGCTCGTGGAGTCACGAGGCCAGCTGTCGGACTGCCCTCCTGTAAAATTAATCCATTAATTTCATTCAATCCATTAATTTTTACATTTTTTTTTTGTAATGGTAATGTGTTGCGGTTGGCAAAGAGCCGGTATTTGGCACCTGCAATACATGTAAAACCTTAATTCTTTTCCCAGTCGCTTTTGGCTACTGATGTTTGAGTGCACGCTTACATCTGTGGCTGAAGTTACGGGAATCTAACTTAGCTTCATAAATTCAGACTTAACTTGAGTATTAGTTACCTCAAATGCATTTTCTCAAATTACAGAGGTCCTGGTGGTTGACGCTACTGTTCGGCCTGGCGCTGTTCGAGCGCTCGAGGCGACGGCGGAGCGACAGCAGCTGCGGCATAGCCGGACGGGCCGGCCTGGGGTGAGGGGCGGCGGCACGTCTCCATTGGCAGCAGCGAGGCCAGACCAGCGTAGCTCGTGGAGTCACGAGGCCAGCTGTCGGACTGCCCTCCTGTAAAATTAATCCATTAATTTCATTCAATCCATTAATTTTTACATTTTTTTTTGTAATGGTAATGTGTTGCGGTTGGCAAAGAGCCGGTATTTGGCACCTGCAATACATGTAAAATCTTAATTCTTTTCCCAGTCGCTTTTGGCTACTGATGTTTGAATGCACGCTTACATCTGTGGCTGAAATTACGGGAATCTAACTTAGCTTCATAAATTCAGACTTAACTTGAGTATTAGTTACCTCAAATGCATTTTCTCAAATTACAGAGGTCCTGGTGGTTGACGCTACTGTTCGGCCTGGCGCTGTTCGAGCGCTCGAGGCGACGGCGGAGCGACAGCAGCTGCGGCATAGCCGGACGGGCCGGCCTGGGGTGAGGGGCGGCGGCACGTCTCCATTGGCAGCAGCGAGGCCAGACAAGCGTAGCTCGTGGAGTCACGAGGCCAGCTGTCGGACTGCCCTCCTGTAAAATTAATCCATTAATTTCATTAAATCCATTAATTTTTACATTTTTTTTTGTAGTGGTTATGTGTTGCGGTTGGCAAAGAGCCGGTATTTGGCACCTGCAATACATGTAAAACCTTAATTCTTTTCCCAGTCGCTTTTGGCTACTGATGTTTGAGTGCACGCTTACATCTGTGGCTGAAGTTACGGGAATCTAACTTAGCTTCATAAATTCAGACTTCACTTGAGTATTAGTTACCTCAAATGCATTTTCTCAAATTACAGAGGTCCTGGTGGTTGACGCTACTGTTCGTCCTGGCGCTGTTCGAGCGCTCGAGGCGACGGCGGAGCGACAGCAGCTGCGGCATAGCCGGACGGGCCGGCCTGGGGTGAGGGGCGGCGGCACGTCTCCATTGGCAGCAGCGAGGCCAGACCAGCGTAGCTCGTGGAGTCACGAGGCCAGCTGTCGGACTGCCCTCCTGTAAAATTAATCCATTAATTTCATTCAATCCATTAATTTTTACATTTTTTTTTGTAATGGTAATGTGTTGCGGTTGGCAAAGAGCCGGTATTTGGCACCTGCAATACATGTAAAACCTTAATTCTTTTCCCAGTCGCTTTTGGCTACTGATGTTTGAGTGCACGCTTACATCTGTGGCTGAAGTTACGGGAATCTAACTTAGCTTCATAAATTCAGACTTCACTTGAGTATTAGTTACCTCAAATGCATTTTCTCAAATTACAGAGGTCCTGGTGGTTGACGCTACTGTTCGGCCTGGCGCTGTTCGAGCGCTCGAGGCGACGGCGGAGCGACAGCAGCTGCGGCATAGCCGGACGGGCCGGCCTGGGGTGAGGGGCGGCGGCACGTCTCCATTGGCAGCAGCGAGGCCAGACCAGCGTAGCTCGTGGAGTCACGAGGCCAGCTGTCGGACTGCCCTCCTGTAAAATTAATCCATTAATTTCATTCAATCCATTAATTTTTACATTTTTTTTTTGTAATGGTTATGTGTTGCGGTTGGCAAAGAGCCGGTATTTGGCACCTGCAATACATGTAAAACCTTAATTCTTTTCCCAGTCGCTTTTGGCTACTGATGTTTGAGTGCACGCTTACATCTGTGGCTGAAGTTACGGGAATCTAACTTAGCTTCATAAATTCAGACTTCACTTGAGTATTAGTTACCTCAAATGCATTTTCTCAAATTACAGAGGTCCTGGTGATTGACGCTACTGTTCGGCCTGGCGCTGTTCGAGCGCTCGAGGCGACGGCGGAGCGACAGCAGCTGCGGCATAGCCGGACGGGCCGGCCTGGGGTGAGGGGCGGCGGCACGTCTCCATTGGCAGCAGCGAGGCCAGACCAGCGTAGCTCGTGGAGTCACGAGGCCAGCTGTCGGACTGCCCTCCTGTAAAATTAATCCATTAATTTCATTCAATCCATTAATTTTTACATTTTTTTTTTGTAATGGTTATGTGTTGCGGTTGGCAAAGAGCCGGTATTTGGCACCTGCAATACATGTAAAACCTTAATTCTTTTCCCAGTCGCTTTTGGCTACTGATGTTTGAGTGCACGCTTACATCTGTGGCTGAAATTACGGGAATCTAACTTAGCTTCATAAATTCAGACTTCACTTGAGTATTAGTTACCTCAAATGCATTTTCTCAAATTACAGAGGTCCTGGTGGTTGACGCTACTGTTCGGCCTGGCGCTGTTCGAGCGCTCGAGGCGACGGCGGAGCGACAGCAGCTGCGGCATAGCCGGACGGGCCGGCCTGGGGTGAGGGGCGGCGGCACGTCTCCATTGGCAGCAGCGAGGCCAGACCAGCGTAGCTCGTGGAGTCACGAGGCCAGCTGTCGGACTGCCCTCCTGTAAAATTAATCCATTAATTTCATTCAATCCATTAATTTTTACATTTTTTTTTTGTAATGGTAATGTGTTGCGGTTGGCAAAGAGCCGGTATTTGGCACCTGCAATACATGTAAAACCTTAATTCTTTTCCCAGTCGCTTTTGGCTACTGATGTTTGAGTGCACGCTTACATCTGTGGCTGAAGTTACGGGAATCTAACTTAGCTTCATAAATTCAGACTTCACTTGAGTATTAGTTACCTCAAATGCATTTTCTCAAATTACAGAGGTCCTGGTGGTTGACGCTACTGTTCGGCCTGGTGCTGTTCGAGCGCTCGAGGCGACGGCGGAGCGACAGCAGCTGCGGCATAGCCGGACGGGCCGGCCTTGGGTGAGGGGCGGCGGCACGTCTCCATTGGCAGCAGCGAGGCCAGACCAGCGTAGCTCGTGGAGTCACGAGGCCAGCTGTCGGACTGCCCTCCTGTAAAATTAATCCATTAATTTCATTCAATCCATTAATTTTTACATTTTTTTTTGTAATGGTAATGTGTTGCGGTTGGCAAAGAGCCGGTATTTGGCACCTGCAATACATGTAAAACCTTAATTCTTTTCCCAGTCGCTTTTGGCTACTGATGTTTGAGTGCACGCTTACATCTGTGGCTGAAATTACGGGAATCTAACTTAGCTTCATAAATTCAGACTTCACTTGAGTATTAGTTACCTCAAATGCATTTTCTCAAATTACAGAGGTCCTGGTGGTTGACGCTACTGTTCGGCCTGGCGCTGTTCGAGCGCTCGAGGCGACGGCGGAGCGACAGCAGCTGCGGCATAGCCGGACTGGCCGGCCTGGGGTGAGGGGCGGCGGCACGTCTCCATTGGCAGCAGCGAGGCCAGACCAGCGTAGCTCGTGGAGTCACGAGGCCAGCTGTCGGACTGCCCTCCTGTAAAATTAATCCATTAATTTCATTCAATCCATTAATTTTTACATTTTTTTTTTGTAATGGTAATGTGTTGCGGTTGGCAAAGAGCCGGTATTTGGCACCTGCAATACATGTAAAACCTTAATTCTTTTCCCAGTCGCTTTTGGCTACTGATGTTTGAGTGCACGCTTACATCTGTGGCTGAAGTTACGGGAATCTAACTTAGCTTCATAAATTCAGACTTCACTTGAGTATTAGTTACCTCAAATGCATTTTCTCAAATTACAGAGGTCCTGGTGGTTGACGCTACTGTTCGGCCTGGCGCTGTTCGAGCGCTCGAGGCGACGGCGGAGCGACAGCAGCTGCGGCATAGCCGGACGGGCCGGCCTGGGGTGAGGGGCGGCGGCACGTCTCCATTGGCAGCAGCGAGGCCAGACCAGCGTAGCTCGTGGAGTCACGAGGCCAGCTGTCGGACTGCCCTCCTGTAAAATTAATCCATTAATTTCATTCAATCCATTAATTTTTACATTTTTTTTTTGTAATGGTAATGTGTTGCGGTTGGCAAAGAGCCGGTATTTGGCACCTGCAATACATGTAAAACCTTAATTCTTTTCCCAGTCGCTTTTGGCTACTGATGTTTGAGTGCACGCTTACATCTGTGGCTGAAGTTACGGGAATCTAACTTAGCTTCATAAATTCAGACTTCACTTGAGTATTAGTTACCTCAAATGCATTTTCTCAAATTACAGAGGTCCTGGTGGTTGACGCTACTGTTCGGCCTGGCGCTGTTCGAGCGCTCGAGGCGACGGCGGAGCGACAGCAGCTGCGGCATAGCCGGACGGGCCGGCCTGGGGTGAGGGGCGGCGGCACGTCTCCATTGGCAGCAGCGAGGCCAGACCAGCGTAGCTCGTGGAGTCACGAGGCCAGCTGTCGGACTGCCCTCCTGTAAAATTAATCCATTAATTTCATTCAATCCATTAATTTTTACATTTTTTTTTTGTAATGGTAATGTGTTGCGGTTGGCAAAGAGCCGGTATTTGGCACCTGCAATACATGTAAAACCTTAATTCTTTTCCCAGTCGCTTTTGGCTACTGATGTTTGAGTGCACGCTTACATCTGTGGCTGAAGTTACGGGAATCTAACTTAGCTTCATAAATTCAAACTTCACTTGAGTATTAGTTACCTCAAATGCATTTTCTCAAATTACAGAGGTCCTGGTGATTGACGCTACTGTTCGGCCTGGCGCTGTTCGAGCGCTCGAGGCGACGGCGGAGCGACAGCAGCTGCGGCATAGCCGGACGGGCCGGCCTGGGGTGAGGGGCGGCGGTACGTCTCCATTGGCAGCAGCGAGGCCAGACCAGCGTAGCTCGTGGAGTCACGAGGCCAGCTGTCGGACTGCCCTCCTGTAAAATTAATCCATTAATTTCATTCAATCCATTAATTTTTACATTTTTTTTTTGTAATGGTAATGTGTTGCGGTTGGCAAAGAGCCGGTATTTGGCACCTGCAATACATGTAAAACCTTAATTCTTTTCCCAGTCGCTTTTGGCTACTGATGTTAGAGTGCACGCTTACATCTGTGGCTGAAGTTACGGGAATCTAACTTAGCTTCATAAATTCAGACTTCACTTGAGTATTAGTTACCTCAAATGCATTTTCTCAAATTACAGAGGTCCTGGTTGTTGACGCTACTGTTCGGCCTGGCGCTGTTCGAGCGCTCGAGGCGACGGCGGAGCGACAGCAGCTGCGGCATAGCCGGACTGGCCGGCCTGGGGTGAGGGGCGGCGGCACGTCTCCATTGGCAGCAGCGAGGCCAGACCAGCGTAGCTCGTGGAGTCACGAGGCCAGCTGTCGGACTGCCCTCCTGTAAAATTACTCCATTAATTTCATTCAATCCATTAATTTTTACATTTTTTTTTTGTAATGGTAATGTGTTGCGGTTGGCAAAGAGCCGGTATTTGGCACCTGCAATACATGTAAAACCTTAATTCTTTTCCCAGTCGCTTTTGGCTACTGATGTTTGAGTGCACGCTTACATCTGTGGCTGAAGTTACGGGAATCTAACTTAGCTTCATAAATTCAGACTTCACTTGAGTATTAGTTACCTCAAATGCATTTTCTCAAATTACAGAGGTCCTGGTGGTTGACGCTACTGTTCGGCCTGGCGCTGTTCGAGCGCTCGAGGCGACGGCGGAGCGACAGCAGCTGCGGCATAGCCGGACGGGCCGGCCTGGGGTGAGGGGCGGCGGCACGTCTCCATTGGCAGCAGCGAGGCCAGACCAGCGTAGCTCGTGGAGTCACGAGGCCAGCTGTCGGACTGCCCTCCTGTAAAATTAATCCATTAATTTCATTCAATCCATTAATTTTTACATTTTTTTTGTAATGGTAATGTGTTGCGGTTAGCAAAGAGCCGGTATTTGGCACCTGCAATACATGTAAAACCTTAATTCTTTTCCCAGTCGCTTTTGGCTACTGATGTTTGAGTGCACGCTTACATCTGTGGCTGAAATTGCGGGAATCTAACTTAGCTTCATAAATTCAGACTTCACTTGAGTATTAGTTACCTCAAATGCATTTTCTCAAATTACAGAGGTCCTGGTGGTTGACGCTACTGTTCGGCCTGGCGCTGTTCGAGCGCTCGAGGCGACGGCGGAGCGACAGCAGCTGCGGCATAGCCGGACTGGCCGGCCTGGGGTGAGGGGCGGCGGCACGTCTCCATTGGCAGCAGCGAGGCCAGACCAGCGTAGCTCGTGGAGTCACGAGGCCAGCTGTCGGACTGCCCTCCTGTGAAATTAATCCATTAATTTCATTCAATCCATTAATTTTTACATTTTTTTTTTGTAATGGTAATGTGTTGCGGTTGGCAAAGAGCCGGTATTTGGCACCTGCAATACATGTAAAACCTTAATTCTTTTCCCAGTCGCTTTTGGCTACTGATGTTTGAGTGCACGCTTACATCTGTGGCTGAAATTACGGGAATCTAACTTAGCTTCATAAATTCAGACTTCACTTGAGTATTAGTTACCTCAAATGCATTTTCTCAAATTACAGAGGTCCTGGTGGTTGACGCTACTGTTCGGCCTGGCGCTGTTCGAGCGCTCGAGGCGACGGCGGAGCGACAGCAGCTGCGGCATAGCCGGACTGGCCGGCCTGGGGTGAGGGGCGGCGGCACGTCTCCATTGGCAGCAGCGAGGCCAGACCAGCGTAGCTCGTGGAGTCACGAGGCCAGCTGTCGGACTGCCCTCCTGTAAAATTAATCCATTAATTTCATTCAATCCATTAATTTTTACATTTTTTTTTTGTAATGGTAATGTGTTGCGGTTGGCAAAGAGCCGGTATTTGGCACCTGCAATACATGTAAAACCTTAATTCTTTTCCCAGTCGCTTTTGGCTACTGATGTTTGAGTGCACGCTTACATCTGTGGCTGAAATTACGGGAATCTAACTTAGCTTCATAAATTCAGACTTCACTTGAGTATTAGTTACCTTCCTTTAGTTGCACTTAGTCTAGTGCTATTCCATCTCTGAAAATAATTTTAAAAAATTAAAAAAATTAAAAATTGTTACTATTCAAATAGAACCTCTTATGAACAAGGTTGTATTTGAATCTATATGAATAGTTGTTCTATAATATAAAAAAAATGTTGTCTGTGTCATTATGCATTGATTTGTTAAGAAAGAGTAAATGGGTTCACTTTTAGAAAAATTGCTTTTTATTATTGCATAAGTATGAAGGAGAAATATTGTTTGTTATTTAATTTCTGTTAGATATAAACAGTTGCACATTTTAAGTGATTTATAAATTACATAAATATTTAATTTCAGTTTTATAGAACAGTCTTTTAATATTGCTGTTATTCTTTCATTCATTACACATACTATTATATCTTTTATTAGCACTGTAAATGTAAAGATATCTCAAATCATAACTATAAATAACATCATGTGACAATCATATTAAAATAAAAAATTACTCTTAATCTTGGATCTGAGGATTCTTGAATCTGCAATTAATCAATCAATCGTTTAATCAATCGTAAATTTAAATTTTGCTTTTGCTTTTTAATTAAAAATCAACAATAGTGTTATATAAAGCAATATACCCTATATTGCTTGATACAGAATAAACTTGCTCTCTTTTGCTATTTACTCCCTTTTCATCCGAGTCTCATTATAAAAAACTTGACAATCATTTTTAAAGTTCTAATATAATACAATGAAGTATACAACTTCAATTAAAAAATACTTCTAAAAAAAAATATTAAGTAGACCATTTAAGTTATGTCCAAATTATTCATAACTAAGATAGATACACACTTATGATCAATTAGAACAACTTCTAAAAAACTTTCACTTTAATGTTCCATTATTAATCATTTATTGCACTACAAGACACTAGAAGCTATATAAAATCGCAAGACATATCCTTAATATAATAATGAATATAGCTAAGTCATCAATCGAAATTAATGTACATATCATAATTTTTATATAACGATAACTAAGTCAAATATGAAATAAAAATTATACTGCATGTTAAAGGTTTTAGGCTATCCATGCAAGGTTAGGTTATTCTATTTAGATGTGAGAATGTAAATTTTAAGAAAGCTCTTACTATTATTGAGATGCACAAAATTCATTAAAACTCAACACTTACATTTATATAATGATTAAGTAAATCCTCTTCTTATTGTTTTATAACTGCACGTTTCTTCGTTGTTATATTTCTCATTTTAAGAAATATCTCAACAGCTACTGGTGAAATAAGACTTGATATATTTAATTTGCTTCTAGTGATATTTGTTTCAAGAATTTTGCTAACTAAATTAAAACAAAATTATACATTTTAGTAAAAATTAAAGTACTAGAACTTTACAACGGGAAATTTAAAAATTTAATACACCGCCCATTCATTAATAAAATCAACTTGTTGTCTTGTTATATGATAGATAGTCCAAATGAGAATGAGTGCGTAAAAATATGTATGGAGGAGTGGAGCGAGATGCAGCTGAGACTATTTTCATACGATTCATTCATAAATACGTACATGTGCAAGAGGGATGCGAGATAACATGTGTTGGCGCCTGTAGTAAAACCCATAGATTACTAACTATAAAATAGATGGTTGTGATTCATACATTGGCGCGAGCCTATTTTCGGTGGTATGGGGGGGTGCAGAGTAGCACTATAGCTACTTACATTTTCATTCAATAAAAACTATCTGCCTCTCACCCGTTTCATTCATAAAAACGGATTCAGTCTCAGCTCTGACTCTTTCTTACATATGGAGTAGTAATATATATAACATATGACGTAAAATCGTAGTAAAATTAGTGATGTACTTGGTACGCTAAAACCGTAATTAGTGATGTCAAAGTTTTATCGATTCGCACACCGCTCTTACCGATTTTTTGGATAACCGGTTTTCCTGTTACGTATTAATAATGATTTTTAAATTTTAATAAAACAAAATATTTAAAGAACTTCTTTATTAAGACTTCTACTATAATAAAAAAAATATATATATAACAACCGTTTTACATTTCTAAGTGCATGCTTCTTTAAAAAAAAAGTTTTTTCCTAAACACGCTAAAAGTACAACTTCAAAAATTATTACTATTTTTAAATAGGAAACAGGAACAGCACGCTGACTAAAAGTTATCCAAACAGAGCTTTCATAGGCCTCAAACTATCTTGAAAATGTAGGAATTGTAATTTAAATTATTATATATTATTATTAAACAAAATTAATTTTAAATATTCACTCGAAAACAAACGTACAAGATTAGTATTTGAAACAATAGATGCTTTCGTTTTTACCGTTTAAGTATTTAGGAAAAAACATTATACTTAAAAGGAGTGTACTTGATGGTTAATTATAATTATTATAATTTAAGTCTTTTTAGATATATTAGTAGTAGTTTTATAGAATATTAGTGGTTTTTATCTCTAAGTATAATATTTTCCATCATATCAGTTAACACTTCGGATTTATACATATAAAGTAAGAATTATATTGTGAAAGTTTGCCATATTTAATGTGCCCATTGATATCAAGCTTTTCAATGAAAGTAAACATCACATGAGGAACTATACTCCATGGGTTAAATATTTAACTAAATGTAAACATGTCAAAACAGGTACTTTATAGTAGGCATTATCTGCCTACTATAAAGTATCTTTTTTATTACAACACATTGTACTAATATTAAATTTTATTTGTATTTCTTTCAAAGAATTTAAAATTATTGATAGTATTCGCACCACTTAATAAGGTTAAATATGGCATGATTGCTATCAATAATTTTACAAACTTTGAAAGAAATAAATAAGAATATTATTTAATATCCACTTTTAAGAACCCAAACATAAAGGTATTATAAATTTTTTTTAAGAAAACGATGGACAATATTAAATACACATTTAAGTATCACAGAGTGAAACTTATAGAATATTGATATTATGTAACGTCGGTTAATCTAATGCAATTACTATTTTAGGTAAGTAAACTACTTGGCTAATTTGCATCTGCTATATTTCATTAAATTGTATATTGCTGTTTCGCTGTACTAAAGATAATATGGAAACTGTATCACTTTTTAAATGTTAATAATAGTAATATTAGGTACTTTTACCTCATGTATCATAGTTCTATAACTTTACTTGCGATAAAATTTTCCATTTCCATTCATCGTTTTTCAAGTATCTGAAGTTCTGTGAATTCTCCTTAACATTAATACACCATTGTCTAACTCCCATTATGATAACGAATATGCAAAAAACTTTTAAGAAATCATATTTATGATTAACGGAAGTGAACCAAGAATTATAGATCTAAGTTGACTATATACATTATTGACTTATTAACACTTTACATGCCATATCATGCCATTCCAAAGATATAAGTTTTTTGATGGATATTATAATTTTTCATCTGCATCATATTGACTATGTTGTATTAAAGAACTTTAATCAAATCTTTCAGTTTTATTAGACAATAGCGTACTTATAAAAATTTCACAATTTAAAAAATCCTTTTTTGAAAATTTATCACTCACGGGATTGCACAGGATTATAGTTTTGCTACACTAGTAAAAACACGTGTTTTGGATAGGAATAAAGGTGTTGTGTGTTAACGTTAAAATACACAATTTTTAGCAGCAATACAGGCAGAACTCATAATTTATTATAAGCCCGTCGTTTAAACAAACTAGCAATTAAACTAGCAACTAAGCAATTGTAAGTCATTTTCCTTAGTAATGAAAATTTTAAACCCATTCATCTCAAAATATGAGTCTTTGAGTTGTACCGCTATTGCTGCACGTGACCGATATATCGATATACTGCACCGATAATATGATATAGCTTGGGTCTGAAAAATATTTCTGATGGAATACAAGGTACTATAACTATCAAACAATAATATTAACCGATAATGTTTTAAACAATGAAACCAAATTATGATCCGTTCTAGTGTGCTAGAGCCCCCTTATCCACGGATTTGAGAAAAAATCCATTGGGTCCTAGTTAAGAAGTTTGAAACTTCATAATGTTTGTCAATTATACTAATATGAATCCATTTTGAAAACACAATTTTCTCTTGAGTCTCTAGCATTGAAGCGGACTTTTACAGCCTTGTTCCAAAATTCCGAATGGTTCAGGCGGCAAAATAAATTGTTAGTGAATAAAAGCATTCGCGCTGTGAAAATGTTAACTACTAATGTCAATAAATGAGGCTAAATAATTATGATTCGACTGAAGCTCTTCATATATGTTCATCTGCATCATCGGGCTCGTGGACACTTCCCGGCGGAAGAGTTCGCAGCATATTTAACCTGTAATAAATAAGTAATTCTTAAATAATGTATAGACAGAACATTATTCAGTATAAGTAACAGTAGTCTTACAGACAATCTTGGCATTGATATCCCCTGAGTAGAATAGACCACCCTCATTTCTTACCGAAGTGTCGCGAAAACCGATTAAGGTAAGTTGACGTCGGGCAGGCGGTCGGTCGTAAGATACCAAATCATGTGATAGCATGTTTAAAACATGTTGTGCCTCCCCCACTTAGAGTGGGATAAGGGTAGGAGAATGATGCATTGACAAATAACAGAGATTTTAAATTTTAAAAATACATTTTTAGCTTCCACTGGTCTTAAATAGTGTCTGGAAAATATTTTTTACATGTGTCTATAACTTTGTCTACAGTTATATTTTAAGTATAGAATAGAGACTTTAACTATAAATAATATTTTTTTTTAGTAATAAAATATAAGGGGTATCTGAGACAATCTTTGTGTTATGTTAAATATCTTTAATTTTGTACTGTTAGCAGTACCAGGCTAAAAATATTATGCTTTCCAAATACTGTATTGTACTGTGTGACAATTAAGAAGCGTATGTGATAAAGTTCCAATGATCATCACTAATATGACTTTTAAGCTATTCTTACATTACACACTTTTTTTCATCACTATAATAGAGGAACCGTTGTACCAAACTTTTGTTGTTATATCTCAAACGGATTAGGCAGTTAGCCCACTATACATATAAGCTTCAGTTTTAATTGAAAGTGAAATGGACAGACTGACATACTTTACATCAAATATTTACTTGCCTTCATCTAGTCAAATCAATTGACCTAATCATGTGCTTATCCCATAAAGCATCAACAGCATATAGCCCTTAGACGTCATCCCAATGAGTACTCTCTTTGGCAATGACCAGGTTCATCTGAAAATTATTGCAAAAACATTTTAATAAATATGTAACAAGCTGTGTGCACAACAAGAGGCCGTGCGACTATGTAAAGACGATCATGGGTTTAAACCCCGCGCAGGCACATGGCTAATTGACAATTGCAATTTATGACACGCTTTTCGGTGAAGGAAAATATCGTGAGGAAATGCGCATACTTCTAACGAAGTCTAGGGATATGCGTAACCTACCAATCCGCATTGGAGCAACGCGATGGTAGGTCTTTGCTACAATACTTCCTTCCAAAAAACGGATAGAGGAAGCTTATGGTTCCTACTGCTGGGGTGGGTAACAGGCTGTTACTTTAAACATACACATGCAGTGTGTTTACAAACAAAAATGATTTATATTTGAAACATTTTAACTGATTTATTTTTTTATTTAAAGTATCTTGAAGAAATAACTTTCTGTTAAATATAATTAACTATAATCTATAATCCATATTGTCTGTCGCAGAAAGAATAAAAAACTATTCAGTAATAACCACTTAAAACTTAGAATATAACTGATATTGGGTATAACATATGATATACAACACTTCAATAAAGCATACACAATAAATATTACTATAGAAGGAAAAGTTTTACTTTTTACTATATTTTGAAATTAAAAAATAAAACTTTCCAATATTATTACAGTTCAATAACTAAGGATATACATAATAAACAAATAAGAGCCCAGATTATGCTTCGAGGTCCCTGCTTTATACCTTGTAAACATATTAAATAGACAATAGGTTGAGATATACAAACGTAATGTAATAAATATGTATATAAATTGAGAAACACTAGCTTAAATTTAACTACAGAAACAATGCTTATAAGAAGTCCATTTATACTATTAATATTATTAATGCGAAAGTTTGTGAGTATGGATGTGTTTGTTACTCTTTCACTGTGAATCCCCCGAATCAATAAAGATGACATTTTTCACAATTCGTCCTTATACACCGGAATAACATATAGGCTATCATAACATATAGGATAGAAATCCTATTAACTCTACAGGAATAGGATGACATTGAATAGCGCAATCTATTATCGACCTGTCACACGACAACAGTTTACGCGAACGAAATCGCGAGTAAAAGCTAGTACTATATAAATGGTACAAAAAGTTGGTCTTAAATGTAGGCTGCCATTGCACAGATAACTATGATGAGAAAAAAATAATTTATAGAAGTAGGCTTTACTTTGCTGAATTCCAGAGTACAAAAGATATGATAGAATTATTTTGCTATAATCAACATTTGTTAAAAGAACCTATGTAATTCTAAGTGTAGGAAGTAGTTTGATCACAATAGATCAGTAATGGCCAAAGTGATACTGGGCCCTCAGGCCCTGCAGAGCCACTACTCCCAGAAGAAGAGGAGAAAGCAAAACAGATCTCATATCTTATACATGCAGGATTAGTTACCACACATATCATAAAACCCCCAAAAAGTCACTAAATCCCATTATTTAGCTATTTTCTTATCTTTTTATCCCAAAGAGGCATACACATAATCAAAGAATAATAATTAATTCACATTGTAATCTGTCAAAGAAAGGTCTAGTATCGATTCGTGTTGGGGTCTTAGGGTGTTGGAATCTCAACTCCACACCAGAAAACGTAGGGTCAATAGTCCCCCTATGAGGTGAACTGAGGACCTAAAAAGGTTGCGTGGCTTTGCTGGACCCAAGCGGCACAAGATAGTGTGCTTTGGAGATCCCATGAAGACACCTATGTCCTTCTGTGGACATCCATCGTTTACTTATGAAGATATTACTCTTTCCTTTAAAAAAAAATCAGTAATGGCATATATCAATCTTTTAAGAATAACTTACTAATCTCATTCTAACTTTTTTTAAATGGTCACAAAGTGGCAAAATCAAAATTAACTGTTTGCACTCTGTTGTTGTCACTGTGGCGAAACAGCACGCCAGTATCTCTAGAGCTGGCACATCATAAACACTTTTAGGTAGCTGATACTCATGATTAAAATCATGCAGAATTTGCAACATTGTAAATACTTGGGGGCCGGCTAGATAGTATCAACAAAATGTCCCAAAAATGCTGAAACCTAGTGTTAAAAAGTGCTAAGATTGCTAGATCTGTGAGAAATATCTAGAATCTAGAAATAATAATATAAGTCTGCTTAGACCCCAGAGCACAAATTAACTTAAAATTATATAGTTACTTTTATTATATTACTTTATGATAAAAACACACTTACATACTTTAATCTAGTTGTCACAGGTATGTGTGGAAATGTTTTAACATCCTTATCAGTTAAGTTGGTAGCTTGAGTGACCTATCTCTTGCACAAATGCTGCTTTATATATTATAGCTTTCCTTTAGTTGCACTTAGTCTAGTGTTATTCAATCTCTGAAAATAATTTTAAAAAATTAAAAAAATTAAAAATAATTGTTACTATTCAAATACAACCTCGTATGAAAGAGGTTGTATTTGAATCTATAACATAAAAAAAATGTTGTCTGTGTCATTATGCATTGATTTGTTAAGAAAGAGTAAATGGGTTCACTTTTAGAAAAATTGCTTTTATTATTGCATAAGTATGAAGGAGAAATATTGTTTGTTATTTAATTTCTGTTAGATATAAACAGGTGCACATTTTAAGTGATTTATAAATTACATAAATATTTACTTTCAGTTTTATAGAACAGTCTTTTAATATTGCTGTTATTCTTTCATTCATAACACATACTATTATATCTTTTATTAGCACTGTAAATGTAAAGATATCTCAAATCATAACTATAAATAACATCATGTGACAATCATATTAAAATAAAAAATTATTCTTAATCTTGGATCTGAGGATTCTTGAATCTGCAATTAATCAATCAATTGTTTAATCAATCGTAAATTTGAATTTTGCTTTTGCTTTTTAATTAAAAATCAACAAGTGTTATATAAAGCAATATACCCTATATTGCTTTATACAGAATAAACTTGCTCTCTTTTGCTATTTACTCCCTTTTCATCTGAGTCTCATTATAAAAAACTTGACAATCATTTTTAAAGTTCTAATATAATACAATGAAGTATACAACTTCAATTGAAAATACTTCTTTATTCATAACTAAGATACACAATTATGATCAATTAGAACAACTTCTAAAAAACTTTAACTAATGATTGATAATGGAACATTAAGTTCCATTATTAATCATTTATTGCACTACAAGACCACTATAAGCTATATAAAATCGCAAGACATAAAATAATGAATATAGCTAATTCATCAATCGAAATTAATGTACATATCATAATTTTTATATTACGATAACTAAGTCAAATAGGAAATAAAAATTATACTGCATGTTAAAGGTTTTAGGTTATCCATGCAAGGTTAGATTATATTTAGAATGTGAGAATGTAAATTTTAAGAAAGCTCTTACTATTATTAAGATGTACAAAATTCATTAAAACTCAACACTTACATTAATATAATGATTAAGTAAATCCTCTTCTTATTGTTTTATGACTCCACGTTTCATTGTTGTTATATTTCTCATTTTAAGAAATATCTCAACAGCTACTGGTGAAATAAGACTTTATACATTTAATTTGCTTCTAGTGATATTTGTTTCAAGAATTTTGCTAACTAAATTAAAACAAAATTATACATTTTAGTAAAAATTAAAGTACTAGAACTTTACAACGGGAAATTTAAAAATTTAATACACCGGCCACCGCCCATTCATTGATAAAATCAACTTGTTATATGATAGACAGTCAAAATGAGAATGAGTGCGTAAAAATATGTATGTAGGAGTGGAGCGAGATGCAGCTGAGACTATTTTCATACGATTCATTCATAAATACGTGCATGTGCAAGAGGGATGCGAGATAGCATGTGTTGGCGCCTGTAGTAAAACCGCCCTGGTAAAACCGCCCTGATTTCAATCATATAATTTACAAATATTAGAACCATAGATTATTAACTATAAAATAGATGGTTGAGATTCATACATTGGCGCGAGCCTATTTTCGGTGGTATGGGGGGTGCAGAGTAGCACTATAGCTACTTACATTCTCATTCCAAAAAAAACTATCTGCCTCTCACCCGTTTCATAAAAACGGATTTAGTCTCAGCTCTGACTCTTTCTCACATATGGAGTAGTAATATATATAACGTATGACGTAAAATCGTAGTAAAATTAGTGATGTACTTGGTGCGCTAAAACCGTAACTAGTGATGTCAAAGTTTTATCGATTCGCATTTTACTCTTACTGATTATTTGGATAACCGGTTTTCCTGTAACATACTAATAATGATTTTTAGATTTTAATAAAACAAAATATTTAAGGAAATTCTTTAATAGACTTTTACTGTAATAAAAAAATTTATATTCAACAGCCGTTTTACATTTCTATGTGCATGCTTCTTAAAAAAAAAAGTTTTTTCCTAAACACGCTAAAAGTGCAACTTCAAAAATGATTACTATTTTTAAATAGGAAACAGAATCGGCGATCATGTATCTTGAAAATATAGGAATTGTAATTTAAATTATTATATATTATTATTAAATATAATTAATTATAAGTATTCACTCGAAAACAAATTTACAAGATTAGTATTTGAAACAATAGATGCTTTCGTTTTTACCGTTTTAGTATTTAGGAAAAAACATTATACTTAAAAGGAGTATACTTGATGGTAAATTATAAATATTAGTCTTTTTTAGTGGTTTTTATCTCTAAGTATAATATTTTCCATCAAACCAGTTAACACTTCGGATTTATACATATAAAGTAAGAATTAAATTGTGAAATTTTGCCATAATTAATGTGCCAATTGATACCAAGCTTTTCGATGAAAGAAAACATCATGAGGAACTATACTCCATGGGTTAAGTATTTAACTAAATGTAAACATGTCAAAACAGGTAGTTTATAGTAGGCATTATCTGCCTACTATAAAGTACCTTTTTTATTACAACACATTATACTAACATTTAATATAATTTTTAATTCTTTTAAAGAATTTAAAATTATTGATAGTATTCGCACCACTTTATTATGGCGTGATTGCTATCAATAATTTTTACAAACTTTGAAACAATAAATAAGAATTATAAAATTTTTAAAGAAAACGATGGATAATATTAAATACACTAAATTACTACACATTTAAGTATCACAGAGTGAAGCTCGTAGAATATTGATATTATGTTGCGTTGGTTAATCCAATTACCATTTTAGGTAGTTTACTTGGCTAATTTGTGTCTGCTGAATTTTATTAAATTATATATTGCTGTTTTGCTATACTAAAGGTATAAATATTTAATTTTAGAAAATACCAATCAATTTATGAAAATTACATTTATAAATATTAGAGATATTCTTTTGACAACTGCAGTTGAATCCCAATTTTTTCATTTGTTAATAATATTATTGTATATATATTTTATAGGTATAAATTAGATCCTTAAAAAAAAATTTATGAGTTTATTATCGGCCTGGAATCTAGTCCTTTAAGGCTCAAAACAACTCAATACTCATGAACCAAAGATCATAGACTAATAATTAAAACTAATGGATGTCAAAAATAATCGATTTTTATATTAAACGATTATTTTATCACAATAATCGATTTTTAATAATCGATTATATAAACATTTACAAAATGATTTTAAAAAATCGATTACATTATGTAATTATGCTGTTTTTTTTACCCTCTTTTTCTTGTCTTTTAAGATAAGATATGCGTTGTTGGATGAAACACAAAACATAACATTTCAATCCAGTTTAAACAACGTATCTGTTATGATTTTTTCGCAGTTGTTTACTTTAATTATTTTTTATTCTTATTAATTATTGAAATAAAAAGGAAATTATTGAAATGAAAAGGGAATTATTAAAGACTAGCGGCCCGCTCCGGCTTCACACGGTTATAAAATATATAGCCTATGTCACTCAGTGAAAAAAAATGATTAAAATCCAGATACGATACGTTTGGTTACGAAGACGAATGATAGTCTTGATTCATTCATTCGTGGCCCGCACGCATTAAATTCGGAGTAAAACAATTATTAACCGCTTTTCCTATACCATGAAGATTTCCTGCTATCTTTGGAATATCTACATTCATATACCTGCTACATTTTTAGTTATTTACTTTTTTAATTTTTCCTTATTTATTTTTACAATTAATTGCAGAATGTCTTCATATACAACATTCACAGCTATCTTGTAATTAGACAATACAAACGTGTTTTCTATAGAGGTTAGTCTTGAAAGAGTGACATATAGTTTGCCATGTGAAAAACAAACGCGTCCCATCGCTGCTAAATTCGAAGTGCTATAGGGCGAAGCGCGGCCTCCTCGCGGCATTTTCAATCTGTAATATCTTGAAAATGTTCAATTAAATTATATGCTGTAAACGGCCATATTGATCTACATTAAATCAACAATGTATTTAAGGTACTTAATTGGATAAGAATTAATGCTGTATTATTTAAAATTGCTTCGATAATAAGGCATTATTTTTCATGAAAAGAAAATGACAAAAAATGCTATTGTGGGTTATCCATAAGAGATAGACATATACCTGCATTTGCAATGTAAGTGGAAAAAAATGTAATTTCTTACGACATCACATTAGAAACCTGAAAATTTTTAGTATTTATTTACTCCATAAAAAAATCGTTATTAGTAAAATTAACTTTTTTTTTGTAGAATTTAGCACCGAAATCTAGCACTGCACTTAATAAATTTTAACATTAAAAATTGAATTGTCCACTTAAAGAATATAAATAATACGTTTTAGGAAGACAAATTGCTTTTTTGTGTTAAATTTGGCACCGAAATCTAGCATTGCAATAATTTATAGAATTAGGCGTTACTTTGCGGAGATCCATAATACAAAAGTAATAATAAAATTATTTTGCTATAATCCGCGATGAAGTAAAATAGAAAATATATATAATATTTGCGATTTTGGTCGTGGAGTCTATCTCCTGACGATGCTTCGGTTGCGGGGCGAAACGATTGTTGAGTTTGTGATAGTGAACGTATATAGTGCTTGTGTATCACGGTGGCGGTGGTGGAGGTTTGTGCATGTGTTTTTTACGACTCCTGCATGTATCAGGTATGATAACCGATTGTCCACTCTACATTTAGCATTATATATATTTTCTATTTTACTTCATCGCGGATTATAGCAAAATAATTTTATTATTACTTTTGTCTAGCATTGCACTTAAATGGCCCAGAGCAAAAGGCTTAAACTCGTGTCGTGGACCCCTCATTGAGAAACACTGACCTAAAGACTGACTGAAATAACTAGAATATATAATGTAATTCTATTTCAGAGAGGAATACAACTTGGAATGAAATAATATTATTCCACTCCTTAAATAGATATAGAAAAAGAGAGATTAAAAAACTCGGTACTTGATGAAAAATAATCGATTATTTTACGTCCCTAATACCTATTTCCTTGGCTAAATAACCAAATCCATATGTACACTGTACAGAAATGTCAAATGAGTAGAAAATAGAAATCTATGAAAATAAGGCTGATAAAGTGAGAAATAGTAACGTTGTTCGTGTTGTATTCCTATATTCTGGTTAATCTTTTAAATTTAAATAATGGATTCAATTTACAATAATCCTATAAGACAACAAATTAACAAAATTTTTGATAGCCACATCATAACTGACAATAGCGAGGCTTTGTATACTGTGTCCGGATTATGTTCCGCTAATTCGGCATATACTAGAAGAATACTCGTAAATGAAATAGAAAAAAGAGATTTACTAGTAAATAAAGCTATCTTGAATGAATATAGCAGAGTCAAAGATAAGTTGCAAATATTGATTAACTCGTTAGATTCATTACAGTTGGCAGTCACAGATATGTCAAATAGATTACACGACTCTAAAACGAAAACGCACCACATAATAGCACAAACAACTAAATTGAAAGATGAAAGGAGAAAGACAAAGAAAAAGCTATTGTGGGTTGACACATTTGTTAAAAACTTTCATGTTAGTCCGAATCAAAGTAAGAATCTATTTGATGTTTCTCCACTCACTGTAGATTTCTTTGACTCTTTAGCCAATATAGAAAAGTTAAATGAGAACTGCAGAACACTAGTAAGATGTTGGTATCAAACACCAGCATTTGATATAATGGAATCAATAGGGTTACAGCAAGAAGCTGCAATTGAAAAATTATATCATTGGACAATTAGAGCATGTCTAATTATAGACTCTCCTAATAATGCTTTAGTTCCTAAGGCTTTAGCTAAATTTGAGAACAGACAAGTGTTATTCTGTAATATAATTGATGAATACTGCAATGCTAGAAAAGCAACTGTTGTACAGTTATTTATTGATGTTCTTACTAAAGGAGGTGAAAATGGATCGAAACCAATAGAATTTTATGCAAATGATGCTAAACGTTACATTGGAGATATATTAGCTTGGGTTTATCAAATTTTACCTGTTGAGAAAGAAAATCTATCTACTCTCTTTAAGTATTGTACAATGAACGATAAGGAACAGAGAATCATTGATGGCTTAATAAATATTACTGAAGCATTATGCCCATTACTAAAAATAAGAGCAGAACTTATACTGAAACCGGATAAAAATCCCCTAGTTCTCTGGTCTATAACAAATTTAATTATTTATTATACAGAAATTATACAAGCTGTTATCCATAAAGGCCACATGGTAGATACTTTGGAGGAACTATTGAAAAAAAGTGAAGATGTATTCTTAGTGACCTTAGACAGTAAAGTCCAAAAAGAGTTAAGTCATGGTGTCAAAGCACCACCTTCTGATCTGAATCCATCATTTGTTGTTACTGATTTAGTCAGTTTTCTAAGGGATTTAATGAATATTTCAAATAATACGAACAATACAGATAAAAAAATGATAATAACCCATATTTTAGATCCACTTTTGCATGCAATTAACGAGACTGCATGTCATCTGAGCTCCACTGATATGTCAGTTTACATGTTGAACTGTATGTATCATGTTCAGTGTACCCTTTCATTGTACACTATTTTAGATGAATATAGTGAACGGCTACAGGCTCAATCTGAGGCTCAAATTGACACATTAACATCAGAACAAGCTAGTTACCTTGTAGCAAATTTAAATATGGGGCCCATTTATACAATATTACAAGAAAAAGTCAATGGACCTCTCTCTGCAATACCTGGCATGGACACTACATCTTTAAAGTCTTTCCTAAACAAGTTTGATATTTTCTTAGTAACGCCTGATGTTTATATGCTGCCTCAATTAAATTTACTTATTAGTCATAACCATAAATCAATTGTTAAAAAGCGTGCCTTTGAAGTAATAATAGCTATTTATGAACAATTGTATCAAGCTATACAAAATCCCAGCAATGGTTATGTTGAACCTCAAATAATAGTGAAAAGAACACCAGTAGAAGTCCAGAAACTCCTTACATAGATATCATATTTATTAAAAATAAAATATAGTAATTAAAAAATGTATGAAATAGATTAAAATAAAAGTTTTTACTTTTTAAAAGTTACACCTGTAGAATTTGTATTGCATGAATAGCCATTGAATTAATATGGTTATGCTGCTTTCGTGTGTTTCATGTATGATGTAAGCTTTTTAATAATAATAATTTGAATATTAAAATCGATTATTTATTAATCGATTTTTTCTACTCCAAGTCACGTAAAAATAAACGATTTTTAATAATCGATTCTTTTTCATCAAAAATAGATTATTTTAAGTATGCTCCTTTCTTATTTTTTAAGATAAAATATGCATTGTTGGATGAAACCTATGTAGCTAAACGACATATTTTAATCGAATTTCACAAACAGCGCATCTGTTATTATTTCTTGGCAGTAGTCCACTTTAAATGGCCTATATTGTAATTAATTATAAATATTAAAAAGGCTACCTTTCAAATAGTCAGAAAAACGATTTTTAAAAATCGACTAAAAGGGGTCAAAATCGATTATTTATTAATCGATTTTTTCTACTCCATGTTACATCCCTAGTATGATAGGGAAAGTGAAAAATTATCGAATTTTATTTTAATCGATTATTTTATTAAACTTTAGGTATACTAATAGATTTTTTAGATTTATTATTATTTTCATTATCCTTTTTGTTTTTACCCTTTTTTCTTGTTTTTTAAGATAAGACCTGCATTGTTAGATGAAACCGATATAGCTAAACACATTTTAAACGAGTTTCATAAAAATGCAACTATTCGATTAAAAAATAATCAATTTTTTGCTTTTTAAATTTAATCGGTTTGTAAAAAATCGATTGATTCGTATCAAAATAATAGTCGATTATTTAAAAAAACGATTATTGTAAAAATCGATTATTTTTCATACCTATCGTAATTTGATGAAATTTTGAAACTTCCATAAAAATTAAAATACTGTAACATCAGCAGCAATTTATCAAATAGAATTTTTATATATGTTTTATAGAAGTGTAGCAAAATGTACATTAATGTTAAAGAGAACTCCGCTTACATTCATTAAAATGGCAAAAAGTTCATTTGAATACGTAAAAAACTTTGAACAGGACGATACTCTACTACCAAATTCTTGGATTGTTGTGAGGTTAGATGGTAAATGTTTTCACAAGTTTTCAGATGACCATAATTTTATTAAACCTAATGATTCAAGAGGTCTGAACTTAATGAACTATGCTGCTTATTCCATATTAAGTGAGTTTAACGATCTGCTAATGGCCTATGGACAGAGTGATGAGTACTCATTTATATTTAAAAAACACACTTTACTTTATAAACGACGAGCTGCGAAATTACTTACTACCATTAATAGTAAATTTGCTTCATCATATGTCTTTTATTGGAGTAAATTTTTTGAAGGAGAAATATTAAAGTATCCACCAGCATTTGATGGTCGTATAGTTTTGTATCCATCTGAAGAAAATCTAATAGATTATCTGAAATGGCGACAAGCAGATGTGCATATCAACAATCTATACAATACAACATTTTGGACTCTAGTTTTACAGGGAAACTTAAGTCCTGCTCAGGTAGATACTTTTCTAATTATAGTTATATAATTTTTTAAATTTAGATTCAACTTTGATTCATTAATACTTATAAGCTAAATTAATTAGGAAAAAATCTTATAATAATAAACTTGTAGCCAAGTTAGTATCTTTGACTGATGTTTATTTTTCCTTGAGCTGTTACAAAGTGAATGACATATTTTACATATATCCCAGACAACTAATCATGACATATTTTCAGGCAGAAAAGAGATTGTGCGGTACAGTGTCTGCCGATAAAAATGAAATTTTATTTAACGAATTTAATATTAATTATAATAATGAACCTGAGATGTTTAGAAGAGGAACATTACTTCTAAGGAAGACTTTATCTAATGAAGTTTTGGACAAAAGCATTTCTGTAATTGTAGATGTCCATAATGATATGTTAAAAGACATATTTTGGAAGGAGCATAGCAATTTGTTATCGAAATCCAAAAATTATTCAGATTATGATGGACCAATGACAAATATATTAAAAGAACAAATTACCAGTAAAACAAAAAAGATGCAAGATCAGATTGAAATTCGAGTATGAGAAAGAAAATAAACACTTTTTTAAGTTAACAGTTTTTATTTATGGATCTAATAATTCTACTTTTGGGAACAATTCATTTATATAAATATGTTTTGCAAGATAAGATGAACATTATCTATAAAATCAACCATTAATTTCTACATTTTATATACATACATTAATAATCTAATGTCATATGATAAAAACTGCACAATTAGATACAAAATGTGCTTTTAGAGTTACCATGAATGTGAATAGCAAGAGTAGAATTTGTGCTATGGAACTACTATACAAATTAAATTAAATATTTTGCCTTAATTAAAAAGTATTTTCAATTTTTATGGTATTATAATATTACCACCACAATATATTTTTTTAATGTAGTATATTAACTTCAATACTGACATGGCAAAGCATAATTTATTTGCAAAATATGGAATGTCTATATTCACTATATGGTTTACCAAGATATTCTGTAAATTATGTATGCCTATAAATTACTATAAATATGATTATATTCTTATATTACTATAGAATAATTTTAAATCATAATTGTTATTTAATATATTATGATTTTTTTTATTAGAGTATAACGGTTTATAGCAACTATATAAGAAAAAAAAATTAATTTCATTGTGAATTCATTCTTATATACCCGAATGCATGATGCACAGAAGTTTTTCAACATACTCGTAGTTATTTTTAGAGAAAATAAATTGTTGCTTTAACTTAAAAAGATATAAATTATTTACACTGCAAGAAATAAACATTGTTGAAAATAAGTTTCTTTAGAAAATGGGAATGTAGTTGTCAATTTTGGCCCTGTGTTTCTGAGCCACGCATTCACTGATCCACACAATATTTCTACATTCTTGTTCCTTCAGTTTCAGGTAAGAGTAAAATACGCCAAAATGAAACTGTTGTAAAAATGCATTAACATTCAGCGTTACCTAAAACAGAGAGATATAAAAAATAATAATCATACATCATTTGTAATTTGTAAGAGATATCACCCCATCTAAAGATTAAAGTTCTAAGTTCTCTATCTTATACATAGAACTTAATTCTTCAGATGGGGTAATATTTAAAATGACATTTATGATTTAACAATCTCTCTCCTAAAGAAGGAGAGAGGTGGTCTTTCAAATATAAGAATAGTAACAAGCTATTTATCTTACCTCATGTTCGAAAAATTTATCTTCAAGGGTTTTGTCACCCACATTATTACCAGCACCTTCAAATAATGCAGAATATTCAGCATAATATTCAGCCACTGCCTTAACTTGCTCATAATCATCAGCACGTGCCAGTGCTGCCAATCCGTCAGGATTCAATTTTCCACAACGAGGGTACAACTTTGCACGGTCATCCTTTGATAGCTCTGTACCAAATGAGTTAATTGTAATTATGATGGCACGACGGTCAGCTTCAAACTGCAATAAAAATATATTTTTCAATTGCAGGTCAGGTATTATTAAGATATTAAATAGTTCAGTATAATCAAAAAGTGAGTGTTTAGTCAGAATAAATAACCTACAGCCAAAATTTCACACATAACATCAGCTGTTGTTCCTCCAATCTGCTTGCAGAAATCATAAAAGGCCTCTAGGTAGGCCTTGTAGAGTGTGTTACGAATAATCTCAATGTTCATTTCATCTAGATCTTGTTCACTGATACAGTCAACAAAGAATGGTGCCAGGGGCGTGTCCACAAGCACAGCATTGTAAAGCTCAGCAGGAGTGGCAGCCACATGGATGGCTTCCATCTGTTCAAATGAACCCAATGGATGGCATTTAGGTATAAGCTCTGAAATAGGTCTTTGGTGTAAAGTCCCTGTTATCAAAAGAATAATGTTATCAATCATATAGCTGTACGTTATAAAATCTAAGAATGTTGACATTGGCTCCACAGAGTGATTCCTTAGATGTTGGAACTCAATGACCAATTTCTCACGTAGTTTATCATCAATTGTTGAAACAGACAGAGGACTAGGCTCATTGGCAAGAAATGTGCCATAATCAGTCCCTTGCAAGTGAAGTTTTAAATCTGCAAATAAAAATAGTTTTTAATAAATTATCTCTAATTAAAAATAGGAAGGCAGATGCAGAGCAGACTGAAAACGTTCACTAGTTGGATAGGCCATAAAAAAGAAGCAATGAAAAACTCTGATTATATAAAACAATAATATCATGTTTCATAACTATAATATAAGAATCTGTTAAGGATATGATATTACTTTTATAGGTATGCTTATTTGCATGTGATTCTTTCTGAATTTCATTAAATTACTTTTATTAGAATGTAACCGTGTATCAACAATTATTTCAATAAAACAATCGAAATTATATCATAAGTAGAGAAAATGAGTTTTGAATTGAAATCGTCAAGGTTCTATGTGATAGACAAGCTGAAGGATGTTGTAAAAAATGATGGACATTTGAGATTAAAGAATAAGTAACAACTAACAAGCTCGCGAAATTAAGCGTTAAGTCTACTTACCTTCTAATGTTTCACATTGTACCAAATTCAAGTAGTCAGACTGTTTAAGAATACCACATTTAAATCCACGGCACAACCCTTCTAGATATCCAGCATCAATGTTAAAAATGCACCCCTTCATGTTGTCCGCGATCTCTCTGAACTTTATTTTAATTAAAATCGAACTCTTCTACTACGATTAAAGAGAGGAGGATGAATTCAATAGAAAATTGATCATATGATAATAGCATAGACAAAATGTCATTATATAGAGCAGTGTTGCAATGCTTATAAAAAAAATAAATTCCACAGTAATTTGTGAATAGGTACTTATTATTTTAATTGTTATGTGTAAGCGCTTTCTAAATGTGGTACTAGAATGTTGCGCATCCCCTGGACAGCTAAAAGAAGTAATATGTCAATGACATGAAACTCAAGGAATTCAAGGTCACAACTAGGCTCGCGACTGCCTCAACGATCTGATAATCTCGAAAAAATATTCCTAACCAGCATGATCCAGGTGAAGACCGTGAGGATGAAGTCGAATGCCCTGGACATACTAAATTGGCACCACACTGGATAGCCAGATATATAAAACCATCCACATGGCGAAAAACCGCTATCGTTGCCGTAAAATTGTCCGTGATTAATATGATCCGTGGAGGGAGATCACGACCCTTAGTAAGTTAAAACTGAGGGCAACGTCGCGAAAAGGAGGACGAGGGGGTTATGTTATTTATTTATTATTGTCATGTATATCACGCTGTACTCCGTACAAATATATGGTTCGGTTAGTTCAATTGCAAGCATATCGAACTTGGTGCGCCATAGTTAAATCCATCCAGGGCTTCAGTTGCTATTCAACCTTTGCATTACGTCGCCTGCCAGAGTTAACTGAATTGTGACTTTGGTTTGGTTGGAATTTGGATATTATTATAATGATATATTTGTTAAAAATTTAAGTTTTGATGAGTTGCGTATGACTTTAATATATATTTTTATTAAAGTAAATGTTTATCCATATCTTAATTCTTTTCTTATATTGTGAATGACGATTAGTTAATAGTTGCAGCAATTAATGCGATTTTAGCTTGTTTTGATAGCGTTGTTGTAGCAAACACCAAAATCGGTTCGGCCGAACTATAATCGATCATATTTAAGTTACTTTTATGTAAAAAAACATAAACAAAGCACTAATTCTAAATGGCACAGAAAGTTAAACTTTCTTAAGTTGGCGAATTCAAATTTTATTTTTTCTTGGCTATATCGATTTTAAGTTAACTGTTGTTAACATCTTTATCCAAAGTTGTTAATGTCCTACAACAAAAACATTTTATTCCTTTCAAGTTTTTTTTAAATAAAAATGATTCTAGTTGCTAGTAACAATTTTTTTATACAATAATCGATTACTATAAAAATCGAATATATTTTCACATACCTATTAATCTGTGATAAACGGTAAGTTTAATGTTTATGGCAAAGATTACAGTGTACATAATGAAAAAAAATGGTTTATGGTAAGTTTGACGGCGGAAAATTTGTAAAAGGAAAAATTAATTATTCTTTATAAAATAATGCAGCATATAAAGCTTAATAATACTTTAAAACCAATATTATATCGAGGTAATTACAGCAAATATATTAATTTGATATAATATTCCGATACGTTTATGTTTTTTAACATCTTATTTTTAAGCGACGTCAAATAATTTGAGCAAATATGGATACTACAAAAAATCGTCTACTTACACCGAAGAAGAGCCTAAGAAAAAAGGTGAATCTCAACGTATGTCAGAGTTTAAGAAAAAATTAAGAGAAACTACACCTATAAAAGATTTAGGCGAACAAGAAGAAATGCGACCACCAAAAGAGGATGCCCTACCGCCGTGGCCTAACGATATTAATCCTCACACTGGGGAAGTCGGTGGACCTAGAGGGCCAGAGCCAACAAGATATGGAGATTGGGAAAGAAAAGGAAGAGTGACGGATTTCTGAAATGAAATTATAGAAAATTAGAATTATGTAAAATTTTTCATTTTGTCTAGTTTGAAAATTTAGCATACATACTTGCTACAGCAAACCACATATAAACATGAGCCATACATACTTGCTAACCTATGGATAACATTTAGCTAATTATTGTTTTATTAAGTTAATAAACTTATTAACTGATTTAATCTGAATATAAATATGAAATAATTTACACCTTTTATTTGAAAACTCTTTATTAACTGTTAGCAGATTTTCCAACAATTTTAGGCATTTTTTTATTAGTTGAATCTTCAAGTTCTTTGGCCTTATAGTAATGAGGTGCGACTTCTAGAAGCCACTTACTTTCTATCTCAGTAACTTGTCTCATAAATTCCTTAGAGGTAAATACAAGTTCATGGTAGATAACCCATCTAGGTAATTCTTCAAATAATGCACTGTTGGGATGAATCATTACAGTCTGAAAACAGTTAAATTATAATTAAATTTCAATTTAATAAGATTAATTTAATTAAATAAGATTTTTTAAAATATTGTTAAAATACCTACATATCATAATCTGATATATTTGATTAGGTTTGATTCCTGCTGAGGGCCAACATTTTCTATAAATAAATTTGTTGGTCTTTGAGCCTGGGTGTATATTTGTATTTAAGTATGTATTTAAAAAATATATAAGTATATATTCACCAGTTGTCTGTCACCCATAACACAAGTATTAAGTTACTTTGGGGACACACGGACAACCGTGTGTGTAAGTGTCCCATATATTTATTATTATTATTATATCTTATGAAAAAGTAGAACCTTACTTGATTATGTTTTACAGTTTTGTAATGTCCGCCCTTGGAGAATTTAGCTATATGGTAAAAATAACCAGCAGTGATGGCTTTACGGATGTTGGCATCATCTGCTAAGCTTGATACCATCTCTATTTCAACTCGTTCCATAAGACCAACTAGCTGCTCTCGTACATCTCGAGCCCTTTTCATTGATCTATATTGTATAAAATTTTCATAGCACCATTGTATTGAGTAATCAGAATCAACCCATTGATTATATACATTCATCAATGTTAAATGATCCCCATTCCGGTGAAAAAAGTTTTTTCTTGCAGTATCAGCATGTATTATTTTATCTTTAGGTCTATAAAAAACTGAGCTATTGACTGATAACATAGCAGCAATAGACACTATTTCTTCAGAACATTTGTATCTGAAAATATTTAGTAAAAATTTAGTAACAACTATGATGAATGATAAATTGGCACAGCACTCAGCTCATGTTGAAGTGTTCTCAACACTTGTTTCCAGTACAAATAATTTATATAATTTTATTTATAAATATGATATTGTAATGAAACAAAATTAATTCTTACTTTTCACTTGCTAATAACATTTTAGCAAGCATTGGATCTGTAGGAAATTCTGCCATTCGCCTACCGGCTTTCGTCAATTCACCATGATGATTAAGTGCACCTAATGCATATAACTGTTCTAATGCTAAAACTAGGGTCTCATGTGGTGGTGGATCAAGAAAATCAAAGTGAATGAGGTCATTGATCCCTAAAGCTTTCAATGTGAGTACTGCATTTCCTAAATTTATTCTTTGGATTTCTGGCACAGTATTATCTTCAAGTTCATATTTATATGCCCATGCTGTATAAAGTCTAAAACATTTACCAGGAGCAACTCTACCTGCTCTGCCTGCCCTTTGATTTGCTGATGCTTTGGAAATTGGAACCACCATCAAACTTTCCATACCTGTCTTAGAATTAAAATTATTCTGTTTAGCAAACCCAGGATCTATTACATATATAATATTATCAATTGTAAGTGATGTCTCTGCAATATTGGTAGCTAGAACTACTTTTCTTGCTCCTTCAGGTGTAGGTTCAAATATTTTGGCTTGCATATCACTTGGGAGATTTGCATATACTGGTAAAATAACTAGCTCTTTTAATTTTTTACCTATTCGCTTTGTTCTTTCTTGTAACATTTCAACACATGTTTCAATTTCTTCTTGTCCGGTTAGAAAAACTAAAACATCTCCTAGAGGTTGGGTGGCATGTATTTGTAATACTGTTACCACACAAGCATCTATGTAATCTGCTTCTGGAGCTTTAGTATAATATATATCAACAGGGAATCTCCTACCAGGTATTCTAAATATAGGTGCATCATCAAAAAATGTAGAAAACTTTTCAGCATCTAATGTAGCACTTGATATGAGTAGTTTTAAATCTGGTCTAAACCTAGTAATATCTTTAACGAGACCAAATAAAATGTCTGTATGTAAAGTTCGCTCATGGGCTTCATCAATAATCATAACACTGTAAGATGCTAAATCTGGTTCTGACAGAAATTCTCTGTGCAGGGTGCCATCTGTCATGTATTTGATTACAGTTCTATCAGACGTACAGTCTTCAAATCTTATACTGTAGCCAACTTCATTACCTAATTTAATATTCATTTCCTGAGCTACTCGGGCTGCCACTGACATTGCAGCAACTCTTCTTGGCTGAGTACACCCAATTTTCTTATCATTATCAGTAAACCCTGCCTCATACAAGTACTGGGGTATCTGAGTAGTTTTACCAGAGCCAGTTTCGCCCTCAACTATCAGTATTTGATAATTTCTGATAGCTTCAATAAGTGATTCTCTAAATGGAAACACTGGCAAAGACTTTTTTGTTTCTTCAATTGTTAGTCTAGCTTTTTGGTGTTCTGATATTTTTTCAACTGGTTGTTTTTCTTTATTACCTTCTAACTGCAGGGCTTGTATAAAATCTATTTGTTCATCTAATAATAGTTCATATTCCTCGTCAGCTTTAGCATCTTTTGCTCCAAATTTAAAAAATGCAGATTTAATTTGTTCTTGTTCCCACTTTCTCTGTTCAGAGTGTGGTAATTTTTCATTCTCATCCACTTCTATATATTGTCCTAAAAATATATATTAATATATATTATCTGCTTAACAAGTTATGTGACTGGTCCATTAAACCAATTTTATCACAATTAAATATTTCTACTGCTGAATTCAAGCTTAAAAAGGGATTGTAGTTTGGGAATCACATAGATTTCTTGCAGTAAATGTATTATCTGCCATCCTGTCCATCATTTGAAATAAACTAATATTCTCACCTTTTTCACCCTTGCCAAGATCTTGTGGCATATGATATCTCTGTACATTTTCCAGTTCACGTGCCTTTTCATGTTCTTTAGCCAATTGTAATATGGTTTTCTTGTGTTCTCTGTCTCTCTTTTCCTTTTCTGTCAATCTAAAAAACAGATTTTAAATATTTATCAATGGAATTGTATACAATGGATACTAAAGTTGTTGTTACATTTAATGTATACACCGAATGAAATATATATTCCATGGTGCAGTTGTATCACATTCAGTTCTCACTGAATATATTTATTGTATAGTATTTAACAAATATACGATTTTTTTTGGAACTAACATGCTTTCATCAAATAGATATTCATCATCTGCTATGTCATCTTCTAATTCTACAACTTTATCATCCTTTCTTTTTTGTAAATATTTACGTCTTGATTGTATTCGAAGCTTAGGTAATATTTTGTCCCGACCCTCTGCTTCTAATTTTAAGCGCTTGGCTGCTTCTTCATAGGATCTTTTGCTGGAGCTTTCAGCAACATTTTTAACTTTGCCTTCGTCACGTTGTCTTAGTCTTTTAGCGAATTCATCTCGTTCTTTTAGATCTTTTATTCGATTCTCTTCAGCACTATCTGAATCAGAGGATGAATGTTGTCTTTTACCGTGCTTATCCATAATTGGATTTAAAAGTGTATTTTTCGATGTAGATACCGACGACTATAACATTAAAATCTGTAAGATACCAATTTCAGAAATCAAGTATATGTATACCAATACCAATTTAAGAGAATAAGAATTATTCAAGAAGAAATCACCAGCTTACATTTATTAGCCTGTAAGGTATTAAAATTTATTATTTTACTTTATCGTAATAATATTTTTATGTATATTGTATATATATATACAAGTTAATTATGTAGTTATTTTTATTTACATTTCGGTCTATGGTAGGGATGTCAAAAATAATCGATTTTTAATCATCGATTTTTTTCGATTTTTTTACATTAAAAATCCTCTTTCTCTTTTTTACCCTTTTTTATCTTTTTAAGATTAGATATGGATTGTTGGATGAAACTAATGTAGCCAAACTAGACATTTTAATCGAATTTCACAAACAGCTTATCTGTTAATATTTATTGGTAGTTCTCTTTAGTTAGCCTTTATTATAATTGGAGTAGAAAATTCAATATAAATCGAATAAATAATCGATTATTTTCCCATTTAATAAATCGATTTTTAAAAAAAAGATTATTTGGCTACGAAATAACCGATTCTTAAAAAAACATTTTTTCTATTTCAAAAGTTGCCTTTTTTAATATTATTAATTTTAAAATAAAGGCTAATTAAAATGAACAACTAGGTACCAAAAAATAATATCAGATGCGTTGTTTGTGAAATTTGAATAAAATGTGTAGTATGGCTACATTGGTTTCATACAACAATGCATACCTTGTCATAAAACTCATAAAAAACAAGAAGAACAGTGAAAAAGAAAAAGGAGACGCTCCTGACGTTTCTTACCAGCTGACATTGAACGATTGATGTGTTGATTGGTGCTGATTGCTGATGTATGGCATTAGGCATCATCAACTAGTTAGATACTAAAATCAGGCATATTATTATACTAGAGCCAGCCTAAATTTGGCATCTGCAGACATGTGAAATCTTAAGACGTGCCATCCTTGCATTTCTGACTTCGAAAATTTTTTAAAGTTTGAATATACTATGATCTAATCACAAAATAATAAGCACTAATTTAATTTACTCAGTTTGTCCTAATTTTTATTTTATTTTAGCAAGAAACTCTCGTTAAGGCATCTTCTTCTTGTAATTTAGAAGTTTATTATTTGCTGTATTAAAATAAGCAGCAGAAGAGTGGACTGTTCGGAGTCTGCTTATTTTATTGTTGTCTGTGTCGCGTCCTAGGTCTACTCTAGAGTATGGTTGTAACATTAATGAATAATCGATTTTTTTTCTCTTTAAAATAAATTGATTTAAAAAAATAGATTATTTTCATACGAATTATTCTTTTTTTTTAATCGATTTTTTTCTGACTATTTGATAAGTTACATACCTTTTTTTAATTTAATAATTAATAACAATAAAGGCTAATCAAAATGGACAACTGCCAAGAAATAATAACAGATGCGCTGTTTGTGTAATTTTTATATATATACCTGCGACAGACGGAATCGTGAGAGAACCTGCGATGTCTGTCGAATTCTTGGGATATGTTAAAACAATTAGTATTAAAGCAGTGAGGTGGGTGCAAGCTTTAAGCATCAAGGAGGGAGAGAGACACCTTTGCCTCTTAACAGAGTAGAGTTAAAATCTTGGTTAAAATAAGTAGAAAACATTAAAATGCGATTTATTTAAAATGCAATAGGCTATAAATATAAAATATAAAGCTTAAGATACCTAAATATTAAAATTAACATCCTTACAGTTACACAAACAACAATGCTACGTTTAATAGTTCAACATTCTAATAAGCTAATTAACTGCATAATCAACTGGTAATTTTTATAGCAATTGAATTTTTAATAATGGTCATGCATTCAATACCTATAAGATACAACAACACTTAATCTCATGACTTGAAACAAATAACCGTTTTATAAGTTTTTGTCGATTGTTATTTGTTAAATGCAATTTTATTCCAGAATTATAGCTATAAATACATTAAGGAAGTAATAGTAAATACATTAGCACGTTAATAAATTCTGAAAAAACGAAATCCCTCAGCACATCTTTTTTTAATACATTTCTAAATAATTTATAGAATTAGCCGTTACCTTGCGGAGGTCCATAATACAAAACTAATGAGAATATTATTTTGCTATAATCCGCGATAAATCATCGCGAGAAGTTTTTATCGCGGATTATAGCAAAATAATATTCAATAATAATATAGTTTTGTAATACATTTCTATAAATTATCTATTATTTGTACAATTAAAAGTTTCATTTTTGATAATACAATTAATATTTATTACATTTGTAACAATTTCGTGACGCGTAAATTTAATTCATTCCATGAATATTAGACGCAATAGAATTGTGCTAGAAATGTTTATATCACGAAGCAGTAGTTTTTGAAAACTAAAATCACGTAGATATTAGCAAACATTTATTTAAATTACATATACGTTTATTCGAATACGTAAAAGTTTCTATAATATAAAAGATGTAAAGATCTACTGTCTAATTAACTTAATTTTGAATTATAAAAATTATTACTAATTTTAAATGTTTAAATTCTTTTGGCAATTTCGAGACGTTTAATTAAACTAAGGAGTGAGATTTAGTATATACTACTCGTAATTCTGTAATGGGTTGGCTGGTAATGAGAATATAATTTGAATGTGATAAAGTAGTTTGATAAAAATTCTTTAATAAGACATTTCAAGATTTTCTTCTTTATTTAGACATTTAAAGATTCTACTATAATTGAGGCTGAAAGACAAAAGCTACACATGTATAATTCTGATGTTTTCATTACAATCAGATAAAATTTTAATTAAGCAATAAAATTAACGACCTAATTAAACGCTATTTCCGAAATAAGTTCCAAACATGAACGTTAATTCAGTAGTCACTACTTATATATGTAATGAAATCTAAACGGCCTGTAATAATTATTTATATATTATTAAATAACATATTGTGCACACTTACTTATTTTTAACAATATTACCAACTACGTTCAAATGCTATAAAATCAAGGATTTTAAGTGAAAATATGCTCTTAATAAAGTAAAATGCGTTTCTCGATCTGTTTTCGGCATATAGGGCAGACGGTGATCCGGTCGCCGCACATCTGGCACATGCCGTGCCCACATAGGAAGATCATGTTCTTGAGCCGGTCAAGGCAGATGGGACACATTGTCTGCAAGAAAATATTATTTTTGCGTTTGAATTAAGGCAAAAGAGAACTAAAGTGAATATAGGCATTTTCTAGGCAAGCGCGTTCTATCTTAGACTGTATCATTGCTTATCATCAGGCATGATTACAGTCAAGCGCTCGTCTATACACAATAAAAAAAGGCAACTTAGAATTTGAGATAAGGAATTACTATATTAACTAACTGATAGAACTGCGCCCTCCATAGCTATTAAGCTTCACTATGTAGATAAAACAAAGTCGCATTATTTGTTTGTCCATATATCCCTATGTATGCTTAAATCTTTAAAACTACGCAACAGATTTTACCTTAACTTACCTTAGTCGCCTTTTACGACACCTCGGTAACAAAAGAGGTTGGTCTATTCTACTCAGCCGGATACCACACGGTGGGTCGACTTACCTTAGTCGCCTTTTACGAAACCTCGGTAAGAAATGAGGGTGATACTATTCTATTCAGCCGGATACCACACGGCGTTATATATTAAAGATATGTATATATTATAGATTGTGTGACCAAATATCCAACCTTACTGGACTGTCTATTACAAAACGCTGAAGGCCGGACAAGATGGAAAATGTTTATTGAAAAAGTTACATAAAGACGACCTTCAATGAAAGTACCTAATGAAAGTAACGACCGAGAAGAAGACGTTACTCATTGAGTAGAATTTCGTTCGGGCGTACCTGCTCTTTTATGTCCTGTAGTTGCTGTTGCAGCTTCTGCACGTCAGCAGCGGGCTGTACGGGCGCCCCGGGGGGAGGAGTTGCGAGAGGTGCCGTGGAAGCCGAGCGGGAGCCGTTGTTCATTAGGTGAGGCGCTGCTTGCGCGGGCGCGGGCTGTCCCTTGTTCACCTGCACTTGTGCTAAGTTGCTACCACCCTCACAGGCGCCTGAACGTACAGATTATAGACATACTTGTAATAAAAACAATAAATTCGATTTCCTGCAACGATCAAATAAAAAGAAAGTTAAACGAATTTAATCAATCTACACACGTCACTTCAAGAAATTCAGCATGTAAGGATTTGAGGGGGCAAAACCGACTTAACTAAGTTTTATTTTTAAAAAAGGTTGTTTTATCCCTGTTTTTGAGCACTGAAAAAACTGCTTAAATAAGAATAGATTGTAAAGCTTCAATTTGCTGTCACTTGCCAAGTTGTAATAGCGCAATGGCGAACGGCCGGATTAAATATATGAAAATACCTGGGTTCAAGTCCCCTATGTCATCGACCCTTACTTTCTTTTTTTTATAGCATTTTTTATTAAAATTACCCGGCAAGGTTCGGTCGACCAGGTCTAGGACCAGGACTTATACTTAACACTAAAGTTGACGCCAACGAATGCGCGGGTACCCCTGATTATATACACTTTTTTTACTGTAATTTAATTTTTGTAACTATCGTACAAGATGTTGTTGACATATAAAGCACAATTATTTGTACCTTTAATTTAAATTAAAAGGAGTGTTACTTGTTCTTGCATGATACAGACAATAGGCCCACACTGTGTCTTGAATATACGAAACGTAACTGGCTATAAGAGAAAGAGAGTGTGCTTGCACCTCTCTCTTGGACCTACAGTAATATATGGAATGTAACTCGCTCTTTCCTGCTATCTTGACTAATTGATATCGCCCTCTTAACTTCCGTTAACCTCGCCCGATGGCATTTTGCAACGCTTTCGTCAGACGTTTACTCTCCAAGTCAAGCGTGCGTGAAGAAGTTTTACTTCAAAAGGTAGGAAGTTTTACTTCAATATCCGTATCCTACCAGGCCAGTTAGGCCTTCGGAATAGACGTGTTCACTTACCGTCTTGTTTCGGCTGCGTGGGGTGCGAATGTGGGGGATGAGAAGGAGGTGGTAAGAGGGGTGCAAAGGTGGGCGGCGGCTGCAGAGGCGTGCGGCACTCCACGCATTTTCGCATGAGCGGCGCGCACGCAGCGCACGCGCATACATCGCCGCAAGGCCGGAATACAACCGTGGCGGGCGCTTCCGAGCACACCACGCACTCTCCTACGCGCTGCCGGGACGTCACACACGCGCGGCACACGAGACATTTTTTTACCTTGTACATGAAGATAATTTTTTTAATTTCTTTTAAATACATATATTTAGAAAAGAGAAAGAAAAATTAAAAAAAAAACATGTATAAAGGTGGAGTTATCCCTAAAAGGGATCTCTTCCAGTCAACCTTTGAGTAATAGAAGGAAGAGGACAAGAATTGAAGAAGAAAGATAGTACGGGTTGTATAGAGAAAAAGATTTTTTTTTATAAATTGAACTATTTAATATATTTTTAAATTCATTCATAATTTAAATTTATAATTTCATAATTTTTGCGTATTAAAACTGCGTTACTATAAATTCTCTCACTTCGTAGGTTAGCTGGCAGATCTTTGTCAAAGGGATTTTTATATTAATCAAGTTCTTCTAATGTTTTTCATGTTACACAAATAATAATAAATAAAATAAATAATTTGCAAATTTTGTGTCTATTAGGTATATGTGTATTCATTTGCCATTTGCTTTATGCAACCAATAGGAATTATAATATACAAAAGAAAATATATTTTTCATATGATATAAACATAAGTAAGATTGTTTACATACGGTGTTTGAACATTCAAACCGGACAGTCGAACGCAGAATAATATTAAAACTGCAAAGGTCTGCCTGTTACGCTTTCACGGCTAATCCGCTTGAGAAATTTTGATGAAATATGGCATAATAAATTTTTATAAACCCCGTTTCTCTTTCGGGAATACGAAAAAAACGGGTTCTACTTGATACTTTAATGCTACAATACAAATACTTGTACACTCGATGCGTGCAATGTCAAAGCATCATTCGGAAAAACGAGCGTCCATACTAACATTGTACTCGTACATGCAAAAGTTTGTCTGTCTAAAAACAGGAATTTTTATTTGTTTTATTTTAGGCAGATTTATAAATAAAATACACACGGTCGTTCGTCCCCAAAGTAAATACTTGTGTTATCAGTGACAGACAACTGATAAATATATACATATTCATTTCTTAAAGAGGTATCGTAAAAGGCGACAAAAGTAAGTTTACCCGCCGTGTGGTATCGGGCTGAGTAGAATAGACTACCCTCATTTCTTACTGAGGTGTCGTAAAAGGCTGCTAAGGTAAGTTCACCCACCGTGTGGTATCCAGTTGGGTAGAATAGACCTCACTCTTTCTTACACCTAAGCAATTATTCTTTATTTAAATTGGCCTTTACAAGTATTTTTGAATCGTCAAATTACAATGAAGCTACGACTGGTTCGGAATGGTGCTCTTACCGAGAAGGAACAATAAGAAATTTGGCGGTCACTTTTTTCAAAAATAAATATTTCAATAATGTATTTGTAATTGTTCACATATCAAAAATTACAATATAATCTAGTGCGTAGCTGGTCGCAATTGAAATCCAAGCTTTCTTGAAGCTGAAGATAGCTTCTTTGAAGCAGCAGGCTTGGTATTATTAATTTGAATGATGATGGATTTATAAAAGAATAAATAAATAAATATATGGGAAACTTACACACACGGTCGTCCGTTCCCAAAGTAAGTAACTTAATACTTTTGTTATGGTAGACTTACAACTGGTGAATACTTATATATTTTTTAAATTATTTTTTTAATCAACAAATTCATTTATAGAAAATGTTGGCCCTCGGCGAGAATCAAATTCGCGACCCGCGGAGCTGAAGGCAGTGTCACTACCCACTGCGCCAACGGGCCAGTCAAAAGTCAAAGAAGACAGTTCCTTACCCTCGACGCACAAACATTGCAGCAGCATATGTGCCCGCAGGGGCGGAACAGTGTATCCCTCTTCGCGTCAGAGCACACGAGGCACTCATCCGCCGTCGGATCACCCGGCGGTGTTTCTACGGGCACAGTCTCCACAGCCGCCGAGTTACTGCTACTAGCGGTAGAGTTCAAAGTAGTCTCGTTTTCCGGTGTACCTTCACTCGTCATACCGGTACCCTCTTTTCGGCAAGTGGTTAGTGTCTTGCGGAGGTTGGGATCCGGACAGAGATCAAGCGGCGTTTGACCTGGAATATGTTAAATACCAGTATTACCGGCTGAATAGAATAGTACCACCCTCATTTCTTACCGAGGTGTTGTAAAAGGCGACTGAGGTAAGTTGAAGGACATACTCGTAGTTACATATTTACGTAAATTAAATATAAATCTAATGGTTATATTTTAGAGTCTTTCAAGTTTATTATATTATTATATTACAACAATTTATAAATTTAAAAGATGTATATAAAAGCAAATGCTTTTATGTACGTGCTTTAATATATCCTATGAGTAAAAGGGATCATAGAGAATTGTACTATTCTATATTTAGCACTACATAGATTTTCTTAACCTATCTGTTAAAGTAAAACTTCTTCTTCTTTCGTGATACGAAATTCTGCAAAGTAAATCCTTTATATTTGTTTTTGTGGTGGTATCGATATGTAGAGCAGAATTATAGTTTTTATATAGCTTATTTATATGAATGAAAAAAGCAGAAATCTTATTCGATATCCCTAATACTTAGGATATCTTTTCCCCTTCTATACGGTTGAGCTATTAAGATATCAGTTTGTATTGTTATTTATTATGCATGCATGACTAGAAAAACAAACACGAATCCGAATAACAAATTTGTAGAATATCGTTCTGATTTTTTTGTTTGTTGAAGAGCTTAATGTTCCATAAAAATTTATTAAAAGTTAGGGGTATATAATTTTAGTAATTATATTATTAAATATAATGTAACATTGTATGCACTATTGCGGCTTTACATCAAATTATTGTACCCTTTTTGACTAACTCTTTAAGCTATGTATTCGTGTGAGGTTAACTATCGTGACCACGACGTGAAACTAGCTAATGTGTTAACATCTCTGATTGTTTTCTAATTGACGATGCATATGAAGTGGAAATGAGTTTTAAATATCATATAATGTTACCTTTCTTATTCTTAATGCTGAGATCTGCCCCGTGTGCAGCAAGGAAACATGCAATCGATGCAGAAGATTTTTTATCGTGAGCATGAGCGATTCCGCTAAGCAATGAAGCGTCGCGTGCATCTTGTAATCGCCTCAACTGTTGCAGTGTGTGATGTCTCAGAGCCTCGTGAAGTGGCGTATCTCCGTCCTTTAAGGGAAGACAATTAACTAGGATCAAAATTATATACGAAATACCATATTATCATACGTAGACAGGGCGAAAGCATATAGAGATGAAGTTGTCATCTGACACGGTATTTCAGTGTTGATGTTGAAGGTTATTTGATTTCTCAGTTCCGACTTACGAGTATATGATAAAGATCTATAATTTTTTTATTGACATTTCATAGTATAATTTAAGGTTAAGGTACTTGAGCTAATATATACCTAAAGCGCAGCTGGGTGTTGGGAAAATGGAAGGAAGGCTAGCCATCCAGCCAGAGAGCTTAAGTTTTTTTTATGTAATCACAAAATTTGTTTTATAAAATTTGTTTAAATAAAATAAGACCATTATCAGTTTTTCTTATACTACCGACCATAGGGCGTCTCAAAGAGATTCTAGACTATGTACAGTAACGCTGTACAAAGATGAAATCTTTTCTTTTATAATTGTTACTAAATTTAAATAAATAGCACTTATTGCATTATTAAGGACACTTAAACGCTAAATTTGGCGCGAATGAAGTCTCGTGTACCACCAGTAAATTAATAAGTTAAAAAGGAAAAGTCTAACCTTGTCACAAATATTCAGATTTGCACCGTGCGCTATGAGGAGGCGAACTATTTGAGTGTGTTGCCGCTCCACAGCCAGATGCAGCGCAGTTTGCAGGTTTGCATTCTGGAGGTCAGGGCGCGCTCCTCCGCGGACCAGAAGCTCGGCGACCTCTGCGTGGTTGTTGAACGCAGCCAAGTGTAAGGCCGTGTAGCCATCGTCCTTAGCATCATCCACTATCCACGGTCGTGGCAACTTGCCTAGCATAATTTTCATAGCACTGTAACAGATAAATTGATAGATGTTAATTAAACAGTTAAAGTAAAGTTTAAAAAACGGCCCGTAGCGCTGATGGGCATATGCCTCTCTCTTGCTTTAGCCGGATTGGTAAGATACATCTATCCCAGGAACTGCAGAGATATGCAGGTTTACTTTTACCTTCACCGAAAAGCGTGTTATAAATTACAAATATGAATTAGGCACATAAGTTTTAACAGAATACGTATTGGTGCTTGACCAGAATTTGAACCTGTGACCCCAACTACCCTAACCAACAATTAAATTAAATTGTATAAATCATAAATTCTATCAAAGTAAATCCATCATATGGCAAGCTGAACCCATCATAGTACGCTATGTATGCCTAAACCTTCATTTAAGATGACGATAAGTGATAATGATTCATAAATTAAAAAATGACATAGTAACATATTATGTGTAATAGCTTAGCTTTGCTGGTAGAGTCAAATTCAGATAGAGACAAAGAAAGATAGATAGATAGATAAAAACTTTGTTGTACACAAATTAAACAAAAAAAAATTGACATTCATATAGTAATTTGATGGTACAAAAAACGTCACTAATGCGTACAAAGGGCGGCCTTATTACTAATAAGTAATCTCTTCCAGGCAACCCCTACAGAGACATGCAGTGAAAAAGACACTGGCAAAAGCAACTGCTGAATCAATTCTTACATACTATACACTAAATACATCTAAATAATATAAATTCGACAACATTTTGGTTTCCTACTATTAAAAATAATCATCTCACTCTGACACAGCGGCATTGTCCTGCCGTGTCAATAACACACACACATGCACACACACATACACACACAAACATAAACACACACTCACATACTTTCAATATGCACTCACAGTGCGTATTGAAAAATCAAGACCGTAGTTACGTGAAGCGGATACGTCGCCCGTATACGACGGTATTCCGTAGTGTGTCTCCATTTATGGGTTTATTTCGTTACCATCAATGAGCAGTATCATCACATAACTGAATAAGTAATCTATTATTTCATAAAACAGCACTCCGTACATTGTCAACATAAGGTTAAAATAGTGTTTAATGGAGACCATCCAAATCACCCGGGACGGTTCGTCGTTGCGGGCGCATGCTCTATGTAGCTTTTGCCGTTACAGCTATTTATAAACACAGGCGAAGTCAAATACACCACGATTCTTCGTCTTTATTGAGTTCGTTGATTTTGAAACTAGATTACAGTAAAGTTACATAAAAGGCTGGTTCTTCTAAACTTACATTAACGAAGTTATTGAGCCCCCACGCGGGGTTGATCCTTAGATCTCCTGCCGAGAATTCTTATATTTTTATAACAAAATGTTGAATCAATAACTTTCAACAAAACGCTACTATAGTAATTTTTTTATAATGCCATTTTGTAAATTGCCTTCGCTGAAACATACTTGTGATGTGGGTTAGGTGTTAGTTACTTTGGTTGCAGAAATTCACGCTTTGAGGTGGTTGAACTTTGAACATAAATAGCAACATGTACTCGTATGTAAACTTTTGTCGGTGAAGAATGTAGAGATCAACAACCATGTGTTGCTACAAGATGTGATATTAAAATCACAATTACTTTAAAATTTATTAATTGTAATTATTAAGAGCTTTCTGATTGCCTAAAACCGTAATTGATGGTTAACATTTAACAAGTCTAAAATTCCCATAATGTGTAATCTCATATATTATATGATAATATAACGAATACCAATGCATACGCCGTATACATACGGCATGGGAATAACTATCCAAAACCAAACCTACGATTCATGGAATAGCGTACAGGTGCTCAAACCTTTATTTAAAAAACGGTTTTAAATTTTACATTTATGGGTTATGCTACTTTTATTCAATGACTAGCTGCCGATATTTAATTTCGAATTCCTTTCGAACAGAGCTCAACAGTAATCAAAAAAATTCTTCAATCGCCACCAAACTTTACAGGAACATCCGCTTAATGTAAAGACTATCTCAAAATTTTATTAAAATCGGTCTACCCATTTCGGAGTCCATAAGGGACATAGAGACAAATATTCAATTTTACATATAAGATGATATAATAGGAGAGGCGCTCCTTAAATAGATTTATCAAGAGGTTCATCAAGATTCGTGAAAATGTTAAAGGAAAGAATAGTTAGGCGCATTTTTTTGTAAGCGGTTGTAATCATATAGATGGCGACAATAATTTAGGCGATACACAATTTAATATGCTGTGTTACGTTCAAAGAGTAAAAACGAACGAACTAATTAAATAAGGTCAAACGTCGTGGTCGGCGGGCGGCGCTCGTCCTACGTACGCTACCAGTTGGAATCTGATCGCCGCGCTGCGCCTCGCGCGCGTATCATGCGTGATCCTTAGTTAACAGTGCGCATCCCTAAACACTTTTGCACCCCCGTGACTTACTGGACTACCCTATATCGGTTAACAAACGATCTTATATCAAAGTGAACAAAAACTGATACACACAAATGCATGTTTATTTATTTTAATTTTAAATGAGTTTATGGTAAGGTACGTAACCTTAAAAAATAAAGTTTGCATTGTTTCTTTTTCTTTTATATTATCGTATGTTGTATTCGATGGCAAAATTAGGTAGACAGACGTTAAATATAAATATCATTTATGTTTTTCGCATCATATACATATTATATAGGAGTCTAATAAAAGTTGAATGTCAAGGATGTAAATGACAAATTAATCTTGAATAAAAGATAATTATGTTCATTTTCACAAGTTTTTAATTTTTTTTTCTTAGTGGTGTATTTAAAAATTAAATCCATATCTTTTTGGATTTGTATATACTTTATACTTAACATATTAACTGCGTTACTTAGATATACTTAACAGAAAAACTGTAAAATCCATTTTTTTAAATGAAGATATGCATTGAAGTGAAATTTATTACATTAGTTAATGTATAGAAACCGGTTTTACTCACGTTTTATTCTATAGGGTTCGCCCGACTAGTTTCGTACCCGAAGAAGTTAAATCTCTATTGGAGTCTTTCTGCTAAATTAACACGAAAATTATTAAACAATTCTCATGTGATTCAGCACATAATTAATTCGTGTCATGCCTACACCGTAACAATGTTTTTAATTAAACAACAACCATGCTTAACTGTTAATATTAATAATTTAATTACTTACTTACTTAACAATTTAAAATTACTTATTGTGGGGTATCTAAAAAAGTTCTTCACAACAATTAATACGCTTCTATTCACCTATATCGGAAGAAACTTTAAAATAATCAATGCCATTGTGATTTAAATAGGTCAAAAGGTTACACACCATATGAAATATTGTATAGATGTTTTTAAATATATTCTTTGTTTATTATATTTTTGGTCCCAGAGTTATAAAGTGAATGGAGATATTCACATAACACATAAATATTAAATGTAAAAGTTATTTAAAAGATTAAATTTTCAGTACAATTAATTATATGAGGTACCGTTGTATCGTGTATGATATCGTTATTTTTATAAAAATATGCATGATTTTCGAGCTTCTGTGAATCCGTCGGCGTGGGTTTCTTTCCTTTTCCAGCCATTTCACAATCCATACCAAAAAATCCTATCAATCCGTAGATTGGTTTCGTTGCGGAAGAAGGACTAACCCGCCGCGATATCGCCGTCTCAAGAGCTCATGAATATGGGCTCCGTGTGGGCTTAAAACTAGTCGGGCCCACCCGATAAAATAAGATGTGAATATAGCCGGTTTCTACACATTAACTACGAATACCAATTACGATAGTTTAAATGAAAAAATATGGATATACACTGTATGTCAAAAATCCACAAAAGAATGTATAAACGGCACTTGCACTTTCTATCTCCGCTATATAATGTTATTTCACAATCTACAAAATATTAACCTCAACGGTTCCTATTTAGTTTATGAGTTGTATGCAGAATTATGAGACCGGTTTCAATATGTGCCTTTGACTAATTGAAAAATCCGGGTCACTGAGAAGAGAGCTTTTATTTTGCTACACGCTAGACATTCAGTAATGCAGCTTTTGTAATTAGCTTAAAAAGGGCTTCTTATAAAATTTGTTATAATAATTGCAATGCCTGTGACGTTTTATAAACAAACATTGCGTCTTTCTTCTTTCATTTAAACTATAAATTTTTCTCTTTAGGAATTTAATAATTTTTATCTGTAACAGGGTACAAACAAAAAGGGCGAAATTTATTTATTCATAGGCTGATTATAAGCAACAAATAAGTTATATGGAAAATTATACAAATTATGTAGTTAATTTTTATTATCAATAGTAATATCCATAGCAAAAACATTTTAAAAATGTAGACTTTACTTCATTACGTTATATTTAGCATACACATTGATTTTTATCATTGTAGATAATAGAAAAAAATAGGTTATAGTTTTTTTCATTATTTTTCACCTAATAGATACTATTGAATAACCACACTAAATATTTGGATGTTTGCCGAGTTTTTTATACCATAAATATATTTCTGGTAAATCAAATTAAAATGTATGTTATTTTTGACCATATGTATTATATTATATATTATATAAAGATATAAAGTTTTCTTAAGCATGGAACAATGTCGTAGAAACAATTTTTAATAACATAAAATTGTGCATGTGCATTACATTTTTTCGATATTTACAACATGTTACAAATATTATACTAATTTAATATCAGGTTTTACTAACGACCCAATCGAGTTCTTTAAATAGTGCACAGCCTTCAATATACAATAGTGTTTTTGTGTGTGTATTGTGTGTTATTGCTATAATATATTAGTATCGTCAAGTCTAGATGGAACTGCAAAATATACTAAATGATTTAACTTCTGTCAAACGTCGGTCTTAGTCGCGAACCGGGTACGCAACTATGTAGCGGCAGAATAAGAGAAACAACATCCATATAATATATAGGTATATATAAATAACAATTTTCACTGACTAAACACACTTACTGTTTTTGTAAAAAAAATGTCAAGTTAGCGTAGCTTATTCGGGGAACGGGCAGACTCGAGAAATGTTAATATCTAGGATCGATCCCAACAACCTTTTTTTTAAGTTTCTTTTTTTTAATTTGTAAGAAATTACCGAGCAAGGCTCGGTCAACCAGGTACTATGCTTTATATAGGAACAACATTTTTGCTTTAATAAACAAAGAGTTAATTTGGGTATAACAATATATTATTTACTATTCAAATTGTGGTATTCAGCTGAGTAGAATTGATCAGCCTCATTTTTTACAGAGGTGTTGTAAAAGGCGACTAAGGTCAGTTGACGTCAGGCAGACGGCCGGTTTTATAATACCTAACCAAATCACATTACAACATGGTTAAAACATGATGTGTAGACTCCACTTAGAGAAAATTTAAATCCATTGAAAAAATGACACTGAAAATATAATCTGTATATATTATTCATACGAAAGCTAAAGGAGAAATGTAAGATTAAAGATTAAGTGCAGAGAAATAATATATGTTACAAAACCTTAAATGCAATAAACTAAATTATATTCATTGTATAACTTTGTCCTAACAATGATAAAATTGAAATAGTTCGTCACTCAACAACTCCACGTAAAAAATAACGCGTCGTCGGTTAATGAAGGAATAAAGATTTTCGTAGCCTTCATCGTAATTTAAATAGCACACAACTTTACTTAAATGTTAAAATACCCTCAATTAAGCAAAAAAAAGGATGGGCTATCTTATATCCCATATATTATGCCATTAGTATTGCTCCAGAAGATTAGCCCTTACAGCGTAACAGACAGACAGACTTTCACATTTATTAGTATGACTATGATATACTGGATATATCGTCCTATCTGAAGAATAAATTCACATTTCCTATGCTTACACGTGGGAGATATAACTTTACAATTGTAAATTATATTATCAAGGAATTTCTTAATATATTTAATTATTTATTATATCAAATTCTTCTAAAGTTATAATTATAATAAATAGATCCTAATCGAAGGCAGGGGTCGCGGGCTGGCGACTGACTAGCGCCGCATTGTGTCGTCTGTGTACACACTAAACAATCTAGTTATGAATCATTGCGGGCTCCGCACTGATCAATTGAGTGTTCGAGAATAGTTACTAAGATCGCTCGCCTGCTTACTGATTCCATGTAATGAATAATTGACGTACGGTCGCAGTAGAATTTATAGAGCAGTTATGAGTAAGAGGCAAATGATCATATTCTACAGCAGAGCGCTGAATCCCCGCGGATCCAGAATAGTAAGTTATGGAAATGCGCGTTTGGGGCAGCAATGGGCAACTGTATCCAATAACAATGTCACATTAATATTCAACAGGCGCTATTGGACGTTTATACTTTGCGGGCAGCGTCGCTATTCTTTATCCAGTAACGCATCTTGATCACATAAAATCTTATTAAAGTAAAGAATGTTATTTTTAAGAATATTTTATTCGAATATCCACTAGAATTAGGAATATTTCGCATCACATACGAGCAATATCACATAAGAGTAAATGTTTCCTGTTTACTGACGTGAATCATTATGATATCAAAAATGCTTACAAAACTATGTTGCTTTCGAGTAGACAAAAGATGACTTGGCTGTCGTCCCACTTGTTTGTCTACGGAAGTTTGCCAAAATTCTTTTATTGACTGAACGGAACGCAAAGGCAAGCTTTACAGGCAACAACGGAAATTCTCGGCCACAATACGTCTGCACTTGAAGTTCAATAGTGCAACTTTGCAAACATGGTTTCGATAAATGGCACAATGTAGTGTTTTATTTTCGGTCTTTTTTTAATTATTATTATTCAAGTGACAGTGTTTTTATTTTTGTTGTGTTACAATAATTAACGTAACGCTGCACTACATGTTCTTTGACCATTAGACAGTTTATTTTATTGTAATAATTTTTCAGAGGGAGGTCAGTGAACGCTGAGGATTGCCAGATCTTGCAATGAAAACTATGTATAGCTTGACTACCCCGCGGGAGGTGACAGTGGTGGATGGTGTACTACTAATAATAGCCTCCCCTCCAGTGCGATCATCGGAACGCTGACGGGAGCGTGCACATGTGGCGCCCGTCGGCGTCGTATTCTGCGTGCACGTTTATTTTCGATACGGTCGTCACGCGGGGCGGTTTACAGTGTTCCTTACATAAGAGTCTTCGCCGAGTCAGCAATCGGGGCTCTACCGCACGTCGTGCATTTCGATTTGCCGCAAGCTGCAGGTCGGTGCACGTTTGAGTAACCGATCCGACGGACGCCCGCCGCCGGATCTATTTCGGGAAAATACAAATTTGGATTGGATGGTACTCGCGACTCGAAAGCGAACTCCGTCGGTTGACTCCATTTTTAGAGCTGGACTGCGCGTGCGCACTGATCCCGACGCCAGTACCCCACGGGCTGCCAAGAAGCCGTGTCGCTTGGTACCACCTCATCTTCGTAAGCGGCAGTCGCGAAGTTGTCGCTTTTAAAGCTTACCAGAGATGGCGCCATTAAATCGCGACCTTATCGTACCATGGCTGATCGTCATCAAGAATGTGACCCCAAGAGACCACAACATACACAAGAGAGAAGACACATAGCCTAGCGCTAGTTCCGTGCTTCCTTACTTCCCATAGTATTATATTCGTATGGAATGTAAAGAAGTATGGAGCTGCGCGGGTATGGCTGCGCATTTGATTTGGATGGTCGTGCAACATTATTATATTTGTGAAATAATGCGGATTAATTTGTGTTTTAATGTAAAAGTGAGATTAATATGTATTGTACAAATCGTGTGACCATAGATCATCGGGCCATGGTGGATTTCGTAAGAATTTTACAATTTTTAATTAATTAATAGTAATAATTTTTTTTATAGTATCAATGATGTTCTTAATCGAATTTTAACACAGATAGCTTTTATAATAAGGTTTAAGTTTTACATCGTGAAATAAAATATATGTATGTAGCGTATATAGTTTGTTTATAGCGTACTGACTAAGCAAGTTTTAATAATTCTAGTAAAAGCGAAATATTTATTATGTGGCTAGTGTCGTAAAATAACATCTGGCGCGGTTTCGTTAACAGTTCTGACTAAAGCATCATAAATAAGCGTGCGGGTATAACGCTGGAAAAGTATTTAGGATTAATTCGTCTTAGAATGTTATATATTTTTACATAAAATAAAGTAAATGTATATTTGTTTGTATAGTTAATTATTTAAAATTAAAAAGACATGGCGATATTACATGTATCGGTTAACTGACAACTTTTTTTAATACTTTGAATATGCTTATAACTATTATTTCAATTTTATACACTTAAAAATTGAAATTGTGAGAAAGTTGGCAATTATATTGTTATTATCAGCAATGTATTAATCAAAAAGTAAATAATCTGCTAAGAGAAGTAAAATTTATTTGTGTGATGTCCATAACTTTACAAATTTAATATAATTTTTTTTATCTTAAAATGTATTTCATAATTAAGGAACGTGCTTTAATTTTGTATATAAGCTATAGCTAAGAAATAGAGAGGTAGATTTTTCGCGTGAAACAAATTGTAGCGCGGATTGTAAATAATTTCTTTTATTTAAAGGTCCAACAGCGATTTGTGTGAGCGACGTGACGTTGTCAGTGGTAAAAGACGTAACAAAAAAAAGGGGAGCACAAAAAGTGTCGGGGCCGCGCCTGCGCCACATCTGGAAGAACACTGCATCTCATTATGCGGATCGGTCGCGGCTCAATGGCCGCATCGTCCGCGCCCGCTGCCCTGCCTGCTAGACATTCACAATACATTACGGACATCCACGCCTTGTTCTCGAACCTATTGTCTCTCTACAAATGACTCCTAAGCTTTTACCGATACATTAATTATTATTGTGATACATGATTAATGTTGTTGTATAATTTAGGACTTATTTATTTACATAGCAGCGATCAATTTGCACGTTGTATACATGCACTTATTAGTATAGTATAATATTAACATATTACTTGAAATGAAATGTAATTTTTCGGTGTTTCAAGAAAATTGAATAATTTTTTTATTAAAATTATTACTTAAGATTGGTAGGTATGTAAGTGTAAATTATCCTTTAACCAGTTATTTATATGTATTTTTTGTACACAAAGTATTAAATAAACTAATAGCAGGAAAAACTTTCAAGATTATGTCAATACGGTAATAGGTTAGTACAAATTAAAAACTCAAACTGTATTTTTAGATGTACTTAATTTACAAAGTATTAAATACTTTTTAAGCAAACACTTTTTCTTTATTTCCCAAACTAGTAAGTGTAATTAAGTAAAGTAAATGAATTAACCTTTTAGCAACATGGTCCCCAAAGATCCCTTAAAGTTTATTATTTTCTTACGAATTATCAATATGCAGTTAGACTAAATGCCTTTTAAAGCATCAACTCCTACAATGGACGACTTTTAAATCATTGTCGAGGGTGAAAAGTGATGAGAGTAGAAGCTTTAGTAGTGCCGAGAGGCACCATTCTAAAGGTGCCTCTTCCTGTACAATTCTTAGATCAATGTAAAGAGTGGAGTCAAAAGTAAATATGGGTTCGTTAATACGGTATCTAGGCTTTCAATTTTAATTAAATTTTAACTATTACTTTGTTTTTTACCTTGCAAATGATGACTTTCATCATCCCTATATCATATTCTCATTATTTAACTAAAATCCGCGGATGTGTTCACATTGTGATATTTTATTATTATTAAAATTTAGCATACTTTATTTGAAAAAGAATTCATATTTAATTTGCTACGATATGTACAAGATCTTTAATCCTTTACGGGTAAACCGATAAATGCAAGGGGTAGAGTTAAATTCAAGTAGCGTTAAGGATTATTTGTTATTAATACAAACCAGGCCCAAAGGTATAGGCCATAACGTGTTCTACTTTGTACGGAAGGTGCATATTGTAATGTAACGATATAACTGTGTTTTTATGAACAACAAAAGTTTACTCCATAGATATATTAAAATAAACCCTTTTTCAATCTGATATCTCTCACAATTAAATTATCAATATCGCAACAAATCTGTGTGAAAACATGACATTAATAGACACAATTAAATCACATTTATGATATTAATATTTGGAATATCAATAGATATTTTGTGAACTCAGGTAGGTAATAGAACACTTACTTGCTGGATAAGCTGGTAATAGCTTATATCTAAAATACTACTTCATTTGTCATTCGAAAAAAAGTATAATTGAGGAGATGACAAATGAACAGTCTACACATAAACTTCGTATTTAATTCATTCATTTTTTTAAATAAATACCAATATATTTTATCAAAACGTGGATCAATCACTTTTAAGCGTATTTGTTTTACGCGTAGCTTTAACTCATCAGAGTGTTGTGACCTAATTAATACTCTTTTTAATACATTTTTAAGGTTTTGTAGTTTTGTTTAACAATAGTTTTAGTTTATTTCGTCCGCGTTATATTAAGTATTAAAATACCCGTAATTTTGTATTGTGTCTTTTTTATAATAACTTTATGAACGTTAATAATAGAGAAAATCATAAAGCATTAAAATCCACATTTAGCGAGATACTTAGCGAAAATTACGTTAAATTATTACAAATTGATATTTTAGCCCTTAGAATTAACTTAATAAATACCTAAACATATTACCAAAACTATATATTAAATCGAGTCACTCGTGTCTCATTACCAAAACAGACTGGCTTTATCAGCACTATTTGAGGTTGTTAAAATATATTTCTCAAATCATTACCGAAACTTAAACTCGAACAGTTTTGATACATGCCAACCGTAGGCATATCACGTTTTTATCCTAAACTTAATGATTTATAGAATTAGGAGTTACTTTGCGGAGATTTATATTACAAAATTAATCATGAAATTATTTTGCTATAATCCGCGAAGTTAGAATAACCTCCACCACCGCCATCACAATACACAAGCACTGCATACGTTCACTATCACAATTCAACAATCGTTGTGCCCCGCAACCGAAGCATCATCAGGAAATAGACTCCACGGCAATATCTCAAAGCGAAGCATCAACGAAGCATATAGTTATACACCCGTATTAATTGGCTCAACCTCCACCATTAATTTTACCTCTGAACACTTGTAACAAGCTTGAAATAGAAATATTTATCTGATCGTTAATGGGCCATTGTTATTTTTAATAATCTCAAGTTGCTTAATCGCGTCAACTTACTTATGTGTTTCGCTGTACGTTTTATATGTAACAATTACTAGAAATGAATGGGGTCCGAGTCTGTTTCGGAGGACAGTTTGATGGAAACTGACGTGCCTGATATCATTAAATCAGACAGACTTATGTGACAAGAGCTATAATAAATGTCGTCAATACTTCTGCAATCGGTCAAATTTGTTAATTTTTTGAAGTTTCAAAAGAATTTTGTCGGTCATTTATGATCTCATTAAATCATAAGGGTATGTAAACTGAGCGTGTATTTAACCAGGTTCCTTTCATTGTTTCAAAACAAGAGGGGGCGATGACGGGACTAGGGCAATGACAGCACACGCATTATAATCAGGGCACTCATACATATATACATACAAAGACGTCAAGGCGCGGTTACCATTTTAAGGATCGATACACATACAGCTTTATAAAATCAAAACGTTATAATAGTTTTTTGTTAGTAATAGAATAGTTTATGTGTATTTTACATAATTACCACATTTTTCATCGAATATGGATAAATTTCTGTAACATTAATTGTAAACTGCTTAATTACAGACTGGTATATTAAACTGGCCATAAGATAAGGTGTCCCTATGGGCGTCCATCAATGAGTAGAGTGAAGTCAATAAAATCAGCATGCTAAGCGAATAGGGCTGTTCGTACGTATTATATTTAAGACTTAATAAACCATATGTTAGAAAGCTTCCACTTTATTTATACCTTCATTAACTTTAAAAAAAGAAAAACATAAGTGAAAGTTATCAAAACAAGACATGCATATGTGCAGAGTATTGTTAAGTTCCACCGTTACAATGTGAAAAGTACGATATGACATCTTAAGAATTATAAGGAAATATATGACAACTATATTCGTTTATGCGAAATTCGGTATATGTTGGAGTAAATGCAATTGTAATACGATTACGAACTTATTAATAATATACGAGTATTTATTAATAGATTATAAACGTCAGGCTAATTTGTAATTAGGAAGATAGGTGAACTTTATTGTACAGCTGAATTAACTATATACCGAAAACCTCGGTAATAAAAGAATTTCTATTCGAAACCAATAGTTAACTTCAGACATAAATGTAGACGTGCAATGTAAACTTGGTAAGCTACATGTGTACAATCCTTACAATGTCGAACAAGAGCTTAACTAAAGCGTTCAATGGTGCATACTGCGCTATAAACTCACGAGCGACCCGATCTGCGCCCTTTAATAGTGCATGCCTTTACTATCGCACAATGGCGTTTTCTATGAGAAAGGGATCTTGACCTACCAGTTAGTTCAGAGCGTTCAATTCTCGAAATCATGTTGAAAAACACTTTATTCATGCAACGAATGTCGCTAACAAAAGAATGTTAAACTAGACAGGGGTAATGAATACAAGTCGAACGATTTTAATAGTTACTTACATGCATTTTGGTTTAGCATTATACTTTTTAATTGTAAACTCAATGAGTCTATATGGAGACTGCTAAAAACTCAAACTGTTAGCTTAATAACGCAATAACAATTTTGAAGATTTTATCATCTTTATCGATTCTCGAATTAATTGTTTTAATACAACAAAATAAAAATATCATTATTTTTATTTTACAATAAAAGTATTAAACTAAATATTATGATTTCATTATTAATTTATACATTTTTCGAAAACAAAAAGTAAGAAAAACCTATAAATATACTTTTAGTTCATTAAAGATCAATATGAAATGAATTAGTTTAATATTAATATTATGTTATTGAAATAACTGTTTAATAATAATCTTGTAATCCTTTACTGTATAATATATAACATATCTACACGTGTTCATACTTAGACATGTATACACATATATACCCAAAAGCATTACGATAGGAAGCGACGCTGTCATGGTATTCGTGAGGATGACGCGAAAATAGCCATCAGAATCTTTGGCATCGCTCCAGAGGCCCGCTGAAAGTTTCCTGACGACTGCCCTAAACCATGTTTACGCTTCTTATGTGCATTTCGTTATAAGATATCTACCGGTAATATTATTTTTATGGCTGATATGAAAACCTATGTTATATTTCGAACATTAATAGCGTTTCACGTTCTTAAATTTAGTTGTATTTGCGTAACTAGCAAGTAGCGAAAACATTTTCATCATTTCATATATTATATGACATTAAAAAATGTATTCAATTTATATAAATTTAAACTTTTTGGGTATAACTTTTACACACGTATTACTAACGGAAACTGTGTAAATCATAATGTTTAAGAATCATGTTACAAAGTATTAATTATAGTCTACAGACTATATAAACATTTCATATCATCCCTTATCTCACTCTAAGTGGGGTCGGCACAACATGTTATAAAGATGTTGTCACATGATTTGACATCTAAATACAAAGGCTTTCCGCCAGCTTTTACAATACTATAAAAACTCAAATGAAAAACAGATTCAGAACAATACGCACTACAATCAGAATACATGAATTAAAGAGCAATACATTTAAAAAAATTGTGTTAAGAGAAACCTCATAAAATTAGCTCAATATACAGATTGGTTTATTGCAATAGGTAAATATTTAATTCAATTTCTTCTCTTCAAAACAAAAAAATTTACTAAATGAAAAATATGTAGTGAATTATCTGTATCGATGTTGTCGTAAACTCGGCATCGTTCCATTTGCAGAGATTCAATATTATTCGATCGGATTTTGATGATTTAATCGGGATTAAGAGCGTCCAAAGTTTTAATCTCTTAAAATGGGGTTGGATACACTGGAGTTTCTGTTAGTATGGAACAGGGGATCAGTTTAATAGTTCTTTTGTAAACCTCTTCTGGTAATTTCTGTAAATAATGAGAAACTTTTTCAGATCCGTTCGTTGTAGATTAAAATTTTATATAATTGTTTTTGAAGGACTAAACAAATGTAACTGAAGGAGTAGTAGTTAGTTACTAACTAGCTTGTGTGGTTATTTTGTTTCATGGAGATAATAAAATATACAACTTATTAAACAAATCATTTACACAAACTAATCATGTAAGGATAAAAAAATATAAAAAACTCAGTAATTTTATATTTTATTGGATAGTCGACATCTGTAGCGAGAACGACCATTGTGGAATGAACACGCCTAAAAGCAAATTTAATTTTAAATTTACGCCAAAGCGATTTGGTAAGATATAAATAAAGACCTAAGCTTATGATATGTGAGATCTATGCCCAGAAGTGATACAGTAACTTTTGGATTTTAATAAATATAGTATATAAGAACATTATTTTGATAAAGAACAATATTTAAAGCGACTGTTATTTGTCGCAAAATCAAAAGTTACGATTGAAGTAAATCCAATTAAGCTTATCTTGACAAGAACAGTTATAGTACGAAGTGAATTCAATTAAAATTGTCTGGCGGGCTGAATGATGTTTCCTTTGAGATTTTGGATTTAAAGAAATGTTTGTATTGTAAAAATTAAAAAAATATATGATAATAATAGTATAATTATAAATATACCTTTATATATGAGGAGATGCTTAGATTTAAGATCTCCTTATATATAAAGATATAGTTTGGCCGTTGGAGGAGTGGGTAGTGACCCTGCCTCCAACTCCGCGGGTCGCGGGTTCGATTCCCGCCGAGGGCTAACATTTTCTATAAATGAATTTGTTGGTCTTTGAGTCTGGGTGTATTTAAGTATGTATTTAAAAAATATATAAGTATATATTCACCAGTTGTCTGTCACCCATAACACAAGTATTAAGTTACTTACTTTGGGGATGGACGACCGTGTGTGTAAGTGTCCCATATATTTATTGATATATTTAATATATTTAAAATTTAGTAACTGGATGTCCTTGGTCGGTACTTTATTTATAAGATATAAAAAAAAAGGATGATAGGTCTCGTCAGATATCGATCTGGGACTCGATCATTGGGATATTTTCATTGCTTTAGCTCCCTCGGCTTTATCCTAGATTTAATACGAGCATGATTCATGTATAATGATTGTCCTTGGCGAGTTATTACTCTCTCTAAGATTCACATTAACGATAAGTATAGTCGAAATTGTCTATAACCAATAGACGTATTTTCAATTAAAAAAATTAAAATATAAATAAAACTATTATGCATTGCATTAAGTCATAAATATACGTCGACTTTGCTGAGCCATTGCAATCGTCAATCAGAAATCGCAATTACATTGATTAAACATTAAGTTAGAAAGTATTACTATCATATTTAAATCAGGAAAATTAATTTACATGTAAAATTGTATTTTTTTAAATATTATTCTTAATTATCAAAGACGATTAAAGCGTTAATTATAAGATAAATTTTATTTTTTGCGAAAAGAAAAAAGCTTCACATTGCTTGGTAGGTAAAAACTGCAAGTTTTGAACTGGCTTTTTATACCATCGGACCCTTGCCAAATATAGCTTTTCGATTTAATACAATTTTATACATTATACTATTAAAGAAAACCAGAGTCAGATAAAACTCACATCCATAGAACTTTCACCCTCTATCTTCTAAAGCCATCAGGAAAATAATTTTTAATTATATATGTAACGAGCATAACATTACACAATTCATAATAACGTTTACTACTTGTGGTTTAATAGATATGTATATCATAGTTATACTACAAAATTAGATACCAAAACACAGACAGATGGTGTGATGCCGAACGAGAGAGTGAAGCATTTTAGCAATACTAACTTTTAAATGTGTGTGTGCTTAGTGTTAGAAATATTTTCAAATAAAAATGAAAGTAAAAAGATAAATTCGAACAATATGCCCGACTGCTTATTCGCTTACGATGGCGGTCGGTAGTATAGAGCTTGAGAAATAAAATGCTGCATTTATAATTTCATGCAATCCATCTTGCATTTTTTTATTTAAATCCAATGCAAACAACTTAAAAAAATGTTAATAATAAAAAAAACGATTCGCCTTTTAAAACGATACTATAATGCCAAAATAAAATGTATCAATGTAGTAGAAACGTAAAAGTTTTCCTAGCATATTTTCATCTCAACAGTAATATACAACAAAATATAACTTTTGAGACTTGACAAGGAATTACGTACGCGTATATCGCGCCACACTCGACGACGAGTAATTTTGTAACTACTTCTTAAGTTTAATGAAAGAGTAGTCGTTTCTACTATCCCGAGTAGATGGCGTTACAAGTATTGAAATACGGAAAAGTAATTAATTAAACACATACGAGAATATGAGTAGAGTTAAGAGTAATTTATATCAGTAGCAAAGCGTCAAAGTAGTGCAAGTAAACTGAAGATGGTACAATTGTTAAAATGGTAATTAATTAATTAGTTTCGGCAGTAGCGCAATTGATATATTTTCGACCCAATTCGGCCGAAAATCGTTTCTAAAACATATATAAAACTTCACATACGTTCAATGTAAAGAAATATAAGTATAGAAAATAGATCGTTATAAGAAATCTTACGGCGTATAATTTTATTTGAAGATCTCAAGAAGTTTACAAAGAAAACTTACGACGAAGTTATTTGCGAGTTCAGAAGAAAGTCCTTGCAAAGGAAATAAATTTGTCGTCTATATTTGGACTTATCAAAAATTTGGATTCTAAAGTGGGAGGAATTTTTCAAAGTGTGTGTTGATATATAATTTTTGTTTTTGTTTTTATATTTTAGTAAGTATCCTTTGCATTACTAGATTTGCAGCCACTTTTAAATACACTATATTTTAGTGGTTCTATATTTTTTTTCCTTGTACCATATTTTATCAATATTGCTCTTATGGAGAGCCGCGAAAGCGTAACATATAGACATACTTCCAAAAATATAATCTTAGTATGGATTTAATTGCTGAACAAAATTTAGGTACTAAGAAAGCTTTCTTCCTAAGATTATGTTTGCATGACGATAAAATGAAACCTATATTGATCTCCAGCCCTCTTAATCAAAAATGTTCCGTTTGAATGGAAAGAAGGAGAAGCTAACTCACTTTTAAAATAAAATAATATTGTTGGTAATATTATATTATTAGCATAAATATAGATGAATAGTATGAATATGTTAAGAATTTATGAGTATAAAAATTGATTATGAAAAATAAAATTATTTCGTCATTACTTTTGTATTATGGATCTCCGCAAAGTAACGCTTCACTACATATTATAAAACAAAGTCCATATTTCCATATGTACGCATAAAACTTTAAAACTACGCAACCGATTTTGATGCGGTTTTTTTTAATAGATAGAGTGATTCCAGAGGAAGGTTTGTACGTATTAATACATTCAATACGAAGTCGAGAAATACTGTAATTTTTGAGGTTTCTGTAAATAATTACATTTTTTTCCGCTTACATTGCAAACGCAGGCTAAACCCTACGAGATTTATCAAAATGATGTACTAAGTATTTGTACACCATGAAAAGGTCTACAGAAAAGTCCGCGATGGTATATGTCTATCTCTTATGGATAACCCACAATAGCAGTTTTTTTCATTTACTTTTTACGAAAAATGATGCCTTATGTTCAAAGCAATTTTTATACAATACAGCATTAATCCTTATCCAATTGAGTACCTTAAATAAATTGTTGATTTAATATAGATCAATATTGCCGTTTACAGCATGTAATTTAAGTGAACATTTTCGGAGATATTACAGATTTAAAATCCCGCGCGGAGGCCGCGCTTCGACCTATAAACACTTCGAATTTAGCAGCGCCCAGAGGCGCAACTAAATGTCCTTCTTTCAAGTTTATATTGTCTAATGATAAGAAAGCTATGAATGTTGTATGTAAAGACATGGTCTAATCAATTCTAAAAATAAATAATATCACTACATAGTATAAAACAAAGTCGCATTCTCTGTCTGTCCCTATGTCCGTATATCCCTATGTATGCTTCAATCTTTAAAACTATGCAACAGATTTTGATGCGGTTTTTTTTTAATAGATAGAGTGATTTTAGAGAAAGGTTTACATGTCTAATAACATTCAATATGGAGTAGAGAAATACTGTAATTTTTGAGGTTTCTAATGTGATGTCGTAAATAATTACATTTTTTTCCGCTTACATTGCAAACGCAGGCTAAACCCTACGAGATTTATCAAAATGATGTACTAAGTATTTGTACACCATGAAAAGGTCTACAGAAAAGTCCGCGATGGTATATGTCTATCTCTTATGGATAACCCACAATAGCAGTTTTTTTCATTTACTTTTTACGAAAAATGATGCCTTATGTTCAAAGCAATTTTTATACAATACAGCATTAATCCTTATCCAATTGAGTACCTTAAATAAATTGTTGATTTAATATAGATCAATATTGCCGTTTACAGCATGTAATTTAAGTGAACATTTTCGGAGATATTACAGATTTAAAATCCCGCGCGGAGGCCGCGCTTCGACCTATAAACACTTCGAATTTAGCAGCGCCCAGAGGCGCAACTAAATGTCCTTCTTTCAAGTTTATATTGTCTAATGATAAGAAAGCTATGAATGTTGTATGTAAAGACATGGTCTAATCAATTCTAAAAATAAATAATATCACTACATAGTATAAAACAAAGTCGCATTCTCTGTCTGTCCCTATGTCCGTATATCCCTATGTATGCTTCAATTTTTAAAACTATGCAACAGATTTTGATGCGGTTTTTTTTAAATAGATAGAGTGATTTTAGAGAAAGGTTTACATGTCTAATAACATTCAATATGGAGTAGAGAAATACTGTAATTTTTGAGGTTTCTAATGTGATGTCGTAAATAATTACATTTTTTTCCGCTTACATTGCAAACGCAGGCTAAACCCTACGAGATTTATCAAAATGATGTACTAAGTATTTGTACACCATGAAAAGGTCTACAGAAAAGTCCGCGATAGTATATGTCTATCTCTTATGGATACCCCACAATAGCAGTTTTTGTCATTTACTTTTTACGAAAAATGATGCCTTATGTTCAAAGCAATTTTTATACAATACAGCATTAATCCTTATCCAATTAAGAACCTTAAATATATTGTTTATTTAATATTGATCAATATGACCCTTTACATCATGTAATTTAAATAAACGGTTTCGAAGATATTACAGATTTAAAATCCCGCGAGGAGGCCGCGCTTCGACTTATAAATAGCGCGTCGGAGGTCGCGGTTCGATTCTTTTCTTCTCGGCGATGCTTCTGCGCTCGCCCGTCTTATCGGTGACGCTGTCAAAGCCATTAGGGCTAACAGCATTAGTCATATTCGAAAAAAAAAATCGCGGTTCGCCCTTTAACCATTTGAATTTAGCAGCGATCGGACGCATTTATGATCGGAGCTCTCTAGCGAGGAAAATAACAATACTTTATAAAAACGTGCTTTTCAGCGCGACAACGTATCCGTACTTATAAGTACGTTACGATAAATAATTGTATGATAGTAGTTTAAAAAATTAGTGAATTCCTTTTTAAGACAAAACGTGCTTTTCAGCGTGTCATTTTTCTGGTCGTAGTTTAATTTATCACTACATATTATAAAACAAAGACCATATTTCCCTATGTACGCATAAAACTTTAAAACAACGCAACAGATTTTGATGCGGTTTCTTTTAATAGATAGAGTGATTCCAGAGGAAGGTTTGTACGTATAATAACATTTAATACAGAGTAAAGAAATACTGTAATTTTTGAGGTTTCTGTAAATAATTAATTTTTTTTCCGCTTACATTGCAAACGCAGGCTAAACCCTACGAGATTTATCAAAATAATGTACTAAGTATTTGTACACCTTGAAAAGGTCTACAGAAAAGTCCCCGATGGTATGTCTATCTCTTATAGATAACCCACTATAGCATTTTTTGTCATTTACTTTTTACGAAAAATAATGCCTTATTTTTAAAGCAATTTTTATACAATACAGCATTAATCCTTATCCAATTAAGTACCTTAAATAAATAGTTGATTTAATATAGATCAATATGGCCGTTTACAGATTTAAAAAACCGTGAGGACGCCCTATAACACTTCGACTTTAGCAGCGATGTCGCTCTTTCAAGAGTTTGTTTAAAGACATTCTGTAATTAATTGTAAAAATAAAATATATAGGGAAAAATGTTAAAATAAATACGCAAATATGTACTATATGAATTTAGATATTCAAAGATAGCAGGAAATCTTCTTGGAATAGGGAGAAGGAAATTGTTTTTCTCCGAATTTAACTCTTGCGGGCCACGGGCAGTAATGAATAAATCAAAACTACTGGATCGATTTTAATATTTTTTTTTCACTGAGTGACATGGGCTATATATTTTATACCCGTGCGAAGCAGGGGCAGGCCGCTAGTAATTTTATAAACTAAAAATTTTACTATTATTTTAAAAACTATACGGGGAATAATTTTAGAAAATGGAAATGTTACATTATATTGAGATCGGATGTTTTTCTTCACGATTCTTGTTCATGAATGTCAGACTCATAGCACATTAAGATGCGTAAGTACGCACTTCACTTTACTTGGCACTGTATAGCGATAATACTTCGTTTTTATCAAGCCGTTACTGGTAGTGAATACAAAGGAAATGTATAATATAACTGTTTAGAATGAACATATAAAGTGGCTTAAACAGCCTATTTTGCATCGTTTGGTAAAGATGAGCTTATAAGTAGTGATACGACATCTATACTATAGTGCAAATATCTAAGATCTAAAAATAATTCTTATTGCGAAATCATAACATTTGTGTCGTTTAAATCTTTAAGATAATTTCTCTTACATATATGAAAAGGTATTTCAAAGCAAAATTTACTTAATAAAGATTTTGATGAATAAAATGAACCGTTTTTTAATAAAAAAATGGCATAGATACTTTGATAAATAATTCATTCGCTCAGTCTAGGCTACTTTAAAGATATAAGGGTAAAACTATATCGTAAAATTACTATCGAAAAGTTGTAACTATGCAAAAGATACCATCTTAATTACTATATAGTATGCACAGGGGAGGGTACGATTCTCTCTTTGTTACTGCTATGAACTAGCAGTCGTTGCGGAAATCCCTATTTATCAAATTTGAGTGGTGTAAGGCGCAACTTCTCGCATTCCACTTGACCTAAAATTTGAGTTTTCTTTTGAATTTAGGTTATCTACTTTACATATAATACCAGACATTTTTATAAACCTCGTACTCATATTATATTCCTCTACGATAGCTTAATTAGAAGTATAAAAGTAAAGTAAAATATATAATAATCACATTGAATGGGTGAATTTCTTTTTTACATTCAGGATCCACTGAATTTCGCTTTAAATACAAATTAGCCGTCAGTACAGCTATGCCGCTAGGTTATCTAGTGGTAAAACGAGGGGGTCACGGGTTCAAAGCCAGGGCAGGCATCAATGAGTTTTTCTGTTAAATATTATATATGTATCGTGTACGTGCTGCGAAATTCAAGTAAAATATAAAAAATATTAAGATTACATTATTTCAAAATGGAATCTATTATAAATCAGATTCACTTCATTTCCAGAACTGGTCTTACTATTCCACAATTCAGAATTGCCACAGTTTGCGCCGGTCTCTAAGGCAATTATCTTTAAGTAGTGAAGATATTTTATCTATTTTTAGCTGGAATACACAATATTGGCACTGTTCAAAGGCAAACGTAATGACGATTTGATTTTTTATTGATTTTAATATGAAAACGGTATTACTATTTTACAGGTTTATTAAATTACTTGTATATGGGTGTAATAACCCTGTAAAATAATATAGTCTGCAATATAGCCCTGTAATATAGTCCCGTGTCAACCAGTGTCTTCAATTGTCAACCTCACCTGCTAGTGGTGCAACCTGCAACTAAACCAACGAGGCTTTGGCGACCGATTAATGACGGTATAACCATTCTATAGCTGACCCAAATACTACCAGCACATCACAGCGACATGAACAGCGCTGCGATCACCAACCAGCATGCCAAGCGTGGTGATTACTGGCAAAACATTTATGGTCATTACATTACTTTATAACACGTTATCATTATTATTCGAACTATATTTCATAGCTATTTTTTACTGAAATTTTCATGTATGAATGTTTGTAGAGAACTTCATCAATATTTGTGACAAAGTCGCGAGCCGAAGCTAATATAGTACAATGATATGTGACAGGAGATATGTGTAACCTACCAATCCGCATTGGAGCAGCGTGGTAGGTCTTATTTCGTAACCTTCTCTCCAAAAACGGAGAGAAGAGGCCCATTCTAAGCAGTGGGATAGTAACAGGCCGCTACTTACTATAATGTATACTATGTGGCATGTATTTAGTCCTATTCGAAGAATAAAGTCACATTCCTATGCTTATACATGGAAGTTGTGACTTTATTCTTCGGATAGGGCGATATAATCTATATTAAGCTCAGATAATATCGCTCTTCCTAAGTTAATCTGACATCCAGTGTTTGATGCAAAATAGTTATGAGAAGGTGGTATTAAGCTCGTTACACTTTCAGGCGAACCTTAAACGAGTAATTAGTAGCATGTGTGCTTCAGCCTCAGCCATCAGTAACGCGCCGCCTGTCCCGGACTGCGCCCAACCCGTACTATAAACCCACGCAAAATTATCTTCCGAAACAATTAGCCGAGACTTATTATCATACAAAATTGTTTTTAATGGATAACATATACACAAAAATACTGCTTTGTTTCTTGTGATGATATTATTTTCTCGAGATGTTATATATTGTATAGCGTTAGAAACTGCCGCATAAAAAACTTAATCCTTACTTAACAAATTGGTTAAAAGTCCGCTAAAATTAAGCTATAATGATGTATCAGCTTCTATACTTCGTTTTATATTTTTTGATATATTGTACAACTGAATGAAAAAAAATAATTTACAAAACCTGTATATAATATTTTCACCGAACTAAGAGATCACTGAAATACTGAACAGTTATAACATTTCACGGTTTAAAATTTAGTTGTATTTGCGACACTAGTAAGTAGAATACATTTTTGAATGGTATATATAAAACGACTGGTTGGCGCAGGTGGCAGTGAAACTGCCTTTAACTCCGCGGGTGCCGGTTTCGATTCCCGCCGAAGGCCCCAATTTTATAATTCTATTACAACTATAATTTGTCGATTCTTTGAGTCTGGGTGCATTTTTCTATTTAAGTAGTATAAATTTCAAATTATAAATGTAATAAAAATAAAATACAAATATTAAGTTACATAGTTTTATAGGTATTTAATTGTCAAATAAAATATAGTTATTGTCACTAACAATTTTTGTAACATTCCAGAATTCTTTTGCCAGTTGTGAAATCTAGCCACAAAAGATTTTTAAAGATATAATCTCGTGTTTGAGAAAATAATCGTAAAACCTGGCTTTAGTAAATATTAGAATAGAGTAAGTTCGCCAGATTTCAGCGCCCATTCAAAAGCTTAAGTAGAATGTGAAACGGTTTGCTTGGATTTGCATGAAAAATATGTTGGGCTAAAAGGGTTCCACTTCAAACATTTTAAGTTATTAACGTTGTTTTTTACTCTCTATTGATCGTCGAGAGCGAAAATGAATGCAGTACTTGGAATTAGGATTCAGATTTATTTGCAATTGGGTTGGCATTTCCAATTTTTTATTACAGAATTTATGTTTGATTTAGAATCATTACAGACAAGAATAAAAAGGGAATAATTCTATATTTGTACATAATAGTAATATCCAAATATTTCCTTAAATATAGTCCCTAAAAGGTATATTCAATTTTATAGATAACATATTGAACATCGCATTATGTCGAAGTAATATCACCAAAATAAATCTGAATTTTAATAAACGTTTCTATATTATTAAGCAGTCTTCAATTTATAACAAGGTCGTTACTAGATCGGTCTAATGCTGACATTAGGTACGTATTGAATGGACAGTAATTTTGCTTCTTGGAGGAAATAAACGACTTCCTCAGCAAATTGTAAGGCTTTTAGTTTGAGTTAAATATTATTTAAAATGATTTTAATTTAAGAGATAAAAGATTTATATTTATAGGCATTACAGGAGATGTATATTTATATACAAATATGTTATATACACTATTACGGTGTTATAGCACTATTTTTTTAGTATATTTTGAAAATTTTGGAAACAAGGATTTCAAAGTTATTATCAAAAATATTGTCTATATTCTCTAAGCAAGCATAGAGAAGTAACATGGGTGTTTTATTATTACATTAAATAATAATATATGAGAATAGTTCTCGCAATAATTAACCTCATGTCGCTTAAACAAGACACATAGACACTCGCATTCGGTACCCGTAAGTCAACTAACCATAAATTATCATGTCGAGTCAAAGGCACTACTGCGATGGGGTTAAATTATATTCCGCGCTAAGCAGATCGTATCTAAGTTCCGCATTCACTCTTGAGATGCTTTTGGTTGGTCTATTGTAATAGAAGAATATACATCATACATTGTGCTAGTCTTATAATTATAAGTTTAACTTGTTTATCTGTAAGTTTTTTTGTTGTGCAATAAAGAATATTAAATAAATAAAAAAAATAAAATATGCATCGATTTACATGTCTTGCATGATCTAGATTCAATTCACAAGGAAGATGTCTTGATGAATTGAAATAGACATAAAAGAAGAGAGAAATTCATGTTGGAAATAATCCCGAAAGCGGCCGACACAATTCCTCATTTCATTCACGTTCCCTTGCGATGAAACTTTTTCTGTGCAATTTTTCTGTGGGGGGCGGGGAGTTATCAGGTGGGGCGCTTTGCCAGTCGTAGCACGTAGCGCCTCCGAGCCCCGCGCCGCTCAGTACCCGCCCGCTGAATACAAACTTCATTAGCCGTTTGATAATTAGCCCGTTAAACGCCCCTCACTCACCCGGCTACGATCTTCTAAGCCAAATCCACTCTACACTTTAATATAGATCTACACATTCAGTAAGCTTCGAGATAAAGCTAATCAATTCTAGAAATACGGCTACGAAGAAGTAATCTTCTTGTTTAGGGAAAAGGAATCTTTATGTTTATTTAACTCGATTATCTGTAGTGTAAATTCAAACTTAACATCTATAAATAAATAAATAAATAAATATATGGGACACTTACACACACGGTCTTCCGTCCCCAAAGTAAGTAACTTAATACTTGTGTTATGGGTGACAGACAACTGGTGAATATATACTTATATATTTTTAAATACATACTTAAATACAAATATACACCCAGGCTCAAAGGCCAACAAATTCATTTATAGAAAATGTTAGCCCTCGGCGGGAATCGAACCCGCGACCCGCGGAGCTGAAGGCAGGGTCACTACCCACTGCGCCAACGGGCCAGTCTAAGACAACGTTTTATTTCTTGGAAACATAATAAAAACATTTTAAAGAAGTAAGTTCTTTGACGAATATTGTTACTTATATTTATAATATTTACTAGTTGTCACCCGCGATTTCGTTCACGTAGACCGAAGTCATGAAATAAACAGAAGCTTCTGTTACTCACCAACCTTTCAATTATCTTTATTACAAAAATCAGATGAATAGGTTTTATCACGATGTTTGCCTTATATCGTGATAAAACCTATTTCTTTAACTTTCAGATTTGACTATGGACGGCGTTTCTCAATAACATGGTATGGCTGTTGAATTTACAGGATTTCTATAACCCCGTATATAAATATATATATATGATTCAGCGGATTGACCGTAAAAACGTAACAGATTGATAGACTTTTATTTTATTATTTTTTTACGAAACGTTTTTAATATTATTATTGATTGTTGTTAGTAGCTAAGAATTATTTTTCGGACAGTAAAAGTATTATAATTAAACGTTAGTAATATTAAAGAAATAGAAACGGGACGGAGGAGTAAAAATTACGGCACCAGCTAAATACAAGAAACCAGCAAACTTAATATCTGTAAAAGTTCGAAAACTCTCAGCTGACTTGGATTACTGATTGTCGGACACTTTTAGTTACTAAACTATATATTGCCATATAATAGTATACAGTACATGGGTGACTGAGCCTTTTTTGGTAATTTTATTAAAATAAATAAATAATTTTTTTAAATATAATAGTAAATTATATTAAAAAATGCAATTAAAAAAGAAATAAAGTATCGGTGACTTGTGGGACTTGAAGCTTGGTATTTTTACATATTTAATCCGCCCGATTATCACAGCGCCATTAAAACTTGACAAATGACAGCAAATTTAAGCTTTACAATCTTTTTTAATTTTTGCAGTTTTTCACCCGAAAACAGGGATAAAACAACTTTTTTTAAAAATAAAACCTTGCTAGCTACCTAAATCGATTTTTCACCCCCAAAATTGCTGAATTTCATGAAAATCGTTGGAGCCGTTTCCATAATTGAGAAAAATATATACATATACAAGATTAAGTTATTTAAATATTAAAGATATATTAAAATTTAATACAGAGTACGACCAACTAATTCTCTAATATTAGAACTTGAACTAGGAATATATAATAAAAGCATATATATCATATGAATACATTAAAAGCTACAATTGTTCACTCTGCTACATTTACCCGAAACGAAATTACGATAACTTCAACAATAAATTACGAAACTATTCTACAACAAACTGCTCACTGTTAAATAAAACCACGAAAACTCGACGAATATATTCAATATATAGTAATATAGACTATTTTACAAAACGTAATTTTAAATTTATGGTTGTTTAGTTATTTCAAAATAACGACATATTTATTTCTATTATGAGTCATCACTGATATTGTGACTACTATTAAACGCCTTAGTGATTATCATAAAATCCAATATAAGAATTTTTGGTCCATGGTAAATTTATTGGAAAGCTAATGCGCTTGTAAACATATGGTTCTAGTTTTTATTGATTATTTAAAGTTAATTGTGAATTGTATTGTATTTTGCAAAGAGTTGTACTAACGATATTTCACCAGTGCTTAATATAATATAGTCATCCACTAAGAAATACCGGCCAGAATCTTAACGATCTCTTTTTCCGTAAATAGTGATTAAAAGTAGGTAGATTCTATAAGTAGATCTAGTACGGGTTAAATAAACCATTATAAGTAGATAGATATTACAAACAACAAAAAGAAAACAATATCATCTCAAAAGTGGGTATATCCTATAAGTGGATCTAGTATGTGTTACATAAACGTAATAGTGACTGGATATTAAGCTAACAAAACGATAACAATATCAATATCTCTAAGTCTCTAAGGCATCTTATAGTCGCATCGAGTCTTTGACCAGAATATTATATGAATTCTACTTGTCAGCATTACTTTAAGTACTCAAATATTATTTTACTTAGACATAAATACGAGAAATAGTATATTACACTTAGAATAAAGCTTTTTTAAAATATAATATATTTTTTTATAAATAATGGACTACCTATAACATATACATAGCTGTGATTTTAGGAGTGACTTTACTCCAAAATTTTGTTAAAACATGTTTATATTGACTCACCGATCGATAGAACGATTTATATACGTATAAGATAGTTGTTAATATTTACGGCTTTTACAGTGTTATCGGAAGCTTCGTCGAGTTTTCGTTGTTATGATTACAGCTTTTACAGTGAAAGTTACAGCTTTTAGAGTTTTCGAAATGCTTTCTACACTAGGTAGAGCGTAGAAGCCCTACTAAAGTGGAGAAAACTTAACATTTTACAATATTAAATTTCACTATAACTTAGGCTACATAATAAAGCAAATAAAATTAAAATTAATAGCATGTTCTCTTACATTACTTAATTCTCTCATTACAAAACCACTAACTACAAGAACTACGACACGTCCAAGGTTTTAATTTTATCATATTTAATTATAATAATATTCAATAATAACAGCTTTGTTAGATTAATAAAATTATTGATATATTATATCTCTGGTAATATCAGAAGCTAACATATATGAAGTGAGATTAATTCGCTAATTAATTTAGTTCAATTTACGATACAGTGTGATTACAGTCTATTGCCTGTAGGTGATCCATTAGTACAACAACCTAAATTAATTAGTTATACCAAATGATAAATATCAATAAAGGATACCATTTAAAAATTGTCAGTATGCTTTAGGCAAAATGGTTTTTATAAAGTCACCGGGTGACACAAGCGAGCGCTCAAGCATCGCCGAATAAATTATAAAAGCTTAAGCCACGGGGACTTCACTTTCATAGGACTGCAGATCACTAGGACTTTAGGACACTGCCAAAGATGCTGTGTAGGTAAACATCGTGTGTTTGACTAATGGCAATCATAATATAGAGGATACTTTTGGGGCTATTTTCACTGTGACCATCTAATAGGGGTGTAATAAAATCCACTGTTGTCATTAGGTTTGACTGAAATGAATGAATTGGAGGTTTTAATCTTTATAAAGATTGATGTTTAGCATTAAAAATAGATAGCGAATAGTTGTCTACAACCTAACCCGTGCTGTATGCAGCAATTTGGCATGCAATTTTACAAGAAATATATACTGCTATAAATTATTATAATAAAACAAAGTCAAAATGAAAAGCGGTGGCCTATTTTTGCAAAATTGTACCTTCTTATTATAAGTAAAATTACTTTTACTAAGAAATTCATTTCTACAATTTCATCCGATGTGAATTTCGTGCAAACAAATAATCCAACTGATGCCGACACCCACTCTTAGTAGCTTTCGCATTTTGTTACTCGGGGTCTTCTTTTGTCTCGACGTCCTTTTCCAAACTACGTTATGTATAAATTGTCACTTTTATTATCCGCTCCTAAGACTAACTTGCTTTTAAACTTCCTTAATGTAAATACAAAGAGTTTTTAAAACAACTTAAAGTTGTATATGTTTACCAAGTTATTGTAAAGGTGTTTTGTCCATTTTATTCATAGTCAATTTATAGTCGATCCAGGTAGGTTTTATTTAAAAAAAAAAATCGTTTTATACCTGTCTTCGGGCATTGAAAAATTGCTATTTTTGGTGTCACGTGTAAAGTTGTTACAGCTTAGTAGAGAACAGGCGGACTTAAGAAGTAAAATACCCGGGATCAAGCCCCACTTATCACATTTTTTATATAATTAAAAAAAAATTACCGAACAAAGCTCGGTCACGCAGGTGCCATCTATTATAAAGAAAAACAAAATTTTAATGTTACCAAGGCAGAAAGTCATATCCGGATAATTCTATTAAAGCAATTTTTAAATAAACGGTACAGTGGTTGCTGTATTTATTAACTTTCCTATTTTTTTCAATAATATACGAATATTTTAATTATCGCTTTAAGTAAACGCTTTAAGTAATCTAAATAACTTTGTGTAACTAGCGCGTACACAAAAATGTTTATGTGGTTAAATAGGATTTACAAGGATAAGGCGTATACAGTGACAAAAAACTAACGCTTTCCTAAGAGAGTTCTTTTTATTCAAAAATGTGAGATCAAGTATTAATGATCAGCTGTAAAGTGTTTCATATGTTTACTTGACTACAAAAGTTGTTGTCACACTATACAATACAATCGATTTGGCAACAAGGCAATCAAATATGACTTATTTTTTTAATAAAGCTGTAAATTACAGCTAAATGAGTATATAAGGTTCATATTAAACTTAGCAAAAAGTAAAGAGATTTATGATCATTTAAACATTGTTATACGGGTGCCTCGGAGCTTTATGGTTTTAAAACAGGATTGTCGTGTTTATTCTTTTAATCATAAATGGGATTCGCAATTTACAATAAAAATGGATCGGGCAGGGGCGTGGTGTAGCGGGCAGCGCGGCTGGTTATTTCGACGTAATTAAAACAAACAGGAGGTACTGTACGCCTCTCAAATTGTGTTCGTATCAAAATAATTACAAGAACTGTCAAAATATCGACGTTGCAAATTTGTTTTTTGATAGACTCATTAAACTTGCACGAGTTTACGACATACCATCATACATACTCACTATTATATACATGCATAACTAGCTTTTACCCGCAACTTCGTTCGCGTGGACTGTAGTCTTGAAATTAACAGCAGCTTCTATCACTCTCCAACCCTGCAAATATCTCCATCACAAAATTGAGATCGATCCGGGAAGACTCAGAAAGATTTATCGTTTTATCAATACCATATTTTGATTATTTTAATAAATAATTGAATAAATAACCCGTATGATTTACATGAAATATATGTTAAATTAGCTCAGTTAAAGAAGACTGCCAAAATTGGGCCGGTTACAAAAACCCCATATACATTAAAAAATTCTTAATGTCTTTCTGGTACTAAATATCACTGCTGTTTAAATATTATAAACTTTTAATGGAAACGTACTATAAAAGATATTTAATAATAACATATAAATTTATATATACGTAACGTATTAATTGTCAACTTGTCACTTTTCAATTACCTATAAATTTAGCGATGGATTCCAACGTTTTTAGAGTATAAACGTAATAACGTAATTTTATAAACGTAATTTTTCATTGACCGTATGGCTTACGATCTTAATCTCTATGAGATTAAATAAATAATATCCCGTATATATATGTCAATTATTATTAGTCATTTTTTTCGTACTTAAATATATAAAATTTAGAAACATATATAAAACAATAATTGTTACTAAGATAACAAATATTTTTCTATTTAACAACACAAAAATTATTACACTATTATTAAAAAATATTACTATAACGTCTGAGCCCAAAGATTCTCTTAATTAAATAAACAAAAACCGAAATATAGAAACAAACTTTTTTGACGTGTTTTAGATGTTATCCTGGTATATAAACATGAATTGTGCCAAATTTCATCTATATTGGTTCAGCGAATTAGCCATGAAAACGTAACAGACAGACTTTCGCATTTATAATATTATTAGTTTATTTATTTTAAATAACCTATATTACTTATATTAATTATCCATTGTAATAGCTCAGTTAAATTTATCCATTAAACAGAAACTAATATTTATTAATACTCTCGAAAGATAACTTTTTTGACGTAAGCCGAAAAACTTGGAATCTAAATACTTCTGTAAATAAACATTTGACTTGATATGACTATGGAAGTTTTTTTAAATCACGATGTGATTTATTATAGATGGCGGTTTAAAATGTCATCCTATTTAACTCCTGAATTTAATTCCTGTTGAATTATAAGGATTTCTATAGCCTATATGTTACCCCGATGTATAAAGAATAATTGTGCCAAATATAATCGATATTTTTTCAGCGTCTTGGCCGTGAAAACGTAACAGACAGACAGACAGACTTTCGCATATTAGTTAGAATAATAGTAAATCAGACATCATTTTAAATTAATTAAATTAATTTATAAATTCCTTACAAATATTATAAATGCAAAAGTCTGTCTGCCTGTCACGTTTTCATGGCTAATGCGATCCAAAACCAATATCTAGATGAAATTTGGCACAATTAATGCTTATAAACCGGACTAACCTATAAGCTATAAAAATTCTGTAAATTCAATAGGAATAGGATCACATTAAAAACGTCATCTATTATGGTTATATGAAGACAACAACCTTTATATAATGATATTGACGTATTGACGATGTGTTAAAGTCAAGTTTGTAAGTTAAAGAAATAGGTTTTATATAGTAGACCCCAACTGAGGCTAACATTAAAAGATATAGTATTTATTAGTAGAAAAGTTTTACATTTTTTTTTGAGTTTATTATAATTTTTTTCCTGATGAAATGATATATCTTTTGCTAATTAGCAGTAATGCCATGAAGGAAATCGAATTGTTGAAATGTTCACGTTTAGAGTAACGGAAACATTGTAATAGTAATTCCAATTTAACTTTAAATCGATTGATCTGATTTTTGTGATGGAGATATTTGCAGGGTGAGTTACTAAGGTGAGGTAAGTTACTGTTTATTCCAAGATTCCACGGTGCACGTGAACAAAGTCACTGTTAAAAGCTAATTAGTTTATTTAATGAAAAATCACAAGTGCCTATCTGAGGGATAAGCAGACTCGAGACCCCACTGAAAATAATGTATTGGAGTTTTAGATTAATCTATCAAGGACTACCCAGTTTCATATAACTTTTAAGAATGAATTTAAAATCTTACTACCCTTTTGGATCTCAAAATTTGCTGTCTGTCCTCTCAGTTGCAAATGTTTTAACCTATTCGCATTATCATAATATCACTAGCCGGCTTCTGTCTGGTGTTAGAATATTTTTTGCTAGTTCTCATTTTGCGATAACTTTTAAGTATCAAATGCTTAAAGTAACTTATTTATTTATAATTTATTTCGTTTGGTAAGGATTAGTACTGTATCCGTTTAAAGTTTTCCTATTACCACATCGTACGAGACCTTTTCTTAGATAAATTTTTGCCATGGCGGACCTCTCTGTAGACCTACGACAAAGGAATAATAGCACCATACATTATTGTGTTAAATCCCAAAGGGATAAGGCAACGTTTTCGATTAAAGCTCCCAGGCGGCTTGACTTTATCCGTGATTTTTAATACTTGTCGTCTTATTTTAATCAACAGACACAAAACCTTTTAAACACCTAAATTATCCATACTAATTATTCGGCGTTTTTTTTCCAGTTTTTGATATAACTTTGTACATAATTAATCTGCTTTTTATATTATAATATTTTTTATAATTATGTTAAAACGGCTCAAAGGATTTGGATGAAATCTCTCTAATAAAGTTTACGTAGATTACGGTCACGGGCAGAAGCTAGTATGAAATAATAAGCTATTTGAATACTTTAGGATTTACATTCAGAAATCAGCTGTCTATTTTTTTAATTTTAACTACACATTTATACTAGGTAACATTTTTTTTGACCAAGCTCAAGAAATATGTAGTAGTAATAGTAGTAGTAATAGTAGGTGAATGTTATGGTGATGATGAATGTGAAGGTTATGACTCAAGTTACATTTCTTTACAACTTTCTATTTGTATTACGGGATGGGTAAAATTTTGTTTCTATCTACTTAAATAAAAATATGTTATATCTATCTATCGCTCCATCAGGCGAGATCGTAGCCAGGCGTATAAAAAAATCCATATTCATAAACTTTTGCATTTATAATATTAGTAGGATAGTATAGTGGAATAGGATAGTAGGATAGTGTATATACTTAAGACTTCAATTAGTTTTGATAGTCAGACTAATAATTCACAGGAACTTTTCAAATACTTGAAGGAACTTGTCAACACGTGTCAAGTACTTGAAGGAACTTGTCAAAACGTGTCAAGTGTGCTTTTTTAGTGTACTTGATAATTTTTATTTCTTAAAATACAAAATGATGAATGCTAAAATGGAAGTGTCAATAAAATGCTTCAAGACTGCGGCGTGTTGAGCCTTTATCCTAAAAGGTACAATCATTTATTCAGTTTATAGCCCCACCGCCCATTTCTAGAGAATTTTGATCTTTTATTTACTGAGAAGCTCAATATAGTTCAATTTCTTGATTCGGTTTTGTTCTCTTTAAATAAACTTTTGGATTACTGAACATTGAAGGACCTAAAAGAATTTGGATGCTCCTTATAAGAGGCACATTTGTTGACTGACAGACACCATACAATTTTCAATTTTGTAAATAAGTACTGTCACATCCCTAATTATTGGCATATATTGCTGACTTATCGTTTCCAAATCGGGGTCAATTAAAATTAAATAAAATTAAAGTACCGATGAGCAATATAGATCTACAAACTTTATACATTTTTCAAGATTCAGTCAGTTCTTGTGATCTAGTCGACTTGCTGCCCAGCTATAGACCCGGTTCCTGCCTTCCTGGCTTCAGCAATAGACTGGGGATCAAATTCTCCGGCTCGTACAACCCGCTACAAGGGTTTCGCGAAAAGTGTCCAAGTACTAGCGTAGATAAAAGTAGTTAAACTAAAGTATTGCTTTTTTAAAGACAAAAATAAAAATAATTAAGTTCAGTTTGTGTTTTTCTTTATAAACCAAACTGGACAATCTAAAAGTAGTTAAACTAAAGTATTGCTTTTTTAAAGACAAAAATAAAAATAATTAAGTTCAGTTTGTGTTTTTCTTTATAAACCAAACTGGACAATCTAATCATACGTAGTTGTATTATATTACCTTATCTAAATTTTATTTTGATATAAGTTTCAATGTTTGTCTCTACCATTGTCAATAATTTTATCGACCGAGATTTCGGTTTAAAGCAAGATCAAGGATGTATTAACCAAGTTAGGATATAAGAAATATAGAAATAAATATTTTAATGAAATGCAGGATAGAGGATCACCAAAAGTATGTTAAAATGAAATGTTATGTTAAAATGATAGTTACCAACTTTCTTTCTCTTAAAAGGATTCTCCACAAGATTTTGCTATGCTTTCTTGCTTTATTTTGAAAAATTATTTACTTTGTTGAGCGTGAGGTTGGTGTTTTTATTTTTATTGGTATTGCAAACGAAGGAGTTCAATTAGATCTTAGCATAATTGATTAGCGGACAAGAAAATTTACAAGCGGAAGTTGGAGATTTTCCACTGTCACATTATAAAGACGTGGATAAAAGACATAACAACCGATAAGGCTTAAAATCTTTTCATAGTTGGGATTACCGAAAATATGAATCAGGTACTACGATTAAACACTATCAAATCAAAGTAGTTGATATTGACAAAGTGATCGAGATTTGAGCAATATTCCCGGTTTAGTTTCAAGGTTTTTATTAAAGTGCAGTTTGTTCTCAGGTTTAAGCTATCGCCATGCACAATATGCATAAAACTTGTTTTATAGATTTTGGTTGGACTAAGATTTTGGTAGTTAAGGGTATTCGACTTCATTCGAAATAACTTACATTTGTTCATATTTGTAATCAGTTTACTTAGCATATAAAAAAGAAAATATTTCTGCTCAGAATGTTCAGAACTAAATACTCAAAAAATTAATAGAAAAACCAGACATATGGATAATTTGTATTCACACAGGCTTATTCACTGGAACACCTTTTAATTTAGTCGTAGAAACTAATAATTTTATGCCTAATAAGTCGTAGAGTTTGTTCTGATCAAATGATCATAAAGGAAGCGTTTAAATAGTAAATATTTGACAGTAAAATAATATTTTTATATAGGTACTGGGAATATATACAATGTATATAAACGTTGCCTTGAATCAGTAATTTAGCGACATACCAATTAAATAGTTGCGTTTATTTTACATTTAATATGATTTTAAAAGTTCGAATATAGGTGGCATTTTCTACAAGTTTTACTTCAGTTAAAACGAAATATATTTTTAAATTTCTTCAAAAATGAGTTACATATTCAGCAAAGCAGTCTTAAATTATCTATTGGGATAAAATGAAATGGTAACCCTAGGCGGGTGGTGTGTGGTGGTCGCCGCGAGGTGCGAGGCGCGAGGCGGGCGGGCGCGGCGCGAGGCTGCAGCGCCGCAGACAGTGCGGCGGTGAGCGCGGCGCGGGGCGGTGAGGGGCGAGGTGCGGCGGCGCGATGCTGCGCGCCTCTCAGTCGAGACGCGAGGCCCGCCCGCCCTAGCCGCCCGTGCTGCCAAACCGCCCGCCCCGCGCGCTCGACATAACTCGCTTGTAAACCTTTTACTATCATTTTGAAACACGTTTATGCATTGGCGCAGGCTATCCTTAATATTCTATCGGTGCCGGATTTCTGTAATACATTATTGTTTTTTACTTTTGGACGAATCTGCGCGGGTTACACGTTAAGTATTTTCCAAGCTTTCGGATGGACCGGGAGGGGGGAGGGGAGGGTGAGGGGCGGTCGGAAACGGAGGGTCGCGGGGCGCAGGACCCCTTGCGGCGCGGGGTTAGTAGGTTCGCAATGTCGCGTCGTTGTCGGTCAGAATGCATTCGCGGACGTAAAGTAGCGACCTGAGGTGTCTTCGCGTTTCTCACCTGAGGTCGGTCACCTTTGCGATTTTCGATCTTTTAGATTAAATTTAAAATCTTTATGATTTTTTAAAGATGTAATTTTCGTTTCAAATATTTTTTGGCATGAAATATATTTGGGTCAAACGCGTGATGCAAGGTCATTTGCTAGATGTCAACGAACCCCTGTCTGGTGCTCGCGTAAGGTCGATGACGTCGGGGTCATCGGGTTATGACTTCAATGGAACTCGGACTGCCGACGTCAATCGAGATGTTAAATTACTTAAGACCGCGGATGTGGCTGTGCGCAACTCGGGATAATATCGTAACGCTTCTCGTAAGATTTTTAAGTGCGCGCGTAAATTGTAACGACGGAAGTGTGCATCGGCTGACAGCGATCAGGGAGGCCGCCGCGTTAACCCTGCCCGAATTAGTGCAGCGGACGAGACTAAAATAGCAAGGCGGCGTGTACAATTACATGCGGCGCGTCAATGTCGGCGCGCCGGCACGCGCGCGCTACGAGCAGCGCGCCGCGGCCCGCCTCGCCGGTAAGTTAACACTGTGTGTGCTTCCAGAGCGCGCGCCCAGCCCTATATGTGGCGCCGCCTGCCGTCGTGCTGCCGCCGACGTCGCACCTCTCTCCTCGCACCTCTAACCGTTCTATTCTCGGACTCATCTGTTCCACTATACATACGCAAATTTTACAAGATTCTAAATATATCGAAACCCTTATGTTTGGGACTGTACGATTTTAAAAAACAAAACTGGCAACAATACGTACATATTCGTTTCGGATTATAAACTTTTTAATTTTTCGAAAGAAGAGCAATTGAGAAGAATTGTGAAGAAGAAGCAACGGTAGCGGGAAAGTGTAGCGTTGTTCGCTTTAGCTGGTTGACTTCGGGTCAAATTGTAATTGCCTATCATTTGGTCCCCTTCAACCAGCTGTAGTTGACATCTGCTTTGCTTTCTTATGCCTTCCATTCGGAGCGTACGAAGACGTTATCGGTCGAAAACTGTGTTAAGTGTAAAAAAATAGCATAATATACTTAATATATTTTTATAATGTAAAATTACTTTAATAAATCACAATTTTAAATAAGTATACAAAATAAATAGTAATGTTGTTACATCAAACGTATCGTTAAAGTTATTCGTAATGTCTAATGTTTAGTTAAAATTCTCTGATTTTTTTTATACAATTATAGAAAAACTATTGTATAATTGTTTATATATTGTTTAACAGTTTGTAAGTTAAGTATAATTAATTCATTAATGACAAATATTGAAAGTATAACATTCAAAATTTGTCATTATTCTGTAACTAATATTTATATGCTACTATATCATAGCTCGGCTTTATCTTCTTGAAATATGTTTTATATGTTAAAATATTCTTAAATAGGGAATCGCTATTCACTTTTTGATATTTCTGTTGTCAAAGCTTTAAAATATATCGGAAGGATTTTATTCTGATCATTCATCATCCTCATGCCCTTATCCCACTCTAAGTGGGAATTAATTAATTTTATTCTGATAGTTTCTCTTTATTCACAGTTTATGTTATGTTGGGCAAATAATAACAAATATTTACAATCAGGCAAATGTCATTATGGATTTTTATTAATTAATTTAGAAAAATAAAGTACTATCTTTCCTAATTTTTACTTTATAAATCAATGTCAATAAATATATTGTTAAACAGATATTTGGTAATATTAAACCAAAAAGTCTCTGGGGCAAATAATGACGAATATTTACAATCAGGCAAATGTCATTATGGATTTTTTTTAACACTAATTGTAGAAAAATGAAATTTTAATTTTTCCTTATTATTACTTCATTAATCAATGTTCAACAAATATATTGTTAAACAGACATTTAGTAATATTATACCAAAAAGTCTCACTAAGAGTAAGGAGTAAATTTACATATAATTATTCTTATTCTTAAATAGTTATTAAGATAATGATTTTATTTCCGTACAAATGAATAAAATAAATAAGAAAGATAATTATAAATTAATAAAATAAAAAAAGGTCTGGTTTAATGGAATAAAAATTATCAAGTTCGGAGGCCGTATGCATCGTATGTTTTTAATGTCATTTGTATTTTTGTCACAAATATGAATTATACTTTTACGAGAACTAGATTAATAATATAATTATTCACTGTGAATCAAATGTGTACCGAACGATATTGTCACTAATAGCAAACGAGATCAAAGCTTACAATTTCAAGCGTCCTTTGAAGTCGGACAGGTACATTTTATAAATACTTAAAATTGTTAGTGGTATTAGTATGATTGAATTTGTGTGTATATTGGTCTGTTATTCGGTTAGATGACTTCGAAAGATTTATACCATTTTATGTATATTATTAAGGTAAATAAAGCTTTTGGCGTTGTATGGATAAAGTCGTTAATGGCGGTAGCTTTAACGTTATCGATTGATGACATCGAATTTGGGAGTTAGCACGCGAGCGGAAGATCGTAACGCGATGCGTATTCTGTATTTAATATTGTAACACTGCATCAGTCTACTTTCGTTATATCCATTGTTAGCTTAGAAAAGACTAACGTATTATATTTTTAAATGTATTCTAATACAATATACGCAACATAAGGGACTGTACCTATTTTTAGTATTCTGTCTAACAAAAAAATAAGTTACTAATATGTTTTTTTTTGTCCTAAACAACCTTTACTTTCCTGTTAAATAAAAGTCTAGGTCTACGATGTGTTTTTAGTTCGGTTATACTCAGAATGCCTGTGTACAAATTACAACATAGATTATATATTAAGATATATTAAGATTAACTCAAGTTAGAGGAACATAGTACCACGTTTTAGAAAAAGGCTGGGGGTATCTTTTACCCGGAATTTTGTTTGCGTGGCTCGTTGCGCGGTATAGGCTGATAATAGGTGGCGGTTTTCAATGCTATTCTATTCCTGTTGAATTAACAGGCCTTCTATAGTCTATATGTTACCCCGGTGTATGAGGAATAATTGTGCCAAATTTCATCGATATTGGTTCAGCGGATTCGCCGTGATAGAGTAACAAACATACATCCACACTCACAAACTTTCGCATTTATAATATTAGTAAGACAATTAAACTACAATGACCATTACAAATTTGAAGTGATAAAGTAAATTTATATATTTGAATTTAATTTGGAATTTAATTTATTAATTTTTTAATTTTTAAACAATAATATTATAAGTAAAATTTCCAACCTTACTACTTATGTTACATCAATTGCGATTGGTAAGTACGTCTTCGTTATCTTCATAAAAGAAAATAAGGATGAGAATTTTGTCTGTTTTGTATGATTAAGTTTTGTTAGCTTTTAGAGTATGACAGTAGTGTAGGGGAGAAGGGTCGCAAAAACGCCGGCGGCACTCGCTAGCGCGCGGCGTCGGCGCTCTGCGGTGCGACTTCGTACCATAAATCAAAGACCCCCGGGAGCCCCAATCTCATAATATAGGTACGAAACGCTACGACACTCTACAACAGGGCGTAACTTTAATAAAATTTGAATTATTCGCCTTATCAGAAATCTTACACGGTTGAGGGTCTATAATCGTGTACTCGCGTGTATATTCATGAGCCAAATTGCCTGTTTCGTGTTACGCATGTCATGTATAAGTCGAACATTTGGGCTTTTTCGGTGACATTGGCGTGTTGAGGTGCCTTACTCAAACTACGGCTTGGAAAGAAATCACCTGGCAAGCCATTAACCTAATTCACGGACGCGAAGACAGGGCGGAGGCGCGGGTGGCGGCGGCCCAGCGCCCGCTTTAATATCGCTCGCTGCTGGTAATAAGATGGAAATAAGGCGGCGGCGAAGAAATCGGGCCAATCATCGTCGTTCGCTACTTGACGCCAACGTGCGCCGCTAAGCCTTGATAAGCGCATACCTTGAGAGATAATATTCGAATAATATTCCAGTTATTTAAATACTTTAAGTTATAATCTTGAGAGCTGTGTATTCATATTATTTACACAGATTAGTTTTTAATATTAGGAGTAAATAGTACTACATTAGTAGTATTACATACATAGTACAGACATACTAATGTATTATAAATTTAATTTTAAATTTATCTGAAGTATGTTACGGTGTAGTTTTGTACTGGGGACATCTTAAATGTAATCCATGTGTACATCGACAAATCTTCACATCAGAAGAAATATATTTAGAATAGTTAAAAACAAAAATAATAATATAAATATCACAAAAGTAGTAATAACATTTGGCGGATTTATAACTACATAGCAATCTCTCAGACAAGCAGAAAATACCAAACCAGTTTCAAACTATAATTTTATAAATGTTCTAATAACGTAATACATCTAATAAATAGTTTAGAGTTACAAATATATTATTAATCAAAAAACAACTCTTACTACAATTTCAGAATAAGAAAAAAATCCGATGTCAAAATTTCAAACATGATCTACAAGTCTTAAGTAGCTCTGTATCAATAAGTCTAATAAAAAAGAAAACGCTTGACGGAAATTGAGAGTATATATAACTAGAAAATTAAATAACGAGAAGTTTCATATTTTTATAACATACAAGATTTTAAGAACAAAGTTGAAGCTGTCTTCATATAATAAAAAAGGCAGTTTCTTTTTGCTAGAATCGTTAGTTAAAATTTAATACATAAATTAAATTAAAATAGTTTTAAATTAGTTGTTAAAACCATACAGGAAAATTTTGGGATTTAGAATAATTTCATCAAAAAACACAAACATACCACGCTAGCACCACGTTAGCACGCTAAATCTGTAGTATTTTGAAGTTAACTCTCGATATTTTAATTTTGTTTGTTTTATTTACATTTTTTGACTTCCAACTACTTAAATACAGTTTTATATTGCTACATAAGAATTTTAAATTAAATTCCTATAATGGTAGTTTATTTGTGGATACGCCGTGTGGTATCCGGCTGAATAGAATAGTACCACCCTCTTTTCTTACCGAGGTGTCGTAAAAGGCGACTAAGGTAAGTCGACCCGCCGTTTGGTATCCGGCTGAGTAGAATAGACCAACCTCATTTCTTACCGAGGTGTCGTAAAAGGCGACTAAGGTAAGTTGACCCACCGTGTGGTATCCGGTTTAGTAGAATAGACCACCCTCATTCTTACCGAGGTGTCGTAAAATACGACAGAGGTAAGTTGACGTCAGGCAGGCGGCCGGTCGTAAAAACGCAGCCAAATCATGTAACAGCGTGTTTATAACATGTTGTGCCGACCCCACTTAGAGTGGGATAAGGGCAGGAGGATGATGGTAGTTTATTTGTGGATATTTCGACCTAGTAACGTCGACGGGAATGCAATTGGGCGGTACTTCAAGCTGAGACGTTAGGAGCAGCATGTATCTACCTTCCACCTCGTACTTTATATCACTGCATCAGGAATTGAATATAATATAAATAAAAATAAACGGTGTACGAACTTAAAATTGAACACATTATGACTATGTCTTCAAACCAAGAGTATTTAAGCATAGAGTTGTGAAAATTCCGAAATTATTTTCGTTGAATTACATACAATAAGGTCAAATATAGAGGCTTTAAATCTTTAATATTTAAATGAGTTAATCTTGTATGTATATTTTCGGAATCTCGGAACGGCTCCAATGATTTTCCTGAATTTCAGCATGTTCAGGGGGTTTTGGGGAAGAAGAATCGATCTATACAAGTTTTATTAAACAAATATCGTTGTATCCCTGTTTTCGGGCCCTAAATTTTTTTTGAAATTTACATTGAATACAATCACAATTTTTCGCTGTCAAATGTAAAGTCATGGCAGTTCATTTGGGGAACGGGCGGACTAGAGAGGTAAAAATACCTAAGATCGAGCCCCACCCACCCTATTATTTTTTAATTTTTCTTTCGATTTTTTTTTAATTTTCATTTTTTTTACATCATTTTAAAAATTACCGAGTCGGTCACCCAGGTACTATGTATAAAATGAATAACTAATTATAGTCCTTTTATCTCGTATTATGTCATAAAAGATCATTGTATATGGCACATGTACTTTCCTACACTTACACAATTTTATAAAATTTTATGGATAAATAAATAATATATTCATGTTTTATATTTTTGTATTCATTTCGATAGTACTGTTGGATTTAATTAAATGCAACTAACAGTGCAGTGTTGAAGAGAAATCAGTGTTAAATGTAAAAGCTCGCTACAGTAAGGGTTGTAATTGCACGGCAGGCGGTTGAATAACCCAACCGACTAACGAATGTAATTAGGTTTTCCACGCCTGCAGAGCATCAAAACTGTTCGGCGTCAATCAACAAAGTGCACTTTTGCCAGAATAATCGCTGGATTGTCACATTCTAATTGAATGTGTTTTTATTGTATTCTTATTTGATTATTTTGTAAAGCTCTTAGAATGAAATAATTAAACTTTGTAATACGATTTATTTTTCAGAAAAACTCATCAGTTTTACTTTTTATTAAGAAACTTGAGGTGGAAATATATCTACATGAAAGACAAAATGGATATAGCGCACTGAGCGTAGCGTGTTAAACACTTTTACCATACGTAGGTTTGTCAGTCCAAGATATATTTAATATAAGATATATCTAACTTAATATTGACATTTTAACAATAAAGACAATAATAATTATAACATCAACTTTCCTTTAATTGGAACATATATAATTAATTTCTAAAATGAATAAAGATTCTGCAAAAACTAATAATCGTAAGTTTATTTTAAAATATTATGTAAAAATCGTTTATCGCCTATTCGTCTATTTATCATTAGATGTAATCTGGTAATTTATACTTAACCGTATTTTTAATGCGCGATAAATGAATTGTATCGCGTATTATAGCTTAATAATATCACTTTTACTTTTTTATTATTTCTATGAAATGTATTTTTATTTTACACTATGTAAGACACACTAGTCTCGATTACTTACTCGATTTACTGTGTCTACTTTTATCGAAAATTTAAGATGGTTGTAGGAGTAGGAATGACTTTCGTACCGTCAGCCATGTGGAATGCGCTACCCATAAGAGGTTTTATGATATAAAAGAAGAGGTTAAAAGACATGACCGATATTTTTCTATAGTTAGTACATGTTTAAGAATTTTAAGGCGTGTAGCGTGCAAACAGTGTGAATGAGTCGGAATTTGTTTGTTTTACATGCGCCACGTGATTGTTATGTGGATACTTCCTTTATTATTTTTACATATATAGTAGCTTTAAAACTTAAGAAATAACTTTCAGAATATTCGCGCGGACCACAGGCTAAATTGAATAAATTTCCAAAATCTTAAAATAACATACACGCAAGGAATAAGTGAAATGTCAAGAGATTTCATTTCCGGTGCATTACAACACAATGGTTGGTTGGAATTAAATATTTCAGGTGGTGCGGGCCGCGAGTTAGTGCGGAGGTTGATGAAATACACTCTGTACTCAGAGCCGAGGGAGAATTTAATTATTGTTTCAGTGCCGCGGAGCACAGTTCAACACACTTCTAAATGGCAAAGTACATTCGCGTGACATTAAATGAATTTTCATGTTCAGGTATTTTAACCGCACAGAGTCCCACGGGCAACTTGGTTTGGGATAGTGGTGCGATACTTTTCGTAGGGATAAGTTTCTCATCTTTTGAAGTATCTTGATATCATAATTAAATCCATGAATATTTTTGTCGTCTAGAATCATATTCTCAATATTTTTGTATCATTGGTACTACTCATGCAAAAAAGTATACATTAAACAAAGTATACTTTTTGTATGAGTTAAGTATATATTAAGTTGTATTTGTGAGTTTTGAGAAACCCAATGTGCAACTGCCTTAAAACAGAAATAAGCACTTGTGAATCGATCTGCTAATGGGATATGAATGAAGCGCGGAGCTAGTCTGTGGTACACGGGCTGAATCTAATGGAATTCACTTGTACGCAAACAAGCCGCGACGCCCTCGCTCTACCTCAGGGTGAGCGTAGAGCATATACGTATGGAAAACTTAACCAATGTTTAACACAGAGCAACGAGAAAGATTATAACCCATGATTACGTTTTAATAAGTTTCTTTAGTACTTTTATTTTATAGGTTTCTTAGTTTTCTCTAACTTCCTGCAGCAATAATATTGTTTTGACCCTCTCTGCTAAAAATTCATGCTTGTGGTCACTACTAGAAAATTTTTTGAATTTCTTGATTTTATTTTTTGTATACGGGGTATGGTATATCTTTGTTAAACGAGAGAATATTTTATAATTTGCCTTGTAGTTATCGTTAATTATGATAAGTATTATTTTTATATATTTTATTTTTTCATGTCAGGAAAACTCATTATGGGTCATCACCGCCCGACGGGGACGAGCGGCGGGTATGTCGGACTCGCACCGACTAAAAACCTGACAGTGCTCCACCACACTGGTGGTGGCGGGGACAGGGTACCTATGAAGACATTGCCCCGATCCCCGCCAGCAGCAGCTCTGTGCCCCGGAGAGCGCCACCTCCGGGTCGGGGCCTCTCTAAACAGTGGCCCCTCCCTCCGCTAATCGATGCATCGGGAGCATGAGATGCATCGACCGCCTCGGGGACCTTGTCAGGAGGGCGTCCGATAACTCCGTTTGGAACACCCAAGGGTCTCCGTTAGGGCGGCTTACGACGGGCTTCAGCGAGTCGTCTGCGCCCCGCTCGCCTGCGGCGGATCGGATCCAAGGACTCGACTTCCCGGGACTGGCCCGTTGGAGCAGTGGGTAGTGACCCTGCCTTCAGCTCCATGGGTCGCGGGTTCGATTCCCGCCGAGGGCAAACATTTTCTATAAATGAATTTGTTGGTCTTTGAGCCTGGGTGTATATTTGTATTTAAGTATGTATTTAAAAAATATATAAGTATATATTCACCAGTTGTCTGTCTACCATAACACAAGTATTAAGTTACTTACTTTGGGGACGGACGACCGTGTGTGTAAGTGTCCCATATATTTATATTTATATTTATATTTATTGTAATTGTGGATATTTCGCAATTTAAGTATACGCAAGATTTTTGTACATATTTGTTGACTTTAAATACAAAGCTCTCAATGTACTGAGCGGTACTGCTAAAACGAGAGCATGTAGTAGAGGATCTGAGCAGACTGAGCTGACTTTTAAGCAAGGATAAACCTGTTTTGAAAGTCTGAGGTTTAGCTCGTAAACGAAAACAATAGCCTCGGCATTTCTTATAAAATTAGCCACTACAACTTGAGGCTTACATGCCAAATGTTTTGTATGTATGAAAGAGTTGTGTTTGAGTGCGTGTGAGTGTGCCTTTATGAGTGTGTATATGAGTCAATATTATAAGTGTGTGTCAATATTATAATATACGCTTTACTTGAATTTAAAGAGCATTGGTAAAAAGCCATGGAATAGTATCTCCAAACAATACTAATGATCGAATTGGGCCTAAGTGAATTTATATGTGTTTATGTTGTCTAGTGTTAGAGATCATTGTGTGTGTCACAATATGTCATTCGTAGTCAAAAGTAAAAAAAATTGAATATTTTACATATTGTCCTATTAAAGATAACATAAAATAAACGACGAATTTTCAAAGGAACGGCTAATAATAATTTCTGAGAAACCGATACGAGTAAGTTTCAAACGATATTGAGGGGTTTAATTTACTAAGAAAACGGGAAAATCTACAACGTCAGGAGATAAGAAATAGATATCCAAGACAATCTTCTTTGGCCTTAAACCAGATTGAAATGCTTAGAATTCCTTACATAAACGTTCCGCTATAATATCGGAAAAGAGATCAGAAGTTAATCTATCGGCAACATTCCTCGCGTTTCGCCGGAAGGCAGCGCCGCGCCGAGCCGCCCGCCGCCGGCCTGCTATGGGCTGCCTGCACGCGACGGCCCCTGTGTGCCCTGTGTACGTACTGACTAATCGATCCTTTTGCAGCGCTATGCAAATGTCTTGTATGCGCACATTCTAGTTTACATATAAATTTAATTGTCAGTCCAACGTAAAATTTGATACCCGTCTCTTTCATAAGTTGTATCTATGCTATTTGGTAGACTGCACTTTACGGGAATATTAAACTTTTAGCTTGCGTGTATGCGACACGTGCATACACCACAAACAATTACAAACATATAATGTACAAAGTTACTTACTATATGCTACTAAATTTGCTACGATGTAGTTGGTTCACCCTAAACCTCATATATAATTAGTAAAAGTATGTTTTTAATTTCCGGTATGATATCAAGACGAGGGGAATAAAGAATATCGATTTACGCAAATTATCTTGAATATAGTAAAAATATATATATAGTATCAAATCAAAAAGTCATTATTTAAAAATAAAACTAGGTATATTTAAATTTCTAAATAATTCTAGAATTAGGTGTTTCTTAGTAGAGATTCATTATCAAAATAATTATATTATTTAGTTATAATTCGATTTGCATTGCGATTTTCGTGAATCGGTTACGGGGCCAATGATTTTTGAGATTGTACTAGTGATTGTGTACAGTGCTACTGTGGTATGTAGTTGTGGTGATTAGTAGTGCATGTATAAACGAATAATAAATACTAAACATTTAGCATTCGTTGATTTTATTTAAACACGGATTGTAAAATAATATTATATATTTTAAAATATGTTTGGAGCATGTGTTTTCTTATATAAATTATTATACCATTGATTTTTTATTAACTATGTATATGTAAAGTATATATTATGAGTTAGTTCCATTTCGACGAGCTCGATCGCTTCTGTCAATTTACTTTATTTCAGAACAACAAATTTGCTATTTTAGTTTATGTACCGACAACTACAACGAAGTTAAAAATGTGTTTCCAAATTTTAGTTACTATAGATTTACAATTAAAAGGTAAAAAATATAAACGAAGTTGCCATAACTCATTACAATCACGGTAACGTAAGGGTAATACATTGGAGGCAATTTTGAAAGCGTCATTTGATTATTCCGATCGGATGCCTTTTCTATTTGATAGCTTTCGGGGTGTGTGACAGCGGTGTTGTTTATATAGCTGATATTCGCATTGTGTAATCAAATTCTTCTATTTGAACGTGATTGGAACACAAAACTGCGAAGCGTAATTAAATAAAGTCTGAAAACATAGGACCTTTTCCATAAGGGATCAAAGAAATGCCGTAGATAAATAGAAACAAATAATACTCTATTGATTTCGAATTTTCTTGAAACTCACAAACAACATAATCAAGTTATATTATTTATGTAGCCGACTTAATTCTGCTTTATAAAAAATAAGTTATTTTGTTATACAAAAGGAAATCGTTATCGCAAAAAACTGTGTTTTTTGGACGTATCTCCTAATGATCCTTCAGTGACGGTGCTAAACAACCGTTGAGAGGTGTTTTTATGATCTATAAAAAAATTATTTCTGTTGTATGTAAAAGTATGTGACTGGATAATGAGTTCACACTACAGAGCTGGAATTCTACATGCATATGTGGCTTGTTGGTCATACAGACGTAGTCTTGATGTGCTATAATTACATACATAATGACTTAAATACTTTTTTACTTAGATAGCGATTCAAAATTACGTTGTACATCTGTTAATTTCATCAATAACTTTTCCGTAGTTAACAGAGAACTTGACGTCTGCAGATAGAAGAGGTTGAACATATCGTTTATCTAATTTTTGAACCAATATAACCAATATAACCCTGCATAAGAATGTTGATCACTCCAGTTCCCAATTTAACTCGACTCTTTCACTATACACATATCAAATATAGATTGTGTAACATATAATATTTAAAAACGTTAAGTAACGGCCTGTTACTATCCCAGAGTAGGGAATAGGCCTCCTTTCACGCTTTTTTGGACAAAAGGGTTGGAGCTTAGACTCATCACGCCACTCTGCGATTGGGTAGGTTACACATACGTGAGGCAGATTTAAAAAATCCATTAGGCATAAAAGTAACAGTAAAAGCTTTTGGTGTCTACCCGGGATTTGAACCCATGACTCGCTAGAAAAAGGAAAACGGGATCACCGAACGGCTATCACAGCTTTTGTTTAATAAGAATATTTATTTGAGAACAAATCACACCTACGATATTATTAAGCTCACTATGGTAAACGAGTTTTACTTTATCACCACTGTGTCACTAATGATATGAATGTGAACTACACTATTTATCATTTAGCAAAAAATAGTTTCAAAAGAATCACGGTACGTGTATTTTCACAAGTAATTGTGAATTGTAAGCAGCTATTCATGCGGGCGAGCTTGGATCGCAACAGGGAATAGATTCCTTTAGTCACATTTATGGCTAATATATTCATGAAAGTTCGACAAAAATACTTGGGGCGCGCGCCAGTTTGTAACATGTATGACGTACGCAAAAATCTCATACATACACTGGACGCCTGAAATCTGGATTACAATATTGATAGTAGTAATAGAAACTCGGAAAGAATTACCTCAATAACGAGAATGCGAGTAACGTAGTTTGCTTAATTATATTACTTTTTAAAATAAAATCCATATCAATATTTTTAGTACATATATAATTAAAGAGCTGAAGAGTGACGTAGAAGTTATGTCTTGTAGTAGAGTCTAGAGTAAGATTAATTTTCACAATTAATTAATTAATTAGGATGAGACTTTGCTTTAATTAATTGAGCTACATAATGATATAAATAAATGCAAACATTTTCAATACGCGGATGATACTTGCATTATAACCGCCAATAAGAATATTAAAACATGTAAAGCAAACAACTTTTATGGTGAACGTACTGCAGACTATTTAATTCCAAGATTGATAAATGATTTACCAAAATCATTAAAATCAACAATAACAAAACAAAATATAAAATCAAAATATAAAGGACAAAACTAAAATCAATTATTAAATACACGTCTTGATCAACTGTATCCTTATCTTTAACATTATTTTTCTGTTGGGCTTGCAGTTATTGTAAACAATCTACCCGTACTCCACATACGTACGAAACAATTTGTAAAAACTATTAATGTATTTGAATTAACAAATAAATAAATTAAAAAAAAATAATAATGTATGTAAATTAAAGTCTTAATGATGTGATGTTTCCAGTTATTTGTAATATTATAGAAGAGAGAGTTTATATTTGCTACTAGATAGATTAGTTTAAATTTGAAACTGAAAAAAATATCTCATATAAAACACTAAAATATTCTTCTAACTGTACTTATTTGAACTGGAAATGGGAAAGCTATTTCAGGATGCTTGTAGTGGTGTGAATGATTTCGTGGATGCAACAAGAAACGGAGCGAAATAAATTCCAAAGGCGAATGGAATGCACGTCACAGACATGCTACGAGAGGCGCATGCGACGCGTCTCGCAATTTCCGTTTTCCTATCAGATGCTCGCGCGGGTGTTGTGCGGCGCATCCCCGCCACCTCGCCCGCCGCATTCATCACCACCTTAACTCAACAGAAACGGTAAAAAGATACATACTAAAGCGAGTATCGGATTTTTAGAACGTATAGATTTAGGACCACAGACAATATTATTTTCTAATTTACCGGACTACAATGCCTTCTACATTGGTGGTTTAAGAATGTTAAAAGGTAAAATAGGTATAATATGATGTGACGACCCCACTTAGATTGGGATAAGGGCGGGAAGGTGATGAAATGTTAAAAGGTAAAATAAATAAATAAAAATAACACCATTCGCAAATACAATATACTAATACTAAACTGTATTATCAACAAAATCAAAATATAACTGTGGCTTATTCGCCAAATTTGTTTATTTGTGCTTATATTTAGATATTTATGCAATCAAAGCAAAAAAAATAGTTTTGGTTCAAAGAACCTGAGTAAACAACAAATGTTAATTGATGTAAACACCATTAGAAAATAATTTTAGCAGTCAAGAGAATGTTTAAATAGGTAAGCTCAATTTTAAGATGACCGCGAGACTAATACAAGGTAGCATGACACATTAGGCCCTTTCTTGGCACGCAAGGAATGGATTTAATAATTACAGGGCAAAGAAGCGTACGTGTGGGGTCTCGGTAGAGACAGAGAAGGGTAGAACACGATTAAATCGCAGGCGTTTCGGCATGTAACAGGAAATGGGTCAAGCGGTACCGCCCGAGCTATTTATTGCGTCTTCTACTAAATTACAAGAGCTATTTGAGAATAAAAAACGTTTTCAGCAGTTGCGCGAAACTTAAATTGGCAAAAACGGACCGAGGAAATACGTCCTTGATTATTCTAGAACCATATTTTGGTGTAAGAGCGTATCAAAGGGAAATTAAATGAATTAGGTCGCCTTCAAACCGCTGCGGGTCCCCGGTTTGCTGAATGCTTGCAGAGGGTTGAGAAAGGCATGCCATTAAAAGTTCTTTTTGTTTGATAGCGCCTGCCGTTCGGGCGGGCTAAGTCTTAGTCGCTCTGCAATTACAGACAAGTGCCTTTAAATGAACCGAGCACTCGAGCACGGTGCATCGTCTCGCATCCAACTGTGTCTCTCTCCCCACTCTTGCCTTCACTGCCATGCCATTACCATCTTATTTTTAATTTGATTCCAATACGATTAATTTTAGATACCTATGGAGCTCTTATATATTTGATCTGATAACGACTATCTGAGACTGTTAAGTTCTCGCAGTAAATTTGAGCACCAAACTACATATGAATCTGGTAAATTACGCAACCTTAATAGGATTACAAGCTGAAATACTATGATGAAATGAAACATGCAAAAGTATATATATTTTTCATTTCAATGTAGTTTAACGATTAAGTGTCACATGTTTTTAAATGTCTATTCAACTTACAATGTATGTATGTGAAGATGGAAACTTGCAAGTTAAATTTGGCCCATTTCTGGACGATTGAGCTGGAATTTTATATAGTGGTTCAGATCCCATGAGAATGCATGTTTATAATAAGCATGACCTGATGCTGTTGCCAGGATTGGCTCCAGACGAGGAAACTGTTCAAGGGCTAACAGTGAGGACTTAAAATTTTTTGAAAACCTTTTTTAAAAGCATTTTTAACTTGACTTGGTTTCTTATATAAATATATAGGACAATTACACACACGGTCGTCCGTCCCCAAAGTTATTTAATACTTGTGTTATGGGCGGCAGATAACTGGTAAATATATAATTTTAAATAAATACCTATACATAAATACACCCGGACTCAAAGAACAAATAAATTATTTTAAAAAATGTGAAAATTCGAACCTGCGACTTGCGAAGCTGAAGACAGGGTAACTACCACCTGCACCAAAGGACCACTCTAGTTGGGCAATGGCAATTAAAACTCAAGTATTGCATAATTTAGTATTATAGAAATAAAAATATTATTGAAATAAATTCGACTAGCGCCATAAAGGAACAAACATTTTAAGTTCAATTACATAGTTCTAGTTTAAATATCTCCAATAAGTTTCAAGATAAACACAGATAAGAAACCATCTAAGCGAGTGCAAACTGGCGATTGGTTAAAATCGCTTTTATAAGCACCGTTATTTGTCTACTGCAGTAGGCAACATATCTAGATAGATCTTTGCTGTTTGTCGTTCGTGGGTAAGATTAGTGAAAAATGCGCGACAGCCTGTGTATTCGAAGATATTGATTTTGGAATGTGGCCAAAAAAACTCCTAGTAAAGGCACGCGTCAACTGCCTCGCTGCCCGGTCCCGACGTCAACCCTTTTACGAATATTAAATTTTGTTTTGCCACTTCACGATTCCACAAATTCTCTTCAAAATATGATCAGTTTCATAAGGTTTTTACATGATATTTGTTCACGGTTTTATCATTCAATATATGTTTTGACATTTATTTAATGTTAGAAGATTGTGTATTCGATATTCTAAAATATTGTAATATTCAATGTAGTTTTTAAATAAACTAAATCACTATTAATAAGGAAACATTACCCGATATTGTTGGAAAATTAACTCAATAAATTTAATTAATAAAACTTTCTTGTAGTTTATTATACGGTATATCTAAAAATAAATATTTAAATTTGGTTAATTATAACCTTATTTATATAGCATGTTAATCGTATTGCTTTGTAAAAATATCTAATAACCATGTAATTATCATAAGTAATTTCAGTGTTCCATGTTAGTAAAAATGTTTAAAAAAAGGAAACAAAAATTTGTGATCCAAAAATAATATGAGTTACACTATGTTATTATGTTTTAATGTATCTTTCACGTTTATTAGTGATATTATCATGAGTAAATAAAGTATTCAAATACCATTTTATATCATATATCTGTCATTAATATTGAATAAATACTTTATATTAAGTTAAATGTTGTTTGCTGAAACATAACTTTATTTTGCTACGCTAAGAAACAAATACAAAGAATAGCTACAAAGTGACTGTTCACAAAGTTTTCTATAAAAGAAATGTCTACTTTTCTCTATGAGCGACTCTGCTTCCGTTTATCTTCAGTTGTTTTTTTGTTAACTTTAGTTTCTCATATTTCGTCGCTGCATTTGTCGCATCGGAAGGGGAATACAGTCACGTCGCTATGTAACGTAAAACTCAAATTCAAACGGTAGATTTCACATTTATCTTTAAAATAAAGCTATCATAAATTTAATAAAATGTCGTCAATGCCAACAAGTCCGATATGACATTAATAAACTCGTATCATCATCATCATCTTCTTACTCTTATCCCACTATAAGTGGGGTCGGCACAACATGTTATAAACATGTTTTCACATGATTTGGCTACGTATTTTACGGCCGGCCGCCTGCCTTACATCAACTTACCATAGTTGTATTTTACGACCCTTCGGTAAGAAAGAGGGTGGTCTATTCTACTTAATCGGATACCACACGGTGGGTCAACTTACCTTAGTGCCTTTTACGACACCTCGGTAAGAAATGAGGGTGGTTTATTCTACTCAGCCGGACACCACACGGCGGGTCGACTTACCTTAGTCGCCTTTTACGACACCTCGGTAAGAAATGTGGGTGGTACTATTCTATTCCGCCGGATATCACATGGCGTGTCATTAATAAACTCGAATATTAATAGCAAAAAACGATACAGGAAAATTAAAAAAAATATATACATTTACAAACAGATAAGGAATTTGCATTCTACGGTTGAGTATTTTCCATACCATTAATTGACGCTTCGTTGAGCTCGGTCTTAAATTGGTGTAAATCCTCAAGGCACAGATCATGCCAACCGAGCGGCGGCTCTCAACGTGCCTACTCCAATTACTTTAATTAAAACAATACCACGGCACCAGTGCTACGTCGACTCACTGCGTCTGTTTCCCATTTCTCTATTTAAATACGAAAACGAGCTCGAACTTCGCGCTTAGCATGCAAGATGTTACTGTTCTATGTACTATACTGAAACACCTGTTTAAAATACAAAGAGTCTCAAAATTTAATTGTTATACTATTTCAAAAATTTTATATAATACAAGTTGTGCAAACAGTCTTATAAAAAATGCCGTTGGTATCCGGCTGAATAGAATAGTACCACCCTCATTTCTTACCGAGAGGTCGTAAAAGGCGACTAAGGTAAGTCGACCCGCCGTGTGGTATCCGGCTGAGTAGAATAGACCAACTCATTTCTTACCGAGGTGTCGTAAAAGGCGACTAATGTAAGTTGACCCACCGTGTGGCATACGGTTTGGTAGAATAGACCACCCTCTTTCTTACCGAGGTGTCGTAAAATACGACTAAGGTAAGTTGACATCAGGCAGGCGGCCGGTCCTAAAAACGTAGCCAAATCATGTGAAAGCATGTTTATAACATGTTGTGCCGACCCCACTTAGAGTAGGATAAGGTCAGGATGATGATGATAAGTTGTGCAAAGACCATTTTTAATTATTGTGCTTATTAAATAACACAAATCTTTAATATTCCCAATTTACTAATTTTTGAAACGGCTCTTTTAAACTTTTGTAAAATCGATCTAGCTAAATTTTATTAAAAAAAATGTCGTTTTATTCCTGTTTGCATTGAAAAATTGCTTTAATTGACATTAAATAGAAAGGACTTTTGCTGTCACTTGTAAAGTTGTATTAGCTCAGTGGGGAACGTGTGGACTAAAAAAGTTGAAATAGTCGGGATCAAGCCCCAGATAACACCACCCCTTTTTTGCCTTTTATAAAGTTTTTATTTTTCATTTTTTTAATCATTAAAAAAAATACCGAGCATGGCTCGGTCACTGATGTACTATTCATTCTCTTACCCTTATCCCACTCTAAGTGGGGTCGGCACAATATGTCTTCTTCTTCCATTCTCCTCCATCATTCGTCAACTCTGGTGCCACTCCTTTAATATGCATATCATTTTTCACACAATCCATCCATCTTTTTTCAGCCTCCCCCTAGCCATACATCCATCCACATTCATATTTAAAACTCTTTTTGTCACATGATTTTCATCCCTCCTCATTACATGACCATACCAACTTAGTCTCGCACTTCTCATTTTTCCTGTAATGGGCGCAACTTTCAGACTTATTTACTGTATGTACTATATATTTATATGTAAAACTTACTTGTTAGGTTGGAACAAAAGAATTGTGTATAGAATTTAAAAGATGTTGGACATGATGAGGCTTAAAACGTGAATGTGCCAGTTGGCGCATGCCATTGATAGCGATGATTAGCTATTATGCTAAGTGGTTTAAGAATCGATTAAGAAGATTCAAGATTCGGGTTGATTCAGCGACTTCTAAGCTAGTAATTTACTCTCGAGTTGGCTGAAGGCGACACCTGTCGAGCGAAGTGACGGCTGATAATGCGACGCGAGCGCCATTCAAGTGCAGTGAAGTGTGAGAAGGCGAGCCGTCTGCTATCCACAACTTTCGATTTCGTTTAAAACTTTCTGCACCACCTTTCATTACCTTAAAAAAATTTACAACTAACAAGTTTCAAGCAAGTCGAAAATTTCTTGCATATTTAGTAGCGACAATTTGCTGACACGTAAGCTAAAATATAAGTATAGTTAAAACTATGAACTTGAGTTATAAGAGATATAGAAGAGGTTGACGCGACGACTTCTGATGAGAATTATATAAGCTGGTAAAGCCTAGTCTCATCTGCGGGATTACAGTTTACATAAGGTTGGGAAAGTAGTAGGGCGGCACGACAGAGCACATCTCCGTCGGGAGCCAACTTTGCTAACTTTCTTAAGGACGGTTAGCGAAGTTTGACGTGCACGCGCTCGTACCGTAAGCTTCAGGATTCGATACTTTGCAACAAGTAACAAGATCTAATAAATAGAGCACTAACGAATATAATAATAGCACAACTTAGTAGCGTTTAATATATTTTACCCGTTATGCACATGAAGAAAGTATTGTGAGAGTGGAATCAATGGTTGGAAAATAATGGGCGAAGGGGACGCATGGCAAACGACTTTGTTGGTTTATAACTTGTTAAAACGATAAAATTTAATATGAATCGGGAATAGGGACAAAAAAACTTTTTCGGGTGTTTTTTGTCAGCAGGTTCTAATCTGAAATTATGTGAAAGAATAAAGGAAAGAGTTTTAATAATGTTTTTTTATCATCTGGGTTTCGTGAGGTCGATAGATACGGTACTAATACTGGATTAAGAACCACGTATCGTTCTGAAACTAGTAAGGCTAACCCAATAACGTGACATAAGTATTAATTATTGCATAATCTGAATATTATTATAATATTCCGATAAAGATTAATTAATTATTATTATATTAATAACAAATATTATAATTGTGAATACCACATATATTAGTCCGAATGTTCGTTATTAAAACCAATATATCTCTCACGACAGTACAACCTGTATCATCATATTTATTTTTGTTTTATCTGGTATATTAGAGTCAATGTATAAATGTATATTTGAGATGAATTTTAAAGTCATAATTCTTGCTCTTTGTCCTAATAAGGATATATCGTCTAGATATTTCTATGTGGTAATATAAACATGCTGCAAGTGTAATATTTGCAGTCATCTTAATCTTGGCTACGAAAGCACTCGACTGTGTTATTAAAAGGTGACGCTTACGGCGGCAGAGTAAACGGGGCAGGTGGATTAAGGGGCAGAGCGAATATAACTTCCACTTTTCTATCACGGAGCAACGTGCCGCTCGGTGAAACCGACAAACTAACTAGCTCGAGTTTTATGACTTTAATCAAATTGTTTTAAAGTGTTACGATGCTCCCTAAAAATAAAGTATATGTGTATATTTGGGGCTACACAGTGTGCGGGACTAATATATTTCATAACTTACGTATACACATTAACGCAATTACTACGGATATTGTCTATGTTATAGTGAAAACAACACGCAAACCATGCATTAGCATGGCTGTGTGGAGATATTTTTATTTAATTTCATGTACCTTGAAATACTTCCGATGACCTTTGATAAATAATAAATTATTGATTTGATTAAGGCGATATATAGACTTATGATCATAAGTTTAAACTTGTCCTAAGAGCAAGTCAACAAGAGAAGATATACCTGTCCCAGAATAGGATTTATTTTTCTTTAAATCAAAAAATAAAATTAAAATTCATTTTAATATACGAGTGCAAGCAACATCGATTTAAATTAAACATTATTTTTGTTTAACTGCTGCTATTTTATAGTATTGAATTAAAAACTTTAACTTATATATGAATATAAAGATTAAAAAAAAACAAAAAGATTATATGTGTAATCTTTAACTTCTTCAATAAGACTTCAATAAAAATAAAATATCATGAACCTATTTTTTAAAAGTGAGTCATATTTTGATAAAATAAAACAATGTAGAACAAGGATACATCAATGTAGAACATGTCGGACCTTAGTTCTATACTCAGATATTAAGCACAATTTATACTCTTAAAAGCCTATCTCGCCAGCCCGGCCCGGTAATTCTTTTCTAAGCAGGACGTAAAATTATTCAAAATATGTATAAGTTACGTCCTAAGCCGGTCGTAAAACGGTATTACAAACGTTATGACGGCTCGGGTTCGACCGGATCTCATCACTTAGGGCGTGAGCGTTAAATCACCTTACAGAGAGAAGAAACTATGAAATTTTCCGAAACAAATTTATTGCGTAATTTTTTCGTATTTCATCGTCCAATGCATGTCGATATTAAAATTGAGGCGAGGCAACAATATATATATGTCGGCGTAATATCCATCTGTGAGACTTTGGCGTTCCTCTGTAGATGAAAAATGTTTTCCGAGCTAACCGTCGCGTCGTCGAATATTCATGCATCGACAGAACGATCGTAAATTATTTACGTCATCGAAGCTACGTTAGGTATCGGACAAATCTCTTATGCAGATGCTGACTTGGGCCATATTTTGTTTTCCCCGAGTATGATATATTTTAATATTAAATGCATGAAACATAAAATGAAAATCTATTGCGATTTCATATGCATCATATGTATAATTAACGATCAAACATATAGAGCTGATAAACTGTGAATTATCATAATGTTGTTACTAACTGTAATTTTCAAAAAAGTCAATAAAAACTTGATATTAAATATAATGAGCTTATAGTATTTGTATCAAAACATCATTCGTAGCAACGTCTACGTGCGTAGCTACTACTTCCCCTATTGCAGTTAATCAGCAATAACTCAGAAACGTTTTTTGAGTGTTAATTAATAGCTAGAATTTTACCTTGGCTGTAATGAAGTTGTAATACAAATCGGCTTTACCAATCGTATAACTACAATAACCGTGTTAACATACTACGAGCTTATTATATAAGATAAAAAGAAAGTAAATGAATAAGCAATAAGTAGATAGTAACCATAGTTAGAATACTTGTCTTTTTTATACCCTTTAGTTAAAAAAATATTGACATTTACAATATTAAGGAACGAAGACAAAACATGCTCAATATTTTTTTTAAGCATATATTTAAAAATAATATTTTTTACAAACTAGAAAAAATAGAAATTGCTTCTCAACAGCTTTTATTTTTATCTTTTTTGTTCTATGTTAAAAATCAACTAAATTATCTTAATCTTACATAGAAATTTCGTTTTTTATTTAGTTCGATCATTGAATACAGCGTTATTCACTATAAGTTCGGGGGCATAATTTCATACAATTTTCGACCATCATTTCAATGTCAAATATAATAGGTTTAAAATTGTTCTGTTCGGCATCGAAAGATACTGATAAACAGTACTGAAAGTTCTTCAATAACTTTTCATTGAAGAACTTGCATTTTTTATATATCTTAAATCGCACATGGGCTGCAATAGTGACACAACTCAAAAAATCATGTTTTGAGAAAATGGATTTAAAGTTTTATTGCTAAGGAAAATGCATAAACATGCTTTAGTTTACTTAAACAAACGGATTTATATTTAATTATGAGTTCTGCAAGTATTGCCGTTGAAAAGAATATCTAATTTTAACATTTACACCTTATCCTAGTCCAAAAAACGTATTTCTTGAGTTGTACTACTATAGCAGCCCATGAGAGATATCGTTTTAATAAAATACCACCACACTAGTTGACTAGACTTACTTTAAAATAGAATGGTCGGCAAAAGATTCGTTTAGAACAAGGATCGGGTACAAATTAAAAGAACGTTGGAACGCTAATTCCATTACGATTCGATGGACGGCAAAAGTCCTCCGTTAGAGTCAAAGCCGGTAAAACGTAATTGCGACTTCACTAAGCCGGGCTCCGCGCGGTCTGATACGGACGAAAGGGGACCTCTGTGCTGGCTGATATAAAAGCGCAATAAATTTAGCAGGATGAACACACTACTTATATAGAACAAGCGCACGCTTACTGTGCTCGTAACGAGGGAACACGCGACCCACCAATATTTTTATGTGTTCATTCCTTTTTCAATGACAATTCGTAAAGTTTTTTGCCAATAGCTACCCCAACTTTTATTGAAAAATAGGCTTTGATTGACTCTTAATAAAACGTTGTTAATGATTTACACGTTATTATTACACAATATATACATTTGACACACATACAAACTGTTTCATAATTCTCCTACCTTTATCCCACTCTAAGTGAGGTCGACACAACATATTGTTAAATGATTTGGCTAGGTATTTTACGACCGTCCACCTGCCTGACGACAATTTACCTTCGCCTTTTACAAAACCTCGGTAAGAAAGAGGGTTGTCTATTCTACTCAGCCGGATACCACACAGCTAACATACAAACTGGTTAATGTAAACAAATAATATATACTCGTAATTTTAAGATATAATATATATAACAACCATTAAATAATTTAGGAGCATGATAAAAGTACAACGTACAACAAAATAGTATAAAATGTCAACAATTAATATATTTTTGTTACTAAAAACTTTTCTTTGAGTAATCAGTCAGCTCTGTAGACTAAATTGGATGTTATAGTGTTTAAGTTATGTTATAGTATTTTATTCTTGATTCACTGTAAAATATAGCAAACAACCCAAAACGAAAACAATGGTAAGTAACGTGAAACAACCGGCAACGGAAATTGTTAATGTTGTTATTTTGGATACACATGTTTATTGCTATGAAACATGGCAGCCTCATAACAATCCCTTTCACTCTCCACAAATTGGAAGAAGCGTGTAAAGAAAAACATGGCCATAAATAAAACTGGCAGATCAACTAGATAGACGGCCATTACCCGAGATAAGCGCAACTTATATAACGTGGTACATTCGTTGAGGCAGATTAACGGGATGGAACTGCGTTTGTGTGCAGATATCGATACGGAGGTATTTTGGCGAGTCACAGCTGAGAAATTTATTGTAGTGTTCTGGGAGATATCTTCTTACGGACTCATTAAAAAGGAGACACGTCGTCCATAAATCAGGGGCAGGAGCAAAGCGGGTGCGGCCGCGACGGCTCTTATCCGCTACGAGTTGCCGGCAATGGGCGCTATCCGGTTCCGTCGCCGCGCCTTCGCGCCCATTGTGTCGTGGGGCCACTCTGCTTGCGCCGCGCTCGGAACCAAACAAACGAGCATTCAACTTCATTACATTATGCCCTTTCTCGATACTTTGCTTCTCGCGGAAGTACTCTTGAATAACTTTCGCTATTCTTATGTCCTTCAAGTTTTGTCTACATCGAGTGTAGTCCCTTCTGTATCCCTTTGTTCCTATTAGTTATGAGTAATAATAATGGTGTTTGTCGTTTATAAATCATATTTATTATTTAATTATTCACATACTTTTGAGTAGGATACTAACTTTTGAGGATAACAGTAACCAAATTCGGTACCTGAATTTTCTATAGTATGATTCAAATTTACTTAAAAACATGATATATTATCGTTAACCTAATGTAAAATTAATTCTATCATCGTGCCTTTGATTCACCCCTAATGGGTAGCGAAGTTCAGACGGCATGCAAAACCTAAGGGAATATCATAGATTTGAATAATTAGCGCACCCTGGTCGATTATCCGGAGTGTGCTTGTTTGAAAGATCTTTTTTGAAGGTTTGGAAATTGCATTGAGTTTCAGCTCAAGTTAAAATTTAAAATATTTTTTTGCCAATACACATACATATACTCGTATTTTACTGAACACTAACAAGCACTTTTCAATTAGTATTGTCAAAAGTCTCAAGGTAGCTATGAAGTAACCAATGTTTCATGAGTTCCTCTTAATCGGAGGAATCAACGTAAAGGTCGTTTTATAATAAGCCATTCCTGCGTTGAGCTGGCTTGGATTCGATATTTTGTATTGGTTCGTAGTCTTCTACTTATGTGTGGTTATTTTTATGCTTAAGATGCTTATTATTACATAAATATAAATATATTTTAGATCATGCTCCTGCCCTTACGATGTTTTAGCGTTTTTGCCTTATCTGCCTGTTTACTTCCCTGAAGTCAGTGACTTCATATATCCTACTAAAGTTTTGTATCTAAGGTCACGACTTGGAATACCCCTGTTTGTTTTTTCTAATAATACGAAAAAATCAAAAAATAGATATTGTAAATTAAGTATTAAGTATTGTATGACAAAAACGGGTTTGAAATTTCAGGATATTTTGTGTTTGAGTCCATCGTTTACGTGTTTACTTTCAGTTTAAATGCATGTTAGTTGCAATAAATCGTAAAGAGATACCGACGTGTTACTTTTTATTACTAACTTCCTAGAGGAAAATAATGTTTTAGATAACTAACCACATTCGTTGTTTCTTAATGATAAAAAAGATAATAAGGGTACAAAGTATTAATAAGCACATTGAAACAATCGCAAATGTAAATATCGTGCAAATCGATCTGTTAAGCATATAATTTGAATATTCTACAAATATTAATCCACAAAAGGCTTTCTATAAACCAGGCTTTTTAAGTTTAATGTTAAGTATGCATCACGTATAGACGGCTGGTTACGGGTTTTCGCATCATTAATTTTGACGTATGGCTACGGACCGGCTATAATGGCGTATTTAGTGCGAAAACAGCCGTTGAACCGCTCATATAAGACAAATAACCGTTTTTGTTAGTGGAGAACATCTCACTTAATTTAACTATTTGCGCACAGTTGAGATAAATAATTTCACATGTAAAAACTCATTAGATTAAACTTTTGGTGAGACTCGTTGGGAAGCTTTAATTCCTAAACAGCAACAACTTTATCGCCAGAGTTGTCTATCCCAGAGTTTTGTTTTCTTGCTATATTCTACAAGGAAAAAGACTTTCATCTTATCCTAGATAGACTACACTTGTGAAATATAGGCATTTTAACACATGGGTAGCTTTTCATAATCTGATTAAATATACGTCTTAACGTGCTTCTTCTTCTTCTTCAATCGGTCCCTCATTACTAAGGATCGTGGTCATTTGAAGCCTTTATTAACGTGCAACGTCAATAAATAAGTAAATAGTCAAATGTAAAACATTTTCAATCTAAAATGTGTGATGGGAAGATAGGCGACTTCAATATTCTTATAAAAAATACACAAAATAATTCGTTCATTCGAATCCATAGTTTGGATTGCATCATAGAGAACCGGTGTGCCACCATAGAGTTATTAATACCTACTGGAAAAGGTGAGCCAAAGGCAAGGTAAGTGATAATGACATAATAAATAATGAGCGGGAAGATGAAACTCGTATACTTTATCTTTGTCTAATCATACATAAAAAAGAGACACAGATAGGTCAGCGTCATTTGCTTTCTCATTATAGTAATATGGTACTTTTTAGGCTGGCTTCCCTAATCTTATATAATGACTCTATGTGTGCCACAGTTCTTTTCATTTTATTTACTACTAGCAATTGCCAGCGACTCGCTCCGCCTACGTGCAAAGATTAAAACCGTAATATAGTATTTAGCTAACCATAAAAATGGTCAAAGAGCGATACCTTAGCGATAGAAGAAGAACCTTAAAAGCGAGACATATGCTGTTGTGGACTTTTATTTAGAACTCTTAGAGGGGAACAATTTTGTAGTATTTGATTTTTGAATAACTTTCACCGTTTACTTAGCGCATGCAACGAAAGCTTTAAATTTTCCGTTTTCGTAATATTTTTTATTGCTGCTCCTCACCTATTCATCTTAGCGTGATTATATATAGCCTTCCTTGATAATTGTAAATTGATCACTAGAAGCCAATTCTATATTTAGCATCCTCTGGGACGCAAGATGTTTCGGAGTGCTATACTTCATTAAGCATTCGGTATATTGAGGGTATTTCGCATTATATTTAGGTATTAGCAATTTAATGGATAGATATATGTTTGATACAATACAAACAAAGTATAATAATAGTTGTAATCAAGTCGATAGACGACATATGTGCCAACACTATCTCTATAAAATATAATACTGATCATGTATGTCCCTCGAGCAGATAGTGATTTGGAATCGTTGTAGTACATGAGGGAATCAATGATGATAATTGGTGTGGCATTTCGCCGCGACAGACTAGCCATCACAGGCGTAGCAGCTAATTGACTGGTGATTTCAATTATTGCACATCGGCAAGTTCACGAAATCTTGCCACATTCTATGCCATTTCCGGTGTAATGACCGTAGACATTCACTTAAAATGTCGTTGGCAGTTCACTCGTTGTGGATTTACGACAGTGAAGACGACCAATAAATGCAAATTTTATTGTTTATGGCAGACTTAACGGTAGTGAACGATTTTACCGTAACATTAAAGTGGCCCTCCAATGCCTGTAGGACTAATCTAAATATAACGTATTATATGTACCTGGTAAAACGGAAATAAGATGATGGATACAAAAAGGGTTAAAAAATATGAAGTCATGATATTTGTAATTGCAATAGATAGTGTTAATACTAAAAAAAACCATTTTTTTCAATATACAATAAGTGAAAAGGTTAACAATAGACAATACGTCTCAAGCAATGTTGTCCTTGATTAACAATTAAGTGAAAACCTCGATAGATATGGTTGGTTTTGTTCCAAAAAAAATTAAAATCTATGCCATGATTTCATTTTGTTTATTATTCTCTTATACGATAAATAGAAATTACTAATAAAATAAATAATGCAGATACAAAATATAAATAAGGTTTGCAAATTTTAATTATATTTTTTGTTAATTTTCCGAGAATGAAGCTATATTATATGCAATAAATTATATTATAACTAGCTTCTGTGCGTGACTTCCGTCTACTTTCCACACTTTCCAGTTATTCAACTACGAGTTGTCCGTATCAGAGATCATATCAATTAACAGCCTTATGATGCTAAAAAGGTCAGACAAATAAAAAATAGACTGTTATATAATATCTATATTATATAATATAAACATTTTAAAGTTAGTAAGGATATATGTCTTAGCTAGAGAACGCGTATATACAATAAGAAAAAAGGATGTCAAATTCTAATATTGAATCAAATAGGACCAATTACTGAGTACATTTAATACTTTAAAAAAATACATTGATTCTAAGAACACTACTGCTCCATGAACGATAGTTATAATAAAAGGTTGTTCTGGGGTAAGATATGAGAACGGCGTCGAGTGGACTGTCCGAGGTTGATAAGGCTATTAAAACTTGCGCTATAGACTACCGCCCGGATTAACTGCGTACTTTCAATTGATTTTAAAGGAAATCCCTTACCCAAGATATAAAACAAGTTTAAGGACAGTCTAATACGTTTAAAACGTCTTTTGAGATACCCATAATATTGCTAGCCAAGCAAAATCCTTATGATTACTAATATTATAAATGTGAAAGTCTGTCTGTCTGTTACGTTTTCACGGCTAATCCGCTGAACCAATATCGATGAAATTTGGCACAATTATTCCCTATATACCGGGATAACATATAGGCTATAGAAATCCTGTTAATTCAACAGGAATCAAATTCAGGAGGAATTAAATAGGATGACATTCAAAAATGTCATCTGTAATAAACCTATATGAAAGCTTTTTTATTCACGATGTGTCAAAATCAAGTCAAATCTGTATTTACAAAAGTATTTAGATTCAAAGTTTTTCGGCTTACGTCAAAAGACTTACCTTTATAGAGTTTACATAGGTATATTTGTTTCTGTTTTCTGGATAAATTTAACTGAACTATTAAAATGGGTAATTAATATAAGTAATACGATTTAGTTACTAAAATAAATAAACTAATAATATTATAAATGCGAAAGTTCGTTCGTTACGTTTTCAGGGCCAATTCGCTGAACTAATATAGATTAAATTTGGCACAATGATGTTTATATATCGGGATAACATATAAAAATCGTGAAAAAAGTTATTTTAAGAAGGATTGTTTGTATATTTCGGTTTTTGTATATTAAATAAAGAAATCTTTGGGCCCACACGTTATACAAATAATTTTTGTGTTGTTAAATAGAAAAACATTTGTTATCTTGGTAAAAATAATACTTTTATTTAATTTCTATGAGGGAACTATGAAAAAGAATTATAGTTTGAGGTTATGTACAAGTACAACTACAAGCTAAATACTATAATAACACATTAAAACGTTTGGATTTTGTGATGAAAATATAACGATAAGGTATAATCATTGAGTAAGAGTTGAAACTTTTTTGTCGTCAGATAAACAGACGTTTCGAGAAAACATATCTATTGTGATATTTTTTATTGAATCCCATAGAGATTAAGATCGTAAGCCACACAGACAATGAATGTACCTAATAATAGTAATAATATAACGCCGCATAACGATAATCTCATAAAGGCTGAAAAAGAAAAGTTAACTAAATATTTGGATCTAGCTCATGAGATTACCACCATGTGGAATATTGAGTCAACAATAATTGTTCCAATTGTTGTATCGGTAAATGGTTTACTAGCGAAGAGCCACGACCAACATCTCAAGAGGATCTCGTTTAGTTGTCGGATCAAAGGTAGGATACAGAAGGCAGGGTTGCTTGAGACGGCACGCATTGTGAGAAGGTTCCTCACTCTGTATTCCTAACCGCCGGGAGCTTGGGTCCTTTCTCCGCTCTCCGTGGATGACAATATCTTTACATTTTTACCTATTTTAAAATATCATCAGATACCTGTTTCACAAAAACAATTAAAAATATTTATTTATTTTTTCGTATTATACTAAAAACGTTGGAATCCAGCGCTGTATTTATAGGTAATTAAAACGTAACAAGTTAAAAAAAAAGTACAATTAATACGTTACGTATAAATTTTCTATTAAATAAGTTTTCTAGCACGTTTCCATTAAAAGCTTATATTTATAGGGATATTTAATACCAGAAAAACATTAAGAAATTTTTAATGTATATGGAGTTTTTGTAACAGGCTCAATTTTGGCAGTCTCCTTTTACTGAGCTATTTTAACATATATTTTATGTAAGTTATACGGGTTATGTATTTAAATTATCAAACTAGGTCTTGATAAAACGATAAATCTCCCTAAGTCTTCCCGGATTGATCTCATTTTTGTAATGGAGATATTTGCAGGGTTGGAGAGTCACAGAAGCTACTGTTAATTTCAAGACTACAGTCCACGCGAACGAAGTTGCGGGTAAAAGCTAGTGAACATATAAACGGTAATAATTCACCAGTTTGCTATCTTGATAAAGCGATCCATATTTATTCAGACAGAACAGAACAGAAATTTAGACTTGATTATTCTTTTATAATATTCATCATAAGAACGTCTATTTAGTAGAGAGTTTTTAAGAAAGTAAAAAAGAGTAATTACAATTTTTTTTTTAAATTTATATTTATATAGAACTTCTTAACATATGCGTGAAACTATACGTGCCATACTAAAGAAGATAGTAAGCGTTTTTTTATATACATTTCCCAAGCATCACAATGTGCTACAAAGTCAAGACAAAAGATTTTTTCGGGTTTCAGTACAGCCGGTTTAGGTTGGTTAAATATAAAATGAAAAAAAAAATCATATGTAAAAGTATGTTATCTATTCATTAGCACACTTTGTCTACAGCTACGACGGCAAAATGATACCTAGTAACGATTTCACGATCAAAATCATGTGTTCCGGTAAAAGTTACATGCCATGAAATTTTGTTCAAAGCAATTATTGTGAATAGTGCTCACTTCAGCGATGGTAGAAATTCGCGTATAAATCGCGTCACAGACCACAAACAAAAACGTGCATGTGGACCGGCGCCCATTATTCTCCACTGCATAATCGCTTCGTCCGACGCCCGCATCGCTTCCCGTGCTATTTTATTTCCTCCCAGCACAGTTGTGTTTCAACTAGGCGGAGCTTTTTCACTAACGCTTCGGCAGGGAAATTAAACCATGTTTAATTCTGTTTAAGGTTTGGTTCCGGTTACAGGAGCCAGTGAGCCGACGGGAACGGCGACAGACCAAAGCCACCACGCTACAATTCTGGCACAATGTGTGTCCGTTTTAATAGGATTAAACTCATTGTTACATACGATCTGAAAGGACCATGAGCCAAATGAAATTGTTTCTAGCGAAATCGAAGAGAATATTGCAATTGCTGTTGTTCGATTGTTAAAAGCAATGTTTTTTGGTTTTTGTTCTGGGATTAATGAAATGTTTCCAACAAATGTATTTCCGCTTCGTGATATAACAAATGAATATTTATATTAAACCATTGATTATTTATAGAATTAGTCGTTTAATAATTTATAATTTGTAGAATTAGCGTTTCAATAGACGTATTGACTTATATTTGATTACAAACATGGTTTACCCGAAGAATCGCCTTTATAGTATCAATATTTTCATTTTGCAATGTTTCCAATTTTAATTTATGTGTTTATGTTTACATTATTCTTGCAGTGTAAAAAGGAAAAAGCTTTCTGATTGTACATTTCTGAAAACAATATTTTTCTTAAGACAAAATAAGGTAGGGATTATATCAATTATGCTATGTAATGTAAATTATAAATATATAACTTAGCTTAGAGAACATAAACATCATTAATGTGTTTATGATATACACCTAAGTTTTTTGTTTGTTACGATACCTCTATTATAATTCTACAAGTTTACTAACATTAATGGTAAAATACATACAATCCTTTATACTTATAGTATATTCCTTACTCTATCAATATATACCCTGTTGTATATGTTAATATATGTTTGAAGATTCTTAATATATTGTATAAAACTAGTTTAAAGTAATAAAATCTCGAATGTTAAGCCGTTATACGAATTCATTTGGCGAGTGGAATACTAATCAGTTGCCTGCAAAGCAACAATTTCTTGTTGCCTAAATTGGGTTTACAATAATTGGGCACTTAACGTCATTCGTAATAAAGTAAATTCGGCGGCGTGACCGTTCATCTGGACGTTTCAGGCGAAGGTTGTTAGGAGAGGAGTTGAAATTAAATTACAGTGAGCATTCTGAGTTGAGCGTTTGCTTTCGAGAACCATGCGCTTACGTGATCTTGAATGTAAGATCTGTTAATAAATTATCGTACACATACCAAAAAATAAAAAAATCACGTGACAACATGTTTATAACACGTTGTGCATAGCCCGCTTAGAGTGGAATGAGGACAGGAGAATTTTGAATAATGATATCAAAATATTAAAAAAAAATTATAATTATTATATTCCTATCATCATTTTCCGTATCCCTCCCACTTTAAGTGGGGTCAGCATAACATGTTATAAACATGTAACATAATTTGGCTACGTATTTTACGACCGCCCGCCTGCCTAAACTTAGTCGCCTTTTACGACATCTCGGTAAGAAATGAGGACCGTCTATTCTACACGGCAGAATTATTATAATCATCCAAAAACTATGCCTATTAAGAATAATTTAAAACAAACTTTAAAACTGAAATAATGTAAATTTATATACTATTGTATAGAAACTGGCTTTACTAATGTCTTATTTAATCGAGTGAACTCGACTAGTTTCAAGCCCATACGGGGCCCTTATTCTTGAACTCTTTACGCGGCGTTACGACGACAAGAACTGCGTGTAGCAGCTCGCTGGATGTGACTCGAAAATAAGAGATGAGTGTAGTCGATTTTTATACTTTAACTATGACTACCACTCACGTAGTTTATATTACAAATTTGAATTGAATATTAATTTTTAGACACGTTGTATAAGAGTATTTTACATGTAGATTTCATCACGGTATTTTTTTTATCGTAAATCGCACTCTGATTTGCTTATATCTATAACGTATTCAAGTTAGTATAGAAAACTCATAGCTGCTTGGTTTGAATCCATATGATCAGCATGTAAGCATTTGAACATAGCTTTTAAAATGAAAACTACTACTACTATATACCAGATATGAGACGACCTGTGGATTATAAAGGGAAAAAAATATTAAATTATTAAGATACATATTTTTCTATAATAATCCGCATAAATTGATAATAATCGCGTTTGAAGTTAAGAGAAGTATAAGAAAAATCCTATGGTTTTAGCTTCCACGATACCCGTATGCCTCATTTTGAACGCAAACAAACTTAGTTTTCTAGGTTAATAGAGGAAAGGGGCACGGTATATGCCTCTGGAGGACATGAAACAGAAATGTTCACAATAGAAAATGGCATATATTTCGCACTTTGGGGGAGCCGAAAAAACGGAGGTGATAACACGCAAATAAGTGAATAGGTAGAAGAACTATAGAGGTTTGAATAAGAAAATAAATGTACGAGAAACTTTTCTTCTATAGGAATGTGTGGTTCGACGCATATATTTTCCTAAATATAATTAACACATGATATTTAATGCGGGTCAATTTAAATTAAACATAATATCTAATGCTTGATTTTATGAGTAAACAAAAATTAGCAGCTATCGAACATTAAATTTAGATATTGCACTCAATGATTACTTATCGTCATTAATGTGACATTAAAAACTTAATTTGATTATTTCTTTGTGATAATTAAGAGAGAATTAAGCATAATTATATTATACTAGCAATCGTCAGCGGCTCCGCCTGCATAGATTAAAACCAAAGATGAATAGATTAAAACCAAAATATAGTAAGTTATAGAATTAGGCGTTACTTTGCGGAGATACATAATACAAAAGTAATAATAAAATTATTTTGCTATAATCCGCTATGAAGTAAAATAGAAAATATATATAATGCTAAATGTAGAGTGGACAATCGGTTATCATACCTGATACATGCAGGATTCGTAAAAAAACACATGCACAAACCTCCACCACCGCCACCACAATACACAAGCACTATATACGTTCACTATAACAAACTCAACAATCGTTTCGCCCCGCAACCGAAGCATCATCAGGAGATAGACTCCACGACCAAAATCGCAAATGTTTTTTGCGATTTGAAATGAAAAAAAAATCTTAATTTTTTAAAAAGATATAATCAAAAAATAATTACTGTACTTACACTTTCATTTCATATTCAATTTGAAGTTTCTGAACAAAACTAATTCCGCCCTAAAATAACTCCGACTCGTATTGTAATGTCAGGCTGAAAGAAATTAATGTCTCGATATCGGAACGGTCTCCTTAATTGCCTAACCGCGTGCACACGCCGCGTTCCATTTTCCTTGTATCGATAATACGAGCGTAAAAAATCTATCGTAGTGGTGCCAGCGTACTGCCTCGGAAGCAGATCGGAGCAATCAGGATGAAAATACTTTAACGCAGCAATTCGGCGGGGTATTGCGGATGTGTTATTTTTATCTATAGACTATGTTGGCTTTTAGTGGGTTTGGTTTGTTACGCTGGCTTGCCGAAATTTTTAATTTATTTATATTTTGCGTCTCTATATCGTAAATATAAAGTTTATTGTACACGAATCAACTCTTCATCTCTGTAAAATTATATTTTCGAACTGCGTAAGCCGCTTAACTAAGTTTATGTAGGTATATTACACAGTATACAAAGATAACACTAGAAACATTTCATATATTTTAAAAAAGTTCAAGGCGAATAACTATAGTGATAAAAACAAATAAATGTTTATGAAAAATATATTTATGCCTGCATTATATATGTATTATCTTTAATAAATGATATTGTTATAGAAACAATAAAATTTGTTCAAATATTATGGAATATACAGAGCCAAATATGAATTTTATCGTCGGAGAGATATGCATTCATAAATTACATATTATAATTATTATTCATAAAATAACATTCATTATGAAAATTCATTTCTGTTCCGAACACGAGTAATAGCGGCATTATTTACTGATGTATTTAAAACAATTAAATCTGTTAATAACGCGAGTACGCGCCATGCTTTCTGTAGATTTTATGTGACAATTCCATTATTTGCAGTATTGATTGCTTTGCATCAATTGCGATATGCAAATATTAGCATCGCTGCCTGACCGGCGACCGGCAGATTTACGTGTCGCAACGCTCTGTTATGCAATTACATCGGCTTATTAAAAATTAACTACCACCCGAAAAATTGCTACGTGTTTAATAAAACATCGTACCTATAAGCTTTGAATGAGGCTACGCTTCTCGATCATTTTCACATACCAACGTCAGCTATTATAGATTATTATTGCATGATGTACAAGTTTTATATCTTAAACTCTTTTTAAAATTGAATCACATTATCTTATATGAATCGCCGTAAATGTAATAACTTAATGTGGACTAATATTAACAAGTATATGTAAAATAACCGAAGATTTTTTAATGACTTGATGTGTAAATGTTTGACAAACTTAAATGCTAATTTAACATTTTCCCTTTTTTTCTGTATCAAATATTATTCAGTTCGATGAAACTATCGAATAGTTCACCATTTTTATTTATTAAGAATATAGCACATGAAAAATCATTGGGAAATCTAACTGCAATGTGGCAATTGCGCAATAAAAATAGCAATCTACTAGGATTGCATTTGATTAATTGCTAGTCGATTTTTATGATGGTGTTATGCATTGTCGAATCAAATATCAGCGTAGCTTGGAATTTTATACAATTCATCTTAGATATCAAACAAAAAATGGGACGTTTCACTACTATATATATAATATTAGTTAACGTTGCATACAGTACCTGGGTGACCAAGGTATATGAACAATTTTAGTTGAAAAAAATCCATATTAATTTATTCGTTAATAAAAATTTTCATTGCTCTATAAAGCTCACTAGAAAGTCCTTCTATGAATATGTATATGTTCGTGTGTATTTAGTTTCAGTGGATAATTTACTTTTAGTTAAATGAATAAGTAATGATTATTATAAAATGTGGAAACAAAATTATTAATACAGATTTCTAATGAACGAACAAGTGGAATACTCAAAGTTTCGTCACTCATTTTGCTCTGTAATATTACTCGTACGGCCTGTGCTTGAGAGTTTCAAAGTCGTAAAACAATATATGAAAACCGTGTTAAGTCACCGGTGTCTTATGTCAATGAGCGAAGATTTTCGTTGCAATATCTTCATATCCATATTCATACTAATATTATGAGGACTGGGAAAGATTGCATGTATGTTACGTTATTACAACTAATCCGTTGGACCAATATTAATAAAATTAATATATACGCACAATTGAAGCCTCTTTAAAAGCTTTTATTCATCTTGCATAGTATATGAAGGTGGCATCTTGCAAGTTAAATTTCATCCACTTCCCGAGGTCCGATTGAGCTGAAATTGTATACATTGGTCTAATTCCAATTACAATTTATGGTTTATGATAAGCATGACCCGATGCTGCTGCCAGGATTGGCTCCAGGGAACTGCTCAATGGTTAACAGTACGAACACAAAATTTTGTTTAAAGCTTTTTAAAAAGTATTTTAACTTTGACTTATTACCAAGCTAGCATATACAAGAGTAATTCTCATTATTTTTTCAATGATATGAAAAAGACATAGACCATGTCAATCATGTTATTGACAGCATTTTAAAAATTAAGTCGTATCGAATCAAGTCCCGGGCACGGTTTACTTAAATGATATATTTTTTAAAGAATTATTTCAGATTTGCACACCTTCAGATTGTTAGATTTGATTTGATTTATGCACACCAATGGCATGAGCTGTGGTAGCCCAGCGGTAACACCGTGCGACTCTTTCGAGGAGGTCACGCGTTCAAACTCGGGCAGACACCATTGAGTTTTTCTGTTAAATCTTATGTGTCTAATTGATAATTGCAATTTATCACACGCTTTTCGGTAAAGGAAAACATCGTGAAAAAACCTGCATATCTCTAGAGAATTCTGGAGATATTTGTAACCTACCAATCCGCATTGGAGCAGCGTAGTAGGTCTTAGCTCCAACCCTTCTCTTCAAAAACGGAAAGAAGAGGCCTATTCTCAGCAGTGTGATAGTAACAGGCCGCTACTTACTTACTTCTAACCAAATCTTAATAACAATACCGTATAATTGTAACGGATGACAAGCAGATGCAATGTGTAAAGTTTCACCGGTAATCTTGCTCTGTAACATTACTCGTACGGGGAGTGGTTGCGAGTTCCGAAGTCGTATAACAGCCCCTGAAAATCGTATTGCGCATGGCTCATGCTACTAGATGAAATATGTTTCCTTTGCTTTGCGGTTTCTCTTAATTTTCTTTAAGTCTCAAACTTGAAGGTAATTAAGAATATTTTCTATAGTATTATATGATGTCGTATATGGACAATATCGTGCCCATGACATTATGTTGGCAAAAAATTATAGTAATAATATAAAATTGAATATAAGAGATTATCTACACAAACAGACTTGCATGAAATCTCTGTTAAAAAAGGATTTTTTAAATATTTCTTTTTTTAAAGAGATCTTTTTTCTTAAATACACGAAAACATTCTTACACATTTGAATGTCTATATAATACTGACCTAATTATTTCCTTTTTTATTATTTTCTGGTATATTTTCAATCATTTCTTGACACATAACTGTGTAAGTAAACAACATTATTACGTGCGTTGTAAAAAAAGAATTATGTTTCGAAAATTACCGATTAGATTTAATCGCAGATCAAAACAATATAATTCATTATTTTTTGTAACTCCGACTCATTCTACAAATTATTGTACATTCTTATTTCTACATGGGTTGTATTGCCGAAAAATCGTAAAGCTCGCAGGCGGTGTTCAGTGAATATAATGTATGCTAATGAGGGCGAGTAAAAGCAGCGGACGTGACGTCACGCGTTGGGCCGCAGCGCCGCTTAACGAGCGGGTGTGCATTTTCAATACAAAACCCGCCACTATACTACTTCGTAAAGACAAAATTAAATTAAACAAACGACGGCTTTTTTAATACACGTAGTTCTGAAATAGAAAAGACATTTAGAGGAAAAAATTTCAGGATTTACGATTGAAATAAATTAATAGGGCATCATTTTAGGACTTCTAATAAGATAGTCTTTTTTATTGCAGTACCTTCCTGAAAGAACAATTATTATTATCTATTTGGTATGATGTATTAAAAAAAATTACGTAGCTTTTTACTAATTGCGGATAATAAAACAATAATTCATTACTATATTATCTATATAAAAACAAAACATACACAACTAATTAAATGCTTGCTAAAGAAAATAGATACATATCATGAATAATATGCAAATTTATTGAAATTCAAAAACATCCGAAATTCAACAACGAAGATATATTGTCGGAAACTCTACCATCTTGCCAGTTCGTTTTGTCGGAAGCACAGTACAATACGGATATCAATTTAGAAGTTTATGGCGGTGTTAGTACTAATGATATCCACTATTTGACTAAGTCTACTAAACAAGTCGCCTCATGATCGCTACCAACATATTTTCGAAACGTTGACATGATAATTTTTTTTTTTTAATAAATCCAATCAAAATATTTGTAGTTTTATAAGTTATTTTAAACCACTAAACAATTAAAACATTCTTTGAAGTCGCGAGTCTAACGAATATTATTCTACTATTATCAAATCAGTAAATTCAATGATTAGTATACATTTTCATTATATTCTTTACTAGCTTCCGCCAGCGACTTCGCCTGTGACCGTGAGGTAACCTTAATTACGAAAACTACCTATACATCGATCCATAGGGTTGATTTGCAATAACTCATCGCAGTTCATTAAGCGTATACTATGTCGAAGTAAATTAGACTTTCTTGGAGACATTACTTTTACTTAAAATATAAAAAATATTACAAAACCTTTAAAAAATTACTATTCGCATAAATTTCTTGGAATATTCTATACAAAAATCTTAAAAAATCCTATGTTTCAAATTAACGAAAGCCGACTTTTTTCGGAGTTTATTTAGTTTTAAATTTCTAGTGATCGCGGAATTGTACTAGGTTGACACCGAAAGTTTTATATTTTCTAAGATGTTAAAGGAAATGGGATTTTCTTAGCTGAATAAAATGTTTTCAAGATTTAACAGGGTTTTTAATTTTTATGTAATGGTAAACCTAAAAAACGTATTGCCATTTACAAAGGGAAATTTTTCCACGGAACAATTATAGTGTAAGTTTGCTACATAAAAGCGTGGAAGGATTCTTTTTTGCAATCATCACGAAAATAATAAAAGTTAGCAACAGCCGCCTGTGAGGCGCCGGCTCAACACAGATCACATCGGATTGAGCTCCCTCTAACTTTCTTAGTATCACAAACTTTATTTCTTTCCTTCGATCCTTGTGACGCAGTGGTGTGAGAGTTTTCTTCACTAGCGAGAAGATCATAGTTTAACTCAAAAGAAAAATAAATGTATTCTCTGTATATTTACAACGTGTAAATGTGTCGTCTATTATACTGGTTTCTACATAATTTATGATTATTAGACTGGATTAATTTCTGAAGCGTCGGGATATTATTTAAACGGATAAGTAACGAAGATCATCTCATGTAGGTGAGTGTGTTAAATTTAAGAGTAAATCATCACAATATAAGATAGTGTTAGTGATAGGGTAAGTTAGGCGGGTATGTGGTAAAGGTAAGCGCAAACATGTTTAAGCATATAAACATCTTATTACTTCAACGCTTATCGGTTGTATATCGCTGTTTTTGGATTTAAAGACACCATAATCAATGCAATAGCGCATGACTAATATAAATTGGACCTTTTATATATTTCATATATAAAAGGAGATATTTCAATAAAAAATTAAAATTAAATTTATAAATCATCATATATAATCATTACCGTCAATCATATATCAGCCCACATACGAAACTCAGTGGACTCAACTCAAAACAAAATGAATATAATAAAGAGGTAGTAGACAGAACTATTCCATGAATTTAATACATTACGTCTAAAGCGCGTGATGGTTACCGAAATGTCTAGAGCTCACGGGTCCAAGGCAGGCAGGTATTTGTAACATTTCTATAAAAATAACATTTAATTAACCATTCATTATGTTCTAGTAAAAAGAACTATAGCCTCCGCATATAGCATCCCTTGTACATTCCTGAGATACGTGTAACCTGCCAATCTACAGTATGGTGTGTGCAAGCTTCTTTCTAAGGTTTTTATAAAGAAACTTTCAGTATGAAGTTTGAGATAAGTCAAATTATATAACTGACGTGACCTGACGTGGTTATTTAAACCACGTCAGGTAAGAATTTTTTTTTACACTGATATTAGCAACATTGACTTGAACATAAAGTAATAAAAAAAGTCTTATATACACGACGTTATAAAAAAGCTCGCTTTAACGGTATGATCAATACTATGATAAAACTAAATTGCACGAATACACTATGTGTATGTGTATATAGTGACTGAATTAGATATACTGTTTTTTCGTCGTGACTGCATCATCCATCACGCAGTGCCGACTGATTTATGGCAGTAACGTAACAGGGCGACATGAGCCTAGCCTACTACCGATGACGACGCGATTAGGGTATAGGGGCCGGGGCGGGAGCATCGTCGTTTGCCACGCTACATGTAGATATGTGATTATTAAGATTTACAATGACAATATAAATATCTCTTTAATATTAAAATGAGTTAATCTTGTATGTATTAATTATTAATCTTGTATGTAATTTTCAGAATCTCGGAAATGGCTCCAACGATTTTCCTGGAATTCAGCGTGTAGGGGGTTTTGGGGGAGAAAAATCGATGTAGATAAGTTTTATTTAAAAAAAAATGTCGTTTTATCCCTGTTTTTGGGCTCTAAATGTTTTTTGAAATTTACGTTGAATATAATTACAACTTTTCGCTGTCAAACGTAAAGTCATGTTGGTTCATCTGGGGAACGGGCGGTCTAGAGAGGTGAAAATATCTAGGATCAAGTCCCACCTGCCTTATTATTTTTTAATTTTTTATTTCAATTTTTTTTTACATCATTTTAAAAATTACCGAGCAAGGCTCGGTCACCCAGGTACTAATGATTTAAATTAATTATATTCTTCAGTTACTCAATCTATTACAATCAACATTTATTCTCCCATCTCATTTCTATTGACGTGACATCCAATATTTATGCTTTTTCTTAAATAAAACAGAGCACATAATCGGTTGGGCAAAATTTTATTAAACACTTTTTGCTTTCTCATAAACACATATCGTCAATTTAAGAGAATTGTAAAATAAACTATCGGAATTCGTTAGAGGTAACACATGATACGGTGAATATTTACGAGTTTTAGAAATAATAACAGTTCTAAATGAACCTGCTCTAACAATGCGGAGCACATTTATTGCAAATAATCTGTGACATAAAACGTTGCACGTCGGAAAGTCATAGCTATCAACTTGTATTCTCGCGAGAAAATTGCGAGTATTCATCACAAATGCGTGACGTTTAAAATTTCCAACGCCCGGCCGCCAGCCGGCAGTGCCGGGCATAAATCAAAGTAAACACTAGTTTGGACGGTCCCACCCGGCGTATTACCTGTATATTTAAATTATCAAATATTTAGTGCACAGCACTGTCTAATATTTTTACCAAACAAAAGATTTTAGTTGTTCTTGCTTTGCATTAAAATATAAGCGCGGTACACCCATCGCGACATTTTGTACCGTTCCGACTTACATTGTTCGTTTTGATATAAGTTCCTGGGTGGGTGGGTTTTAATATAAGTTCCCAAATAAGCTACCATGACTTTACAATTGACAGCAAAAATAGTCATTTCTATTCTATTATTTTATTCTATTCTATCTTTTCATTCTTATAAAATGAAATGAAGGAAATTAAATTAAATCTAGCTAGATCGATTTTTACCCCCCAAAACCCGTAACATGCTGAATTTGATTATGAAAATCGTTTAGAGCCGTTTCCGAAATTCAGATAATATACATACATATATATACAAGATTAACTCATTTTAATATTAAAGATAATATTTCTGACAAACAATTCGATGCGCGTTATTTTGTTTTCGGGTATAGTACGTAATAAATACTGGTATCACCAAAATTGGTTAACATGATTTCTGGTTTTATACGAGCGGGAAGCATAATTACAGCTAAGTGTAGATATATGCGCGCGCTGTAAACGTTAAACAATGATTCTAACCACAAATAATTTATGTGTTTCATTTTACATTGTTAAATACCAGCACTTTTCGGTATGGCTATTATACAGTGACTACAACATGACATCAACATATTTAAAATGAACAAATTTACATGAATTAATAGAAAGTTTCAGTTTAGAACTGGAATACAAACCAAAGTTTAACCCCTTTTTAAGCGCCATAAAATCTGGAACTATCTTCACATAGAAATACTACATCTTGAATAAATAACAAAACAGATTACATTCACATTAGTTTTTCTTATCTTTCTGTCTTTACTCATTATTACGTCAGAAAATTAAACTATTTGTTGGGATAATTTCGGGCCGTCACATACCACCAGAACAGGAAACCCTCTTCTTACCAAGATGTCGCAAACGGGTGACTGAGGTAAGTTGACGTCAGACAGGCGGCCGGAACATACAATATAAAATACATAGCCAAATCATATGACAACATGTTTATAACATGTTGCGCCGACCCCACTTAGAGTGGGATTAGGACAGGAGAATGATGATGTATATCATAAGGTGTAAATATAACACAGCGTTATATCCTTTATAAAATAGTCACCCTCAAGAATAGCCTGGAAGCAATCGATATTTAGTGATTTCAGCCACCTTTTTTGTGCCCTAAAAGTACATAACGCATGACTTATTGTTTGTTTTTACAAATCTTAGTCTGGTGTATATTAAATTATATCCTATCATAGCGTTGTAGTGATTAGTACGGTCCAATATTATCATTTTCGTTTTAATATGTCTCTGAATATCAGAAACCCAAAGTTTGGGTTCATTAAAATTGGCGATTTGCTTTTACCAAGTAAATTAAATTAAATCTATTGAATGTTGTAATGCTGTTAGAGCGATGAGACGGGAGAGTGTAAAAGCGCGGAGTCGGCACAAAAGTTCTAACGAGCACTGAGAGCATTCGAATCTAACTCTGCGCTCCTTGCTACACGCCCCGCGAGGCGCGGACGACACGAACCCACCCTATTGCATTTATTCATGTCGTTACCGCTAACGATAATTTTATCGTGTGCTCATTTGCCGGCGTCAGTATTGCAACCATCCGTCAGAGGGCAAATCGACAATTTGTGTGGAGCACTAAAACTTTTATTGCTTCATAATTGACCTCGTCGCGTCTGAGTAATCCGCGAACATGGGCTTTTATTTGATGTAGCCCTCGTTTATTTTTTTGGTCGCAAATAGTAATAATTGCTTTTGTTTTCGTCTTTGCTTTATTTTACTGTAACTTATATTTGTTTATTCAATCTAAGGGTGAGTCGCTTAGGAACGATGTTCCGTACGTGTCGTAAAATAAAGAAGTTATCATCACCGAAGATAACTTTGTTTGTTTTAACTTAGATGAAACCATTATGGGAGACGAACAATCTTAACGCTGACCAAGATGGTAATATAATGAAGCCATTCTAATATTATAAAAATGAAAGTCTGTCTGTCTTTCTGTATTTCTGTTACGCTTTAACGACTAATCCACTGGAGCAATATTGATGAAATTTAGTACAATTTAATCTTATGTATTGGGTTACCATATCAAAAAACTCGAAAAACAACCACAAATTATTATATGTAAATTATTTAAAAATATGCTAGCATTTCATAAAAAAAAAAACAAAACTCAAATATGGATATCTTAAAGAGCTTATGAAAGTTGTAGCCTGTAGGTAATTAAATAGAGCAGTAGTTGTGTGTGCATGGTAGTTAAGGAAGCTGGCCTCTGCGACGGCGGTTGGCCGCCGCTGCATAATTGCACCAACTTTCATGTGCTTTGCATACATTTTCATAATTAAAAGATTTTTGTTCGCACCAACTGGCAAACTCGTCGGATATGGTTTATATTCACTCTTCGAATGTTAATTTGTTTCTAATGTATATTTCAAATTATACAAATTCTATTGAAGGATTACGATAGCAAACCTCTATGTGCATTGACATGATGTAGTTTTGTTTTGATTGATAATCGTATATGAAACTTAGCACGATTAGGAAAGGAACGATGTAAATTATTTGATTATTTGTGATACACATATAAATATTTGGATCTTTTATCATCATGTTCCTGCCCTTATCCCACTCTAAGTGGGGTCGGCACAACATGTCATAAACATGCTGTTACATGATTTGGATACGTATTTTACAACCAGCCGCCTGCCTGACATCAATTTTCACACGGTGGGTCAACTTACCTTAGTCGCCTTTTACGACACCTCGGTAAGAAATGAGGGTGGTCTATTCTACTCAGCCGGATACCATACGGTGGGATTATTTGGATCTTTTATGTTATGCTCAAACCCAAAACAAGTATGAATCCAACTAAAGTTTCCACGGAATTCACTGCGTCAATTACGCATGCTTTCTCTGCATAGAATAAATGACATTTTTTTTTCTGAAGTATAATATAGCAGAAGCAATGTTTTTCTGTTAAACAACACCTAAGTAAATTATGATTAAAAAAATGGCCAGATTCCTTACTTCCCGATTTATTCATGACTCTTTGTGATCTTTTACATATTATGAAAATGAGGAAGAAAAGTCTCACCGAAAAGCTAATGTAAATGTATAATCTACCAGCCTCATTCACGTTGGAATCGCATAATTTTCAGCTTCGACTGTGGGGATAAGAAGAAAAATGTAAAAGGAAGGTACTTTGCCTTGTAAAAAACAAGCCCGGAGTAAATATCTTACTTTTCCATTAAGGACATAAAAGCCATTCCGCGAGACTCGAATAATAACGAGGGTCAGCGTTGTCCGGCCGTGGCCGCCTCCGAATTTATTTGCATCGCGAGACTTCTCTCGGGCGCGGTACAGGGCGCTTCCGATTGCCCCAATAATGGCTTTGCGTGGCGCCGGGGGCGAAGAAATGCGGGCGCGGGGCGAAAGGGGCGACCTAGCGTTCCGGCCGCACCTTACCGCGTCCGCTCGTACCAACTTTTCGCGCTTCACGATCATTGGCCTGCCCGTGCAACTTGGAAATTGCATTCGCCCGGGAAAACTTTAACCTTTGAGAAAATTCCAAACGATCCAACGTGATCTTCACGCGAACCAACTATAGCTAATCACTTTGCAATATCGGCATTCCTATTTCTTTCTATATTATTTTTTTTTACTATTTGTGTTCTTATAAATATGTTTAAATTATTACGCTGTGTGGTATCCGGTTTAGTAGAATAGACCACCCTCTTTCTTACCGAGGTTCGTAGAATACGACAGAGGTAAGTTGACGTCAGGCAGGCGGCCGGTCGTAAAAACGCAGCCAAATTATGTTACAGCATGTTTATAACACGTTGTGCTAACCCCACTTAGAGTGGGATAAGGGCAGGAGGATATATATAAATATGCTTAAATTACTTTCGATGAGTGATAGTAACCTTTACCTTTATAATGGGGCAAAGGTATTTTGTTGCGTTGTTTTATGTAGGTACACTGCGGTCTCAATTATAGCATATTATTTACAATTTTCTTTGAAATGTTGAGTGTCATATTATAATTTAGTATATGGGGTTCTTTATTTTATTTTAAACTAGTGGCCCGCTCCGGCTTCGCACGGGTAAAATATATATAGCCTATGTCACTCAGTGAAAAAAATGATTAAAACCTATCCAGTAGTTTTGTTTTATTCATTACTGCCCCCGTGGCCCGCACGCGTTAAGTTTGGAGTAAAACAATTCCCCTTACCCTATACCACGAGGATTCCCTGCTATCTTTGGAATATCTTTGTCACAATCACGTTTTGTAGTGACTTGACGGGATAAAATAAATGCAGTCGAACGGGATAAAAGGTATCCTATGTCCGTCTCCTGGTTATAAGCAACCTCTCCACCAATTTTCAGCCGAATTGGTTCATCCGTTCTGGAGTTATAAATAGTGTAACTAAGACCAACTTTCTTTTATATATATAGATATCAAACTGCTATACTATCAGCTTTATTAACAGGAAGATATTTTATAGAATAAAGAAATGGAACATGATCTATAGATATATCAAAGAAACAATATTCTTTAGGTTAGTTGTGTTATATTGTAATTATATGTAATTTTTTGATTGCGTGGACACTGAAATCTAATATTGAAATCATAAAGTTGGTTCATAGATGTCGGAATTCTTCAAGTAAAAATAATTTTATAATTTTTGACACAATTTACAAAAAGAAAATATAATAAACAAAACAATACATCAATGTTAACATTTCTAATTAATTAGAATAATCGAAATACATTGTGAAAGTTTATAAAAAGTAATTGTAAAATTAATAAGTACTGCCCAAAGTACTAAAAAATATTTTCACTTGATCCCCGAACTGTCTACATGTGTTACGTTTTGCTTTTAAAATAATTAATAAATGTTTTTGTACTACCAATATGACTAAAGCATAAGTATTCGTATTATTACTTTGTAAGTATTAATTTAGATAATACTATGCTATATAATATTCTAATTTTGTGGTGGTTCTAAGTGTCGCGCTCTACAATTATTTTTTGCAGGGTTTACAATGAAACAGTAAAATGATCCTCATCAACTAGTTATACAGTTTTTGCCTTTAAAGCTAAGTACCTAGGTGACCAAGCCTTGTTCGGTAATTTTTTTAAAGATATACAAAAAAAATATTTAAAAAAAAGGAAAGAAGTTGCCGATGATATGTGGGATTCGAACCCGGGTTTTGAACATTTTCGGTCCGCGTGTAATCCATCGGCTATCGCAACATTACGTTTGACATCTACAACATACCTTTGCTACATTAAAAAAAAAGTTTAATGCCCAAAACCAGGGGAAAAAATTTAATTATAAATATAATTTAAATGAAAAAAATATAATTTAAATGAAACCTAGCAAGATTGATTTTTCTCCCCCAAAACCTCCAGAATGATATGCAGAAATTCAGCGAAATCTTTGGAGGCGTTTCCGAAATTCCAAAAAAAAAAGAAAAATTATATATATACAAGATTAACTCATTTAAATATTAAAGATAAGGAAGAAAATCACACATAGACCTATAGCAAAATATAAATACGGTATTCCTTGAATTCAATGAAGGAAAAAGACAACTATTTTTAGCTGCAGTAAAAAGTAATGCCTTTTTTACTTTTGCATATGCATACACACAGAGTAAAGAATCCTATTAACGGCATGTGGTGCCAGACAAAAATTTAAATGTCTTGCTTATTTTTGTGGTGCCGAAAATAGCAGTTATTTCATAAGATACTCGTAGTTACACGATTTAAGACAACAACACATGATTTTGGTAAAGATATATATGATTGTGTCATTCAAAAGTGTTTACTCTCAAGCATATATTTAATTAATATGAGATACGATTGTCATTACAAATGATTATAAGTTAAATACGGAATTTTATACTGTTTAAAAATATATGTAAAATCAAAGCGTAAACAATATACGTTTACCAGGTAAACATTTTTTGTAAAAATTAATGAGGTAGTTGAAAAAATGTTTAACCACACCCTTGTGAATCTTTCAACGGTACATTCACACTTAATTTTCTTGGAACAGCGGTAAGAAATAAAGTTAAAATTAAGACGCGAGTTTATGGGGCGTTACGGGGTGGTAGCGCGAGGCGGTTAAGCGGAGTACGGGGCAGGCGGCGCGGTGCGAGTGTGAGAGGCCATTCGAATTCACCGCGCGAGCTGTGCCGTAGATAGCGGCAGGCGGAACACGTACTTCACTTCTACTAACTCCCAACTATTGACAATATTAATGCACGTTTAGCAGGCTCGACCGACTCCGTGCACCGCTTACCGAATATTGCAAAAACAACAAATCTCGAACTGAAATTGCGAATTTCTTCTTTCCCATAAGGTGATCATTTAAATGCTTTATTTTCCGCTCTCTCAGCACAGATCGTTCGCATTAATTTATTCTATATCAATCCCTAAGTGAGTCTCCGGAAGTAACGCAAATATTAGACGGGCTCGGCCCACGTCGGTTGCCATTAATTCCAGAATTGAAATCTGGAATTGCGGCGGCGGCACTGGTGAATTTACATTCATCGCAGTAAGAACTTAAATCAAGTTCTCAGTTACGATTCAGTTGCGTTATTATTTTATTAAAATATGTAAATGACGCCGCTCCAGCGCGTAGATACAACGCTAAGGGCCTTACAATTGCGAGGGAGGATATCTCTAACGACACAATATTTTCATTAAAAAGATTATTTATTACTGGTTTATTGAATACAACTATAAATAAATTCTTAAAATACAGTTATAAGTTACATTTTGATAAGAAACTATACCAACTTACCTGGGACTAGGTTGTTTTTTGATATGTTATAAAGTTTTGTTGCTATGATAATTAAGGAGAAGAATGGTAACAATTAGCAGTCTTTATTAAATTAATAATACAGCATATGCTGACGATTGCTAAATCTGTTTCAGTTAAAACGCGACCTTCTTATAAAAAGGCTACCCGCATTAGGTGATCGTCACAAAAGCAGTTTTCAATTTAAAAGGAATAAATGCTACTACGGTTGGCAGCTCAGACACCCAATTACGCCGCACAAAAGCTGATTATAGCGAAAATGCGGGCAACAACGCGCTTCTAACTCAATGCAGCCTATGGCTATCGTCACAGCAATGCAGTGGTCTATTAGTTAATTTACAAGACTTCCCGTCTTGTAAATAAACAAATAATTTAATAACTGTTATAATTTCTAATGGGTTGAAATATTTAAAGTTCTAGTAGAACAACGACGTGGTATAAGTAATTAAATGTCACTTCAATTTAGTCACAATGCATCGGTATTTCTGTCTTGGTCACGAATGGCAAACGAAATCATCTGTTATTCTTTAATACAATCTTCAATAATTTAAACTTATCCATTAAAAAGTTTAAATTCTTCTTAGCGACTATGAAATTTTATTGTAAAAAATGGATTTTTAACTCATACTTTTGAATATTCAATAAAATTTAAAGCATATTGCGGTGCTTTATTGAAATTTATTCTTAATCTTCTGATAGTTCTGAAAGATTCTTACACGGCTTAAGGAATTGATTGAAACAGGAAAGTGACAATATGTTGATATAACGATAATCGAACACGGTATACAAATGTCGACGGTGACATGATTCTAACGTCTGATTAGAGTACGCCTGCTGCTAGCACGGAATTTGCGTTACATGGCTCAAGTAAATACGATTTCTAACGCCTTGGGAAATTATCACGGTCTTGTTATACAGCATCCTACATCTTTTCGTTTAAATAAACATAGAAATGATTTATTTGCTAGTCCCAGATATCGTTGTATTGCAATAATTATGAGTAAAATGTTTGTTTGAAAGACAACAAAACAGTTAATATTATTATGATTACATACAGGCAATTGTATTAATATGACTGACCCGTTGGCGCAGTTAGTAGTGACCCTGCCTTCAGCTCCGCGGGTCGTGGGTTCGATTCCCAGCGAGGCCCAACATTTTCTAACAAAAAATTGTTGGTTCTTCGAGCCTGAGTGTATATATGTATTTCAGTATATATTTAAAATTATATAAGTATATAGTACCCGGTTGACCGAGCCTTGCTCAGTAATTTTTTACAAAATAAAAATAACCTTAAAAAAAAGAAAAAATTATTGGTAGGTGGGGCTCGATCTAGGATCGAGCTCCACCTATTTCCACCTATCCGTATTTTTATTTCTAGAGACAGTGGTCTCTAGTGGTCTCTAGTGGTCTCGTTCCCCGTATTAGCTACGCTGACTTGACAGTTCACGGCAAAAATAGTGTTTTATATATTCAACTTCAATTTTTGTACTTTTTAATGCCCAAAAACAGCGATAAAACGATTTTTTTTTTAAATAAAACCTATAAAACCTCCTGCATGCTGAATTTCAGGACAATGGAGCCATTTCCGAGATTCCGAAAATATACATATATACATAAAGTAAAGTGTAAAGTACAAGTAAAGTGAATTTGATATAAAAAAAAATGATAAATTATTAACAATTTTTTTAAAGTATTTTCAAATTTTTTTTTATTAATATGAAACATTTAATAAGATAAATATGAAAATCAAAAAATTTCCTATATTTTTATAAGAATTTTTATTTTATATTGCTCTTGTAAATAAAATAAAAGACCAAAAAAACGAAACAGGCAAAACGTTATTATTATTTTAAATTTAAATAACGTTTTATTAAATTCAATGATATTTATCAATGCCTCTGCATATATACGATAGGAAGAACAAGCACGATGTTGGTTAGATACACTTAGTGTTTCTACCGGTTTGAACGTATAAGAATGATGCAGTCAACAATTTTTTATCATGGCATACTACGAGACCATTCGTATTAACAATAATATAAGCCACTAGTCTGTACTTGCCGGCATAGTCGTCCTTCATTAGTAGTATAAACCTAAGCCTTGGTTGAGTTATGGCGTCCCGTCAGAAGCTTAAGATGTATGCAAACAAGATTTATGTAATTAATTTAGGTGATAAGAGCAGGCTCGAGGCGCGCAATAGAACAGACGTTTTAGAGGACAAAGAATACCTATATAATTATCACAAGCGTAACTGTATAAATCTGATATCCGATAATATAAAATTTATTTTAAACTGTCTACATTTTTTATACGTTTTGTGAAAGTTATGTAAAGAAAAAATCCATGTAATCATCTTCAAAATATTAATTAATCTAAATACTCTTAATTAAATTAGTTAACGTAGAGTATGTTATATAAGGTTACCTAATTATTGAGACTTGATTAATTAAAAAAAGGAAACTATTTCATTTGTATATACTATATCCTCCTGCCCTTATCCCACTCCAAGTGGGGTCGGCACAACATGTTATAAACATGCTGTAACATGCTGTAACGACCGGCCGCCTGCCTCACGTCAACTTACCTTACTCTTTTTTTCGACACCTCAGTAAGAAGGAGGGTGATTTATTCTACTAAACCGGATACCACACGGTGGGTCAACTTACCTTAGTCGCCTTTTACGACACCTTGGTAAGAAATGAGGAGAAATGGTCTATTCTACGCAGCCGGATACCACACGGCGGATTGGCTTACCTTAGTCGCATTTTACGACACCTCGGTAAGAAAAGAGGGTGGTACTATTCTACTCAGCCGGATACCACACGGCTATTACTATCTTCAAAATATTAATTATTCAAAATACTTTTAATGAAATTAGTTAACGTAGAGTATGTTATATGAGGTTACCTAATTATTGAGACTTGATTAATTAAAAAAAGGAAACGATTTCATTTGTAAATTAAGTAAAATCTTTGTATACATGAATACATTATTAAAAAAAGCAAGCGTCAGAAAGGATAGAGTATTAGGGCAAGGGCGAACGGTTTAAGGCGAGGAGCCGACAGCCCGAAATATTTACGTTTATCTTTGGGTAACGGCTTCATCGCAAGCTTTATTACGACATCCACTCACGTAATCCTTCGCTGCCGTCATAACTTCTCGTTTGCTGCTGTAACAATGTACTAAATCGCTTTAACATCCGCTATCGTTATAGAATGCATCCCCATCCAATATCTATGTTACATAGATTTATACATTATAAACATTTTTGTTTAATGCTCAAACCTTAACTATGCCTTAACCTCTTATATTACTAACCTATAAGTCATCTGTAACAATAGCACATGCAACTTTGTTTGATCATCACACCTTCATAAAGCTGTTTCTTATAATAAATATAATATGTATATTTTCTACGATTTATATATTCTATATATATTTCGTGAAAATTCTTTTGTATATTATACATGTATTTGCTTAAAATTAAATCTTAAGCAACTAGTTATAATAATGTCCCGCTATTACTAAATGAATATCGGATCAAATCAAAAAATAATATCAAAGTACGCAAATGGTTACATAAGCTAAAAACACTGTTCCGTATTTTAATTTGCGTTGCAACGAAGTAAATACCATTAGCCTAGGTAAAAGCTTAAAAAGCTTTACTAAAAGCTGGATATTGTGTGAGGTACACTTTATAAAAGTCCCTCGGCGTTAGTGGTAAAGGTATTTACAGTTAAATGTAAGAGTTGAATAGCTTTGCAGAAAGGCCTAAATTGAACGGGAGGATTGGAATACGGCAGCTTAGTGCAGCCGCCGGAAGTAGGCCTCTAACGGCCACCGTATAATAGCTTCTAAATTGACCCTTCTACTTCGGCCTTCGTCCGCCACGCTCGGTAGCCATTCGACTCAGCACTATCGTAATATTTCACGATACACCATAAAATACTGTTCTAGTCTTGCGATTGATCAATGTTTCAAAATAAAATATTTATTTTTAACTAAAACTGATCCTCTAACAAGATATCAAGTATCGCTTGACGATTTTAAGACAATATCATATCGAAGTTCCGGAAGTGTTATTTCCTTTTATAGCCCGGCAAGCGATATAACCGACGGGACTCGGAAAGCATAGCCGAGCACATAAAAGGGACGAGCTGCGCGAATACTGTTAGATCCTAAGCCCTGTTTAGATTAGATCAGACCTTCGAAATAACAGAGAATGAGGACGTGGATTAACTACGGTCCGGGGCACTTCGGCCCGTGAGCCTAATGGGCCACTGTTACTGGTAATGAGGGGAGCGGGGATAGGGCGGGATCGCCTCTCGATTTGCTTTACTGCGTTCTTCGAAAATATTTACCGTTAAATTCAAGCAATTACTCCGAGTATTGGAAGCACTACAAAACCTAATGCTCGTGTAATATAAAGTTGTCTTAAGTAAACAATATAGATCGGTAATAATCATCAAAAGATATAGTTCCTTATAGTAACAACAAATTAAACAATAATTGCCCATTTATGTAAGTTACTTTGGAGATATTATTGCGTGTTATCTGCGGATGAAATAAAATTTTCTCAGTGTCCAGTTTTATGCTTTATAAATTCAGTATTACTCATAGACCTACAAATGCTCTGACCTAGATTCATTTCAGATGTCAAAACCATGATTTAGTGTGAGATGTAATAAATTTAAAGATATGCATGTCCGAAGACTAGTTTATAATGTACAACAGTTCATAAATAGTAACCTATAAAACCTATAATAATAATGAAAATAATTCATGGATAATGTTTTTTATATAGATTTTTATGTTTACACTATGTTTAATCCAGAATTTTTCTTTATAATTATTATGAACTAAATACCTTACGTTACTTTGCGATATTCTTCGCACAGTGAAGCCGTTTTGCTCCCATGAAAATATTTAAATAGCGCTGCGGGGGCCGCGCAGTCCCCGTAACCGCGGATCGATGTATGTTTAGTACGGTGCGCTACAGATGTCCCAATGGCAGAAGTAAGGGTCGGAATTCATTTTTCAATGTCAAAGAAGAAAATTCATTAGAACTCTGAAATTACTAATGGCTAAACGGACGGAGTAAAATTCGCTCTTAATTTGTAGCAAAACTTTTTCGCGAAATTTAAGAAAGTTTGCGAAACGAGTTTTAAAGTGAGAATGATGGGAAGAAATGCTAATGATTATTGTTTTGTTTTCATTATTCAACGGTGCTTGATAATGAATTTTTGTATATTATCGTTGGTATTTATTTTGGATTATAATCTACACGTATTTGGTCTTTTAGATGTTTGTACCTGGGCGACCGAGCCTCGCTCCGTAATTTTTAAAAAGATATAAAAAAATATTAAAAAAAGAAAGAAAGAAGGCGCTGTGAGAAGTGGGATTCGAACCCAGGTTTTTAAACATTATCGGTCTGCCCGTTACTCACGTGCTATCGCAACATTACGTTTGACAGCTAAAAAAATCCTTTGCTTTCAATTAGACTATATTTTTAATGCCCAAAAAACAGGGATATAACGAATTAAAAAAAAAAAAAACCTAGCTAGATTGATTTTTCTCCCCTCCATGCTGAAATTCAGGAAAATAGTTGGAGCCGTTTCCGAGATTCAGAAAATATATTTATATATGTACATACAAGATTAACTCATTTAAATATTAGAAAGTTGTTATTATGATATTATATGAGCTTATATATTAGTATGAAACGATAAAGTAAAAGCAGTATAGGTAGAGAAGCAGTATAGTCGGTTCACGTGTGGCCAGGAAGTCACTGGTCAAATAAATACAAAAGATCAATTTTACTAAGCTCATCGAAGGGATTGCAATTCGAGGGCGTCGAAATCTTACTTTCATAAAAATAAAAAACAAAAAATACGCCTCTAAAAATCTCTTTTAGAGAGCTGCTGTAATATTTTTCATAATACTAGATTAATGTAACAGTGACATTCATAGGCGGCGGATGGAGTGCTCATATTAAAGTAATAAATCTGTAGCGAGTATGACGTCGCCGTGCGCGTTTGCAGCGGCCACCGGCGGCGGTCGTCGAGCCATCTGATATTAGTTTACTTTTCCTCTCCAACTTACTTTATTAGTTATCCCACAGAAAGATAGTTTTCAACTTATTGAGAAGCTAAGAAGGCGTAGGAAATATGCTCAATAATCAGACTTATTTTTATTGCGGCGCGAAATTAATATTGTAGTAAGCTACAATATTTCAAAAACTCTTATTATTTAATCTAAGCTAAACATGAATGTTTCATGTGCGTGGTTATCTAGTACGTATTTAAATGAGTTAGAATTTCGGAAACGACTCCAACGATTTTTATGAAATTCAGCTTGTAGAACGTTTTGGGGAAAAAATCGATCAAGCTAAGTTATATTTTTTTTTAAAGTCATTTTTTTCCTGTCCACCAATAGTGCTATGAGTGAGTGACGCCAAAGCTCCTGTTATTGGTATGGAGTTCACGTTCAGAACAGGACTGATACGTATATGAAAACTCGTGCTATTTAAATCTCATTTAAATGCTATTTATATGCCAGTTAAACGATGTAGGATAACATTCTATCCAGTTTAGTAGAAACACATTCTTGAGGCAAGTAAAAATAATAATATAGATATAAATGATATTATTTGATAGTAATTAAATATAACACCGCAGCCAACAATAAAATACTCCAAAATATGAACAATTGGTTAAATTAAAAAACCAATTAATGTAATCAATAAAAAGTAAATCTATTTCCCGTCGTCCATCACGTGTGAACGGATGGAACGACTTAACTAATTCTTTTTTGTTTGTGCTAAAATTTTGTCTGGAAATTATATACAGAATTATTTATAAAATAGTAAATTTTGTAAGTTTAGCGGAATTGAAAATTTAGTAGAAAAATTAAGAAAACTTTCTTAACTAAATAGTTTAGATAGCACAAAGTCTATCGGGTCAGCTAGTGCAATATAAATATAGACGTTTCAAAAGCTCGTAGCGGCTTACCATCCGAGAAGCAATCTGCACTTTACTAACAGATCAATGATAGTGCTACCTCGTAGCACTAACAATGTAACGTGAAAAATGTATTGTACTTGATACAATGTGACACTCTATATAAGTTTCACTCTTGTATGTGGTATTAATAGAATGTTTCTTTTCGTTTTCTTAAAGAATGTCGCTTATCTCTGCTATAGTATAACAACAGAAATCTTATTCTTTGTATACGTTTCCACATATTTTAGATTTATCTTTCCGAATTAAGTGTTATTTTATATAAATCGACTCTTTTATGATAGCATAAATCAAAATAAAGCTAGAATTTAATATAAAATATAAATAAAGAAATTCCTTTCTCTGGAAATAACATATGGAATTTCGATAACAATATACAAGCAACTGGTGTGTTAGTTCCTCTATAAATTGTAAGTTGTTAATATTGGGTTTCGAATAATACTACAAAATAATTATAAATATGAAATGATAGTTAAATAATTTAGTTTTAAATACATATCTGTATTATTCGTTTCTTAACATATGAAAATAACTTTATATAATATAAATACACAATGGTATAATTAATTTTGAAGGCACAAGTTTATATGGCCGCAACCCTTGACCCTTGCTACCCACAGCGTCTATTTAATACTTGCTACGGGAATATGACCGAAATTTGAGGAAGTTTTATAAGCTTACTCCGTAGGCACACCATCAATTTATGTTCCAAATTATTTTTTATTAATTGTTTTAAAAAATGGATATTTTCGTAGCCTCGACTTCTACGAGTTTTAAATATCATCATTATGGTTTGAAATGACAAAAACTCGGTCAGTCTCATTACTACGGAGCTTGAATCTTATTTATATCAACTAGACATTTTACAGCATCAATTTTTTTCGCGAATGCATTGTCTTCCATGATTCATTTTTTTTATTAGAAAGATTAGATTCAACATCAAGATGTTTATTTCTACCTCTTAAAATTTCTTACGTGTAAAGTGTAATTAATATTTATAGAAATGTATAAATTAAATAAGAGTGGTAGGGGTTCCCATAATATTCTTGATTGCTACGATATTATATTGGTTCCGTCAGTCAATTAAAAGTCTATGTCTCTTGAGTTTTTCATATCTGGGATTTTCCAAATGATCTCTCTATGTTTTGTATTTACTAAGTCATCGAACATATGTAAATATGGCAACTAATGCATCTTAAAAGAGCGTTTACAGGTGCGACTTTTTATACAACTGAAAGTTTAATAAAGCCTTTTTTATAAAAAGACCTTAGGTCTATAATAGGTATTTAACAAACAACAAATAGTCAATAACTTGAGTTAAGTAGAAAAGTTGCGGTGACATTTTCCAATCTCGGGGTCCGTGCCGTCATTCGAAAAGAAAAAGGATTGTCATTGTTGCGGCGCGTGCCGAGGCCTTTCCGGTTCTAGCACAAAGGCTTGTATCGAGACAGTAATCGATTAGGACGACTGCTTAGTTTCAATTCATAAAAACAGTATATTTTTAAGTATATCCTGTTCTATACTAGATTCTGTTATTAAGTAAGAAATGTAAAAAGTGTTGTTTTCTGTTATGTAAAGAGTTATTGATTTCGATTTTATTACTTTGAATGTTTAGTTAGTTACTTTCTTTTCAGTAACAGAATTATTTATTATTTTTTATTGCCTTTCGTAATGCTCCTGTTCGTCATTTTTTAATAAGAATTTAAAGAACACATTATGCATATAATGTAGATTTTTTAGAAATTTTCTTGAAAAATAAATAGTAACCAAACATATAATTCCTAATATGACAATAATGATGGCTATAGGGTATTTTTTTTTTTCATCAAATCAAAACTCTATTTGTATGTTAAAGATTAAAATCAAAGTTTAATTTATAAAATTACTATATTATATATCCCTTTAGCAAATTAATTATTAAAGTAATTTAATATATAAACTTCAGTTATTACAAAAAAACTTTTCATAAAGGAAATATGTAAAATTAAAAAAAAGAATAATCCTTCATTCCTTTTCAGGTAGGCAATTATCTCCGAAAAATTACAAAATTAACATCTAAAAGAAATCTATAGCAGGTAATAAATTACTAAAGGGTACAATTTTGCCAATGGAACTGCTAACTTTGTGACAATTCCGCGTATTATAATATATTTCCGTTCCCGGCGACTTTGTTCGCTCGTTCCTCTAGCGCCGCTTACGAAACGAGATATTAACAATAATTTTATTAGACTTTGACCCTCTTTATAGGTTTTTGAAAGTAATATTTGATTGTTAGTTGTGTGGGGACTCTAAACTTTCGCAATTATCATTTCTGTTAACGAAGAAAATTTTAAGTAAAAGTTAAAGGTATACTGGTCGTTTACTTAACAAATTAATTAGTTAATGTTGTTACATTACTAGAATTTGAGTTCAAAGGCAGACAAAATAATTTTTAATTTTTGTAGAGCACCCTGTCATCATCTCGATTTTGTGACGAGGCTAATCTACCCTCTTTTCACTGTTGTTCCGCAGCTTAATTAACAAACCACCCTTACTACCGAAAGGTAGGGCCTTATCTGGACCGTTAGACACCGATGAAATCCGCGACAGCGAATTGTGGACATAAAATCTCTTTATTCAAGTTCGCTTAGATCTCCGGTATTACTGTTTGCTCGAGAATACAATAAAAACGTAAAATAGTCACGTTAATAAAATGTAACGTAATTTTGCACTTGCTTTTTATACTCTCCTCACTGTTTCAACATGTGAACTATCCTTTTAATACTTGAAAATAAAATTTTTCATAGAAGTAAAAAGTTTAAAGTAGTTTACTCTTAATCACGTAACGATAAGAAAGGTACATTAAAAAGGTCTGGTGTGACAACAAATCTAAAGGAAAAATCTCCGTCTCTGAGAGCCCAACGGTGATAAACGAGAAAAACTTTGGAACTAAATGGAGCATTTGAGACGGCGGAGCTGCGCTGCTCTCGTAGAATAATACTTCTCTCGAAGAAATAACACTTATAGTCCGCGAGGCTTAAAATCAAATGTCTCGGCTTCTATTCGAAGTTTCGAACGAACGTTATACGGTATCTCGAACGGCGGTGACAAAAATAAATGTCAATTTTGTGTGTCAAACTTTGAATATTATATTCACAAGAATATAATATTCAAATTAGTAAAATGTGTTTGTAAAAATTGGTTTATTTAAATTATTTCATTTAAAAAAGTATGGTTGTTTTAATTTTAAAACAAACCTTTATTGTAGTCTTTAAAGCCGTTAAAAAGGTTTATGGAAATACATTTGAAATTGTGCAGATTATATGATCTAAGTCGTATTTCATAACTTATTATGCAATTTATAGAATTAGGCGTTACTTGGCGGAGATCCATAATACAAAAGTAATTTATATATAAGATTATAGCAAAATAATTTTATTATACCTTATTATGCATCCAACGTAACATTTATAGGAAAGGCTTTTAAGTCGGAACTAGACAGATCCCCTTTTTTTCGGAGATAAGAATATGAGGGCTTAGAAATTTCACAATCTAGTGTGGGTAGATGTGTAAAGACTAACATTAAAGCTCACATGACGGTTTTGTTGCGAAATTTTTGTTTAACGAAACGCATGAATTACGAAATCCTTCTAAAGATTGCTTGCTTTTAAAGTAATGTACAGCAAAATTTCAGAAATTACGTTTTCTATAAGCGAAAATACTTACTAAGTATGTAGAATGATGGCTGGAAATTTGAAATATTTTACCTGAAAAACAAAAAACGATCACGTAATGAAACATGTTTTAGAAAGCATAAAGCGTAGCATAAACATAAGGTAAGTTTTAAATAGTAGTAAGTCTATCAAATTTTTAATGTGGCGCCTATATTGAAACTTATATACTGGGCCATCATGTAGGATAGAAAAACTCCAGCATTTTCTTTCAGGAACTGGAAAAACGCATATTTCATAATTAAGGAAATTTGAACACTAAAATTGACGCTAGCGAAGTCGCGGGTAACAAAATCAGTATTGCTTAAATTAATCCAAGACTTTTTCGTAAATATGTAATGAAAGAAGTAAAACTGTAGGGATTGTGTATACATAAGTACCAGGTATACTAAAGTACCAAGTAGTACTTTAGTTATTATGATAATTCGCCTAAAATATGTTACGTAAAAATTAACGCGCTAAATTTTACTTAACATTGTGTGAATACATGGTTATTTAACAATGAGACTGAATATAAAATAACAAATAATACAATTCTACGATTTACAAGACTCTAGAACACGTGTTTCGGACATAAATGGACCAAATTACAGAACCTAAGGGAGTTCACACATCGTTACCTGAGTTATGTTTCGTGAACGTAATTGCTCCTAGTCTGGGGATAGCTCATTATGTGAAGCATATGGCTACAGAGTTGTGCTAACTAAAAAAAGTTTTATTTACACAAAGTATGATTTGTAATGCATACACTAACAAGTGAATTTATACATATACATAAGTGAATTTATACATAAGTGAATTTATACAAGTGAATTTATATATATACATGTATTTGGCTTTACAAACCACAAGATACTCGTAGAAGGACATTATTTTTCTATAATAGCCAGTTAATTTTAATTAATTAATAAAAAATTAATAGCCAGTTAATAATTGACCCTAAGCAATTTAAATATACCTTATATAATAAATATGCCTTATTAAGTTAGTTTCTTATGTTAATAATCGTTGGTTCTCTCACTGCAAGTACCACTTTGATCTCAATAGGAAAGAGTGCTAATCGTTCAGTGATTATATTTACTTATAGAGAAATAATGACTAAGGATAAGACATAAGGATAGAAAGACCAAGAAATATGACTAAGGTAATTGACGTCAAGCAGGTGGCCGGTCGTAAAATACGTAGCCAAATCATTTGTCATCATGTTTATAACATGTTATGCCGATCCCACTTAGACTGGGATAAGGGCAGACAGATGATGTTATATGGAGAAATTAACAGTGTGCCTTTTAATTACCTGACAGGCGAAATCAAATAATGTAAAATTATGATGAAAATTAATTCCATAGATTTTCTCCACACTACTATAGCAATTCATTTCTATAATCGTACTTAAAGCGTAATTCTGTCAATCTATTAGTTTGTTACGCTATCACGTCTAATTCTTTGGGTCAATATTGATAAAATCAGGTACAGTTGAAACTTATATACCGGGATAACATATTTTATAAAAAAAAACTATTTTTCCTACGATTAGCTGTGAAGGCATAACAGACTATCGTATTTACAATATAAGGGTGTGCAATGTTTCTGGCAAATGAATTTAATACATGCCAGATAAATCTATCACAATGAAAGTTCTGTGCTACGTATATTTAATGAAGATTGGTGGAGGTTTTTATTAATTAAAGAGATCAAAAAGTCTATTTCATTAAAATTGGAATAAATTTGTCATTTAATTACAGTAAACCATTCCGTATTGGAAGTGATTTGAATTAAATTTCTTTAATTTACTTGGAAGTTATATTTATGTTGCACTCAATTGTATATTGTATTTTAATGAAGTTAAAGAAGGAAATTATAAGATAAGTTAAATAAAAAACGTCGTAAAAACGCAGCCAAATCATGTGACAGAATGTTTATAACATGTTGTGCCGACCCCACTTAGAGTGGGATAAGGGCAGGAGGGTGACGTAAGTGAATGAATTAAGTGTTATAGTCAAAACACATATATTACATCGTAGTATATGACACTTTGTGGTAGAGCGATAATATCGGCGAGAAGTGGCGGCGATCGGCACGTGCGACGCGTCGAGTGCAACGCCTGTGTCAGCGAGCGCTATACGCCAAAGAGCCACATCGTCAATTACGTGATTGACAAGTTAACCGACCGTGCCCCGGACGCCGCGCATCGTAGTGCACTGACAGCGCAATAAAATACAAATCATACGTCACTGTTGAATGCGAACTTTTGTCTGACATTTACACGAGTCATTGCCATAGAGTTATTATGCTAGAGTACGGGGAGTCAGCCTAAAATGTGTCCATCGAAAAACAAAAAGCATTACGCGCTCTTATGTTAACGCTTTCTTTTTTGGCGTATTATTTGACGATTGGATTAAGTAAGTTGTATCAAATTGGATTTCGGAAAATTTCAAACTAATTTACAATTTGCTTAAAAAATGCATATAGGTGTGCTAAAAAATGTTCGAAATATTTAAGTTATAATTGCGTTATGAATATTTATGTGTGCATGTGTTATTAGAAAGATGAGCAGGCGTCTCTTATCTTCCCTCTTGTATGTGTTGGACACTAGCACTCACAAGTGCTTATTCCACCCTTAGTCTATGGTAATTTCATCAGATAGGCATTGTCATTGCGCTTTAAAACTAAACTAATAAGTCCAGCAATTAATACAAAAATCAAAATGTTTTATTTTATTAATAGATAACGAAAAAAAAGACAATAACATAATTGTATCAAATATATTAAAAAAAAGTTTGTATGTTCTTTGTAGACTCCGGTTGGATAACGGTTAACGGTTGGACCGATTGTAAAGAAATTTTGAAAAAATCTTTAGAATGACCCAGCGGATGATCCTGTAAGGTCGGTGCCGATCGGAACATTTTTTAAAATTGTTAAGTTCTGTTTCGAAGGAAATTCGAAACCAGACTGAGCAATAGTAACGCGTGGCCAGACGCGTAGTAATAAAAATTGAATTGAATTCCATTGCAGCAAGTAAAAAGTTAACTCTAAAACGAAAGTTGCAAAGTAAAAACTTTTGCGAGACTAAAACTAGTAGTAACAACCTCTGATCTGAGTTAGTAAATGAGAGAGAGCAGGGTCTTCTCGTTTACTCCCCGGGTGGGGGTAAACGGGGTGCGGGCCTCGAGGAATTCCTCTCTACCCGGGCATCTCCTCGCGGGCACTTAAGCCCGGTATGTATTCCGGCCGTAGGCCGAGGTCACCTAGGTGACCCAAAGGTGTCGGTATTTGGGCCGTAAGCCCAGGTCACCTAGGTGACCTAATGGATGTCTTGTTCGGTGGGGAGGTCTGGGAATGGTAGCTCCCAGACCTCAAAGTCGTCTTCTGGTAGTCCTCGTTCGGGTGGTGTCGTGTCCGGTGTTTTCGCCCTTTCGCCCGTCGCGTCGTCCTCGTCGTCGCCGTCGTCATCCGCATCGGGCCGCGGAGACGGTGATCGCAGGAGCTCGCGAGGCAGGGAACGTCCATCGGGTGGTCGCGCATGGAGTGGCGCGATGCCATGGAGGTGTACGTGCGCGCTATTGTCCGCACGCGCGAACATCCGGCGCGCAAGGCGACGGACATACTCCTCCACGGTCGGCGTTCTGGTATCCCGATGCACGACGTCGTTCCGCACATACCTCGGGGCTCCTACGATCAGTCGCAGGCAGCGGTTCTGCTGGACTTGAAGTCTTCGCCTCTGGTACGCCGAACATAGCGCGTACCAGGCGGGTGCCGCATACGTCAAGCGCGAGCGGACGTAGGCACCGTAGACTCGCAGTTTGGTGTTGACAGGTAAATGGGATGTGAACAGCGTGTGAAGCTGGGACCTGGCAGCAGCAGCTTGGCCCACGGCACGGTTGACCATGGGGACCATGCGCAGGCTGCGGTCCAACTCACACCCCAAAAACCTCACTGTGGTCTTCCACTCTACGTCCTGGCCTCGAAGAGTCAGCTGACGTAGCGGCTTGGAGCGGCTGGTGAGCAAAGCGGCCGTCTTCCCGACGTTGACGGCCATCCTCCACTTGTCCAGCCATTCCGGCAACAAGTCCAGCATACGCTGCATGCGGTTGGTGGCGACGATCTGGTGGTAGGACGACGCGAAATACGCGCTGTCGTCAGCGAAGAGCGACAACAGCACGTCCTCCTCCCCTTCCCGCAGATGGTGGCGCAGGGTGGGGATGTCATCCGTATACGCCGCGTATAAGCGCGGCGATATACAACTGCCCTGGGGTACTCCGGCTTGGATGGTGCGTGGCTGGGATTCGGCACCATCCACTGCCACGTAAAAGCTACGGCCGTGTAGAAATGATGCCAGCACTCGCACATAAGCAGGCGGCATGGTGGTGTCCAAGATTTTGACCAGGAGCCCGGCGTGCCACACACGATCGAAGGCCTTCTCGATGTCGAGAAAGACCCCCACGGTGTAGCGCCCGTTGTTCCGCTCACTGGTCAGGTGGTTAATTACCCTCGCCAGCTGGAGCGTCGTCGAGTGGCCGCTGCGGAATCCAAACTGCTCCTCGCGCAGGGGCAGATGGGGCGTGACTCGACGCAGCAGCAGACGCTCGAACAGCTTGGCTATGTGCGAGAGCAGGGTGATCGGCCGGTAGCTTCCAGGCAGGCGGCGGTCCTTCCCCGGCTTGGGAAGAACGATGATCTTCCCGGTCTTCCACGCCTCTGGGAAGTGGCCGGTGCGGAGTACTCCGTTGAACAGTCTCGTGAGCGCTACGAGACCTGTTCGGGGCAGCAGCATCAACGCGGCGTTGGTGATTCCGTCGGGGCCTGGCGCTTTTCGCTTATCAAGACGAGCAGCGACCGACCGCAGCTCTGACAGGGAGATGAAGTCCTCTCCCCGGAGCGGCGGTGTAGGGGCCGACAGGAACCTCTCCAGCTTGTTCTGGACAGCCGCGTGATGACGGATGACTTGGAGGTTGGAGGTGTTGGGGGCGTTGGGCTTAAAAGTCTCTTCCAGGTGGGCCGCCAGGATCTCAGCGCGACCCTTGGCGGTATAGGTACGTCTACCCGCTGCATCAAACAGCGGGTAGACGGGGGTGTCATGTCCGGTTAGTTTCTTGCAGAGAGAGTACAGCGCTGTGTCGTGTTCCGTCGCTCGATCGACGGTATCCTCCCATCGCGCCTCGTCGAGAGCGACTACGGCACGCGCGATCTTCTCTGCAAGCCGGTTCAGGTCAGCCTTCACCCTGGGGCAGCGAGTGCGGGCCCATAGGCGGCGTAGGGTGCGCTTCCGCTTGAGCATATTGCGGAGCGAGCTCGGCAGGTCCTTCCTTCGATTGGTATCCGGTGAAGTCGACGTGGTGGTGGTGGCTGCTGCTTTAGCGGCGGCCATCGCTTCCGCGATGAGCGCAGCAGCATCGTCGACTCCCGAAGGTGTGGTAATCGGGCCTGCTAGCTCAAGCCCGGCAAGCTCGGCGGTGTAGCGCTCCCAGTTCGTCCGCATCCGCGGCGGGCGGGGCACTAAAAAGCCTCCCTGGGTGGCTAGGGTGACCAGAACCGGTAGGTGTTGGGTGTCAAGGTCATAGAGGACCTCGACATCAAACGGGTTCTCGAGTCCGTGGTGCAGCACTATATCAAGGACATCTGGCTGGGAGCGGCTGTCGGTGGGTATGTGGGTCGGCGCTCCCGGCCCCATCACACCGTACCCGCTCCTCACGCTATCTTCGTGCAGTTGCCTCCCGACCCCAGTGATGATTCGCGATCCCCACGCATGATGTTTCGCGTTGAGATCACCCACGATCACTGCGGGTCCCTGCTGTCCGAAGATTGTCCCGACATCGGTGCTGCAGAAAGTCAATCCGGGTGGTTTGTAGGCGGCATAAATGCGGAGCTCCTGGTTGCCCACGTTGACACGCACCCCCTGTGTACGGGTGCTAGTGAACGGGGTGTGCTCCAACTCTTCATGTATAATATCCCTCCGCACCAGAGCGGCCGTACCTCGGTACGGATAGCCCCGGGGAGAGATTTCATCACGCCGATACACGAAGAAGTTGGGCACGCGGAGCTCGACGCTGTCCGTGAGTTTGGTTTCGCCCAGGAGGATAACATGGATGTCCTGCGACTGGGCGAGTAGTGTTAGCTCACGGACGTGTCCTCTTATGCCGCCTGGATTCCAATATAGTACTCTAAGGGCGGTCACTGGTACGACCGCCCGAACTGGGTTATGGCCGCCGTTATAGCGCCGACTACATCCCTCGTGCTCACATAGTGCGTGAGCGCCGCCATGAGCGCCTCGATCAGGACCCGGACAATGTTGTTCATGCCCGAGTCCTGCGCGGGGGGTGGCGGGGGGAAAGTAGGGTGTAGCGGCGCTCGAAGCTCCGCCTCTTCTGTGGCCTGTCGGTGGCCGCGGCTTCTCGGCGCCTCGGCGATTACTGGTATCGCCGCCAACGATGTTGATGTTGGCGGCCTGGGGTGCGGTGTGGACGCGGCGGCGGGCGCAGCATCTGCTGGCCTCGGCTGCCTGCGCCTGCGCCGGTTTCGTTTTCTTCGCAGGGGCTCCCCCCTGCCTGTCGGGTCATTTGCCGGCGGTTGCAGAGTCGCCGGCTCCCGGTCTACGATAACCCCGCCCGCTTCCCCCCGTCGAGTAGCTGGGGCGGTCGGGATGGAGGCCGGCGGTGAATGTACATGTCTAAAATTTATTGTACCGGTCTGACCGCACTTTGCAGTGGCTCTGTGGTTGCGCCTATTACTTAAAATAAAACTATCATTGTAACTTAAAAAAAAACAGTCCGATCGCACCCGAACTTTACAGGTTTATCCGCTTGGTCAACTTAAAGATTGTCTGAAAATTTCACCTGTATAGCCGTTTCAAAGTCTATAAGAAACATACATACATACTGTCTCTATAGATTATCTCTATTATTTATTCACGAAAGTAATGCTCCCACCACATAAAACAGCGTAAGACGCTGTTTTATAATGTAATGGAAAGTACATAACTTGTAGCAACCTGTGGCGTTACTTTTTATGTAGCAGAAATAACGCTCAGAGAAATGGATATCATTATAAGGGTAATGGAGGAAACTTAAATTCCATTTAAATTTCAGATAAGCAGAGCTGTTACACTCCGTAAAGCGCGAAAGAAAAAACAAGCTCGTGAAAACAAATTTTACTTACAGGGTAATATCGTGATGGGAACGGCGTTTCTACCTCGTTTCTATCTATGATACTTGCAATAGATTCGTACAACCCTCTGGTTCTAACCGCTACTATATTTAAAATATTTGAAATAATATCTCATCTTGGTAAATATGATTTTGTTTTATTTTTGCTAGATATTATTTAATAATGTGGAGGTTCGAAATATGACGGACGGATTTGTATAATTCTGTAATTATTATTCTATTGCATCTTATTCTGCGAAGTTGTAAAATACGTCGTGGTAGTTTTTTCTGAAAGAGAGCTATTTGTTATTAAAAACGAGTTATCCCTTCTATTTTTTAGATTTTTTTTGTGCCCGAACGAAGGCGAACTTTGTCTTCATCATCGTTGTGGTTATTAACACAAACTTATTTTCGCTTACTTAAAAAATAACAATACTTTTAAGGAAAGTAATAAAAAATGACCTTTAAATACACTTTTCAATATAAGTAATGCTTAGTTAACTAAGTTCATTGAATAAAAAAACTCACTAATTTAAAATTCTGCCAGTTTCAAGAAATCCAATCGAATGTCTTGGTTTAAATAATTTAAATTTAAATTAAGGGTAACGAGAAACGAAACTCAATTTAGTTTCTTTTTTGAGACTCGTCCCAAAAGACGTGAATCACGATAGGGTGACTTGGCAGAAAGTAAAATAGAGAAATGTTGTAGAGAGCGTAGAAGTGATTTCGTTTGAACAAAGTTTCTCTCTATCAACGAAATTCAGGGTGTAATTTGGGAGCAGGGAAAAGTTCTACCTTATCACAGAATTCCACGTGGAGTGTTTTGTTGAAATTTCTAATTTTCTTCACGGAGTAGATTTTTTTGCTATTAACAAGTGCAAATTACAAGTAAAGTAAAGTAAAAGTATTATTTATTAACAAGTACAAAATAAATTATATTCATATCCATACTAATATTATAAATGCAAAATTGTGTCTTTCTGTCAGTTACGCTTTAAATTCTTATCTGATGGACCAATATTGTTGAAATTTAGCGTAATTATATTTTATGCACTTAATAACATACAAGATACAATAAAAGACTTTTTTATTTAGGAACGACATATTACATTATTGAGGGTACTTAAATGCTTAAGTTTGCACGACCGAAGTTACTGGTATTACTAGTCATAAATAAACGAAAATTTTAAAGTAATACTTCCGTTGAATGCTTAGCGATATCCCTTATAAGTATCACAGTTCAATATGAAATGTAGATTGGAAAAAGTTGTTCAACGTATTTATTTAACACTATATCGGCTGCTATACATAAAGTCTGAAAGACGTGAGATACGCGTGAGATAACAACTGAACTCAAAGGTCGCGAAACTCAACTCGTAGCTAACACCCGTCGCCCGTCGTCTGCCTCGTAGCACCCTCATAATTGGAAAGGTGCTACGTGGCTACGATTGCTAAGCGCCCTATCATTAGTGTCACTCACAATTTCGCTATGGTGTTAATGAATCACACTCAACAGTTTTCTAATAGTTTTTGCTTTGCTGGCGTATTTAAATATTCTGCATTTATACCCTACCATTATTACATTTAAATATACAAAATTTTGAAGTTTTAATAAGTAACAATATATAAATTAATACGTGAAACTAAATCTCTGCACCTTTAACAATTTGCGCGGAATGGAGGAGTTAAGCAAGTGGAAAAAAAAATTTATGTATAAACCCTTAAACGGAATAGTTTTTACGCCTCGAAAACTACGTATTGGGCAAAGAATAAATAGGATTCCTGTAATATACCTGGTTATATTGTAAATAATACTATAAAACATCAAAATAATTATGTTAAGAGAAATATTGCTTATCATTCAAAGATTTTTTTGGAATGTAATTTAATTTAATTAAATGCATTATATTATATTAATATTTTGTTATTCTAGGACCACCAAACGATGGCTATTTACAATAAAACATTGTTGTACGATATTACAATGAAAATACTAAAGAATAAAATAAATTTAGAAGTAATAAAGTGAAGATTTAGTACAACGAAAGCAGTGCTAATACCGAAACTTAGTTCGTAATATAATACCGTCGTCTACAATTTCATTCGTAGATCACTCGTAATGGAAAAGAGCTACGTGAGTATGATTTTTTAAAGTTAAATTTGCACGTGCTTTTATTTTAATAAAAAAATACCTAATTGCCGATAAATTAAGATTTCCACTATTTTTCTCTACATAATTAAAAACAGTCATGGTTTTATAGGGACCAACAAAAAGTATTTGGCGTAATTAAACGTTCGGGGGCAGCAGTTTATGTGACGATTAGTGAGAGAGCACAGAAGGTTCGGCCGTTCAATTTGCCGCTTCACTTGACACAATTCGACGCCTGACTCGGGGACAATCGCACTCCAAGCCCCGTCGACCTCCTTATCTCCCACTGAGGTAATCTTTCCTTCCCTCGGCGGCAATAACTCCAAGTGGGCAGGATTACCTGCAAAGGGGCTTCGTAAAGCAACCACCTCTACGAAGGTTATCGATTTAAATAAAGCTCCCACCTTATTCTATTATTTCTGTTGCAATTTTTTTTAATATAAAGGATGTTATACAAACACGGTAATATATAATCAGAAAAAGACGATATTTCTCCTTGTTTTATATTTAGGTAAGCAGTGGTTATGCAGAAAACGGACAAAAACGTATTAAAGCTACAATCACGATCTTATCCGTTCTTCTCGCAAGCAGCAGATTATTTTTATATGTTGTTTGAAAAAAATTTACTAGGCACCTGTTTAAATAAAGCTTAGTTTGTATTTGAGTTTACATATTATATTAAAATGATTTATATATTATATTTTAAGATTTATATAGTAATTTATTTATATATGATAAAGGGTTTCGCGGGTTCAAACCTTAACTTCAATAAGTTTTCTTTACCAACTTAGAGCCTTGCTTAATTTAATAAAGTTTAATTGTAAATATCTACTTAGTAGATATTTACAATTAAACTATAATGCGCTATATGGTGTAGGAAAAAATTTTGAAGACGACCCTAAAAAAGTTCTTGGCTATGTGAAATCTGTACATCCGTATGAGAAAAGCATGGTACGTCTAAACTATTCTTGCTTCCAAGATAGGGAGGCCTTTGCCCCGTAGGGGGACAATAACAAGCTGTTAATTTCTTTTATAAAAGGACTACGATATTAATATTTTTTATTTACTTCTTATACACTACGGAGCTTTGAGATACGCTTAAATAAATCGTAAGTAAGCATTGATTGAAAATAATATAATATAACTAATTAATTCATCAATTTATTAAATTATATATATAAAATGATTTAACTCTACTACACTCAAGTATAGTACTTATGAATAGAAATCTTTACGAAACTAATATAGGGTTTCTTGAAAATTTAATAACACTCAAACTTAATAAACACTCGTAAGGTCCTCAGTCCATCGAAAATTTATGAATTCCCTGCAATACAAAAGTGGGATTTAGCTGCAGTTTTCACAAAATAAATCATACAATATATGCAGATGAACGTTCGAGCACCATTTGCAAATTATTTCGTTGGCATGTAAATCTGCGCACGTAAATTCAGACACTGTCTGCGCACGGAAATTGAATCGTTCGAAAACCATACCAATATATAATATTAAAGAAAATAAATCTTAGCAACAATATAATAAAGATTTTAGCGAGCATTTATTCATAAAATATATCATATTTATTTATATAATATCACGTTCGTACACTTTCTTTCGAAGGTACGAGATCCACCTGGCAATAGAGTTTAATGATTCTTTACATACATCTTTACTTTACATACATACAGAAACACCGTGTGGTATCCGGCTGAATAGAATAGGCCTAGATATCATAAAAAACGACTAACTTGACGTTAGGCAGGCGGCCGGTCGTAAAAACGCAGCCAAATAATGTGACAGCCTGTTTATAACATGTTGTGCCGACCCCACCTAGAGTAGGATAAGGGCAGGAGGATGATGATGATTCTTTACATACATCCAGTTCAGTATCGATACGTTGACGCCGATTTTAATACAATCATAGCGTTAAGTTATATAAATATTACTTTGAAAACATTACTTGAAAGCTATTTTGAACTTTAGAATATAATGAGTTGTATTCATATTTTAACAACCTTTAAATTTTATAAGGTAACAACGACGCAGATCGCTGGAAAAAGAGTTGTGTATACTCTAGTGATATGCAGATCTGATAACGATGTTTTCGATTACCGTGAAGGACACGATAATTTCTCTAAGTTTCTAATTAAAAAAAAACGTTTGCCTGTAAAGTCGGTTTTACGGGCAAAGATTTTACGTGACGACGTCTTTTTAAATGTGATGGATTGGAGTGGGAGAAAGACGCAAGGCATTCGCCAGTCCGGCGGGCCTCTCTTTCGTTCGGTGACTTATCGTAACAGACGTGAGCGGGCGTTACACTTTTTCATGAGTGACTCCAAGCCGCAACCTAATTTAAGACGTCAAAAAAAAAACAATATCTACATTCAAGCTTTGACCCTAACGATTGTATAGTCAAAATCAATTGTTCTATACTTAACCCGCCTTAGTGTAGTGATGAAATGCATTAGTTTAGTCTTGTATCTGAATTAGATAGGGAGGTGGCTGGCGGTAGCAATGCGGTGCTGTGTTCGAGAAGTGGAAGGCGGGCAGCGGGGATATTTCAATTTAGCCGGAGACGTGACCCGAGAGGCCGTACGGCCGCTGCACGGTTCGCTGAACCGTAAGCTCATTGCGGGCTCCGCCAAAGAGCAAACAGCGCCTCCGCAATCTTGTGCCACGTGGACCATACCGAACACTCGACCGCGACAATCTACTACTGCAATTACCATTGCAGCGCACTCTATAGATATGGAAGATATCTCAGTGTGTGCTCATAAATTCAGAATTTGTAAATCGATTTTACCAATATTCCAAATAGGATTTCATTTTAAAGATGCTTTTCTCCTGCCACATACCAGACAATAATATCGGATCATGGAATTTGTAATATCAAAAACGATATTGAAGTTTACTTATTGATATAAATTTGTTAACATGAAATTAATAAATATGTACATATTACCATTGAAAATGCGGGAATGCCCGTATTTTGAAGATTGTGTCTATTGGTCACACATTTTCAAATACACTCGTTGAATTAACTATTAATGTTATTAAATGAAAAAAATCTGTCTGTAGCAAAACACAGTTAGTTATTATTTAAACAAAATATAATTTATTTTTCTCATTCAGTCATGGTAAAACAAATGATAAAATTATACTGCGTTTAAAGAGAATTATCAGATACTTTAGCGTGAACACATCCTACTTTAACAGTGACGGTCTTAAGAGAATTAAGAATTATTTATGAAGCTTTCACAATAACGTAGCGCATTTTACTTAGGCCCTATTGTTACTTGAGATATTTCTCAAGAAAAGTCGTTTCTATGAGCACTAGGCCGGGCTGAAACCGATGTATATATTTTTAGGATTTCAACCTTTTGCTTTCAGTAGGTATTTAGACACAATCATAATGTAATGTGGAAAAGTGTTCGATTGTATTTTATGAATATATACGCTGTCAAAACTAAGTGGTGAGCGACACTTTCAGGTAAGAGATACGATTTCTTGTAATCAAGTTAATGTCGTTAATAAAATGTGAATTTTTAAATAGAACTTTTTAATCCATTAAAACAATTACTTGAACTTTAAGTCTATACTGAGCAAGGTACAACGGAAATAAGATAAAATAAATTAAAGTTTCTGCTTCAAGAGGGTGAAATATACAAAAGAAAATGAAAGCCTTAAGTATGGATTAATATGGACATTAAGGTATATTTTTTTTTCAAAGAAGCCAAAACTGATACTGATGAATACTCGATTTTAAACATCAATTAAGGTTTTGTTATGTCAAAGTTACAGACAGTCATTTATGTTATATTAGATATCTGAGTTGATTTAAAAATTTAAAGAAATCGTTTCATAATCAAGACAAATAACGAGCAATTAGTAGTTGTTCGAGAGCAATTATCCGGTTGTTAGAACGATCGAACCTAAAGAAGTCAGACATCGACTATAGGAAATTTCCGTTAAGCCTTTGAGATTCTTTGTGAATGATAAAGCTAAGAAAAGTCTCTCTAAGTTTTAATGACTTTAAGTGATTCTATAGTTTTTTTTTATGAATCTATTGTATAAGCTAAATATGCGTCTGTTCATTTTGAATTCAAGATTTTTTACTATTTGTATTACTATTTATAACCGACCAAGACTAAATGATGATAATTGTTCGTAAATGTTAATGCTGTCTTTCTTATAATAAAAAAAATTATCAAATATTTTAATATTATATAATTTTATCAATGAAAGTTAAAAGGCTTTAAATATTTCAACATGCTAAAAAATAAATATGACTTAATTGAACTGAACGCATCAGCATAGTTCAACAAGTCGTGAAGCCAAACATAGGGGCAGACATTTTAAAGATCGGATGGCTTTTGGAATTTCAAGTTTTTGGATAGGCATTAGATGCATTGTAAGGAGACGCTAAAGGAATCCATCAGATAACCTCCGCAAGACAATCTAAAATCTCTGTCTAAAAAAACAACGTCTAAAAGACGTCTTTGTCAGTCGATATCACAACTCTCAAATACCTACAAGTCGTTAGCAAACAAACACTATTTGCACATTTAATGATTCTCAAAACGTTAAAAATAACTGAAGACTCAATAATCACATGTAAAGAATCGGCTTTTTTTAGTAAATTATTTCAAAGAACCTTGAAGTAAGTGCCCGAATAACAGTTTTTAAACTTTAATCCCGATTTTCGCTACGAGTTGGCGACAATAAATCGGATACTGCATCAGAACTATTGGAGTGAATAACAATGAATTTACGGGCCTCGTAAATTCAGCAGGTGTGCCAATTCCAGAATACAACGGCGCTGGGACATTTATTGTGAATCTGTGTGAATCAAAAATCTCATTGAAACTGAATGAGAATGCATCTTGTGAATAGTTATTTTGTGTTTTGTGAATTTAGTATTATGCATAAATTTGTAGGTGAAAGCATACAGGTATAGTCAAATGCACTTTGAATTATATATTTTTGTTACTATTTTATACCGCTATTATTATTCGTCCGTGCTTAAAATTAATCGTTTCTTTTAAAACTTCCGAGTCTATATGTAGCACCTCAAACTTTTTCAATTAAAGTCCCATTAAAATCAATTGAAGCGTTTGAAACATTATTCCGAATGGAAATTGTTTAGGCACTGCTACCGTATGAATAACTTTAAAAACAAGATATAACAGTTGTCTCCATTTTATTTTTATCGATAACCTTGGAAACTATTTATGATACTATTACAACTGAGTAATAGGAATATTCATTATAGGAATTAAAAATAACTGGTACTGACACATACCGTTACTGTAAACTTTCAAGTATGTTGTCAGTGATGTGGGCACCAGGGCGGTTTAAGTGAAAATGCACATCCATCAGCAAAAGCTTTTTAAATAGAGCGCTCATACTCTGAGATGAGACCTGTTTAATTAAGCTTCTTGCGTAATGTAAGCGGTGTATGGGAAACCATTTCATAAGAAAGTGGGTCTCCATTCTTATTTCTATCCTGGACTTGCCTGCAATAGATGATATGGAAAAAATGGCAACTCAAAGGTTTTGCATAACCTTTTCTTGTAAGACAGACCGCCAGAAACAGACCATGGCTACTAATTACTTTGGAGCTATTTCTAGTGAGTTAAGCATTCAAGAATAAATTAATCAATTCAAAAGTTTAATTTTAACTACAATACTTACAATGTCATTAATTAAAGTATATTTTACAATTTCAGATATACAATAAAGTGAATTCTGCATCAAGACTGTACGGATGAATAACAATGAATTTACGAGGTTCATAAATACAGCAGACGTACCTGTTTCTGAACACGCCGGGCGTTGAAGCCATTAATATTGAATCAAAGGTGTCATCGAAACAGAATAGTCTGTATTGTCTGGTAGAATATAACGGTTCTGTGTCTTATGTGATTTGATTGTACCAGAAATATCCCAACACAAATTCATTTCAATTTCATTGTTAAAATATTACGTTGAAACATAAAAAGAGAAATATAATATATCCGCCCTCTTTTTACGCCATCTGATCTTGTTCTGCCTATCTGCGATGTATTTTGGCTCTTCCGCTTATGTTGTCGTGGGTATACCAACATATCGTCTTCAAGTGCGTAGTCGCCGTTACATAGAGGAGGTCAATTTGATCGAATCTATGTGAACAGTTCTTTGTCAAATAAGTTTTTAGATTATGTATTAGAATCCACTCCAAGAAGCGTCTTCTTAAATGGATCACAAGCTAACAGCAGATCACGTTGGCGTCCTTCCAAGAGATAAACAGACAACATTAGACGATACGCAAGTCGACACTGGATAGTAAAGACACAAGATAGCCTGGCATGGAGGGACATGTGGGAGACCTACGTCGGACTGGACACAAAATAGCTAAAAATAATAATGATGATAAAAATTTACATTACATGCATTTTTATCAGGTGATATTGAAAACAATTAAACTTTAAAGTCAAACTGCAGACTAGTGGAAATGTCCAAAACTTTTTTTTGTGCTATGGGGACAAAGTGTATGGGACAATTACACACACACGATCGCTCTTCCCAAAAGTAAATTAGTTAATACTTGTGTTATGGGTGGCAGACAACTGGTGGATACATGCATACAAGCTTTTACCCGCAACTTCGCTTGTGCGGAGTGTTGTCGCGTGATAAGTTCATAATAGATGACGCTTTTCAATGTCATCCTATTCCTGTTAAATTAACAGAATTTCTTTTCTATATATTACCCCGATGTATAAGAAATAATCTTGCCAATTTTCATCGATATTGGTTCAGCAGATTCACCGTGAACAAACATACATCAATACTCACAAACTTTCGCATTTATAATATAGTGTGGTATCAGTACGATATAATATAAAATACACCTAAACTCAAATAATCAACAAATTGATCTTATAGAAAATGTTGGCCTTCAGCGGGAATCGAACCCGCGACTCAGGAGCTAAGTGCAGAATCACTGTCACCTGCGGACCAGTCAAATATCACTAAATTAATTAAATTGAATAGCAATGTTTATAAATCAATATATTTACAATAAATACAGCACAAAAACGGATAAAAACTAAGGGCATTAAAAGATTTACACAGAAAATTTTTTCAATACAACAATTTTTTTGTTCAAAGCAGTAAAAGTTAATTAATTCCTCCAAAATTTAATTAGTTGATCTAAATAATGTACATATAAATCACGTGCCACGGCAGGTCATCGTTATTTACTCTCATTTTCTTTTTCAGCTGGGTAACGAACTGTGTAATTGTGCCGAGGGAATTGGCCACGCGCTAGCAACATTTGCCTTTTTCCGTTACTTTATCTTTAAAACAAACGAAAATACTAATGGCATTGAAGTCGATGTTCATGGCTTTGTATATTATGCTACTTAAATATTAGAATTGAAAAATTATTCATTCGTCTAGAAAGTCAATTTTTAAATGTAAAAGGTTCAGGTTATCAGTGTTCATATATAATTCAAAATTTAATTAAGAGATCGAGAATAACTTTTCGTATAGACTTTACGCAGGATTTCATACGGTGTATGTGTGTGATGTTACTGTGATATGCTATTCAAATCGAATAACACAAAAATCCAAGCAACTGCCTGGATTCATTCATGTCTTCAGTATTAAAATACCTTGGTTTAAGAGATGAAAATATTAAGAAATAAAATAAAAATATTACCCTATTAAAAATAAATAATGAGCTACCGCTTGCAAACTAAATCAAACTCGGGTAGAGCGACGGCACTTTAACCACAATTGATTTGAGATAGCTTAAACAAATCTTACGACCGTACTATCGTGTGAATGAATCTACGGACACATTTAATTCATATAACACATATAAATTGTCGATAATATAGAAATTGCTAAACAATGTACTTTCAAAGTATAGTGTTCCTACAATATTTATAAGAGACAAATAAATGCACGTTAGTGCGACTAAGACAAATTCTATACAAATATAAACGCGCTGTCGATGTAGACAGCCCGAGCAGAGCGTGAAGGCGAGGGGAGGGCGAAGTGGCAATTTTTCTCTTGCCTGACAAGATGATGTAACGCCAATATCGCTACGCTGAGCGATTAAGCCGCGTACGCCGATATTTCAGACTTGTCCCTACTAACTGTCAAAACGTCGGCGAAAGCTACACGTTATATTCTTAGCCACATAAGGCCTTCTATTGTCAGTAGATTCCTTTACAAAAAAACATTTTGTCAATATTGCGACATAAAACACGAAGCCGACCCCGAATACAATGACTCTGTCTTGTAATCATGCGACGGACTATAAAAAAGATATAAAAAATACTAATCCCAAAGCAGGACGATCGTATCTCGCCCAAAAGATAGTTGGTTAGTCGGCTCACGCAGACAGGCAATCACTCGATAATAAACGTGGAGTGTGGAGACGCACGTGCTGCTGACGGGGCGGCCAGCAGCGCTTGCGCCAGTCTCTACCATAATATTAAGGTTTTGATACAATGGTAAGTTATTCGCAGTGATGATTTATAAATATTCTTTCTGCCCTTATCCCACTATAAGTGGGGTCAGCACAACATGTTATAAACATGCTATCACATGATTTGGCTGCGTTTTTACGACCGGCCGCCTGCCTGACGTCAACTTACCTTAGTCGCCTTTTACGATACCTCGGTAAGAAATGAGGTTGGTCTATTCTACTCAGCCGGATACCAAACGGCGGGATGATTTATAAATATTAACATATGATTTTCATACATGAATTAATTTACATTATTCGCAACCTAAGAATTATTATTTATTTAACCTGTCTTTATCAATGAATGTTTGTCATTCATTTAAATCAATACATAGACACACTTTTTTCGGCGAATGTTGACTATTTTTAACTGTATCGAATCGTTATCGGTTAATTGTATTCTTCTTTCTTTCTTTGATTTCTTTTTCTATCTCTTCTTCTATCTTTGATTGTTGTCAATGTCCGACACGCGTTGAAGTTATTACCAATAATGAAATAGATATATTTATCTAATACACCAGAAAAACATTTTTTTATTGTAAAATCAAACTCAATATACTTACCTTATCCAAAATAACGACTTGAAAAAACTAATGTAGAATTTGATTTATGCAATAATTTGAGTAAAACTCTTTGAAAATGTATGCAAAATGGATCCTTAAAGCCGTGTCCAGTTAGAATAACCTAGTAGTTAATTTCGAGCCAGAGGTAGCTAAGAAGATTCTTTAAAACTAAAGTGCCAATATGATATATCTGTATAAGTTAATATCTTATATCTGAAGAAGCTAAGTTTTTTAATAAGCGAAAGAACTTGCTGTATGAGCGATTTGTGGTATTTATCAGTTAAACCATTAACGGACATCAGAGGAATGATTTTCTGTAATCTTCGATATCGCCGATTACATCTATCTACATACATAGTTATATCATTATGTTTGTATTATGGAATGCCGCAAGATTATTTAATTAAGTTCAAATTTTATTAGCAAGGGGTCAAAGTAACGCTTAAACACTGCAGCCAAGAAAAATTGGTGTTTCATAATAATTTATGGACTTATCCAGTTAGATCGTTGATCACTGTTATTGCCACTAACTGGTATCGGATAAAATTCTATATAAAATGCATCAAATATTGTTGAGTAAATAATATACCCAAAGTATGCTTAAGTGAAGCTTATAAAAGCCAGCAGGCTGGATTGGCAGGTTGTTACATACGTAGTAATCCTCATCCTCGCGTTATATATTATTTATTAAGCTAATACTAAGAATGTACCGGTTTACCTTAAATGTTACCTATATAATAAAAAAGAGCCTTATCACCGAACAACACTTCCGTTATTTTAATCTATAGAAGATTGCAATACCGAATAAATATTAAAACCACTAATGAAAAAGCAATTTCATACATTTAATTACTACATCTCACTAAAATGGAGGACCGATTTTATGAGCAACTGATACGAATGACTCTTTATTTCTTTTGAGGGTGTATTCATAAATAAGTAAGGGCTAGGACACGGTAGCGAAGTGGATGATAAACGACGCTAAGCTGGCGCCTCGGCGTCGGTCGCTAGCCGCGAAAAATACTACTGTCATCTTGACTGATAGTAAAATAATGCCTGAGTCATGCCTCATTCTGCATGCCAAGAGCCTTTGTGATCCTCATTGTAAGGAGACTCTTATTACATAAATTGTGTAAAAGCTTTTTGTCCAAGATTGCCCCTACAGATAATATGTGAGGTTATTATCGTGAGGCCAAGTTTGTGTTAAAGTAAAAAGTGCAATCGATATATGAAAAAAAAACTTATCGTGCATACTTGACACATTTGTTCTTAAATAAAGCAATTGTCTATTTAGTTTCGGACTCTGTTTTTTTTATTAAAAGACTGAATTGAACTTAAAAAAACTTGATCTTAATACTTGAGTGCGAATTGTAGAAATGCGGTAATAGCTGTAGATGATGTTGCAAAAAGGTTATGTTCTGATTCAGATATGAAATTAAACACAATATAAACCTCATCACGACATTCTACGACTTCCAGGGTATTGTTTCAACACCAACTGAAAGGAAATAAGTCGAGAACAAAATAAAGAATCAAAACATTATACATAAAACATTATATATAAAACATTTAACTTTATACACGATATTCTTTTTTGAAGAAAGAAATTTACCTACTTATTTAGAAAACTAAAAACATTTCGTTTTATTAAATAAAAAGTCCGATATCTTTAGTAGTCCTTAAGTTTATTATAACTTTTATTATGATAGTTTTAAGTAGTAATGGAAGAAGGAAATAATAATAAAAGTTCCAGTTTCACAGTCTGCAATGTTCTACTTATGTTACTCGAACGTGCCTTTAACTTTTCCACTACGTAGTGTCCATTCGTATGTGTCGGAAGTGCCGAGCGGAATACGGCGACGTGCTTAAAATTATTTGATAAAAGCTGTCGCGTGAAAATAATTACACAGATTTTAAAAATTTTCTCGTTTGTTTTAAAATTTTAACACACGTATGTTTGCTGAGAATTATGCTGAATAATATTATAGATAATTCTCATTAATTAAATTACGTAATTTGTTACATATTGCCCACGTCGTACGTGTTGTATTTGTACGAATCGTGTTTCTTTGAAAGCCCCGCCAATGTTTCTGGCGATAAAACATAAGACAATTGATTTGTTGATATTGCGGTCACGTTGTTCAGTTACTATTTTCACGTCTGACGTAATAACGTTAGCAACAAAGTTATGGTACTTACGTGACCCGTTATACAAAAACGTACTCTGACTGATTTACTTTCAATTATTTATAGTCCAACAATTAATCCGGAAATAAGATAACATGCTCTTAAAATAAAAGTCAAGTTAAAATAGTTCTTACCTATATGATTACCTATATCCTTGAGAAATGTCATAACATAAAGGCGTTAGATAAATGTGTTAATAAAGATTGTTACAGAAGTAATCTTCGCGCCAATCAAGACAAACGACGTGCACGAGAGAAAGGAATATTCGTACATACATGTCTACTTCCAACAGATGCGAGCTGTGAGTGATTGGCAATATCGCGTAAAACATTGTTCAGACACGTTTTTCTTGACGCCGAAAAATATCGAAATATATGTAGGTCCCTTGCATACGAGATGCGAGGATATGTGAAGGTAAATCCATATAACCAATTATATCTACACAAACAAATATCAGTACCACGCGTGAATATCCACGTCCTTTTATATAGGTAATCATAATAGGCATTAGGATTTCCTAATGTATATGGTGAATATTTCAGTGAAGTCGATAAGTCTTTTATATAGCACATACAAACTTGTGAATACTTAAATAACTCTCTTAAAGGTATAATAAACGTAAGCCTATTTATGGATGTCCTGAAAAGTGTGCGTTTTGGACTTGTTAAATTATTCACGCCTGGTACGGATATAATATAATTTGTTAATATAAAACAATTTCAGTTAGTTAGGTTATTACAAATCATACTATATAATCTAGACAATATTACCTTGCGAAACAAAACCAAACTCAATCATCGAATAGACATTACATTACTAATATCTTTCGAGGTCAAAACGTTATCATTGATTGTTTTGTTTCGCATCCGCGTTTTTTAAGACCTGACGACGCTTCGGTTACGGAGCGAAACGATCGTTGAAACTGTCATAGTGAATGTGTGTAGCGCTTGTGTAGTGTGCTGATGGTTGTGGTTTGCTGCGATACGTGTGGTAACAAATCCAACATGTATAAGGTATGCAAACTGTTTTGTTACACTCGCATTACATAGATTTTCTTAAGAAACGCGGATTATAGCAAAATCTAATCATAAATTTTGTATTATGGAATTCTGCAAAGTTACGCCTTTTCTATAGATTATCATTTGAGATAAGAAATATCTTTCGCTTCGCTTTTCTGACTTGTACTTTAGATAATTAACTATAGTAACTGATGTGACATTAAAACACATCTCACAATTGATTTCAGTGCAGTCCCGATGTCTTGTACACGGGCAAAGCAAACCATTACGTTACCACAGGGTCGTACTCATACACCATTCACTTCATTCATGTTTATACTCGTAACTATAAAGCATGGGGTCGAATGAGAGCATCATCTGTGATGAACGGGGCTGCCCGTTTCGCTCGCGACGCGAATATTTCATTAAGCGCGCTTTTACCAAGCCGCGCCATGCGTCACGGGGTACGTGCGGAGCGTCGACACTGATCCACTAAGCTTGGCATAGAAATTAATACGTAAAACCCTATAACAAGCGGCCATGCGACACACGCTGCAGATGAAATTAAATACGAGCTTGCAGATTTCAATCAATTTGGGCGAACGAGTGTAAATACGTTTTCTCTTAATTATTTAAATTAAAGACCTTCAGCCAACATTATTAAACGGAATACATATAAAATTTCCATTTCAATCTGAAAATTAGAGATAATTGTTATTGTTCCTTTTTATGTAGGAACAATCGAGTGTAAAGTTGAAATTTGACTTACCGTATAGGTTTAATAATCTGTATTTGGCGTCAAGGTAAATGTCAATATACCTTCAACTATGTATATTAAACCAGTTCCATAAGGGAAAAAAGGGATTTTTTATCCGATATAAGCCCAGTACATAATCCTAATCAATTATTCCAATTTCATTAAAATCGCCCCAAGTAGATAAGCCGTAAATGCATAACATATAGACAAACAAAGTTGCACATTTATAACATGAATACCACACATGACACCCACACTTTGGCGCGCGTACGTTTTTATTTTGTGATAACTGCTAAGATAACCATTTTAGTTGTATGATGAATGGGATCATATTGTTAAGCATAAACGCCACGCCATTAACTATTATTCTCATATTTTAAACCTATTTAACTGCTTTACAGCTTTTGCATTAATAGAATTCTGTTAATATATAAAAACCACATGAAAATCTGTTAGTACTGAACAGATTGAACGACCTACAGATGGACGCTGTGGAGACATCATTGTAATAATTATCTCAGAAATTATAAAAGTAAAGCAAAAACCGCGAATGAATAAAAGAAAATGTTTATAAGTCTTATTTATCTGCATCATTCTAGCTATAACTGAATTTATCATGATTCGGCTAAATTATTTACAATTTTAAAATATTAACAATTTTTAAAGTTACTCATAAGTTTAAATTCGTTTGCTTATTACTTAATACTAAAAGATTGGTTTGACTATCACAGAAATCATCTGGAATTTCTAGAACTGAGCTTTGTGCACGTTAAAGCGACAGGAACTGTGAGTTTTAGGGATGTGAACATATTATGTATTTCATAATTAAAATTATTAGTAAATACGACTGCTTGGTTTGAACCGTTAATTGGCTTTTCTAATTGTATAAATTTTACATTAAATTGTACGAGATCTTAATATGTTCTAATAAACATTAGCAAGCTAATTAACGCTTGTGTAAATATTTATGTGGAAATTATAAAATTATAAAAACTTTTTGTAAGGGCTAATACAATTTTTTTAAATGTTAGAATTAAAATCATGTCTGTATACTGATGCCATGCAGTAGTATGTGTACCCAACCTCGACGTTGATCCAGTGAGCTTAACATAGAAATTAATACGTAAACCCTCATAACAAGCGACTATGCGACAAACGCTGCAGATAAAATTATATATAATTAACAAGGCGAAGGCGCCAACTTGAACCTTAATTTTATGATGATAATAAGTAAATTGATTATTTGATGATAAGTGGTGGTAATATATAAGACAAAGTAGGATTGCGGCTTGAAAAGAAGCTTGCGGCTTGCTTCGCGCATTACACGTACATAGATCGTTTGTGGGTTTTGGTCTGATTCTACAATAAAATTCCACAATCAATTTTAACTTTGCCGTAACAGCAGTTTCAAAAAACTATTAAATAGTGTCTGACACATATATATAACTATACAGTTGAGCATTACACAATATTGAGCATTACACAATAATACATTACACAATATTAATATTGAGATATAGCTATTCTTCAACATCATGCAAAATAGCAATGACAAATAATTAGTTATAAGAATTATATTTTAAAAAGGGCAACCGCCTAGTGCCTTACTGGCTTTTCTCGCTAGGAGCATTTTCCGAACCAGTTTCAGTTTCAACCGAGTTAACAATTTAAAAGAACTTGTTTACAAGTTTACTTGAATAAAGAATATTTTGAATTTGAAATTAAAAACATAGCATAAGAATTCTACAGTGAACCAATATTGTATTTCACTTATAAACCAAAAAAAGTAAAAGATTATAACTTAACATAAATACCATTTATCAGTGAAAGGTACATATCAGATATGTAGCAAACCATTTCCGTTATTGTCTTTATAATTCCGCCCATTTTAGTTTTTGTAAGAAAATTTCTATTTCATTAGAGGAAATCTTGCCAGCTTGGCGGCATTTAATTAAAAACGTGAAATGCGAAAAAGCTTAGGTCAATTAGTAAGTGGATTTATGTATAGGGATATTAAAGCTTGTAATGAATGAAAAGACAACAATAGCTATAAAGAACGCGAGGCCAACTTCGGTGATTAAGTATCTCATTTAAATGCAGTCTCCCGATGCGGACGTTTCAAAAGTGGTAGTTGTAGAAAACGGAAGAAGAGTCTCTGCTAAAGGAAGCTATTTAAATTAGAGTGGAAAAGTGCAGTAACAACATTAGCGAATGGAACAAAGGCCGTGTACACAAAGTAACGGGATGCTCAGACTAACTGGGAACTGTTCCTAGTTTGCGCAGTGCACCTACCTACTGAGGATAATACTATCGACACCCGCATACTCGAGCAAAGATCGAAACTTACACTAATGAAAGACTTTAGCTACTAGACCAGAACTAATTTTGGAGCACCTAAGTACTAACAGTAAAATTTAAAAAGTAAAAATATTGTTACAAAAGACCTATAAGACATATTAATCTATCTGAAATTTGAAATTTGTAATCTGAAATATGAAAATCTGAAATTTGAAAATCTGGAATTTAAAAATCTGAAATTTGAATATCTGAAATTTGTCACATAAATTTAATTCTTTTCTAATCATACAAATTGATAAATCAAAGTTATTTATAAGATAAATTAAGAAACGTAATAATGGAAACTTTGAAATCTATCTGTTTTATTTAAGACCGCATTAAATCTATTTGAAATTGTTCGAAGTTAGGTAAATCGAACGATAGAAAACTTAAAATTGCAGCAATGCACTCAGAGATGATACTTAATTTATATCACGGTTCCAAAGTTGGGGAAATAGTATATTTCCAATTCATAAATCGTAGTCTAACTCAACGCTGTCTGTATTTTATGGCTGTTGATGATAACTTACAGCCCCATTTAATCCACTTTAAGAATACGAACATCTGCAGGCTACGTTTGAATGGCGTCGAGCAAATTTCTAGAACGCTTGAGTTACAAATATTGTCAACTATAATTGCAATTTTATGAACCAGAAGGAAGAATCGACCATCAATTATTTATGGTTCATTAAGATTTTAGTTATGCCGTTGTTTTATTCGAAGCTCATCTACAAATAAAGGCTGTAATTCCATTTAGCAGATAAAAGTTGAAAAAGATAACAGATTTACGGTAGGCAATTAAAACTACAGTTTTAATTGACTTTACTACTTTATTGTTGAAGCAAAGCAACTTTACTGGCTATTCTATGACTTATATCCAAAATACAAACAACGCACCTTTTACCTATATCTATATAATTTATAGAATTAGGCGTTACTTTGCGGAGATCTATAACACAAAAGTAATAATAAAATAATAATAATAATAAATAATTATATTATAAATAATATTTCGCTACAATCCGCGATGAAGTAAAATACAAAATATATATATATAATGTTAAATTTAGAGTGGGCAATCCATTTTCATACCTGATACATGCAGGATTCGTAAAAACACATGCACAAACCTCCACCACCACCACCACAATACACAAGCATTACATACGTTCACTATCACAAACTCAACAATCGTTTCGCCACGCAACCGAAGCATCATCAGGAGATAGACTCCACGACAAAATCGCAAAGCATATTTGCAATTTTGTTGAGTTGAGAGTCGAGCGGATTATAGCAAAATAATTTTATTATTACTTTTGTATATCCATATTATATACACATAATATGTACGTACATATAAATTAATTTAAATTTCCACTATATCGTCAGTAAATATTATTAATAGCAACGTCGCACGATGGTGACAGAAATGCTGAGCTTGCGTGCTTCTACAAATTATTGGAATCAATTTCTAACTTAGCGTCTGCTTGAAACTGCAGATTCGAATTGAATTAGATTGCATCAATAGCGGAATTTTATCATGATGTCCAAAAACGTAGATAATTAACGAGCATCATTATTTAGTAAGTTTTATTATATATTAGTAAAACTATAGAGAAATATTTGTTTATAACAATTTTATAAAATGTGTGCTTGTAGTAAAAGCATTGTCTTTAGTTTTATTATCGTAGAATCAAACTATGTTAACTATTATCTTTCTTGAAACTAAAAATAGTTCTCGTTGCAGCGTTTAGGAAAATGTTATCTCATTGATGAATGAACGAACTATACCTTGGCCATCGATCTCTTTTGTGGACTATCGTTTTTATCGTTTGTTATCTTTAAGTTCCTTTGTAATAAATATCTTTGCGGTGCCTAATTATTGAAGAAATAATCCTGTTTTGGGAAAGCCTAGTTATTAACTAAGTAATGCTGTTTCAGCTGATAAAAATTTCTACGAATTTGCTTGGTTAAATATCAAATGTAGATCCCAACGCTTTATAGGTAAAAGCGCAAGATGAACTACAAACAGCTCTGATATGAATTTTTTGAGCTTGCCTCTTTCATGAATAGCAAACTAATTATTCGATAATTAGAACACAGAAATCAAATATGTCCAATCAAAATCCTGCTTATTGATTTATATCTCGGGAAGTACGTTATACAAGTTAGTGGTCACATAAATTATGAAAGTTGCAAACAAACCTAAAATCATTCTAGAATTTGCGAGTATTCATTATTAATTACATAAAGGGTACAATGCTTTTTGTAGGGCAAAGGTATTAAAGTCCGAAAGTTGAACGGGCGACACTGTTAATCCTAAACTACTGCCCAAACAAATTAGAAACAACATATATCCTCCGTATCCGGAAACTTTACAGCAATAAGTTGAATGTATTAGTGTTATTTATCTTTGCTCAAGCGTTAACAAAGTTTTAATTGCAAGCGCCGATACAATTTGCGTACAAATGAATTTATTCGCTGAATCCGCAGTGCACTCGTGTGGGAGGCGCGGGGCGTAGCGAATGTGGATTATCCGCGTGTGTAAGGCCGCTAATTGTGGGTAACGACGCGCCACGATGCTACCGCCGAATGTTCTCTCAAACGCACGCTGATACTTTACGCATCCAATTATTATTGGTAAGCGTGTAATATAATATAGCTAATTGTGTACACCTTGCACCGTCTAAGCACACTTATCTTTTTCATATATCTTTACACAGCCGATACATAGTCCATATAAGCCGTAGATCGAAAGCGCATCGACATTTTTAAGATGTGTTTGCTGATAATAATAGACAAATCGAATAACTACTATCTGTCTAGGGCAATTGCAAGAAGTATCAAAGGAAGAAGACCACTTGGACCAAAGCCTGAGATATTAGGCGGAACAGGTCACAGATACCCCAACTCAAGTGCTCCCATTTATTTAGCTCTTCATACTGTGGATAATAGAGCCAACTGACGAAACACCATCAACAGTGTGTTATCATCAAGGACCTACAATTTTTCTATAAATGTGAAAACAACGCAACGCAACGTTCGACGTTTAGAACAAACAAACTCTTCAGCTTTATATATTAGTATAGAAATTGATAATGTGAACATCATTACTACGTTTACAATTATATGAGATTGAATTAGTTTCGAGAGTTTTGATAAATCAAATAATTAAAGTTATACTTGGAAATAGGAACAAAAAGGCACAAAACGTTAAAGAGAGGGCAGCGGAACTGGCACAACGTTCAGTATTCGACCAAACAAAAGGGTGATAGCGGTACGTGCGTAAATCAAACGTCGTACAATAACAGAACCTCCCGCAGCCACCCCAGCTCGTCCCCGCACTCCACCGCACCCGCGCCGTCCTTTCCAGCCGAAGTCAAGCTCGCTTTTCTAAACGACGCGGATGCTCGAATATCATAAATCTGCCATACTGAGATGTAAGCCAACTATCAGAAAATCTTTTGGTCAAGCCAAACGGTTCACCAAGAAGTTTTAAAAATGTATTAATATTAAAAATGTGGTTGATATTATTTAAATTTCTCTCGAATGATTTTATTATAATTATTTAAGTTGTTACATATTAAACATAAACAGTCAAGGTAATTAAAAATTAATGAATTACCAATAACGTATCTAAATTTACGACATAAAGTTATACGTAAAAATATAACACATTAAATAATAATATGTCAAAACAACGAGATGGGGTGTACACGGGCAGTAATTCGTATCATATAGCTTCCACCGAAGCAGTTGGGGATTACAATTCTCGTTCGGATAGTACGATACCATCGCACTTTGCTCCATTCGCTGCAATTAACGCGGCACAATGACCATATAAATCTCATCTGAATGCTGTGTTCATTCCATACTGAACTATAGCTACAAAAGGATGTCTGGCAATTTATACGGCAATACAGATAGTTATATAAATGTTTTAATCGAAAGGAGTTGGAGAATTAATGAGATGAAACGAATCTAATTAATAAAGGTTAATATCGACGAGGAAAATTATTGAAGCGAACTGTTAGAATCCGGGGGCGCTACTTAATCTTACCTATACGTCTCAAGTCGAAGAACAAACAAGCCGCGAGCTGAGATTACGCTCCGAATAAATCAATGTTACGACGCGTTAAAATATTTAAGCTCACGATTAATGCTGGGCGCGAATACTCGTCTTATCGAACAGAACCGCACTAGACCCAGCTGCTCAAGTAACCCACGTTCCGAGGATTCAGCGACGAATTAATCAAGACAATCCGCCAAATATTTACAAATGAAACAACAAATTAAAGTATTTTCCTTAGAAACAAAGGTTGAATCGCAGCAATTATATTTCGAGAGCTTTATGAAAATTCCTCTTATTAATACGCACACGTAACGATATTTGTAACTCGTATCTTGAAGGCTCATCGGAATTTAACAATGTCATTTTAGTACGGTTGGAAATGAATATATAATTCTCACAAATGATCAACCGGAAGCTTATCAAGCCCCGGTTATATATGACGAAATTACTGTAGAAGTTTTACAAGAGCTCGTTAGGGTGGTTATAACGATAACCGCAAGAGATAACTGTTTCTAATCAGACGTAATGACACAGCGGCGTAGTCGCCTCCGTTCTGCATGCAGGGGCGGATTCAACACGAATCTGATTATATCTCGGGATATGGAACGATTGGTTCAGTGTGTTCAGAATATTTGTTAATTATACGAGTATGTAGAATACAGATATTTTGATTCAAAACAATGAAGATGGAGTTTGTTACTATAATAAAAGTGATTCATTAAATAACGTTACGAATCAATAATGGTAGACCTGTTTTAATTTATTGATCTAAGGGTCAATTAAAAAATGTTTAGTTTATTACAATATGCCTTCTTTAACGTAAGGATAATATATAAATTGCACCAGGTTGTTAACTAATGCAATCAAATTTTAATGATAACATACATAAAAAAAACCATTTTTAAATTCTTAGTAATAAATATTCTTAGTAATGAATTAAATTTCGCTATAAATTTTGCGATTTTTATTAGGAATCCCGCGAACCGAAGAGGATGGATACCTTCAATATAACGATATACTGGCGGAAGTAATAAAATAAAACGATTTTACATCTCTGGGGGAAGAGAACGTTTTTGTCGAATGGGAAAAGTCGCGAGCAACTTCTCATTTTGCGATAAAATCGGGAACGTTTTACGACAATCTTCTATTCGATTACCATTAAACAAGAATCTTAAAAAAACTTTTTAGCAATCTAAGTCTTAGAGCTTTCTTTTTTTTTTTAAAGCAAAATTGAGGGTTCCTTTTACTCCTGTACGTTTAATTTAATATATAAGATTATATTATATCAAACTTATTCAATTCAAATTATTCATGAGTTAAAATTTAATTTACACATAAGATATTATAATATAGCGATCACAATTTTATTTTCTTTATCTGTATTATAAGTCATAAGGCATAAGTTCTTCAAAACTCTAAGGAAAATTCAAACACGTGCAAGTTCTGTTTTTCGTTTCATAAATTTTGAACTGTATATTTTATCCCAGTTATTAGTATCCCACTGCAGGGCTTCCTCTCTCGTTAAAGCTCTGACATACCACGCTGCTCCATTGCCGATTGCTGGTAACACATATCCCAAGACTTGTCAAATAATTTTTAAAAGCACTTGTTTACAATATGAATTCTAAACATCAATTAGGCACATAAAATTGATGTAAGCAGCGCAAATATACAACGGTATTCATATTAACATAAAAAAGTAAGTATAGATACGACTTATTAAGCATTACAGCCGCATGAAGTCTTAGAAATTTTTGTGATTCCGATCGTTTCGGATCCACATAAAGAAACCAAAGATACCGCTCAGTACAGAGGTGACCGCGACATCGGTCCGTCATATAATGAACTGGTCACGTAGACGCATTTCGTATTATTTCCCTAGGACTCGTCACGTGACTTGAATAATTTTTGCCACGGCTCCATGGCTCGGATGCTTGCTTGGACCCTTCACAAATAAACCGATTTACGCACGAATCTCCAACGGAGATTCATTATTCTACGTAACTTTTGTTCAGTGATTCATAAAATACGTTTTTTTAATATTAAAAATAAGTTCAAACAGTTCTAGTTGGACACTTTAGATGGATGTGAAAGTTATTAGAGGGAGGTCGAAAAAGAGATGGTTAAATTGTGTAAAGTATGACATGCATATAAAAAGAGTAGCGCTAGAGACAATGGACCCCGCATAGAGTGGGAAAAGGGCAGGAGAATAATGAGTACTAGCTGGATAACAGTGAAGTATAATAAACTCTTACATCACTCTTTTTATTACCTTACCTACTCCGTACTTCTGTAAAGCTTAAAAGTAAATAGGAAAAGGCTTATTTGTATGCGATTAGTACGTGGCACCGATTTAGAAGGTGATAACAACGACTTTACTGGAATTAAATAGGCTTTTACGACTGTGATTACTTTTTATAGTGCTCACTCTTAACATGAATGTCTCATATAAAATTGTTTCTTGTTTTGCTCATATTTTGATCTTTGAGTGTAGCTTGTAGCGAAATAAAGATTAATTAATTAGGATCAATTAAATTTACTTCATTTATTGATATTAATTTAGTTTCTGGAATACATAAGGATAGTATGGCAAAATGTGATTTCAATAATTAATAATTGTACTATTTAGTGGCAAATAAAGTGCGAGTAGTATATCCAAGAGAAAATTTACTTTACGTATAACAAGAGCTACTGCAATTATTACGAAATTACGAAATCTGGCGTAGTTGTATGTCCTAATAATAGATTGATATTTGGTCCAAAAAAACGCATTAACTGAAAAAGCAATGAATTGAAGAGATAAAAAAGATTTTTAAGTATAGGGATTATTTTGCATTGCTTTATTAATAACAAGATTTAACCGTGACTTAATTTGTAGCAACAAATATCCTGAAATGTGTACTGTTTTTTTTGTATGTGTCTACAATTTTTTATCCTATATATACCCAGTATATGGGCTTTAATTCTACCCAATTTCATATAAATTCGTTCAGCGTAATTTAAATAGCAAAGATTTTCATATTGAAGTTAGTCTCGTCCTAAACGTAGACTCGTGCGGCTATTAGGTGTCCCACTATCTAGGTCTTGGTTAGTGCTGACATTAACGTTGATCAGATACGATAAAGTCTCATCGGATCGTTACTCGTTACTCGTTACATCGTTACCCCATGATTAAACATCATCATCAGCCATCAATCACGTATTACAGACCTACCTGTATTTTTGTAATACGATGATTGAGTCCGTGTCGACTCACATTAAATAATCTGTATATACAATACACGATCTATTACTTCATGTATCCTATCACTATATTTGTGAGGTAGAGATAATACGAATTACATTGGATTATGTTAAGGCTTCAAAGTTTATAGTTCGATAGAGAAAGCTATTAAATAACAGGTAAACATGTATCGTGCGGGTAATTTAAATACATTGCCGAGGTACGTGTAACGTGTATATTCGTATATGGAAGGGAGTAATAAAGACGTCACACGAGACGCTCCCGACCACGGCATTAGGCGCGCGGTAGTTTATTGTGCGGCAGGCTCGCTCATAACTACCCATTTTCCTAGGGATAATGACGGACAACAAGCGACGTTATGTTTATTTCAAAGTGCAAGAATAAAAGTATTACTTAGATACGTGAGTTCTCGTATCTGTAGTTGACAGAGCACTTATGACTCAATTTTACGTAACACCACAAGTATATACTTTTAAATAAAAAAGGAGTTTCTCCCCGCCGGTTTGTTTACTTCGGGTAACTTATTTTTACGAGTCATAAAACACAATAAGTACTAACACATAAAGTTAGAATGACAAGGAAAAAATACATTTCCTTTGAGAAAAGAACACTAACGAAGAAATATTCCGAGCAATATTTTTACACTAGCAGGCACCGGCAACTTCGTCAGTGTAAGTATATGAAATCACTTCGCAAATGTAATACAGTTGTAGGGCCAATTTAAAGTTAACTATAAAACAAAATTTTCTTTTGGAATTTATGCGTGATATAATTCGTATTAGAATATGGAATAATTCGAGAAACATCAGAAATAGTATTATTTTTTTATATTAACGGGAAATTGGCCATTTAGGCCAATTTTCAATGTCAATAATGCAGTGAAGGAGCAAGTGAGATATTAGTATATATACTTTTTATTTATAAAAAAATATTATTTCCTCTAAAAGCACCGCCGTGCTTTTAGAGGAAATAATACTTTTTTTTATTAAAACCTAGCTAAATCGATTGAAGAGCCATAAGGGCTTTCTAACAGTATATTGGATTAATAAATTTCGAATGAAAGTTCATAGAAAAAATAGAAAAAAGACAATAAAAGTTGCTTAAACTTAATTTAAGTCTTTCTTCTAATTCTAATCTTTTCTTCGACATTAAATGATAAAATTTGGAAATATCATTTTTACACTCTTCAGACAAATTTTCACTGTCAGTCCACACTTCTTAAAGAAATTATTGATTTTTAATAACCATCCAACACTAATACATAGTAGCTGTTTGAGAAGAAGCCATGATGCATTGCCGGTTCTCGTAGATTGGAGTTTACTAATTGTAGGTACTATAACAAATAGTTTATAATAGCCATAAAAATATTATTTTCAGTATTTTACCTTGGATTTCCTCGCAGTGCAGCGTGGTGTAGAGCATTGAATCCATTGTTGTTTGTGAGCGTCATGTCAGCTCCGTGGTCTAAGAGCAAAGTCAATATGTCGTCGCGCTTCTTTGAAATTGCATCGTGCAGTGGCGTATCTCCTTCGGAATCCTGTAGAAAACATTAGGTTCTCTATACATGTTTTATTTTAACAAATATTTAATATCTACTTCTTCGTTTATTCTGTGGTGTTTTCATTGCTGAATTCGATGGTAAGCGATAGTGAGATTAAACTATGTAACTAAATAGTTGTGCCACAGATTTAAATTCATATATTAGGTTTACGAATTTACACACTATCGGACTAGAATTTCTACTAGATCCCAGACTAGATCTCATCTGCTAAGTTATAATAAATTATGTCATATGTTTCCATAACTACGAACTTTACTTAGTAGTTGCAGAAATATCTTTATATCTTTAGATCAAAAGTATTACATGTTCGATAACGAGATGAAGGATATTTATGTAAACCATAAGTTATATACATGTCACATGATTTGACTACGTATTTTGCCACCGGCCGCCTGCCCGACGTCAACTTACCTAAGTCACCTTTTACGACACCTCGTTAAGATAGAGGATGTCTATTCTATTCAGCCAGATACCACACGACGGGTCGACTTATCTTAGTCGCCTCTTACGACACCTCGGTAAGAAATGAGGGTGGTCTATTCTACTTAGCCGGATCCCACACGGCTTCCCTTTACCAGCTGCGTAAAAAGCATAATATTCTTAAATTATACAGCGACACCCATTTTGAATATCGAGACAATTTTCTAAAACATCAAACCGCTGGAATGAATAATTGAGGCGGCGGAGCATTTAGGGATTATGGAGACTTGCATAATTTATAAGCATCTCAGCGTAGTTAAGACGAGTTGTGTAAGAGGAGGAGTGAATCCCACAGCACTTCGATGCGTTCCTCGGTGCACAGGAACTGCAAAACCCGAAATAGTGTCGAGTTCCGCAGCAGAAGAAACGACGCAAAAAGCGCGGCCACCGCGTCATTATGATAATCACCATCGCTACGTGCCACTACGGCACCGCCCGAGCCGTTTCACTTTGTGAGCGTGCATTAAGAGAGCGGGCGTTGTGCTCTGTCATTTCACAATTAATTTGCAAGATACCGTAAGATGAGAGATTTTGCTACTCTGGTATGATTTAAAATAAAAATTGTTGTCGCGTTTTTCGTATTTTTATAATCACTTTCGTTGCATTTATAACCGTTTGAACATATTGTGACATCAACTTTTTGCTACTTGTATATTTGTCCTTAACATATGGAAGGCAATATCAGAATAAAAATAACTACTTATGAAAAGAAGATAAAAAATATTTTGATTTAATTAATTATTCTTACAGGGTGTTGCAAAAGGCGACTTAGGTAGGCTGACATCAGGCAAGCGGCCAAATCATGTGACAACACGCTGTGCCGTTAAGAGTGGGATAATGGGAGGAGGATGATGTATTAAAGGCCTACGTTCGGGTGTAGTGAATCAGTAAATGCAGTCTTGCCCTCTCATTATGGCAGAAGATGCCAGAAAATGTCTTAAGATGCCCCTGAATTTAATCGGTATAAGATCGTATGGTTAAGAAAGAATTTTTCTTCATGCGCCCTCGACTACGTAACAGTCACCGCCTATCGATGAAACAATAAATGAACATTTACATTTATCACTCACGTAACGTAACAAATAGTTACTGCAAATACGATCTTAAAAATCTTATTTTAACCTCCAAAATTTCACGGAAATTGGCTTGCATTAACATAAACCGTCTTAAGCGGTGACAAGCAAATATAAAAGATGCAACAGCTTTCAGCACACGTCCAATGCAAAAATAAGTGTTGAGCAGAAATAAGAAATTTGATTTACGTAGCAATATCCGCAGGTGCACATGAGCTGCAACCCCTCCGCGACGACACGTACGTGTACCACTCACCTTAAGAATATTATAGCACCCGGAGCGGCATATAACATACTCGTCTAGAAATTTTAAATTAAAGCCATAACGTTTCGACTCTCAATCACCACCTTTACGATGTTATAAATTTTAAATTTATAGACGCAAAGAATTATTCTTAAAGTAATTCATCGTTCTGATTTGATTTAGCTTTAATACATGGTCCAACCTATTTTCAGTATCTTTTATCTGTTTATTCACTGTAATATATTGCTTTAGGTATAAATAGATCAAATTGGCTGAAAATATTTAAATTGTTCAATAAACATAAATAGCAGTACCCGCGACTTGTTCGCTACAAACTTTAATGTTGAAATACCCTCAATTATGTACTATATGCCTATTCCCAAAGTCATATAAAACGGGTATATTTATCCTGACTCCTAATACTTCAATTGCATGAAATTTCATCTATTGTGCTTCAGCGGATTAAGCGTAACAGACAGATAGACATGCGCATTACAATATTATTATGGAAATATGAAAAACATAAGTTTTATTTACAAAGTCAATAGATAGCGTAATCAGATAGAGATTCCCAATAAGCTTTGAACTAATGTGTTATCTGTTCAAAGATAGCAGTATCAATAGAACGTCTGAAGATATAATAATACGAAGAAAAGACTAAAACTGTGAAACTTAAACGTATAAAAGGATTATTTTTACTGTGAAGATAAATTAAGAAATAAAAAACGTTACGACAAAGGAAAAAGAGGCCAAACACTTGAACAATGACAATACAAAACAAGGTAATTACACAAAGATAAGAACAAAGCGACGGAGTGTGGGCAACTGCGTAACGCGCAAAACATCATGAGGGAGGGTAGGCACGTAGACAAGGCTAACACCGATACCGAGACCCACAATTTTTGTCTTAATTTTATAATAACAATTTCATATAATATATTGCGAACGCCATGTGGTATCCGGCTAAATAGAATAGTACCACCCCCATTTCTTACCGAGGTGTCGTAAAAGGCGACTAAGGTAAGTCGACCCGTCGTGTGGTATCCGGTTTAGTAGAATAGACCACCCTCTTTCTTACCGAGGTGTCGTAAAATACGACTGAGGTAAGATGATGTCAGGCAGGCGGCCGGTCGTAAAAACGCAGCCAAATCATGTGACAGCATGTTTATAACATGTTGTGCCGACCCACTTAGAGTGGTATAAGGGCAGGAAGATGATGATGAATTTAATATATTGCGATTAACCCTATTAAGGTATTATATTACATATTAAAGTAAAAAAGTAACGCCGTGTGGTATCCGACTGAATAGAATAGAACCACCCTCATTGGATACCACCCATATTGAATAATCTGGCATATTATTCACGTAATACACTATTCATCCCCCGATATGTAAAGTATGTTCATTTCTCTTTTCGGCACAACATGTCATAAACATGTTGTCACATGATTTGGCTCTGTAATTTACGACCGGCCGCCTGCATGACATCAACTTACCTTAGTCGCATTTACGACTCCTCGATAAAAAAGAGGGTGATCTATTGTACTTAACCGGATACCACACGGTGGGTCAATTTACCTTAATCGCCTTTTACGACACCTCGTAAAGAAATGACGATGATCTATTCTACTCAGCCGGATACCAAACGGCGGGTGAAATTACCTTAGTCACTTTTTTACCGCGCTTCGGTAAGAAATGAGGGTGGTCTATTCTAATCAACGGGATACAACACGGCGGCGTAACTTACTGGCCTCTTACGACACCTCGGTAAGAAATGAGAGTGTTTTGGTCTGGTGGTATAGAGGTCTATTGTATTGAACTTTATTGTACAAAGTTTATATAAGAATAAATAATAAAAAAACCGACGCCATGTATACTGACCAGAATATATGACGTACACGGGATCGTTGATAAAAGTTTATTCAGTAAGTATGATACGACTATTGTTTACTATAAAATACAGCTTGATTGTTGGTGAACAGAGCATAGGGAGGGAAAAAAATCGATGCTACGTTCGTGTTATTGAGAAGGAGGTCAATATTGACGAGGCAGAAAGAAAACAACTAATTGTTTAATTCCGAACCATTAAATCTAGTATTACGGTTGGGGGATTATTCACGGGCCATATAGCTCGGTGTCAGGGAGCGCCGCGCCATTGCAGTATGCGCTGACTTATGATAGAGGCTTCAAGCTACATGCTACCCGTCACAATATACCCTACGAACGCAAAATAACATTCATTTACATGTAGCTTAAATTGGGGCACAATTTAACACGGACGTTTCTCCATATGACCCTCTATCAGACCTCGATTACTGGCTCGATGTTTTTAAAGCCTATACAAAATGAAACCAAACTTAAAACACACAATTTAAAAAATCTGCCTGTTTCATCTTTCGAATCTGAAGGAGATTTATTTTGTTTCACTTTCTTACCGAGGTGTCGTAAAAGGCGACTAAGGTAAGTCGACCTTCCGTGTGGTATTCGGCTGAGTAGAATAGACCACCCTCATTTCTTACTGAGGTGCCGTAAATGGCGACTAAGGTAAGTCGACCCACTGTGTGGCATCCGGTTGAGTAAAATAGACCACCCTTCTTCTTACCGAGTTGTCGTAAAATACGACTTAGGTAAGTTAACGCCAGGTAGGTGGCCGTTCCTAAAATACGTAGTCAAATCATGTAACAACATGTTTGTAACATGTGTGCCCCAGTTATAGTGGGATAAGGGTAGGAGGATGACGAAGAATTACCATGAAGATTAGTATTCAACGTTAAGTTGGGAACACAAAAATATCTTAATATTATAATCCTTTGTACAATATAATAAACAGTTCAGAAAATGCCTGACACTGTCACGTAGTATACCTAATCCCAAAATAATTGTTTAATGCAAGAATATACCTTATGACATACTACATTGATTATGTACAATTGAAACATACTGCATATGGTATTTACCACGTCTGTTGTTCATATTCCATGAAAACATGTAATACTAATATTGTAATACAAATTAGAATGCCGGCCTATTACTATCACAATAATGGACAAATCCTCTCTGCCTTTTAAAAAAAAAGGTCCAGAGCTTTAGCCAACCACGCTACTTCAATTTGTATTGGTAGGGTACACATATACTTCAAAATTTTGCGAGATATACAGATAACTTCATGATGTTTTCCTTCACCAAAAAATGCTTAATAAATTGTAATTTAAGTAATTCTTTTACTATTGTTCAATTTTTTTGCTAGTTCAAACGATTTATTACAGCTTTATTATTGCATTAATTATTCTACACGCCATCCTATCATTTACAAGAATAAAAATAAATCCATTTTGTCAAAGTGGAAGCTTGCCAAATAGGAATCGTGAGCAGCAATTTTAAATTTATTGAAATCCGGTTTAAGATAAAATATTTCCCAAATATTGGGATTCAGCATACGAGTATTTAAGTAAGTGAATTAATTTGCCAATACATATCGATATCAATTAACTATTGGCTCAACGAGTTAAGTAGTACGGGCTTTGAACTAGCCGGGTGAGTGGGTACACCCTCATCAGCCGCCTTGATTGATTGTGCAGAATTAAGCCCCCGCACTTAGAGCATCATCGGGATAGCGTATTTTGAACAAATTCAATAAACACTCGTACCATCGTCTATTTTGCTCGCCATCTGTAACTGATGCGTAGTGGCTTCTCTTTTATCTATACTAATATATAACGCTGAAGAGTTTGTTTTATTGATTGTTTAAACGCGCTAATCTCATAATCTACTGGATCGATTTGAAACATTATTTGAGTGTAAGATAGTCCATTTATCGAGGAAGGCTATAGACTACATAAAATCATGCTAAGATGCATAGGAGAGGAGCAGCAATTTTTTTTCCGAAAACGGCAAAATTTAAAACTTTCCTCGTGTGTGCTAAGTAACGGTTAAAATTATTCAAAAATCCAGAGTCACAAAATAGTTCCCTTCCAAAAGTTGTAAATAAAAGTCCGCGACAGCATATGTCTAGCTTTTAAGGTTACCCCACTTTAATCATTATTATGGTTATTAAATATATAATACTTTATTAAATTTTAAATTAATAGAATTAGGCGTTACTTTGCGGAAATCCATTACAAAAAAGTAATAATAAAATTATTCTGTTATAATTTATTATAGCAAAATAATTTTATTATTACTTTTGTACTATATTACGGTTTTAATCTTTTCACGCGGGCATAGCCGCTGGCAATTGTTAGTAATAATTATAAAAAAGATAAGTGAATTTTGTTTTAGTGACACGCTTAAAGACAAGAGAATTAAAAGTAAAAATGAAACGTAAAGATCATTCAATATACAAACTCACACAAAAAGATCTTTAACCTGTTAATGGCGTGTTTTTAAACAAGAGAGCCAAAAACAAGCATAAGGTCATATAATCTTTTTAATAAAGAAGAATTAGCGCTGGCACGGATTACTAAGTTATCAGTTACAATTAAGCTCAAATGAGAGGATTTGCCTCGTAGTTTACGTTCACATTAGATCCGAGATGGAGTTGGTATTATTTATCGTTATCCCGAGGATCTAACAAATAAAGATAGAAGAACTCTGTGATAAAGTAGGTCGTTTCATAAATACCGCAGTCCATTAGTGCTCCAATATCTCAACCACGCAGTTCTTTGTTATTCTAGGAGCGGGGCCGCGGCGAGCGCTTTGCTTTAGATATTGGAAAACGGTAATGTACTCAGCGAGATTTAGCGCCGTGTACGCCCGCACTCCGCCCGCGTCTGTGGTTCACAGGCTCACATTTGCGGACTTCTTTCCTCCCTTCGTTTAACAACTAAAGATTATTGAATCGATTCAGTAATAGATCTAGCATAAAAAACTATGTAATTAATAAATGTTTACGGAAATAATTACGTGTTTTGTATTTATATTTTTAAACAGTTTCTCAAATACTAATAACTAATAATATACTGTTTTTTTGTACAATAAGGCTAGCGTCAGACTACGATCTTGGGTGATAGAATGACGATCGATTCAGCAGCATTTAGGTGACCGCGCTATCTAATGCCTATTCAATCATTTCGTCAAATTTTGTAAATTATGAGTCCGGAAAAGTAGGCAGAAAAGAAAATTCTACACTTAGACCGTACGCATCTTACAATTATTCGAGTCATATTAAATTCTTAATCTTAAGCTGGCAGGTGGTAGTACTTGATACGACGTTTGGTGACAACATTCGGCAAGTGACTAGTGTGTTGCTTTATTACTGGAGGTGGACGAGAAACAATTTCCTATTTTCAATGACCACTACGACCGGAGCAGAGTATCTACTGACAAAGACACACCGCAAAACGATTTGTGTTTCACTGTGAGCGATCTATCCGTTTGAAGTTTGTTCGCTTCTAACTTTGACTGTCAAGAGCAAATATATGACAAAAAAAATTTCACTACAATATTCAGTATGAATAGTTGAATTGACGCCGTGTGGTATCCGGCTGAATAAAATAGTACCACCCTCATTTCTTACCGAGATGCCGTAAAAGGCGACTAAGGTAAGTCGACCCGCCGTGTGGTACCCGGCTAAGTAGAATAGACCAACCTCATTTTTTACCGAGGTGTCGTAAAAGGCGACTAAGGTAAGTTGACCCACCGCGTGCTATTCGGTTTAGTGGAATAGACCACCCTCTTTCTTACCGAGGTGTCGTAAAATACGATAGAGGTAAGTTGACGTCGCGCAGGCGGCCAGTCGTAAAAACGCAGCCAAATCATGTGACAGCATGTTTTTAACATGTTGTCCCGACCCCACTCAGAGTGGGATAAGGGCAGGAAGATGATGATTCAGTATGAATAGTATACTCAAACACAAAATTTGTTACACATACTTTTTTCAAAAAGAACTTAATAGCAACTTTTCTTCACCAATACTAACAAGCTGAACTAAATATATATTGTGTAACGCGTGCCACATTAAATTTATCGGCACAGGTTTCATTGACTCGCAGTAATTCACCGGCCCTCTCACTGGAACAATGGGAGGTGATTGGCGTAATCACAGCTCTACCTTTGTACCCGAGAACATAAACAAAGTTTAATTTGCAAAACGAAAACAATACCCTTTGCTGATCGCAGATAATAATCGTGCTTGAGATGAATGCTTTGTACTAATTAATGAATGCCACATTATTAAGTATATTCTTATTAGAGATAACCAAATATTAGTTAGAAAAAACTACAAAAACGCTTCGATAGCACATCAAACTAAATAACTCACTGTAACTATAATACCTGGCGATAAAGCTTCTAACGAAGAAGTTGATTACATACATACATACATACTAATATAGAGCGTGTCAAAAACTTGATTCGTTGTTCGTGTTCCTCAACGAATAGCTTTTCAAATACTGCAATGGAAGTGATAATTTGTAAGAAAGCTAAAATAGGTAAAGTAAGGGAAAGTAAATAAATTACATCGTGGACTTTTTTGAAACCCTATAACTGAAAAATATCTCCACCATATATTGTTTTGTTATATCACAAACGAATTACGCAATTTTTTTCGATGAAAGCTCGCAAGTGGCTTTTTACAATTATCATAATATTTTAAAAAATTTACACAAAACCCTAGGTAATTATACACTTTATTGAGGTAATTATACAATTATAAACTTTCCTCGTGAATCTCTTGTCATAATGTAAAAATCAAATTAGTCACACTATGCTCTATCCGTTCTCCCAACATACATACTTAACCCTTAAGTCTATTGTGTTATGTATAAACCAACACTGTAGAATAAAAATAAATTATTTCTCATAATTTTTTAAATGCATATGATAATATTAAGTAATATGGTTATTAATTAATGGATAACATATACACTATAACCTATAAAACGACAAACTTATAAGTATATGCAATATATTATACAATTACATGTAATGGAGTGTACATTACATTTCATATTTTAAGATCATTAATATTTTTACTCAGTCAACCCTTACAAAGATATATGTATATCCGATCATATAAAACTTTATAATTCGTTTCTCGCTTGTTCGAGTTTATGGACTAGATTGATGAAGAATCTAACTTTACGCCTACTAAACTTCTGGCGAGAAGATTAGCTTTTAAAAGTTATATGGGTCATTGGAATCTACAATACTGCTACTGAATTTTTACATTAATTTCCAATTTACAAAAGTAATGGCAATAATGTCTGTAATCTATGATGAAAGAAAATCTATATTATACCAAATGTAGCCTGCAATCCGTTTTAATAGAACATAGGTATTAAAACGGATATGCAGGTAAGGTAAAACGCTACAAGAACACCACAACGATCACTCTGTAATAGCATTGCACACATTCATCAACACAATTTCAACAATCGTTTCGTAACCAATCAACAAGATAACTAATTTAATAAAAAATAGATTTAGGACAAATTAAAGTAAAAAAATAAGGTAAAATAAAAAAAAATTGTATTGCATTCATCGACAACTGTGTTACAATTGATATTTGAAACTATTACATTTATTTCATAACGATTCATAAAATCTGCATACTATGTATTATTTTAGTTTATTTAAAAAACGACCTTTACATTTTATATTCATAGAATAACTATAAATAGCAAAGTTTTTAAACAACTGATCGATCTGAGGCGGGACACGATATCAGAGAGCTGAAAAATTCCGTACGTTTGTTTAGCGAAGAGTATTATTACCTCTCTTTAAGAGTCGTATTAAAGGGTTACACTAAATTACAAAGTTTTGGTTGGGAAGAAATAAAATAGAAGAAGTAAAACCATTACCGAAACTTTAAGTATTACTTTATATTTCACTGCCTGTAAACAATATATAATATATATGTTATAAAAAGATACTTATAATTTCGTAAGTGTAAAAACAAAAACTTCATAAATTTAAACTCGAAATATTATTTCTATATTTCCCCAAAAAAATTCAATCTTTTATTTCAAAATATTCGTTGAGACTGGCGAAAAAAGTAAAAAAAATGATAATCTCATAATGTGTACGTTATAGATGTGGACATAAATGTATGTGTAAAAATGAAATTCAGCTAGCTTATATTCGAACCTAAAAATCATCAATTACGAGTTGATATAGTAGTATAAGACAAATTATTCTCACTCTTCATATTTATAACACCTCTACGTTAATAGGCGTAATAATGAAAATAGCGTATTAAAACAAACGTGAAACTTAAACAATTTAAATAACCAATGGTCTACATATATTCAATTTATATGAATATTTGCTACATGACAATTAAAAGCGCGACACGATAAGAGGATTTGTTCCGTAACAGAAAAGCAGCATGTTAACTATCAGATTTAGTACCAAAACATACGGTACCTGCAATAACAGGGCGCGTAAAATATTTGGGTCCGCATTTCCAATAACAATTTTCGAACTTTCAATAGGTACATAGTGAATGTTCGGAATGGGAAGTATTTATTAGGCGAATATTACTACGATGCGAGTGTGCCGCTGAGATTACGGTTCGAAAAGTGTAGGGACTTTTTCCGACTATCGTCCTACGTGTTGCACAGGTGTCCGTAATGTGACACGAAACGAACTTTAGGTCAAAATAGCCGAGGTAAGAGATTCGCATCAATAACTGACTCAAGATAAAATTATTTATTGTTTGATAGCAATGTAACAAACAAAGCTCAGTATTATTTTTAATATAATTTTTGCTTGTTATCCACTAAATATTAACCATCTAAATATCGTAGTTGTTGGAAAACAATTTAATTATTCCTAAAGCGCGTGTGTGTGTGTGTGTATATATGTGTATATATATATATATATATATATATATATATATATATATATATATATATATATATATATATATATGTGTGTGTGTGTGTGTATGTATATTTTCGGAATCTCGGAAACGGCTCCAACGATTTTCCTGAAATTCAGCATGTAGGGGATTGTGGGGGGGAAAATTGATCTAGCTAGGTTTTATGTAAAAAAAATCGTTTTATGCCCGTTTTTGGGCATTGAAAAATATTAAAATTTATATTGAATTGAATTGCCATAAACCGGCAATCAGCGTAACTTATTCGGGGAACGGGTAGTCTCGTGAAATGTAAATACCTAGGATCGATCCCGCCTAAATAATTATTTTTTACTTTTTTTAGGTGACTTTTTCATTTTGAAAAAAAAAGATTCGAGAAATATATAGAATCGTTCTAGGATAAAAAACCTACAAAATAAACCTACTCAAAAAGTAATAGAAATAGTTAGATTTAGTAACATAAAAACTTCAGATAAAAATATTATAAAAATATATATATTTATTATCCTTATAAACCTTACCTTACCTTATAAATATTTCTCAACTATGAGTTGTAAAAAGAAAACTAAGATGATATTATGATAAATCATTGGTAATTAAATTGTCCTCAAATTTCGTAGGGCGCTGAATTCTATTATTTTAATTACCAATGCTGGTATATAATTCGGAAACAATCTTTTGTATTGACGAAGGCATTTTCAATATTAATATTCTAACCAAAATGAATTAAAAAACCTCATTTATAAAGAATATTTTATAACCAAAATAAAGCCGTATACCCAAACATATTTCTCTTGGAAATATATTTACGGTTACAACCGCCCAAAACTGTTAAGCACATATCAAAAGTACCAACGCTAATGGTATTGTAGTGTTTCTGAATTTACCGATATTTTATGTTCTTTCCTATACCCAGAAGAACAATAATACGGTTACAATGACTGGGTTTTAAGGAAATTGGTTAAATGACAGCTATCGTTCCACCGTGCGAAAAGGTCGATAGTAATAAAATATAAGCGAGGAGAGCGAAGAAAGAAAGGAAACATAAAATTTCAGGTGACGTCGGCCCTTCCATTAATTTATCGACAGGTCGTGGTAACAGGCTATGAGGATAATATTTATGAAGTTAAGCAGCGCGGCACGATTTTCATTAGTTAATTGTGTGACCTATAAATTGTCAACGTATGGCAGACACTCTTTTATTCAGTTACGAGATTGTGTTGTAGACTAGAAAGTGAAAATAAGTCGATAGCTTAAACTTTATTTTCTCATACCCATAAGTGTATTAATATTCCTTAATTCGTTATTACAATATATGAATATTTTATTACAATTTTCCCTTTCCATCATTTAACGAAAAATAGAATAAAAGCAATGCAGAATGAATTAGTCACAACCACGCATTGAGAAATGAATCTAGGATTATAATTTATAATCTGAAAAATATTAGATAAACTACAAAATTACGAAAAGTTATTAAAAATTAAGTTCCATGTTTTTTCCAGTAGTAAGTACATAGGTATATTCTATTAACTCTCACAGGACACTTTATCATATTTATATAGAACATTTATGAACAAATTCTTTTTCAAATATCCGTAATTTAGGCTTTTGATAGGATTTTTTAACAAAAAATCACAAAAAAGTATATAAATACCATTATGCAAAGCGAAATTATAATTAGACTACAAAACGGTCAAGCTACGACAAACCGCTGCTTTTCAGTTATAAGAGGGTTCTCAATTAGAAAGAGAAATGGAAAACACTGTTGGCTTAATGAGAGTCGTTCTAAAAGATTTTTCTCATAAAGTTATAAATTACTTCTAAAATGACAAAATATTTTTTTTTGAAATAACCACTGTCGTATATAATAACGCATTATATTTCTTTGTATGTATTGCAATACATATTTACAAAGATATTTACTAACAGGGTTCTATATTATTTTCCAAGAGTGGGAGTAACTACGAGTATATTAAATAAATGTGTCTTATTTTCAGTCTAAGACTTCTTTTATGAGGTTGCGGACAAGAAATAACCTATGCAATTCTCCAGTTTCTACAAATGTTTAGTAGCAGATAGAGAGATACTCCATACCTAAAAATCTCTGTTTGCTCCGTGAAGTGAAACAACTATAAACAGCTAAACAAAACACAAAAGTTTCTTATTTATAATATTAACATGTATCGGAATAGCAAACCTTCGGAGTGGTATTTGGTGTTGGTTCACGATTACAACAGAGATTATCCTATTGAAGACTGTTTTGGTTTCGGGACGCATACTTAATACAACGATTAGACGCTCATTCGTCTAGCTCTTGCTTGGTGTTGATATTTATCTTGCTTAGACGCGTAAGTATAATTATATTCTGCAGCATCCTGATATATTTCCTACATATAATTTTAAAAACACATAGCAATTGTAACTAACTCCTCCTCCGTCCAGTAAAAATATTAATTTAAAACATTCAATCGCCGCTAGAGTGCTCGCACTCCAACGGCGTAATACATAAAAACGCGCCGAAGACGCTAGCACTTTTAATAGATATTGACACATGATTCGTCTAAGTGGCTAGGACCCGTACTACGTTGTGTTTTGTAATAACTCAAATTCTTTTAGAGCGTCAGAGGCTATGTGTCCGTCAAACTATAGGAGTCAAATAAAACCTTAACTAGAACAAAATAATGTGATAATAATCACATTATAGTTTTATAATAATATTTCAATATATCATATTCTTTAATATAAAACGAGCCGTCAGACCCTACATTCGTAGTTTATATTACATTGCTCAACAGAGAGGTTCATTATCGAATATCATTTGTTATAATATAAACAGTTGTTTGTCTTCAGATTGGAGGCGTAAAGCAAGCATAAATTAATATAATTTATTGAGTATAAGTGTACGATACACGAACAGGTTATATATTTATCTAATACAAGAACAGATTTTACTTGTACTCTACATGAACAGACTTTATATGTCCAACAGATTCGTTACACGAACAGATTCTTGTATGTCCAATACATGACCGGGTTACTTATAAAATTTAATAAAAAAATGCGAGACATTCAGATAGTTGAATGTCTCGCGAATGTCTTATATTATTACTTCATAGGATATGTTATAGCCAACAGAAAGATCTCACACTCGATCTAAATACCTAGCCCTTAAACAACTCCGTAGAGAAGTTTAGTCAAAGTGGTATCTCTCTCTTATCTATTATATTCTTCCGATTTGGAAAAATATAAAAAGAGAGTGATAGTCAGTAGCTCCGCACCCGCTACCAACGGTGAGCTCCGTCCATAGGATATGAGCCCCCCCCCCAAGGGGTACCTGTTTATAGTGCGCCTGCGGCGTATGATCATGGGATAAACCCATTATTGTCGGGAGTCAACAAAACCACAGTTGACATATTAGGCATGAGTGCCTTGGTGTATAATAGAGGACCGAAGCCCATATAATAAATAGCCGGAGCTATAAAATATGGCATTAGCCAAAGGCACAAGGCCTTGTAACATTGATAATAAATTACCAATTCTTATATTCAGTAAGGCGCATGTCGCCTGCACACGTCGTAACGGTGCGTTCTATGGTAAAAACCACATACAGTATAATACGTATAATACGTATCAAGTCCACAAAGTGGAAACCCATCGAAATGGCAAACATGTTGCAAAGCAACTTGATTAGTTATAATATATACACCATATAGGTGTGTGTCCACCGAAGTGGATAGTGTGTGTCCACCGAAGTGGAATATGTGTATTGCAGAGCATTACATGAATGCCAATCACCCCCTATTCACCCAATACCATATAATGGAGTCACACATAGTGCACTCGCTTACGGTATGCGCCAAGCTCAACACGCCACCTCATACAACAAAAGGTAATTTATGTTTAAGGCGGCAAGCCACGTAAGATGTATTATAAGGGAAATGCAGGCCACACTGTCTAAAGCTAGTCCGCAGTCTTGTTAACAAAGACCCGACCAGCGTTCTTATGCAATAATGCCATGCTATAATGGTCATTCGTGGTATCATTAACTAAGCTAAGGGGACGTCCTAAAAAGGACGAAACACCACACACATCCACTACTATGAACAGAGTCCATAGCGATCCATCACTGCCGCGGCGTATCACTTCAGCAACATAAAGTTAACTTCCGCAACGCCCAGCAACATTCAGCTGTGGTACCGTCACTATTGAGAGACTACGAACAACGTTTAGATGTCCGTTCGTCAAACAATAACATTTCAGCCACCACTGTACCGGCACTACTTCAAGCGGCCTATGCGTCCAAAGGTCGAGCAAGGCACACGGCAATGACCGAAATCACCACCGGCCTAACTAAACCCGTATCACAAAGGCACACGCCCAAAGTAACTCTGGTTGCGTCAAACCAAAGCCGAATAAAGGCACGCCCCGCAGCAACCGAAGTTAACTACGGGCCTAGACCCAGCCCTAATAAGATGCAGCCTAGTGTAGCCTTTTGGGCCAGGCACACAGCAATGACCGAAATCACTGCCGGCCTAAACCTCAAGTCTCCCACCAGTACCCGCCAGAGCATGATCGGTAGAGTGCCAACCACTACTCAGCAAAGTTGCCTTTACCAAGTAACATTCAGACACTTTAATCGTTCGAGGTGAGCTAAGCGATGTAACCAACGCTACACTCTTAATGGTCAAGTCACAATCACAGCCTTTCCAAAGATCGACACGATCTTGCATCTTGAACCATTATACGAGAGCGGGCCTAGATGTGTATTTATTATTAATTCTTAAAATAGTCGAGTTAAAACTCTACTAATATCATGTATCGCCCCAGTACACATCTACAATATCATTATAACAACATTTCATAAGCGACCTAACAGATCCCTTCTGCGCTCTACGCTCCGCCCGCTCTCTCACACTGTAGTACGGCGGATAACGTGACATTCGGTCAATATGACGAAAATTATACTTTTCTGAATTTGATGTTTTATGAATAGAGCATCAATTATAGATGCGAAAAAACATTACTGCGTGACAAACAAACATTTATTTTTATACTTATAGATTTTTCTAAAATATTGAAATTTTAATAATTATTTATTTTTTAAAACTCGAATGTAGGGATGAGATCGTTACACAGTGTGGTATCCGGCTAAGTAGAATAGTACCACCCTCATTCTTTACCGAGGTGTTGTAAAAGGCAACTAAGGAAAATTGACCCACAGCGTGGTATCCGGTTGAGTAAAATAGACCACCCTCTTTCTTACCGAGGAGTAGTAAAATACGACTAAGGTAAGTTGACGTCAGGCAGGCGGCCGGTCGTAAAATACGTAGCCAAATCATATGACAACATGTTTGTAACATGTTATGCCGACCCTACTTAGAGTGGGATAAAGGCAGGAGGATGATGATATGATTTCAAAAACACTGAATAAATAAAAATCTACAAATAGCCAAAACTCGTGCTGACGTATTTAATAAAAACCTTTGGCTCGTTGCATGTTTACCGTTTGTTCTTATGTACAAAGGCCTTCTATTTGCACAAGTCGCTTAGAATGAAATGAGGCAAGCTTCGGGCGAGTATCCGATGCGTAGCGTTTAACGGGCTATCTGTGACCAAATTGGCGCGTTTAATTGAACGCCTGTTTCGACCATTATTGCACGAGACAGTAGTTATTGGCACTGGCCGGGCATCCTGTTGTACATTTGTAAGCACATAGTTTCCGAACAAGCTGGCACTAAAGACACTATTTATAACCAGGCAGTTTCTGGTAGAATACACATTGCGGATAATACTCTTATACTTTTAAATAATATAATTAAATTAGAGTTTGAAATTTCAGATATTTGAAAAGATAAAACGTCTATAAAGTCTGTAAAGTTAATTTAAACTAACACGATTACATAATTGTTGTACATAGTTATTCTTACAATTTAAGGAGTTAAGAGGAAGGGTCTACAAAATATTGTATAAATCATATTGTACTTAATTAATGTTTATAATTTAAGCTCATTTTGGTGAAATATATATATTTTTTGCAATTTATTATATCAACTAGAAATCTGTTTTCGCGTTGTCAAGCGCGTTACAATATTCAGAATGAATTCAAGTAGTTTCGTTCGAATGATGTCCTTAGTATAATAATTTCAAAAGCCAATCCTTGCTCGATAGAGAATCGAGGCATCAGATATCGTGTTTAATTGAAAGGCCATTTGAGTCACTAGTTCAGAAAAATCAGTTATTGCGGATTGAACAAACTCAACACGCTTAGCCATACTAATATGTTATGCGAATTGTCTTACTTTTTGCCCGTTACTCTTTCAAAATACTCTTGATGGAAATGAACCTAAACCCCTCATATAAGGTCAGTCAATGACTGACTCTATATGAGGGGTCAGTCATTGACTGACCTTATATGAGGGGTCAGTCATGGACTGACATTATATGAAGGATGCATATTATAAAATAATCCTTCATTAATCTTTCAATCCCAAAATATATTTCACTAACTCTGGAAAGTATATAAAGTATTCATGTAATTCAGTAAATCTGTAGTCATTTTATAAAAGTAACACTTTATTAAAATAACATTTCCTGCATCTAAATATTCATAACAACTAAGGCGCTTAATTCGCCCCACATATTAATCTTGAGGCGGGTACATTAGATTTCATGGAGTCGCAAATGAAAAAAATCTCGAAAATGATAGGAGAGAGGGCGGTACTTTGTAAAAATATTTAAGAAAATATTTTTGCTAAATGTGACACGGCCAATAAATCCCATAATGGTGTCGTAAAATTTCGGTAGTATTATCTTGGGAAAAGCCGGCTATTTTACATTCACCTGCGAGGTTTCCCTCCACATCCAATTTATGTTAGTGGGCACAAAACGAACGCTGACAAATGTGAAAATAAAATGAACATACGTTTTATCTCTACGCTCATAGAATCGGGTTCCACGCACGTTGACTGAATGAAAGAGATGAACTTATCTAAAGTCTTAAGATGGTAAGATTATATGTTAAACGTTATACACATTGTAGTGTATGCGGGTCGAGATGTGTAGCTTACCTTGTATATTTATATACAAGACACATATTATATGTAATACATACATGAACATACACTAACTCACACTAATACTAATGTACAAAGAAACATACACGGTCTGGTGATGCACCACTTTAGTAACAGGAGAGCCCTTGGTGAGAGTAAACGTGAAATGACATGTGCTTACTTGTTAGTGCGTGTTTAAGCCTGTGCTATATTCGTACAAAATTAGTTTAAAAACACTACATACATACTCACCCGACAGAAATTATTTTACTTAAACGGTAAATAATTTATTTTTTTGTAAATGTTTCTATTAAATGTCGAAGGATAAAAACCGTTGTGAATCATCGACCAAAGATCGTGGAGAGCTCCGATTTCGATTTCGGCAATGTAATTTTTTTTCAGAAATTCTTATTTATTTATTTAATTGATACACCAACGATGTATTATAGATACATTTACAATTAATCCTTATATTAAATCTAGTTCCATTATAATTATCATTTACAGGCGTATTCAGCATTGAATTCTTTAAAAACATACAATACCAAAATAGATTTAAAGTTAGTTAAATTGAATATTAATCATTTTTATATATTATGTTGTCCAAAAACTATTAAATAGTATATAAATAAAACATAAAGGATTATCAATAAAAATCTTAGTATGTGATGATAAATAAGTACGAAACGAATAGTGTTCGTCAACTAAAAAAATTTTTTTAAGCGAACCCATAGCACAAGAATTTAATAAAGCAACATTGATAAAAAGCTTAATAGCCTTACAGTATAATAAAAGAAATAGCCTGTTAAAATTACGCAGTAAGCCTTGTTTATTTACTGGGAGATAAGGACCTCAACTGTAAAATACGTCGGCTTATTTAAGAATCATAAAATATTTACAAGTTTTAAAAACCTCTTTATGAAATCAGAATTACTTTAAAACGCCCAGTTTGCAGCTAACATTTATTATGGAGCCGTCTTAAAAGCGTCTCTGGGTTTTGCAACCACTGGTGTAGTTTCTACTTACGAGTTACGATACGGCGCCGGGCGGACGAAACTAAGTGGAACTTTTCCCAGGTTGACGTATATAAAAAGAATTTTTAAAAGATACTTAAAGTTGAAACTTAACAAACGTTTCGAGTGCCATTGAATAATATAAAATATCTTAGATGCTTTGACAGTAACGTTCGTTTTATAAGATTTTAAAAACTTTTGTTTACACTCAATCCATAACACAAGTATTAAGTTACTTACTTTGGGGACGGACGATCGAGTGTGTAAGTGTCCCATATATTTATTTATTTATTTATTTATTAATCTCTACAAAAAATAATGAATAATCATTCAATAATGAAATTGCGGAAATCGCGGAATTTAACGGATCTATTCATTATTTTATAATGCATAAACCAAAGTAAGGCTTAAATATAAATATATGGGACTGTTACACACACTTACTTTTGGGACGGATATCCCCAAAGTAAGTTAATACTTGTGTTATGGGTGACAGACAACTGGTAAATATACGCTTATATAATTTCAAATATAATATATATTTAAATACATATATACACCCAGGCTCGAAGAACCAACAAATTTTTGTTAGACAGTGTTGGCCCTCGGCGGGAATCGAACCAGCAACCCGCGGAGCTGAAAGCAGTGTCACTACCAACTGCGCCAACGGGCCAGTCAGGCTCAATACTATGAATTCTTGTATATCTTCTTTAAAGTCTAGTAGAACGTTCGCGAATTAATTTGAAATATTAAGTTCATAAATGGCCAACATTATAATATGTTCTTAATTTACTAGGTACTAGCGATTTAAGGCCAAGCCACGAACGCCATTTGATTCAGTTACGTGAATAAATAAAGGCCACGTACTTGTATGGTAAATATAACTTGATTCATTGCTGATAAAATTCGCGTATCATAAAACTTTACCGCTATTTGCTTCGTATAATTTGTCTTTGCGAAACTTTACTCAATCAGATAAGATTTCTCTTTAACTCTGGTATGAACTTGTAATAAATATCTTTTTTCGATTTGTGTTTGTAACATTGTATGTTGTAAACAATTTAATTTCCTAGTACATGCATAGTCCAGTATAGTAGAATTAACATATATTCGACCGGTCTTATAAAATAACAATATAAACAAAATTAAAACGCGATATCTTATCTTAAAAATCCATAATGCTTTTAAACTTTTTACTTCCATTAATTAAATGTAATAATACAAAAGTGTTTTAGCGCCTGCTGAGGTATTTCCCATAGTCCCAGAGTAATTATACAGGGCGGCTCACAAAGGCCGCGGCTCTAGACCAGGCGTTGTGTCGGGCGGCGCGGGAATCAAGGCGTTAGAATAACCGGCAATGCATTAGCGACGCGTGGCTGCTTCTATCTTTCTACTTACGTAATGGAAATTGGCATACAGATGAATAAATGTATTTATGACTAATATAAAACTAAGAAATAAAATAATGGCTAATTATTCTACTGTTTAAGAAAGGATTTGAATTAATTAAGTAGTGGTAAGTTTTTATATTTTACATCTTGGCTTTGGTGTCTAAGGAAATAAATTTTCAACCTTTAATTTTATATAGATTAAAAAAACAATGTTAAATTATTTCATATTTTATTACATAAACCGGTTAATTAATTTAAAAAAAAATTGTTTCCATCGTAAATATTTTTCGCACATCATTTCAGTTAAGATGAGGTTTTGTATTATATGTATGATGTGATAGTGCAGGATTGTTTCCATATATGAATAGGGTAGAATTGAAACCCTTGTATAATTTTCGAGATGAAATAGACTCAAAATCAAAGAACTCTATAACGAATATAGAAACTCAAAGCACATAAGATCCTTAAGTCGACCGAACACGCGACGTCTGCCACTCGCCTAATGAAGCCGTTATAGAGCGGGGTAGGCAAACTGTCACCGTCACAGCTGGTGTTATTATCATGATCAACATAAGGAACATGGAGAAATGCATCCTATTAAAATAATTTCAGGATGAAACGACTACGAAACAGCTGAGCCTAAAATTTTACTGTATATACTTTCATAACACTAAACCACTAATCTGAGAATATTATTGATATCTGTACTTTTTATAAAACAAAGTCCCCAAAAGCTGTCTGTATGTTTATGATCGATTTACACATCATTGTAACGGATTTTGGTGCGGTTTGTACTAAAAGGTAGTTCAATTCTGCCGGAGGGTGTAGATAGATAGATAGATAAAAAATTGTAGATCTACAAAAAACTCAGCGACAGCATGTCTCTATCTCTTATGGTTAACTCACAATAACTTTTATGTTCAAAATGTCAAAAGTAATGAGAATATTATTTTGCTATAATCCGCGATAAAAGGAAATATATGTAATGCTAAGTGTAGAGTGTACTATTCGTTCTCATACCTGATACATGCAAAATTTGTAAGAACTCATGCACTATTACTTTTGTATTGTGGACCCCCGCAAAGTAACGCCTAATTCTATAAATTATTCAAAATTCCAATGAAATACACTGATTTCTACGCGGGCGAAGCCGTCACAGCTACTGTTATATAAATGAAGTTAGATTGCTTACTCATAAAAAAGCAACTATAACTAGTAGAAATAAGAGCTTTCTGTGAAGTGACATACTACGAGGCAAAAGACTCATTTCTATTTCGGAAGAAGGATGTGGAGCTTATAGTTACCTAGCTACTTTGCCAACAGATTTTCTTTAAATAGTTTTAATGATGATTGTATATTTAGTCAATCTGTGCCATAGCTGAAACGTTTGAGTGAGTGAATGATGCAAAGGGGAATAGGTAAAAAGCAGATTCAGATCACGACACCATGTAAAGCAACGAGCGAGTTCGGCGTTCGGCTGATGGCCCCCGTGCTGCTCGCCACAGTCCGTACTTATAATCTAATATTCGCAATTTACGGGGATCGTGGAAGGGGTCCGCAGGGAGCTGTACCACTGTCATCACGCCGGCGTACCTGCCGCTTGCATTTACCCCCACGTTAAGTCTATCGGTGTAGCTTTTTATGAGGCCAATGTTAGCGTTCCTTTGAGAATAACGTTTATTTTTCGTGAATCAGGTGACACGGGCAAAGTAAACATGGCACGGCGGATTATATGGACATATTTAGCCTCGCAAAATATTACAAAATGTTTTGACACAAAATAAATCTTTTTAATAAACACGGTTATATTAGGAATATAAACTAGACCAGTACTTATTAGAGTCCTCTAATATGCGGGCAATGTAATGTAAATGTGGTTATGTGAATTATTATGAATTTAGTACCTGGGTGACCAAGCCTTGTGCGGTAATTTTTTTTAAAGATATCACAAAAAAAGATAAAACTTGAAAAAAAAATATGAAAAAATAATTGGGCAGGTGGGGATCGATCCGGGGTATTATTACTTCTTTAGTCGATTATGAGTTAATCTAGTACCTGGGTGACCGAGCCTTACTCGGTAATTTTTTAAAAAATGTAAAAAAAAAATTTAAAAAAAATTGAAAAGAAAAATTAAAAAATAATAGGGCAGTTGAGTCTTGATCCTAGGTATTTTCACCTCTCTAGACCGCCCGTTCCCCAAATGAACTACCATGACTTTACGTTTGACACCGAAAAATTGTGATTGAATTCAACGTAAATTCCAAAAAAAATTTAGAGCCCGAAAACAGGGATAAAAAGACTTTTTTTCTAATGAAACCTAGCTTGATCGATTTTTTCCCCCCAAAGCCCCCTACATGCTGAATATCATGAAAATTGTTGAAGCCGTTTCAGAGATTTAGTAAATGTGTTTTCGGGCATTGAAATTATGCTAAAATATAGAATTGATTGCAAATAATATTTTTTGCTCTCAAACGTAATGCTATGATAGTCTAATGATAACGGGCGGACCAAAAAGTTCGAGGTTCCGGTTTCGAGTCCCACATGTCACCGGCACTTTATTTTTTTTTATATCTTAAAAAAAGTACCGAGGTACACCCAGGTACTATATCTAACGATATATACTGATACAGATACTTTATATATCTAAGATACGTGCAAATCAGGACTTTATTGTCTAAGAGTATGAAATAATTATATTATTGATCGATATAAGAACTACTTCCTAAATTATGTTTACTCCAAACAACTTTCCTTTACTCCTGAGAATATCACAAAATTGAAGCAATATGAAATATTTGAGGAAGGATATGGCAACAGGGAAACCTATTACGAAAAGTAGGGAGCATTGTATGTGGCGCTCGACGAATAGAGGAGCTCCGGTATAGCAAGTCTTGTAGGGATTTTGTCACACTTAGGTAAATCTCCAATATCCGCAACGGTCGCCTTTCAAAACGCTTTTATACACAATAAGCTGTACTACGCTTTATACGCGTCAATTTAAGTGTTATAATACCTTCAATTATGTACTGTGTCTTTTTCTGTTTCCGTAGGAAAACGATTTTTGTCTCTATATATTAGACTGGTTAAGATTCAATTGTACTAAATTTCATTATTAATGGAACAGATTAGCCGTGAAAGTGTAACAGATAGACAGATAGAAATCCACCGAAATGTGTAACTTAATATAAAGGTAACTCGATTTTATCGCGATGTTACCCGTGTTTATATAATATTAAACATGAAAGTTTCAAGTCTACCAGACAGACAGAATTTCGCATTTACTACATTAGTATCAATATTCAAGTCAAAGTATTATTTATTCAATACAAGTGGTATTCAATCGGCGACCCTAAATATTTTCAGGCGAGCAATTAAGCTTATATATTTTCAGCGAAAGCTGAAAATATATAAGCTTAATTGCTCTGCACTGATATGATATCGGTGTACCTTCTTAAAGTGCAGCTTCAATGGTCGGATAGAAATGAAATATTTCTTACAGAATATACAAAAATATTTGTTTAAAAAACAGTTTCCAAGTAATCCTCTACTTCATATTAATTTTGAATAACTCACCAAAATACTAGGACGTTTTTCAGTTTAAATGTTATTTAATGAAAGACCTTTGAATAATAATTTTAAATTACACGTCCGAACATGAAATAACAGGACTTTCCGGTCGTATACGAAATAACAGGAAGAAAATGTAAGCACAAAGGCAAAATACAACAAAAGACCGTCACAAAGTGACACATTTGAACAAATTTGAATGCGGGACATGAAAACAGTAGTCTATTACATGACAGATAACAGCACAGTGTATCCGATATCAAGCTGAGAGACCGCAACAAATTGTAGCTTAGATGATTTAAATACTATGCAAAAAATGCATTTTATTCTACCCCGAAGAACAATATATTGCTAAATTTCATCAGTGTTTAACACAGGATTTGCAGTCATGTCAAACCATGTCATGTACAATCAACTCATAAGAAATACACGCCTAAGTAGAAATACAGGTTGTTATTCGCATGCAGGCGATAATGGAGTCTTTTCTGTTGAAAGGTTAACAATGATTTAAAATCGGAACCATGGAGATAATAGTTTAAAATAGCTTATTTTTAGTAAACATTTAAAAAATGTTACAAAGTACACACACAGAACAGTTCCACGCAAAATACAACGTATCACTCACAAAGAACATTGTTTTGAAAAGGTAACGTCTCCTAAATTCAATTTTACAATAACTACAATCCATTTTTTTTTTTTCGAATTGACAATATGCTGTTAGCCCTAACGGCTTTTACAGCGTCACCGGGCGGGACGGGCGAGCGCAGAAGCATCGCCGAGGTTGCGAAATGCGTAGAGTAGAGCGCAGAAGCTCTACTAGCGTCGGAGAACGTCGTCCCAAGGGTGCCTCCTGTGAGGCCGGACCACGGCTTAGGACGACGTGTAGTGGAGGGCTGATGGTATGACTTTATTATATTTGATTAGTCAATACGACGACGGAAGGGTGGCAAGAAGCCACGACCAACCGATATCAGAAATCTGGGACCTCGTCTTCGCCGGCGAAGACGCTGTGTGTGTGTATTACGTGTTTTTGTGTTTGCGATCGTTATTTGATCGTCAGGGTCATATAGGACGCTTTTTGGACGCCTATATTTTCGGTGGCCAGAACTACAATCCAAGAATTATTTGCTCGACACCGACTATACCTAACATCTAGTGATTTCTATTTATTTCCCAGGTATTTGAGTAAACAGCGATATGAAGATAACGAAACAATTTAGTAGATCGAGTATTTTGATTGTAGATTTTAAGACATATTTTTTAAAGAAATCGTTATTACATTCTCATACTTTTTTATAGAACATCCAAATTACGTAGCAGTAGGTTTTCTTTTCATAAGTACGCACTCTGTATCACTTACTCGTTGTGATACATTCAGGACTAGCTCCAACCCATTAATCACAATAACAGCGACAGTTTAACATTTTAATTAAGTCTTATATATTAAAATACTCAATCTTCAATATTGCTATGCTTCTGATAATTTAATAAACAAAGTTTATAGAAGTTACAACACCGTCCGTGGTTGGCATTCCCACCGCAAAAATTCGAAAACAATAATTAAATCAGAACAGAAAGTTGATAGAAGTAATTACTGTCATCAATACTGCTTTACGTATAAGGCAAACAAACTTATATTTTACAGGCCCAGCATATATAACGTGTGTAGCATTTAAGTAAAGTTACATTTTGCTTTTGGTTAATAAATGGAAATATCAACAAGAGGCTAAATAAAACGATGAAGCGCGAAAAAATCATGCCCGAAAACCTGAATGACATTTACTGTGGTTTGAGAGATTTATTTTCATTTTATTTTAATTTTACGGGCGTATTTTATGAATTTTAATGGACAGCTCATACTGGACAGATTTCATGAACAAAAAACGGTGTCGAGTCCGATGGGACAGGGACACGTAGCCTTCGAAAGCCGCTGGTGGGGTATAAGGGGTGACGTGCATTGTTATGCAAATTGAGGTCGTTATATCGCTACGAGTGAGGAAAGAGCGCGACAGCGACCGCCCTATTGCGCCCGCGAGCACAGCGTTCGTGAGCAGCGCCACGCGGAAGACGTTTTGCATAATTGGTTGTACAAGTACCTATGGCGAGAAACTGTATAGATTTGTGCGTAACGTCTTTGCCTTCACTGTTAAAAACGATCCGGTCATACTTTTTAATTAACTATTATAAAATTAAATAATAGAACTTTAGTAAAATAATAATTAAGTATTTTTTTAAACAATCTATCATTTCCCATGCTCATTTTCACATACGATACTCAATAAGCCAAGTACTATACTACTATACAGACTTCGATATCTGGTATTGATACAAGTCAAAACTTAAATAAGCAAAAGTAACGTCAATCATAGTCTTTCATATTAAATGTTGTTGAGTTTTTAGATGTAATGTTACTCATATTTTGGTGCAAATTATATAATATATTGTTAATTTACGTGAAATGCTCTCTTCGCAATTTAACTAATACTTTATCCACTACGCTGTTTAATTAAAAAAAAATTACAGTATAAAATAATCTATTTTAGAGAATTGAGAGCCTAATTAACGGACTTTTTCATTTAATTATTCGGATTAATCATCTATATTCAGTCTATAAAATACTAGTACTTTTCCAAAGATTAAAGAAAAACCTTATCCAAAGAAATAAAAAACTGAATTCAGTAAAGTCATTGGACAGCTACCTATAATATTTAGAAATTATGGCCGTAATATTAAAATAAAACAGACCTTCGTTCGCGGCCATTAGGGTGGTTAACCCCGTTGGCGGTAATATTTCAAGTGCTAATCGCCAAAATTTTTCCTTGACTAGACTAAAATGTTTAAAGTTGTAGCCATCATATTCATATTTCTGGCCAAATTATCCAATATAATAAGTTACAAAAGAGTAAGAGATGACTTTTAAAAGGAAAAGTTGTAGGAAAGCAAGTAATGGCTCATCCCGCTCACGATTCCTGCCCCTCAGGCGGAACTGGCGGACCGACAGCGTCAAATAAGTTTCTAATTGCTTATATTACCAAGTTATATTCGCTCTTAAAAGTAATTAAGTCTGAAAACTGAGACCACATTTGATATAAAACTTATTTACAATTTTTCACGCCATAGACATTTTAATATCGGAATTTCATTGAAACAAGTTATAAAGAAAAGTAAAAAGGATGACGTTAAACAGCTTTGGGGATAGTACTTTGTGAACCATTGAACTGAAGCGGTAAAATGCATTGGCGCGGAAGAATCATAAAAATGCTATTTCTTTCAAGTATCGAGTAGTGGTTCAAGTACTCCTCGTTACATGGAGGCCTAGTATAGATTTAAATTCGAAAGCTTGTATAGAATATTATACCCATGAAATATATTTGTACTTATATTATCAAACCTCATTCGTTCGTTTTTGTAGATGGCTTATTTTGCGCATAGGTATTACATATATTTTGGGATGGCTCCACCTATCATTTTATAACTAGTACCTGGGTGACGAAGTCTTGTTCGGTAATTATTTAAAAGATATAACAAAGATGCAATATGAAAAAGAAAAGAAAACACAATGTATGGTCATATCTGATGCTCTTGAGACGAATTGCGGCTTCGTGAAGTTAAATTGTTTATAAGCGTCTTTTTCAAAGATCTTTTAGGCATTTTTAAGTGAACAGATGAGTTAAAATTCACATATTTTATCAATAATACAATTCAAAAATCGAACACTCATTGACTCAGTGTTGCTTAACAACGTCATCTATCAAATATACGAAGATCACAGTGTACATAATGAAAAATAGTCGTTAAACAGATCGTTGCTCCCAATAAAAATAAAAATATTATTATTCAGATATCAGGAAGAGTCGTAGAGAGTTTGACTTTTATTTTTCTTACTAATACATCGCTAATAGCACGAAAAATGAAATTTTTACTAATGAAATTTGTAACGTTTTTTACAGCTCAATCATTTTTAAATAAATCGTGAACTAGCTACGTTGAAATAAAGGCTCTCAATAATCATTTTTCAATTAAATATAAAATTAATTTAAAAAAATAATAATAAATTAAGAAAAATATGAATAAAAAATAATGAATAAAAAGTAATGAATAAAAAAAGCAATTATGAGATACCTGGACTCAAGCTGAGGAATTCTATTTCGGTACATCTTTTAAGATTATACCGTTAAGCAAACACAACTTGACAAATGTCAGCTAAAATATCATTTTCTTTTTATTCCTATTTTAGCAGTTTTTTTTCAGTCTCCGAAAACAGTGAGAAAATGTTTTTTTTACTGAAATCTAGCTAGATTGATTTTTCGCCCCTGAAACCCTCTACATACTAAGTTTCATAAAAAACATTGGAGCTGTTTCCGAAATTCAGAAAATATACGTATAAATAACAACGTGTTAAAGTACTGTACAGACACTTTATTTCAAAAGATATGAAGGAATTGTATGTGACATTCTTGTTTTCAAGTTGGCAATAACACGGTGGTAGTAGAGCGTGCATGTGGCGTTTCTGTGGCAGTAAATTAAGTAGCTAGAATAGGTTGCAAAGATATACGGGTTCGGCGCTCGCTATCAGATCATATCCAACTCAACTTCGCTGCAGTTTGCTTTTAAGCTGGTGTTATTTTTATTTTGATATTAATAATATTAAATTTTGAAAATATAAATATTAATAAGTCGTGTGGTATCCGGCTGAGTAAAATAGACCACTCTCATTTCTTACTGAGGTGTCGTAAAAGGCGACTAAGGCTAGTTGACTCACCGTGTGATATCCTGTTGAGTAGAATAGGCCACCCACTTTCTTACCGAGGTGTCGTAAAATACGACTATGGTAAGTTGATGTCAGGCAGGCGGCGGGTCATAAACTACGTAGTCAAATCATGTGACAACATGTATATGATCACATAAAATAAATATGTGCTCATACTTACAACTAGAGAATATCTCGTTTATACAATAACATATGATAGCCTAAAAAAGTATCATTTACGTTACTCTTACAGAGAATAAGTTCTATTCCAATAAAGTTTCAAAACAAAAATCCAAATAAGACACAATAACCTTGTCATTATTTCTCTTATTTTCTTATTTATTGTGATAAAATTTAAAAAATAAGAAGCCAGCATAACGTGTTTTATACAACAAAAAAAAACTCGAGAGAAAATAAAGAAGGCCAACTTAAATTTAGTATATCGGTCTGCGAGTGTTTACGAGGCAGGCCTCTGAAATAAACAAACCGAAGGCGACGGTAAAGTACAAAGGCCAGGTTTCGTGAAATAGCCGCCTATTTTCCGTTTTTTGTTTTATCGCAGCTGAAAAACAAATGAGAAGCATTTTTGCGGGTGACGATGACGTAACTACATAAAATGATACTGCTGCTTCATTAAATTGTAAATAATTTAGTTGGAGCCACCTCTTTTTATGTTAATATTACGAAATTTTTTGTATAAGACTGCAACATTAAATTGTGTCGGAATTTTCTATTATGGTTTGAAATTTTTTTTGTATCATTATTACTCAGAATTTCCTTAAAAGTTCTATTTAAAAAATGTCGCAGTACAAGAACATTATTTAAGCTAAATGAAACAAAACTTAGAAGTTACATTACTACGAATATTTTATAATATTTTTTAAAAGATAGTAAAAAGAAGAAACAGAAAAAATATATATAATAACTTATTACTCATTCGAAAGTAATAATAAAATTATTTTGCTATAATCCGCAATACATTTATCTTAACCGCTTAATCGTGGATTATATCAAAATAATGTTATTATTACTTTGGTATTATGGATCTCCACAAAGTTCTATATAATACCGCCTAATTCTATAAAATATTGCTCATTCATTAAATATAATTACATTATAATGAAAACATACGTTGTAGTGACATGTTTTTTATATTTATATTCTCTGTGGGTGTATCTTGCTAATACTTATGCTTACCAAAAATAAAATGTGCAGAGATAAAGGAAATAGCGTAAGTGTAGTTTGTAGGACCTTAAAATTTCATTTTATACCGAGTGTGCTACAAAGATCTGAAGACAGATTTAAACGAAGCTTGTAGAAAGAAATGTTGATCTAAGTACGATAGTGAATAAACTCGAAAGTACCCGTAGTAAAAATTAATTAACAATGCTATGTTAATGTAGTCATTTTGGAAACTAAAAAAATATTGTAAATCTATGACTTTGGACACAGCTCTTTTAATCTATTCAGTAACAATTTTTTAATGAAATCTTTACTTTGATATCGGACCAATTTATAGGGCCGCAGCCTCACAAGTTGATTGTGGACAAAAAATCTCACGTAGTTCCCTGTACGTTTTCCATTCTAATAGATAATTTATTAAAAGAAGTAGGCGTTACTTTACGGAGATCCATAATGCAAAAGTAATTATAAAATTATTTTGCTATAATCCGCGATGAAGTAAAATAGAAAATATATATAATGCTAAATGTAGAGTGCTAAATTTCATACCTGATACATGCAGGATTCGTAAAAATACATGCACAAACCTCCACCACCGCCACCACAATACACAAGTACTACACAGGTTCACTATCACAAACTCAACAACCGTTTCGCCCCACGAACGAAGCATCATCAGGAGATAGACTTCATCGCGGATTATAGCAAAATAATTTTATTATTACTATTGCATTCTAATATAAATTAGTAGTTAAAGTTTTAAAAAATAGACCTTCCAGCTGAACTTGTAGGAGAGACTTTTTAACTAGCTAAAAAAAAAATTACCACAACCGGCCCAATATCGTATGTTTCTGTCAACTATAACTATATAAAAATGTCTTTGCGATTATGTCGTGGAACCTATCTCCTGATTTTCTTAGTAAATATATGAAGTTCTAGAGTACTACAGGGGTGATGGTTTGCGATACGTTTGTGTGGGGCGTCCAATCACTAATCCTTCATAAGGTATGACTACGGACTGTATTTTTTACATTTAGTACTACATGGATTTTCTCAAAGCGCGGATTATATTACCATACGTGTTCATTATTCAATCAATTTAAATCAATTTTAGCTTTGCCATTACAACAATTTAAAACACTATTAAGGAGAGGCAGATACAGAAAGCCTACTTACTATACTGTTGAGGATTATTTAGACGATAAGAATGCGTGGATATAGATATTGTTCGACTCTGTACTAGATAGAAACGATTAAATGTAACTAGTATTAAGAATTGTATTTTTTTAAAAGAGCAACCGCCGAGTTTCTTGCTGGCTCTTCTCGGTAGGAACAGCTTTCCGAACCAGCAGTAGAGTTGACGATTCAAAAGCAAACAAATGCTTTTGAATCGTCAACTCTCAACAAGTTTATTTGAATAAAGAATATTTTGAATTTGAATTACTGTTATTGAATTTATTATTAAGTAATTAACTATTTATCGAAGAAAAGATTAGTGAAGAATTAATATGTATCGTAAAAAGCGTTCGGTCTGCAATAGCGCTAATGAGAGGGCATAAAGCGTGTCGTCATAAAAACCCGGGCATTAAGCGCTTCGCCGCCAGAAACTGCCAGTAGTCTATTCCAAGCTATTTTAATTAGCATCGTATATAATAGTATAATAAAGCGGAGGCGAAGTTTTTGTGGCGTCTCGGACGTTACTTCCCAAGCCGCAGAGCCCGGCTGACGCCCTCCTAGCCCGAGCTGTTGCGCTCACAAGGAATACTTACGACAACTTCTCGGTAAACTTATCAAGTCCTACGCTCAAACTCATCTATAATAAATGTTTGTCGATGAGTTGAATATTTGCAGTACTTGTATAAAGCGGATATCGACCCCTGACAGCCAATAATCTAATAGCACATTTTAAATTCATTAAATTAAAACTTTTGGAGACTTAAATACAAGAATTTAATTAACCTACTTTTTAAATTTTGATTAAACCAGTAAACGCTTTGCTGTGTCTATATTGAGTTCACTTCTCCTAATATTTTGGCGTGCATTAGATTTCTTTTTGCGATAAATCCAAGATATTATTATATAGCGCAAAGGATAATATTGATAAGCATGAAATGCTTAAGATAACTAACGTATTTAAGTTGATTAGGATTAATACTGTGGCTATAGCAATTATAACTTCGTTATATACATTGTTTTTAACTTCTATTGTTTGGTAATATAATATATCATACGTTGCAGCATTTTTAATAAAAATTCCCAGGTTCCTAGTTTATTCAGTAATATTTAATCCTATTATTCTAGTAATCATACCTTCGCTTCAATAATATTACCGATATTGTTGAATCTTCCAAAGAAAATAAATAATTAAATAAAATGCAAGCTACAAAAGTTGAAAGAAGTTATTATTATATGTTATTGAAGGTTGAATGGTTGTGCATTTTAACACAAAAATATTACAAACTAGAAATTTTGTGACACAGATTAAACTTTATTTAACTCTTTCCAATCACATAGATTTTCTTAACAACTAGTATGGTGAAATAAAAGCAGCCGAGTATATCTCCACAATATTTATGGCAATACGCATCTTGCAGAAATATGTTTCACGTACATTTTCTCTCTCTGCACTATACTAATGACGAGATTAAGGTAAGTCAATGAAGAAATACTTACCCTAATAGCAAATCCTGAAATGCGATAACTATACAATTACTACAAGAAGTATCGCATTATGTGACACGCTTGATCAACTGACATCACAATAGTTTCCTGCCACTGAATTCAGTGGAAAACAATATATATCGTGATATTATATCTGTTTCCATACAATATTAGCATAAATTATAATTAGTATATTCATACTTCCAGCTTTTACAAATCTATTTAGGAAAATATAAACACCATTGGCGTCTTTGTTTTATTAATGTCGCCACCAATCAATTATAAGCCATATCATTGCTTCAACTGGGCAAATTTATTTATAAAAAAAGTTATTTCAAAGTGCGTGGCAACGAAGTTTTTTAAGAGGCCATTAAAAAGAAAAGCGTATATATGCATAGGAAATATTTAGCGTAACTCTCGCAGTTACTTGCTTCATAACCTTTAAATGTAATGTGATAAAACCGAAAAAAAGTTGTCACCTAGCACTAAATCTCCCCAGACGCGATAACTCTACAATTGCTACAGAAAACAGTTGTTTCACGCCCCTTTCCAGACTGCACTACAGTCATTTCCTCTTTTCTGTACCTTCTTTCAATTTTGTTTATTTAAAAAACTTTAGTAAAGATTTTTAAAAGCAATACGTAACTTTAAAAACGCCGTGTGGTATCCGGCTGAGTACAATAGACCACCCTCATTTCTTACCGAGGTGTCGTAAAAGCCGACTAATGTAAGTCGACCTGCCGTGTGATGTCCGGCTGAGTGAATATACCACCCTCATTTCTTACCTAGGTGTCGAAAAAAGCGACAAAGGTAAATTGTCCCACCGTGTGGTATCTGGTTAAGTAGAATAGACCACCCTCTTTCTTACCGAGTCTAGTTCGTTGTATATTATAAAGACAACTCTACCGATATGATGCATAAATTCCTATCATGTGGAAATAAAAAACAGTGAATGAATTTCTTTTTGTATTCAAAGATATAGACCTAAGCCAGTGTAAGATAGACGTAGAGATAATTTTATGGCAGCCTATTTTGTATAAACATGTAACGGTACATTTAGTATTAAGTAAGCTGACGATAAATATCTCAATTAATAATAATTTATCGTCATTTATTCATACATTCACTTATAAAGCAATTTTTATTGTGTAAAAAAAAATTGTTGAATAACTTAATAGGTAATATATTTATTTATTTGAATATATTTATTTATTTATTCAACTTTACAATAACTTGTTACACGCTTAAATAACTTTTTATCCCAATAATTTACAATACAATAGAATACAGCTTTTGTCAGTCAAGTTTCAAACTTACTTATTATCGGCCTAGTCGCAACATATTTTCAACTACGATACGGTATGATACGATATCTGGAGCGGCACATAATAACATACAACCCAGTTAGACTTAGGTCAGCGCTAAACCTCGGAGTGGCAACATTTTAAGATTAACGAGGCCACGTGACGTTTATTCGTATTAAAAATTCACAACACATGTGAACAACTCTTACAAAATATTCTAAATAGAAGTCCCATTTATTGAGGTGGTACAAAAATATGTTAAGTAAAACAGAATAAACTGCAACATATACTTTTACCAATGAACATACTGTACGGAGATAAAGTTTTATATTGCTCTGTTCAAAAAGTAAGAGTTCAATTTTGATAAAAGTATTTAAAAATATCCAAACAATTTTCTTCTGCACCTCGTACAAGATTTTATCTGCTCTTATATCAACAAACGGAGTCTTTATAACACAGTAAGTGGTTTACAAACAAACATTTAATATCTAAGTATATGTTGTAATGGAAGAATCGTATTAAATAAACAGTCAAAATAAGTTTACATTGTTCTGATCGGCCTATGAAGTTTTTTTTTTTATTATGAACATAAAATCTTAGTGAAAAATTTAAATTTCGTGTTTATTATTTTCTTATTCTTATATCCATTATTACCATACATTAATTTATGTCTATACACTGTCCATTATATTAACCATCTTTTGACAGATTGACGATTTACATATTTAGTGATGTCCTAAAGATTCTCGTATGCGATACCATTCCGATTATAGTACCTACTATCATTAATCGAATTACGTACCTAAGTAATTCGATTAATGATAACCTACGTAAACTAATAACAGATATAGAAATCAACATTTTGATTTAATATTGCCTTAGTTTTTTGAAAATAAATGTTAATCCGTGTGTGTAATATATTATAATCATAAAAAATATATTATACATCAACTGGCAACATCAACAGACCTTCCGCTCGGCCGCCATTTTGACGTGATCTGTCACTCTCAACGAAACGCCCGTGATAGTCACACGCATTTACGTTCGCTGAGTGTTCTCTCGCATCTGTTACACCTTGAGTTAAGTAGCTTTATTCCTCGGAAAAACTTTTGTGAAACTTATATTAATTGATCGTGAAAATGCCGAAAGGACGTGTGTTGAAAGCACAATCAAGACAGTTAGTGTTAAAACTTCATGAGTATTTTGAGCAAGAAAATCAAAATGGCGGACCTCTTATACCTATCACGCAAGTCCGAAATCAACTGTGACTAAAATCACTACTGATGCCTACGGCAGGAGCGGCTTGGAGCAAAACAAACCATCTACACCAAAAAGAAAGCGCCGGGCTCATAAGGTGACAGCTGTTGATGACTTTGACGCTGACGCTATTCGTCGTCATGTATATGATTACTACTTGAGAAAAGAAATTCCAACTTTGAGAAAACTTATTGTTTCTTTGAAAAGAAGTGGTCTATTTCATGGTGAAAAATCTTCTTTGGTCAAAGTTTTGAACACAATTGGCTTTTCATATAAAAAGTTAAATAAAAGAAAATTATTAATGGAACGCACAGATATAGCTATAGCACGTTGTGATTTTTTAAGAGAGGCAAAGAAAATACAAGATTGGGCAAATATTGTTTTCACGGATGAAACATGGCTCAACGCTAACCACACACTATCTCGTTTCTGGACTGATGATACTGCTGATTCCACTTCCTCAGTACCAATGGGAAAAGGTGAGCGCCTAATCATTTGCCATGCAGGTACAGCAAAAGGATTTGTACAAGACGCACTGTTGGCATTTAAATCGAAGAAATCAAATGACTACCACGAAGAGATGAATGCAAATGTGTATGAAGAGTGGTTCAAAAAAATGCTCATTTCATTGGAAGAACCATCAATAATTTTTATTGATAATGCGCCCTGCCACTCCCGTCAAATTGACAAAATGCCAACACAGGCTAATAAAAAGCATGAAATAATTAATTGGCTTCGGGACAATGGAGAAAATGTGGACGACTCAATGTTAAAAGTTGAATTGCTAAAAAGGCTTTGAAGGCTTGATTTTTTGATATTACCTTCAGAATAATATTAAAAATCATGTCAGACAATACCAGACATTTAGCATAGTGGAAACCCCCTGCCAGACACCCTTAAAGTTCATAAAAAATGCTTGCACCCACGTAACGGCCGAGAACTGGGCAAGTGTGGTGGAAAGAACTAAAAGAGTAATATTCTCTGATTGGGAACGTGATATTGCGTTTGATAATATATTATCTACACAAGAGCTAATAATAACTGCTACTGAAGACTCCTCATCGGAGGAGTCTAGTGTTGATTATCATTCCGACGACTCGTGCTAATAAAATAAATTAAAATATCCTGATTGTTTTATTTGTATTCATGTATTAACTAAGAAGAAAGTAAAACTTTATATAATGTTATTAAATGTCTTTTAATACTCGTAACATCGATTTCTACCGATTATTTTTAATCTGTGGCATAATCGTAGTAACCATTATGTGTGACATCACTAAGTGGGCGGTACCCATCCATAAAGTACAAATATTATTTGTATGATATTTGTACGTAAGCAATACAAAACTTAATGAGCGTGAGCTGTCAAAAGACTGATAATATGATGGACGCAGTATACATATATTTAATCCCAACCTTTAATAAAACAGAAAAATTCCAAACTTATTAATATAGTCGTCCTTTATTCGAAACTGGTAAAAATACTAGTTTTTATTAAGATTTTTATCTATAAGTGGTCATAAAAAGGCCGCTGCGGTCTTTCATATAAAAAGCTCTTTGTTTCAGTCTCAAATGGGAATCTCCGATCGATCGAAGGGACACGCTGTAATACTGATATTAAAAAAGTTTTTTTATAAATTCCTTGCCCGCGAAGATTTATACAATCAAATCTAATATCAACGTTTCTTCTGAATATCTTTCTTACAATTACTCAATAGTGAGAGAAGTCTAATATTCATAAAGTCAGAGATCTGGTTCTTGCATAGAATATTGTAATTGCATCAATTTCCAATAGAATCTCTGAGGTGATTTCAACTACATATATGTATTTCGAAACATTAGTTGTAGCTCTATTTTTCGTGTTTGTTGTGTTGCAATAACAATATAAATTATATATTATCGAGTCTAGTAATTTCTTTTACATACCCTAAATCAAGTTTTTGATGATAAGAGATCAAATCGATGTATTAAACATGAAATGTCTTTGATTATTTTTCGTCTATTGCACGATAAAATACTAAAAAATAAATTATAATACGATTTTCCATTAGCAACTTTTAAAAATTAATAGAGTTAGTCTATTGTACTGTATTATGTATCATCTTACATTGAATTCTTATTTTTATATGAACTTTAGGTACTGAAAATAAACTCGTCTGAAAATTATTGAAACGATTGATTTAGAACACAAGTCAGTACAGAGTTAAAATAAGTATCTAATATAAATAGGGACAGAGGACATTTGTCCGGTAAAACGCTCTCCTAGGTCAGGTGGCACACGGTAAAAGCGTTGAAAGCATACATAAATTTGCACTAGGCGAAGCGATATAGGACGCAGGTGGCTTGAAGTACAGTAACTAACACCAACTTTATTTATGTCACGATGTGGAAAAATCAGTCGAATGGTGCTTTTATTTCCTTTATTTTAATGTTTGGCAAAATCGCATGGATTATTTGAGAAGTCTGCCTTTTGAGGATGTTTTAATTTTGAATGAAACCATATACTTCTTACATTCAATATACAAGACAGAATTCTCGTTATTTTGCATACTATAAAACACACATCTCACTAGTACGACATAATCACATGAATTATTTGAGAAGTCTGTCTTTTGAATATGTCTTAATTTTGAATGAAAACTTATACTTATTAAATTCAATGCACAATACAGAATTCTTATTATTTTGCTTAGCATAAACATCGCATCTCACTAGTATTCACTTTGCACGTTTCGACCGAAAGAATCCTCAAGAGATTGACCTCACAGTATCTCGCTTAGCTTTTGATGTGCTGGTTGAATGTGGTAGTAAAATTTATGGTATTCTTTTAATAATAATACTCTAAATCCAATACAGGGCCCTTTTTTATTGCGGATTATACCAACACAATTGTCATTCCTTTTGTCTAAAACTTCATGCCTATCTATAAGCTAAAATATCCGTTCATAAGCTCTCTAGTAGTAGACTGTGGAATGCTCTTCCATCTGAAGTTCGGGAATCTCCTTCATTAACCATTTTTAAGGTTCGTGTGAAGGATTTTTATTTGTCACTATAAGGATTATTCACACTGGTATTGTTACCATTTATTTTGTTTCTTTCTCTTTTTGTTTTTTTTTTTTTCTCTCTCTCTATTTTTAGTTGTTTTTATTTATACTTATATTTAGTTTATACTATTTATTTACTCTTCTTTTGTTTACTTATCTGCGTACATTTGCCAACCCGTGTATAATTATACATAAGATCCTCTCTGACAAAGGGTTGTCTGGAAGAGATCACAACAGTGTGATAAGACCGCCCTTTGCACATTCAAATGTATCTGTTATCTATGTTTTCTTTTGACTTTGTATTTTTGTTTGTGTAATAAAGTTATTCTTCTTCTTCTTCTTCTTCTAGTCTATAGTCTTACCCTGTCTTAATAAGTTGTTATTTAGTTACCGTACCAAGCGTACAGTCTGTTGTCATTAATTTTAGGTCACATTTGTGCAAAAAAAGACTTTTTTTAAATTGTTATTAAAATATATATTTTACATATTATTATTTAAATTAACTAACTCGTTGAAATCATTAGTGATTTCTTAATCTCAGAAGAATTAAAAACGATTTAAAAATCATATTTAATACTACATGGACAATAGCAATACGAGTATAGTAATTAAGAACGTGTGGGTAATTTATTCGACCCGACAGAATTCGTCTGGCGATGTTACGGACCACTCATAAAGCTCCATGATTCAAGATTATGTATAACAATCTAAAAAAATGCTGAAGAAATTAGATGCATTTATCTTTTAATCGCCCAACTAATGGATTTCTAATTATCGTAAAAACATTACTATATTAAGAATAAAATGAAACAAATGAATAAATAGTTAAACGATTTGGAGTTACAACAGTACGAGTAAAGTAACGTATGCGCGGCAGCAGATTGAGTCACTAACGAAGTAAACACTGAGAATGCAACTCGGCTATGTTGTGCGATTCCACCGACGTGACACAGTGTTGATGAATCTAAATTATGTTATGCTACTAACTTAAGAAACGCTGATTAGAGTATTTCAGTACTACAGTGATGATAACTTTTTGATGAAAAAATAGCCCAATGTTAAAATACAAACGAATTCAAATAGGTACGCGAAAGTAAAGTTCTCTCTGACAATTATTTAAATAAAAATTATTGACGAGGATTGAATACCGTACTTTAATAATAACGAGTAAATATATATTTTACCTTGACACGTTATAGCCCAGCAGTGAGACTGTGCGATTCTTTCGAGGGGTCACGAGTTCAAACCCCGAGAAGGTACCAATGAGTGTCTTTTTTGAAAACTTGTGTGTAATTGATACCACACGCTCTTCAGTAAAGAAAAACATCGCGGGGAAACCTGCATATCTTTAGAGAATCGTGAAGATATGTGTGACCTACCGATCCGCATCAGAGCACCATAATAGGTCTTAGCTGTAACTCTTCTCTAAAAAAACAGAGAGAGGAGGCCTATATCCAGCAATGAGATAGTAAAAAGGGCGTTACTTACTTTTATATATTAACCTTATAATCAAACGTTTTAAAGTCTCGCCTTGAATTATATAAACGATGCCGAACTAGCAGTCTCTACATTCCAAACATACGTTAGCTGTGAACGGTTTGCCGCGTGCTAGCCTTCCAACCTACGTCTCACAATCCGAGGTAGCGCGTTTCCCAAATACCATTCCTTAATACAACGCCTATTTTGAATAGGTATGGCTTATTTTGAAAACATAATAAGCATATTTTGTAAATATGTAAGCTATAATTGCGGCTTTGCCCGCGTGTTAATCAGTGTATTCAAGTGCAAGTTTGAACAGAAAAGTTTTATTTATTGTGAGTTGATATAGATATGCTGTCACGGACTTTTTTGTAGAATTATATAGATATACAATTCTCTAGTACATTACTTAATTATGTATCACAGCTGGTTTATGCGGCGCACGCAAGTATAATTTGCAGCCGGCAAGTTCTTTTTACAATCAAAATACGACTAAGACAACGTCATTGACGTCAGGCAGGCTGCCAGTCGTAAAAAACGAAGCCAAATCATGTGACAACATGTTTATAACATGTTGTGCCGATCCCACTTAGGGTGGGATAAGGGCAGGAAGATGATTATAATCCCGCGATCTATTCAACACAATTTAAATAAAACCATTCAAAATCGGTTCATCACAAAAATTAAATAAATTGAGAAAATCGATCACATACAGACAGACAGCTTTCAAGGACTTTGTTCTATAATAAGTATAGATATGGTTTGGAAACAAATATATATTTTAATAAATACATCCCAACGCTATAGTTCAAAGATATACATATAAAATAAATAGTTATAATATTTCTTTATATTACAAAACGGAAGAAATTACCGTCGCAACCAGTTTAGCACAACGAAACTCCGCTCACAACAAACAACATGATATAAACTCTGAGCAATAACCACTAAGAACAACTTTCTGTATATATTACGACATAAACTGAAAACTCGGAGGATTAGTTCTCCAAAGCAGAAGAAAGGAAGCAGGGGCTGCGCGTTATTTACGGCCTGCGCTTCTGACGCCGTTAAGAGTTGAGGAAATCTAGTGGCATCCGGTTTCGCTCACATATACAATACTAAAACTAAATGTACCGGACATTAAGTTTTAGTATTACATCATTCTCCTGCCCTTATCACACTGCTAGAGGGGTCGCCACAACAAGTTATAAACATGTTGTAATATTGGCTCATTTTTTACAACCGGCCGACTGCATGACGTGAACTTACCTTAGACGCCTTTTGCGACAACTCTGTAAGAAATGAGGGTGGTTTATTCTACTCAGACGGATACCACACAGTAAAAAAAAATACGTTAACATGACATGAAATTATAATTTAAACAAAAAACACTATTTAGTAGAACAGTTCACGTAACTTTTAAGTGCTTGATTCAAGATACATTTTTATCTAGGGAGCAAACTTGCAGGCGCTCCAGACATAAAACCTTACTTAGCGAGCCACAAATCCTCGTAACATTAAGCCGAGATAAAACAGCTCGCGGCTGGCGGGACGGTGCTCAAATTTTTCACCTGCAGAATGACGTCGAGCGAATAATTTGTAGGTAAGAGTTATTACGTACACAAGAACTATGATTTTCCATAATGAAACTCTCCTGTCCTTTGTTACATATGAGCGGCTGAGTAGAATATACCACTCTCATTTCTTACCGAGGTGTCTTAATTTAAACATAACGATATATGAATTACGTAAGTCGCGATCCTTATAAATGTAAAGGATAACTAAGTTTAGTTCAATTTCCGAGCGATGGTGGCTTGTCGTTAAGAATACAAGCTCTAATTCACAACGTCTTGCTTCGATCTTGTGGTGCGACTTGTGAGCCACTGTAGCCTGATTTATGCTATTTGCGCGTAAACCGGAATTAATGGCACCGCTACGCTTCTATGTTTCTGAATCCAGACATGGTTTAAGTTATAAAACATAAATGGCTTTTATCCATACTTACTTGCTCTCATAAATTTTATAAACAGTGTCGGTATAAAAGCGCTATATATTGTGCGGTATTAAAATAATGAATGCCTACCAATTCTAAAAGATCTTATATTTATATTCTTCCTTTTTTAACTATTTTAAGATAAAGGGATAACACTCGATATTTCTCTAATGCTTAGTACAATTAATGGGTGTTTGTTATTATCTTTAATCTTTAAATAAGTAAATCTTGTATGTATATAAATGTATTTTCTGAATCTCGGAAACGGCTCCTACGATTTCACTGAAATTCAGCATGTAGGGGGTGGTTTGGTTTCATTAAAAAAAATGTCGTTTTATCCGTTTTTGGGCACTAAAAAAACTACGAAAATAGGAATAAATAACAACTCATAATTTAAGCTGTCAAATGCAAATCTGTAACAGCGTAATGGTAACGCGCGGACCAAAAAAAGCTCAAAACCTAAGTTCGATTCCCCGGTCCTTTTTTTCTTTTTTTTATTGCAGTTTTTCAAAAAATTACCGAGCAAGGCTCGATCACCCAAATACTTATTTAATCCGAAAGACAAGTTTAACTTTTGAGACTTTTATTTAAATTTTTGTTATTTACTTTTGAATACGTCGAATGTTCAGAAAAAATTTTAAACGCCTAAATGACAAAACTGATATTTCGAATTGGACTCAGACGAATGGCGGCATTATCTAAATTAGATTTCAATAAAACAATTTCAGTCTAAGCGTGGCTCAAACGAGCTGAGTAAAGCAAAGACGGTCACGCTTTCTCTCAATGCGATGTCAGCAGCCGCAATCCTAAGATTTAACCACAATTACTTATATAAAACACGGTTATATATTTGTTCAAATCAATTATATTTGAATTTATAGGATTATGAAATCTTAATATTTATTAGAAAGCCTACTATACTCTTGAAGATTATTTAGAAGATAAGAATGTGTGGGTATAGCTCTCTTTGAACCTGTACAAGACAGTAACGACTTAATGTAAATAATATTAAGAATTATATTTTTTAAAGAGCAACCGCCGAGTTTCTTGCTGGCTCTTCTCGGTAGGAACAGCTTTCCGAACCAGCAGTAGAGTTGACGATTCAAAAGCACTTGTTTACAAGTTTATTTGAATAAAGAATATTTTGAATTTTGAATTTTATTGTATTTATCTTCGTTTTCTCTAATAATGATTTTAGTATCTTCGTTTTTAAATTCGTAATTTTCTTTTGCATTTTTTTTCCCGCGCTCCAATAAAAGAAATTCTTATAACGTGCCTCGTAAGAAATTGTTGCATTAAATATCATTCGACATTTTTTTTGTGGACCATTCACATTTCAGGAATTCATAAAAATAAGAATTAAAATATAATAATTAGAATGCGATACTTTGTCAGCTTATTGGCATTCTTTAACATTGTCAAATAGCAACCTTTATTACATATTTAATATGCACATTTATTCAAGTTGAACTATGCCGTGTGGCATCCGGCTGAGTAGAATAGACCACCCTCATTTCTTATCGAGATGTCGTAAAAAGCGACTAAGGTAAATTGACCCGCCGTGTGGTATCCGGTTGAGTAGAATAGACCCCTCATTTCTTACTGAGGTATCGGTAAAATAAATAAATAAATAAATAAATATATGGGACACTTACACACACGGTCGTCGGTCCCCAAAGTAGGTAACTTAATACTTGTGTTATGGGTGACAGACAACTGGTGAATATATACTTATATATTTTTTAAATACATACTTAAATACAAATATACACCCAGGCTCAAAGACCCACAAATTCATTTATAGAAAATGTTGGCCCGATCGAACCCGCGACCCGCGGAGTTGAAGGCAGGGTCACTACCCACTACTCCAACGGGCCAGTCGGTAAAAGGCGGCTAACGTAAGTTGTTACATATTTAAAAAACGCGACCCCACTTAGAGCGGGATATGATGATGAAAATGCACATTTATTACAGCTTTATTAATTCTAAATTAAACTGTTTTGTGTTAGAAATAATAATCGTATGAAATAATACGCAAGATATAACCAAGTTACAACAACTGTACAACTGTAGTACACCATATAACAATCTACGTAATAAAACTTCACCGTAGCGCGTTGTAGCTCGTATGCTACGCGCATCACTTTGTAGAACAAAATGTAAGCTGCTTACTCACAATGTATAAAAGGGTAGCTTATACTGCTAATATCAGTTAATTATCTATATTTAATATTACAAATGATAAATTCTGTATGCCTGTTACGCTAGCACAACTAATCTGCTGGAGGGAAGTAGATAAATTTGGACAATTTTTCCTACGTCAATAATAAAGTTATTACATAAATAAGGGTGTTTTAAAATTAAATTGAACGCGAATAAGGAGCGCTTATATGTTGTCGAATATATTGAAGTTACAAGAAGAGAGGATTACATTTTTAACAATAACAACAACAAAAGATTGTAAAATGTGTAGGGCGAAGCAGAAACAACAATAAATACTAATAGCGTAACTGCGGATTTCTGGATGGACTCGGTCGGGTCGCGGGATTAACAAAATTAGATTTCAATAAGACGCTTGTGTCGAGGCGAGGAACAAATCTAAAACGGGTCGAATAATGTAGAGACTTTTCAGTAAAGGCCATATCAGCGTACCTCTGCATTAACCGTTTTCAGAAAATATCGACATATACGTCAAAGGATTTGTAAACTAATTTTATAGAAACTAACATTTCACAAGCTACTTAAATAGTCTTGGAGAATTAATACAGCTAAGAGAGAACAAACAACAAACTTACAAGCTTAGCGATACAAAATGGATCTTGGCCTCTGCAACCAATATACAGGAAAGGATGGCTTCTAAGTGAAATTAGAGAAGGAATGGAAAGCACTCAGATATATAATAAATAACCTATACTTATTACAAAACAAAGTACTTAAAAGCTGTCTGTCTGTATGTAATCGATTTTCTCAAAATCTACGGATTTGTGTACGGTATTAACTAAAAGATTTCTTGAGGAAGGTTTAGGTTATTAGTACATTTTCTGGATCAGTTAAACCGATTTCGATAAGACTTAAAGTTAAAATAGTTGTGGATATACGCAGGAAAAACTTTATGATAGATAGATTTTCACGCGGGCAAAGCTACGAACACTAAATAGCTAGTAATATTTCAAAGACTAAATCGATTTTAAGCGGCAAAGCCTATTTCTTATTGGGCCATATTGCAATATTCAGTAATTATTATTGGCGATAAGTACCCAGCACAAACCAGTCATCAAATTAATATGAGAACGATGCTGATAGTTGGAATATAATTTTAAATTACATTTCAATAGATTCTTTAAATTACTTGCATCTATTATAGAAATATAATTGGTGTTTTATTAATTTTAAAAATAAAATAAAATTAACCTTTTAGTAAAGCTCGCTCTTTGAATTCAATTTTTTTAACTTTTGTAATGTTAAAACTTAACTTTTGGAAAATTAGATATAAAAGTAGTAGATATTTAAACTTGAGACATACATAGTGCATAAACATTCGTGAGAATATAATTCAAGTATCGAAATATCTACAAAACGAGAATCCGAATAGTTATGATTTATATTCATACATTTTGTCGGTAAGAAATCCATCATTATTCTGTGTAACATGTTTGATTATTTATTCATTACATACGCGTACGCCGTGCACGTTCTCAATAGATAACTCGCATAATTCGCACAGGGATGCTGCGCAACCCAACGATACAATAGGAGATTATCAAACAAAATGACGTAAATAGTCCTCAAATAGGAGAAACTAGGCGCGGGTTAAGGGCCGGAGGATGTTCGCCCCGCGACTCGAATACCATATGAGACATTCAAACTGGGCTTTGTTTAACCAAACAGCTCACGATTTTGTTAAATAAGCTATAACAAAAACCCAATCTTGTCGTGCACACGCGTATCCGCATATGATACAAATCTCTTTTATATTTTTCAATTTAATTCGATTGTTTTTTATATAAATAATATTCATTTAGTTACATTTAACAACAACAAATACTTAGGAATTGAAATATTCTAGTGTACAATAATCTTTAGCTGCTACTAGGTACAACGCACTATAAATTCGAACCAATTTTAAATTGTCTGGGAAAAGTGGCTATAGAGGAAATGTACTTTTTGTTGCTTTCAAAGGATCGCTTACAGAAACTTAGACTAAGTCTGGCAGGAACGGAGTTTCTTAGACACGTTTCACTTAAATACCTACTTGTCTTGTGTTGAAAATCATTCGCGGTAAAGGTGCACCGTTCAGATACTTTTAAATTTGCCCTGTTATATTCAAAGGCTACAGTAAAATAAATACAATATATAAGTTAGGTTTCACTATTGCTAATTGACATTTACTCCAAAGGTTTATTTTTATTGACCGAGCCTTGCTCGGTAATTTTTACAAAATAAAAAAATGATTAGGTAGTTGGGGATCGATCCTAGGTATTTACATTTCTCGAGTCTGCCCGTTCCACGAATAAGCTACACTGACTTGACAGTTTATGGCGAAAATAATATTCAATATAAATTTCAGTATTTTTTAATGCCCAAAAACAGGAACTATGTTTTTTTAATAAAACCTAGCTAGATCGATTTTTCTCTCCCAAAATCCCCTACATGCTGAATTTCAGGAAAATCGTTGGAGCCGTTGCCGAGATTCCCGAGAAAATATAAACATACAAGATTAACTCATTTAAATATTAAGGATTACTGGATTTGTATATGTCAAAAAGAGGAAGAAAAAGGTTTCTATTAGTAACTCATATTTAACCAAAATTGTTAATAATTCCACAATCTCATATTTAAACAAAATTGTTAATAAAAGACAACGGTATTAAAAGCAAACGTAGGGAGGAAGGCATGCATGCAGTAACGTGTAGATGTGACAATTCAATTATCCACAAGCGACGCAATCTGATTTTGTCTCAAAACAAAGGCTCTGCTAATAGTACCGCACGCGGATAAACAGTGCGACACCGGGTTTCTGTTGAAAAAATAAAGGCGCGACGATGCCCGAATAAATGAGAATGGCGAAAAACAGGAGGATTCGTTCCAAACGGAGGGTCGATATCAAAATACATTATTCCCCGATCCGAGTGTTCCGATTCAAATTGAAAGAGCACCTTCAACATGAGATTTCTTAGGCAGCGAGTGAGCGCAGAATATAAATCGGCACATAACTAGAAATGGAGAGGCTGTGAATTTAAGCTTGTGGTGAGCCATCTTTCAGAAACATACTAGCATACTACTTTAAGTAACCAATAATATATATAAACGAACATATAGGTACTGATTTTCTTATTTACTCACTTTACATTGGCACACACAACACACAATCAACAACACAAACCATACAATACTTAACTAGATTTGGCTTTATGATAATATAAACAGAAAAGGTTGTATGTTATTGTATGTAAAGGTTGTAGGTTAGTATGACAGAAATGTTTCCAAAAACCATAATTTCGATGGCTTATACAGATCATTACTATCCAATATATAGAAAAAAAGTATAGTAATATCCAGTGCAACTGAAATGTGAATCGTTCTTATTAGTTATCTTACAGACTGGATATTGTCATGATTCAACATTCATTATCATTATACTCTACTACACATGTTTGATGTATATAGTGTTTGATGTATGTAGTAAAGTGTATACCAGTTTTTATTCCTATTAATAGAAAAAAAAACAAAATGTAAATGACAAAACAAAATGGAGACACAAACATTCCCAATATTATTTTTGAATACGTAAAAAATTTATAACCTGTACGTACAATACATTTCATTAGCTTCCATAAATATCACTGGGTTCTTGTCACAGTAACTGAACATAAAGTGAATACTTCTACTTATGCAGCAAAAATGGAACATACGCCTCCCCTCATCGTGTATTCTGCCCAATTCGCAACACGCCCAGCCGATATTTACGTAACAAACGTCTTTGCTGACTCCTGACATACTCTGTCGCTCCCCTACGTACTAATATTGATAAACTATCTTCAGTATTTACTCTGTTCATATTGGTAATTCTGATTTCCGGTTTATGACATAAATACAGTAATCCACCAAAACTCCGTCCTCTTAGAGATGGTTATTAAGTTAGTTTATGTCGGATCGCTGTCTTCTTGTTTTATACTAGTCTTCCATAAATTTTCCATAACTTTAATTGTAACTGCAATAGCTAGAGATTCGTAAGATTTTAATGAAAGTAAAAAATTTAAATAAAACTGATACGATTGTCAACCACTTTTATGTAATATTATGAACGTGAAACAATCCACTCACACAAACATTTTGCCTAAGGTGGATTTCTGGAAAATACTTAAATCAGTTAACCATATCTCAAAGTTGTTTTATTTTATAATTTTGTGTTGTGTAATATTACCACTTTTTTTTCTATCACTATAATAACGTAATCATTAAACATATGCTTCGAATATTGTTAGTTTTAATCCTTATTTATGTATTTAAGAAATTTCAGTCCATTTCATTCAATGTTATTTTGCAAGCAAGTTTCATCTGCCCACATATGGCTTCATTCAATATGGCTGCTGATTAAAATTAAATTCTTTAATATTGCACAACAAGGATATTTTTATTACTTGGACAACTGTTACGGAACCTTTTAAAATATTAATCCTTAAGTTCCTTTGTTTAGTCGGTACCAGTAGGCGGCCAAGAGACATCGGGCTAACTTTATTAAGGACGAGACACAACCGGCACAGAACTAAGGTGACGCGCCTTGACAATGCCCTATTCAGATATAAATAGTTTTACGCCCAATTGCGCTTCAATAAGGCGCAAGCTCGCAAATTGTAATTTCATTAAGATTTTGGAGTTAAGTTTGCTGCACAGAAGAAAGTGCCTCGAGAATTTAATTTCGTCAAAATATGAAAATGGACGTTGATGAGCCAAAATGAAGTTTCTCAAAACTTCTTTATATTGTGCCGAAACACAATGCTCGGTCTCACATTAAGATAAAACAAACTTTTAAGCCTAGAATCACTAAAAGTAATTTGGGATCTGCTGCACCACTGAACAGGGCTGCCGTAACATATAATAATATTTTCAAGAAGGCTAATATAGACATTTTTAAGGACTCTAATAAAACTTTTAAACAAAAAATAAAGAAATACTTATGTACTTCATAATAATATATTTTTCTATGTTTAATGTTTTTAATATTACTGTTTTTATTTTTAATATTTCCCCCATATTTTAATTGTTAAAGTAGACTAGTTTGTTTTTATTTTATTTATTGTAATAACTCTTTTTTTTCTTCTTTCTTTTACTATTTTTTTTTTGTATTTAGTGAGCAGAACGTTATTTAGCTTTTTATTTAATTATGCATGTTGAGTTAGCCTTTAAGTGGGATATATAATAGAAAACTATAGGTAATTTAGAAATTTATATAAGTTTTAAATAAAATATATTGTATATCACGTTGGCTTCCTAATAAATAAATAAATTATGTTCTTAAAATAAAGTTAATATAAACGAGCATTTGGATTATATATATTGAGTATTAAACTTAAATATGTAACGAGGGAGACATGCGTTGCTATGAAAACAACGGTAAGCGACAAGTTGGTAGGGAGGGGCCTGGGTCGACGTAAAGTTTGGCAATTATGGCGACCGCATGTCTGAGAGCGTCGCCTACACTCATTACAGTCTGAAACTCTACTTGTCTTTATTAAAAGTACAGTTGACATAATATTAAAAAAAATCCGTTTTTCACATAATCGTTTCCACGTCTGCAAATTTTTGTATATAAATAAAATGTTGAAATTAAGTTATAGAAAGTAAGTTATATATGTGACGATACTTAATTACGACTGGATCTGAAAGTAATCGGGGTAACTGATACGAATTTAGCTCGACTGGTTCAAACTTACATCTCGCTAAAAATACATTTAGTTTCAAAATTATTTATTTTATTAGTGTAGATGTTCAATACTATAAGATTATACGCGTTAAAAGTTAACGTAATTACAAAATATTTTCTCCAGGCTTTAGAATTAAATAGTTTTATGCATAAATTGGATCATCATAGTATGGAAATAATACAAATTTACAAGACTATAGAATGTTTATGAAAATACGGTTTAAACAAATCAAAAAGTATTTCATATCTATAAAATTGTATCTATATCTATACTAATTTTAAGCTGTAGAGTTTGTTTGTTTGTTTGATTCTAATCTCAGGAGCTACCCGCTTTGACAAATTATCTTAGTGTAAGATAGTTCATTTATCGAGGAAGGCTATATAACATCACGCTAAGATCAATGGAGAGGAACAGATATAAAAAATATTGTGAAAACGGCAAAATTTAAAGCTTTCCTTGCGTGTGCGAGTAATCGGTGAAAGTTATTCAAAAATCTCTTCTATTTAACTCACGATAATTACTTTTAAGTTCGAAATTTCAATTCGGTAAAAAATTATGACATGTCTGATAAAGTGTGACCGATTTACATGCAGGCGAAGCTGCTGGCACAGCTAGTCTATAATAAAGAAGCAATATATTCTGAGTAGGTAAAACTTAACTGTTCAATCTGAAGGATATTATTTACGGGCTTTTACAACACCATAACATTGAAAAAAACAAACCCGGATATCAAGGTTTTTATAGTCCAACCTGGGATTCGGAACAAGGAATTGGTTTTATGGGTCGCTCATAAAAAATATCAGCCAGGACCCTGATTTCCACTATTCCATAAATAATTAAGCCTGAAATGTATTCTATAAAACTGAAACTTAAATCAAGTCGTCTTAACAAAGGTATGCAAAAAAAAATTGCAGAAAAAAGTATAGACAAATTCGTAAAATTCTAATAATTATTTAGGTAAAATTAAATAATTAATGTGTCTACAGGCACATTAATTATTAAAAAATTTCATTGGATATAATAAATTGATTCCATACTTCAAATCCCGTGGCAAGAGAACCTTAACTATTATACTCATTTCGGTATTGCCAACTTTTAGCAAGGTCTGAAAAAATCAATCAACTGCTGCCATTTTAATTGAAATAACTTAACTGATTGTGACCTGCGGGTTGGTCTATAACTGATGGGGGTATGAGGATGTTCACGCTTATTTTCAACTAGCACTCACCAGCGACTCCACCCGCGTAGAAAGATTAAAACCGTAATATAGTATTTTGATAACCATAAAAATGGTTAAAGTGGGTAAACTTAAAACCTATACATAGCTATACTAGACATACATATGCTGTCACGGACTTTTATTTAGAACTTTTAGAGGGGAACAATTTTGTAATACATGATTTTTGAAAACTTTCCCGTTTACTTAGCGCACGCAATGAAAAGCTTTAAATTTTCTTTAAATCTTAGCGTGATGTTATATAGTCTACAGCCTTCCTTGATAAATGGACTATCGTAAATAATTTATAGAATTAGGCGTTACTTTGCGGAGATCCATAATACAAAAGTAATAATAAAATTATTTTGCTATAATCCGCGAAGAAGTAAAATAGAAAATATATATAATGCTAAATGTAAGTGGACAATCGGTTATCATACCTGATACATGCAGGATTCGTAAAAACACATGCACAAACCTCCACCGCCGCCACCACAATACACAAGCACTATATACGTTCACTATCACAATAGTTAGTTGTGGAGGCGGTGGAGGTTTGTGCATGTGTTTTTACGAATCCTGCATGTATCAGGTATGATAACCGATTGTCCACTTACATTTAGCATTATATATATTTTCTATTTTACTTCTTCGCGGATTATAGCAAAATAATTTTATTATTACTTTTGACTATCGTAAACTCCAAAGAATTTTTCAAATAGCTCCAGTAATTCCTGAGATTATCGCATTCAAACAATCAACCAAACAATATATATTAGTCTAGATGAATTAGTCTAGAAATATATATTAGTCTAGATGCGTGGACAAATTTACATAATGCTATAAAAGATTTTTTTATTTTTCCAACACATTTGATTGATTCGACTTTCAAGTACGAAGACCACAGTGTTAAATATATTTAAACGTAGCAAAAAAATGTAAAAACGACTTCATCAAATACACAACTTATTTATAATTTCACTGTTCCCTTCCCATAACCTTTACTTATTAGGCATATTAACATGCCTAATAAGTGCCGACATACAGTTTAATTATATAGAAACTAGAAAAATTCTAACTCCATTCCATTTTCAATTATGCACACAATTAAATAAATATAAAGTATATTAATTAATGCACACTTATGAAGAGGTTTCTCGAATCAACAATACTAAAAGGGATTTGCGTTTGAGTGAGCATTCTATGCGACTGAATTTGAATGCGTAATTAAAACCTAGAACAATGAAGGCAAGTGGCGTGCGGTAAACGTAAAAGAGAATAATTATCCTTTACGAGATTTGTCAAATTTAATAAAATCACAAAACGTGACGTTTTTAGTCCTTTTATAATAAAGAACATAGTGATGATAATATCGAATTCGTTTTTACAATGTACGAACTATCTAAGTTGTAGTTTAGTAATACATAAATAGGCATAGATCTAAAAAAATACATTTTGCCTGGAATAATACTTATTATTCGTGTAAGCGAATAAATGTTATGTTTATTTCAGCTGTACTGACAAGTACCTGTGTTAAACTGAAGAATTTTCCAAAAAGACTACTTTAGTAGTAGAACTGTGATATTAAGCCCATAATAATAGTTGCATGTATTGTAAACTCTAATATCAAGTCAATAATGCAATTTCTCGCTTCACAAGCAAAGGTTTCAAGTTAGATCCTTAATTGGCTGCAATAATTTCTTAACCTTCTAGACAATGGTAGACCACATCTTCGGTATAGCTTATTGGTACATGAATAAAATGACGGCTTAATTTAAACTCGCTTGACTTAAATTCGGTGTGATAGAATATACAAATCTTTAAAAGATATGTAGCAGAAATAGCTTTTAATATTGGCAATCAGTAATCAGCTAATTTGGCATTCTCTATGGTCATGCTCAACGCTATTGCTAGTTGCAGAATAAAAAACTAGAGCGATAGTTAGAATTTAATAGATTGTAATGGTTGACGAGAATCCGATCAGAACGCGGACTTAATACGTTGTTCAGAAGGCAAAGGACCAAAGGTATCGAATTTTCGGTATACTAGTTATATTATATAGTTACTTTTAATAAATCGAGTAGTTTTTCTCGTTCTCGTGCAAGATGCTCATTAACTCTATTGCTCGGTACATCTTGCACATAGATTTGAAAACATATGACACCGCAATATTGAACCCTATATAGAAAGAAAAAAATTTAAAATACAACAATATTACTGCCATAAATAAGTCCCACTAACCTGTAAGCTCGGATGAACGGCGAGCTGTAGTAGCGTGCGCACTACGGCAAGATGTCCCTTGTTGACGGCAATGTGTAAGGGAGTTTGTCGACGGCGGTTCCTTGCGTTTAAGTCAGCTCCTGCAGCTGCTAGTGCGCGTAAGGCTGCGGACTCATCTCCAAAAGCAGCATGATGTGCAGCTCGGTCACCATCACGGTCTTCCGCGTCCGCTTCCGCACCAGCGTCTACTAGTGCCCGTATAACTTCTACGTGACCATTTTGCGCCGCCGCCTGTACCAAATAACCTCAAATAATTACAGAACAAAAATTATTCTATTATTTATTTAAGGTCCACCCAACGATAAAATTTTATTGATATTAGAGCTCTGTTACATGGTGGTTACAGGAGTGTTTCTGTGTCCCAGTGTCCGTGTTTGTAGTGCAGCTCCAGATGATTTTATAACAGGAAAATGAATTTTATGAATATGGCCCTTCAATAAGGTATGGTTGTTGTGCTATGTTGCTCTGACTATATAGACTCGTATAGAATAAGGTCGTATTCTTAACTTTTTTCATATCGAAATTAAACACTTCTTTCCCTAGTACACATTCCATCTTTCCGAAAACCTCCGAGCGTCTCTAAGTTATTTTATTAGACTCTGTACCTAGCTCTCAATAATGTTCGATGCGGGGTGTACCAAGTTAAAACTGACAAAATAAAGCATGTGATATAAGGGTAAATATGTTAACGAAACAATGCACCTTTGCCTGATCCTCACGTTAATTGACTTGTCTGAGAATGCGTTGCGACGATCGCACACGTGTCTAATGCTCTCTAGTATCCCGCCATAATTATTACAAATATAAATTTCACTGGAACCGTACGCAGGAGAATTAAAGATTTATTTTGTGTGTAAATCTGTCGTTTCACCGCAACTCCGTCTCAGCAGTGATCCTAATAAAATAGAATGTATGCGTAACAGAGAAGTCGTGGTGTTACGCTTTAATAATAATACCTGCAAAGCTGTATGTCCACCATAAACACCGTTCACGTCGGCTTGTGCGCCATCAGTTCTCGCGAGAATGTCGGCACAACGAGTTGCATCACCATTAGCAGCCGCTTTGACTAATTCCTCATTCGCGTCTCCAGTTACATGAGACTCGAATAGTTTTTTCAACAGCACTGACAGGCGATCACCTAAAATTTTATGATAGCTTGAGAAAAAATTATTTTAAAAAAATCATTAAGGTTATTTAGAATTCGCTAATCAAAACCCCAAGTAGACAACTTATGCACATTTTTCTCTTTCTATAGTTGAAATAATGTTTAAGGCGAAGATATCTTCATATTTCTCGAATTCCTGAAGTATGTGAAACTCGCATGGGGGCACCATAGTACATCCGATGATATCAGGGGTTACGACTAATAGTGACATATAAACCGCTTATTATTTTACTATTTGCTATGTAACAGTAGCAGTTTTAGTAAAATTTGGTAGAAATGATTCCAGACAATTATTTATAACTGTTATTATATGCAGATTCTCATCTTAAGGAAGAGCTAAAAGGAATCTGACCAAAGCTAAAAATAGACCATATAACGAGCTATTATAATCTTAAATATAATTACACTAAGATGCGAGTTAGCTTTGATTTGGACACTAGATTGCCTATACAAACGCGCACATTTTCAGAAAAAGGATAAATTAGATTTGTTTGTATCTATATTTACTTATTTAAATCGTGTAAAATTACCTGACGAGTTCCCTGGAATGCTGCCATCAAAAGATGCTACTTTCGTAACTGCATTTGGGTTGTATGTCCATGAAGTGTTGCAAACTTCTACCTTCAAATCGTTATCATGATAGATCTGCTGAACGCGACCAATTTTACCGAGAGTCTAAGGAAAAGAAAAGATGGATGATCAACTTATATTATAAATGAAAAGAGGAAATTAGATCCAATCTCAATGTTTTGTCAATAGTGTTAGGATCAATTACTTATTGTCATATATTTACAATTAATATGGATGGAGTTTGAAATATAAAAACAGTATTTGACTACTAGCGCCATTGGCATTACTTCCGGCAGCGACAAATGTTGTAACATAAAGCAACTAAATAATGTTATTTGAGTGTTTTGTTAATAGTTATAGTAATATAATTACTTGATTATTATAATAATGTTATTGCAATATAAAAGGTGTTAAAATATATCTTGGTAATTATGATAATAGCTATAGAGATAATAGCTGTACCCCATCAATACCATGACTATGAAAGAAGCGGTAAGTTCGCAACCACCTTACCAACCCACCTGCCAAATGTGGTGATTATTTATTATTGAACTTACATAAAAGGGAACTATGTCGGACAGCATTGAGATTATGATGACTTTTTATTTATATTTATAAAATGTAAATAAAAAGACAGGAATATCTGCGCATTCATCCCATAACAGAAGACCGTAAGGTATAATGTTCTGTTAGTAAGCAAAATACAAGTTTTCTATTTCAATGTTAGTTAAATATTATTCTCGTTAGCACAGAACTGTTTCTTTGTGAGTCTTACGTGTGAATAGCTTATGAAATCTACTGCTAACAAAATATTAGCCTGATGTTATCATTCATGTATGATGTGTTACGATTATAAGAGTAATTAAATCGTAAATATAGTTCATAAGCACTGCCTAATAATGCGCCGGGTGGTATCCGGCTGAATAGAATAATACCACCCTCATTTCTTACCGAGGTGTCGTAAAAGGCGACTAAGGTAAGTCGACCCGCCGTGTGGTATCCGGCTGAGTAAAATAGACCAACCTCATTTCCTACCGAGGTGTCGTAAAAATCGACTAAGGTATGTTGACCCACCGTGTGGTATCCGGCTGAGTAAAATAGACCAACCTCATTTCCTACTGAAGTGTCGTAAAAATCGACTAAAGTAAGTACTAAAATCATATGACATGTTTGTAAAATGTTGTGCCAACCCCATTTAGAATGGGATAAGGACAGGAGGATGATGAAGCACTGCCTAATAATGGCTGATATAGCTGTTTCGAAGTTAAACAGTACAATTACCGGTGCCATAGCTTCGGCCCACTCTCCGTGACCACGCTGCAATGTCTTGACACGCTCCTGATCGGCACACACTTGCACCAAATCACCAACAGCAAATCCACCACCCGTGCTTGCTACCGACGTCGATGCTGTCATACTTCCGCTGCATACCTAAAACAATAATAATATTAAGTTTTAGATGTATTTAACAAAAAAAAACTCGAACGTGTTTCCTTGTAGCGTCTAAGCCCCTTCGGGCTAAGTAACCCAATTAATATTCTTCCCAAGCCCAATTATCACGTATACTTGTACTTTAATTTATAATCAATTAGGGTTAGCACCATAAGACAGTGGCGTAGCTAGTATGTTTGGGGCCCGGGGCCAATTGTCACCTGGTGCCCCCCCCCCTTCTAAAGAGTCTAAATAATTTTAGATTTCAGAACGCAATGACTTTAATATATAAATTTAAATTGGTTCAAAATGATAAAACTATATATAAAATAACATTAGATTATGATAAAATTTATTTAGAAAATTTAAAAACAAACTTTCCTCGCTTTTTGAGTGGCAAAGTCCGTTGTTTCTTCATCGAGCTATACAGCTAAGAAACTTTTTTGTGTTTATTGTAGACAATATAATGATACAAAATCAATGTGCAAAAAGTTGAATAAGAGTCTTATTCAACTTTTTCTGAAATGATTTCATTATTCATCAAAAAAAAAATATTATCAAGTTTGGTGCCCCTCTTGCCTGTGGTGCCCTGGGGCGACCGCCCCTCTCGCCACCCCCTAGCTACGCCACTGCCATAAGATATTACATAAACAAGAAATTTCTTCTTTACAGTAACATAATAACATAATCTAATCTGGTGCGAGTTCAGACGTCTCCAGTCAGATTGTTTAGTCCCTATATCTTCCAAAAGAAAAAAAAGACCGTAATAATCCTACTCATTCCGATATTTATTAGTAAAATAGCAAGAAACAGTATCTAAAATCTTTAAATACATTTAAAATATCTTAATTTTTAAATTTTAAAAACTTTTTATTATATTTTCATCAATTTTGACCAACCTTAGTTAACACAGCAGGATTAAAAGTCCAACGATTGCCACTCGGATAGGTCACTACAATATCATGATCCTCATCAATGCCAACAACTGTCCCAGTAGTACTTAAACATTCAAACATCCCATCAGTCCAACCGCCGTGACCATGTTGTAATGATTGTACTATCTCTAAATCCAGATCTACATTCACCTGGAACATAGAGAGAGAAGAGATATACAATGGAGGGATGTGAAATTTTAACGTCCTTACTATCAAATGTAGGCGTGAATCGTAGTTACGGCATAGTTAAATTTTTAATTACAAAAAAAAACCATCTCAACAATCAAAATCATCAAACATCAAAATAAAATAAAAAATAGAGAGTAACTTTCTTAGCACTCTTTTTGGAATTCAATTCAAGAATAATTAATTGATTCATCATCCTGCCCTTATCCCACACTAAGATGGGTCGGCACTACATGTTATAAACATGCTGTCACAAATTTGGCTACGTTTTTACGTCCGGCCGCCTGCCTGACGTCAACTTACCTTAGTTGAATTTTACGACACCTCGGTAAGAAAGAGGGTGGTTTATTTTACTAAACCGGATACCACACGGTGGTTCAACTTACCTTAGTCGCCTTTTGAGACACCTCGGTAAGAAATGATGTTGGTCAATTCTACTCAGCCAGATACCACACGCGGGTCGACTTAACTTAGCCGCCTTTTACGACACCTCAGTAAGAATTGAGGGTGATACTATTCTATTCAGCCGGATACCACACAGCGTAGAATAATTAATTTATTATAAACATAAAGTTCTATAAGAGATCAAATGGAGCTAAAACTTTAAACGTATACGAAACGAAAAGCTTCTAATTACTTAGATAATATATATTTCATATCTACAAAGAACTTACTTGATCTCCAACTTGGAGGCCATGAGGACCTGTACGTCCAGGCCCCAATTCACCTAGAAGCGGTAAATGTTCTTTATAAACATTTTGACCCTTTACGTCATTTACCACCTAAAAGGAAAATCAAACATTTGAAATAAATTAATTTATGTTGCGGGTATTTTTTTCAAAATATAAATTTATTAAAACATCAATAACCTCAGTCAATTTTTTTATTTATTTTTTAAACATTATCACTTTTACTTAATAGAGCGAGAGCCCGAGGATCCCAGACCTTCGTCATTTTATAAAAGCTGAAAGTTCGTCAGTGCATGCTCCCAACACAGGTAAGAATGATGGTAGATTATGAAATTTGGATCATAGTGGCTTTGGGAGATACGCGGTACTCAAGGTCGCAAAATACCGATCTATCATATATCTTCCTGTCCTCATCCCACTCTAAGTGGGGTCGGCACAACATGTTTTTCTCTTCCATTCTGTTCTATCATTCGTCAACTCACCAATCTAATTTCAACAAATTATAAAGGCTGATTTTTTTGCTATTACTTTCAGAATAATATTAAAAATCACGTCAGTCAATGCTTAAGTCAAGACACTTAGCATAGTGGAAACCCCTGCCAGACACCTTTAAAGTTCAAGAAATTTGAATTCTATTTATAGTATAAAAGCTGATTTTAATAAATTACTTGGATAATAATACAATGATGTTTCCTCATCAGCCAATTGATAGTTTCAACCCCTGCCAGACAAGCATAAACCTCTTACTGGTGTTGGGAATATGCACTGACAAACTTTCAGCTTTTATAAAATGACGAAGGTCTGAGGTCCACAGGCTCTTGGTCCATAAGCTATATTCATGAACTATATAAGAAAAACTAATATTTCCTGACCTACTAATCATAATAGAAAAAGGTACTAGAGCTTGGAGGTAATTTATTTTCACATAGGGCACACTAAGTATGAAAGATAGCATCTCCAAAAAACAGTTTGTTCTGTATTTCAATTCCTTAATGGGCACAAAAAATATCAATTGTTGCCAACACAAAAACTTCAATCAATGACTGATTATTGATAAAGGAAGTACAAAATAAATGACTAAATTTTGTGATCCATGAACACAAATTATAATAGCCTAAATAAGATGGATCACCTTTAGATCTGCCATGCCTTCAAATCCAACTCTATAAAGATTTTTGGCACCATTATCCCACACAACATAAGCTGCAGAGCGTGGACTTGCTGCTGACCAGTCTTGAACCTCATTTACTTTGCCACGTCTACCGTTTCCACCATCTTGGTCTTCCCATTGCCAATCCACCTGAAATATAAAATGATACTATGAATCTGAATTAATGAAATCTATCTGAAATTACTCAAAACATTTTTTATACTAGTTAATATACTTAGAATCTATTGTAAGTTTAATTACAAGCATAGTAGCCAGGAACATATCTATAAACACATATTTGGTTGCAATTTCTACTAACTGAGCTACTGTTGACTATTAAATTTTATATAAATGTAAATTAAGAATATTATTTCTATTCTATGAATCTATAGCAAAATCTATAAAAATAGCGAATTCTATCGCAGATTATACCAAAATAATAATCTCATTACTTTTGTATTATGGACCTCCGCAAAGTAACACCTAGTTCTATAAATTATTTGCATATTTTACTGTTCTAAATTTGGAATGGAATCTGAACATAAGCCATGAGTATAAATTTCCTTACTCACCCCTCTAACAACTCTTGCTCCAGGGAATATACCTCTGACAGCCTGTTTTTTACTTTTTCGTCTGGGCTCCACAAGACATCTCTGTGCTCCAGGGGCGCTAATACGGTAAAATCTATGTCGTAAATGATGTTTATCACCATGATAACAGACTGAACAGAGATCATAATTACTGCATTCTGCACACTTCCAACGAATACCTGAATACAAAAAATAGTATTGATTCAAACTAAATTTGAATATTTAACTTAGAATAATCAGTTACTAGTATCACTACACTATTTTATATTTTTATTTCACTAATTTAGGTTTACTAACAAATTGCTTACACTAATAATTTAAATTCTTACTTACTAAGTACATATGTTAAGTGTAACAATTCACTTAAATGTAAACTCCTTTAGCATCATATACCTATTTATATAATTCTTTTATAATTCTTCTTATAAATACACACATATCTACAGCTCAGTTGCTTTATGTAGTTAAAAGCAGTGTTTGCAAATGGTTTGATTAAAAACCCTTTATGTGTCAAAATGTAAATAAACATGTTAACTATCACAGTACTATCTATCACTTTTTAAATTTGTATTTCAATTTTATTAAATATAATGTATTAAGCTTTTAAGGATTAAAACAAGATTATTATGAATATATATTTTTTTTTATTTTTAAATACACATTAACTCAAAAGTAAGATTTATATCCTAGAAGAACATTCTGCTCTTTTTGAAAATCAATTTCACCTAATTTTCTAATTACTTTATTGCTTAAGTTACTAATCATTAGCTATCTTTCTGTACTATAAGGTATGTAATAGAGAGTTATATTCAGGCCAAGTGTTTGGCCTGAATAGAACTTTCAATAGTTTTAATACTATCGCATACTTAATATTTTTTTAATAAGTCTTTAAAATGTTATTTACCAAAAATTGGTTGTTGTCTGCAGGTATCACACATAGTACCCTCGTGCTTCACACCTGTAGGAGCACTATCTAGTATGCGTAGGTCATAAGCTCCAGAACATCTATAGTTTGCTGCAGTTCCATTATCCCAAACAACAACTACTTCTTCAGGAGATTCAAAGTTCCTTACAGTTCCTACATGCCCTTCCCCGCCATCCTTAAAATTAAATATAACTCAATTGATACTTTAGATTTGAATAAGAAAAAAAAAAGGATCAATAAGAAAATTACCTGTTTTCCCCATTTCCAATCTGGACCTCTTATAACCCTTGCCCCAACGCCTTCCATCATAAATTTTGTTGCTCTAGAAGAACTGGATGAATTTGGAGCGTTGGGCTCCATCAATATCTCTGGCTGGTGCACAAGAAAAATAGAACCATAAAAATTACAGTTTCAATTGAAATTTGAGTAAGTGCACACAAATGCGAAGACAGGTAGGTAAAATATACTAATGCTTTACTTTTACTTATTAAATATATTTATTTACTTGAAGTTAAGAAGTCGAAATCACCAAAATATTTCATAAATTTAACTATAATCTGGTAGTCTGTGAAATTGACAGTTATTTGACATTTGACAGTGACATTTTATTTGTTGACATTTCCACTATAATTTTTTTGTATTGAAATTTTTATTTTTGACACTTTTACTAAATAAAACTATTATTACATATCTATAATAATAAAATAATAAAATATAATATCTATAATGTTGTCATTTCAACTTATTTTTCCTTTTTTATTTTTGGTAATCTGAATCTTCTGAATCCAGGTCTTTTAAAATAATTGAAACTTATTCATTTATAATAAAAAAAATGCAAAGTCGATTTGTTTTCTGTATAGTCTGCGGACTGAATTTATCTTTAGTAGAGATTACTAATTTATCTTTGATATCATCCATCAGTCACTGATACTGGACAGTGGACTCTTGACTGATGGACAGTGGACACCATAGATTATGTACACACTGGTCTGATGGATTGCTTCAAGCTGCACTGCACAGTGAACACAGACTTTTATGTTCGTTCATATTATACACGAACTGCTCGGGTGGTTGGCAGCACTATTATTAATAGCAGCTTCAAGCTGTTGACGTTGACTGCAAGAGCGGTGCGTGAATGTGAAGCCAGTCACATACACGCAAAATTCGAGCATTCCGTGAATCTATGATTCCGTGTATACCCGGCTTTAGATGGATAGGCCTAAAAGCCTAGGTGCCAGACCGTTCACAATTTTATTATAAAAGAATAATGAAATATATTTACCAGGGCGGTTTTACTACAGGCGCCAACACATGTTATCTCGCATCCCTCTTGCACATGTACGTATTTATGAATGAATCGTATGAAAATAGTCTCAGCTGTATCTCGCTCCACTCCTCCATACATATTTTTACGCACTCATTCTCATTTTGACTGTCTATCATATAACAAGACAACAAGTTGATTTTATTAATGAATGGGCGGTGTATTAAATTTTTAAATTTCCCGTTGTAAAGTTCTAGTACTTTAATTTTTACTAAAATGTATAATTTTGTTTTAATTTAGTTAGCAAAATTCTTGAAACAAATATCACTAGAAGCAAATTAAATGTATCAAGTCTTATTTCACCAGTAGCTGTTGAGATATTTCTTAAAATGAGAAATATAACAACGAAGAAACGTGCAGTTATAAAACAATAAGAAGAGGATTTACTTAATCATTATATAAATGTAAGTGTTGAGTTTTAATGAATTTTGTGCATCTCAATAATAGTAAGAGCTTTCTTAAAATTTACATTCTCACATCTAAATATAATAACCTAACCTTGCATGGATAGCCTAAAACCTTTAACATGCAGTATAATTTTTATTTCATATTTGACTCATATTTGATTCATAGTGTCTTGTAGTGCAATAAATGATTAATAATGGAACATTAAAGTTAAAGTTTTTTAGAAGTTGTTCTAATTGATCTATCTTATGAATAATTTGGACATAACTTAAATGGTCTACTTAATATTTTTTTTAGAAGTATTTTCAATTGAAGTTGTATACTTCATTGTATTATATTAGAACTTTAAAAATGATTGTCAAGTTTTTTGTAATGAGACTCCGATGAAAAGGGAGTAAATAGCAAAAGAGAGCAAGTTTATTCTGTATAAAGCAATATAGGGTATATTGCTTTATATAACACTATTGTTGATTTTTAATTGAAAAGCAAAAGCAAAATTTAAATTTACGATTGATTAAACGATTGATTGATTAATTGCAGATTCAAGAATCCTCAGATCCAAGATTAAGAGTAATTTTTTATTTTAATATGATTGTCACATGATGTTATTTATAGTTATGATTTGAGATATCTTTACATTTACAGTGCTAATAAAAAATATAATAGTATGTGTAATGAATGAAAGAATAACAGCAATATTAAAAGACTGTTCTATAAAACTGAAAGTAAATATTTATGTAATTTATAAATCACTTAAAATGTGCAACTGTTTATATCTAACAGAAATTAAATAACAAACAATATTTCTCCTTCATACTTATGCAATAATAAAAAGCAATTTTTCTAAAAGTGAACCCATTTACTCTTTCTTAACAAATCAATGCATAATGACACAGACAACATTTTTTTTATATTATAGAACAACTATTCATATAGATTCAAATACAACCTTGTTCATAAGAGGTTCTATTTGAATAGTAACAATTTTTAATTTTTTTAATTTTTTAAAATTATTTTCAGAGATGGAATAGCACTAGACTAAGTGCAACTAAAGGAAGGTGACTAATACTCAAGTGAAGTCTGAATTTATGAAGCTAAGTTAGATTCCCGTAATTTCAGCCACAGATGTAAGCGTGCACTCAAACATCAGTAGCCAAAAGCGACTGGGAAAAGAATTAAGGTTTTACATGTATTGCAGGTGCCAAATAACGGCTCTTTGCCAACCGCAACACATAACCATTACAAAAAAAAAATGTAAAAATTAATGGATTGAATGAAATTAATGGATTAATTTTACAGGAGGGCAGTCCGACAGCTGGCCTCGTGACTCCACGAGCTACGCTGGTCTGGCCTCGCTGCTGCCAATGGAGACGTGCCGCCGCCCCTCACCCCAGGCCGGCCCGTCCGGCTATGCCACAGCTGCTGTCGCTCCGCCGTCACCTCGAGCGCTCGAACAGCGCCAGGCCGAACAGTAGCGTCAACCACCAGAACCTCTGTAATTTGAGAAAATGCATTTGAGGTAACTAATACTCAAGTGAAGTCTGAATTTATGAAGCTAAGTTAGATTCCCGTAATTTCAGCCACAGATGTAAGCGTGCACTCAAACATCAGTAGCCAAAAGCGACTGGGAAAAGAATTAAGGTTTTACATGTATTGCAGGTGCCAAATACCGGCTCTTTGCCAACCGCAACACATTACCATTACAAAAAAAAATGTAAAAATTAATGGATTGAATGAAATTAATGGATTAATTTTACAGGAGGGCAGTCCGAAAGCTGGCCTCGTGACTCCACGAGCTACGCTGGTCTGGCCTCGCTGCTGCCAATGGAGACGTGCCGCCGCCCCTCACCCCAGGCCGGCCCGTCCGGCTATGCCGCAGCTGCTGTCGCTCCGCCGTCACCTCGAGCGCTTGAACAGCGCCAGGCCGAACAGTAGCGTCAACCACCAGAACCTCTGTAATTTGAGAAAATGCATTTGAGGTAACTAATACTCAAGTGAAGTCTGAATTTATGAAGCTAAGTTAGATTCCCGTAATTTCAGCCACAGATGTAAGCGTGCACTCAAACATCAGTAGCCAAAAGCGACTGGGAAAAGAATTAAGGTTTTACATGTATTGCAGGTGCCAAATACCGGCTCTTTGCCAACCGCAACACATAACCATTACAAAAACAAATGTAAAAATTAATGGATTGAATGAAATTAATGGATTAATTTTACAGGAGGGCAGTCCGAAAGCTGGCCTCGTGACTCCACGAGCTACGCTGGTCTGGCCTCGCTGCTGCCAATGAAGACGTGCCGCCGCCCCTCACCCCAGGCCGGCCCGTCCGGCTATGCCGCAGCTGCTGTCGCTCCGCCGTCGCCTCGAGCGCTCGAACAGCGCCAGGCCGAACAGTAGCGTCAACCACCAGAACCTCTGTAATTTGAGAAAATGCATTTGAGGTAACTAATACTCAAGTGAAGTCTGAATTTATGAAGCTAAGTTAGATTCCCGTAATTTCAGCCACAGATGTAAGCGTGCACTCAAACATCAGTAGCCAAAAGCGACTGGGAAAAGAATTAAGGTTTTACATGTATTGCAGGTGCCAAATACCGGCTCTTTGCCAACCGCAACACATAACCATTACAAAAAAAAAATGTAAAAATTAATGGATTGAATGAAATTAATGGATTAATTTTACAGGAGGGCAGTCCGACAGCTGGCCTCGTGACTCCACGAGCTACGCTGGTCTGGCCTCGCTGCTGCCAATGGAGACGTGCCGCCGCCCCTCACCCCAGGCCGGCCCGTCCGGCTATGCCGCAGCTGCTGTCGCTCCGCCGTCGCCTCGAGCGCTCGAACAGCGCCAGGCCGAACAGTAGCGTCAACCACCAGGACCTCTGTAATTTGAGAAAATGCATTTGAGGTAACTAATACTCAAGTGAAGTCTGAATTTATGAAGCTAAGTTAGATTCCCGTAATTTTAGCCACAGATGTAAGCGTGCACTCAAACATCAGTAGCCAAAAGCGACTGGGAAAAGAATTAAGGTTTTACATGTATTGCAGGTGCCAAATACCGGCTCTTTGCCAACCGCAACACATAACCATTACAAAAAAAAAATGTAAAAATTAATGGATTGAATGAAATTAATGGATTAATTTTACAGGAGGGCAGTCCGACAGCTGGCCTCGTGACTCCACGAGCTACGCTGGTCTGGCCTCGCTGCTGCCAATGGAGACGTGCCGCCGCCCCTCACCCCAGGCCGGCCCGTCCGGCTATGCCGCAGCTGCTGTCGCTCCGCCGTCGCCTCGAGCGCTCGAACAGCACCAGGCCGAAAAGTAGCGTCAACCACCAGGACCTCTGTAATTTGAGAAAATGCAATTGAGGTAACTAATACTCAAGTGAAGTCTGAATTTATGAAGCTAAGTTAGATTCCCGTAATTTCAGCCACAGATGTAAGCGTGCACTCAAACATCAGTAGCCAAAAGCGACTGGGAAAAGAATTAAGGTTTTACATGTATTGCAGGTGCCAAATACCGGCTCTTTGCCAACCGCAACACATTACCATTACAAAAAAAAAATGTAAAAATTAATGGATTGAATGAAATTAATGGATTAATTTTACAGGAGGGCAGTCCGACAGCTGGCCTCGTGACTCCACGAGCTACGCTGGTCTGGCCTCGCTGCTGCCAATGGAGACGTGCCGCTGCCTCTCACCCCAGGCCGGCCCGTCCGGCTTTGCCGCAGCTGCTGTCGCTCCGCCGTCGCCTCGAGCGCTCGAACAGCGCCAGGCCGAACAGTAGCGTCAACCACCAGGACCTCTGTAATTTGAGAAAATGCATTTGAGGTAACTAATACTCAAGTGAAGTCTGAATTTATGAAGCTTAGTTAGATTCCCGTAATTTCAGCCACAGATGTAAGCGTGCACTCAAACATCAGTAGCCAAAAGCGACTGGGAAAAGAATTAAGGTTTTACATGTATTGCAGGTGCCAAATACCGGCTCTTTGTCAACCGCAACACATAACCATTACAAAAAAAATGTAAAAATTAATGGATTGAATGAAATTAATGGATTAATTTTACAGGAGGGCAGTCCGACAGCTGGCCTCGTGACTCCACGAGCTACGCTGGTCTGGCCTCACTGCTGCCAATGGAGACGTGCCGCCGCCCCTCACCCCAGGCCGGCCCGTCCGGCTATGCCGCAGCTGCTGTCGCTCCGCCGTCGCCTCGAGCGCTCGAACTGCGCCAGGCCGAACAGTAGCGTCAACCACCAGGACCTCTGTAATTTGAGAAAATGCATTTGAGGTAACTAATACTCAAGTGAAGTCTGAATTTATGAAGCTAAGTTAGATTCCCGTAATTTCAGCCACAGATGTAAGCGTGCACTCAAACATCAGTAGCCAAAAGCGACTGGGAAAAGAATTAAGGTTTTACATGTATTGCAGGTGCCAAATACCGGCTCTTTGCCAACCGCAACACATTACCATTACAAAAAAAATGTAAAAATTAATGGATTGAATGAAATAAATGGATTAATTTTACAGGAGGGCAGTCCGACAGCTGGCCTCGTGACTCCACGAGCTACGCTGGTCTGACCTCGCTGCTGCCAATGGAGACGTGCCGCCGCCCCTCACCCCAGGCCGGCCCGTCCGGCTATGCCGCAGCTGCTGTCGCTCCGCCGTCGCCTCGAGCGCTCGAACAGCGCCAGGCCGAACAGTAGCGTCAACCACCAGGACCTCTGTAATTTGAGAAAATGCATTTGAGGTAACTAATACTCAAGTGAAGTCTGAATTTATGAAGCTAAGTTAGATTCCCGTAATTTCAGCCACAGATGTAAGCGTGCACTCAAACATCAGTAGCCAAAAGCGACTGGGAAAAGAATTAAGGTTTTACATGTATTGCAGGTGCCAAATACCGGCTCTTTGCCAACCGCAACACATTACCATTACAAAAAAAAATTTAAAAATTAATGGATTGAATGAAATTAATGGATTAATTTTACAGGAGGGCAGTCCGACAGCTGGCCTCGTGACTCCACGAGCTACGCTGGTCTGGCCTCGCTGCTGCCAATGGAGACGTGCCGCCGCCCCTCACCCCAGGCCGGCCCGTCCGGCTATGCCGCAGCTGCTGTCGCTCCGCCGTCGCCTCGAGCGCTCGAACAGCGCCAGGCCGAACAGTAGCGTCAACCACCAGGACCTCTGTAATTTGAGAAAATGCATTTGAGGTAACTAATACTCAAGTGAAGTCTGAATTTATGAAGCTAAGTTAGATTCCCGTAATTTCTGCCACAGATGTAAGCGTGCACTCAAACATCAGTAGCCAAAAGCGACTGGGAAAAGAATTAAGGTTTTACATGTATTGCAGGTGCCAAATACCGGCTCTTTGCCAACCGCAACACATTACCATTACAAAAAAAAAATGTAAAAATCAATGGATTAAATGAAATTAATGGATTAATTTTACAGGAGGGCAGTCCGACAGCTGGCCTCGTGACTCCACGAGCTACGCTGGTCTGGCCTCGCTGCTGCCAATGGAGACGTGCCGCCGCCCCTCACCCCAGGTCGGCCCGTCCGGCTATGCCGCAGCTGCTGTCGCTCCGCCGTCGCCTCGAGCGCTCGAACAGCGCCAGGCCGAACAGTAGCGTCAACCACCAGGACCTCTGTAATTTGAGAAAATGCATTTGAGGTAACTAATACTCAAGTGAAGTCTGAATTTATGAAGCTAAGTTAGATTCCCGTAATTTCAGCCACAGATGTAAGCGTGCACTCAAACATCAGTAGCCAAAAGCGACTGGGAAAAGAATTAAGGTTTTACATGTATTGCAGGTGCCAAATACCGGCTCTTTGCCAACCGCAACACATTACCATTACAAAAAAAAATGTAAAAATTAATGGATTGAATGAAATTAATGGATTAATTTTACAGGAGGGCAGTCCGACAGCTGGCCTCGTGACTCCACGAGCTACGCTGGTCTGACCTCGCTGCTGCCAATGGAGACGTGCCGCCGCCCCTCACCCCAGGCCGGCCCGTCCGGCTATGCCGCAGCTGCTGTCGCTCCGCCGTCGCCTCGAGCGCTCGAACAGCGCCAGGCCGAACAGTAGCGTCAACCACCAGGACCTCTGTAATTTGAGAAAATGCATTTGAGGTAACTAATACTCAAGTGAAGTCTGAATTTATGAAGCTAAGTTAGATTCCCGTAATTTCAGCCACAGATGTAAGCGTGCACTCAAACATCAGTAGCCAAAAGCGACTGGGAAAAGAATTAAGGTTTTACATGTATTGCAGGTGCCAAATACCGGCTCTTTGCCAACCGCAACACATTACCATTACAAAAAAAATGTAAAAATTAATGACGTACGAATTACCAAAACTGCGCAATTTCAGAAATCAGTACGACACCTTTATAATGGCTAGCCCGTTAATAAAACGTCTTACAAAGTAGCGCGCTTTTGAAGCTAATGTTCGACGATACAGAAAACGAACATTACCAACAAAACGCCTACACAGTATGGGAAGAAAGAACACTGCAGTGTCCACCTCAACCATACTGTTAAATGAGAAGAAAAAACCCTGCAGCTTTTACAGGAGGGCAGTCAGACGCTGCTAGTCATTAAATATTAAAGATTACAATGTCTATATTTACCTAAGCTATGATTAAAACAGAGTAATTATGCAAAAGTAATAATAAAATTATTTTGCTATAATCGGCGATGAAGTAAAATAGAAAATCTATATAATGCTAAATGTAGAGTGGACAATTGGTTATCATACCTGATACATGCAGGATTCGTAAAAAACACATGCACAAACCTCCACCACCGCCACCACCATACACAAGCACTATATACATTCACTATTACAAACTCAACAACTCAAATGTTTGAATTTCAACAAACATTCTCGGATAAAATGTGAGTAGTTATCCAAAACTTAATAACAAATAAACTATACTTTTGCACTATTTAATTTGAAACGTACTGACGTAAGAAAATTGAAACGTACTGACTCACCTGAAACGTTCGTTATACGTAATATATAACTGTAATCACTTTTTACTTACGCAAAAATATATAAACCAACAAATGATTTTTAATTAAAATTAGACAATTCCATAAACTTCTTGTTAACGCACACTATATACAATAACACGATATAATAGGAATACCACAATTCCCGTTCCGAGATGCACTTCTCTTGAATGACGAACAAGGACTGAATGTCACTGAAACGTTTTATCAAATGGAAGACTCCCCACTCCAGTCCCCACCGAAAACAATAACGGCACAGTGTTGCCCCTATTTAATCAAAAAGGGCGCGATTAGGGTTGCCACCTTTTTTTTGAAGAAAAATACTATTTTTCTTTTTAAATCAAAAAAATATAGTACTTTTAGGAAATTCAGGAAAAAAAATAGGACACATCTATTTTCAATCATTATTTATTTTTCCATGATTATTTTTTATTACTTTTCGCTGGATAATGACACGGAGTTAGAGCTACTAACTAACTAAGCCCCGTAAATACATGAATGAGTTTCGTTCCTACATTCCCTATGCAGGGCTGCGGGTGCGTTCCATTCACAGTTAATTAAAAAAAGCACGACAATTGCAATTAGCGATAAAAATATAGTATTTTTCGTGCTATATTCTTTTTCTATAATATATAGTACAATTTAAGCTAGTGTTTTTCAATTTATATATACATTTATTAAAGCAGGGACCTCGAAGCATATAGCATTATAGTATATCCTTAGTGTTTTTATTGAACTGTGATAATATAGGGAAGTTTTATTTTTTAATTTTAAAATATAAGTAAAAATAAAACTAAAATAATAAAAATAAAACTTTTCCTTCTATAGTAATATTTATTGTGTATGCTTTATTGAAGTGTTGTATATCATATGTCATACCCAATATCAGTTATATTCTATGTTTTAGGTGGTTATTTCTGAATAGTTTTTATTCTTTCTGCGACAGACAATATGGATTACAGACATACTTTAATTATTTAACAGAAAGTTATTTGTTCAAGATACTTTAACATACTATCCCATTTAGTTATGCACATTTCAACTAGATTTTTTGTCTGAGTAACTGTGTCTGGTCAAGGCACTGCTACTGTTGTTGCAATGAATTCATTAATATCTGATACAATGGCTGATATTCTTCAAGTGAGTTAAAATGTTTCAAATATAAATCATTTTTGTTTGTAAACACAAAAATTGGCATGTGTATGTTTAAAGTAACGGCCTGTTATCCACCCCAGCAGTGGGAACCATAAGCTTCCTCTATCCGTTTTTTGGAGAGAAGTATTGTAGCAAAGACCTACCATCGCGTTGCTCCAATGCGGATTGGTAGGTTACGCATATCCCTAGAATTCGCTAGAAGTATGCGGATTTCCTTACCATATTTTCCTTCACCGAAAAGCGTGTCATAAATTGCAATTGTCAATTAGACATGTGCCTGCGCGGGGTATAAACCCATGATCGTTTACAGAGTCGAACGGTCTCACCGCTGAGCTAGCCATAGCTTGTTCCATATTTATTAAAATGTATTTGCAATAATTTTCAGATGAACCTGGTCATAGCCAAAGAGAGTACTCATTGGGATGACGTCTAAGGGCTATATGCTGTTGATGCTTTATGGGATGAAGCACATGATTAGGTCAATTGATTTGACTAGATGAAGGCAAGTAAATATTTGATGTAAAGTATAACAGTCTGTCCATTTCACTTTCTATTAAAACTGAAGCTTATATGTCTAATGGGCTAACTGCCTAATCCGTTTGAGATATAACAAAAAATGTTTGGTACAATTTTTCCTCCATTATAGTGATGCAAAAAAGTGTGTGATATAAGAATAGCTTAAAAGACATATTAGTGATGATCATTGGAACTTTGTCACATACAATACAGTATTTGGAAAGCATAATATTTTTAGCCTGGTACTGCTAACAGTACAAAATCAAAGATATTTAACATAACACAAAGATTGTCACAGATACCCCTTATATTTTATTATTAAAAAAACAAAATTTATAATTATAGTCTCTATTCTATACTTAAAATATAACTGTAGACAAAGTTATAGACACGAAAAAAATATTTTCCAGACACTATTTAAGACCAGTAGAAGCTAAAAATATATTTTTAAAATTTAAAATCTCTGTTATTTGTCAATGCATCATTCTCCTACCCTTATCCCACTCTAAATGGGTTAGGCACAACATGTTTTAAACATGTTATCGCATGATTTGGTATCTTACGACCGGTCGCCTGCCCGACGTCAACTTACCTTAATCGGTTTTCGCGACACCTCGGTAAGAAATGAGGGTAGTCTATTCTACTCAGGGGATATCAATGCCAAGATTGTCTGTAAGACTACCTTTGCAAACTAATGTTCTATCTATACATTATTAAAGAATAACTTATTTATTACAGGTTAAATATGCTGCGAACTCTTCCGCCGGGAAGTGTCCACGAGCCCGATGATGCAGATGAACATATATGAAGAGCTTCAGTCGAATCATAATTATTTAGCCTCATTTATTGACATTAGTAATAACATTTTCACAGCGCGAATGCTTTTATTCACTAACAATTTATTTTGCCGCCTGAACCATTCGGAATTTTGGAATAAGGCTGTAAAATTCCGCTTCAATGCTAGAGGACTCAAGAGAAGGTTGTGTCTTCAAAATAGTATTCATATTAGTATAATTGACAAACATTATGAAGTTTGAAACTTCTTAACTAGGACCCAATGGATTTTTTCTCAAATCCGTGGATAAGGGGGCTCTAGCACACTAGAACGGATCATAATTTGGTTTCATTGTTTAAAACATGATTGGTTAATATTATTGTTTGATAGTTATAGTACCTTGTATTCCATCAGAAATATTTTCCAGACCCAAGCCATATCATATTACCGGTTCAGTATATTGATATATCGGTCATGTGCAGCAATAGCGGTACAACTCAAAAACTTATATTTTGAGATGAATGGGTTTAAAATTTTCATTACTCAGGAAAATGAATAACAATTGCTTAGTTGCTAGTTTAATTGTTAGTTTGCTTAAACGACGGGCTTATAATGAATTATGAGTTCTGCCTGTATTGCTGCTAAAAATTGTGTATTTTAACATTAACACCATTTATTCCTATTCAAAACACGTGTTTTTACTTGTGTAGCAAAACTAAAAACCTGCGCAATCCTGGGAGTAATATATTTTCAAAACAGGATTATTTAAATTGTGAAATTCTTATAATTACGCTATTGTCTAATAAAACTGAAAGATTTGATCTAGTTAAAATTATATTATCCATCACAAAAACTTATATCTTTGGAATGGCATTATATGGCATGTAAAGTGTTAATTAGTCAAAAATGTATATAACTTAAAAAACTATAATTCCTGGTTAACTTGCATTAATCATAAATATGATTTGTTAAAAGTTTTTTGCATAATCGTAATCATAATGCGAGTTAGACAACGGTGTATCAATTAAGGAGAATTCACAGTACTGCAGATACTTGGAAAACGATAATGGAAATGGAAAATTTTATCGCAAGTAAAGTTATAGAACTATGATACATGAGGCAAAAGTAACTAACTAATATTACTATTATTAACATTTAAAAATTGATTCAAAATTTTTATTATTTTACTATATATACTCCATAAGTATAGAAACATAACAAGATGTAAACAAACAAAACCATGTGATTCAGGAGTGACAAATATGTCATAACAATAATATTATTAACAAATGAAAAAATTGGGATTCAACTGCAGTTGTCAAAAGAATATCTCTAATATTTATAAATGTAATTTTCATAAATTGATTGGTATTTTCTAAAATTAAATATTTATACCTTTAGTATAGCAAAACAGCAATATATAATTTAATAAAATTCAGCAGATACAAATTAGCCAAGTAAACTACCTAAAATGGTAATTGGATTAACCAACGCAACATAATATCAATATTCTACGAGCTTCACTCTGTGATACTTAAATGTGTAGTAATTTAGTGTATTTAATATTATCCATCGTTTTCTTTAAAAAATTTATAATTCTTATTTATTGTTTCAAAGTTTGTAAAAATTATTGATAGCAATCACGCCATAATAAAGTGGTGGGAATACTATCAATAATTTTAAATTCTTTAAAAGAATTAAAAATTATATTAAATGTTAGTATAATGTGTTGTAATAAAAAAGGTACTTTATAGTAGGCAGATAATGCCTACTATAAACTACCTGTTTTCACATGTTTACATTTAGTTAAATACTTAACCCATGGAGTATAGTTCCTCATGATGTTTTCTTTCATCGAAAAGCTTGGTATCAATTGGCACATTAATTATGGCAAAATTTCACAATTTAATTCTTACTTTATATGTATAAATCCGAAGTGTTAACTGGTTTGATGGAAAATATTATACTTAGAGATAAAAACCACTAATATTCTATAAAACTACTACCAATATATCTAAAAAAGACTAATATTTATAATTTACCATCAAGTATACTCCTTTTAAGTATAATGTTTTTTCCTAAATACTAAAACGGTAAAAACGAAAGCATCTATTGTTTCAAATACTAATCTTGTAAATTTGTTTTCGAGTGAATACTTATAATTAATTATATTTAATAATAATATATAATACTTTAAATTACAATTCCTATATTTTCAAGATACATGATCGCCGATTCTGTTTCCTATTTAAAAATAGTAATCATTTTTGAAGTTGCACTTTTAGCGTGTTTAGGAAAAAACTTTTTTTTTTAAGAAGCATGCACATAGAAATGTAAAACGGCTGTTGAATATAGATTTTTTTATTACAGTAAAAGTCTATTAAAGAATTTCCTTAAATATTTTGTTTTATTAAAATCTAAAAATCATTATTAATATGTTACAGGAAAACCGGTTGTCCAAATAATCGGTAAGAGTAAAATGCGAATCGATAAAACTTTGACATCACTAGTTACGGTTTTAGCGCACCAAGTACATCACTAATTTTACTACGATTTTACGTCATACGTTATATATATTACTACTCCATATGTGAGAAAGAGTCAGAGCTGAGACTAAATCCGTTTTTATGAAACGGGTGAGAGGCAGATAGTTTTTTACGAATGAGAATGTAAGTAGCTATAGTGCTACTCTGCACCCCCCCATACCACCGAAAATAGGCTCGCGCCAATGTATGAATCTCAACCATCTATTTTATAGTTAATAATCTATGATATTTACTGATATTTACATATGTATGTATTCTTAAGCAAATTTTTTATTCAGATTTAAGAAATAGTATATAGTTTGTGCTGCAAAAAAAAACTTTTTTTTTGTAAACGTCATGTCATTTAATCGCAGTAAATACGAAAAAGCTAGGAGGCGTTTGGCAGCTATTACTTTTCTCTCTAATATTTCGTTAGACGGATCTTTTAAAGATACTGAATTATGCAAAATTGTGGACAAAAAGACTTCAAAATCCGAGAAAGTTGAATGTGCAATAAAAGCAAAGCATGGCCAGAGTTATCAAGATGCTTCTCGTGGCAGTATTTGGAGCAAAAATAAACCACAAACTAGTCCTATCCAACGTTCTAGTGGTGACAATAATTCATTAAGTTCAGACTCTGAACAAGCCCCTATAACTCCTATCAAAGGAATGATTAGTAGCTCTTATAAAGAAAGGTAATTATTATATCTTTATAGAATCATATTAAAATTAGTGTCTATTCAACAACAACATTTTTAATTTTAAAATCATGTCCTTGTTATTACAGATATTCTTCAGGACATACTGAGTTATTTAAGGACAGGCACTCTTCATTACGAGCAAAAAAGGTTGTTGCAATTACTCAAGATGATAAGAGCAGTTCTGAAAGCTTGAATTTTGGTATCAAATTTATCTTGATTTTACACCATGCTTACTGTTAACACTCACCTTTTTCTTAATGAAATGGGGACCAAAAAGAACTTGAGAGTGGTGTTACATATATTTAAATCATTACCTTCAGAATATTTATAGATTGATTTTGTTTAGTGATTACAGTATAACTAATTTGGGAGATAACATACTAGAAAATAAATAATTTAACTGAAATTATTTGATTTCATAGGTCGCTATCGAACAAGCAGTTCTTGCATTCCAGAAAATATATCTTATAATAAAGAGATAAGGATGATGAAAACAACAAAAGGTGTATCTTTCAAAGATGAAAGGCTTGCATTTGTACCAGGGCAAGGTGTGCCTTGTGTTTTATTTAGTACAATTCCATATTCAAAAACAATTAAAGGTATAAGGTGAGTTATATTTGCATAATGTTTAGTATTTATTCTGCTTCCACATTGAGTTGTTGGCAAAGCAGTCACATGAATAAGGAAGGTGTTCAGGTGGACAGTCATGTAAGGTACCCATAGTACCCATATTAGTCTTAGTTTAATAGGCATGTTGGCATGCAAGGTTAAGAAGATTATATGGAGCTATGTTAAAACTACAGTATGAAACATATCTCTAGCCATTGATTGAAACCATTTAAGAGAATTAAAAGAAGATTTAGCATTCTCATTTTGTGGAAGGGAAGAAACTACCTTGTAGTTGAAAGCCATGTATTAAATCCCATGCACTAGTAATCACATACTGTATTGTTTAGGGTGTTACTATATAAAAAAGATTTTAAAGTATAGGTATAAATCTCTCTTTTTGGAATAATATTAGGTTAATTAAAGCTATTGTAAATGAGTGTTCCTAAGTGAGGACTGATCTCCCTTCTGGATCCAGCAGATGTCTCCTGTCCAAATAAAATATAACATGAAGTCTGCAATAAAGATATGTTAGTGCAAAATTTAGTCCACTAGACTCCCAGCCTTATTCTTCACATCTTACATTAACAGTGAATCAATTTTTTATATCTTTACTTATTGCATGGTTATACACTTAGTAATGTACAAAATACCCAAAAGCAGTAGAAAAGCAAAATACCAAAAGTTGCAGAAGTCAGGTATCTTTTGTTTCGGCTGTTCCATACTTTTCATTTATTTTTAACTATTGTTTAAATTCTAGAAATCATAGCTTAAAAAATAACATTTAGAATGTCACTTTACTTCTAACTCAACTATTTTTTAAAGCTCCAAGATAAGCATGGATTATAGGAACTTAGATTACAGGATTACATGAGCAAACTTTGTTGCCTTGAAAGAATAGTTGTTGCATTGATTTATCATCTTGCATTCATCTTCTTTACACTATTAAACTTTCCTTCAAACTTTCGTTATATGCATATGCTGGCTCTTATTTTGGAATAAGCTCTTATTGCTTGTGGGAAACAAGATACTGTCATCAGCATAGCATACCAAATTTTATGTTTTGTGTCCACCAATAGTCTATGTATATCTAGCCTTTAAAATATATCATATATTTTATTGTTGTTATTATAATGTAATGCTTTAAATATTATGTTTTATATTTGTAGCCTAACTTATTTGCCAAAGGTAAAAATGACAAAAATTCAATAATTTATGATTGTTTTTATTTTAATATATGTGTTCTATAAGGTCTGACTTACGAAAAGATGGTGTTCGTCGGCGAAACACGTCAGGCCCCAGGCCTTTGTCTTCTATAACAGATAATGGTATTGATCCATTTGATCTAATGGGTTTGGAGAGAGAAGAAAACGGCCAAGAGATATCATACTCAAAACTTTTAATCCCATCAAAACTTTGTACTAGAGAGCAGTACAAGAAGATGTATGAAGGAGATTTTACTGACAAAGCTTCATGGAAAATTATTAATAGACATCCTCATGTTATTGCAAGGTAATATTATTTTTCATATAATAAAACTGCTGATAATGTGTTAATTGTAATTTTATTTCTGTTAACTAAATTACAAAAATTCTATGCATGTTTTTATTCCTCACAGTCCTGTTTTATTTTGATTGAATAGATGCATATTATGTAACACATCCATCAAAGTCAGCATTAAAAAATATCCTTAACGGACTATTCATTCTGACCACTCAGTTCATAATATATATGGTCATTTTGAGAATCACTTTTTGCTTTTTCATATTGAAATATTGCATACATACATTACTCATGCCATCACTAACATTTGAATTTTCAGGACTAAGTTATTGACGAGACGCAAGGATAAAAAATGGTAAAAACTAATAGAATATTTTGTAATGCTATGCCAAACTTAGTCATATTAATGCTGTACAAATCCATTTAATGCCATACTAAACAAAAATATTTAACTTTATATTTATTTTATAGAATAAAATGTACATACAATTATTAAAAAGATGCAATATGAAACTAATTATATATAATACAATATAATAATACCACTATACTTTATCGTTTAATCGTTACTCATTTTATTCCTTGTAATAAATGAATAGACCTCTTTAAATAAATGTAATTATTTACAGCTAAAATTTTATAACGATTAAACAGTTTATCCCAATTTTCATGATATTTTAATTCTAACGAAGTTTATTTTCATGAAATTTCAAAAAGTTTAAGAATATACTTTATATTCTAACTTTCAAAATTGTAGCACAAATATTAATTTTGATTTTCTTCTATCACATTATTTATTATTGCTTGCTAAAAGCTTTGTAGTATATTAAACTTCATAAGCCGTACAATATAACAAGGTATAAAATAAAATTCTTAGTAATGTATATATCTTTAATATTTGAATAAGTTAATCTTGTGTGTATATATACATATTATTATATTTTCGGAATGTCGGAGACCAATAATTTTCGTAAAATTCAGCATGTAGGTAGTTTTGGGGGAGAAAACTCCCCTACGCCAGGTTTTATTAAAAAAAAATATCGTTTTATCCCTGTTTTTGGGCACTCAAAAATTTTAAAATTTACGTTGATTAGAAAAGAGAATTTTTGCTGTTAAATGTAAATACATGGTAGCTCATTTGGGGTGACAACGGAGGGAACGGGTACCTAGGATCGAGCCTCACCTGCCCAATTATTTTTTAATTTTCATTTTTATTCAATTTTTATTTTTTTATATCTTTTAATAAAATTACCGAGGAGGCTCGGTCACCCAGGTGACCGTATTTTTTGACTGAGGTATTTTTAAATTTGGAATGATATAATGCCATAGAGCACAAATATGAATTAAATGCAATAGCAATTCGGAAAACTAACATAATCAAACTTTAGTTTAATAACAATTTGCAAAAAATTGTAACACTGTATTATAGTACAACTATGTTCTTTAATTAATAAAATACAAAGAATAAATTTCTTCTATACTGCCACGTGAAATTTGTAACATGTATATTTATTGGTTCAATGTAGTATATTTTTAAATATACACACATTAATACAAGCATGCAGCCTTATTCACAAGTTTAAATTTACAATTGCATGCACCTAATTTATCTAAAAATGGACAATATCTTAAAATGTAGAAAAGCCAAATTAATAAATGCATGATAAGCATTAATTTCGTATTCCTCAATTAAAGCGAAACAAATATCTACTGTTTAGGTGCTTCTCGTATGAATCATCTCAACGGTCTACAGTGGCTTCATCTCCACCGCATTCATCAGTGGAGAATAAGACGTTTGATTGGGATGAAGGGACACTCATATCACAAAAATACGTAAGTTTTTATGCACCGAAGTTGCAAAAAAAATTAAAACATTATTCTGAACACATAGAGTCCAAATTTGCTTGACGCTAATCCTCTAGAATATTCACGTTGCTTATTAATCGTGTTCCGTATACCCGACGCTGTACTTACGACTCGCGAATAAATGAGAAGTAGAACCTTCTAGAACGGTTAGCTCACTATATAAGCGGTTATATCGCGCGCTTCGGCGATTCAGTTTGCAAATAGCGATCGAGAAAGAATTTAGAAGCGAAAGTAAATGTGAAATAATAGTGATCTCGGCCTTGTCTTTGGAAAAAGAACTGCATAGTGATTATACTTACTCAATTTTGTACTGAAAAGCTGAATAAAGTTTTTTTAAGTTTTTTTACTAGGTACTTTCATCCACATCATCGAACCCTTGTACGTAAGAGTATTTCACATGAATTAATTCTAAAGCCATTTTTCTGGTGTATGAAGAGGATTTGACCGCAAACAGGGCGACAAGAGCTTTCTATCAGAAGTGCATATATTTGTTGTACCCAGCTAGTTATTATACTTTTATACGAGTATTAAAAATACCTTGAACAATGTCATATTGCAAAGTAGCTGTATTTAAAACTTTTGGTTGCCATAGCTTTGTTGATTGGTTAGTAAGTTACAGACACTGAGGCTTTCCCTCAGACCTACCAATACCAACCGATATTTTGTAGTAAAAATTGAAAATAGAAGTGTAATACGAAGATCCCCGTATTTGTTTTTCACGTGCTAACCGCTGTCTTGTGTTAGTTCGTAATCAAATGTTAATCTTGCAGGTTCACTATACACCAAACGTTCTAGATGATCCTGAATTGATAGCTGGAAAACACAGAACATTATTGACATTCACTTCGTATATGACTTCTATCATAGATTATGTACGACCGCAAGATCTGAAAAAAGAACTTAATGATAAATTCAGGGAGAAGTTTCCACACATAAAGCTAACTCTAAGCAAACTTAGAAGGTAATATAAAATTTTTGAGATTGTATCTACATTATATATGTCCTATTATATACATGTGTTTAATTTTTACAGCATAAAAAAAGAAATGCGCAAAATTGCAAAACATGACAGTGGTGGTATAGATCTGTTGTCTGTTGCTCAGGCGTATGTTTATTTCGAAAAGTTAATACTCGCTAATCTTATTAACAAAGACAATAGGAAGCTATGTGCTGGAGCTTGCTTACTTCTTTCGGCTAAACTGAATGATGTCAAGGGTGAAATGCTGAAAGCACTTATTGAGGTAATACACCTTGTCTTTTTAAAATTTTTGTATTATTTAAGTACGATATATTCTTCATGTTCTCTTACGAATATCCAAGGTGTTAAGCATTTCCTAATTACAAAAGTTTGGAAAGTCGAGAGCCATTAGTTTTTGAAAACCCATCAATGATTACATTTAGTAACTATTAATCACTTTTTACTACAATTTCTGCGGGCTACTTCGTCTGATTTAAGCACTTGATAAATCAGTACTTAGCCTGCGTCACTTTTCAACCTTTCAAATATATATCCAAATCATGTGTATAGTAAATATTGCTGAAACGATTACGATCTTAGTCGTAATATCCTAAAGAAGCGTGAAAATTCTGGCTTAAAAAATTGCTCGGCAATTTTTTTTAAAGATCACAAAAATACAATAAAAAAAATGAAGAAAGAGTTGTTATCCGGAAGAGATGTTATCTGGGATTCGAACTGGAGTATTTTTACTTCTTTAGTCCGCTCGTTCTCCACTGAGCATAACATTGTAATTAACTATTATATTTAAATTTTTTTTTATTTCGAAATATGTAACATGTTTTATATGTCTCAACACAGGGACAAAAGACATCAAATGAAACCTAGGTAGATAGATTTATCGCTCTCGAAAAACTCTTCTAAGTTTCATGATAATCGTTGGTGCCGTTATCGAAATTTAGAGAATATACATAGATATGTACAAGATTAACTCATTTAAATATTAATATATAATAGACTAGATCATGAAAATAACTTCAAGTACGGAAGTACTGTATAAAAAGTTACACTACTTGTTGCAGCGCATAGAAACAACATTTAGGGTGAACAAGAAGGATTTAATCAAGTTTGAATTCGCGGTGCTCGTAGCCTTAGAATTCGGTCTTCACGTGCCCCCCTACGAGGTATTCCCTCACTACCAAAGGTTATTGCACGATTCATGACCCTGGCGCCGCTTGGCCCTCGAGCCGTGCATGCGAGTCTGCCAGCGACGGAGAACTAGTATTGTGGACAATTTGCGTGCAAGTGCTTGGATGTAATCTTAAACCATGTATAAAGTGAAGAGGGAAAACATTTTTTGTCTCATGTTCTTGTTTAAACAAGAGGAATATGTCAATGATATGTCTAAAATCGTGTAAATTCCTTCTCAAGTCACCTTTATTAAATTCAAAGCTATCCACAACACCAAAAGTTTGCAACTAAGAAGTGATACTTCTTTGTTGCAATAAAACATAATAACTTTAAAAGTTCAATCCATCATGCCAGTACTCTACACTTAATACGATAAAATGATTAAATAAAGAAATTAAATATAAATACAATGTTAAATGCTAAGGGGAAGTGTAACTTAAAGATGTATTCTCTATATTTATTAAAATTATCTTTTTTCCTTATTGGTTTTGAGTAATTTCTTATATTAAATTGTTATTAAAATTGTTTCTTTATGTATACGTATATTAAATATAATTAAAATATATTTAACAGTTGCGACAATTTGGGCTATAGAGATCGTATTGATCTCTAACCCATACAGTCCCTTACGTTACGTCCGATTGATTATCGATTTTGTTACCTATAACATTCCATCAAATAACTCGTCGAGTTAGTAATCGTAACATCGTTGTCTTGGAAAAAAGTGTTATATCATCAGTAAATCTTATTTTTTATTATTAAATAGATAATTCATTCAAATACATAATTTTGATCTCAATATATAACAGCAATTGAATTGCTCATTTGTTATGCCAAAGATAAAAATAGCTATAGTCTTGTTATTTATTATAATGTATGATGTCAGACTTTAATTATTATGACTTTAAATTCTTGCCTATTTAAATCTTTGCAGTAATAGTGAGATTATTGACCAATATACTAGTACGATTAGGTATATTGAATTAGATATAAGAATATATTTAATGTAAAAACTACGAACTGCGATAGTGGCACAACTTAATAGGTGTAAATGCTAAAATACATCTACTTTTCAGTAGCAATACCGGCAAAACTCATAATTTAATACAAGGCCTTTCGTTCAAGCACACTAAAGCATTTTTATGTATTATCCTTAACAATGAAAACTTTAAACCCATTATTTAAAAATATGATTTTTTGAGTTGTTTCACTATTGCAGACCGTGAGTGATTTGTGCTATAAAAATAATCCGCTCAATCTGAAACAACAAAGTCACATGTCCCATGTATAAACAGATATAGGTTGGCATGTATAGGAGATGTGACTTTTTTCTTCGGATGGGACGATATTTTTCATAAAGTATACGCGTTGTTGCGTCTGTGTATGAAACTATACATCACACGTTATCACCTATTTTGCGTAAATTTGGTGAATATAAACGATCAGCAAACTTAAACTAAAACTAGCACGAAAAATTATATTTACAGCCATATTATAATATGTACTTGCGATAGTTTCGGATAATATCGGATCATAATGGATGTCGATTTAGATATTAAGGTAAAATGTGGTAAAAACTTGAAATAATATGAATAAATAAGGACTTAACAAATGTAATTGTTGGAATTTAAAAGGTTAAGTAAATGTCGAGTAGAGAAAGTTATGTTATATTTTTATATTATAGTGTCTTCTTTCGAAGGCATACTGTGAATGTAGCTTTATTTTATTTATAAATGTACGAGCTTGTTTCGCTACTATCGAAATTGTCGGTTAACCCTACCCTCATAGAAAAAAATGTCAATTCAAACATGACAAGCTCATAAATACTGTAATAATAATATCTAATATACTATATTTGTGTTTGTCATGCAGGTTTAATAATTAAACCGAACCATCTCACCAAAAAGTTGCTATCAACATATATTTTAACTTATTAATGTTGTTATTTCCACTATGCTGACATTGGCCGATAGCTGCTAACATCAAAAGCAGTAAAAGTGCCATTAACCAATAATAAAAAGAAGAAAAATATTTTAAGAAAGTGAAATAAGCCGTTATTTTTTAAAACTGCCGTTGAATTATAACGTATTTTAAAAGAGTAAATATATATATATATATATATATATATATATAACATATACAAATATTTGCACAAAAGGCGGCCTTAATGCTTGAAGCATTACCTCCTAGCCAACCTTCAGAAGTGAATGAAAAACGTGTGGTGACTATGCTGTATTATTTTTATTTTATTGATGATGTTATTCATGGATTAAACTAAAGATTTGAGGCAACTGTATATTATATCCCTAGTTATGTAGTGTAACTTTATTTCCCTTCACTAACGACTAACTATGAAAATTGCCCCAAAAATATACGATAGCTGTACGACCAGCACAAGTAAGCGTGTCAGAGAACTCTCACATAAATACTTAAAATGTTTTATCGTGTGTGTTAATAACGTGTATTTATAAATAATCTTAATAGTAAACCTTAAGAATCTATAGATTAAAAAAACGTGATTATTAACGCTTATATTATAAAAAGATTTAAATAAAATGTTGTGTTGAAGTCCTTTGTTTTAGTTATCCCTTATATAATTAAAGTATTTATTTAAACATAAAATTAAATAAAGTTTTTTAACCTTATCCTATAAATAATGAGTCAAAACCGAGTCATTGGTTGACATACGAGTCGTTAAAGATACGTTTATGAAATCAGGAATATAAATTGGCGTCACGATAAAATATTATAATAACTGATATACGCAAACGTAATTACAAAGAAAACTAGATTGCTTCATAAAAAATAAGCCAACGTTGGAAACTGTCATTAAAAAAGTACAGCCAAAAAACATGGGCAAGAACCACAAGAAAACCGTAGTGGTTGTTTAATTTTTTTTCAGATAACGCCGTTGCTTTCAAATCCAAGTTCGCGTGATAATTACAGAACAAAAATAGGTATTTTTTTATTTGGATATATGAAAATGACACATAAAGGCTGAGGAACGGAATGGACCTATTGTTTTATATACATATTCATTGTAGAACTTAAGATAGGTATATTAAAACTTAATATTCACTTTACTTTTCTCCTTTCTGCAAGATCCACTAGAACTTATTGTACTGTATCCTAAAAGGCCTTCCACAGGGTCGGCATCAATGGCCAGACCATCGTGTCCTTGGTTGGATATAAGAGTTAATCCCATCCGAACTTCTATTGCTTAAAAAGGCAAGGAGATCTCGTCGGTCGGAGGTCGTATCAGTATACGACCTTACATTTAGATTGCCGGAGAAAACGGACAAGTTGAGTCAAACACCCGACCGTGTAGAAGAAATACAAAAATTGGTTCACCGGACCGAGTTTTGATCCCAACCGTGTATCGAACGAAGGCTTTTAATTAATAATTCTTGGCTTGCCTATGTGAATAAAATGATTAATACACATTTGAATGACGAGCATAATAAATATTATTCATATAAAACCTTTGTCACATTTTTCCTATGTAGAATTCGCCTGATTTCACCCATAGATAATAAATACACTATAATATGAGAATTTCACCGTTTTTTGACATAGATTTCCTAGACGCGTTATATTGCAAACATATAATTAGATCATATAGTACTACAAATACGTGTTATTTATTTTAAGCTGTTATAAAACTAGACCATAAATTTATTTGGACTATTGTGAAAATTGTACAATGTTTTACATTGACTCCCAAAGAACAATAACGCGACGTGACAGCTCTCTAATATTAACTAAAACTCATGTAAAGGATGATTTTGAAGGTCTTTCTACGACTCGTGGACATTCCACTGCTCGACTTGTTAGTGACTCTGGAGTGTCTTTAGGATTTCGACCCAGAGGATCTGTCCGCAAAGAAATTATTACAATGCTTTTTGAATCGATGCTTGACAGTATCGTAGAATCCTGGGAAGTTATAGAACAACCTAAGAATGAGGATCTTAATTCTGACGCTGGCAAAACGCCTAGTGAAATAACGTCCACTATAAAAAAAAAGAAATCAATATGTTAGTATTGTTATTGCAGTTTGTTAATCTCTGTGGCTACATATATTTTATTCAAGTTTGTTGTTTATTGTAGCTAAACCATCTAAAACGAAAAAAAGCAGATCTAAAATAGAAATCAATGATAGCAATACACAGGTAATATACTAAACATAATAATTCCTTACGAATCTTATAAATGCGAAAGTCTGTCTGTCTGTTACGTTCATCCTCTGGAGCACTGTATCTATATATCTGGAACAATAAATATAAATCTTAATTTGGTACGATCGAAACTTGTATACCGGGCTGACATAAAGGATAAAAGTTCTCGTTTTTATCCCTCGAGAACTAGAAAAAAATAACATGTAAACTAGTTCGTTTGTACCACTAGTATAATTAAATGTAATATACTATATATAAAATGTACATGTACCTACATAAAATGTTATAATATTTAAATCGTGGGCTAAGAGTTCGAAATGTAAGTAATTTTATTTTTACTATAGGCTAAAAAAATTGTGAATAAAGAATCTGTAAGTTCATTTTTGTAATAAAATTATCAATAAATTTGCAAATATGATTATAGAGCGATTTAATGCAACTTTGCTGGTGGGCGGCTCCAGATGAAAAAGCGATTATTAGATTTCGTAATGGCAACACATATGAAGGCCATATATCTATGAAATGCATGAACGGAGAAGGACGTTTTCAATGGGCAGACGGAACGACTTTCTTAGTAAAACTTAACTATAAAAAATATTATCCATATAATTTCTTCTATACATCGTAGGTTTTTTTTATAACACTCATTAATTATAACTCTCATGAGAAGGACTCACCTTTGCTTGCGTTAATGCGCAACCTGGGTTATTTCAAGGATGTGCATCTGCATGCACATATAGGTACTATCAATCAATATAAAACTATATTTTATTAGATGAATAAATACATATAAAAAAACACGCATACATACATATATGCATATGTACATAAACTCGAAAACCATTTCTTTCTTACTAGTTCGGTCGGGTAAAAAAATATGGAAGTCTATGTACTTTTTTTTGGACAAGGCCGGCTGCCGGCATCCATGTCATAGACTATTATATAAAAATTATAATTAAGAAAATTATTAAAATTAATTATACGAAATTATTATAATTATTTATTTCAATGTTACTAAGTGATAGCTGTGATAGCCCAGCGGTGAAAACAAGCAACGCTTTCGAGGGGTCACGCGTTCTAAACCCGGGGCAGGTACCAATGAGTTTTTCAATTAAAACTTATGTGTCTTGCAATCAACTTATGTGCCAATTCTTCTCTCGAAAAACGGAGAGAGGAAGCCAGCAGTGCACAGAAGTCGGATACTAACAAGTCATTACTTTACTTTTATGACAAACAGTTAATAATTACTTTAGATAATATTTAATACAGGGGCATTTTACCGAAAACGAAATGAATGGTAAAGGTACTATCCAATGGAAAGATGACACTTGGTATGAAGGAGATTTCGTTGGAAATATTCGACATGGAAGGGGCCTATATGTTGATTCTCGCAAACAGTGTTTATATACTGGAACTTGGCATTACGGTACAAAACACGGCGATGGAGTGATATACTTCCCGGGATCAATAAGAAACTCTTATGATGGGCAATGGAGTTACGTAAGAAAATTTCGATATATCAATATTATTCTTGGTATACTCGAACATGTTATTTTGTATCCATAATTCTTCTTCAAGTACAGTTTAGCATTTTGAGTGACAATTCATGTTTTTAATATTTTAGTTACTCGCTAGTCGCTTTATGTGCAGTAAGTTAATGCTTCAAATGAGCTGCAGGTAAAAGTCAATTTGAATAAAGTATAGTTGGAGTCTGGATGTGTAATGACGTCACCGACAGTATGGAGACCGAAAAGTAAAAAAAAACTATCGGGCATTTAGTCAAAAACAAAGCACAGCGTCTTAAGCTTATATATATAAAGGGGATAGGGGAGTGTTGGCACATGTGTTTTGTGTGACTGAACCTAGGGTCAGTCATACAAAAGACGACGACCTAATCCTAGGCTTAGCTTGATGTTATGTCTGTAGTGGATAAGAAATCCTGACTACGAATTCGCTGCTAAGGATTCTGAATCTATTTTTTTATGTGAGCTGTTCGACAATTCTATTAATAATTTTCATCATTACTTGAAATGCTTGTTCATGGTCGCAACTCCTGTCATCGATCATAAAATCATTATCATCAAATTGGTTAATCCAAAAACGGTTTTTGTTACAAGTGTTCTTGGTATGCAATATTACTGAACGCGAAAACGATGCATTATAGAAACCGTTCAAAGAAGTGTGAAAATTGAAATTACTCATTCAGTGACAGAACATGCAATGAGAAAAAACCTTCCTCAAAATTTAACTTAAGTAAATCTTACTTTTTATTAAAGAATGTACGTCATGGTTTTGGTTCTCGTGAATATTGCCTAATGAGCGGCTATAAAGGTGAATGGAATCAATATATAAGAGAAGGAAAGGGCTTAATGATATGGCCGAACCATGATGTGAGTAATTATTATATTTTTAATGTCACTAAAATATTTTTATTACCTGTATCTACTTGGCTTAGCGTAGGCATATGTACATATGCGTCTTCACCATGTAAATAAATTAAAAAGTAAAATTAAAACACAGTTTTATAGAGGCGAATGGAAAAATGGTGTTATGTCTGGATATGGGTTCTACATTTGGAATGCGTATTATAATAACTCTATGGCCTTACCATCTCTCTGCGCATACCGTGGGTTTTGGGAGAAGGGTAAACGTAATGGATACGGAGTATTAAACCTTGGCCTAGGTTTAGGTTCCTATTATAAAGGAGACTTTAAAAACAATAAAAAGCATGGTGCTGGGAAGTTCGTAACTAATAATGGACTCATATTACAACATAAACATTTATTTGTCGATGATAACGTTGGACATATGTTGCGCGAAGACCAAGAAAATGATATTGCTGTTGATAAATATACGCAAACGGTAGAACCATTTTTATTTGATATATGCGATAGCTCTGTCGGACTTATTCACCATATCGAACAAGTAATAAAGAACATTGACAAACAACATGAACTTAGAAAAGAAATTATAACTGAATTTATGGAAGCCAACAAAATACATACATTACATGCTACTGAAGACGAAACACAAGATGATTTGAGTTTTATAAATCTCGAAGACCTGATAGCCTTCGAAGTAAGTTCGCTAAGCAAAGCACTAAGATGTTATGAGACGCACTTGAAAAATATATATTATCAGTATGCAACTATATGTAATACAGAAGAAATACATTTTACGCCTATTCTAATTCGTTTATATTTATGGCAGTTATACTATGATTGTAATGTACATGAGAAAGGTTTAACTCTAGTGGAAATTGACAAAATATTTCACGAAAATCCACAATGGCTATCGAGAGCGCCGCACAATCCATTTGAAAAAATATATTTTTGGCAATTTCAACATAGCCTTATATCAGTGGCGAATAAATTATACGCTAAACGCCAGCTGCCGGGAAGAAAGCCAGACACCATGTTGGCTAGCGCATTCAGATATTTCATGGAACAAGACGTATTGCCAGGTGTTGGCCGCAAGAAAGGTAGGACTACCATTATTGATCATTCAGCTTACCTTTTTAAAATTTTATTAAAAGTATTTCTGAAGGTACCTATATCTAATTTCTTATGACTTTAGTTAATTATACCGTTTGTATATTATAAGTCCTTGAGATAAATAGCGATACAAACTGTTACAATAATTTTCCTTTTTTGTGTAATTTGCCACACAAGTTTTTTTTAAATATGAATTGTATTTTTATATAAGATTTTTTTTTACAATTTAATGTTTTCACGTAGTTGAGTTGTTAAATTTTTCATTCTTTAGGAAAACTCGCAAAAGGATATGGAGCTTTCGTGCCATTGAAAGCTCTCTATGGGCTCTATCGTAGATTGAGTGAACCGTGCACGATACGTACATTTTTACGTGCAGTGCGCTACGCACCGCATGACGAACAACAGAAACCTCTACTTGTTGATCATGATTATGACGATTTAGGAAGAAACGTTTACATTTTTGGCGATGAAATGACTTTTATAAATGGTAAATTAAATGTTTTTTTTTGCTAACTTTCATAAAACATTTCCTATAGCAAACGAATGTTGGCTGGGCTCTGACATCGCAAGATTTAGGTCCTGATATAAGAATCTGTGTACTTAGTGCAAGTTTTTTTTGTATGACGCCGCAACAGCGACATCTAGTGACCGCTATTCCAGCGCCATACCAATTGCATTACGGTAACGCGATCTTGTAGGTTAAAAAAAACTCTCATTACACTCACTGAGAAGACGTAGGATATTAACTCAAACGTCACCGTAGATGCCATTATCCTTTGCCCAGAATTAATAAAACAGAACAAACTTTAAGAAAAAATATTAAACTCAAAAATAAGATAATATATATATGATTTATTTTTCAGAAGAACCTATACAGGATCATGAATACGAAAATCAAAGTCTGAAACTATTTAACATAGGAAATTTGTCCAGCAAATCAATTATTATGATATTTCAACGAATATTTCCTCAAATATGTAACAGCGATAAGATAATGAATTTAAATGTGGAAATAACTTTTTTCGAATTCTTTGAAGCATTTATTATTTGTGTTGAGGAAAGTATTCGGCTATTCGACGAAGAGGTGCGATGGCAAGAAAAAAATTCGGGATCTTTAATTGCAGATACACCAGCTTTAGCTAAAACTAAATGAAAATATGTATTTTTGAACGTCTCTATAGTTTATTGAAAGCAGTAATTGTTTTTTGTTTGAGTACATAGTTTCAGAATTATTTGAGTTTCTAATCTGTTTGTCTTGGTAGATTTATATAACATGTCTTATTCTGAAACGTAAATTAAAGTTGTACGTAAATTAAACAGTACGTATACGTAAATTAATTACTGGCATTTATCATTTACTATTGAATAAATGAATACGTATTAATATCAGTCTTGTGTTTAAGTTAAAAATCATAGGGTAACACGACCTATTGCTGGCACCCCCCCAATTTATTGGCACTTTAAACTTTTCTTTAAAAATTAAGAATACTATTTAATAATCTTTGTTCCGCCGAGAAAAAAAACAATCCTTGGTTTTGTATCTTTAATAATTGGAAAGACTGAATAGTGAAATATTTAAAAAGGCTGTTAAACTTTCAAACTAATTTCAGTTACAACAAGTTTTCTGTTACGCCACCTAGTTCTTAACATTTTGTTAAGGAAGGTGCTCCTTGATTCACTTATTTTTATGATAAACTAGTGCGATTATTCATGATTCTTTGTATGTTTATAGATCAGTACAACTTAAACTAAGTATTTTTGTTAGTATTTTGCAGTTTAGACTGTGAGTTTTTAATTTATTGCCATGACAATAATTGGTATTATAATAAAACTGATTTCCAATTTATTGGCACAGTGCCAATAAATTGGTTTCAGTTACAACTACTTTAATTGCTTTTGAACCTTATTTTTATTACTATAAAGTATTTTATTTGGACATATTTATGGAAATCAGCGTGTTTTCTATAAGATTTCCAAAAGTTGGCCCCATGTTAGTAATGTAATAACAACTGTTAATAGTAATGCTAATAATTGGTAATAACATGCCAATAATTGGTTTTGTATATTAAAAATGCCTATAAAACCAACTAAGAAAAATGCTGGGGGACAAGTACAACGACGAAAACAATATTCTGAAGAAAACATTCAAAATGGTGAACACCTGTCAACAACAACAGTGACGAAACATGTCAAAACCAAACACTGTTATAATGCAACCGAACTCTTGTACAATTAATACAAAAAGAATGGAAACAAAACAGAGAATAGACATTGATACTTCAGGAACATATAGAAGAAATGATGGGCCAAAAGGTCAAAGCATTTTTGGTCATAACATAAATACAGATAGTGAACCACTCGTAGATTATAAATCGGAAAATAAATAACAATAAGAAGATCTTCTAAGGAACTTCTAACAGAAGAAATTGAATTTTTTTAATCTGAAATGGAAGAATAAAAGTATAGTTAGGTACTTGATAAACTGATTAAGGCCTCTAGAGCGTTTGCCGTCAACCTTTTCTGTGTTGAAGAAGAAGTTGCTCCAGGTTACCACCTTCCTTCCGGGCGATATGGCCGAAAAACTCTAGCACTCTTTTTAGGCATATGGAGAGTCTGGTCCTAATATTTAATTGCTTCAAAATAGACACGTTAGTTCGGTAAGCAGTCCACGAAATCCGTGGCATTTTCCGCCAGCACCACATTTCAAACGCGTCTATTCGGTCACGATCAGCCTTCTTCAGGGTCCATGTTTCCGAACCGTAGGTGAAAATCGAGAAAACCAAGGATTCTACAAGTCTCACTTTAGTTTTCCGTGAGATGTTACGATCTCTCCATATGCGATGTAACTGTGCCAGTGCGGTCTTGGCCATGCCTATGCGCCTTCTAATTTCTTTCTCACAAGACCCTGTGTTACTGATGTTGAAGTTGAAGACTGAGTTACTCAGGTGTAAACGCAATTAATATGATTAATGGTTAAATTAAACCAAATGCCAAAAATATGTTTCATTGATTTCTATTATTGTCACCGGTATGCCAATAATTGGATGAATACGTGCCAATAATATGACGAAAGGTGTATGGGTCTATTTTGGAAAAAACTTGTTTAATTTTCTAATATGCTTAAAAATGCTGCTAGAAATATATTCTATACAATGCATACAATATATTAATTAATCTGAACGCATGATCAAAACTTTGTAAAAAGAAAAAAAGACATTTAAATCATGTTTTTTGTATCCTATTGCTTAAAGTGCCAATAATTGGGTAGTTTACCCTAGTACATAATAATAACAATTTAAAAAAGGAATCACTACATATTATAAAACAAAGTCCATATTTCCCTATGTATGCATAAAACTTTAAAACTACGCAACAGATTTTGATGCGGTTTTTTTTAGTAGATAGAGTGATTCCAGAGGAAGGTTTGTACGTATAATAACATTCAATACGGAGTAGAGAAATACTGTAATTTTTGAGGTTTCTGTAAATAATTACATTTTTTTCCGCTTACATTGCAAACGCAGGCTAAACCCTACGAGATTTATCAAAATAATGTACTAAGTATTTGTACACCTTGAAAAGGTCTACAGAAAAGTCCGCGATGGTATATGTCTATCTCTCATGGATAACCCACTAAAGCATTTTTTGTCGTTTACTTTTTACGAAAAATAATGCCTTATTTTTGAAGCAATTCTTATACAATACAGCATTAATCCTTATCCAATTAAGTACCTTAAATAAATTATTGATTTAATATAGATCAATATGGCCGTTTACAGCATGTAATTTAAGTGAACATTTTCGGAGATATTACAGATTTAAAATGCCGTGAGGAGGCCGGGCTTCGCCCTATAACACTTCGACTTTAGCAGCGATGTCGCTCTTTCAAGAGTTTGTTTAAAGACATTCTGTAATTAATTGTAAAAATCAAATACATAGGGAAAATGTAAAAGTAAATAAGTAATAATGTACTATATGAATTTAGATATTCCAAAGATAGCAGGAAATCTTCTTGGTATAGGGAAAGGAAATTGTTTTTCTCCAAATTTAACGCTTGCGGGCCACGGGCAGTAATGAATAAATCAAAACAACTGGATCGATTTTAATCATTTTTTTTACACTGACTGACATGGGATATATATTTTATACCCGTGCGAAGCAGGGGCAGGCCGCTAGTTTCATGTATAAAAGAACTAAACGGAGTCTTGGATCAAAATGTATCGATTTGGTTAGTAACCTATAGTATTAGAGATAAGATATAAGATTTGATTCAAATTCATTTACAAATAGTAAAATATAAGTAGAACCAAAATGATGTTTTGATGTAAAAAAATAAAGCCTAAAAAATAAAACAAACATAAAAATACACCTTGGAAGTGAGTAGTAAGTAGGTACACTATATTTTTATATACAAATATTTTATACAGTACAATAATATAAAGTTATTTTTTATATTATAAAATCTAGCAAGCCAACAAATACTGCATGTCAAACGGTAATAACGAGAACTGAAAAAGATATTGACACAGTTTACGTCACAATTGTAATAATTGTTGAAACATTTTAGAATTTTCAAAAAATTATTATACTACACGAACATCAAGATTTTATAAGTAATTTTTATTTACTCTACAACATGAGGACAAAAAATCCCATGGCTAAGAAACCGCAGCAAATCCTTTTTTCAAAAAACACCTATGGGCCACGGGTTAAAGTTGAAAACTGGGATTTTCAAATGCACGTAGAGAAAAGAGATAACTACGTATATCGTGATCAACTGAGTAATCACTTAAGTACTTATTTGCGTTGGGGTGACCAAGATCAGAATATTGGGAACACAGAAACTCGACACATGCTTGAACAAGTCTTTAATAAAACAGATCCCGTTTATGCTTTTAAGCCCTTGGTGAATTTCACTTCTTATCCATGTACTGAGTAAGTTGTAATAGTATCTCTGATACCAAATTCATTTTAATTCTTTTATAAATAAATAAATATATGGGACACTTACACACACGGTCGTCCGTCCCCAAAGTAAGTAACTTAATAGGTACTTGTGTTATGGGTGACAGACAACTGGTGAATATATACTTGCATATTTCTTAAATATATACTTAAATACAAATATACACCCAGACTCGAAGACCAACAAATTCATTTATAGAAAATGTTGGCCCTCGGCGGGAAACGGACTCACGACCCGCGGAGCTAACGGCAGGTTCACTACCCACTGCGCCAACGAGCCAGTCGATCAATAAATCTATAAGATGTACATTATGTACATTAATCTAGGGAAGCTACGGAGCTGAGATTAAAGTAAAGGTCAGTTATTATGCCACTGCTGGACATAGGCCTCCTTATTGTTTTTAGCGAGAAGGGTTGGAGCTAAAACCCACGCTTGGTAGGTTATACACATCCCCAGAGTTCTCTAGAGACATGCAGGTTTCCTCACAATGTTTTCCTTCGCCTAAAATCGTGTGACACAAGTTTTTAGGAGAAAAAATCATCTGTGCCTACTCGGGGTACGAACCCGTGACCCCTCGAAAGAGTTGCACGATCTCGACATATTGAGATAATAATTATTAAATTTCTTTAACCGTAATCTCAGTTTAAAAGAAAATCTTATCGACGATTAATAATTGCTCTGATCATCCAGAAAAGTCTATAGGACGCTTGACGTCTCGACAAACTAACAGCAACACAGCCAATACGAGGTCGCTGATCACTGTTCCAATATTATGTGCAACATTAAGTTATATACTTGTAATAATAACAGCCTGTTATTATACAACTGCTATCCATACGCCGCCTCTCTCCCTACGATATACTCGCTACATAAACAAAGTACCATAAATAAAAATCATCATCTTCCTGCCCTTATCCCACTCTAAGTGGCGTCGGCACAACATGTTATAAACATGCTGTCACATGATGTGGCTGCGTTTTACGACCGGCCTCCTGCCTGACGTCAACTTACCTCAGTCGTATTTTACGACACCTCAGTAAGAAAGAGGGTGGTCTATTCTACTAAACCGGATACCACATGGTGGGTCAACTTACCTTAGTCGCCTTTTGCGACACCTCGGTAAGAAATGAGGTTGGTCTATTCTACTCAGCCGGATACCACACGGCGGGTCGACTTACCTTAGTCGCTTTTTACGACACCTCGGTAAGAAATCGGGGTGCGACTATTCTATTCAGCCGGATACCACACGGCGATACCATAAAAAAAATATAAACCATTTATTGTCCTGTATAAGCACTCCTGGGAGAAACAAATTGATGAAAAATGCTAATCTGGCACAACTTCCTATTGACTTTGGTATAATGGATTACCTAACTACACAGCAAGACGAATATAGGAATCCACATGCAACGGTTGCAAAGCCCGTAAGTTTTTTTTCGTGTAAGATCCTAATTGAATTGAATCCTGATTGAAGAAGATTCATATACCTACCTGTATAAGCTAAATACGTTTACATTCATTAAGTAACAATTTTGATTGAGTGTAAAGATTTTAGATTGTTTTAAGAGTACCTATATTAATAATGATACAAAAATGTTATCATGCCCCTTTCTGTTATTACAGTTAATGATAGCATCACCTGAATGGTTAATAAACAGAGTGATTCGTTCGGACCTTACGCATAACCACGGAACTGCGCCTCCAAAAGGGGACTATCAATGCTTGGACGAGCACACACCTATTGGCCACATACGAGCAATGAGACTGTTTCGCTACCAATCATTTAACCCTGCTACGTGCGCTCAAGACTTCCCAAGTGTTGCTTTACAACTTGCAAAGAAATAAAAAAATATTTTGAAATTTTGTTTATTAGTTACTTAAAATATCATTAAAAAAAACTTACAAACTAAATTTGAGTAAATTAACAAAAATTGTTAAACATAAACACCAACATTAAAAGAAAATTGACGCAAATCTATATAGAACAAAACAATATATTGATATTGATTCCGCTCTAAATAGACAGTCCCATATATAAAACGTAAAATACATATTTTAATAGACATTGTTCTAACAAGAAAAGGCTTAAAAAATAAACTTATAAATTAATTATTTACTTTTAACAATATGTTGTTCTTAATAAACACACATTCAGAACTTAACACAAATATGAAAAATGTAACTTAAATAAAAACCAAAAGTCTATACGTCAGTCAAACCAAGAGTATAGAAAAAAAAATTTCCTTTAAATCAGCTGCTAACTTTAATTTGTATAAAATCACAAAACCTTAAAATAACGACCATTTTTCGAAATTCGAATTGTGTTTCGATAAAACAAATTATTTTTCACATTGAACGCGTATTCTTAAAAACATACGACTTAAGCCTTTTAATTCTCTTAAGCATAAGACAATGAAGTAAATTAGAAAAATTATGACAGAATATTATCGGCAAAATAAAATATACACCTAAATCTTCGTCATGACTTACTCTACTTATTGGTTTAAAACAAATATCGCAAAAGTATTAGTATCATTAAAAATGAAACAATATTTAATATATATTAAATATTTCAATTGTTTTTTTCACTGTACCCTATCTGTGTAAAATGGGACATACTAATAAAAATGTATTGATATTTGAAAATCGCTTTACGCGTCCAAACTGGTTGTACTGACTTAAGCCAACTTAAAAAAAATAGATGGATAAATTTATTGATATGTCTTTAGTTTTGGACTATGTTGAAAAAGTCTACACAAACTTCCGCAGACTATATATTAATGTTGACTTTTGAAGGTTGACCAAAATAGCGATTTTTGATCAAAAAATTAAATATGAAACAGGTCCACAAATAAAGTAGCCAAGTTTACAATATTCACAAGTATAGAGTTTCATGTTTCTAAAAGAAAATAAACACAATGTCATACAAAATATTGAGATGACAAACTCATTGATTGAGATAATAATAAGAATCTGTAAAACAGTGACAGGAAAGCCAGTCTTAAATGTGACATATTATAATCAAGAGAGCGCAAATGGGGGTGACCCATCTGTCTCTCTTTTTTATGTGTGATTAGACAAAGATGGAGTAAGGGAGTTTCATCGCCCCTCTCATTATTTATTATGTCATTGTCACTTACAGTCCTGCCTTTGGCACTCCTACTCGAAGTATAATAACTTTATGGTGGGAGCAGCTAATGGATTGAAATTCAGTGTGGATAAACAATAAATAATATTTAGTATAGTAACAAATAATATTATGGATATAATAATTAATTTTAATAGGAGATTGAATTTACGGTGCATGTGCAAAGACAAAACGAAGTACCCTGTATGTTAAAAATTTCTATAATTATAACATGTCATATACATAGTGCTTGTGGCTTTACAAATTGCTAAGGGAGGTCTTATGGTTTAATGTTTTAACACTGAAATTATCAATTAATAATGTTTATATTTGTATTTTCATAATGATACAATATGAGTAATACTTTCAGTCACTCATGTGTTTATCTAATTAAAGCAATGTTTCAACCATAAACTTTTGCCAAAAAGAATTTGATTCAGTACATATAAATATATAAACAATCAGGATATAGTAATCTGTAAAAATAATACATATTTTATTTTCATACACTGTTTGTCTCTAAGGCTTATCAAAAATAGGTACTTATATTGTATTATATTGGCTGTATATGGTAATGATTAGATTTAAAAAAATTATTTATTATATAACATAATAGATACAACTGTAAATCCTAAAATTTTCTTTAAATATTCCAAACATTATCCAAATATTATATAAATTTATTAAAAGACTGAAATCAACTATAAATGTGAACTAAAAAATATTAACATTTTTAAAAGGTAGTGCATAGGGTTTTTACTGTCTATATAAATATTCATTTTATTATTTATTATATATGTAAAATTTGCTTATTTATGATAAAGTTTCAATTTAATGTATGAGATATGCTTAACTTAAATTTTCAGACAATATAATCCTGTCTTGTAAATAAATGTCTACATTTGCAACAAATAGCAACTATTTTTTGTGTCAACTTTCTTGCATTAATAGCAAGATTTCTTATTTACAATGTATGGATTATTTATTTATGATGTATAACCAATGTTACTCAAACTAAAAATATTAATAATTAATATTGTTCAATATTTACTACTAAAATCTGTTGACTTATCTATTTTTAATCTCTAATAATCTTTAATACCATTAGGTAAACAGTTTTTTTATACTGAAATGACCATTGGACCAGTATATGAATGCCATTTTTTCATTTTGCTGTCAATGATGTAACAACATATATCTCTAATAGAGAATTTCAACAGATAAATAAATAATTGTTCAAATTAAAAAAGAATAATTTTGAAATTTTAAATAAATTCATGTCTTTAAAAAATTACTCCTTTAGATTTGATAAGCCCAGGAAATAGCATTTTGTATGATTTTTTCAAGTAGCCTCCCCCCAACTTTTCCAATTTGCCACAAATATAAGCTTTTACCAACAAATTAGATGTATTTAATGTTTAAGAGGCAATGAGGCACTTGCTAAACATGTACTTTATATAAGACTACTCATTTTGAAGTATGTAATGGAAAATATGATATCCAAATAGATGCTATCAGTGAGTTCGCCTTCTTTTGAATCCCTTACCCTTTTTAGACCTCATCTTATGTTTACGTGCAGTGCCACGACTTCCTGTTATTTCATCAGCTAACATGCCAACTGTTGTTAATTTTTTCCTTCTATTTTTCTCAGCTTTGGTTACTGGTAAACGAGTCAGATAGTTTTCTTCATATTCAGTTTTTTCTTGCTCATACTTTGATACAGAATGTTTAACATGATTGCCAGTGCTCATTTCCAATGGTGCCTCTGAATATTCATCTCGAAGCTCTCTCATGACACTCGAGTTAAGGAATTGTTTCTTAGCTCTTTCTTTATTTTTCTTTTCACTCTCATTTCTTGATATACTGTCATCAAAATGTACAGCCGCTAATTTAGGTGGCACATATATGTTTGATTTACCACTCTTTTCTTTTATCTCTTCTGTATCAGAGTCATTGCTATCTTCATTACTATTTTCTATTTTACTCAGTAGGTTATCAGGATTGGCATGATATGATTGGACATCCTCTTCACCTGTGCCGATTGCTGCAGTTTTAACAATTTTATCAATCTGGTATTTTAATTTAGAATCTATTGGACGAATTTTTTCTAATACAGTCCTTATTTCAACAAGCCTGTCTATTGATGGGTCTGAATCAATCTTTTCACCAGAACATTTTCTTAAAACAATATATGTTAAATTTATTAAATAGCTTAGAAGCATTTGATATTTCATTTCTAGAAAATTTAAGCCCTTATCTGTAGAAATTTCACCACTCTTCACACGCAGTAACATATTATCCACTAATTGGGATACTTGCTGAACATTTGTATTCATTTCTCTAAGCAATTTTAACGCCTGAGGCAAGTCAGGCTGCTCCATTTCATCTGAAGCCTAAAAACATTTATTCATAATGTACTTCAATTGATAACATCGCAATATAAACATCATAGTATCATCATTTTAAAACAATGAAATGTATGTACGTACCTGAACCATGATGTAGAATACGTAAAGTTGGATAAATTCTAAATGTTATTTATTAAACAATTCCTACTTATGACTAAAATATTAGTCCCTACATGACAAATATTTCCTGAAAAGAATATTCATTATTTCATAACAAAAAAAATTATAAAGCTCAGATATTAGACGCGTTCTTAAGTAATTTTACTATTTTTACACAGTAACACACATTGCATGTCACCACAGACAAGTATCATAAATACAAAACGAGATGTTAAAAAATATTCGATTTTATATTAATTTACATTAAATGATTATTTTTTTTAATAATCGATTTTTTAATAATCGATTATTTTAATTATCCTCTTTTTCTTTCACTCTTTTTTCTTGTTTTTTAGATAACATATGCGTTGTTGGATGAAACCAATGTAGCCTAACCTAAACATTTTAATTAAATTTTACATACATGTTATCATTTATTGGTAGTTGTCCACTTTAATTAGCCTTTATTCTGATTAATTATTAATATTAAGAAAGGCAACTTTCAAATAGTAAAAAAACGATTAATCGATTATTTTATTACGAACTAATCGATTTAAAATAATCGTTTTTTTAAAAGGAAAAATCGATTATTTATTCATCGATTTTTTCTACTCCAAGTCACATCCAATTTTAGTTAGTATTTTGTTCAACCCCCATCGCTTATATTATCTCCCATCCCATCTAGCAAAATGGACTTCAAATGGACTTTCAATGGAAATCAAAGGAATGTTACGATATTTGGTATGGTTATGTAATTGAAGTCGTTAGATATTTTACCGCTTTTTAAGAGATGTTTTTCAAATTAAGAATGTTTTGGTTGTTTTGGTCCTGAAAGCTGTTACGTCTGACCGACGTATATACACCTATATACCGACCTATATACGCGCTCAGGACATTTTAATTATAAACAGCAATTTATAAACACAACTCTAATTTTTAAGAATTAAACTTAGTTTTAATTTAGTAACTGTATTATGTAGTAACGTTATTCATGTATTCGGATAACTAATGGCAAGGACGAATGTGCAATAACTGGATATGAAGAAATGAATTAGAAAATATTAAAACGTAATTAATAAAATAAATATGTTCGTCTGGCAGTTTTATGGCAAAAAAGTACAGTTTTTTTATCGCTAACATATGTTAGCGATAAAAAACCATATTAAAAAAAAGAAAAAAAAGCGCACTGTAAATTTATTTAGAAAACTATCGATTCAACCCAAAAGCTTGTGGCCTTCTGGGCCATATTTATCTTCCATATTTATATCGTAGAACCTCACAACTAAAATAAAAAACATTTAGAAAAGTTAAGTTAAGTAATACTGTTGGTTTTAGTATAAATATTATAAGTAATAATAGTAGAATATAGTTCTTAATGAATTTAACAACATTTAGATTTTTACTGTGAATTATGAAGTACCTGAGTGTTGTATTAAAAAAGTATTTAAAAAATTAAAAACGAAAGAAGGCGCCGATGTGGAATTCCAACCCGGGTTCGACATTGTTGGTCCGCTCCTTCGGCTACCCATCGGCTATCGCAACATTACGTTTGACAATTAAAAAATTCTTTGGTTTCAATTTTATTTTTTTAATGCCTAAAAACAGGAATAAACGATTTTTTTTTGTAATAACATGCGTACATACATATTGCGTATTGCGTTATTTTAGAAAAATCGTTGGAGCCGTTTCCAAGATTCAGAAAATATATTTATATATATAATACAAGAATAACTCATTTAAATAATAACGATAATGCACAATAAAGGCTGCGAATTAGCATCATTTTTTTTATTGTAACTATAGACCATAAATTAAGCAAAAAAATTTTTAGAGTATTTTAGGAGCAATTCAGACTAAAAGTAGGGACCAAAGTTGCGACTTTCGAGTAATCTATAGTGTAAAGTGTTAGCCATAGATAATACGCGTTAACCACAGCTGGTAACACTGATTCGTGATGTCAAATTGACTTCCAAAAGTTCAGGTTCCATCTGTGGGTTCCATGTATATTCTTTTTTAATTCCGTAATAACAAAACATGTTTATTATGTATTTTTTGTTTTAATTGAATACATCACCATAAATATGATAAGAGTAAGTTTTAAACCGCACAAGAAATACCATTATTTTATGCAGGTCTAATTGTTTTGGTACTAACCCTTTTTATTAAGGTTCCTTTCCAGATTCACTTATTTATCTTTTTAGTAAATTTAATTATCCATAGCAATGGGTTTTATGTACCTGGTGTGGCGCCAGTGGAGTACACAAAAGGTCAAAGGATAGAAGTCAGAGCAGTAAAAATGACAAGTATACACACGCAACTACCTTACGAGTATTATTCTTTACCCCTTTGCATTCCTAAAAATGGAACATTCCAATACAAATCTGAAAATTTGGGTGAAGTTTTACGAGGCGATCGAATTGTAAATACCCCTTATGAAATTCATATGGCTGAAAACATAAAATGCAAACTTCTGTGTCATAAACAGAATAATCCAATGAATTGGAATATTGATGAGTCTGAAAAAGTTGCAAGCCGTATTGAACATGAATATTTTGTGCATTTGTAAGTTATGAAATATATACAGGTTTTTTCATTTGAAAAACAATGTTAATCTATTAAACTTTCTTTTCCTCTTATTTCTTATTTTTATACAGCATCTGATATATAAAATGTTACTTTTGTGATTCCTAGGTTAGTGGATAATTTACCAGTAGCAACAAAATTAATAAATGAGGATACATTGGAGCGAACAATACAGCAAGGTTATCTTCTAGGTTTCATGTCTAAAGGAAAAGCATATATACATAACCACTTAAAATTACTTTTAAAATACCACAAACACAGTCAGTAAGTTTTCTTGATTATTTATAAGTATAAAATTATATATAAGTTAAAGAAATCTATATATCTACCATTACTTAGTGATATGTTTTTATTATTACATGTACATTTTACTTTCAAATTCTTCAAATTCAAAAATCTTGAAAGTTGTATGTATCTATCATTAAAATCTAAATTATGGATTCTTTCTTCTAATAATAATGTTAGTTGCATACATATAACTAAGTGTTTTGAAGAATTTATCGTACAAACTATATACGATAAGTACTAACTTATTGACATGTACTAGTAGTACAAATAATTATACAGCAAAATATATGAGGCCTATGTGGCATGGAAATTGTTATTAGACTGCTTATTTATAAATTTCATGCTGATTTTTCATGCATAACAAACATTGGTTTAATTATTCAGATTTTTTATTTAATATTAAAAATTAAGGAATATCTACTGCAATCTCGAGAAAGACCATCACTCGGGGTGGATTTTGGATACTATCTAGAAATAATATTAATTATAAAGAACAGAATAATATTGTAGGTCTCTCTGTTGAAGTATGAACAAGCTTTTGTGTAGACTCCATTTGGACACGCTGTTAATAATTTACACACTGGATGTTACTTATAATATCTGTCAGGTTATTATAAAGCTATAGATTGCTAATAAATAGAAAATTTTATATATTACTTACAATTATATTTTATATAGTATACATATGTAATATGATTACCTGATTTAAAAACAATATAGTGCTTAATTTATCGTTACAGAGATTCATATAGAGTTGTTGGCTTTGAAGTTGAGACCCATTCAATAGACAAAAGTGAGTTAAGTTTTGGTGATAACTCATGTCATTTTTCATCAGAAGCTAAGCCTCAACTTGTAAATGAAGACACTGGCACAAAGTTATATTTTACATATTCTGTGGAATGGGGAGAGTCGGATATAGAATGGGCCTCAAGATGGGATATTTATTTAGGCATGAAAGATGTGCAAATACATTGGTTCTCCATAGTGAATTCAATAGTGGTACTTTTCTTCCTTTCCGGTTAGTATTTTAACATGATAATATAATGTAAGATATTTATGTATATTATATGTAAACAGGTATTGCCGAAACAATGATTACCTCAAAGATTGTTATAAATCATCTTGGTATTTTTTAAACTTAAATGATACCTAAAATGACCTTTATAATTTGGGGAAACTGTGTCAAGGTTTATTGAGTTATTTTTAGAGATTAGAGGTTTATATACAGAACCAGTTTGTCGAATATATGATAATTATGTTAAAGGTACAATTTTATTAGAAGCACTTACAAAATAATGTTGTGTTTCTGTCAAACATATAAAAAAAGAGAGATAAAAAACACAAATGTCAACTAAAAGTGTTATGTTTGTCTGTTATACATATAAAAAAGATAAAAAAATATAGGTAGGTTTTTAAGAAAATCTATGTATACAAAGTGTAAGTGAAAGCACAATATCATCTCATACCTTATACATGAGGGATTAGGAACCACACATACTACAAACTATTTTTCTTTAGCGTTCAAAATTAAGAGATAACCTAGTAATTTTAAATAAATCATGAATAAATATTAACTTTAGCTTGTAGTTTTAAAGAACATTTAAAAAAGAATACTAAGTGAAACTTATTCAAATTTTAATAAGTTACTACATTTAATTTGTGATTGATGTGAAAAAGAACGTACAATATTTTTTCATCTTATCCATATTTTTTATTGTTTTCTTCTTTAAAACTTGATAAGATCCAAATATTTTTTTAGTTATATAGAAGGATATCTCTGGCCTAGTCTACTAGCCACTAACTTATTAATAAATAAAATAAAATAAAAATAAAATATTAAAAAAGCCTATTGTATATACAACAAAACAACATTGTATATCCGTCTACCCAAAATGGAGAGAAGAGGCCTATTCCAGCAGTGGGAGATTAATGGGCCACTACTTTACTTTATATACAACAACTAAATTGTAATAAAACTTAACATTTGTCTTAGATTTTTTATTTGAGTTGAATAGGCTAATTTATATGTTTAGGCTATTTTCATTTATAATTGCTTATGTTAAACTATACTCATATCTCTTTGCAGCTATTTTAACTATGATTATGGTTCGAACATTAAGAAGAGACATTGCTAAATATAATTCAGATGAAAATATTGAAGATATGATTGAAGAAACTGGTTGGAAACTTGTACATGGTGATGTTTTCAGACCACCCCCTAAGCGAATGCTTTTTGCAGCCGTGATTGGAAGTGGAATACAAATTTTCCTAATGTCTCTCATAACTATTTGTAAGTAGTACTTAATAAATGAAAATCTGCTGCTAGCTGACATACATATATTGTCTGGAAAAGGGTGTATTTTTCAAAAGCTTCTCAGAGACTTTTCCTAGAAGTCTCTTCTAGTCCCCTCAGAGTAGAAGCAAGTTAACTCCAATTATGACTGCCTGTATAAAATAATCTGGCCTTTTAAGTGGTAACATGACAATTAAGACAAATGTTACATTAAGTTTTTGTGTTTAATGTCTCGCCTTTTTAGTGCTGGCATATCCTTACTAGATATATGCAGATACTGTCCGACGCGATTCAATAAAAGTTTTAGTGAAAAAAAAATGCAAATAAAAAAGTAAGGGTCTTGGGGGTGGGACTTGATCCTGGGAATTATCACTTTTTTAGTCCGCCTCTTCCCCATTCAGTTATTACAATTACAAATGACAGTATAATTAAGCTTTACATTCTAGTTCTATTTAATATTTAATTCATTCAAAAATATTTAAATATTATTTATACGAAAAAAAAACATAATGCACCTGTAACTTATAATTTAGAGAATCTTGACATCTATGACAAACAATCTATGACAAACAAAAGTTTGTCATAATAAGATTCTCTAAGTTCTGTAATGTTAAATTCATATCTTACAGGTACCCTTTATTATTATTTATTCACTGCTTTTTTTGCAGTCATTGCTATGCTCGGAATGTTATCACCAGCTAGCAGAGGAGCCCTAATGACTGCTGCAATATTCCTCTACGTATTTATGGGACTCATAGCTGGTTATTATTCAGCCCGCTTGTATAACACGATGAAAGGAAAACAATGGAAGCAGGCAGCATTTTTGACTGCCACACTTTACCCTGCAATTGTTTTTGGAACTTGTTTTTTTCTAAACTTTTTCATTATGGGTAAACATTCTAGTGGGGCAGTACCATTTTCAACTATGATGGCTCTGTTGTGTCTATGGTTTTGTATATCGTTGCCATTAGTTTATTTAGGATATTATTTTGGATGTCGAAAACAACCATTCCAACACCCAGTACGGACTAATTTTATACCCAGAAAAGTACCTGAACAAGTCTGGTATATGAACACATTTACATGGTGAGATTAAAATATTTCTACCTATTGTCATGTCTATAAATATAATTTAACCATAGTGCATTTAATTCACTAAATTAAATAAAGTAGGGAAAGTTTATGTATTTTATGGGGTCTAAAAATCAAGATCACAATAAAAGTTTGCTGAAAGTAATTTCATCTATAAATATTGAAACCTGAAAATATGATTTTAAAGATTATTATTTATTGAGCTATGTGATGACCTATGATAATGACTTTGCAAACTTATCCACCTAAAATACTATATAAAACTTACTTATATATACTTATAATACTACATAATTATTGCTAATAAATTCAAATCTATTGTCACAGGTCATTGACATTAAGTAATATACTACAAATACAGTGTCGCTTCTTTTTAAAATAATTTCACATTATAATTTCAGTATTTTGATGGCTGGTATACTTCCATTTGGAGCTGTTTTTATAGAGCTGTTCTTTATATTTAATGCTCTTTGGGAAAATCAATTTTACTATCTTTTTGGGTTCCTGTTTTTAGTATTTTGCATATTAGTTATCTCAGTGTCACAGATTTCTATTGGTATGGTGTATTTTCAACTTTGTGGTGAGGTAAATGAAATTCCTTACATATTATAATAGTTTAGATAATGGCAGGTTACTCATCATCTTAAATAGATAATAATTTAAAGTACAGAAGAATTGAGAATTGAAATTTAATATTTTCTTGCAGTAGTTACTTAAAATACTCCTATCATAACAGACATTATTAAAGAGTGCCTCCTTTATTGTGGATGGTATTCTAGCATTTATTTGTTTACTAATGCATATAACTAAATTTCTTTGTTTCATGATTTTTTATATTATATTTGGAATACATAACTGTTGCTTTCTTATTAAAGATACGATGATATTTGGCTTTTAATATACTTTTACTTTGCGATTAAAATATATTAATTTGTGACAATATAAGGCTGTTTCATTTTTATTTGATGAGATGTAATTTTATCTGCCTCTCTCTATATCTACTTGTATCAAAATATGACTGATTTAAATTGTTTCTAGTTATATTATAGTATATTTTCCATTTTAGGATTACCACTGGTGGTGGAAAAGTTTTATCATATCTGGAGGTTCTTCTGTGTACATCCTTATATATTCAATATTTTATTTCTTCGCAAAACTGGAAATAACAGAGTTTATACCTACTTTGTTATATATTGGTTACACAGGTATACATATATTTTTATTTATTCCTTGTAATTTCAAAAAGTTTGTCTTGTAAACTGATGTATCAATAAGTGCTTATTTATTCACACGTACATATTCATGTGAGTTGTGAATATCTGAATTAGTGAATTGGCCAACGCAATTCTGCTACCAAAAATGGCAAGAAACTTAATTATCAGAATCAACAATGATTATAAAAGATGTTTAGAAAGAGATGGGCTTCAATCTGGAAATCTTATCGATGCAATCGTTATTACTACAATTTCCGATTCCAACCCGCCGACAACATCTGTCTCAGTTGCAAATCCCATTTCCGCTATTAATATCAAATTAACTTTGACATTTGTTGGTTCCGCCTCCGACAATATTTTGTAAAATATATTTATATTATAATCAATATTTTGTAAGTTATTAAAAAGAATATTCATTTACGTCGTTTTTTTCAGGTTTGATGGTATTAACTTTTTGGCTATTGACTGGAACTATTGGATTCTTAGCTGCATACACATTTATTAGGAAAATATATGCAGCAGTTAAAATTGACTAATCATTTTGAATATTGTAGCTTATTTGTTTTCATTTTTAAATCAAATTAGTAAGTGTGGATTAAGTCAAACGACTTATTTGGTTGTGTAAATAGACTTTAATATTTCTAATTTTTTTACTATACGTGTTACATTACTAGTCGCTGAATGTAGGAAAATTGTGACAGTTAGTTTAATTATATGACAATTCCGTTTTGGTATATAGTTCATAGTTTCAGTAGGTTTTTTTATGGCAAGTAATAATTATTGCAATGTATGATGCTTTGCATATGTATATACATATCATTTTCCATTGAATACAAATGTTAATCTGATTTTTGTCATGATCATATCTTTATTATGATGTTGATGTGGCTAACCAAAATTTAAGGATTTTCAGTTCTTTTGTCAGTGATCTTATAATTGTTATACATAAATATTGAAAACTCATAGAACCTGTATTTATTTATTTAGTTATAATACCAATAAAAAAAGTATACAAAGGTCAAGTTATCCCTACAGATATCTCTGCCAGCTAACCTACGAAGTGAGACAATTTTTAGTATTTTTTTTTCTTTAATTTAAGATTAAGAACTTGTGTAAAAGATTTAGCAAAAACTAATAAAAGTATTTAAGTTAATTTTTGAAATTATTTGTTATTAAAAAAAATCGTATAATATAATGAGTGACTCAAATTGTAAATATAACATTTAGTCAGTGTAGTGATTATGTAAAAACATACAATGAAAATTGTGTCTGCCATTTCAGTTTCGTATTTATTACCATATGGCTTGTTTTTTACGACTTATTTTAAGGAAAGAAATACAAATAAATTGTCAAATACTATTTTTTATTACTATTTACTTTGTGAATAAGCCCTGCTACACATGTAACATTTGACGGCTTATAGTTAATAGTTATACCAAATTATAAAACCTAAACGAGAACTAGTGGACTTGAGGCTTTGTCGAACATTTTTTTATCCATATTATGTGAGTACAGTGAGATGTCATTTTGAATTTGCTTTATAATCGCGTAGCTTTTTTCTAAATTGTAGTATTACTTCTTTTCTAAAAGACAACGTAAATGGATAACGATTAACGATATTAGATGTTTTCCCAACAATATTATAGGTATTCGTCTATACTCTATAGTATTTGGACTGTCAGACATTAAAGTCAATACCATAGACTACTAGTAGTCAATACGATGAATTTGTCACAGTGACACGAAATTGAAATGTCATTATTCGATGTTAAATTAGATATATATATTTATATTTAAATTTTATATTTTTATTGTGAATTCTAAGTTGTTAAATTTTTATGTACAATATGGAAACCAAAGTAGCAGTAGTCACAGGTAGTAACAGAGGTATAGGGTTCGAAATCGTCAAAGGCTTGTGTCGAAAAATTGGTGCTGTTTATCTAACTGCAAGAAATGAAGAAAGAGGGAGGCAAGCAGTAGAAAAACTTGAAAAGATTGGTCTCAAACCATTATTTCATGTACTAGACGTTACGAGCGAACCAAGTATTCAAGAATTCGCAAATTATATTTCAACACATCATAAAGGTATTGATATCCTTGTCAATAACGCCGGTATTTTAGATTTCGACAAATCAGTTACATCTTACGAAGAGGCGAAGAGGCTGATGGATACGAACTTTTACAGTCTCCTTTCAATATCGGAAATATTGTATCCCCTCCTAACAAATAATGCTCGCGTTATTAACCTAAGCAGTGATTGGGGTTTACTTTCAAATATCAGGAAACAAGTGTGGCTGGACTCATTAGTGAAAGATGATCTTACCACTATCGAGATATTAGAGTTTGTTGAAGACTTCTTGCAGGCAGCTAAGAGTGGAAAAAATGCATTTGTATCATTTGCTGGCCATTATGGAGACTATAAAGTGTCTAAGGTAGCTATGTCAGCGCTAACGTTTGTGCAACAAAGGGAATTTATTAAACAAGGAAAAGACATATCCATAAATTGTGTTCATCCAGGCTTCGTGAAAACTGATATGACAAAAGGAATGGGTGACTTTAGTCCTGAGCGTGGTGCTAAAGCTCCTCTCTACTTAGCAGTGGAAGCACCACAGAGCCTAAAAGGCACATTTGTATGGCATGACTGTCACCAAGTGAACTGGGATGATTAGATAAGTGTTTTGATTATTGTTTTGAATTCTGTGATAAAAGTGTCACATACACTTAAACTTTAATATATGTTTTTTAGCATTTATTTCTTTGTTTCTATACAGTTCCAGTACCCTAAGAGTTTTAATTATATATATACTTCTTAGTTTAGGTATATAACTATTAAGTCATCCTAAATACCTGAATTCAAGTACAGTTGACATTAACAGTAAACCCACAAGAAGATATATTATAAATCTTATTATTCTAAGCTGTTTTTAATATGTTCATAACTTGGACGGTTATACTATAATTAACAAGTGGAATGTATCTTTAAATCAGTCTTTTTCTTTTGAAAAAATTTGGCATACTTCCATGCTTTCTCATTAGTTTAAAAATATACTTCTCAGTGTGTAGCAAAAATGTAAACTACTTGTTTATGTACAAGACAATGTTGAATATGTTTAGGTTAAAGTAACATTAGTGAATAATCAAAATAAATACTTGATAAATTAACAACTAGACAATAAAAAAAAAACTTATTTTCATTATTAAGTTGCTGAATATTTTCATTTATAAATAATACAAACTTACAACTTAAAATATATGTTACTACACCAAAATATTTCAAGAAAACCTTAAGTCAACAATTATTTAACATTATAAATTAAAAATACCATAAGTGTATTTTGATGAATATTTATTGATTTACTAATCAATTATTATTTATTCAAAATTGATGATTAATAAAAACATATGCAAAAATTGTCAGGCCTTCCGGATTGTGTTTTCTTGTGTTGTGGTTGGAATGTCATGGTGTAGTGGCCACAGAATAATCAATTTCATTAGCAATTTACTATTGCATTCACAGGTTGTTATATGGATTCAGTTATACTAACATGTTTATTAAGTTACATAATTGTTATGTGTTGAAAAACAAAAAGAGTTGTGCTGCAGTTCTTTAATTTATATCCACTATAAGTAGAGAGAAGCCTTGATATGGCTTTATTTGCATTATTGCGTAGAAAGATATCTTATACGTAAACCTTTAAAAGGGTTACAGGGTTAAGTCAGCATTAACTGTACTTTAAACTCAGTGTATTTATAAACTCTTTTTATACAAGAGCATGAATTTAAAACAATTTATAGAAAAAGTAATATGAATTTAATTCAAAATATAGTTGAAAGTAGTAAATTTCCAAAGGTAAAATTTTGTTGCCATCAGAAATTGTAAGTTCATAGTGCAACATCAGTGATTATTTTTCAACATTATCAATCAATCGTTAGCCGATGTACGAAAATTTCAGTTGTCGTTTGTTATGAGTGAATATGTTGATGTGATATTGCTTGATATTCACAAATAGCACCATTTCGGTTTTAGATGAAACTAAAATTATCAAAGAATCAAAAGTTAGAAAAAGCAGAAGCAAATCGAATGATTGATTTTTTAAGAGATTATGTTGTTAATTTAATTTGAATTTAAATGAAATTATATTTAAGCTATCTTACATGTAAAAATGAATGTTTGTCGGTATATGCTTTATAGACTCCGAAACGGCTGGACCGATTTCTATGAAATTTGCAGACAATCTTCAGAAATACCGAGCGGATGATCTTGTAAGTGATCCTGATGGTGGCGATAGGAATATTTTTAAAACTGTTAAGTTCTGTTTCAAGGGGAGTTCGAAACCAGACTGAGCCACAGCAACGCGTGGCGCAGTTACTTATAAAATATAAATAACTAGCTTTTACCCGCAACTCCGTTCACGTGGGCTATTGTCGCGTGATAGGTTGATAATAGATGGCGCTTTTTAATGTCATCTTATTCCTGCAGAATAAACAGGATTTTCACCATAATATAAATCCACCAATTTCATCGACATTGGCTTTGCGACAGCGGATTTGCCGTGATAGAGTTACAAACATACATCCATACTCACAAACTTTCGCATTTATAATATTATAAGGATTGTATTTTAATTCAAAGTATGAAAGATATCGATCTATCACTAACTTTTAAGTAACAAAAAAATTTTAATTTCCTATAGAGATTGATTAGAATTTTTTCTTCTTTATGTTATCGTTTAACGATAAGACAAAAAAGATGATTACCTGCTATCTTTTATTGCATATAGATATTATCTTAAGTATATTAAAGATTTGAAAACTAAGTAATCCAGATCACGCAACCATATAACAGCTCAAAACGTAATAAAATGCGATAACAAACAATATTAATTTGGACTAGTGGGAACTGGCGAGGCTTAAATACAACGAGGCCTTGTTTATATCAGTTAGGTACGTAATTATTTTTGTTTTCGTTTCAATCCTATATCATATTATTTAATTTTTAGTATGTTTTTCGCGTTAATTCTATCTTATATTTAAATGAGTTAATCTTTTATTTTCTAAATCTCGAAAACGGCTCCAACGATTTTCATGAAATTCAGCATGTAGGTTTTGGGGAAGAAAAAAACGATCGATTTTAAAAAAAGTCGTTTTATCTCTGTTCTTAGGCACAAAAAAAACAGCTAAAACAGGATATATATAGCAAATGCTATTTTTGCCTGTTAAACGTAATGCTGTGATAACCTAATGGTAACGGGCGGACCAGAAAAGTTCAAAACCCGGGTTCGAGTCCCACATGTCACCGTTGCTTTCTTTTTTTATTTTTATTTGCATATTTTTTGTCTTTTTAAAAATTATAATTACCTATTAATTATCGTTAACGCTTGCTCGAAATTATAAACCATCCGTAGCACCATCAGTGTTATTCTCCATTATTATTTATAAAATGTCGTTCGTCGTTAACCTTTATACACATCGATAAGTGTTAAATAAACATTACTAGAAAACAAACTAATTGTAAATGTTATCAATAGGATAGCAATACATTTATTGAGTTGTTTATTACTGGTATAAACTAAATACCTATCTAATATTGAATCTGGCTTTATGACGTGACACACCAAAGTGGATAAGGTGGACCGTGTTCCACTCAAATTGCAATGCATGTTAAATGAATGAGCTTAGAAAAGTAATAGCTAAGACGATTATATAATTACATCTCCGTTCTAAGTTCAGGATATCGTCCTTCAAAATTTGAAATAAGTTTATACTCGAAACTTTTTGATTACGGGTTTGGTGTTACAAAAATTTAACCTAATTTACCTAAGTGAGTTATGATAACCTACGAGAAAAGCGATAAATATAAAAGGAAAATTATCATTTGGTTATTATTTGATTTGTTCAGAACTATTTTATAGACAGTCATTACCTACTTATCAGCTGTCGTGCATGATTCATAAATTCGTAAACTATAAAGTAAAAACGCACTAGTTGCGATCTGCGGTTTCACCCGTGATGCAAAGGTTATGAAAAAGACTGCTATATATAGGTAACTTAATACTTAAATCATAGAAGAAAATCAATACTATGGATCTTCGTAAAAATAACCTACGATTTACTTTAGATTTAGATACTATCAGCATGTAAATTTTGTACAAATCTGTTGCCAAAGTGATAGGTACAAACATACACATTAACTTTCCCTTTTATTATAATAATAGGATTAAAACGTGATTATATCGCTTAAGGGATAGGAAAAAAGGTTAAAAATAAAAAAACGATGTATTACAATAAAATATTTGTATTGAACTGGCCTTATGAAATTACAACTTAAACAAAAGAATAATGACGAGACTATGTACCGTCAAACTGGATACATAATCTTATTACAAAATGGCTTGAACTTAACCCAAAGTATTCGGTAATTCGCGTTGCGTTGCGGTTTTACCGTGCAACTTGTTGACAAAGCCTATCTACAATGCACATTAGATACAAACGTTTAAATAACTAATAATATGGTCCACAAGTGTTATGTCACTAGAATCATGGTATAGATAAACAATCGTAGCTTTACTCTTTGGTGTTCTAGCCGTAAGTCATCGTACATTTATCTTTCCAACGCAAGCTATTCCTTGTCTGTTCAAAACGTGATTGCATTTACTATACCTATTTAATGAACTTAAAAGTTGACCTGTAGCGTTTGCACATTTAGCACAATGACCTAGGAGATGCGGATAGTCTTTATGCAATAATCAATGCACCTATAGTAAGTAAATAGTTTAAAACTAAATTCAAATGCAAGTTACTAACAATAAAGTGAATAAATTTATGTTTTCTTTTACAACATTTAGTTTCTTATCATTAAAGTGAATACATAAAAAGTAAGCTTGTTCATAATTGTGTGTAAATGGTAACAAACCGATTGTAAGTATAAATATTGGTAACAATTGGTAGCTTTTTTGTTAAATAATCACGGAATCACAATTTACCTATATGCTATAGTAGGATACGCCAATATTTTGTGTATGCTAAAATAAATAAAATTAATTACAGTAGTTAATAATATTACAGTGCCTAATTCTATATAAATATACCGTTCTACGACTTAAAACACTTCCCTTTGGTTTACATTGGACTCACTCTATACCATATACTATGTTACAGTAGGTGAAAACGACTTACAATTACAATTTTTTAATCAATACAAATATGTCTCAATTAACTTCTTCTTCCAATATTACACATAGTTAAAGTGAAGAACTATCTATAGGTGAGCCATCTTATATCCTACAAAAAATCATAACGATACAATATCATAGTGATATAATAGACAATCGATAACCGATCGACAGTGTTCACGACTGTGTGTAATTAGCTACATAACAAACCATTTATTACTATATTAGAGAAGGACTCTTGTTTAATTATATGGTACGGTGCAGGAGCTCAAGGTATCCATGCAGGTATTTAACATAAGAGGAATAAAGAACATAAGGTTCGTGACTAGTGCATACAAGATGAGATACACCTAACTTTTAAACTCTGCACTCAAAGTTGATTATATCAGGATTAATAAGGCACTCATCCACACCTTCACAAAGTTGTCTTATATTTTGCCAAAGACAGGTGTTATAAATATATTATTTAATATTCATAATTTATTTCCTGAGATTCATTATTAAAAATGTATAATATTTATTATTACAAATTAAATATCACAATGTAAGGACGGATCTAAAGATCGGTGCTATACGACTTAGCTTATGAAATAACAATTTATTTCATTTGTTTGATGATTTTTAACGTATACGTAGTGATAAAATTATTTCTATAGGTATGTGCCATAAAATTATTTCTATTTTTACCCACTCTTTAATAGGTAACATACGAAATTCAATACAATTATAAGCAATATATCATTGCTTTTATTAACATAGGATGTAAACATAACGCCGTATGTCGATTTAAATATTTGCTCAATATCTTTGGCTACATTTTTTATATAGTAAAAACAAATACAAGAAAGTTTTCTTGCGAATTTTTTTTAAGGAATCTCCATTTCTATAGTGATCTTCTAAATTTTTGATGGAACTTCTGGAGTTTAATAAAAATTTACAAAATATAATGTGTAAATGATTTGCATTCTATATGGTTAGGTACATACCATATACCTAAATAGTGAAATATATGCAGTAAAAACTAAAGCCAAAATTTTGAAGATTTCTTACATCCTGTTTATACAAAGGTTACTTGTTTTTTACAGTTTACTTAAAATTATAATTGTCACTCAAAAATAATATATAAAATATATAAAAGTTGTTTTCAAATTTGTACACCAATAAAATTTTAATTGAAAAGTGCCGTTAAAGCACAAACTATTATATTAAACAAACAATTTATTTATTTAAATTACTTTACTACGACTAGTAATAATGTAATTAGGTAATGACAGGAGTTCGGCGTTTCGATAATTTTAAACTACCTTAAATAAAAAATGAATATTAACTTGCAATAAGTAGACAATATAGTCCTTGTGCTTAAGAAATAATGAAACTGATATAAATATATTATTAATCGAATAATTTGTAAGGCGTTACAGCAAGCTACTACCAGTGTATCACATTAAGTTAAATATCGATGATATTTTAGTTTCTATAGTTGTATTAATTTCAGTTAGATATGAGGGCGTTTAACGATGGTTGTTCTTCGCCGTAGTAGGTGTAGCGGTGTCGGGATATAGTCCCAACCGCAGCCGAATCTACATCAGAATGCTGCGACTCTCTATGTCGTCGGAGGTCTACTTTTCGCTGGAATGCCTTATCACAGAGTCCACATGAAAAAGGTTTGTAACCAGTATGTTTACGCATATGTGTGATGAGATTAGAACTTTGGCTGAATGCCTTGGAGCACACGACGCACTTATGCGGTTTCTCGCCTGTAACAAAATATACATTTTGTAAAAAGTATACATAATTTTAAACTTTCGCGAAATAAGTTGATTGGCAATTTTACGTCTCTATTTTAAAACTCAGGTTCTAACTTTTTTAGCTTAAGAAGAATTCATCATAACAAAACATCTCTAACGGTTAATGCTTTTATTTAACGTAAAGGATGTATTAAAAATTATACTTGTAAAGTTATATCCCCCTTTTATAACGATCAAAGAAAACAAGGAATCTTAATGGCAAATTTACTGTCTGATCATGTTATATGTATATAATAAGCTACTAAATAAGAAGTTTAGTAACGCTCGGATTAATATATAAGAAATATAAAGGATAATTCGGTGTTTGTGTGTATAAACTATATTAAAGAACAATTTAATTTGTGATTCCACGAATATAGGTGGATTAAGTTTTTTGTGGTTATGTGTGTGTGTGTGGGTGTGGACGCCATAACTTAAGAAGACGCCTCTAAGTCAAAGGTCAGTATCCTTGATTATTCGGGGTGGAGAAATTGCCGGTTGTCTGCCTATCCTACCTATGCTCACCTATTGCAGCTATCGAAGGCACGCAGTAAGCGCGATAACTGACATTATTTTCATTTCAGTTTTTAGCATATATAAAATTATATACAAATTAAGTCCCTTCATTTCTGTAATTCGTTTACAGCAAACAAACGATTAATTCATTTTTAGATTTATGTCATGGCGATATCTAATAAGAGGGTGTCATGCATAGAATGTTAGGTGGTAATTATAAAGCTTGTGTATAAACGGACCTACTACATGTCATATCACATCAGATCTACTACATTATTCAACTTATTTTCTAGCTATTTGTATGTCACACTATAACATACGTTCCAGAAAGATAATTACAAATTTACTAAAAGGATACTTTGAAATAGGTTTATTCTTATTGATTAATTTGAATTAACTTGCAAAAAATTACATGAAACTCATTTTGGATTCTCGTCCTAGCCATTTCTTATGTTGAATACAATAGTGTGGGTTCAATAACGCCGCCGCTTCAAATTAATGAATTAAGGATCTCAATTCAAATTATAAAAAAAATGTTTCAAACTATAAATATTTTTGGATAAATCTATCATACGTTAGTTGTTTTTGCAGGCATAATTTAAAGATAAATTATCAAGTATAAATCAGGGTACTTTTCTTTTTATTTTATAACACTTTCTCAAAGTTAAATAAAATCATAATATCATAATGTTTAGCAAAGCTCTTCTTTCTACGAGGAACCATCGCGTTGTTTCAGTGTAAAATAATACGTTACAAATATCCCAATAATTCTCAGGTATTATCATGATGCCTTCCTTCATCTTAAAGCGCGGAATAAAGTGCCAATAAAACTCTGTTCTGTCTGTCTGTCTGTGTGTGATTATTAAAAAATCAGCAGATTTTTGAAAGCATATAGAAAAAAATAGATCGATTTTGGTTACTCAAAAACATAGGTTTAACGGATTTGAGAACTATGACAGTTTTACTTGTTCCAACAGTCCAGTCTGTGCGAGACTCAAAATGATAAAACAAAATAAAATAATTTATAGATGAAACAGGATTTACTGCTATTTTTTGTTTTCGCTCTGACGCGACAAGGTCTTGAAGGCTCTGCGGCTAATTGCAGGGCGAACTGCATTTTGGAATATTGATGATAGGGCTTATATCGGGAGGACGAATGCCTTTTAAGGTTACCGTAAATCATTCGGAACTGCCCAGACGTGACGAGACGTCGCGACTGGGACAAATATGTACGTCGTAGTTTTTAGATACTCGATTCTTGGTAAAGCATCTTGAAGTTGAATATAAAAAAGTGTTTTATTTGGTGTTTTGTTTTTATACTATTGAAATAAAGTTTTCAAATTTAGCATTATTGAAAGCTTGTCGATCACTTGATTACTTGATACTCAATGACGACTTATTTACTAATTTAAGACAAGACTATGGCTGAGTTATTTAATAATTTTGAAAGCTTCGTTAACAACGCCTGCATTTTCATATAAACTGCTGTTGTATAAGTTTATTTTATTTAAATATTTTATATTCATATAAAAGGCAAAAAACAGTTTCAAATTAATTAGTTGATATAGATTTTATAACCATTAATGTACTTTACAATTTTTTTATATAATTGTAAAGAATAGTCTAACTGTCTAATCTACGAGTACCTGGGTGACCGAGCCTTGCTCGGTATTTTTTTTTAAATATTAAAAAATAAAAAAGGCACCACGTGGGACCCCGGGTTTTGAAAATTTTTAGTCCACCCGTTACCCATCGGCTATCGCAACGTTACGTTTGATAGCAAAAAAGATTGCTTTCAATTGTACATACCATATTTTTAATGCCCAAAAACAGGAAAAACTTTTTTTCTAAATAAAACCTAGCTAGATCGCCAGATTTTTCTCCCCCAAAACAAGCTGAATTTCAGGAAAATCGTTGGAGCCGTTTCCGAGATTCCGAAAATATATTTATATATATATACATACAAGATTAACTCATTTAAATATTAAAGACAATAAATAAATATGTTGTGTTCGTATTAAACTAGGTTTTGAACTCTTATATTATATGCATGGCATTATGTCTATTATACAAAGTTGTCCATAATAATCTACACGAATGAATCTTTAGCTAGTTAATTTGACTACAAAAGTGTGAAACTTGAATAATAGGGGCTAACTTATATAAGTTTGGTAAAGGACTGTTATTTTCTGTCAAAACTTTCAATGCTGTCACCGTAGTGAAATATACATTAATTTGATTCTAATTACACCTGATAGAATGTAAAATGTGAAAATGTGCATTACTTACAATGTCTAAGTATTCACATCTAATTTGATATTATATTTTTACCAGTAATTTATAGCTGGTAAAAAATACATTATAAACATTTTATTTATAACTAGCTGACCCGGCCACACGTTGCTTTATTAGCTTTCAATTTCCTTTTGCCTCATATTATGGCAAGTGTTAGTTTTAGTTTTCTCAGATATTCATTTAAATTAAATTGTTTAAGTGATTATAATATTAAGCATGACATTGATGAGGATAAATGCTGTATCCGTCTAAATTGCTTTCCAATTACTGCAATGTACGTGACAATTTTGGAGAAACTAGATAGGGGATAGCGGTAATAGCATAAAGGATAGATATATGACATCGCAGACTTTATTTAGAAGGATCAAATAGGAACAACCCCACAATACATTGTTTTGTATATCTTATACTAATTACCATTACCGTTTCCCAGGCGGTATGAGATTTTCCGAAATTTTCAACGATTATCTTCTTATCAATAATTTTACACAAAAACTGTTTAGAATTATACACTTAAACCTTCTTACAGGTGAAAAGCGTATGTATGAAATTACGTCTAGTAGTTTTAAGTTTATCGCGAACAGACAGAAGCGGAAGGGGACTTTATTTATAATGTGTCACGAACTATAAGTAATGAATAAAAATGAAACTTATTAGAGGCAGAAAATTATATGTGTAACAGGAAGTCATGATAAATATCTCTTTACCTGTATGTATATATGTATGTTTCTTCATGTCGGATTTCTGGTGGAAGCGTTTGCCGCAGTACTGGCAGGGGTAAGGTCTCGTATCGGAGTGGATGAGCAGATGAGTCGACAACGTGCTGGACCGTTTAAAACACTTGCCGCATTGCTTGCACTAAATAAAAGAAAAAAAATTATGAGCGTTATGATTTTTGAAAGCTGTGGTAGCCCAGCGGTAACACTGTACGACTCTTTCGAGGAAGTCACGGGTTCAAACCCGGGCAGACACCAATGAATTTATCTGTTAAAAATTATGTGTCTAATTGATAATTGCAATTTATCAGACGCAAAAACATCGCGAGGAAACCTGCATATCTCTAGAGAATTCTGGAGATATGTGTAACCTACCAATCCGCATTGGAGCAGCGTGGTAGCTTAGCTCTAATCCTTCTCTTCAAAAACGGAGAGAAGAGGCCTATTATCAGCAGTGGGATAGTAACAGGCCGCTACTAACTTACTTTTATTATGATTTTTGACTTTTAATTATTGTATTAAAAATTTATTAGTTAAAATAAAATTACACTGGAAATATTTCTTCAAATCTCACTTATTCTATAATTCTGTCTTAAATTTCAAATCAGATCAGACAGAGTAATTTTTATTTTTTATTTTATTTTAAGTAACATGGTTATATTATTTCGCCATAATATAAAATAAATACAAGATTTAATATCACGAACCTTATACGAAGAAAAAATCATGATAATCCATGATTTTTTCTTCGATTATATGAACATAATATTTAATACCGAATGTACAACTGAATTGACAGTGTATGTCTGCTGCGCTGACAACCGATAATAAACTAATAACAGAGCCTTTTTATACCCCTTTCTTCACGTTTCTTTGATTTCTTCGCTTGCCATATACTTATTTTCATTGATTAGTAATTAGTCGCCGACGGGGCGCTTTGTAAGTAAAAAAATAGACATAAACTTACCTACTGCGAAATAAATTGTTATACCGTACTTAATATCGATTTTTTAGAATTACATTATATACTTATCATCATCGTCCTGCCCATATCCCACTCCCAAGTGGGGTCGGCACAACATGTTATAAACATATGATTTGGCTACGTATTTTACGACCGGCCGCCACCTCGGTAAGAAAGAGGGTGGTCTATTCTACTAAACCGGATACCACACGGTGGGTCAACTTACCATAGTCGCCTTTTACGACACCTCGGTAAGAAATGAGGGTGGTCTATTCTACTCAGCCGGATACCACACGGCAGGTCGACTTACCGTAGTCACCTTTTACGACACCTCGGTAAGAAAAGAGATTACATTATATACTTAATACAATCGAAATAAATGTATTCTTTGGTCGCTTGATGGTAAAGAGTCTCGTAAAATCACGTGGACTGGATTCGATTTATAGTTAGGAGTTCAATACGGATACCTACCATGTTTTTCTCATTTTTAAACGATTTGCTTCTATCCAGGAACTTGTGAGGATTTGTTCACCTTGGTGTATACCAATCTTAGCAATATATTATTACGTAGGTACATATTGATTGCCAATATCAGATAAAACTGATTCGATTCGATTACTAAACTTGCTTACAATAATTGGTAATTATAATTTGCAAAAACCTTCATGCGTAGTTATCCCGTCGCGAAATTACTAAAAGATTTAGTAGATCTACTTCGACTATCTTACTATAACTGTTATCTTTTTCGTACTATCGTTTTTCTTTGAACATTTTTCTCTAATTCCCAATATTTTATTCACAATTAATGGTATTTAAATAATACAATTTAACATTAAATATTCACATTATTTATTAAATATTAATTATTAAATATTCAATTTTGGTGGTAGAGTCACGTTGCCAACATATGTTGGTTAACCGAATGGGCAGACTCGACCGGTTTCATACCACCCTCACACAGAAAACCAGCGTGAAGGAGCGGCTTGCCGCTTTGTTTCGCATAGGTGAGTGTTGAGCACCGGTGCCCCCCCCCCTTTCCTTCCCCAAATATGACAACGGTTCGAAATAAGAGTTTTAATACCCCAGGAGGGTACCGACTCTGACAGAGTTGGAGAATCCCTCCCTGAGCAATCTCGCTCGGGCTGCCCGTCGTATTCTGGGGCGGGCAACGAAACGTTAATTGTCAATGGCAGTCAAGGAAATAATACTATGGCATCCCGTCCTACTCTCATTGTGGACTTCTGTAATATCCGTGGACTACATTCCAACTTAAATGCTGTCCACTACCATCTCGAAACAACTCGGCCAGCCTTGTTATTCTTAACAGAAACGCAGATTTCATGCCCAAGTGACACAGCCTATTTACACTTCCCCGGCTACAAACTCGAACATAACTTCGTGCCTCATGCCGGGGTTGCTGTGTTCGTAAGGGATGATATATGCTTTCACCACCTTGGCAATTTTGAAGGTCGGAACTTGTCTACCATCTGGGGGCGCGTGGTCTGTGGCGATCATGCCAGAGTTTATGCGTGCCTCTACAGGTCCCATAGTGGTAACGCGGAATCGGATAGGCTTATGGAACACTTACAAGCGGCTATTGACGATATACTTTCACAGACTCCCTCGGCTGAGATCGTAGTTCTTGGTGATTTTAATGCCCACCATGCTGAATGGCTTGGCTTCTCGGATACCACAGACTATGTGGGAAGAATTGCTTTTGACTTTGCAATTGCGAATGGTCTATCCCAATTAGTTAAGGAGCCAACGCGAATTCCAGACGTGGATGGTCAAGATCCTTCTTTACTGGATCTCTTCCTGACCACACATCCCCAAAACTACCAAATCTCGGTCGATGCTCCCCTAGGCTCTTCTGACCATTGCCTAGTAAGGTGTGTAGTGCCTATCGCACGTCGTTGCCGCAGATCACTCGCGACACGACGTGTTTGGCATTACAAGTCAGCAGATTGGGATGGTTTGCGTTCCTTTTATGCGTCTTATCCATGGATGCAGGTTTGTTTCTCTGCGAATAATGCTAATTCTTGTGGTGCATCTATTGCCGAAGTGGTGATGCAAGGTATGGACAATTATATACCTAGCTCTGTAATTCCAATCGGTGGTAGATCGCAGCCCTGGTTTAGTGAGTCTTGCAAGGCAGCAGCTGATAGCAAACGAGAGGCTTATCGGGCTTGGGCTGAAGCGATGGCTTCAAGGAACCTCAACTCGACATTACTCAAAAGGAATTATAACCGCGCCTCCAGGTTCTTTAAGAGGGAAGTTGCCAGAGCGAAGTTTAAGTATATTGTCAAAATTGGCAAAAAGCTTGAGCAATACCCATCTGGAACGCGTCGGTTCTGGGCACTCTCCAAAGCGGCGCTTGGTAACTTTGACCAACCATCACTTCCACCGTTACGCACTGAGAACAACGCACTGGCCCACACAGCAAAGGAGAAAGCCGATCTTTTGGGGAATTTCTTTGCCTCAAACTCGACTATGAATGACCAAGGAAATCCGCCGCCTACTATCCCGCGGTGTCAGAGCTCAATGCCAGATATTAAGTTCAGCCAAAAAGCTGTTCGGCGAGCTCTGTTTTCCTTGGATATTCATAAGTCGAGTGGGCCAGACGGTATCTCTCCAATTGTGCTTCGAATGTGCGCCCCCGAGTTAACTCCTGTGCTAACGCGTCTATTTCGGCTCTCATACTCACAAGGCATAGTCCCAGATATATGGAAGTCAGCCCTGATCCATCCGATCCCTAAAAAAGGCGATGCTTCAGATCCAGCTAACTACAGACCTATTGCTATTACCTCCCTTATTTCCAAAGTTATGGAGATGATTATAAATCGTCAGCTTCTGTCATACCTTGAGGATCACGAGCTGATCAACGACCGTCAATACGGTTTTCGACACGGTCGATCAGCAGGTGATCTTCTGGTCTACCTGACTCACCGTTGGGCGGCAGCAATAGAAAGCAAGGGAGAAGGTCTCGCAGTTAGTCTGGATATGGCGAAAGCCTTCGATCGTGTATGGCATAGGGCACTTCTTTCGAAGCTACCTTCCTATGGGCTTCCAGAAAGTCTGCGCTTTTGGATCTCCAGTTTTCTCACTGGACGTAGCATACGTGTCGTTGTCGACGGATTCTGCTCGAATCTTAAGCCAGTGAATGCTGGGGTTCCCCAGGGTTGCGTGATATCCCCTACACTGTTTCTTCTGCATATCAATGACATGTTAGATGATGCTAATATTCACTGCTATGCAGATGACAGTACAGTGGATGCCACATACACCGGTAGCGCAAGCCTTTCTTGGAATAAGGTCGACGAGTGCCGGGAAAATCTTGTGTCTTCTGTTGAAGCCACCTTACGGAAGATCTCCGACTGGGGTAAACTAAATTTAGTACAATTTAACCCCCAGAAGACACAAGTTTGCGCGTTAACTGCTAAAACATCGCCGTTTGTCGCGTCACCGTCTTTCGAGAATACTCTTTTAGGTGTTTCGAGTAGTATCGAAATACTGGGACTCGACATCTCCAATAGTTGCAAGTATCGCGATCACTTGGAAAGGAAGGCTAAGTTGGCCTCTAAAAAATTGGGTGTTATCAATAGAGCGAGACAATACTTCAAGCCGGCCCATAGACTTGCGCTGTATAAAGCACAAGTCCGGCCTCACATGGAGTACTGTTCTCATCTCTGGGCTGGTGCACCCCAGTACCAACTTAAGCCATTCGATCGCATACAGCGCAGAGCAGCTCGTATTATTGGGGACAAGGTGATTAGCAAACAGCTGGACTCTTTAGCGATGCGTAGAAACGTGTCTTCACTGTGCGTTTTCTACCGCATCTTTCACGGAGAGTGTTCCATTGAACTGCATGACCTGATTCCTGCCGCTAAATTCCATAACCGTACTGTACGTCACAGATTAAATTATCATCCTCACCATCTGGATGCGTGGCGATCCACCACAGTACGGTTTTCAAATAATTTCTTTCCACGCACCACCATTTTATGGAACGATCTCCCTTTGGCGGTGTTCCCGGATCGGTACGATATAAGTACCTTCAAAAAGCGTATTTTCCACTTTTTCAAAGGACAGCAACACCCTCGCTCTGCGAGAGGTCGTGGGCGGCGGTGATTACTTGAGGTGCACCGCATGCTCGTTTGCCATCCTATTACATAAAAAAAAAAAAAAAAAAAAATTCACAAATCTTAGTAAAGGTAAATAGTTCAGTGTTTTCATGACAAAGATTATTTTCATTTCAAAATAGTGACGACTTGTAAGATTTACATAGTAGGTATGCAAACGATTTCTTTTGTGTCGTATTCCAGTTACATGTTAGACAAAGGAATCTCTGGTTAGATTTATTTGATCAGTTGTTTTAAGAATGTAACCAGTGCCGTGTCGTATTTTACGCATAAATTTTAAATAATGTATAGAGAATTTTCTATACTTAAATTAGGGCAACGTGATATTTAAAAAAATTAAAGTAACTGCCTGTTTTAAGCCACTTGCTTTTCTAAAAGAGAAGGAGATTGAGCCCACTTTGTTATCGGATGGAATGAAAGTATTTCTAATATATGCGGTATTGGTTTAGTTATTTGGTTTATTTATAGATTAATTACTTGGTTATTTGGTTTATTTAAAGATTAAATACTCGTACGAAAAAGAATGCGCATCAATGAGGTAAATAGTAGGTAAACATGTAAGTCAAACATCATTTCATATCAACGTTAAATAAAATGCATTTTGTAAACCTAGTATTTTTAATAGTAACCTAGTATTTTTAATTAATTTTATTCAACTTGCAATGTAATCATGTAAAGGTTGGATCTTGCAAGTAAAATTTAACCCACTTTCCGGAGTCCGGTTGAGCTGAAATTTTATATATTAGTTCAGTCCCGATGACAATGCATGTTTATGATAAGCATTACATGATCCTGTTGCCAGGATTGGCTACAAACGAAGGAACCCCTCAACGGTTAACAGTAGGGACATGAAATTATGTAAAAGCCTTCTTTAACTTGACTTCTTAAAGTTATATTTACCAAACAATTGTTTTAAAATACCAACAAAATGTAATGTTTCTCTATGACCGGCGTAACTTAGTCTTAAAAGTCCCTGGCACCCTGCATTGGCTACTTTATGTTTATGTTAATTTTCGCAGTTAGTCAAGATAACTGTTAAGTATGTTGCGAATGACAATTTAACGAAAATCCGCGTGGAAGCCCATGACAGTTGGCAGGGCAGCTGCCCGTCGCTGCCTCGCGTCTACAAAAACGACTCGCTTTTTTCAACCTCTTTTTATGCCGATGCACTCTCTTATAAACAACACAGGTGCTAGTATGATCATCCACATATGGTTATCGGTCTGTAACTGGTACAGAGCTGATTTTTTATTACGTCCAGAAATTTAAAAGTCTAGATGCATCGTAGAATTTAACAGTTATGAATGCTGCAAGTATTTTTATGAACTATTGTGAAAACACGTTTACAGTTTACAATATATACTCGGTCTATATTATTGTTTGAAGGCTTTGTTTAAGGTATATGTAAAAGTTGGTTTCCGTTGTCCATATTTAGTTTCTATTTTATTCAAAATTGTTTATGCCAGCCGGATTGCTATCTAGTCAGAAGTTAAAGATATTTATGTAAGCGATTTAATTAAAATAACTTGTGCTGATATGCTAATCTGTGTATTTATGTTAGCGATTCATAATAATTATTTATACTTTAGACATAACGAAGTCTAAAGTATAAATATCTATTAAATATTTTTTCGGAAATTTCTTATTTGTTTTTACTCTTAATTAGAACATTAAAAGAAATAAATTGTTTAAGAAATAAAAATTGTAATAAGGTATTTAGATTGAGATTTTTATCGTTTAATTTACATAAACGAACATTTTAAATTTGTGGAATAGAATAGTTTGATAACTTAGATATTGTTGAATATTAAACTGGTCACCGAAGTAAAGTTATGTACATAATACATCGGGTCGGTTAGTAATTGAGGCTCGTGCCGGCCACGCGCCTTTTTCCGCTTCTCACTTCCCCTTTACTTTGTAACTCACAAGCGTTAAATGTTAAATACTATCACAAAATTAAGGGTAATATTATTGCTCAGTCAATATCAAGTAATCGTAATTTAACACTCCTTGATATTGTTTTTTATTAATGTGTTTATTAAACTTGCTTTTATATGAAGGTTGATTCTTGTAAGTTAAATTTGACACACTACCCGGTGTCCGATTGAGCTAAAATTTTACATTCTAGTCCAGTTCCGATGACAATGCATGTTTATGACAAACACAAACTTTTGCATTCATAATATATTAGTGGGCTCTCTATGTACGGAGAATATTTGATGATATCAATCTATTACAACAATTTGCACTTATTTTTTTCCTTCTCGTCTTTAACGTTTGATGTATATTTTCAAAATATGCTTTTAATTTTGCAGAGTGAAGATCAATGTGTAATAATTAATGTTAAATACTCATTAACTGTTTTAAAACATTACTATGTATTTAACTTTACTTGTAACTATCAATCATTTACAAACTCTCCGTGCAGATAAAAATTACATTTTTATTAAAACGGTAGCCGATTTTTATAATGACGCCGAAAAGAATAAAATAAATGGAAAAAAATGGGACGAGACCGGATTCTGCCGGTCTGAGAGCCGTAAACTGAGTGCAAAAGACGCGTGACTAGTTTCAATTCAAGAGTACTTATTAAGACAAGGGCAGTTTTTGTACTTGATTTTGCAAAAACGTTAAACATATACAGGTTCGCTATTTAAAGCTAGTCTGGACGGAAATTGTACAGTTATTCTCATCTGTGCAAAGGATGTCGCAAGTTTAGGTATATATTAATTATCTGAGTTGATAAATAAACCACGATCGCGTGCAGAGAAGGCAGGTTTTGCTTTAGAAAATAAATGGCGTATTGATTTTGTTATTTCACACTTATTATTACAATTAATTAGTAACAATTTATTCCATTCCCTTGCAATCGACGGCTCGGGTAGTAATAATCACGCCGAAGGCGCTAGCATGCTATATACGATTTTAAATAATTACCTATCTACGACAATTATCGGGAATATGATAAGAATTACAAAACGAGGAATGTTATATTTTTGTCTACCTTACCTACCGTAGCTCCTCCTAGTACACTATAAACCATAAACACAAGTTTTTAAAATATCTAGCTAAGTCATTGTTCTATTTAAAATCCTTACATTCTTATAAAATATAAATAAATATATGGGACACTTACACACACGGTCGTCCATCCCCAAATTAAGTAACTTAAGGCTTATGTTATGGCGGCGTCACCGGCGGGAATCGAACTCGCGACCCCTGGAGCTGAAGGCAAGGTCACTAGCCGCTGCGCCAATAAGCCAGTCAAATATTTTCGGTATTAAATAGTAACATAAGAACAAACAGAACAATAGTATCCTTTTAGGCCTTCGCTGCGAAATCTCTGAAAATTATTATAAAATATAACCAATCACTTACCTGAAAAGATTTTTCGCTTTTATTTTCGTTTTTGAGAAGGAGGGAAAAGTTGATATCTGGCTGCGGCGGCGGTGGTATGTATGTGTTGAAGGCGGGCTCCGAAGGACAGCGTCGGGGTTCTGCACTGCAGTGTCTGTCTTCATCTGGACTGCTTTGACATCTCTTTACAAGTTCAAGTGGAGTTTCGAGATCATCGCGGTCATCCCAGCGTGATACTGGCGATTCTCTCTCCGTTTCTATATGTTCTCGCTCACAGGCACTCCCGGGCGACCAAATCTGTCTATTTTTTGTTGATAAGTTCAATGGTAACTCTTCTTCATCATCTAGGAGTAAAGAAAAACGATTTTTTATTACACTTTCAATAATTTACAAGTGTAACACAGATTACGTGTTTGGCATGACACTAGTTTTATATACAAGCCATTGATTGGGAAAAACTAAATTTATACTGGTGACTATTACTCATCACAAAGTACGGCTGCGACAATTTTTCTGAAATTCAGTATGTAGGGAGGAGATCACCCAGGTACTAAAAACAAGTAAGAAAAGAGAAATATACAATATATGAGGTAGTTATATAATATGGCGGTCTTGTCGATACATAGCCATTTCTTCTAGACATCCAGGTTGACTAAAGGATATACTCGTAGTTTCGAATATTTTGTAGATGGTGCAAGAATAAGGAATATACATAATACGGAATATATCTATATATATATATATATATATATATATATATATATATATATATATATATATATAATTAGAATAATAGGTAAATAATAAGTTAATTAGGGTATTCGTATTCACCAATGCAATTATGTCTTCAGGTCCAATTTAAGCCGTTCGACATTTCGACAAGTGTATACTTACTTAGTTTCTTAGTTGTAGGAGGGTAATATTAGGAATGACTGTAACTATTCTGAGTAATATACATATATCAAAAAGATACAAAGAAGATGTTGCATATTATACACAGTGTTATGTTACTCTTCACGCTTCACCATGAGGTTAATTTTCAGGTTGTACTCGTAAGTCAAATCGGGCGTTTGGTTGCAGACACTTTTACATGCACAGCTGGTGCATGTTCGTTTACAGATAACGTTGCGTCAATGTTTGCAGCAATATTTTTCATATTTAATTTGCGTAAATCTGAATCTTAAATACGGAAAACTTCACCTGTATCAATACCGTATATCAGCAATTAAGAATTTTTTCGACGAACATTATTATGAATCTTTATATTCACAATGATTTAATAATATTAAAAAAATCATATAATAAAATGTCTATAGAAAAGTAAAATGTAGCTGTAATTAGTTTCTGTTTTTTTATTAACGTTTCATTTAACTAAAACTAAAAGCTAAGAAAAAGTTAATATGCTAAGATCAGTTAATGAAGGAGCTAGGTCCTATATTAAGAAATAAAATTCCTAAGAGATGGTTTAATACTAACAAGTTGGCCACATAACTATTTTTTATTATTTATACATCGATGCACGCTTTGCGGCTTTACGTCCATGCTGATAGATCGCTGTTTACTTCGAATATAAAGTTATATAATAGAAAGAAAAGTTTAATTTAAATAAAGACGTCACCGTAAAAGTAGCATAACGTGATATTATAATTATATACTCCATCAATATTTAGGACAAAATTGACTCTAAAATGCAACGCGATAAAAAATATGGATTATTTACCATTGAAAATTAGATAAGAAATGTGAAAAATTTCCAATTGGGAAAGAAAATGACGTGGCGCTTATCTTATAATAAAAATCATATTTTATATTTTTTGTACAAAATATTCTTATAATAATACCTCATAAAATAATTGCTATATCTTGCTGTTAGAATAGGAGACTATTCTAACAGCAAGATCATAAAATTTCGACATGAAAAATCGTTAGAGGACCAATCAGATTTTTCAATATAGATCCGGGTACGTCCTTCATAGATCAATTTATATATTTTCTTTATTTTATGTGCAATTAAAAATTTAACACTTGTTTATGAAGAAGACGCAGATTTAAGATTAGGGATTAGTATTACTTCATCTTAGGTAAAAATTTGTTAGCATGTGACCAGCTTTGTTATATCCATTAGAGCATCACGGCAAGAAAGTAATATATATAAAAATCAAGAACTCAGTTGAATCTAGGTCTTTCCTGTGTTATCTTTGATGCATGGCAGTAACCGGTATGTATGCGGATAAGCAGTAATTTGAATACTTAAAAAGTTTTAATTCGTCACTGAAGTGTGTCTGTTTGGTATGTGCTCACTTTTCCTTGGCAAGTTGAAAACATTAAAAATACTCCGTTTGTGGAGGTAAACGACATGTAAACTGCGGCGTATCAGTAGTTCGCGACTTATTCAACGACTTACATTGATAACTATTCTAATGAGGAATACACTCAAGAAGGCATGCAAAGAGGCCGAGGCGAACACAGGTTTTATCAAACGACCCAAAAATCGTTTCGTGTTTTAAAGAAATCTCTGACGTCGTGTTATTTACTTTTGTTATATAATACAGTTACAGTACCGTAAATAAAATACCATCTATTTTTATTTATTAATATTATTGTTTACTAATAGAATCTGGTCGTAATATTTAGCTAAGATTGAAGTCAATCAATATAGTAAACAATAGATTCAATTTGAAGCCTATGGTTATAAAAACTTGTTCTGTAGCATATTAAAAAGAAAATATTGTTTCAAAATTCAAATATTTGTTATATTTATTATAGCGTTTGCAATTTTGAAAAACCACTAAATGGAAATAATAGTTTTTAAAACATGCATAATATGCAAAGTTCTGTCAATTTGTAAGAGGTATCTTGAAGTACAGTGTAAACAATATTACACAGGTGCTTAAAAATATAGTAATTTCAATTAGTAAAGTCCTGTTACTATCGCACTGCTGGGCGTAGGCCTTCTCTTTTCGGTTTTGGAAAGAAGTATTGTAGCTAAGACCTACCACGCGTCTCCAATTGGGATTAGTAGGTTAGAATTCTCTAGCCACATGCAAGTTTCCTCACGATGATTTCCTTCACCAAAAACGTGCGATAAATTACAATTATCAATTTGGCACAAGCTTTAACAGAATAACATTGGTGCCTGCCCAGGGTTCAACCCGTGACTCCGTCGGAAGAGTCTCACGGTCTCACTGCTAAGCTATCACAGCTCTTTTTTATGTAGGGTTCACTAAAACTAACCACGTATTTTTCGTAACAATAGTTTTGTTGCAGCTTTAATGTAGTAACCTAAACTTTTTTGGGACTGGATAATGTGTTGTAAAATATAGCTGAGGGTGTGAATTGCAGAGTAGGGCGTAAAAGTTCCACCTAAGTAGAGAAAATGGAAGTATATCCTAGTTGTTCTCTTATTTAGTTACTCCTAAGTTGATTTGGGCTTGCATAAGGAAACTGACATCTCGAATTCGCTACAAGTGTATAAGCGATCAAGATTTGATCGTCAGGGTCGTGTAGTACGATCTTTACTCTATTTACAGCACGTCGATTTAATAGGATTATAGGTGGAAGCCATTCTTATTAGTGAGTTCTGATTGGTTTTTGGGTTTTCTCAAAATAGAATCGCTTAATAGATGTCGTCTGCGATGCCTTACGAGCTAGAGGATATTTATGTTTTAATAACTCCCGCATACGGATTGTTTGTTTAGAAGCAGATGGATAAGATGATAGCTAGCTTTTTGATTTTTTTTATGTCGCGAATCCATGATGGTGAAAAATCTTCTGAATACGAAGACGAAACGGAGCACTTAAGGATTAAACTTAATTTTCAAAATCTTTGTCGTTTAGCTTAAGCAATCACTATTGATAGGAATGTATATCACATATCTTTCGCTGTTATATGCTAAGAATAAACATTAATAGAGATTGTTACGTTGACATAAAAAAGCTAAATTTCTCAATATCAATCGTGGTTGAAAAAAAAAAATTTCGTTCTTTTAAAGTTTTATTTATTTATTTATTTATTTATTTTATTTATTTCTTTTACTTATTATACTTATTTTACTTATCCTGATTATTTGGTGCAAAATTTTGGCAATATAATGAAGTATCTTTTACCGTCTCTTGGTGGAGTATGTCTTGCATGGTCGTTGGGAGAGAAATGTGGTGTATGCGGTAGTAGCAATGGCCATACTCCGGCGCCACCATATAGAGCTCCCAGACCACTGCAGTACATCAATGCTCCTAGTTCTGCAAACAAACAAAACATGTAATCTAGATCTTATAATAACATGATAAATTTGAAACTTGTGGAATTGTGTGCTATGTTGAACATTAAAAAAATATATAGGTCAATACAACTAGGTTAGGATTTCAAGAAATGAATAAAACTAATATAGCTTCAACTGCAATTTCATGACTATTGTTCACTTTGTGTCTAATTGATAATTGCAATTTATCACACGCTTTTCGGTGAAGGAAAACATCGTGAGGAAACCTGCATATCTCTAGAAAATTCTAGGGATATGTGTAAGCTACCAATCCGCATTGGAGCAGCGTGGTAGGTATATTAGCTCCAACCCTTCTCTCCAAAAATGGAGAGAGGAGGCCTATGCCCAGCAGTGGGATAGTAACAGGCCGTTACTTTATGTCTTGGTCTTACGCTTTAAGGCTAATCTACTTATCCAAATTTGGTACGACTTATGTACAGAACTAACATAAAGGATTAAAAAAATTCTTTCTAGAACAGTCGAAAAATATATAGTACATAATAGAGAGTATTTATATTTAAGTTGGCACGAACAACTCACGGGTAAAGCTTGTACTTTTAATGTACGTATACCTGAAGGTGTAAATGGAATAGTGAAGGTGTTGAAATAAACACTTACCTGTAGCTCTGGCGTATTGTTTAAGGGCTCGTCCTGCGATCTCGATGTCTCCAACTTGCAAGACATCCAAACGTTGCTGTGTAATTGAGTCAGGGGACTGTGGAGGAGATCGGGGGGATGTAGGAGTGTGAGGCGACACACTTCTTTCGGGAGATGGAAACCGCTGCCCGGGCAGCGAAGTCGCGTGAAAGTGTTCGGCAAGACGCGACAAAAGCACGTGGCGGGACATCCTGTAATGAAAACCTAAATTTACGTAATTTACTAAACATTAAAAAATGAATTCTTAATTTTTTTACTAATTTGACCGCTATAAATATTATCAATCATCAACAAATAAAAATCATGAAATTATCAAATGTGGCATCCAAATTTTCGTTTTAACTATACAAATTAACAATTTTATTTACCATAAAGCAACTAAAGGTTTAAAATTAACAAGAAAAAAACACCTACCAACCCGTACTAGAGTAGGTCTTAGCGCCAATCCTTCTCTCCAAAAACGGAGAGGGGAGACCTATGAATTATTACCTATGACCTAAGAATTTGGAATTCTCAACTTTGATCGAATTTAGCAAAACACTCTTCTTCTCTTCTTCAACCGATGGACGTCCACTGCTGGACAAAGGCCTCTTCATGGGATCTCCAGAACACACGATTTTGTGCCGCTTGTATCCAGCGGCTCCCCGCGACCCTTTTGAGGTCGTCTGTCCATCTAGTAGGGGGTCTTCCTACACTGCGCTTTCCGGTGCGGGGTCGCCATTCCAACACTTTGAGACCCCAACGTCCATCGGTTCTCCGCACTATGTGCCCCGCCCATCGCCACTTCAGCTTCGCGACCCGCTGAGCTATGTCGGTGACTCTGGTTCTTCTACGGATCTCCTCATTTCTGATTTGATCACGTAGAGAAACTCCGAGCATAGCTCGCTCCATCGCCCGCTGAGCGACTCTGAGCTTTCTTATGAGGCCCATAGTCAGCGACCAAGATTCAGAGCCATAGCAAGATTAATCTGCAGGGTGCACCGCGTGCAGGTGATGTTGACAATTGAGGAGACTGATTGGGACGAGCCTCCCCCTTACACCCCCTGTCAAGCAAAACACGTGCAACACATATTATTTTTAGGGTCCACCATTTAAGATACTCTGTTGGTCCCTTAAAAATTATAAGACATCCTCCAAGGCAGCATTTGATAGCTTAGGGGAGATGATATCTCCCTGATTGCCTCGCCTTAGTTGGATTGGCCTCTTAGTTCTGTCTTGGACACTGACAGACAGTGTTGTTTTCATACAAAAACTTCAACACTTTGATTCGGAATCTCTGGAGCGACCTTAACTCAGCCCACGTTTCAATCGTACTCAAATTGATTAGATAAAGTCCGAGATATAACTAAAAAACTCCTCTAACAGTTCTTCTGTTCTACCGACAAATGGTTTATTTTTATATATTTTTACATTCAAAACCTTTAAAATTTTTTGGTTAATTATATAAAATTAAGAATGAATAAAATGTTAATAATATTGATTTCACTATTGTACTATTTCTTACATAATTATTTTTCTTTATTCCTAAATCTGCGTCTCAGCAATGCTAGTGTAAGTGATCAGTTTAAAAAATATAGTCACCGTAATTGTTACGTGACTATCGCCATTAGCGACTATTTGTTGACAGCTCTCGCCCTGATTAATCCGACCGCCGACGTGTGTTGATGGCGAATCGTATTAAAAGCTCAATCAAGCAAATGAAGAATCAGAATAATGGATATGGACGTCACCCGCTGCGTACGCGCATTAATAATTCACAATATACCTATCAGACTAAAACAATCTTCATTACACTAAAACACATTTGTTTTCATAGAACGAAACTATAGTAAACAAATAGCTCGTGGAAGCGGTCACTTTTCCTTTCATTACTTAATTCGACCAAATCTAATATAGTCGTAGGTATATTGCGATGTTTCAAATGAATTGCTCAATTTTGTAATCAAACGTATTAGGGACAGGGGTGATAACAATCTAAGGGCACCTGTTAAAACGTTCGTCATAAAGATTGTATCATAGTTCCCGATTTGCTCCGGCTACGTTTACCCACGATGTATCAGGACGATCTCTATCTTTGTAATACAAACAGGTGAATGCAATTGATTCCAGCTATTACGTGTAATTGGCTTACTAGTTGTCTTGTAAGCGAGGGTTGTGTGTCGCAATTTCTTATTTCAATAAACTAAGACTTCATTAGATTGCAAGTGGCAATTACCGGCATGTAATTGTAGTTGCTTTTTTCATTCGCAAGCCTAGACAGTGGGAAACGGAGCAAGTGTTAACATTAGAAAATCAATTACTGTACTAGGATTTTAGTTTTTATATATTTCTTAGAGGTGCTTTTGTTATATTGTTATATATTATTATAAATGTTTTGTAGAACGTGAACATGTAGGAAATATCAATCAGGAAAATTCTCTTCTCATCGAAAGTTTATCTATGCTTGATTATCTTTGTGTCTATTTGATACATTCTAAATTGATTCTTTAGGTTGAATTGTGAGGGCTAATACTTTTTACCAAAATGCATGGACAATATTTTGAAAATTCCAATGGGAAACTAAAAATAATTAAACTAATAGCAAGTTCAAATAGCCATAAAACATCAATGCAGTCATCAACGTTCTCATTTGTCGATTCTCATTGTGTCCGAATGAACTTTAATGATGACTTCTTAAAAAAGCGTCGCATGCCATATAACGTCATGAAGGTATTCCAAATAAATTTCCGACCTTGGATACAACTATACAGCTGAAATCCACGAAAAGAAAAAGTATCTTCTTCAAAAATATAATAGTATTAATATTGCGTATAACACCGTAATTACGAGATATAGTAAATAAGAGTATTGTTTGATACTTTCGAAATTATTTATTAAATTTAACAGTATAACTTTTTAATATAAATATTATCTATGATTTTTATAAAAAGTCTATAAGTTAAGCCTCGGAAAAAGACCTTATAATGACTCTTGTTTTAAAGTGTATTCCAAATCTAGGATTAAAAATGTAACACGTTTTCATTGTCGATACTGAGCATCTAAAACTTCCAGAATTTTACACATCAAAAAATGTGGATGAATATTTTGAATAGTTTATGGTACTTAAATGTCTTTAAAGGTAGCTTGAGAGACGATAGCCTGTTTAAATCTACATTACAAAAAAGTAAATATTGACAGTGGTTGATACAATGTAAATATAACATACATATTTTAACTGGAATTTATGTATTGAAGTCTTGTTATTATATCACGACAAAAAGTAATTTATTAGGTTTCTACAATATAATATAATGTTCAAACATCATTCTTGCTATTAATTATTATTTGTACCGACTTAAACACACGATATTACATAACCATATGAGAAAAATTCCTTAACATGGGAGAACATTGTTATACACGTATATAATCAATTTGAAATATAATGTAAAAACATCACATTTATATTTGTCACATAAATTCTATTTCTTGACAACTTTATTTATTTCTTGGCAGGAAAACAATTGTTATTAAAAAAATATTAAAAATTTGATTGAAATTCTTCGATCAACAGACTAGTAAAGAACAATATATAACAGAATAATAATGTATATTATATGTACCTAATTTAGTAAATAATTTCGGAACAGTATAGCAAAATCCTTTACTGGACTACTTTTAAAAACTATCAGGAAGCCAATAACAAGTAATCAATTTGCTAATTTGTCCTCATTATATGTTTCTTTTTATTCTATGTTTCTACATAAACAGAAATAAAACCAAAATGTTTAATAGAAATATATTTTGTTTGGGCGGACTTACCTAGGGCGCGAAAATGTAGCCACTTGGGCGTTCCAAAAAAATCACTGATGAATTACACAAAATCTAAGGTTCTATAGTCTAGTCACTAAGAATCTGTATGGGTTAACTTTTTCTAAATAGATACATAACATTTCAATGAGTAGTCATAGATAACGTAAGGGGAGTCGCGCGGAAGGCTGTATGGATCGTGACGACACACGGTGCTTCGTGTTCGGCGCCTGGCACCTGACTGAAATGAGGCTCGCGCGCCCCGACCTACCCAACTCATCCACAATAACGTTTTTTTTTTTCAAAACTGACAAAAAAGAACAGGTCGTAAGGAGGCTGCGCAATAAAGAAATGATTTGATGAAACGGTCACATGACAGGTGGCTCGCGTCACATTCTTGAACACCGAATAATTACTGGTTGTTATTTCGTAGACTACGCGAAGAACAGACTGAAAAATGTCTTTTTAAGAATTAATAGTTGCAAATTAGTGGCTCTCTGCGGCCGTTAATGTTGCCTCGTTTGAAATCGCGACTGTCGTAATAGTTTTGAATCCTCTACTAACTTACCGGACATTATGGCGCTAAAAATAATCTTTTAATATACCTGAAGATTTGCTTGGACTCGTATACGTTTTGCTTTAGAACTCAACTTATTTGACCGAAAATGAAATTATATATTCTTATAATTGTTGTGTTTGTATTACATTCTAATTAAGTTTTATGGTAATCATTATGATAGTTCCAATTTTTCTTTATATTTAATATCATTATAGAATTGGAATATTAGTTAATTTGGTATTAGAACCTGGAAAAAATCAGAGCACGTGATGAAACTCAGATGTATAGCGAGTGCTCCGCGCCCCGCCCATCGAGCGCATTGGTTGCGATATAGAGCTGGGCGGAGTTTGGATTAGATGCAAAATTAGAAACATCTATACACTGTCCATTATATTAACCATCTTTTGACAGATTGACGATAGTGATGTCCTAAAGATTCTCGTATGCGATACCATTCCGATTATAGTACCTACTATCATTAATCGAATTACGTACCTAAGTAATTCGATTAATGATAACCTACGTAAACTAGATTACTACTTGAGAAAAGAAATTCCAACTTTGAGAAAACTTATTGTTTCTTTGAAAAGAAGTGGTCTATTTCATGGTGAAAAATCTTCTTTGGTCAAAGTTTTGAACACAATTGGCTTTTCATATAAAAAGTTAAATAAAAGAAAATTATTAATGGAACGCACAGATATAGCTATAGCACGTTGTGATTTTTTAAGAGAGGCAAAGAAAATACAAGATTGGGCAAATATTGTTTTCACGGATGAAACATGGCTCAACGCTAACCACACACTATCTCGTTTCTGGACTGATGATACTGCTGATTCCACTTCCTCAGTACCAATGGGAAAAGGTGAGCGCCTAATCATTTGCCATGCAGGTACAGCAAAAGGATTTGTACAAGACGCACTGTTGGCATTTAAATCAAAGAAATCAAATGACTACCACGAAGAGATGAATGCAAATGTGTATGAAGAGTGGTTCAAAAAAATGCTCATTTCATTGGAAGAACCATCAATAATTTTTATTGATAATGCGCCCTACCACTCCCGTCAAATTGACAAAATGCCAACACAGGCTAATAAAAAGCATGAAATAATTAATTGGCTTCGGGACAATGGAGAAAATGTGGACGACTCAATGTTAAAAGTTGAATTAATAAAAATATTAAAAACCAAAAAGAGAGCAAAACGCTATGTAATCAATGAAATGGCAGCAGAATATGGCCATACTGTTCTTCGGATTCCTCCATACCACTGCCAGTACAACGCAATAGAACTTATATGGGCACAAGTAAAAGGGCATGCTGCGAGATGCAATACAAGCCCCCCATTCACAGCGAATAAAATGTTGTAATTGCTAAAAAATGCTTGCACCCACGTAACGGCCGAGAACTGGGCAAGTGTGGTGGAAAGAACTAAAAGAGTAATATTCTCTGATTGGGAACGTGATATTGCGTTTGATAATATATTATCTACACAAGAGCTAATAATAACTGCTACTGAAGACTCCTCATCGGAGGAGTCTAGTGTTGATTATCATTCCGACGACTCGTGCTAATAAAATAAATTAAAATATCCTGATTGTTTTATTTGTATTCATGTATTAACTAAGAAGAAAGTAAAACTTTATATAATGTTATTAAATGTCTTTTAATACTCGTAACATCGATTTCTACCGATTATTTTTAATCTGTGGCATAATCGTAGTAACCCATTATGTGTGACATCACTAAGTGGGCGGTACCCATCCATAAAGTACAAATATTATTTGTATGATATTTGTACGTAAGCAATACAAAACTTAATGAGCGTGAGCTGTCAAAAGACTGATAATATGATGGACGCAGTATAATGAAAATATTTATCGACATTAAAAACGTGTCTGTCAGTCTGTGCAATTGTTTATTAAAACGCGAGTTCCACTTTTACCTAAACGGATTATGAACGCGTGCAATGTGCAGTGATACACATTGAAATTACAAAATATTTACTTTAATTTTTTTCAAAACTGTATAATATATAGTTAATTTCATATTACAGATATTATAAAGATGAGATAAACGATAAAAGAAAAAAAAATTGTTCATCCTGAATGATTTTTTTTTGTTACTACTGCAAATATTTGTCTTTAAATAAATATACCGAATGAAAACTGACTCGACTGGCACGTTGACGTAGTGGGTAGTGACCCTGCCTTCAGCTCCGCGGGTCGCGAGTTCAATTCCCGCTGCGGGCCAACATTTTCTATAAATGAATTTGTTGGTCTTCGAGCCTGGGTGTATATTTGTATTTAAGTATGTATTTAAAAAATATATAAGTATATATTCACCAGCTGCGTGTCTACTATAATACTATAATACAAGTATTAAGTTACTTACTTTGGGGACGGACAACCGTGTGTGTGAGTGTCCCATATATTTATTTATTTATTATTTAAACAAAAAATTTATAAACAACATTCAAATAATTCTATGCTTAATGTAAACGTAATTAAAGCACCTAGATATTTATTTTTAATCTAAAAATCAAATTAAATACTAGAACTTGGGTGACCGAGCTCTACTCAGTATTTTTTTTTAGATATAAAAAAATGCCATAAAAAATAAAAAAGAAAGAAAGGACTGGTAAGTTGATATCAGGAACTCGATCCTGGGTAGTTTCACTTCTTTAGTCAGCTCGTTCCCCACTGAGCTATTACAACTTTACAAATGGCAGCCAAATTAAGCTATTCCTATCTACTAATAGAATTAGTCTATTTAATTTCTATTTTAGCAGTTTCAATGCCCGAAAGCAGAAACAAGCAGAATAAAACCACATTTTTAAATTATTTTATTAATAAATTTAACATAAAGAAAGTAAGGAACAGTAGTTATTGCAAGAAAACCGCCTGAATGGGTCACAGATAGAAATCTGTTCTAATGATTTGAATTACTGTTAACACAATGCTAGGTTTACATATCGTGTTTTATAATCTCATTCAGTTGTCACTGTTGTCCGGAAACGGTAGGATGTCACTGAAAATCAGTGCCAAGGTTTAGCCTTAGCAAAAGCTAAGTGACAAACCGTTTTGCATGTCACACTTCCATGCATGAATAATAGGGGCGAAACACTATCTTAATAGTTATATTTGTATGTTTCGAATATTCTTCCCACCACCCCCCCCCCTTATAATTTTACTTTGTTATTTCTTTTAATTTTTTTTATCTTAATTGTTTATAACTTTTTTTTCTTTGTTATGAGATTAAATTGTTTATGTGCATGAAAGTGTTGTATTTGGATAAATGCTATTTGATTTGACAATGCAATCACCTAATATAAGCAACCCCGCTGTTACTGCCTCTTATCCTAATATGCTTTATTTAATATGTAGAAATCCTGATAATAAGCGGATACATCAAAAAGGTCCATTCATGGAAGACGCTATTCAAGAATTTTATTCATAAAAAAATTTGGAGGTTAAGGAAAATAACAATCGTTATCTTTTACAGTTTAGTCTCTTTTATAAAATATTAATAAGTTAGGTAATATTTTGGCATAAGCAATCAGGTATAAGTTACATTTTATATTTAACAGTCGATTAACCCCTTGTAACAATCACGGGAAATTTAATTAAGCGGCTAATCTGCTTTGATACGAAGTGTTTTGTTACCGGCGGGAAATGTATGGTTTCAGGGGAAGTGCTTCAGTGTGTATGGAGGGGTGTTTGGGGGGGACTGCGTTCTATATTCATAATTATGTAATGGTGGATCGATAAAATACCTAACTATATGAGATTATTAAAGATAAATGTATTTACACTGGTACGCCGTGTGGTATCCGGCTGAGTAGAATAGACCAACCTCATTTCTTACCGAGGTGTCGTAAAAGGCGACCAAGGTAAGTTGACCCACCGTGTGTTATCCGGTTTAGTAGAATAGACCACCCTCTTTCTTACCGAGGTGTCGTAAAATACGATAGAGGTAAGTTGACGTCAGGCAGGCGGCCGGTCGTAAAAACGCAGCCAAATCATGTGACAGCATGTTTATAACATGTTGTGCCGACCCCACTTAGAATGGGATAAGGGCAGGAAGATGACTGAAATGTATTTACACTGGTAAAACACAAGTTCCACAGTCAAAAGTTTAGTTGAGATAGCAAAATATATATCGCACGTTTAGTATTAAAGTGACCTAATTATAAAAGTTGTTATGTGACAAATTGCAACAAAGCGTAGGGCCTACAAAGAGACCCTTAACTTGGAACAGCAAAAAACAATAGTAAAAACAAGTGACTATCTTTATTTCAATGCCATGTCTGACTACACGCTACGAACAATAAAAAAATGTATTGTTTGTACCAAGATGCCATACATGGCTTTGAAATAAAGATTACATTTAACGACATCAATTAAGGCTTTTTTTTTTTTTTTTTTTTTTTTTTTTTTATGTCAGGAAAACCCATTATGGGTCGTCACCGCCCGACGGGGACGAGCGGCGGGTATGTCGGACTCTCACCGACTAAAAACCTGACAGTGCTCCACCACGCTGCTGGTGGCGGGGACAGGGTTACTATGAAGACATTGCCCCCCATCCCCGCCAGCAGCAGCTCTGTACCCCGGAGAGCGCCACCTCCGGGTCGGGGCCTCTCTAAACAGTGGCCCCTCCCTCCGCTAATCGATGCATCGGGAGCACCAGATGCATCGACCGCCTCGGGGACCTAACTCCAGCGAGCGTCCGATGAACCCCGTTCGGATCGCTCGGAGGTCCCCGTTAGGGCGGCATGCGACGGACTTCGGCGAGTCGCCTGCGCCCCGCTCGCCTGCGGCGGATCGGATCCAAGGACTCGACTTCCCGGATCCGCCCCGCCGCCTCCTTCCGCGAGATAACGTCCTCGCAGAAGGAGGCCATCGCTGCCCACGATTCCTCCCTGTCCACCATGGCACGAACCACGGTGGGCAGGGAGAGATCGTGCCCCACCTCTGCCACGAGCTTCGCCCGCTGAACTGCCCAAGCTGGGCAGTCTGCAAGCGTGTGCAGCGCCGTGTCGAACTCGGCGCCACACTCGTGGCACTCACCAGTCGCTTCGCACTGGGCCACCCGCCACAGATACCTCCCGAAACAACCATGTCCGGAAAGTACCTGCGTCAGGCGGAAGGTGAGGACCCCATGCCTCCTGGCGACCCAGCCCTGGAGAATGGGCTGGATGGCCGAAATCGTCCAGGCTCCTGCACTGGGCGATTCAAGCCGCCGCCTCCACTGGCGGAGGAGCTCCTCCTGAGCTGCCCTCCGCCAGTCCACCTCTACCACCGCTGAGTGTCCCCCCGATGAACGGGCTTCAACTCTACGGTGGTAGGCCTGAGCTAGCACCTCAGCCTCTAGGTCCCACGGAGGGGACCCGGCCAAGGCGCAGGCCGCCTCGCCGGAGATGGTCCGGTAGCCCCGCACAAGTCTGACCGCCATGATCCTCTGCGCCCTGCGCAGCAGGGGCAAGGATCTCGCGGTCAGCCGCCCCGCCCATATGGGAGCGCCGTACAGGGCCATCGACCGAACCACCCCGGCGTATAGGCGCCGGCAGCCTGCATTAGGCCCTCCCAAATTTGGAAGGAGCCTGCTCAGGGCCCCGGCGGTCGCCGTTAACTTAGGGGCGAGCCGCCGGAAGTGAGCCTCGAACGTCCATCGGCTGTCGAGGAGCAATCCCAGGTACTGTAAAGTACCCGAGATTTCGATGGACGTCCCGATCAATTAAGGCTAGTTTTAGGTCACTTTAATACTACGCGTGCGATATATTATTATCACTGCTTTGCACACACAAATAAATGCATAACAAATTTGTGCATTTATTCTATAGGTACATACGTGCATACTTAAAGTATAGAAAGGAAATTAAAAAAAAAAAATATCAGGCTGTTAAATAAGCTGATTTTTACCGGCAAATCAAGTTACCACGCTGAGAATCTTGAAACACTGAGAAACGTAAAATAGTTTTTATTTAACAACATTGTTTATCCCTAATTAAGTATAATATAGAGGGGGATATAACTAAACCCTTCGTTTATAATTTATAGATTACTCATTTTCATCTTTGGAACATATATCTTGTGCTTGTGAACCCCTGTAGACAAATTAAGTTAATCAAGTAGATATTTACTTATATTTACTCGTATAATTTATCTACTTTACTTTAGTGACCCCGGGATATATACGCTACTACTGTGTTGTCATTTACTGTCATCTTTGCCACTGTATTTATCCCTTAACCATGTTTTTATAACTTAACCATGTAACCACTGAACACTGTTTATAATAGAGGTTGACTTGATTTTGTGTGTACGCAGTGTAGTCGTCTTATTATTTTTTTAGGAACCTACTTGAGGATATTTATCTACTATTAGGATACCGACTATTGGAAAGTGTTACTACCTACTCGGCTTGTAAGCAATAATTTATAACTAGTTTCTTGTTAGATTACCATTTTTTTTTAAATAAATTTTGTCTATAAAATGTTCTTGACTCCTTAAAATATGTTGTATTAATATCGAATAATGTCATAAATATCTACAAAAGGCGTTAATAAGTATGTTTCGATTGAAAATGTGTTATTTAATTAGAAATAGTCAAATGTGAGAGTGCGTGAGTATCAAGGGTTTGCGAGTTTGAATCCGATTGAGGAGTATTCTGTAAGCTACTGTGTAGCTAATAGGCTAAACTAAGCCTATGTGCTTAGATAATATCTACTGCTATTTTCCATAGAAAATTTGTGGGATATACCAATCATACCAATCTCGATTGGAGGATTGTAGTAGTAGGTCTAAACCAAACCTTTTCCGCTTGCCTAACGATTGCTTAGCTAATGGATTCAAAATTTTAAAACCCTCATGAAAAGCTTTGCTGGCCACTAAGATAATTTGACGTCAGGCAGACGGGCGGTCGTATAATAGCTAGCGTATAATAGCAGTCCAGTGCTGGAGTGATTTATATCTTTTCCAGTCATTAAAAGCTGTCGCATCTGTACCAATAGAATTCCACAAATAAAACAATACGTGTTCACTGTTTAGCGTGGTAGTCAAGCACTGGATTCAACTGGCCATTCACACTATTCCAGTGGCACTAGAATGGGCGAGCTGGAATGAAAAATAGAACGCCAATCCAGTCGACTGGACAGGATTGGTACATTCCAGTGCAGGTTCACATTATTCCAGTAGCATTCCAGCGCTGGACTGGAATGGTCGACTGGAATAATGTGAACCAAGCATGATGCTTGCTATGTATATCATGCGTAACGTGCGGGGTAAGAGGGGTAGGTGGTCCGTAACGGCGCGCGCGTGGCGGCCCGTTAGCCCGCGCGCACATGTCGCCTCGGCACGCGCCCGCGCCTCTTTTTACCTTCCTTTTTCTCTTTTTATTTTTGTTTTCTCCCTTTGTTCCAATTTCGATTGCGGTACAAACATGGTCCGAATAAAAAATCCTATCCCTGATATCCATGAACGGCGTTTTTTGTGCGGCTCGGCCCTGAGAGGGTGATTTTTTGTTACCTTTGACATCAAACACCTAGCTTTTAAAGTTTTTTCAACATGTTGCATTATAATAATCCAGTACTATTGTTTTTCTACAATTTTTTATAATTTTGTAATATCGATTAATAGTGGAGGCAAAATTGCTTACTATTTTCGTAAGTAAGTAAACGTGTCTGTTAGTATTATTTCAAAACCTATATGGCGCAGTTCTTTGATTGATTTGCCTGCAAATTGTGGCTTGGGGATTTCAATCTGAACGAGAAAAATCTGCAAAAGGTTTGCAACAAGTGATATTATTTTTCTCCTAAGTTGTGAGACAAATCTTGATGGTTGGTCAATGGTAAAGTAACTACCTAAATAATTTATAGAATTAGGTGTTACTTTGCGATTTATAGAATTAGGTGTAACTACCTAGAGTTATCTCCTTCATTACCTTCTTTTTCAACAAACGATCCACTGCTGAACATTGGTTTTATATAAGAACTAGTAATATCCCGCGGTTTCACCCGCGTAATTATCATTTTTTTACACCTTATTACATTTTTATAACGGATTCCTATTTTAAAAAAATATTATATAGCCTATGTTGGTCAGTAAAGATGGAGCTTTCCAATGGTAGAAGAATTTTTAAAATCAGTTCAGTAGATTTTGTGTGAACACATTACAAACATACATACAAGTTTTTCCTCTTTATAATATTAGTATAGATTTCTAAGCTACACGATTTTGTGCCACTTGGATCCAGTGACTCTTTACGACCTTGTTAAGGTCGACTGTCCGCTTGGTAGGGGGTCTACAGCGCCGTTTTACATTGCGAGGTCACTACGCCATCAAATAGATACCCCAACGCCCAACGGCTCTTCGTAACTACATCTATACATACCTGGTATATATTATATAAAATATTGATATAATCTTATAAGCAAAACAGTGTTTTAAATGGTTTATATTTTATATTCGTAAACTGTATTATTGTCATTATTAATAATTATTAAAGTATATTATAAAATATCATCGATTACGCCGTGTGGTATCCGGCTGAATGGAATAGTACCACCCTCTTTTCTTACCGAGGTGTCGTAAAAGGCGACTAAGGTAAGTTGACTCGCCGTGTGGTGTCCAGCTGAGTAGAATGGACCACCCTTATTTCTTACCGAGGTGCCGTAAAAGGCGGCTAAGGTAAGTTGACCCACCGTGTGGTATCCGGTTTAGTAGAATAGACCACCCTCCTTCTTACCGGGGAGTCATAATATACGACTAAGGTAACATGACGTCAGGCAGACGGCTGGTCGTAAAACCGCAGCCAAATCATGTTACAACATGTTTATGTTGTATAACATGTTGTGCCGACCACACTTAGAGTGGGATAAGGACAGGAGGATACTTATAAGCAAAACAGTGTTTTAAATTGGTTTATATTTTATACTCGTAAACTGTATTATTGTAATTATTAATTATTAATAAGGTAATATTATAAAACATTATCGATTACCATTTGTTTGTTACAGTGCTCAAAAACTTTTCATGTAATATTACAAATTTCAAATTATAAAAAAGAGGAATGTTTAAAGTTTATTCAAAAATAAATTTTTCTTGAATCATCAGTGATAGTTGTTTTGTATGACAAAACTTTAATGTTTGTAAAATAAGTTACCTACTCAAACAATTAATAATGCAAACTGAACAGAAACATAATAAAAGTGATGATTTAAGTTAAACTAAAAAGGATCGCGAAGTAAAAATAGTAAGTAAAGGCCTGTTACAATCCCACTGCTGGGCATAGGTCGTTTCCGTTTCTGGAGAGAAGGGTTGGAGCTATGACATTCCACGCGGCTCCAATGCGGATTGGTAGGTTACACATATCCCCAGATTTTTCTAGAGATATGCAGGTTTCCTCACGATGATTTTCGTCACCGGAAAGCATGTGATAAATTGCAATTATCAATTAGACACATAAGTTTTAATAGAAAAACTCATTGGTGCCTGCCGGGGTTTGAAGTGGTGACCCTCTCGAAGAAGTCGCACGGTTACCGCTGGGCTGTAAAAATAGTACTTTCACGAAATTAAAAAGTTTTATAACTAATCAAATGTTTATATGAATAAAATACATATAAAGTACAGTTGATAGATACGTTTGCAAATCACAATAAAACGCCGTATGACTAGGTACGCTTCAGCTGCAAACAGAACCGGTACCCGAGCTGGTTAGCAGGCGGCCGACGCTGTTCCAACCCGCCATCCATACCTTGCAGTCAACTTTTATTAATTGGGCAGATGAGAAGCACGGCGACCATGATGAATGCCTAGCCCTTATATGGACAACGATTCGCGAAACCTTTTATAGATTCTCAATTAAAAGTGTCTATTATAGTTAATAGGGCGGTTGCACATTGTAGTTTATAGAAACAAGAATATTTGCTTTAAGTATAGGATAAAAAGCGGGCTTTATAACGGAAAGGACGATTAAGTGGAATGAAATATAGCGTGGGGGTGCGGGCGGCAGGTGGCTCCTTATAGTGATGTCCTTAAGATTATCGATACCTATATTAAAAAATAATCAATATTATCACTTTTTCATTTAATTCTCTCATTGTCTTTATTTTTCACCGTGTAGTATCCGGCTGAGTAGAATAGACCACCCTCATTTCTTACCGAGGTGTCGTAAAAGGCAATTAAGGTAAGTCGATCCGCCGTGTGGTATCCGGCTAAGTAGAATAGACTACCCTCATTTTCTACCGAGGTCTCGTAAAAGGCGACTAAGGTAAGTTGACCCAACGTGTGGTATCCGTTAAATTGAATAGACCACCTTCTTTCTTACCGAGGTGTCTTAGAATACGACTAAGGTAAGTTGACGTCAGGCAGGCGACCGGTCGTAAAATATGTAGCCAAATCATGTGACAACATGTTTATAAAATGTTATGTTGTAAATGTTTAACATGTTTATAACATGTTCTGAAAAAAAAATTGGGATAAAGGCAGGAAGATGATGGTTGCTTTATTTTACGTATAAAGTATTTAAGTTTAAAAAAATATAATAAGCGCTTAAGAACCCTCAATTATGTGAAATGTGTTTATACCTATACCCAAAAGTAAAGCGGGAGTTTTCTTATGCTATATGTTACCTCTATATATTGTACCAAATTTTTTGGATATTGGTTCACCAGATTAGGTATGAGTACGTAAAAATCAGACAGACAAACAGGCAGATTTTATACTATAGTTTAAATAAGATGACATATTGCTTAACATATTGTTTAAAAAATATTTAATCAAGTACTGGAGCTTTACTCTTTGTCAATAAGCAATATCAAGTCTTCAAAAAATGTTAAGTGAGCCATTTAAATTTCACATAAGCACAAACTAAATACAATGCTACTATTGAAGCATAATAAAAAATTGCTGAAATGTAGAAAATATCATAATTTAAATATTTGAAAAATTACACGATATTTGTTGGCCCTACATGTAGTCCATATTGAAAACACCTAATTTAAATCGATCGTTTAATTTTGAAAAATTGACTGACCCGTCGGCGCAGTGAGAAGTGACCCTGCCTTCAGTTCCGCGGGTCGCGGGTTCGATTCCCGCCGAGGGCCAACATATTAATGAATTTGTTAGTCTTTGAGCCTGGGTGTATATTAGTATTTAAGTATGTATTTAAAAATATATAAGTATATATTCACCAGTTGTCTGCCTAGCATAACGCAAGTATTAAGTTACTTATTTTGGGGACGGACGACCGTGTGTGTAAATGGCCCATATATTTATATTTTATTATCATCATCTTCCTGCCCTTATCCCACTCTACGTGGGGTCGGCACAACATGTTATAAACATGTTGTCACATGATTTGGCTACGTATTTTACGACCGGCCGCCTGCCTGACGTTAACTTGTCTTAGTCGTATTTATATTTTATTATATTAAATTAAATATCATTTTATTTTAAATACATCGAACAATTGTTAAATAAACAACACTAGAGCACCCTCAGTCTCGGTCGACAAGATTCCGCGGCATGTGCGCCTTCTCCCTTAACGGATTTATTCAAACGCTGACGCGTGTCGTCACACGCCTTATTGCTTCACTTTTTACCGTATTTGTTGATATTAATTTTAAACTGAATTGAATTTCCGAACACCAAAATCACAGTTCTAATTTAATAAAATAATAACAAAAAAGTGTTAGGATATCTTCAATATTGTGGTTATTCACTGTTCAAAGAAATCTTCTAATATATATATACCTATACACATATCCTATATGTTGGCCTATTTGAGCTTCAATTGTACCGAATTTCATCAATATTGCTCCAGCGGATTAGTGGTGAAGGCGTGACCGACAGAGTTTCAGTAACAGGCCATTAATTCTTATCGCTTTAAAAAACCTTCATTAAACAATAATAAATATATGGGACACTTACACACACGGTCGTCCGTCCCCAAAGTAAGTAACTTAATACTTGTGCTATGGTCTGCTTAAATAATTTTGAAATACATACTTAAATACAAATATACACTCAGATTTGAAGACCGACAAATTCATTTGTAGAAAATGTTGACCCTCGGCGGGAATCGAACCCGCGACCGCGGAGCTGAAGGCAGGGTCGCTACCCACTGCGCCAACAGGCCTGCCATTGATAATTATTCATTGCTAGTCATTGGCAGGTAAGCGTAAAACATTGAACTAAATCGGTTTACAAAATAAATACAATTATTAGGAAAGGTTAATATATATTTTTAGTAAATATGTCATACCGCAAAATAACTTCTGTTTATAAATTATGGCTGGCTAGTCGATTATCGATTCAATTAAAATCCGTTTTTATGGTCAGTATGGTAAATGATAATTATATTCATAAAACCGCATGCCCAACCACAGTAGTCGGATCCGTTTAAAAGTAATCTGAACACGTTTTCAATCGAAGCCCTAGTCTAATATGTCTTATCTTTTGTATTTTTTAATTTTTGGCTATTCAATTGTACCATAATCACACTAATTTTGTAATTCGCAATTTTTTTGCCTGGTATATATATTTGAATTTATAACCACTGTGTTAGCTAAGCCGTGAGACCCTCTGACTCGTAACTCTTTCGAGAGAGGTTCATGGGTTCAAAACCTAATAAGTTTTCTGTTAAAACTTATGACCGCCGGTTTCTTGCTGGTTCTTCTCGCTAAGAGCATCTTTGTGAACCAGTCGTAGCTTCATTGTTATTTGACAATTCGAATGTACTTGTAAAAGCTAATTTGAATAAATAATTATTTGAATTTGTGTCTACTTGATGATTGCCATTTACCACACGCTTTTCGGTGAAAACATGGTGAAGAAACCTGTATATATCTACAGAATTCTGGGCACATGTGTAACCTACCAAACCGTATTAAAGCAGCGTAATGAATCTCCAACTCTTCTGTCCAAACACTGACGGAGTAGGCCTATACCCAACAGTGGGATAGTAACAGGCCGTTGCTTTATATAACAACTGAATTACTATTTGAAGAACTATTTTTCGAATCTCACAATTGCTTGTCAAAATAGTTCTTATAAATTATGTTAACTTGAAAGTGTTAGAGAAGTTTGGATTTAAGAATTGTAACACTTGATTATTTATATTTGATATACGAGTGGCGTACTTCATTAGTTTCACTTCTCATTTTCTATAATGAGAGACGTCCTTTATCAGCAGATGGACATTAACAAATTGTTACTTTAAAAAGATTTAAGCATTTCCAAAGTCACCTAGGAACATGAGAGTATTATACCGCCCGCCGCGAAAGCCAAGCAATTTATTTATTACTTGAGTCCATATTTTATAAATTATTTACCTATGGTAAAACTTATACAATGCGCGAAGTTAATACCGATGGCGATTTATATAATTTATTGCATTGAAAAAAATATATACTGTATACGAATGGTTATTTCAATAAACGAGGTAAAAGTTTATATAATTTATGAGGGTTTACTTCTCGTAATACGATAATAAGTGATTTAATTATAATAGTCACATAAAGTTGTCTTTTAAGTGGGACACTTGGAATCATTTAAATTACTAACTACCTTTATTAATTTTTCACTAATAGCTACGGAAGAAGATTCATATTGTATATAGAAGACAGGCGTTTTAAATCATAAGAGATTTAGATTATAGTTCTTTAATTGCTTTCATATTTTAATTGACTCAGCGTCGATATTTATACACCACTAGATGAAATTTTATTTAACTGCAATTATCTATGACTTATACAGATTAGTACTTTGTATTAATAAATTATTGAATAATAATGTTAAAAAGTAATTTCCATAGATAAGTTTCTTATATTTAAGATTATTATCTGGTATAGTTTTCATTAGCCCTATAGTATGCGGCTGAGTAGACATGTTGTCACATTATTTGGCTACGTATTTTACGACCGGCCGCCTGCCTGACGTCAACTTACCTTAGATTTATATTACGACACCTCGGTAAGAAATAAAGGTGGTCTATTCTACTCAGCCGGATACCACACAGCAGGTCGATCTACTTTAGTCGCCTTTTACGACAACTCGGTAAGAAATGAGGGTGGTCTATTCTACTCCTCCGGATACCACACGGCATATACATATAGTATAATATAGCAAAAATAAGGGAAAGAACTAAAAGAAAAAAAATCATTCATTGAAATTAAAATATGTAGCTCATGTGATACCCCAAATTGGTATAAAGAACAAATTACTTAAAGAAAATGATGGCGAGAATAGAACCTGCGACCCGCGGAGTTGAAAGCAGGGTCACTGTCACCTGGCCAACGAGCCGGTATAATATTATTATGGATAACAGTATACACAGGCATGAGAGTCGCGGGGCCGGGAGTCATATGGTGAGCGACGCGTCGCGCGCGCCGAAACCGTAAAAGCTCAAGCCGCACGCGCAAACACATGTCTGCCGCACACAAAGCTCAGCATTGTAAGCTTACGCCACGCCCTACCCACTCATTAAGATATCTTACTCAATTCTTCTCTAATTGCAACAATTCTTGCAAACTATATTGAACGTGCACATGTTCTCAACTGCGAGGCCGTGATGCTACGAGTATATTGCGGTTTTGAATTATTCCAACCGTAATGACTATGTGTGAAGTCTACCAAACCCACGTTCATTTTCAGGTTCATTTTATGCACTTTAAACTATTATTGGATCTGCAACATTTTGTGTTCCGTGTTGATAATTTTTATACGGTCTCAAATTACTAACCATTTTGACATAAGATTTCGTAGAGACATCAATTTCCATTTGACTTGAATTTGATCGGTTGGTATTAGTACACGTCAAATTTGTTAATTTCTAATTAACACAACGTTTAAACATGTTGGCAAAGATGGCAGAAAGTGGTACCAATTCCTTCAAGCTACATCATTGTGCCATATTACTTTAAATGAGAAAAGGTAGCACCGTCCAAGAAACATTTGAAAACCTATAAAATCTAAGAGTTTAAATGTAACTGTAACATGAACACAATTACTGAATAATTGCCTCCTTGTAGCAAAAAAACCTATATCACTCTCAAGACTTTCAGTTATATACAAAAATACATATCGATGAGTTGCTTCGTTCTAACTTGAAAACAACTAAAATTCCTTTCGCATTTCTTATATTACTATGGGTTGGCAATATTAATTATCGTATGAAGTATTGCCAATAAAATCGTAGTCTATTTCATTATTGCTAGATTTCCTGGATGTAACTATATCTGTGACTAATGTTAAGTTATATGCAGTGTTTTCTTTGATATAATTTAATAGCATATGCGCATGCACCTGCCTTTGCAAAAAGCAGGCACACGCTTCAGACAGTGAAGTTCGGAATTCGTCGCAGCCAGTGGTTTTTAGACTATTTTTACTTTATATGCTATTTACCGGTAGTTGATTGGTAAGGTGCATTGCCAACCCTATATGGTATCATAAGCCAAATTCTTCTGGTGTCATGCAGTCTAAAAACTCACTATTTATATGTAGATATAGTCTTTGCAATGTCTTTTTTGCAATCTAAGTATCTTCTGCAAGTTCTTGTAATAATTAACTGTATTTCTGTCTTATTAGTATTTCTATTTCGTCAATATTTATATTCATATTTGAATAACATTAGTGATAAATATTTGATAATAATTAATAACTCATCTTCTGTTTTTACTAAATGGAACCTAAACAACTTTGGTTTCTCGAAGAAATTTTAAAGTTTATGTAACTCATTTCCAGTCGACCAACATAATCCTATCAACATATTTCAAAATACAAAAACACCTTCTACTACTCTACTCTACTCTTTCATTGCTGGGCAAAAGCCTAATTGCTCGTTTAAGAGCAAAATTATTGAGATAAAACCCACAAATCTGCTTTGATTTAGATTTCTGTAAAATACATATCTTGGAATATGTAATCCAAGCATAGTTATGCAGGTTTATCGTGATATTTTCCTTCAACGTATGTTCATGGTGAATTTTAAATATCAATAAAGAACACGCGTTTAACAGAAAACACAGGTATTTGCGCAGATACGAATCTGCAAAAATTAGGTAAGGAACTGCCCAGGTTATGAATAGGCGATCACAACTAATAATGTGTATTCCTAGTTAAAAACTTTTCTTCACTGTCATTACTGCAACTTTCCTCAGTCCTAGTACTCTCAGTCACTTTGCGCTGTTAATAAAAGCCGTAGGGCTCATTAAGTATAAACTTATCATCAATTAAAAATAAACTGACCGGAGCACCGTTAAACGCGAATCGTTCCCAGAAGATCGAAAGTGAACGCCCGAGAGAATATCTTGAATCTGGTCCCAGATTGGAATCAATTAAGCGAGTTGCTCCCAAGCCGGACTTCGTGCCACCTGCCCGGCACTCTTCGAGACGCGAACACGTCAATAGATTTTCCGACAATTTTACAAAAATATTGTAATACATACATATTTTTGTAGTGATTTATACATAGTGATAAAAAAAATCCGACACCAACACAAACAGGTAAGCTGACAGCTTTAAAAATATTAAGTTATTAAAAATAATAATAACAATGATTTCGTTAATATAAATTAAAGTGGTTAAATATAAAAGTAAAGTCCGGCCTTTTACTATCACACAGCATGACAAAAACTTCCTGTCACTTAAAAAAAAAGGTTCATAGGCGTACCACGCTGCTCCAATACGGTTTTGGAAAAATTACCTTTACAAATTATTTTAAAAAATTACTTATTTTGACGGATTTTTTAAAATAAATTACGTTTCCTCGCGATGGTGTCCTTCACAAATATTCTGTGATAAATTGTAAATATCTATTCACCACATAATTTTTAATAATAAACTTATGTGGCTAATACCCGGGGTTTGAAACCACAACCCCCTAGTCATATGGTCTCACCGTTCCGCTATCACAGCGGTTGAATATAATTCGTAAAAGTTATTATAAACGTCGGATAAAATTGTCGTTAACCATATTAATCTCGGAGGCATTGGCGCATAATAAAAAGGCTACCGAAGCGGCCGCCCTCGCAGCTTTATGCAACGGCTAAATTGCTACTATTAATCCCCACTCATGCGCAGGATCTTTTTACGCTTTTATTGTGAGCATTATTTTCATGAGAAAGCCGATTACGTCTGTGACAGACACTATAAGCTAAACTGTAATTTTATACATATCTTTAATTGAATCGAAATATCATTTGACGGATATCTAATGATGTTTTCATCTTCGTTTTCGTGTATTTATATTGTAATACATAGAATCTTGTAGAATGTATCTTTGAATATTTTGTTACTACGATTGTTTTTTTGACGCAACGCTTGTCGTATATAAGCTTGTTATTTTGGGTACAACGAAACATCGTCGGTCTTGAAGTGTTAGAGACTAATTTTATGCTAACTATTATATTACTAATATCGGCGAAACATGACATTTACAGATTAGATATTTTTTTTTTAATTATTACACTGTAATGTACATTTTTTTTAACCTGTTTGATCAGCAATTCCACGTCCATTGCTTTGAAAATGGACGAACTACGCTACTACCCTTCTGAAATCCATTATTATATTGAAACGATATTTGAACGTCTTGAAATAAAATTGCTATAACGTAAATAGCAGAAGAAAAAAAGTCTATAAAGGCCATGTAAAACATTTGATTAAAATCAGATTAAAAAAACAGAGGGGAGCATAGTGTAGTAGCGCTTTCCATATCAGTTAAACAGACAAGTCTAATGCGTGTGCGTCGCACGCGCCTTATAATTGCTCGCAAAGGTCGCCTGCGCACATTGCGCCCGAGCGGCCTGCTGCCGTCTTCGACACTGCCGCCTGAGGCTTCATTCTGACTTACCTTTATGTGTGTTCGTAACAAACGATCTACGAATACGACAGTTACACATAAAATTATTTTGAATCAACTCCACCTTTACCTGTATATATGTAAAGTAAGTAAGTACCGGCCTGTTACTATCCCACTGCTGGGCATACGCCTCTTCTCTCCGTTTTTTTTTTTGCAGAGAAGGATTGGAGCTAAGACCTACCACGCTGCTCCAATGCGGATTGGTAGGTTACACATATCCCCAGAATTCTTTAATACGCAGGTTTCCTCACGATGTTTTCCTTCACCGAAAAGCGTGTGATAAATTGCAATTATCAATTAGACACATAAGTTTTACTAGAAAACTTATTGGTGCCTGCCCGGGGTTTGAACCCTAGACCTCCTCGAAAGAGGCGCACGGTGATACCGCTGGGCTACCACAGCTGTATATATGATTGTACATAATTTTTTAATCATCTATACTAATATATAAATTAATAAGTCCCGCATTCGCATTGTTTGTTAACGCCGTGTGGTATCCGGCGAAATAGATTAGTACCACCCTCATTTCTTACCGAGGTGTCGTAAAAGGCGACTAAGGGAAGTCGACCCGCCGTGTGGTATCCGGCTGAGTAGAATAGTACCACTCTCATTTCTTACCGAGGTGTCGTAAAAAGCGACTAAGGTAAGTCGACCCGCCGTGTGGTATCCGGCTGAGTAGAATAGTACCACTCTCATTTCTTACCGAGGTGTCGTAAATAGCGACTAAGGTAAGTTGACCCACCGTGTGGTATCCGTTTTAGCAGAATAGACCACCCTTCTTCTTACCGAGGTGTCGTAAAATACGATAAAGGTAAGTTGATATCAGGCAGGCGGCCGGTCGTAAAATACGTAGCCAAATCATGTGACAGCATGTTGTGCCGACCCCACTGAGAGTGGGATAAGGGCAGGAAGATGAAGATGATGAGGACTAATATATAAAGCTGAAGAGTTTGATTGTTGGAACGCGCTTAACTCAGGAACTGCTGGACCGATCTGAAAATTTCTTTTTGTGTAAGATATAACATTACGACAAGAAAAATAGTCCTCTTCTATTTTTCTTAAATAAAAAATATAAAATAAAAAATATTACGTAAACGGCAAAATTTATAGCTTTCCTTGCGTGCGCTAAGTAAACGGTGAAAGTTATTAAAAAATCATGTATTACAAAATTATTCCGCATTAAAAGTTCTAAATAAAAGTGTGGGACAACATGTGTCTAGCTTTTAGGGTTAACCCGATTTAACCACTTTTATGGTTATGAAAATACTATATTACGGTTTTAATCTTTTCTTTAGACAGGCGAAGCTGCTGGCGAAAGCTAGTCATACTAAAATAATTTGAATGTCATATCTGTATGTGTGTTGAATTTTAAGACATTCATTATTATTCTCATCATCTTCCTGTCCTTATCCCACTCTAAGTGGGGTGGAAAAAAGATGTCATAAACATGTTGTCATATTTGGCTACCTATTTTACGACCGGCCGCCTGCCTGACGTAAACTTACCTTAGTCGTATTTTACGACATCTCAGTAAGAAAGCGGATGTTCTCTTCTATTCAACCGGATAGCACACAGTGGGTTAACTTACCCTAGTCGCCTTTTACGACATTTGGGTAAGAAATGAGGGTGGTCTATTCTACTCGGCCGGATACCACAGAAGAGATTAATTTGATGTAGTAAGATTAATCCTTTCTTTTTTTGTTTTTGAATTCGTGTTCTAGCTACCGTCATTTAGTGTTTCTGATATTATATAAAATAGTCTTTAAGAATCTGATATTATATAAAATAGTCTTTAAGAATCTGATATTATATAAAATAGTCTTTAAGAATCTGATATTATATAAAATAGTATTTTAGAAAACGATTGGAAACGAGTATGTGAAGGTCAATATAAGACCTTCACGAATTTTGCACCACATACGGTTTACAACCAAATCCATCGAAAAAATTATTAGTCTGACTTATTTAAACACGTCAGTCGTACGGTACGGTACGGTAACAATTAATTTTTTTTGGGAAAATAGTACGATTTAAATAATAATTAATGGATCAAAGCGATACAAATATTAAGGCACAGCAAAGTTATTTGATTTTTTGCCAAAGATTATTAAAGTTTAAAATAAATTATTATGAACCTATACAAATACTAGCTTTTACCCGCAAATTCGTTGTGTGCACGTTGTCGCGTGATAAGTTGATAATAGATGGCGCTTTTGCATGATATCCTATTGCTGTAGAATTAACAGGATTTCTTTAGCCTATATGTAATTCCAGTGTATAAGTAATAATTTTGCCAAATTTGATCGATATTGGCACAACGGATTCGCCGTGATAGACTAACAAACATACATCCATACTCACACTTTCGCGTTTAAAATATTAATAGCATAGGATTGGAAGGATTGTCATGTATTACAACAGTACAACAAAAAATATTTTAAGACATTGTAACTTTGATCGCAGTTTCTTCTAAGTTTAGAATGTAGTTAAGTCAAAAAAGATCTTAATCTAAGATTTTTATATCTTACGACACTGCGTCTTAACGATGATACAACGTCTGCCTTTAGTCAACTTCTCGTTATAATAGGTTTAGGGCATAAAGTGTAATTTACTGTACATCTTTTATAGCCACTAGCAATCGCCAGCAGCTCTGCACGCAAGGAAGGCTTTAAATTTTGCCGTTTTCGTAATATTTTTTATTGCTGCTCCTCTCCTATTAATTTCCTCGATAAATTTGATAAATGGAGTATCTTACACTCAAAGAATTTTTCAAATCGGCCCAGTAGTTCCCGAGCGTTCAAACAATCAAACAAATAAACTTGTGTTAAATTTATAATTACAATTTATCACACGCTATTCGTTGAAAGAATATAGATATCTTGAGGAAACCTCCATATCTCTAAAGATTTCTAGGGATATTTCAGCATAAATGTTCTGCTAAAGGACATATCCTAACGTGTAATCATCAAGAAAACAAAACAATCAAGAAAACATTGATTTAATTATAAAATAGATGTTTTCCAATCTATTTTTAAAACTCAAACAATTAAATATATACTTAATTATTATATACAGAACATATAGAACATAAAATTCCCGTTTTTATTACGGGAACGGGAAAACAATATATACTTGAGAGTATTTAAACACTAAAGTCAATGCGTAGTCGCGGATTGACTTTTTAGTGTTTAATAGTAATCAACAAATTCTGAAATCAAAAAAGTAAGAAAAAAATTTTATTTAGGCTAGTTGCATATAAATATACATATACATGTCTGTCATGTATATTTTAGACGTTACTTTGTATTACATGTAAATACTAGCCATTAAATACATATTAATGGTCTTCTTAAAATTATAATAATAATTTTCATTAGGAGAAGTGTATAAAATATATATTATATCCACAAAGCTATTTCAATTGACTTTTTTTTTCAACTCTCCTCGGGTAGTAAATCAATCTTTATTGATAAAGATTAAATTTTTATCCTATAAATTTTATGGACTGATATATCTTGATAACGTGACCGGTACCAAAAGTATATTTTTAATTAACCATATTATGCCTTTTTTATTTAAGCTAAGGACTTTTTATAAACGGCAGTTTAGAAGAGACAAACTCATGATTCTCCTGCCTTATCCCGCTCGTGGGGTCGGCACAACATCTTATAAACATGTTGTCACATGATTTGGCTTCGTATTTTACGACCGGCTGCCTGCCTGACGTCAACTTAATCTTAGTCGTATAAAAAAAGTCACCTCGATAAAAAAAGGGTGGTCTATTTTACGCAACCGAATACCACATGGTGGGTCAACTTACCTTAGTCGCCTTTTACGACACCTTGATAAGGAATGAGGGTGGTCTATTCTACTCAGCCGGATACCACACGGCTATGAATATACATGTTTTATCTAATCTTATATAACAAAGTGATGAGTATTGCCATTTTTCAAAATTAAATGTGTGTATGCGGTGTAATCGCAATCCAGCGTACACGCAGTGTGCGGCTATAAATAAAACTTTCGCAACGCAAGCGCGCTAAATCGAAACCAACGATGGTTGGAACTCGTCCTGCACCTGCGACAATTTTTATAGTATACATTTACATTAATTCATTTAGTCCTGTTTTCAACGCAACGTATAAATAGGTTAGCCGGTAAATGGTCTAGGTGGGACGTCCTATGATGGGCATCGGGAATGCGCGCGTCGCAACGGTTAAGTCCTGATGGTTCACTGAATGCTTTCCCATAAAAGGCGTAGAGATGCAAGGTGCTAATATCATTTAACGTTTGATTTAAGTTTCATGAATATTATTAATGTACATGGAAATTAAGTACATATTTTTTAATGATGGTTACGATGTTATTCCTTGGACATTTGAAAGTGTGTTTTTATTATGCCCTCTATTTTTGGAGCTTGACGATGTTAACTGTTACGTCTTGTATTCAAAATAAACATTGTTATTTAATAATTTAATAATTCTGAGATATAATTAGCAATAATCATAAGAGAAGCACTTTTATTTGATGAATATAATATTTATATTAATTATTACAAATAACTTCAGAACCTAAAATATTTTTTTGCATTTTAACTATCGTGAGTGGTATTTATAGTTAGAAACGGGCTCAATGTAAGTCGAGTGAGAAGACTAATTATATCGGGTGAGCCCGACTAGTTTCAAGCTTATACGGGGTCCTTATGTATGACCTCTTTATACGGCGTTATCGCGGGGAACCCTCTAAATTAATATACGAATAGAGGATATATATTAAAGATCTAGCTATGCCCGCGGCTTTAAATGCTTGGAATTAATTTCGTAAAAACTGTACATCTATTCAGTAAATTTCAAAGAAAATCGATCACATACTAACAGATAGTTTTAGGGCTTTGATTTATAATATCTATATATATTAACTAATCCTTGTTTCTGAACATGAAATTGCAATGTTCTCATTTATCATTATGTTTCAGTTAAACAAAAAATATTATCTTCAATTACGTTATTCATAATATAAAGTCATTATAAATAACGTAATTGAGTACGGCTAATTTGTTGCGGGACTTAAGTGGTAAAACTGTGTGACAGTCTTTATCAGTGTCCTGTCGACTGGTTTGAACATCTTGCGAGTCTAGTCCTGTTAGCCGCTGCCACATTCCGTGTTGTTGTCCTTAAATATTTATACATTGGCAATTTATAGAGGGATAATTACAGATGTATCCTTGTGGAAACCAGATATTTTTATAGTTAATTGAATATCGTTGATATAAAAATGCAATCAATATATGTATTTCAAGAAGTAAATAACATATGATTATTAAGAACATAACGTATATTTAGTTATATTTATGTATATTTTTGGGAATCGATAAGTATTTAAGTGTAGCTTACTAACGCTAACAGGCTATTTACTGTTAGCCTTAGCAACTTTAAGAGCTTTACCAGAGAGGACAGGCGAGCCCTGCAACAAATTTAAGGAGGGGAAAGAGGGGAGTGTAGAAAATAAAACCTTTGCTAGCGTCGAAAAACATATAAGGGGTATCTCCGGTTAGATCGTAAAGAATTAGAAAAAAAAATGTTTGTCTTTGAATAAAAGGTTAAAAGATTTCTTTTATTTTTAAATAACACTTGAAATTTAAATAGGAACTCTTTACTAATGAAACAACTAACATTATTATTATAAGTGCAGTAATAGAATCAGTTTTAAACAAGACATATGTATCAATACACTGAACCTAATTCATAAAAAATAGTTACTGACATAACTTGGTTAAGCTTTTAAAGTTTATCACTATGTATTACATTTACAACTGAATATATCCACCATTAATTTATTTTGTTCACACACTATTTACTCCTAAGTCATTAATTTAACACGTGGTGTAAACATGGGAAGTCACTTAAGATTCTATTAGGTGGACATCAAAAGAAAGGATCCGGGCTAACCGTCTGCAACTTTTTATAGCGAGGTTAACACTTTCCCACATAATTCCTTTGGTACTATTGTCTACTATATTGCATTGCTAATATTCATAGTTGAAACTGCAGCTGTTGGCATTCAAAATTGATATTCAATAATAAATTTACGAAAATGTTCCTTACGTAAATTTAAATTTTGTTGTAAATAATTTGTAGAATTAGGCGTTACTTTGCAGAGATCCATAATACAAAAGTAATAATAAAATTATTTTGCTATAATCAGCAATGAAGATGAAGAAGAAAATAGAAAATATATATAATGCTTAATGTAGAGTGGACAATCCGTTTTCAAAACTTTGCTTTGCGATTTTGTCGTGGAGTCTATCTCCTGATGATGCTTCGGTTGCGGGGCGAAACGATTGTTGAGTTTGTGATAGTGAACGTGTATTGTGGTGGTGGCGATGGAGGTTTGTGCATGTGTTTTTACGAATCCTGCATGTATCAGATATGAAAACGGATTGTCAATATATGCATTTTTTATTTTACTTCATCGGAGATTATAGCAAAACAATTTTATTATTACTTTTGTAATTTTGTTGTAGAAAGGAACTACAAATATATGGAGTTTACTACTTATCATCATCTCAATATATGGATTTCCAATAAAAAAAAAGATTAATATAACTCGTAATATTAACATCATAAGTATTATCTCTTTCAAACTCTATTTTTTAAATTAATATATAAATAAAACCAAAGTGACGGCAAATTACATTTTATGTTTAATTAACTCATAAAGTGATTATGTACCTATAAAAGACATCAACGCGCTCTCTAAACTTTTTAGAAACCCTCAGAACTTTCTCCCACAAAGCATGTGTAAAATATAACCGCGACATTTTTTATACTTCGCCTTATGATTGCCTAAAAAATAATACGGTTTTTATATCATACAAAAATGTGGTAGCGTAGGCCCATCGTTCGAACTTATAAGAATACCTGTATGAGGAATACAAATCAATGGAAGTGACTCCGTGGATATCCTTTTTTATATCAAAGTTATAAACTATAAAGATAGAATAAAAAAAGTTATGTCTTAGTAATTGTTGTATAAGATTAAAAAAATTAAAACGATATGTTAATTTAAATTTAATTAAGATATTTTTGCAGCACAAAATCAACACCGATATTATTTCAATCAATTGCATTTGATTGACATTAATATTGGTTTGATATGTGACATCATCATCTTCCTGCCCTTATCACACTCTAACCATTTAGAGTTCATAACATGCTGTCACATGATTTGGCTGTGTTTTTACGACCGGCCGCCTGCCTGGCGTCAACTTACCTAAGTCGTATTTTACGACACCTCGGTAAGAAAGAAGGTGGCTAATTCTACTAAACCGAATACCACACGGTGGGTCAACTTACCTTAGTCGCCTTTTACGACACCTCGGTAAGAAATGAGAGTGGTCTATTCTTCTCAGCCGGATACCACACGGCGGGTCGACTTACCTTAATCGCCTTTTACGACACCTCGGTAAGAAATGAGGGTGGTACTATTCTATTCAGCCGGATGCCACACGGCTATGGTTTGATATGTGACAATGTAATGGAAATTGAATTATTTAATAAACTGCATACGATAATTTTAATTACAAATAGCAAGCAGACGCAGCATCGTATTGTTGTAGCTTCTCTGTAACTTCCACTCTCGTAACATTTTGGTGCGTGTTAGTATAAATTTTGCGATTAATACAGAGATGATAAGCATGAAACGCTTAAGATAATAAACGTAATTAAATTCATAAGCTATGAAGATGGAAACACTGTTAATACTGTCAACAAATACCGCATTGTACATACCTACATGGCCATTTAAACAAATTTTGAATGAGTATAGTAAGTTGTCCTTAAAAATAGATATATATGCCAAATAAAAGAAAAGTAAAAGATTCATTGTTTTGTTATATTTGAATTGATAAGGCAGCGTTTTTGTGAACGATCCCAGGCGGCTTATTTCAACAAATTTACACAAAACCCTAACAAGTTAGACTGGCTCATTGGCATAGTTGGCACATTTGGCAGTGACCCTGCCTTCAGTTCCGCAAGTCACGGGTTCGATTCCCGCCGAGGGTCAACATTTTTTATAAACAATTAGTTCTTCGAGTTTACTCGAATAGATACTTACATATACATACACCAGTAGAGAGTATTTGTGCATTTAAAATTATGTATGTACAGATTTACCAGTTGTCTGTCACCCATAACATAAGTATTGTTACTTTGTGGACGGAAGTGTAATTGTTCCATATCCAAAAAAATTATGCACTTAACCTTTTTTGTGTATAATAACTATGTTTTTTGGTGAAATCTACATAAAAACCCTTTCAGTAGTTTTAAAGTTTATCGAACAGACTGAGGTGGGGGACTATGTTTTATAATATATAAAGATTTCTATTCCAGCATCTCTTATTCTTTGTATGATAAGGTTTGGAAGTCATCGCTTCAGTTGGCCGCCGTGGATTCCCACCATATGGCGCTCACATGCCCTCAGCCCTCCGAAATTACAGGTTACCTCGATTGCGTTCATTGAATTAAAGCGAAGGGCTATCTATTACTACACTCGTGTCAAACTTTATTCAAATGAACCACACCAACATAAAGTTTTTCTTAAATAGACTTCGCGAAAACGATAGCAGCTTATTATCTAATTTTATTAAAGTGTTTTCACGTTCCCTGACGCTAGTAGAGCTTCTGGCCTCTACTCTCCGTATTTCGCAACTTCGACGATGCTTCTGCGCTCGCCCGTCTCGCCCGGTGACGCTGTAATAGCTGTAAGGGCTAACAGCATATAGTCAAATCGAAAAAAAAGTGTTTTCGGTAAGCATAATATTTTATTATGAAAAAGAAAACATACTAATCTGGATACTATCTAAAGTTGAAACATACTAATCTGGAAAGATATATTTTAATATCTTCTAATGTTAAGTTTCAAACTAGTTTCCATATTTTAATTAGGTATAGGCGACGTAAAATATTAAATTATAGCGGTAGACCATAATTTTATCTTACTCTCGTACCTTAATCGAATCGTGAATCGAATAAAAACACGCGTCTAATGAGAGAAATTAATATTTCTATAAAGGTAATAGCATAAAATAAAATAAATTTTAAAGTCCAATTATATCGTTTGCAAGGTGTTTAAAAAACTTTTTGCTACAAGTTTAATTTTATTTTCTTCGAGAGAACTAATGACCTAAATAAAACTAGATACTCAATATAGCTCTCGAGTTATTTGACACGTATATAAAATAACCTGTAAAATAATATATATCAACAAAACAGGCAAAAAATAGGAATGTACAACTGCATGTTTAAACTTGAAGTATAGTGTTAATGTGTCTCGTTTTTACTACTATTCATTTATAAAGAAAGCGGCATCATCATGAGTTCAAACAATTTTGCAGAGGGACCAATTAATATCATCATTGAAAAGGAACATATTAAGGCAAAACATATACGGATATAAATAATAGGCCTTGTTTGTGACGAAAGCCATGGCAAATTGGCGCGATGGTCTGACGTTTAATTATGAATGAATAACAATTGTTTTAGATTGATCCAATATGCCGAAGGCGGCGGGCCGTTATCTGATGAAATATGTCCGTTATGATTGGCAAACAAACAGTATGGCGCCGCCATATGTCGCGGCACGTGCGCCCGCGCATCACCCGTGCTGCTCACTCGGGGATGAAACTATAGCCATTAAAACCGTAGAGAAGTCTTTACTTCTCAATTCAAAAAAAGTAGCTTACATATAAAGCATTATATAATCTTATAAAGTATTATGTAATCTTACATATTAAACGGTTACCATGGAGCCTCTACCAAAATGCTTTATCGATTGCTGTTGTCAGCTTTTTAGAACAGTAGAGGATGCTATCGGGTTTCTTAATTGAAAAAATATTCCATACACAATGAAGAGTCATGACATGCCAAGGAGATCCAATTGGACAGGCCTTATCATTTTGTACTCTAGATTATTTGTTGTAGATTTTATTAAAATTATAAACAAATTGCTGTAGGCTGATTAATATAGGCTGAAATAACGATGATTTTATAAATAAACTTATAATATATCGTTCCAAGTTATATGTTATCGCTCCATCATTCAAAGTGTAGTATAAGATTATTCGTTCGTTGATTTTAACAAAGTTATACAACACAAAGATTTTGTTACAAAATACTCATAATGTATTCATATAATAATGATTTTATAACAAAGCTATGACAAACAAAGTTTATTCTGGTCTCTCTATTACCTCTTATGTCTACATACGTGGGAAGCCATCGTAGGCGCGCTACCCATCCGTCAGCGTAATCGCTTGTTAATCATTTTTCAGTTGATGGGGTTTATTGTGGCCTCCACAGTTAAAATTATCCGCAAAAAAAAGTTTGCAAATTTTGTCGAATATGTCGTATAACAATAGGAAATCATGCAACTAATAACGCGAAACTAATCTAGTAAACAGAAAAGTAATAAAATGTCAGAGCCCGTATCGTTCAACTGTGGTTCAGCCCTACCATTGACATTGAACTCTGTGCTTGACATCAGGGGAATATCGGGCAAGAAATACCAAGGTTTCAAAATGCGTTAAAAAAACTATAGATTAATTATTTATTAAAAGGTATTCTAAAAAGAAATACTTAGTTTTACTTTACATTAATTGAAATCTAATTAAATTTCTTGATTAAACTATTAAAAAAAATTTCATATTTATAATTTTACTAATAAACCGTAAAAAATCGTTAAAAGTTTATAAGCTGTATAAATAGTATCACCTTACAAATAATTTCTATATTGGGTTAGATAAGATTCTTTCAATCTTCTTGTATCCGTCCACAAGGCAATGTGATGGTATGAGGTTTAAGAAACTGACCTAACCACTATCTGTAGTTTATAAGAACCCCAGGATGGAATACTACTTATTATAATGAAAACATTAATATAGCTATATAGATATACTCAAAAAATCTTGAAATATTCCTCAGTAGAAGCAATTTATACTAAAGTAAATATAATGAAAGTTTTACTAGAGAATCTGAGTTTTTGCTGCTTATAATTTAGTCTTAGAGATAAAATTTTAATATAAAAAAATCTATAAAAAATAACATATCATATTTGAGAACTCTTCGCTTTAATTGGACATGCGCATCGTTGCACTGGACGCATAGAAATATTTTTTACAGGAAATTTTAACATATCCAATTAGATTCAACCTACCCATTATGGGTGCGGTGAGCCGTGAGCGGTGACGCGAGCCCGCATACGGCGCTGATTTGCATTCGCCTCCAAACAGATCGAGACGAAAAGATAACTTTTATATCGAAATAAAAAGCGTTAATATCACAGCGTTTAACTGAAAATAAAAGCCCAGTAAAAAATATTGACAGCGAACATAAATTAAATATATCAAGTACTTCAGTTCACAACTTAGAAATTGCAAGAAACGAACTTAAGGGTTCCGGATAAAGTGTTTCGAATAATTCATATTTATAAAATATACCTACTACCTAATTATCAATATGTTCATTTTCATTTCAAGACCAGTAAAATTCTGTGTATTTGTTATAAATTATATATTATTATGAGATTAAATAGTATTATATTTTTTATTGATGAAAGTTGTCAATTAAAGTCCATCACTCGGGACTTTAATTTATTATACGACATAAATTAATTATTCACATTTATTGCGTTGTATTATCCATAAATGTAACTAATATTCATTTGCGATATAGTTTATTTATGAATTTCATTAATAAGAAAAAATATGGTTATAATTTATATTTATACAAAAAAAGAAATGTGCATTTGTAATATGGTTATTTACAGTATTTTAAGATTTCATATGAGTTTATTAAAAACTTTGTCATGTATTACTAAAACTGTTAAATGTCGTGTGTTCCCACAGGTATCAAAATAACCATAAATTATTTAGCTAATAAAAAAGATAGAAATTGAACAAAAGCTTGCTAATCATCGAGTCCTTTTAATTTCGATTTAGATAAAGGATCTATTTGGGCGATAAATTTTGTTAATATTTATTGATAGATCCATATAAAACGCCTAAATAAAAAAACAATTCATCTTGCGATACGAAAAATGCCAAATGGCTAGGTTCAAACATTATCTTCGTTTTCTCGGACACTTTCTGTCTGTACGCGTTTGGTAGAGAATCTTTCGGAAGAAAATTCTAAATCTTTGACTAATTCGACTTCTTCCATTCCTTTTTTATATCAATTTATTATTGACTTAGAATAGAATATCATCAATGAATCTGCCTAATAGTAGGACCGTATTATTTACAATTTCGTTTAAGTATTTTATATGTACCAGAAATAATTAGGTATATTATAATCGTTATTCCGCCGTTATCCCACTCACAGTTGGGTCGGCACAACATGTTTAAAATATGGTGTTACATGTTTTAGTTTATTTTACCGGCCGCCTGCCTGACGTCAACTTACCTAAGTCGCCTTTGATGACACCTCGGTAAGAAATGAGGGTGATCTATTCTACTCAGTCGGGTACCACACGGCAGAAGTAATTATCTATAATAATATATAAAGCTGAAGAGTTTCTTTCTTTGATTGTTTGTACGCGCTAATCTCAGGAATCAGTGGACTTTGAAAAATTCTTTCAGTGTAACATAGTTCATTTATTGAGGAAGCTATATAATATCACGCTAAGATAAATAGGAGAGGAGCAGCAATAAAAAATATAACGAAAACGGCAAAATTTAAAGCTCTCCTTGAGTGCGCTAAGTAAATGGTGAAAGTTATACAAAACTCATATATTACAATATAAAAGTTCTAAATACAAATCCGCGACAACATATTAAGATACTATATTACGGTATATACGATACTATATTACGGTTTTAATGTTTCCACGACGGCGGAGCCACTGGCAATTGCTAGTAATTAATAAATATACAAAAATATTGCGTTTTATATTAATATTAAGTGACCAAAAATTGCAGGTTTTTTTTATTTGGAGCAAAATTGGTGAACCTACAAATAGCATTAAGTTCGATAAGAATACTAAAACAAATAAATTGTATGTAGTGTTATTAGAGGATGATTTTAATTGCACGTACGCACCTGGGCTGTGCAGGTGAGGGTTCCGTTTTGGGGTCAGCGACGGTTTTGACATCGTACCGTAGTGCGTGAGTTGTGGGAATTGCCCCGTTGCAGGTTAATTAATGCCATCAATGATTATTTTGGCAATTTTTTGACCCTATGTTTTATTAACTTTAAAGATTGTTTAAATTTAATTTAATGTTTAAACTTTTTAATAATAATATAGATTGTCCAGTGCTTTTTCAAAACACTGTATTAATACGTAGTAATAATCGCCGACATCCCTGTAAGTTGTTCCACCATAGTATACCTAACCTGGGTAAATACTCTCCCGTGCCACGACTGTCAACATTCTACAACGCTTTAGCTGGACAACAGTGTGATCTAGACTTTTTCCATAAAAATTATTTAGAATTTAAATGCAAAGTCACGGAACTTGTTTCCGTTCCGTAGGAAAAATTATAAAAGTAATGTAAATTTAAATTTAAGTTAATAAAATTATTATAATTATTATTTTAAAGACTAAAATGTAATATAATATTATAAGATAAAATTATTGTTAATTATTATTTTATGACTTCTAGCCGTGTGGTATCCGGCTAATTAGAATAGTACCACCCTCATTTCTTACCGAGGTGTCGTAAAAGGCGACTAAGGTAAGTCGACCCGCCGTGTGGTATCCGGCTGAGTAGAATAGACCACCCTCCTTCTTACCGAGGTGATGTAAAAGGCGACCAAGGTAAATCGACCCACCGTGTAGTACCAGACTGAGTAGACCACCCTCATTTCTTACCGAGGTGTCGTAAAAGGCGACTAGGGTAAGTTGACGTCAGGAAGGCGCCCGGACGTATAATACGCAGCCAAATCATGTTACAACATGTTTATAACATGTTGTGCCGACCTCACTTCATCAATCATCAAAATCATACCTATATTTGTTTGAATTTTTTGGAACTCAAATTCACGTTTACTATATTTAAACCAATAAATAATTTACAGCTCTTGGAAAACTAAACCAATTCCACATAATTAATTATTGTAAACAATATAATAAATTATATCTTTAAAAAAATTATGAGCTTTTTATACATCTTCAAATCTCGGCAATGAGGTATGAAGGATAGGTAGGTTTCGTTCATTAGTCAACATTTCAACAACAAAAAAATTGGTGATGAGAATGCTCATTTAGAGCAAATAATTATAATTCAACAAAGAGAAAAATAAAACATCAATTTAAACACTTTCTTATTTATTTAGAATAGTCAATAATAGGTATGTATCACATTGGTAAGAAGTATTCAATAAGCGCGCCAAGCTTCACTTATTTTATCGCAAACAGTAAGTATATTTAATAATGTATATACATACACCAAATATTTTGATTACTTTATATGGCCACATTCTTGTACAACACAACTGCCCCGATATGTTAATAATTTAGCATCCGTGGCTAGTCGGTGTCCGAAAAACTGAAAAATTAGTTATTTATAGTTGTTAACTTTAACTTTTTTGTCAACACTGTAAATGTATATAACAGTGTTTATAAAATTTAATCCAAATATATAAATGGCTATGAATGGTATGTAAATATAATAATTTCACGTCGCAACCTAATTCGGTTCAATCTATTCTGGGTACGTATAATCGCTGGATTACGACAATGTCTAACCTAACAACCAGCTAGCTATGCACAAGATTATATTGTAATTTTTCATTTGTCAAACAATTATATATTACAATAATTATTTTTAAAAAGAATGATCGCCGAATCTAACTAGTTCTTCACGGTAAGAGCAAATTTCCGAACCAGTCGTAGCTTTATTGTAATTTGCAAGATTCAAAAGTACTTGTAAAAGCCAATTTGAATAACGAATAAGTTGAATTTCATCAGTTTCAATATAAGAAAAGCTGCTTTTGACGTCCACAGACTTGGAGAGTAAATCATGTTATAAACAAGCCACAGAGATCATGTCTGTTCATTGGAACACTACTAAATGTTTTTAATAACAATTTAGTGAGAGATAAATCGAGGTTGAGGAATGGATATAAAATCATTCACTTTATTCTATAGCTGAATTAATACACAGTATCATAGTACTATACATGCGAACAAAAATATTGCGGAGATAATTCAGGCGCGCTGTACAAAAAAGCGGTTTAAAGTATAATGAGATGCCGATGCTGGCCAGCAATACAGTTTGAGCTAAATTTCACGGCGACACTATCTTCAACGAAAACAGCCAAAAAAAATACAACTATCAAATGGCTACCAACTATTTGCACAGTAACGGTATTATAAATGAATAACGTTCGGAATGAATTTCGTAGAATCAAAAATAATTCGTAAGAACGAATTATTTATGATTCTTAGTAGTCTTTTCTACATATTGTTTTTTGTTCAATTATTAGCACGATCAGCAAAAATAAAGGATGACCGCAGAGTAAAATTAATAAATATCAAGCGTCGATAACTTACCGATAGTCAGCGCGTTTAACGATTTTATTGTCAACATATCGTGATTGACCCTTTTTCCTGAGCGTGTGTAAACATGCTGATCGCTATGGCAAGCTACTAAAAACGGTGGCTAAAGAGCGAAATTTATTATTTATTGTTAACTTATTGGAATCAAAAAGCTGAGATTTCTCAAAAGAACTTACTTATCTATCGTAAATTGCGTTTATGTCTACTAGGTACTTCGCGGTTTCATCATAACGAATATTCCAGAGAAGACAGAACTATATTTGATTCGATATTAAATAAGAAATGTTTATTTAACTTTATCTACACACTACAAAAAATAATTCGGGAGCAACCAAACGAATAGGTAACCTTTGTAAAGTAACTCTAGTCTAATAAAACAAGTAAAACCTAATATCAATAAGGAACCCAATCCAATAAAACCGAAGTAGTCGGCAAAATATTCTAAAACTTATACTAAAAATGAATCAATAAAACCTAATTGATATTTGACCAAATATGCAATAACCGTCATTAGATAAGCTATTTTTCGTATACACATTCAGTAGTATATAATTAATTCGAATCGCTTTATTTAATATTGAATAAGACATTTAAAAGTAACACAATTTATTCGTTTTGTCTTTCTAATCAAATCTTACCACCATTAACTATCCAACGAAATGTTAATAATATTTACTTTTAAACTGCAAGAGAGTAATATTGAGTCCTTCGAAATGATATCATCAATAATTAAGAATAGTTACACCTTGACTACTATAGATTAACCGTTTAACTCAGACCTTGCCTGCGGTAAGGTAGGTACGAGCTGCGAGCGCCTTAAGTGTGATATCCAAGAGGTGACTGCCGCACCTATCTCTTCGCGTCCTATCGTCCCATCTCCGCACCCTTGTAACCCAAGACAAAGTCTGAGTTAAACGGTTAGCTTGTAGGTAATAACAGAAAAGATGAGAAATGTTAGATAATGGATGGACTATGTCAGGATAGTTAATGATACTCTGATACTTATCAAACCTAGGTGGGATGTTATAGATATATATGGCAGAAATTTGATACGTTAATAATTTCTTGTGCTACAATAAATAGGGCGGTTTATTTTTATTTTAATCATTAATTGAAATGCTTTTGTTTGTTACTCATTTGTTATACATACTTTAAGGAGATATACATAATTTTTGGCCACAACATGCAATGATGGAATTTTGTTTTTTGCAACCGAATACATAACATTACATTCGAGACATATAGACTACTAAGGATATCAACATAAACCGCCAGTTATGTTCCTTTCATGACCTAAGAAAATAGGGTTTCAATGTCGGCATATAAATTCATTGTAATGACATACACCCGAAATGAAATAATGATATATCTTTCGACCTTTTTCGAAAATTCGTTTATAATAAGATTAACATTGACGGTTAAGTTCAACGACTTGAAACTGTGAACTTATTGGCACTATGTTGTACTTATTATGGCTGGTAAAAAAAATTACAATATTTATGATTATATGTTGTTACAAATAAATTGATCAACACTAGCCGTCTTATAAGTAAAACTTGGTCCATCCTATTAGCATAAACTCATGTATTTATTACTACATAATAAATTTTAAATTTTGGATGTGATTTTGAACTTAATCTAAGAGTAGGGCCTTCGAAGTGCAACAAGTTTTATTTATTAGACTGTAAATATTTGTAATATGTGTAACTGTGCTTATCTATGTGTTCAACTAAGTGACAGACTTTTTACTAAACTATTAAAGATTTAAACTATTTGGATATTACGTGTAAATTATATATACAGCACAACCATTTTATAGACGGCTTGCGCTTTACTACTAAATACATACATCCTTGTAGCAGAGTTCTTTAACATGATTAGGTCTTTTTAAACTTGGGCCCATGTTACTAAAAAATTACCCTTTAAATTTAAAACTAAGAATACTATGGTCTTTAATCTGGTAAAACTGAATGTTGACTTATTTCACCAACAAGTACTTAAGTATTTCTCATACATCAAACAGCGATAAATATACCTAATTTTCAGTTACTTTCGTCATAATATCTATTTTAAAATTATATTATTTACTTTGATATAGGAGAGCCCAAGTTTATATATTCGGTTTCAAGGACAATAAATCTTTCACCCTGTTGGATTGTTGTTAGCCTCACAGGCGTGAAATAGCTTATCTATTCTATAAAATGAGCACTATAATGAAAAAATATTTCTCTAATATGCAAATCACAAATATATAAATATCACTCCGTAGATGAGCTAAAATTTACATTAAAGCGGATCCATGAATATACAACTACACCATTTAAATAATTCCGACATGCAAAAGTTCGAAATATTACAAAGCAACTGTATATACAAATATGACAATAAGTTACATCATTTATAACAAAATAAATAAACAACTACAGAATATTTAGTTTTAAATTTTACTGAATGTATAATATAAAGAAAATAATAATCACATGATATTATGGCAGACGCTGCGTCTGATTATTCAACACGTTATTTAGTGAAACTAGAATTTTTTTTTTTTATGGTATAGGATGGCAAACGAGCATGCGGTCTACCCTAAAGTAATCACCGTTGCCGTCCTTTTAAAAAGTGGAAAACACGTTTTTTGAAGGTACTTATGTCGTACCGATCCGGAAACACTGCCAAAGGGAGATCGTTCCACAAAATATAATATAATAGAATATATAATATTACTAGAAGAATACAGAAGTTAGTTAAATTCAGTCTGACCTATTTTACCTCTGTCATATCCGTGGTACTGCCGAAGCCGAAGAAGAGAGAAAGAGAAAAGGAGAGAGATGTAAGAGATAGATTATCAACCCGATGGCTAAGCTGACATTAACATTCATATAATATATACAATCTATAGAATATAACTATATGATCGGCAGTGGTCATCTTTGGTTTAAAAATGCTAAGTAGAGTTGACGATTCAAAAGCACTTGTTTACATGTTAAAAATAATAATATGTAAGATCACAAAAGTTAAAAAACTGTGTATCTAATTTATTAGTCCATACACATACTATACAATTTAAAGGATGGTGGTCTTCATTCATTATCTATACATATTATAAAACCACGTGCCCAAAAACTGTCTGTATGAAATCGGTTTTCTCAAAATGTACTGAACGGATTTTTGTACGGTTTGTACTAAAAGATGGTATCATTTTTGAGGAAGGTTTAGGTTAATAGTGCATTACATTAAAATTCCCGCGGGGTCAGGATTTACGCGGGAAAATCTTTGAGACACGCTGAGTTCCATGGAGGCAAAACCGCGAGCACAGCTAGTTCACACTAAAATAACGTGTCATGAAAATAGAACGCATACTTATAATATAGTTTCAACAATTTAACTTAGTAAATTTCACTAAGTACATGCAAATGGCGGATTAATATTGGTGTTTTAATACAATTTAGATTACGATTAGATAGTATATATTAATATCCATATATATACTGAGACAATAAACTCATATGTATTTCGAATCGATAAGTCCAAGTTTTTAAATCAAACGTTAATATGCTGTGTGACTACGTATTAACTTCAAAAGAGTTTGCTCAATTTATAACTGTTAGATAATTTTTTTAAATAACTGATGTCAATACTTGTTAAAGCCGTCAAAAAATCAATAGATGTTCTTTAAAATCTGTATTTTATTTGAAAGAAATAAAAATGTATAGCGGGAATATCTATTAAACATGCAAGGGCCGACTAAACGTAAAGTCATAGACAATTATTTGCACTTTTATAGAGAATTTTAAGATTTTGTCCATCAATATTATATGCTTTTTGTTTTATATGAATTCGTAGCATATTAAAGTACTTTGAACATCCACAAATGAAATCAAGTATTTTGCGAAATTCACTTGTGCACAAATATTTTGTTATTTAATAATGCTTTTCAAAGATAAAAAAACTAATTTATCCAAAGTGTATGTTAACTTTTGGCAGTCTAAATGTAGTTTAAATGCAAAAATTTGGTGTTTTCAAACGAATTTAAATGTATAATAATATAATTGTATAAATAAAGTTTGTTACATGTCTTTCAAGAATTTTTTTAAAATTTTGTACACTTTAATAATTTAAAACAAATTATTTAAATATAGTTTCGAAGAAAATTGTCTCAAAATGTATTCCAATTAAATATTATTGTAGTAAGAGTAAACAGTAAATACACAAAGGAGGTTATAATAGTGAGTGTTTTTACAATACACGGGACCCACATTAACGATATTCATAATAAACTGTTACAATTACAATAAAATAGGGGTGTTCTTATTTGTGCACTAATGACGTGAGCCTCTTCACACCGGACTTGGTGCCTTTGGTTTTCTTTGTCTGCTCCTTAACGCCTCTGTAAAAAAATATAGTGAAGTGTTAGATTAGGCTCAGAGTCGCTCTGCGGGCGATGGAGCGAGCTATGCATGGAGTATCTCTACGTGATCAAATCAGAAATGAGGAGATCCGTAGAAGAACCAGAGTCACATAGCGAAGCTGAAGTGGCGATGGGCGGGGCACATAGTGTAGAGAACCGATGGACGTTGGGGTCTCAAAGTGTTGGAATGGCGACCCCGCAGCGGAAAGCGCAGTGTCGGAAGACCACTACTAGATGGACTGACGACCTCAAAAGGGTCGCGGGGAGCTGCTGGATACAAGCGGCACAAAATCGTGTGTTCTGGAGATCCCATGAAGAGACCTATGTCCAGCAGTGGACGTCCATCGGTTGAAGAAGAAGAAGAAGTGTTAGATTAGACATATTAGAAAATAAAATTAGCTACGTACTTCGGCTATGTATTTTACGGTCGGCCGCCTGTCTGACGTCGACTTACCTTAGTCGTATTTTACGATAATTCGGTAAGCAAGAGGGTTGTCTATCTACTCAACCGGATACCACACGGTGGGATCAACTCACTTTAGTTGCCTTTGACGACACCTCGGTAAGCAAGAGGGTTGTCTATCTACCAACCGGATACCACACGGTGGGATCAACTCACTTTAGTTGCCTTTTACGACACCTCGGTAAGCAAGAGGGTTGTCTATTCTACCCAAACGGATACCCACGGTGGGTCAACTTACCTTAGTCGCCTTTTACGACACCTCGGTAAGAAAAAGGGTGGTCTATTCTACTCAACCGGATACCACACGGTGGGATCAACTCACTTTAGTTGCCTTTTACGACACCTCGGTAAGCAAGAGGGTTGTCTATTCTACTCAACCGGATAGCCACGATGGGTCAACTTACCGTAGTCGCTTTTTACGACACCCCGGTAAAAAATGAGGGTGGTCTATTCTACTCGGCCGGATACAGTACGGCAATTATAAAAAAAACAATTCCGCCCTTTTATTATCCCACGGCTAAGCAATGGGCGAAAAGCTCTACTCTCTCTTTAGGAAAAGAACTCTAGATAGACAACATTGTTCTCCAGTATAAACTGATTACCACATATCCTTGGTATTCTCTAAAGGCGTACCTGTACCGTAAAGCGCATAAATTATTGTAAATATCAATAAATATATTACTTTTATATAGTTTATAGATTCCAAAAATGTTTTTAATTAATAATATTGAAACAGTATAACTATTCTTACATTATTACAACCATTATTTAAAACAATCGCTTAGATTTGTATTGTGAATATGACCTTAATGTCTTTACTGGGATATACTTGTCACATTGAGTACAATCAAATACAAATTTATTCGTGGTTAAAAAGGATAATTATTAATTGTATATTTAGGGACCTTAGTTCTCTATTGAAAATCTTAAACCAGCAATTTCTAATAACCATAGTAGTATAGTAGTTATTTCAAAAAAATCTACGTCCAAGTATTTTGTAACAATAAGGCAACCAGTTGATATTTATCTTCGACAGGAGTTGATGTTGACATTCAAACACTTTATAAATTACCTTATGTGGTCCCTCAAACAATATAGCTTATCAATATTACTTACAAATATCTGGTAAGGTCCTCGATATCAACAAGCATCGAATCTTGTCCCATATGCAACTCGTCACGCGCCATTAACAACTTCACTAGTGTGTCGTTTAGAGACTCAATTTGCGAATGTAGCTCATTCACAATCACCTGAAACATCCAAAGAGGTCGGGATAAAATACAAACTTAAGTGTATAAGATATAATTTGGGTAGATAATACAACGAATTTTTTTACATCCACATTATGATTAGAACAGACACAATCCTGCATTTTCAATCGATGACGTCTGCTCGAAACTTTTGAACAGTTTTTTCAAAGAAATTTCCAAGTTTCGAAAGTCTATCAACGCAGCGTTTTCCGGTGTATGGTTGCCACTATAACAACTTAAAGCAGCTGGACACTAGTCCAGTGCGTCACTTTTTTGGTTGGACCTACTGGTGATACTAAGTTAACAAGTTGTCTATACCTTTCTCTAGCTCTTTTAATAGTAATAATAGAAAGAATCATATACAAAATCTTTCGGATTTATATTATTTAACATTGGCTTTTAAATAGTAATGAATAAATGATAATTTTTTTGATATACCGCTAAACGTTAAAATTGCAAAACGATCGATAATGAACTTTCAAAAGATTTGCGACCTTGAACGATCAAACATTTTATTATTATACATAGATAACGAATGTAATAGGAATGAAAAACTAAACATTAATATCCAATCACTGATTGGAAATTCAAGAAATTGATCAATTCAACGGAGTGGCGTGAAAATTTCTTAAAGAACCCGAGCTCAGGTGTCATCCGTTTGTTGAGACGACTTTGATAAACCAAACGGCTTTACTAAAATGTTGGTGTGTTACTAAAATTTAAAAAAATACATGCCTTATTTTTTGTACTTCTTAAACTGATTTAATTTAACTCAGGCATAATATATGTTACCAAAATAACACGCTACTTAAAGTGCGTTTGATTCGATTAACCGGTTCATCAAATATAGCGGTGCTGAGTCATTATACTACCGGGTAAGACGTCTTAGTTTTATATTTTCAAATAATTAAGTTTCGAACAACCGAAACTGTATTGCTTAACATATCGGTTACCAAACGAAAAAATATGTAACTTTACTTACTAATGTTTATGTGTTTATTAGGACCGTATTATGGACAGAAATATACAAAAAAACTAATGTCAAAAAACTTATCAATAAATAATTGGTGAATTAATAACTAAAATTGATTTATTTCCAGATAGTCTTAAGATTAACCTAGAGGATAATGACGTGAATTAATAACTAAAATTTATTTATTTCTAGACACTCTTAAGATTGATCTAGAGGATAATCCTGTAAAGTTTGTTGGGCGCGTGGAGCATTTTTAAAAATGTCAATGGCAGTTTTGTTTAGAGGGAATTCGAACCCAGACACAGAATCGCGTGACGACTATTAAATTATAAAGTAAAATTGCTCCAGATTCGTAAACAAAAAGAACAACAGTTCTCATAACATAGTCTTAAATAAAAATATAACGGCGGTCATTCAGTAGAATTTTTTCGTCATAAACCATAGGCGATTATTTACGGTTTGACATTTACGTAAGAATGACAAGAGAACGAAGTTGCACAATGGCTTTTGTTATCGAGACGTTACGCATGACTCAGCGAGGCTCAAACTCCAGAGGCTGTAATTGCAAGGTCACACAAAAACTGCACTCTCGGTTAATATTATGAACAAACTTATGTTAACTGTTACAAAATGTAATACAGTAAAGTAATATATTTCATATTACGTTTAAACTACCAGGAAGATGTAAAACTGACGGCCCTTGCAAGCAAAAAGTCTTGGGTAATGAGTTTTTAGTAGGAAATAAGAAATAACGTTGATTAATCACTACATATTATAAAACAAAGTCCATATTTCCGTTTGTACGCATAAAACTTTAAAACTACGCAACCGATTTTGATGCGGTTTTTTTTAATAGATAAAGTGATTCAAAAGGAAGGTTTGTACGTATAATAACATTCAATACGGAGTAGAGAAATACTGTAATTTTTGAGGTTTCTGTAAATAATTACATTTTTGTCCGCTTACATTGCAAACGCAGGCTAAACCCTACGAGATTTATCAAAATGATGTACTAAGTATTTGTACGCCTTGAAAAGGTCTACAGAAAAGTCCGCGATGGTATATGTCTATCTCTTATGGATAACCCACAAAAGCATTTTTTGTCATATACTTTTTACGAAAAATAATACCTTATGTTCAAAGCAATTTTTATACAATACAACATTAATCCTTATGCAATTAAGTACCTTAAATAAATTGTTGATTTAATATAGGTCAATATGGCCGTTTACAGTATGTAATTTAAGTGAACATTTTCCGAGATATTACAGATTTAAAATGCCGTGAGGACGCCGCGCTTCACCCTATAGCACTTCGAATCTTTTAAGAGTTTGTTTAAAGACATTCTGTAATTCATTGTAAAAATAAAATACATAGTTAAAATGTAAAAGTAAATAAGTAAAAATGTACTATATGAGTTTAGATATTCCAAAGATAGCAGGAAATCGTCTTGGTATAGGGAGAGGAAATTGTTTTTCTCCAAATTTAACGCTTGCGGGCCACGGGCAGTAATAAATAAATCAAAACTACTGGATCGATTTTAATCATTTTTTTACACTGAGTGACATGGGATATATATTTTATACCCGTGCGAAGCATGGGCAGGCCGCTAGTACATTTATACAATGAATATGCATAATATTCAGAGTTTCTGATTAAAATATTAATACTATAAATGCTAGTCCGCCTGTCTTTCAATCTGTGTGTCTGTTACGTTTTCACGTCAGAAATTTTAAGTGAACATATCATTTTTAGGGAGTATTAATGAATTAATATGATGGAAGTTATTAATCGAGCTAACATATGGGGCCAATCACTTCCTGTTTTTCCTTCGGAAATAAGAAAATAAAATAAGTAAATTACCACTGAAGTCAATGCGAAAGAAGTCGTGGGTACTACAAAGATGTTAACAACAAATAAACGAAAAAGAAAGTGAAATAGTTTAATTTAAAATAATATTTTTGTAATTTGCATAGCATCACCTGTTGTTCCCAGAGGTAAGGGTGATCCCTTCACGGAACTTTTTTAAAGAAACTTTTTTGAGTTGTAGAAGTAATATAAAAAAAGGTATTAAATAAGTTGTATAAAAGTGATTCTGTGTGCTTTATTATACTAGTGGATGAAATTTCATATAATTTTATCTACGTTCTAGAATATATAACATTTTCCCGTATGAACCCCCGAAATAAAAAAGCATTGTTGGTAGATATAAGCATAAGAATGTGTGACGTAGAAATGTCTTTAAGGTACCTATTAAGTGGTCGTTTATCGGTAAAAAAACTAAAGAAGAAATGAAATTAACCAATGCTAGGTAAAACGAATCGCATATAACCCATTGTTACCTGTAACTGTGCTATATTCATATCGGTGAGCAAGTGTCGCGAGACGCGGCGTCGGTCGGGAGCGAGCGGTGCATTTGCCTTATCCATACTGCGCCGCAGCATTTCTGTTACCGGCGACACAGGGCGTATACGACGCTCCCGCTATAATAAATAAGTTACATTTATATTAATCGTATTACAATACATATATGTATTTATTTTATTTATTTATTTATTTGTTCATACACAATATTAAAGTTACATAAATAATAATAAATATAAATAAATAAATATATGGGACACTTACACACACGGTCGTCCGTCCCCAAAGTAAGTAACTTAATACTTGTGTTATGGTAGACAGACAACTGGTGAATATATACTTATATATTTTTTAAATACATACTTAAATACAAATATACACCCAGGCTCAAAGACCAACAAATTCATTTATAGAAAATGTTGGCCCTCGGCGGGAATCGAACCCGCGACCCGTGGGGCTGAAGGCAGGGTCACTACCCACTACTCCAACGGGCCAGTCAAAAATAGGTGTGAACATAAGCTTATTCAAATTTTACCGCACGCCAGAGTCAGTCGACAGATAGTTACAACAAATATTGTACGATTACAGAGTAGAATGGTTTTATATAAGACGCCGTGTGGTATCCGGCTCAATAGAATAGTACCACCCTCATTTCTTACCGAGGTGTAATAAAAGGCGACTAAGATAAGGCGACTAAGATAAGACGACCCGCCGTGTGGTATCCGGTTATGTAGAATAGACCAACCTCATTTCTTACCGTAACAGATGACGTAAAAGGCGACTAAGGTAAGTTAAATTTACATTTACAAATTACTAGTAAACTTGTTAACCCCTCCAGCTAAGCTAAATGCTTGTTAGGCTAGGGGTCACGTCAGTAGTATAATGCCCGGGATTCGAATCCACGACCTCTCGATCGCAAGTTCGTTACCCTAACCATTCCGCTACCGCTGCTTCAAATTATACTCAGTAGATTATACTTACTATCTCTAATATTTATATCTATTACATTAATACAATAATAAAACTAAAATTAGTAACAAATCCAAGAATAATTTACTCGGCAAATAACTTGAAAAATACCACTGTTTGGTATAAGATAATTAAATACGATCTATACTATATGAAGAATCACAAATTAACATGTAGGATGAAGCATGGGCTTTGTGTCTATGATTCACGATATCAACACATCACTTATTAATAGGATTGTCTTTCACAACATGTTCAATAGTATCTTTGTTAAGTTACTAGTTGTTTCTTTTTGGATAATGATTTTGTAAGTTGCCTTTTTATACTATTAGTAAGAAACATCAAATTATTTGCATAAAATATCCTTGTAAAATTTTTCTTATTTTACAGATATAATAAATGCATCATCATCCTCCTGCCCTTATTCCACTCTAAGTGGAGTCGGCACAACGTGTTACATACATATTGTCACATGATTTGGCTACGTATTTTACGACCGGCCGCCTGCCTGACGTCAACTTACCTTAGTCGTATTTCACGACTCCTCGGTAAGAAAGAGGGTGGTCTATTTCACTCAACCGGATACCACACTGTGGATCAACTTACCTTTGTCGCCTTTTATGACACCTCGGTAAGAAATGAGGGTGGTCTATTCTACTCAGCCGGATACCACACGGCGGGTCGACTTACCTTAGTCGCCTCTTACGACACCTCGGTAAGAAATGAGGGTGGTACCATTCTATTCAGCTGGATACCACATTCTGTGGCTATAATAAATGCATATGATTTTTAAATAAAAACTTTCATATTACCTCCATCTGTATTCTAGCCATTTCTTTTGCCTGTGCCAGAGCTATTCTTGCCTCTGTTTGAAGAGTTGCTTGTAACGCAAAAAAGTCAGACTCTTTTAATTCAATATGAGTTAACGAATGTGCTGACCGAGATTTCGTTGAGGGTTTTAATGTAAGTGATGTTGGACGAAGTCTTGCTCCTAAAAACAACACATGAAATATCAATCAGTAGTCATTCAATTCAAGCATCTGTCCAGATGAATTCTAATTTCTTATATTAAGGCAACAATGTTTCTATAATGTTTTACGATAAACAAAATTATCTAGAATGAAAAAAGATAATTAAACTTTTTTGTTTGTTTTTATGCCTAATATTACAAAAATCTTATCTATGCATGTAGATAATATACAATATACATATTAAAGCAAACATAAAGCACAACACATAATGAGAAAATGTTAATTGCTCTTAATATTAATGAAACCAAATTTAACACCTCTTAAGTAATATAATTGACTTTGAACAATAGCAATTGTAAAGTTATAATTATCTAATAACTGAGATGTGGGTTTAGATCAGTGTTTCCCAACGTGGGGCCCACGACCCACAGGGGGGCAATTTGATGGTTAAGGGGGGGCAACGACAAGTGTTTCCCTTTAGCCTTTAGCCTTTCGCTCTGGGCCATTTAAGTGCAATGCTAGATTTCAGTGCCAAATTAAACAAAAAAAAGCAATTTTTCTTCCTAAAACCTAATATTTATGTTCTTTAAGTGGACAATTCAATTTTTAATATTAAAATTTTTGTATGTTACTTAGGGGGGCAAAATAATTTTTAACGTGGGGCATGGACCAAAAAAGGTCGGGAAACACTGGTTTAGATGATTAAAACATTAGTTTCAATAATAAATATTAACACATATTAAATGTTGAGACCCCATTTGTTCATTAACTGCATCTCATGGTAAATTCCATTTTGCATTATTAGAACATAATGTCTAGATTATTGTATCACAATTATTTTAAATTGAATTTTAATAAATAATTAATATACTTGATTTCATGAAAATTGTCCTATAAAAATAAAAAAAGGTCAAATTTTTAAATGCTACATATTTTTTAATAACTTACCACCAATATTATTTGTGTTATCATCATTATTTGTTATATTAACTGATAATGGTCTTGTTTGGTATGGATGATTAAAATTGTTTTTGCTAAAAAGACTTGATTGTGAGGAACTTTTACTGTGGTAGTTGAAATTACGCTCAGCGTCTGATGCTTGAGATTCATTATCAGAAGCTGTTTCATTCATAAAGCATATTTGTAGATTTTTCCCTGCACCGCCAAACCATAAAACATAAATATGAGGATTGTTTGACAAATACATTTTGGTTCACAAGCAATAATTGTTTATAGATTAAACAAATAACACAGCAAAGGTAACCTCAAACATAATGTCCACTAAGTTTTCTAAATATTAAGTAATTGTGCCCAAATTTTATATTAGGATATAAAGGGTATAAATAAAATGTTTGAATACCATTTGTGCTCATAATAAAAACTTGACTTTAAAAAGTAAAATTGATTGTATGTTTATTAACATTAAAGGTATTAAATATTAAAATATTAAAAATAAGTATTAAAGATGTCATTGAATTTGGATATTCTGTGAGGAGATTCCACATCAGATTAATCAATATAATAAAAGAATTGAATCAAAAATTAAACATAAAATGTTTTACTATTAAATAGCTTGTGGTTTAGACATTGTCAAACTCTTCTCTGATATACAAACAAAACACAAAAGCACAATTTTTTTTAAATTAATGATATAAATATTTATAAGTAAAGCTACACAGAACATAAATAGTAACTCTTAATAGTAGTTTTATTACCATTTTGGAGTCTTGAATGTAGACTGGGTTTTTTCCCGGGACGGTCTACGTGACCTAAACTATAATATTCTTCACTATCAATACCCATAGCTAACCTTTTTCTGATCTCTTCTCTATCATTGCGTTTCTGAAAAAGAAAATAATATTCAATTTTATATTGACATATTAAATCAGATCTTAATTTGTTTATGTATAATGATTGCGTACAACGGTAACAATTCTTGTAAATTTGTCTAATATATTGGGATTTTTATCGCATAGGTTTGGCCACTCAATTTCCGTTTGTGCACATTCACCTACACCAAAAGCTCGTGGGCTCAAAGACATGTCATTAAAGTAATTGGTTACTGGAGCATCATGTACACTAGGTTTCAAGAACTTCAATTTTATATTTTGTAAAGTTTTTTTAAATCCCGACTTTTCTTTTTCTACGGTAGGACTTAATTCATCAGGTGGCTTGCTTAATTTTCTTTTTATATTCGTTAAAAATCCTTCGAACATCTTAAAATTAGTCAGTCTTATAAGTTTTGGTATAAAATGGCACACGTTTTCAATATTTTATGGAAAACATAAGGTAAACAAAAAACTACTATCCTGTCATTCCTGTCATAATTGACATTTAGGGCAAGGTTATTTTAACGTTCTATATTTTTTTTTCTTAAAAACTTTATGGTTCACTGTAAATAAGTAATATTAAAAAATACATTAATATACTCACAAGACAGCAAATATTATCGACAGATTCATGGTTATCATAAGTAATTGTATATAAATCCAAAAGAAATCTAGTGTCCTTTTTATAATGTCTTTGTTCTGAGTTGAAGTACGGCATCGACGCCATTACACTAAATTGTTTTTTTTTTGCAATGTCTTTGTAATGTAGGAGGCAACTAAACACGCGTCAAGCTGTCTAGATAGCTATTGAAATATGCAAACGTATACTTCAAACGTAATAAACGTACGAGTCTGCCTACACCGTTGAATCACCGTAGAAAGCTGAGCCGAGTACCAATTTTAACAGTTTATAGGTACCTACTGTCGTTGCAACAGACGTGGATAAAATATGAATATATTATATATGCATTTACCGTTAGTTTAACCGCCAACTTTTAAAGGATGATTCACGCTACACCGTGCCGCGACCGGGCCGTGCCCCGTCCGGGGCACGGTCGAACATTATAGTATACTTTTAGTATGAAGTGATTCATGCCTAACCGTGCCCCGGCCGTGTCCCGGCCGTGCACGGCCGGGGCACGGCGTTGAAATGTCGGTGGGTATTGTTTCCCGGCTCCGGCACGGTTCAGCCCCGACACGTTGTAACATAAACATATGCGCCCGGGCGCCCGCAGAGCAGTCAACGTCAAATCTTAGTGAGTTTAGCAGCTTAACAGCAAAATGGACAATGCAAATTGTTTAGAATGTGTGTAATTTGCTCTGTGATTTACGACATGAGCCATCCTAAGTATTTAGATAACAAATAAAATAATTTCCAATACTTCATCATCGATGGCAATTGCAATAGCTGCTAATTCAAATTGTGAAACTGCATATTTACTTAGGCGTCGAGTCTATCGATAGATGGAATCACTTGCTGACAAAAGCTACTTAACATAGATATAAGTCGTGCAAATAATAAACCCAAACAGCCCGGTGTAACATGAATGACTGGCACGGCCCGGTCGCGACACGGTGTAGCGTGAATCATCCTTAAGCCCTATACTCTACTCTAACTAAACTACTCTTGACTAAATTGATTAAAACTATAAAGTAAATATTTATTACAATCAATGACTATTACCTACAATGTACCTATTGATATTCGGATACATAATATAGGTATTGGTCTAGTTTCATTATAATTACTTAATGATATTTTCTGTAACACAAGAATGAATATAAATGAAGAATACATACTCTTCTTTCTGCTTCTTTTGCTGCTTTTATGTGATTTTCAATTGCATCCATATCTAACTTTGGTAAAGCTGTTTCTATATTAAACACATCAAAGCTTTCTGAAAAAATAAATTGCCGATTAAGAACTTAAGTACTGACATTAAATACTATTTTTGAAATACCAATACTATTTTTGAAATACCAATTTACAAAATTAAAGTTACCAAAACTTTATTTTACCCTAAGTCTCGTATTCAGTCAATTAGTTATTCTTGTATATTTTATATACTTATATGAATAGACTTATGAATAATTTCGTAAAATAGGTAGATAGTTCCAACTCGTGTACTTAAGTTCAATTACCTAGTCAATCTTTCGTCAACGACTTAATACCGACTTAATTCATTGCCATTATTGACTTTACGAGTAGAAACACCACATATTACTGGCTAAATTTATTGATTGTGATTGTCAGATAATAACTTACCCAAATCTGATTCTTGGTGAATATTATTTTGACGGACGGATGTATTATTTTGACTTATAGTCATTTGTTTAGTCGACCTATGATGATCCTTTTGTTCGCTGGAAAAAAACATAAATGTAAATAATTATTATTATTAATACACACAGTAACACATCAACAAGTCACATAAATATCATACATAAACCACATATTTTAAAGAAAGGCTTATTTAAAAAGAGCATGTTACAATAATGGGTCGACTGAAATTCGTTCGATTCACACTGGTCGTGTCAAATCTATTTAAAACTTTTACGCATGATCAACATGCGAACTTCAATTGTTTAGGTCATAGGTTTTTATATAATGATATTTCAAAACAAAACTAGTTTTCATTTTTTAACATATTTCCTTAAATTTTTAGCGTTTGGCGTTTGACAACTTTTGATATCTGTATAAACTATCTACATACTGTATCAATTATTTAAAAAAATATACTACCCCTTGTTTGAAAACTGAAAAGAATATAAGGATCTTGTAAATAACCAATAAATTATCATAATATAAATTGTCTCACGTCATAGGTTAGCTGGCTTAGATCTCTGTCATAGGGATAAGTTGACCTTTGTACACTTTTTTTTACCAATAATGTTTTTTCCAACATTTTTATGGCACATAAATAAATAAATATAATTGTTAACGTCAATTAGCAAAATATTCTATTATTTTATTTTAGTGATAAAACTCTAAATTAGCCAGCGTTACTCGAGTATTGCGAAATTACTTACATAAAGGCCTTGATTGATGTCTGTTGAATTAAAGGCATAAGATTAGTTTGTTTATTTCTCTTGTAATTCACTTGTTCTTGGTAGGTGCTCCTGTCCTCAATATAACTTAAAGATCCTGACATTATATTATTAGAATTACCATCAGTTATTATTGGTAAAATGTCTTTTTTGGATTTATTCCATAAATTGTCACGATCACGCATTTCATTAAGTTTTGGAATTATTTTTCTTAATTCTGTACTCAATTGTTTTATTGTATTTTCAACATTTTGACTTAGTTGTTCTGTATCGTATTCATCCTCATAAATGTTAATTTCATCTTTGCCATCTGATAAAATTGCGTCTTTTATTTTATTATCCATATTATTTTCAATTAATAAAAATGTAGGCCTACTCATATTCATTTCCATTCTTGTGTTAGTTTCGTTTTCTTTATCTATATCGGTTAATTCTTCCATTTCATGGTCTTCCGTATGTTTAATTGATTGTTTTTCACATTTATCGCAACCATCATTTTCCACCAATTTTTTAATGACATGATTTACTACTTCACTTATATTGTTTATAGTATTTTCTATTGGTTTAGCAAAAGAATCCTTAATATCCTTTCTTAATTCTTCTAAATCATCTTCTATGTTTATATTATAATTTAATAATTGCCTTATTTCGTCTTCGATCTCCTTGTTAAAGTCTCCTATAATATCTTTACTATGAAAATTATTCTCAATATCAGACGCCGTACAATTTAAATCGTAATTGAACGAGTCGTTATTATTGTTATTTTGAGAAACTGATTTTAAAAGGTCTGGAATTTCATTACATGAATTTGTGTTAGATTCATCTATTTCGACAAATGAAACGTTGGTTAGCTTCGTATTTTCTTGTCCCTCTCGATTGCGATTATTGTTAACTGTATTACTTTCCTTTTCGTTCAGATTTCCATTCACATTACATACTGTTGGTTCAAGAGTTTCTATATCTAAATCGTCATCTGTCATATCATTTTCTGAATGGTAGGAAGACCCAATATTTGAAGAATAGTCCTATGTAAGGAATAGATACAAAGTAAAAAATTTGAAAGTCTTAAGATTGTTTATCATAACTTAATCATTTTAATTAGTTTGTCATCTTTAATAGATCTGCTATGTATCTTTAATAGAGGTTGTATATAAAAAAAAATCAACTATTCAGCAGTCACATACAGAAATGACATTACGCGGATAAAAAATCAAGTTTCAACCGAGTATAACCTGAAGTTGAAACCTACTTTTAACTTAACATATCATAATTTTTTATTTTCCATTTAAACTTATAATAAGATCGTAGAAAATACAAGTATGACATTAGTTTTTATTTTTTAAATTGACGCTGGATGTCCAGTGTTTAAAATATTAAGTCAATCAATATAATATAATAAAATTTATTTTCTCAGAAGAAACAATGTTGAAATTTTCGCGCCACTAACGTTGACGTCTGGATTGTCAGTTAGAAAATTCGTAAATGTTATATAGGGGATGAAGGTTCGATTTGATTCGATTTCTTTTTAATATGCATTACTTTAAGATACATTGTTAAAATTATTAAAAGCCAATTTTCCCAATCGATTTTAGGCTAACCGATATAATTTTTAATAACCTTTCATCTATCACGGAAAACTATAATGTATTATTTTGTAATAAGGAATAATTTAACCTGTAACGTATGTGCTAAGTGCTGGAAGCCTGGATAGTTTGGATTGACAATTCCTCTAGTCACAAGTTGGGTATTTTTTTCAGACATCTCATCTAAATCAGATTGCTTAAACGTGCGTACTTCGTTAGCAGGAGTTGAATCTGAGAAATCATTAGCATTTCCTGTAATCACTTGTATCTTTAAAATTTAAATAAGTTAATCTTGTATATATATATTCGGAATCTCAGAAACGGCTCCAACGATTTCCCTGAAATTCAGCAAGCAGGACGCTTTGGGCGAAAAAAATCGATCTAGCTAGGTTTTATTTAAAAAAAATCGTTTTATCCCTGTTTTCGGGAAAATGCTATAATTTATGTTGAATTGAAATGATAATTTTCGCTTTCAAATGTCAAGTCATGACAGCTCATTTGGGGAACGAGCGGTCTAGAGCAGTAAAAATGCCTATGTTCGAGCTTCACCTCCTCAACTATTTTTATTTATATTTTTGTTATTTTTTTATATCTTTTAAAAAAATTACCGAGCACGGTCACCAGGTACTAGTTATTATATAAAAAATATATATATCAATTACTTATAAAATGGTTACATTTAGACATCAAGTTTATTTATTGCTCACCTTCACGTTTTTCATCACGACTGGCATCAATTTGCAGACAGTCCTGCTGGTTTTTATTTTTTTTGGGCAGATTCGATGAAACTACATTTTGATTATTTATCATATATTGTTTATTGCATACTTTAGATTCAGAATTTTCCTCTATTACATTTATTGAATCTACCTTTAAAATTTTGTTGATTACTATAGTATTAGAAAATCTGTCGAAATTTGAATTAAATACATTATCTCGTATACTATTAACGTTTAAATCTTGATTGTTTGACTGTAAGTAGCTTCTATTGCTGATGTCTTGGGATAAAGTACTGCTTGTATTATGCTCAACTATGTTGCCGTTATCAGAAATGTTTGGAATCCTCATGATTACCTGAAACGTGAGCGATAAATAATAAGATTTATTTACGTAGTCCATCATGTTATCTATATATACCAATTTATACGAGAAAGATCACTTCAAACATTATTGCGCTCAAAATAAGAGATCTGTAAATTACAATTGTTACAATAATCGCAATACCGCCGATGACGTAGTCAAACAAATAAAAAATTACAATATTAAAGTAGCTTTAAAAAAAACTTATAAACATAAAGTAACAAAAGCCCGATCAATAATTTCTAGTATCTTGTTCTAGTATCTAGAAAAGAAAATAACAATGAATATAAATCGAGAAATTATAACGTTGAAGGTTAAGTTTTTCATGCAATGAAAGTCAGAGCTTTTGTGTTACTAATGGCTAAACCTTTAAACAGTTTAATTTGTGGGGCAAATGCTTTTGTGTGCAGTTTTATACGATATATCTCAATTTCAATTTAAATTAAGACAAATTAATTTTGTATTCTAATATTAAAGACTGCACTTTTAGGCGGCGAAAGCAAGTTTCAAAATCAATAGTTTTTATAGGCATACTATTAAAATTCTACTTATGGGCTTATCGAGTATAAAACGCGTATTAAAATCAATATATTAGTTTGTTGCAGCTTTCTGCAATTACTTTTTCATGCCCTTATATAGCGTACAAGCTTTAATAAACTTTGCTATCCTATATATACAGTACTACCATCATTATCATCCTCCTTCTGCCCTTATCCCCCACTCTAAGTGGGGTCGGCACAATATGTTACAAACATGTTGTCACATGATTTGGCCGCCTGCCTGACGTCAACTTACCTTAGTCATATTTTACGACACCTCGGTAAGAAAGAGGGTGATCTATTTTACTCAACCGGATACCACAACGGTGGGTCAACTTACCTTAGTCGCCTTTTACGACACCTCGGTAAGAAATGAGGGTGGTACTATTCTACTCAGGCGGATACCACACGGCTGATATACAGTACTATCAGTTTTGTAAAAATGTAAGACTGATTTCTTATGTGTATGCTAAAAATATATTAAAAAATATCCAATTGCCATTTTCAATATTAAGAATATGTAAGAAATTCTTACTAAAACCATATTTATACCAGACTATAAGTATTATTATCGGAAAGAAATCTCAAAATACTTGACATTTCATGTATTTGGAACTGCTCGTAATATAATAATTTTCAATTTAAACCTTTTCGTAGACTGGTCTTATATGGATTGCGGAATTTTATTGTAGAAGCCGTGATCAGGAGATTTAATAAATGATAAAATAATATTTCCTTATTGAAAATATCCTTGTTGTATGTTAGAAAGTTGAAGAAACATTTAAACTCATTGTTTTATGAATTAACGTTAATACTATTTTTAACGTTACAATATATATTTATATATTAATATTTTTAGAAAGGAAAACAAAATTCTGAAATGTATTGAGAAGTTATATAATATTCTAATTTGTTTTACCAACTTTCAATATTATACTTCTCTTCAATATTAAACTCTCCGTTAAAAGATAACAAAGCGGTTTAATTAATACAAAACAGAGACCCAGAATAAATGAAATGTTCAAGTAAATGTAGAGTAAATATAATTCCGAACTCATTGCCACTTTGTTTCTCGTTTCTATATTTCGCTTTATTTACTACGGTGAGGTATAATAATTTAACTTGAATTATTTCTTTTTCTATAATTAGAATAGTAGATAAAATCGCTTTTTCGTTATTTTAGTGTTAAGAGTCCAATTGAAATAAATAAATAAAATTGTGACAACGGTTTCAAAATTCGTCGTGTTACAATTTTTGTTTACCAACATCATTAGACCAGTGCACTCGTCTTATATAACCTTCATAGAATTGTATTATAAATGTAGGTATAGCAAAAATTACAATTACAGCGATGTTAGTAATACCAACTGAAATAAACTAATAATACTAAGGCTACGGTTCCAGAAAGTCCGACAATCGTTTGTGGACTTCGGTATACGTTATCATATCATAGCAATATGTTTTAGCCTTGCCTTTACATAATTTGAAAAAACAATCACCTATATTTTGTAAAAATTGCAAAGAAATGATAAATTTCAAGCAATTTCATTACAGCAGATATAATTACTGACCGAACTAACTAAAATAGCAAAATGGCACTAGCGTAGAGGCGTAGTGCACATGGCTAGTTGCCAGAGAATTGATTTTTTGCTTAGAGACGGCGCCATAGACCTCATCCATTTATTAACAACATCCTTTTTTCTTGGCAAAATAAAATTCTCCTTCCACATACGTAAAGCAATAAAATAACAGACGTGTAAGCGGCTTTCCTTCCTACGCGCGTCGTAAATTGACTTTATTGTCATAGATGTACGTATGTATATATCTATATCTCGTCTACGTCACCGTTCTGTGGAAAGCAGGTATCAAATCAATCTATATAGAAAAATAAATTATATACTGAAAAATCATACATGGCATATGTTTTACTTTAAAATAAGCTTTTCATAGACTAATTTGGTAAACATTTGTCTAGGGTGCGGTTTAATGACTTTAACGCATCGTAGGTAAATGTTTACCAAATTTATTATATTTTTCAGCCCGATTCGTGCTCGTTGACAAAACCTTTTTCATCTTACGAGTTTTCGATCAAGTCACATATTTTGACGCGAGCTTAACATTTTTTACCCGAAACAAAAGTGAATAACGCTGTTAAAGAAGTTTACACTTCATAATTGTTTACGAAACGTTACCTATATTTATCACATGTTATAAGAAAATTAATATACTACCCTAGACCTTTTATTATGATAATGTACATCCATCGTTAAAAAATAGGAGCTTAAACTCATGCAATAAAAGAAATCATGAATTTCTTTCATGATGCGTCTGTGATTTATTATACTTATAATTGTGCTTCATTTAAGTTTTAAGTTATTATTACATATAATATCTCTTATCATTACATTACATAAGCTGTGATGGCCTAGCGGTGCGACCATGTGAATCTCTAGAGACGATCATGGGTTCAAACCCGGGCAGACACCAATGAGTTTTTCTATTAAAACTTATGTGTCTAATTGATAATTGCAATTTATCACACGCTTTTCGGTGAAGGAAAACATCGTGTGGAAACCTGCATATCTCTAGAGAATCCTAGGGATATTTGTAACCTACCAATCCGTATTGGAGCAGCGTGGTAGGTCTTAGCTCCTACCCTTCTCTCCAAAAATGGAGAGAGGAGGCCTATGCCCAGCAGTGGAATAGTAACAGGCCGTTACTTACTATCATTACATATAATATATCTTATAACATACATATAATATATCTTAAATTTTTTTATTTGTGCTCTAATGAAAATTAAAAAATGACACAAAAGATGGAAAGTCAAACGTGCCGTTAAGCCTTATTAATTATTACTTCCCCAACGTGAGAGCTCCTTAAGAGCTTATAATATGAAATTTGAAATACCGAATAATTTCTAAACAAATAAATCTTTTTTTTCTTATTCAATAGTTTCCTATTTAGTGCGTGTGATGGTCGTCAAAGAGTTAATCACCCTCGCTAAATTAACACATCGGCGTCCGCACTATATTGCGCATTAGAGTTCTAATAAATGCTCTATTTGACCTGCTTAAACATTATAACCTACTTTCTTAATAGGAATAGTTCTATGAAACTAAGAAAGTAATTTTCCTTAAACGTTGACGGATATATTTAACGGCTTTAAATAATTTTATGATATTGGATAAGATCTTTTTCTATTACTTGATAACGAATCTAGACTCTATATCTTTTGAGCCGGATGTCAGTATACATAAGGCGCAAGACTATCATATTTTACTGTGACAGAGGTGTTTTATTGTTAGATTACAATTACGGAACCTTGCTGAGGTATACCACCTTATTGATGCGTCCTTAATTTTCATGTGCCAATAAATCAGTAGGTTCTTAACAGTTCGAAATTAGACTTTGTTGTAAATGTTTGTCATGGAGGAAACCTTATGGCAATAATTCTCACGTTATTATTTCATTTCATTATTTCATCCGTAACGCTACTCCTATTGTACCTATGTTAATTTTTGATCAGTTGATATTGTAACAAGTCAAGTTAAAAAAGTTTTTAACATGTCCCTCCTGTTAACCGTCAAGGAGTTTCCTTATCTGGAGCAATTCCTGGGAGCAGCATCAGGTCATTCTTATCATAAACATGCATTGTGATCAGAACTCGACCAGTATATAAAATATCAGCTTAATCGGATCCCGGGAAGTGAGTCAAATTTTACTTGCAAGATTCTACTTTCACATACATACATTGCCAGTTGAATAAAAGCTTTAAGTAATAGACGGTTGGCAACCAGTATACTGCGTCCATCATATTATCAGTCTTTTGACAGCTCACGCTCATTAAGTTTTGTATTGCTTACGTACAAATATCATACAAATAATATTTGTACTTTATGGATGGGTACCGCCCACTTAGTGATGTCACACATAATGGTTACTATAACGATTATGCCACAGATTAAAAATAATCGGTAGAAATCGATGTTACGAGTATTAAAAGACATTTAATAACATTATATAAAGTTTTACTTTCTTCTTAGTTAATACATGAATACAAATAAAACAATCAGGATATTTTAATTTATTTTATTAGCACGAGTCGTCGGAATGATAATCAACACTAGACTCCTCCGATGAGGAGTCTTCAGTAGCAGTTATTATTAGCTCTTGTGTAGATAATATATTATCAAACGCAATATCACGTTCCCAATCAGAGAATATTACTCTTTTAGTTCTTTCCACCACACTTGCCCAGTTCTCGGCCGTTACGTGGGTGCAAGCATTTTTTAGCAATTGCAACATTTTATTCGCTGTGAATGGGGGGCTTGTATTGCATCTCGCAGCATGCCCTTTTACTTGTGCCCATATAAGTTCTATTGCGTTGTACTGGCAGTGGTATGGAGGAATCCGAAGAACAGTATGGCCATATTCTGCTGCCATTTCATTGATTACATAGCGTTTTGCTCTCTTTTTGGTTTTTAATATTTTTATTAATTCAACTTTTAACATTGAGTCGTCCACATTTTCTCCATTGTCCCGAAGCCAATTAATTATTTCATGCTTTTTATTAGCCTGTCTTGGCATTTTGTCAATTTGACGGGAGTGGTAGGGCGCATTATCAATAAAAATTATTGATGGTTCTTCCAATGAAATGAGCATTTTTTTGAACCACTCTTCATACACATTTGCATTCATCTCTTCGTGGTAGTCATTTGATTTCTTCGATTTAAATGCCAACAGTGCGTCTTGTACAAATCCTTTTGCTGTACCTGCATGGCAAATGATTAGGCGCTCACCTTTTCCCATTGGTACTGAGGAAGTGGAATCAGCAGTATCATCAGTCCAGAAACGAGATAGTGTGTGGTTAGCGTTGAGCCATGTTTCATCCGTGAAAACAATATTTGCCCAATCTTGTATTTTCTTTGCCTCTCTTAAAAAATCACACCGTGCTATAGCTATATCTGTGCGTTCCATTAATAATTTTCTTTTATTTAACTTTTTATATGAAAAGCCAATTGTGTTCAAAACTTTGACCAAAGAAGATTTTTCACCATGAAATAGACCACTTCTTTTCAAAGAAACAATAAGTTTTCTCAAAGTTGGAATTTCTTTTCTCAAGCAGTAATCTAGTTTATGTAGGTTATCATTAATCGAATTACTTAGGTACGTAATTCGATTAATGATAGTAGGTACTATAATCGGAATGGTATCGCATACGAGAATCTTTAGGACATCACTATCGTCAATCTGTCAAAAGATGGTTAATATAATGGACAGTGTATAATAACGAATGTGACGAACCGCGCTGAATTTCATCCTTAGAGGTATTTTAAAATTTTATTCGTCATACTATTATCGCGAAAAGGAACGATATATCTGAGCTTTGGACGTTTTTTTTTGTTGCACTGATTACTATTTTCTTGCTAATACTAGGTTGTAGTAGAACAAACTTTTTATTATCACGGTACACGCTTGTTAAAAGCATTCAGTTCGCCTAGTTCCGTTAGGCACTTACGTGTACTGAATCCTAGAAAATTTGGACAAGAAGGCATGGTTGCAAAAAGTTTTTCCACCTTTTTCCAGCTATAGGCATCCACTTCTAGACACATCGAAATTCAGACTAATTAAGGAGACTAAACAAAAAGGGCCGACAGTATCTAGGATATGTGTGTATGTTTGTATAACCACAGTACCGACGTTATTTTGTACGATATATCAGTAGTATCTGGGATAGCAGATAAGTTTAGTATTACCGCTATTAATAGAGCCCTAACGGTGGGTCAGCGAGGGTTACAACATCTCTTTACTAAATATATAAATAATAAAAAATAGCCTCATTTAAAAAACAGCAAATATAGCGAAAAAAAGTCTTAATCTTCAGACGGGCCAAGTGTTATGTCATTTTTACTATATTATTAATGTATATTTTGATCCCTATCTTAAATAAATGTGCGAATACGTACCATTATCTATAGAGTATTTGTTTTTTGGTATTACCAAGTAAGAATCACATGAACATGAAGCATACATGTATTTCAAATAATAACTTTATGTAAAAGATTAAGTTAAAGAAAATTGGCCGCAATGTTTATTATGTCTCCCGTTGAAAATATTTAGTAAACGGAAAGCCTTCTTGTTGTCCTGATATATATAATAATAGGGTATAACAGGAATACTTCCTCCGCTATTTGATATCCGACGACTGGACCTTTAAGTTTAGTGAATGGACATTATTATAGCCGAACACAAGAATTTGTTGTCAAGAATAATGTTCATTTAATATTGTCATCCTATGATGGGACACTCATATCCTGTCTCATTGAAAAGAGATGATACTCGTATGTAGCTTAATCTCTCTTAATCTCGTTGCTTGAAATGGGTCGACCGATAGTACCTAAAATAGTTAACCACTAAGCTCTCACTCTTTACAAAAGGATGTACTTTTTAGATGAACTGTAATTGAAATCCTTTAATGACAGCGTGTTTCCATATTCGTTTTTTTGCATATACCACATTCATATATTACTTTTTTATAGTAAGTGTGTAGAGATTACTAATTGGGTTTTTAAGTTGTTGTTTATCCGCTAACCTGTATCGTATTGTACTTGTGAATCTTTGTTTGTTGTCAACACAGAGTTATTATATATTTATGTAGAGTTATTAAATAGAGTTATTATATTAAAGTGGAGTCATAGGCAGACTTGTAAGTCGCAACAAATAATGAAAGGGAATATGAAACTCATCTTTATCTCATCATCATCATCATCTTCCTGCCCTTACTCCACTCTAAGAGGGGTCGGCACAACATGTTATAAACATGCTGCCACATGGTTTGGCTGCGTTTTTACGACCGGCCGCCTGCCTGACGACACCTTGGTAAGAAAGGGGGTGGTCTATTCTACTAAACCGGATACTACACGGTGGGTCAACTTACCTTAGTCGCATTTTACGACACCTCGGTAAGAAATGAGGGTGGTACTATTCTATTCAGCTGGATACCACACGGCGTGAAACTCATCTTTGTCTTATCACATATAAAGAAAGAGAGACGAATAATAAGTCTCATTTACTTTCTCTTCAATTATGCAAAAGGGGCTAAACAAACGAACTTGAACTTCATGTTAGCAAAGTTTCATATTATTACATATTACAACATTAATTAACATTTAAAATTCATTTCCCACAAATAATTGTCAAAGAAAAGTTATTTACGTTCTAGTTAAGACAGAATTTTGTTACACGTACATATAATTTAAAGACAGCGTCCTCAGCTTCAAAGAAGACTCCTTGAGTGTCTGTCCTATTAAAAGTTCAAGCATCAGCTGTAAAAGCTGTGACGTATAAAATCTCGGCCTATTTAAAAATTATTTTACATTTTTAATGGTATAAAATTATTTAAAATATGATTTTGCAAAAGGCATAAAGTTTAAAGTAAATTATATGTAGAATGTACCTCCTCTTATCAATGGTAAAGAGGTTCTCTGTAACTTTACTGTTTTACTTTACCCATTGAGTATATTTTTTGCTGTACTATGCTAATTTTTGCTATGCTGCGGGTTTTTTAACATGGGCATGGACATAAAGCTCCCGATCGCAATGATCGTTTTGTTTACGCTAATCACCACAATAGCTCAACTAATTTCAAGTTAAGTAAAGTAAGCCTTTGTTACTATCCCACAGCTGGGCATAGGCCTACTCTCTCCGTTTTTTTAGAGACAAGATTTGGAGCTAAGACCCTCGTTCTGCTCCAATGCGGATTGGTAGGTTACATATATTCCTAGAATTAGAGATATGCAAGTTCCCTCAAGGAGTCTTCCTTTACCGAAAAGCGTGTAATCAATTAAACACACAAGTTTAAATTCAGATTTAAACTCGTGACCCCCTTGAAAGAATCGCACGGTCTCACCGCTGGGGTACTACGGCTAATTTCAAATAATTTTATATTAATTAGTGTGCAGTTTGAACATTTGAAGACATGCTTTTGTCGTAATCTAAAATATTTACTGTTCAAAAAGTCTAAAAAAATTTATATAAAAAGTATATTTAAAAAAGATTTATTTGAATAATTTATTTGTTTAAGTTTAGATACATTAAAAACAATGATACGGCATATATGTTCATAAATTAATCAACACGTGCACTAAGTGTGTAGGTATATTATTTAGTGTGTGTATATCCTTTATTTGTATATCATGCCTCCCACTAATGTTAGCAATATAAAAATTATAATACTTCATAAAATAATGCCTACAAGATAATCCATGGGGCATGTGTTTCTTTCCTTAATAATTCATAGGAAATAGAAATAGAATATTGATCATTCGTTATTTTACTCGCCTTTATCATCAGATTGGCGGAATCACGTGAACGAAGCCGTAATAAAACGAAATCACATTACATAAACACCCTTTTTCTTCATTTACTAGGGCTAAACAAGAAAGGATCGCAATGTTCATTAACGCTCCTACGAGTATTACACTGTGACGTTCATCGAATTATTTTAAATTTGTAGGCAAGCGTCTAAATTTAAAGCAAACTAGAACATTTATCTAGATATTTATCTTTACAATTACAAAATCTACACTCGGGCATAAAAACAATTTAGGCGATTGGAGTTTGAGAGTAAATATCAAGTTAAAAAAAAATATATTTTACTGCTGTAATAGTTGTTTTAAATTACCTTTTGTTTTTAATAAGCTTAAATATTTTTATTAGTATTATATTATCGTGGAAAATTATTAGGTATAGAAATTATCAGTAATACAATCTTAAGATTTTACAAACAATAAAGGAGAATATTGGTGGAAAATTACGCAAACGTCTGTCTCATTATACACCATTTATATCCCCTAAAATGTAGTACGGGCGTGACCTAGCGTCTGACGATAATGTAGGAACACCATAAGCCCATTATATATTTATAAAGGACATTCCTTTGTCTACGGTACCAGATATCTTGGACACATTTAGCAAGATGCTTTTTTTAAATTATTCCCGCGTTGTCGATTTTGTACATTAAAAATATTATAAGGTTGACCGTTATATTATGTTATTGTTGTATTATACACGTAAAAACTGTTTTAAACATGTAATGAACGGTTTTTCAGCTGGGAATACCGCTAGTGTCTGATAAGATCATAATATTACCCAAAGATAACTGTCCGGAGATCTAATAAGTACATGGTGGGCCTAGCTTAGCGGTTATTTACAGTGACTGAAGATGGCGTGACCCGGCACGCCCTCGCCCGTTCCCTCTTTACTTTAATGGCCACTACAATGATGGACAACTCAAGCATGTGCTTTCAGTGACACTATTAACTGCACTAACCTTTAAAGAATATTATCTAAATATGTTTGTATTTAGATAACATTTGTGGAACATTATCTTTCGTTTTTATTTACACATACTATTATTAAAACAGCTGGATTACGTATATTTTTATGTAAGGCAATGAGTAGATCAAATACTTATTTAGTTCACACTAGGCTAGCAAGTTGCTTTTAAAATGTGATATTGATTTAAAAATTTATATAAAAGTGTTAAATAAACTGGTTAGATGACGGACCGTATGAAAATTGTTAAAATTATACAGTCTAAATTTGGAGAATAACTTTTTGGTGCGAGGTGCCTAAATATCAAGATTCACATATATAGAATCGTAAGAGGTTTGTTTGATTTTTTTTATTTTATATTAAGGTACTTTTTAATGCAGATCCTGCGACGCTCATACCTTCTTCAATGAACTATCTAAAAAGTTGTTCGCGTACCGGAGATCCGAGACCTTGGCCAACGAATAAGATTGGCCATAGAAAGCGGTAACGCTGCTAGAATTTTGGAAACCTCCACATTGCAATGGAATCAATGGTTTCTATTTAGTTTAAATATATGTATGTATTTTTTATTTCTTATTATTTTTGTTATTATTTAGTTAAATTTAATCTTAATATAATATTATATGTAATGAAATCTATCTGATTATCAAATCTATCAGGTTACAGATTGTGATACTGATTATTATTTGATTTACTTTACACTGTAATTTTTAATATGAACAACAGACAGCTATGTTAACTAGATAAGGAGATAGATAATACACTTTATTGCACGCCATAACAATACATATACATTGTCAAAGAAGTATTGGTACAATAGGCGGTCTTATCGCTAATAGTGATCTCTGCCAAGCAACCTTAGGGTAGAGGACTTAATAAAATATAAATATAGTAATAATAGTGGTGGGGGTGTACTAAAACTAGCTAGGATGTTATATAATACTTGAATGGACCCTGTCTTTATCCACACCGATAGCTACCCGCAAAGACAACACGTTATCTTTCACTGTATAATATGAATTATCACTATTAACTGAGAAGGAAGATTTAGATAGTTGTTAAAACTACCTAAACTAACTATTATTTATAAGAATTACAGATCTATTGTAACTATGTTTTGTGAAAACTGTTAGCCTTGCAACATGTGTTTAAATTAAACTTCTAAATCGTTTTGTAAGTTTCACCAATTTTGATAAAACTTTCAATTATTTTAAAATGACGGGCAACTGTTTGTTACGTATTCATTATTATATTTTTCTTCTTTTATTTTATTCTTTTTTAATGGCAACAAAATCAGCCACATGCATATATAATGATTATTCACACTTTATACAGAAATTTTTGTCCAACCTATTTTAATGTTTATGAATGGAACAGTAACGCTGTGCGATATCCGGCTGAATAGGATAGTAGCACCCTCATTTCTTACAGAGGTGTCGTAAAAGGCGACTAAGGTAAGTCGACCCGCCGTGTGGTATCCGACTGAGTAGAATAGATCACCCTCATTTCTTGGCGAGGTGTTATAAAAGACGCCTAAGGTAAGTTGATACATCGTGTAGTATCCGGTTAAGTAGAATAGACCACCCCCTTTCTTACCGAGGTGTCGTAAAATACGACTAAGGTAAGTTGATGTCAGGCAGGTGACCGGTCGTAAAATACGTAGCCAAATCATGTGACAACATGTTTATAACATGTGCCGACCCCACTTAGAGTGGGATAAGGGCAGGAAGATGATATGAATGGAATAGTACTTTCAAAATAATAAAAGAATGATACGATATTCATCATGACGATAATGATAAGATGAATGGAACGATACTTTTAGAAAGCTCCAAATAAATATGTAATTTAAGACTACATTAACAAAAGATAACTGAAGTGGACACGTACATAAAAACCTAGCTAATTAGGCAAATACGCTCGTTGTCTGATGTTGCGCTGTTTATGAAGTAGAGAATGCTTACACTACTCTCTAATTTAGCTCTCCCGTAATTCCTAGGAATAGAAACGTTGTAAATATAATTTGTTAATATCATTCATATACTCTTATTATCATCATTCCATTTACATCATTGTACAAATATTAGTGCAAATATTCAATACATTACTCTAATTCTAAACTAATATTTTAATGTACGTAGCGATATGTACTAATAGAAATATTTTAAAAACATTAATGTGTTATTATAATGACAATAATATTAATAAAGGCAAATATATGATAATAATACAATTACTGATATACATAATATATAAAAGAATTTACGAAACAAATTTATTATTAACTATTATTAATAATAATAGCCCAGTTATTTATTCCCACGTATGTCGAGATATATTATAATTTTCGAGCTACTGTTAAGGAGTAAATAATGGAATTTTTAATTTTTATCAAATTTGTAACAGGTACAAGCTATAAATTTTATAGCATGCAATGTGTGAAAATATTTCGAATGTTTAATAAAACTAAACTTATCAACATTTACCTAATTATATAGACAACTATTACAGCGACTATATATTATGAGTTGAAATGACGTTCGTAATAAGACATGGTTCTAAATTTATAATTAAAATACAGTAATTATATATAGACCCAATATCGGTTTCAATTCAAGCCTTAGTCTTAAATGAAATAAATAAAAGGAGCAGTAAATAAAGAAGGACAATAAATAAAGGAGCAATTTTATCGAATATTTCTTTGTTTATTGTAATGTTGGATTTTCATAAGGTTGCTAGATCCTCGGATAAGCATGAGATCATAAAAAAATTGAATTAGCAGTTTAACTATTACATTCTATTAATTTCAATATAATAATTAATACTTAAGCTTATGATAATGTAGAGTCAAGGTACTTAAATCAAAGTGTTGTTTGTATAATTCTTAAACTTTATTAACAGAGAATATATATTATACGATCTTATTTATTCAAAAGAGAAAGTAAATTGTGTCATGTATAGAAAATAAATCAGGCCATATTCCCAGCGGGCGTTTGGAAATGCATCGCTTAAGTAAATTTCATTTTCACAAGAAATAGTATTTCTACAGGAAATAATCGGGTCGTGAATAGTCCTTGCACAATTGGTGAAAGCACCTAGCAAGTGCCTTGATAAATATATATAGAAAATCTAGGGAAACTAATAAAAAAATATATAATAAGTAAAACGTTAATAATCAAAATAGTTACTATTTCAGAAAAATTCCAAATTTCCCAATTTGAGGAACTATTTCATAATAACATCCCGAAGATATCTTTTTTTAGTGTATCATTCATAATTTAATTTAAGCACTTAAAATTATTCACTGATTGCCATTAACTATTTTTTCACAATATATCTATCCGTTTGTGCGTTATTTCATGTTTAAGAACATCACATTCAAATTCAAAATATTCTTTATTCAAATAAACTTGTAAACAAGTGCTTTTGAATCGTCAACTCTACTGCTGATTCGGAAAGCTGTTCGTACCGAGAAGAGCCAACAAGAAACTCGGCGGTTGCTCTTTTAAAAAAATTTTTTTTATGACTAGTTACATTTAGTCATTACTGTCTTGTATAGGGTCTAAGCGAGCTATATCCACACATTCTTATCTTCTAAGTAATCCGCAACAGTATAGTAGGCATTCTGGATCAGCCTCTTTTTAACAGTGTTTTTAAACTGATGTAATGGTAAAGCCAAAGTATCTAAAAGCCTGTAACCTGTGTTCGTAGAATAAGTGGATAAACTATTACTATAAACTATAAATCATCATCATCATCCTCCTGCCCCTATCCCACTCTAAGTGGGTTCGGCACAGCATATTATAAATATGTTGTCCCATGATTTGGCTTCGTATTTTACGACCGGCCGACAGCCTGACGTCATTATACCTCAGTCCTATATTACGATACCTCGGTAAGAAAGGGCGGTCTACTTTACCCAACCGGATACCACACGGTGGGTCAACTTACCTTAGTCGCCTTTTACGACACCTCGGTAAGAAATGAGAGTGGTCTATTCTACTCTGCCGGATATCACACGGCGGGTAGACATACCTTAGTTACTCGCCTCGGTATGAAATAAGGGTGGTCACACGGCATAGAAATATAAAGTAATAATCAGCGTTAAATAATATTTCATCGGTACTCGTACGATCTCATAGTTACCTACCTCTCTTTATACATTATCAAAACTCATATGGTATTACTATTGTTTACCTGCAATGGTTGCAATAATAATCGACTTCTCACAACGAGCTGGTTATATACGAAAATTAAGCAAATTCAAATTCATAATGTCCACTCCTGTTAGTGGTAATTTAGTACTATTAGAATAACGTAATTAGCAATAAAAATTTGTCAGAATAAGGAAATTCATCTTAGTAGCATACCGGATTTCTTTAACACTTAGCCGATAAATATTCCCTGTATAATAAAAATCTACAGAAATAGGTTTTGTTTTCAAATTAAATGTTTAAATTGCAATGCAATGCAACGTTTCAGCGAACATACAGGAACCACTCAACTCAAAGCTGTTCAAAACCATGTCAAATTTAATTAATCCAGCTGCGCCGTTTCGTATTCACGAAATAAAAAATTAAAATAAAATGTAGCCTCTGAATAAACCATTGAACTGAATCTCGCCAGTCCATTCACTGAGTAGAGCACTCTGCATAAGTAATGAATAAAAAATATTAATAAGTTAGGAACTGATGTTGTCTTTGTACATAAAATAAATCTAAATCGTATACGCGACATTTTATTTCAATAACAAAAAGAACTAGTGGTTCTTTTTAACTACTGGTTCTGACTGTACTGAATTATCTAATTATAAAAATAATAATTATTTTTAAAGATAAAATAAGAAATATTTTTTATTAAGTTATTTTAAAAAGTTTAGATCGATGGAGGTTTATAGTACCGTTCTTCATTTACTTATCATTTTTATAGCTATTTTTTTTTAATTGAAAATCTTTTTTTTTAATTTAAAATGCCTAAATAATAGGGAAATTTATGAATGATTCTATTAGCTGTACCTTTCTCCCACAACTTTGTATTTGTGGACTTCAAAACGGAATACAAGACGTTTAAAATCTAAATCTAGACTAATGAATCTAGATAAATGAATGAATTGACTTAGTGGTTATAAGCAGTTTATAGGCTTCGTAAATCATAAAATCGTAGTCGCCGAATAGGCAAAAAAGAAATAAAACACCTCATTATATAATAATGCAACTTAAGTTCAGATACTGAATTCAATTTATGTTTTTTAACCATCCTGAAAATCATTATGATATGATACATTCATTTATACAAATCAATCTCAAATAATCAATATTTGAATAATTCCTTAAATATCAAAAATTTCCTCGACAGATGTATCTCCAATAGTAGCGATAGGTCTTATAATGTTTTTATGAAAGCGATGATTATTAAGTTTATTAATGTGCTCATCACAGTGCTAAAGTGATCATCACGGTGCTAATATGATCATCATATAACGGTAAGGGAACAGAAATAGTTCGGCAAAGCCTAAGTTGATCATAAAAAAACCTTAATGGTTCGGCAGGCTGCAACGACAAATAAAGTCGGCAGACTAACTAAACTTCCCACTTCACATCCATTTATATTGTATATAAATAATAAATGAAAATTTTAACACGATAGAATAATTAATATCACTAAAGAAATTGGATAAGTAATATTTGTATTCATTTAGTAGCATTGACTTCTTAATATGCCGATCAATATCGTAACATTACATCGATGTGCTTCTCTTTTACATCAATGGAGCAATCAAATGTGCCTAGAGTCAATGGAGCAATAAAATGTGCCTAGATGTCACAATTTATAATAAGTACATATTTGTGTTAAACTATTTCAAAAAAATAATAAAGTCGCAGTATCCTGTCATAACAATTACCGGATTTTTTGTACTCTTATACATACAAATAATAAATAAAACTGTAACTTATCAGCAATATTAATAAGTAACTCATAGAAGTTAGAGTTATAGTAAAAAAATGAAACTATTATTTGACCCCAGTTTATTTGATAAATACCTAATTTAAGACTAGCTTCGTACAATGTAACGCACAATCAGTAATATGTTCAAATTTCCAATTGTACAATTTTCAATTTACAAAAGGTAGTTATAACAAGCTATTTTAAGAACATTACCTGTAAAGGGCGCCATCCTGCTATAGTTCAGCGCAGCCACTGAATAATAGATGCAGCTATCAAGGTTATCCCATGAGTCCGAAACAAACTCCAATGCAATGCTGTTTCGTCCCCTATACACGACCACTAAACACGATTAGTTGTGAGATTATTTTGCGTCATTCAAGTTAACGAGGTTATAGTATAAAGAATGGCTAGAATCTGAGTATATACGTGCACCCTTCACGAACGTCGTTGTAAAGTGATCGCGTGGCGAGGGCACCCACCCTCTCGCCCGTCGCGTCGGCCTTTCATGCAAGCCAGCCATAGAAAATTTCGTTTTTCTTTTTTTAGAAAACAAACACGAATAAGACCCTTTTATGAATCGTTCTTATTTGTTATAATCTGCTCTTGAAATATTATATATCGACTTATAATATACTCTTAAATACGTTCTGGAAATTTCTGAACATACGTTCTTTATACATTTTGATTGCTCAACTTGTTCTATACACTTATGATATAATAAATATATAATTACAGCGCTACGTTTAGTATAATAATTAATAATATAAGAATAATATTTCTATTAGTTTTAGTACACAGTTAAAAGATATTTAGTTATTACCTTTTATTTAATAAGTAATTTCAGGCACGGTATAACATACAAAGTAAATTTATCCTTGCCGTGCATTTAAGTAAACAAAAGAAAGAATGTACCACGTTCGTTTTTATATTTTTAAACCCTTGTGTCATTTATTTTAACCCAAGATTTTACAAAGACAGCGTCTCGGAATGAGTCTACTCCTCATTTTATGGAATACATGTCGTCGATATTATAAGCGATCGAACAAACCGCCCTCTCTAACTAATTAAAGCATTAGTGTATAGAATACCTTATAGATAGATGTCACTTTAAGGAAACCTTTCCGGAATTCCAAATATTCTGCAAATTTAATACAACCCTCCAAGAGATGGCGTTAGAAGTAAGCAAGATTTGTGTAGCAGAAGCTCGTAGGCGTTTGTAGCAAGATGGCGTAGTCATTGCGTAGACAGCTACGCGTGCTTTTTGCAAAAATAATGCATAGTTATCTATCTATCCCATTACTAGTTAATTTTTGTACATAAGATTAACTAAGGTAAGGCCACTAGGAATTGACCATGTATTAGTTGCCCGTTTTATATTATGATATTTTAAATAAGCGTTTTGTTTGTAGCTAATAAAAAATGTTAATTAACAATATTAAATTTTAAATATTAAACAATTAGCTACAGTTCTGATATTTTGGGCGGTTGTTAATAGATGGCAACAGTTTATTACAATTTTTTTTTTCCAAACAAACGTCACAGTTTATACACTTTATGCCCAGTATGATGCGTTTTATAGATCACCAATAGGTTGGGGACCTGCCTGAGGATTGAACTTATAACGATCTAATAAATTTCACGTGCTCTCACCGTTTGGCACATTACACATTAACCAAATTTTAAACAAATTCTAACCATGTATTATACAAAACTAGTCATGTATTATACAAAACTTCATATACATTTGACTTTTCTATTATTATCAATATAATCAGATTATATAATCGTTTATTTCTCTTTTGATACAGTAACATGCTGGAAGCGTCCATTAAAAATCGATAAAACCTTGAGAGTTTGATGTACCACTTTGGGACATAAAATTATACAGGAAATGGGTTTAACAACCTTTTCTAGAACGTTGTTATAAAAGAAAAGTAAAGAATTTTAAATAAAGCATATGAATATAGCTGCCATGATTTTCATTGAAATCTATGTTATTAATGTCTTTGAATAGAAAGTAGTATAAGATACCACATTAAAAAACGACGTCAAAGACAATTGTAAGGTCAATATTGAGAAAAATCCTGTCACTTGTGCCAATGAGAGCTAAATATTATTCAAATGAATGATTTTATATACACTAATAACCTAGGTGGTAGGTTATTGGTGTAAATAAGATACAGATTGGTGTGAATAATAATGTCGACTACCCAGGCTTTCGATAAAAAAGAACATAAAAATTAATTCATTCGTTTAATAGTTTTAATGTTAATACTTACACAGACAGACACGTCAACCTTAAAACATTCCTATTTTTCTGTAATTAAAATGTCGTAGGAAAATATGAATGAAACAAAATGTCTTGCAAAACATGACGCATTGCATATTAAAAGCAATTATCGCCAACGCGTTAGTCTATTCATAGAATTAAACGAAAATAAAAGTCCACGCTTTAAAAGCGACTCGATTACTCTTCAAAAGCTTGAGCTTGAGAACATACATAAACGAAAGCAGAACTTATTTAAAAAGGCCTGACTCATGTAATTAAACATATAACTCGGCACCCGACGCACGTTGAAATGTTCTTTGGTAACAAGATTTTTTCTTAAAGGCAAAACATTCTTCTGAACGATCCATTATACGTTAATATTTTGACGATTTATTTGATGCTGTGGGATTTTAACGTAGAGTTACTTATATTATACTAGTGTAGGAAATCCAGTATAAAATGTGCCATATTACAATGAAGAGAGCAAATTAGGGTGATCTATTGGGGTTTTTATGTGTGATTAGCTAAAAATGAAGAATACGAGTATCATCTTCCCTCTCATTCAAATTCAAAATATTCTTTATTCAAATAAACTTGTAAACAAGTGCTTATCAATCGTCAACTCTACTGCTGGTTCGGAAAGCTGTTCCTACCGAAACGAGCCAGCAAGAAACACGGCTTTTGCTCTTTTAAAAATATGATTCTTAATAGTAGTTACATTTAGTCATTACTGTCTTGTACAGATTCGAAGAGAGCTATATGCACACATTATTATCATCCAAGTAATCCTCAACAGTATGTACGCTTTCTGTATCACCCTCTCTTTAACATTATTTATTGTGTCACTAATACTTACAGGCCTGCCCATAACTCCCTACTCTAGTATATTATATCTATGGGTTTGAAGCTTTAAATAGCCTTTGAAAATGTAGCATCACAATATATATATAGTAATATTTTATTCGTACGGAAAAATATCCATATGTATCAGACGAAATTCGATGTATATCATAGACATACGAGACGTCACAAAAAGCTTGTGATACCTGTGTCGCGACTCAGCAGAGTTGGTCTATGGTCTCGGTATTCGCTTTTAGAATAAAATTCCGCAATCAATACTAGATCAGTCTACAGAAAGGTTTAAATTAAATACGTAATAATATGCTTTATATTACAAAATTGAAGATTATTTGGATGATAAAAAAGTCTGGATTTGAAAATTCTTTCAGCTTCATACAAGACTGCGGTTTAATAATGTAAAATTGAAAATGTTTAAAAGATTGACCGTCGAGTTTCTTTCTGGTTCTTCTCGGTAAGAGCAACATTCCGAATCAGTTGTAGCTTCATTAATCATATTGATCCTTGACGATTCAAAAGTGCTTGAAAGATCTTATTTGAATAAAGATATTTTGATTTGATTTGATTTGAAAAATGATAGGTAAATATATGACAAGTCCATCGGTTATAACTAAATAAATCCTTTTAATTAACTCAGTGTTTTAGAACGTTTACGTACAATTAAAAAATGTTGGTAAATCTATAAAATTTCATCAAAGTTAATTAATAACTGATATCTTCCAAGTCAGGTGCTGCGTATTAAACTTGTGGGAATATAATATATCGTATAGTTTATTTGACACAAGTGGACCGGTAATTAATTCTCAAATTAACCAAAATTTTAACTGTGCAAACAAAGTTTTGGTTTATCAATATAAAATTTTAAAGCGACAAAGTTTTGATTGGATCTCTGAATCTAGAAATAATTAACTGTACATGTGGGTCATATAGCTGTAAATATCGGGATTTTTAACCTATATGTGAGTATGCTCCTGATAGGTTAAGGTGTTTAAACATTAAGCGTTCCAAATTTAATCGATGTTAATCTACCGTGATATCGTAAAAAATAGGTAGACTATTTACATTCGTAATATTAGTATTAATAGTAGGCAAAATGTACTTCCTACAGCATACATAAAAAAAAATATATTAGTATCAGTTTATATCACAACCACTGAGTAGAGAATTTTAAATACTCACAAAGAAGGCGACGTTTACGAAAAAAAGCAATAATTTACGTTTATTTTACTGTACCTCAAATTACACCAAAGAATACATATCGAAAATTTATTTATAGTAACAACTTCTATATTTAAAACTTTTAAAGATATAAGCAAACTTATTTATAAAACGATTGACTTTTGTTTTTAAATGTACTGGTATCTGCTTATAATAATCAATTGACGGTGATGCGTGATCAATTTTGAAATAAGAATTGTTGGAGTTAGCCTTGGTCGGATCGATGATGTCGGGGGTCTTGCCATCATGCGATGCCGCTTTCAAACGCACTTACCCGTTAATTTAGCGTCTTTGATCGCCCAATTATTACGTTGAAATGTCCAAACTTAAATATATATAAGCTGTAATTTATTATAAAGGTACTAGTATCGTTTTAGGGATTAACGGGTGATAGCTCCTTAATGATAGAAATGATATTTGTTATGTTAATTTTATGATTTTCACTTATTAGTAGTCGTATATTCCTGCGATACTTCAAAAATTACTTACTTTGAAAAACCTTGACTACGTTTTTTCCTCTTCATTAAGAAATTATCTTCTACACTCCAAACTAATCTCCTAAAAACGTTGACTATTAAACTAAAAGAGCAACACAAACACACAAAACATATTGGCTAATTTTCGTTTATCAATAAAAAAATAGTCAAATCGCATCGACGGATGATCTCGCAAAATCTTTCCAACTCTTTTATTTCGACATTATATGTACTTTAGAAACAATGGAGTAAAATATACAAGAAATGTAATAAAGAGAACGCAAGAGAAGTCTTGTCCGGGAAGACAACGGGCGATTTCAATGGGATATTATATAAGGAAATGGGGTGCATACATTTTAAAGCGAGAGCCCTTTATGGCAGTTTTCAATTTTAATTAAATTTCAATTTTTATTTAAAAAATATATAAAGCGAACATACTATTATATACATATACATATATCTATTTAATATTACCATTACTTCACGCTTTCAGTAGCCGTGTGGTATCCGGCTTAGTAGAATAGTGCCACCCTTATTTCTTACTGAGGTGTCGTAAAAGGCGACTAAGGTAAGTTGACCCACCGTGTGCTATCAGGTTTAGTAGAATAGACCAACCCTCCTTACCGAGGTGTCGTAAAATACGACTAGTTGACGTCAGGCGTCAGGCGGCCGGTCGTAAAAACGCAGCCAAATCATGTTACAACATGTTGTGCCGACCCCACTTAGAGTGGGATAAGGGCAGGATGATGATGATTACTTCAATCACGTATGGAGGTGCTTTATTATATGAAAAAAAAAACATTTTTCTGCAGAGATGAACGCGGTATCATAATTATCATTATTAGTATATTACAAACAGAATCACGTGTAAATATACATGAAAAATATGAAGCACCATAAATAGGTCAGTATTCACCTGTCGCGAATATGTCGACCTAGTTTTTGATGAGGAAATTGAAAATATTGATACATGTAACTTCTTGCAAATATTTTTAGAGAGACTTTAGATTGCCTACTAAAAATGTCTGAAAAATTATTATTTATAAAAACACTATCATTACAAAACATGATTGTATTCCTTCCATTCCATTGTATTCCTTGATATGTCAACGAAATAAGTAACATCCTCCTGTCCTTATTCCACTCTAAGTGGGGTCGGTACAACATATTACAAACATGTAGTCACAAGATTTGGCTACGTATTTCACGACCGGCCGCCTGCCTGACGTAAACTTAACTTAGTCGCTTTTTACGAGGTGTCGTAAGAAATGAGGGTGGTCTATTCTACTCAGCCGGATACCACAGGGCGGGTCAACTTACCTAAGTCGCCTTTTACGACACCTCGGTAAGAAATGAGGGTGGTACTATTCTATTCAGCCGGATATAACACGGCGTAAGGAAATAAGTATCAATTTGCAACAATACCTCATTTGTTTAGTTTATCCTGTGTAATTTTTTTAATCCATCGTGAGTAATATTCATAGTTTATGTATAGAACCGGCTATACTCACGTTTCATTCTATCGGGTTAGCCCGACTAGTTTCGAATCCATCCGGGGCACTTATTCATGAGCTTTTTACACAACGTTATCGCGGCGGGAACTTAACTGAACAGCGGGAATAAGTGACCTGGATGGGTTCGAAACTAGCCGGGATAACCCAATAGAATAAGACTTGAGTATAGCCGGTTCTATACATAAACTAACCTGTGTATGACGAAACGGATAAAAATGTTAAAATAATCTATAAATAAACTATAAATGCTCTAGATAAAAGTACAAAAGTACGTTATAGTGAGTGCGACCTCACTAAAACGCAGTATTGGTATATCCCCACTTGGTAGACAGAGGATGGGGTGGACCCAGGTGCCCTTAAAGACCTTTGTCCATGAATACCATCGGTTAAAGTAAAAGGATAAATAAACGTGGACATGTATTCATCGATACGTATGGTGAAATCGAACTTTACTGAAAACCCAAGTAGTTACGGTTTCGACTACAGTTATTTGATTGCGAGTTAGTTACTACAAAAATCACTTAAATTTAACCGCCAGCTAAGTACTCGTAGGTGTATAATTACGTCGTAATTATTCATCATCATCATCCTCCTGCCCTTATCCCACTCTAAGTGGGGTCGGCACAACATGTTATAAACATGCTGTCACGTGATTTAGCTGCGTTTTTACGACCGGCCGCCTGCCTGACGTCAAATTACCATAGTCGTATTTTACGACACCTCGGTAAGAAAGAGGGTGGTCTATTCTACTAAACCGGATACCACACGGCGGGTCGACTTTAGTCGCCTTTTACGACACCTCGGTAAGAAATGAGGGTGGTCTATTCTACTCAGCCTGATACCACACGGCTAGTCGTAATTATTCATATAATGTTAAAAAATTACAGTGTATGTAATACAGTTTTCTAGAAAAGAGCATTTTATTTTTTAGTAAATTATCTATCGATACTAAACTTGAGTTTAAGGAAAATTATATTTGGCAAGTCTCTTTTAATCGGACATTTTTATGTCGCATGATTTTTATCTTATTAGTCAGACGCCTTTGGATTTATAGCGTAAGAAAGTAGGTTTGGTTCACGGAATACATATTTCAACGTTAACGAGCTGACACGGTAACGCTGAAATCATTTTACTGAACATTTGATATATTCTAAAAGTAATCCAAAGAATAATCATATTTTCATATTTATTGCTTATATAACTCAGTTTAGGATAGTATGACGCAGTTGCGACCGCATAACGTATAATTGCATTGTTTTAACAATATAAACTAAAATAAGTCTTCTCCTAATCTTATTCAGGATCTGATCTTTAGTAGCCTTTCAAAAATAGTCTTAGACCTCTATGACCTACATTCTTTGATATATCAGTCTGAAAATGATCTGTACATAATTTAGCAAGATATATATCGTATATTATAGTGTTGTTGTAACTACATTCTACTATAACTATTGAATTAAATTATGAAAAAGGTGTAAAAATATATGTAGACAGTTTACAGAGAAATATTAAGTTGTGTTGGTACAACCTTGACCCGACTGTAAAGTTTTATATTTAGGGGTATGAGTCTCTACAATAGAAATACCATTCTTTCTTCAAAATTATATTTAATACTTTATCCTTCAAATCCGGCTTTATATTTTGAAATAATTAAAAACATAAAGAGCGATAGAAATTTATCGGTAAAATCCATGGTACAATAAAATCTATTTTATTTAAACGTGGACATGTAAATGTTTATGCCTATGCATATATTATGGACAAAATTAGAACATAATGCTTATTTTACCACACAAAAAAAAGGAATTTAGCAAAGTATAAAGTTTAACATATTTCGTTCAAACATGAACTAAAATATTTTGAATTAAGCTATTGTTGCGCAGCCATAACAATAAAGAATTTTCCTTAACTTTACACCAAAAACGTACTACTAACGACAAATCACGCAACTGATTACCAAAAACTAAATAAAATATTATATATACTTTATATATAACGAAGGATAACATAATTCGGAAAATTTATTATTAAACTTAAGATATTATGATTATATCTATAAATTCAACATAAGCTTACCTTAGGATAAGGAATTCCAACAATCACCTAGGAAAAATTGTTTTATCCGATCGCAAGACTCAGTGTAGCAACCTATTCGATACGCTAAACGAGCGCATCCCGTAACCAATGGGTCGCAACTGGCGTTTCCCCCGCGCTCTCGTCACGCGTAGTCACGAAGCTACGAATCTCTACGCATTACTTAAAGCTTTTAAATCTGCTAGAGTTATTTCGATTGGTGTAGAATATTCAAATCGTTAAGGCTCTTATTAGAATCTCACGATTTTAAATGCATCGGTATATTTTCATAAAATATAAAATTCATAAAATAAAAGATAAAATATAAAATTCATCTTATCTTATACCTTTATAACTTTATAAGGTATGTCTCTTACACATGAAATTTCTATTTAAATTAATTAATTAGAAATACGAGTATATAGGAGATTTTTACTAAGATATATTTTTAAAAAAATTATAAGAGTTGAATGTCGGAATGTTTCGGAAGGTAATGCGGCCCATATTAAAACTAATAACACCGAAAACTGAAAATATTATTATAAAATTGTTTAAAAAAATTACATATTCAATAATTGTCGTCTACGCCGTCTGCCACAAAATTATAACACTTCACAAAACCTGACTATAGCTAACTCAAAAGAGCAAAGATGCTTAAAATTAAGATTAGTATACAATAGCAAAATTATGTAGGTCCATAAAAGCTGCGGTTTCACCCCGCTCGCAAACGCGGCTTAGACAGCAAGCTTATCCTAGTTTCCGTCCAAATTGCCTTTATTGAACCTTTCTCATCGGGTAAATATTACGAGTAGATGAGAAAAATATGGTTCACATTTCCAAAACCTAATTCAATTTATATGCTTTTTTAAAACGTGTTAGCGATGACAATGTGAGTAATAAAAAATGTTAAATATGATTAAGAGAATTTGTCCCACAACATCCCAAACGTCAGTTTATTTAAATACCCTCAATAATGTACGACGTGTTTAATGTGTTCCTGAAAAAAAGGTTGTTTTTTGTCGTATTTGTTAACCCGGTATATAAGCTTCAATTGTACTTAATGTGTATTCATGATGGTCTGCCGGGAAAGTATGGACATAATCATCGGTCAGACCGAGCGACTCTTTCGAAGGGGTCGCAGGCTCAAACCCCGGTTTGAAGCACCTATGAGTTTTTCTCTTAAAACTTATGTCTAATTGATATTTGCAATTTGCCACAAGCTTTTCGGTGAAGTAAAACATCGTAAAGAAATCTGCATATCTCAAGTGAATTCTGGGAATATGTAAAGTAAGTAACGGCCTGTTACTATCCCACAGCTGGGCATAGGCCTCTTCTCTACGTTTTTTTTTTTGAGAGAAGGATTGGAGCTAAGACCTACCACGCTGCTCCAATGCGGATTGGTAGGTTAAGCATATCCCCAGAATTCTCTAGAGATATGCATGTTTCCTCACGATGTTTTCCTTCACCGAAAAGCGTGTGATAAATTGCAATTATCAATTAGACACATAAGTTTTACTAGAAAACTCATTGATGCCTGCCCTGGGTTTGAACCCTAGACCTTCTCGAAAGAGGCGCACGGTGATACCGCTGGGCTACCACAGCTTGGGAGCAAGCTGTGGTAGCCCAGCGGGAATATGTGTAACCTACAAATCCGCATTGGAGCTGCGTGGTGGATCTTAGCTCTAACCCTTCTATCCAAAAATGGAGTGACGAGGCTTATGCCCAGCGGTGACATAGTAATAGTTACTTTACTATGGATATAACGAACTATGGATATACGTACAACGTCTCCAGAAAGTCAACGATAAACTCTAACTAAACGCTCCAGAACATGCCTATAAAACAACCTGCTTACAAAAAAAAGGATTCGATATGCACTTAACTTAAATTACTTTATTGCAGATTATAGCAAAATAATTTTGATTATTACTTTTGTATTATGAATCTCCGCAAAGTAACGCTTACTTCTATAAATTATTGGAAGTTGGTTATATTAAACTATTCTTAAAATATCATACTACTTGTACAATACGTGCACATAAAACTGTTTTTTTTCTTTTGTATCTGTAAAGAACTGTTAATTAGTCTATGTAAATGTTAAAAGCTGCTGTGATAGCTTCCTTTTTTGCCGCTTATGTTCTCATTGGACGGTGAGCAAACAAGTCATTGATGTCATTTATTAATTAATAGTTTGCAACAAAACTTATATATCAAGAGATGTAACGTGAAAGTTGCGCTTTATTTTCATAAAATAATTCCGTCCGCTACACTATCAAGGACTTATAAAAAAAGAATATCACAAAATAGATTCTTTTGTTATAACTCAAAGGAATTAGACAACGCTTTCAATTAATCTCTTATATTATATTTAGCTGTCGCCATTTTTCAAGCGATGTTTTAAAACCTTAACAATTTATACCAAATTACATCTCATTCATGAATTACTGTTAGTAACTAGAGAGAGGCATATAAAGAGATGGTATGATTGCATGAAGTATGACATGCATTTAAAAGGATTAGCACGAGAGTTGGAGAATTATAAGAGAGAATGTAACAGAAAAACATGTGGCGACCTCAATTAGATTGGAATAAAGGCAGGAGAATGATGACGGTGAAAACAGCATGAAATCGGTTTTAGAATTTTCTCAAACAGACAGAAAATTCAGCAAGAGATGATTTACTAGTTTAATGATTGAATATTAAGGGCTTTACAATTTTATTATTACCTATGCATATATGCTAATACGTTCTGATATGAAATAAAAAAAAGGAATTAATCACAACTTTTATTACTCGTTACAAGAAATAACAAACGTCGGTTGATAATATCCATCTGGACCTAGAGTGTTGCGTTGTGACAAATGTATACAATTAAGTTCCATAACACCAAAATCGTAATCACCAAACTTTGCCATTATTTCCGAACCATCGAAGGTTACTCTTGGGTTTCTAGAATTTTCAGTATTCGTTGCGTCTTCATTATTTTCTTTTAAACGAGCTTCGTACCTTGCATTCAGTAATGTTACGTGCATTTTCACACTGTCGCGATCGTACTGTCTTTTCACAAAACCTAAAAAGAATTTTGTCATTAATATTATTCAAACTCTATCTTTAATCTTTAAATGAGCTGTATGTATATATTTCGGTAACGGCTCCAAAAATTTTATTGAAACTTAATATGTAAGAGGTTTCGGGGACGATAAGTCGATCTAGCCAGGTTTCATTAGAAAAATAGTTTTATTCCTGTTTTCCAGCACTGAGAAACTGCTACAATCTATATCTATAATTATATATAAAGCTGAAGAGTTTGTTTGTTTGGTTGCTTGAACGCGCTAATCTCAGGAAGTACTGGACCGATTTGAAAAATTCTTTGAATGTAAGATAGTCCATTTATCGATGAAGGCTATAGACTATATAACATCAAGCTAAGGTGAATAGGAGAGGAGCAGCAATAAAAAACATTTAAAGCTTTCCTTGCGTGCGCAAAGTAATCGGTTAAGTAAAGTATTCAATAATTAAAAAATAAAAGTGGACAAAAGAAGGAGAAATACCCCGGATCAAGTTCCAAATATTACCAGCCACTTTTTTTTCAATCACATCTTTATATCTCCTAAAAAAATACCTAGCACCTCGGTTTGTTTGTTAAGGGGGGCCATTTAAGTTTTTTGAGTGTCCAATTCATTTTTCTTATATTAAAAGTTATGTATGTTACATAGGGGGCATAAGAAAGGTTAAAGTGGGGCATGGCACAAATAGGTTTGGTTTATTTATTTATGACAAGCTATAATGTATAAGATAAAACAGCGGCTCTAGGCTGTTACTACTAAAAACAAAAATGTTAATATAAACTACAATTATTCCTACGCGGATAAATTTTAAATAAAGTATGATAAAGTCAGAAATTAAAAATTATAATATTCGATATTGGTTCAACGGATTCGGCGTGAAAAGTTACAAACATACATCCATACTCGCAAATCAATAAAAAAAAAAAAAAAAACTACTTTAGTTTTAAAGTATCTTTAAATAGATCTGCACATGATATAAGTTTTCATTATGAGTGTGTATTGTGTTTCATTAGCGTTTTATTTTCTTTTCTATATCACAAGTACAGTTATTAAAACTAGCTGTCGAAAAGTTGTCAATACCTGCTTTATAAAAGTGCGCGTGAACCACATCCACCAATCTTTGCAGCACACCAGACGAAGTACAATCTTCGACGCAGCCAAATAAAACTTGCATCTTCTTCGGTTCGTCGTTCATATATGACAAACCTTTTAACCTTATGTTAAAAGGTAAATAGTCCCGAAGCAACGGCCTAAAATAAACTTACTTTAAAAATTTATTTTCATTCAATAGAACAGCAATATAATTACTATTTGTTCCTTTGAGCAAACAGTGGTATATATTTTGGTGTAAATGAGCAAACAATTCTTTCTTCTTAATAATTTACTACCTTTTACCCGCAACTTCGTTCGCGTAGTCTTAGATTAAACCAGTAGCTTCTGTCACTCTCCAACCGTGCAAATATGTTCATTGGTTGATTGCGTGCATTGGTGGCGCTTTTCAATATCATTATTTTCCTGTATAATTATTAACAGGATTTCTATAGCCTTATATGTTACCCCGTGTATAAGGATTAATTGTGCCAAATTTCATCGATATTTGTTGAGCGGATTCGCCGTGAAAGGGTAACATCCATCCATACTCACAAACTTTTGCATTTATAATATTAGTACGAGGTTTTAATAAACAAATGGACGTTTCAAACTTATTTCTCTGTGTAGGTACGTGCAAAGTGAGAGTGCACGTGCGTGAGTGCGTCCGTCCTTGAGAGCATGCGTACGTGAGTGCGTGTATGTGTGTATAAAAGTACTGAATTGAATCACTGTTGCGTAATTCTCAAGTCTTTTTCACAAAAAAGGGGCGGAATTTTGTACATTAGCGGCTTAGTCAGGGCATTAGTGTGAGGAAACGTCTCACAATTTTGGGCATATAAAGAACCAAAACACATTAAATATGCGATATCGTAACTATGACATAAGCCTTTATAACTTACATAATATATTTGTCTTTCGCTTCAGCCAACAATTTAGAAGCCAATAGTCTCTCCTGGTTGTCCATTAAACACATAACTCCAACGGTAATATGCAGCTTAGTAGAAATGATGAATAAAGATTCATTAACACCCGGACATTCTCGAAGCACGCTCTCCTATAAAAACGTAGAACGTAAAATATTAATAAAAAGCATTTTATCACTATGAATTATTATATTATGAAGAATTTAAAAACAAATAATTGCAAAATTAAATACGATAATTAGGGTAGCCACTTTTTTTTAAGAAAAATAGTATTTTTCTTTTTAAATAAAAAAAATATAGTACTTTTAGGAAATTCAGGAAAAAAAAATAGTACACGTCTATTTTCAATCATTATTTATTTTTCCATGATTATTTATTATTACTTTTCGCTGGACAATGACAAAGGAGTTGGAGTTACTAACGAACTAAGCCCCGTAAATAAATGAATGAGTTTCGTTCAAACATTCCCTATGCAGTGGTGCGGGTGCGTTCCATTTACAGTTGATTAAAAAAAGCGCGGCAATTTAATTAGCGATAAAAATATAGTATTTTTCGTCCTATATTATAATAATAATAATATAATAATAATAATAAAGTTTATTCAGAGAAATAAAATTGGTTACAAAACATTTCGGTGTTATAAATATGATTGTACAAGTAAATTCAATCAAGTGGGTGATGCGCTGTACTCCTTGCTAGGTTATAAAATAATCTGTGTTAAGGAGTAACAGGCCCATTCCCAAATATACTATGTTACAGTATTTATGTACAATGTTTTCTTCTTTCTTTAAAGCTGATAATTTAAAGTTATATAAAAAGTTCAATAAAAGTAAAAAACAAAAAATAAGAAATTAATAAACTATTACAATTCATGCTAAGTAAAAGATAAAATCGTATAAAAAATTAAAACAAACTGTATGGAAGCATGTAATGGTGCATATGTGCGTGTGTGTGTGTGTGCGTGTGTGTGTGTGTGTGTGTGTGTGTGTATGTGTGTGTGTGTGTATGTGTGTGTGTGTGTGTGTGTGTGTGTGTGTGTTGTGCGTTAAAATGAATGAGTGAGAGAGATGTGTATATGGATGTCAGAGGCTATTGACCTAAACTAGTTAAGGTAAGTATTTTTCTGTTTCATCATAAGTTTTATTTTGAAGGTAACAACGTACACTTTTTTTACAATTGTAATAGGATAAGCCATGTATTGAACAGTTTGCATTAACCTTATTGTAAAGATACGGTCCGAGGTAGTAGAAAAACCTTCGGCTAAATGTCGACTTTGCTGATGGAAGTGAACAAATTTTGTCTTTACGACGCCTAGTACATTTTTCGTAGGGGAAGCTACGGTGCTGCAATAGAACTGTTTGTAAAACAAAATTTTGTCTTACATTGAGAAGATTACATTCACTGTATAATTGGTTCGTGGGATAAGTTATTGGACGAAAAGTAGCCACTTTTAGTATGGCTTTATGAGCAACTTCCAGTGGTTTTAAATTGGTTTTTGCAGCCCCACCCCATGAGCTAATACAGTATGTAATAATTGAGAGGCACAAAGCAAAATAAACCTTCCGTATAATAGTTTTATTCGCGACACTTCTTAAAGTTTTAAAAATGTATATTAGTTTGCGAACTCTGCCTGTAATTACATTAATATGGGATTTAAAATTTAGATTCTTGTCTAATAATATACCTAAGTATTTTACACATTCGGCCGAAGCTATTGCAGGACATTGGCATGATGTTTTCATATAGCAAGTGTGTACCTTAAGGGATAGTGGTGCAGTTGGTTGGGAGGCAGATGTGATTGAAAAGGTAACATACTTTGTTTTCAGGGTATTAAGAGTAAGCACGTGGGAACGTAGCCAATTACAAATTAAGTTTAAGCCAAGTTGTGCCTTATGCTCAACTTCAGACCACGTATCCGCAACGAAAGTAATCGCGGTATCGTCAGCGTAAGATACAACTTTAGCATTTGGGATTTTAAGATTACATAAGTCGTTTATAAAAACTAGAAATAAGGTAGGCCCTAATATGCTTCCCTGGGGTACCCCGTAATGAATGAAAAGTTCGTCACTGTAATGATTTTCAATCTTAACTTTCTGTGATCGATTTGTTAAATAGTTTTCAAATAGATCTTTTTGTCTCCCCCTAATGCCCATTTTTTGAAGTTTGGCTAAAAGAGTGGTGACGGGAACAGTGTCGAATGCCTTCGTGAGATCCAAGAATACAGAAACAACCTTCTTTTTACGATTAATATTTTGCACAATGTGTTCAGTCAAATTAAGTACAGCATCGTTGGTTGATTTATTTTGACGAAAGCCAAATTGTTGTTGCGATATTAAATTACGATGTTCAAGATATAGGAGTAATCTTTTATTGATCAAACGTTCGAGCACCTTAGACAAAGCACTCAAAATGGCTATCGGTCGATAATTATTCAGAACGTTCCCATCACCACCCTTGAAGACCGGGTGAACTATGGCCTTTTTAAGTGAGAAAGGAAAAGTGGCTGTTTCAAAGCATAGATTAAATATATGGGATAAAACAGGTGCTAGGGTGGCTGCATATTTTATAAGAAATGAGGGTGATATGTTATCCCAGCCAGTAGAGGCATTTGAACGTAATGAGTTTATGGTTGTAATAATCTCACCAGGATCTGTAGGAGCAAGTACAAAGGAGGTGGTAGGTGTAGCATCACATGAGAAATGGTCAAATGTTGAAGTGTGTGGGTTGATGGAGCAGTTATTGATTATGTCCTTTGCGAGTTTTTCACCAATATTTACAAAATATGAATTAACCTCATTACATGACTTAGTAGGAGAAGAAGATATTTTTAACAATTGTGTAGGGGAGTGTTTATTTTTAGTTATATTCGTTATTTGCTTTATAGTGTCCCAAAGCGCTTTTTGATTATTGCTAGCTTTTTCAATTTCTTGAATATCATAAATTCTTTTGGTTTTTTTTAGAATACGATTACAAAAATTTCTATATCTTTTGTAGGTGGTTTTTAAGACTTCATTTTCTGGGTTTTTATATAATTTCTTATGTAATGCATCTCTATTTTTAATACACCGTAATAACCCTGGAGTAATCCACGGTTTAAGGATTTTCTTTTTGGATGGTATCTTTTTAATCGACGAATTTTCAGAGATAGCTGTAGTAAGTAATTGTATAAGATTATCTAAGGCTAAGTTTGCGTCTTTAATAAGAAATAGATGGTCAAAGTTCATTTGTAACATTGATTTGTCCAGCTCTTCTCTGTTAATCAAAGTAATTATTGAAGTAGTGACTGTACGTGTATATTCTTTATGAATGCAAAGTAATGTGGAGAAGTGATCTGTAACTGTGGAGCTATAGACAAATGTATAGCTTGGCAACTTGGTTTTTAAGATTGTATGGTCTAAACAATTATTGGCTCTAGTCGGAAGGGTGTGTGCAGGAAGGTAACCATGAAAAGCAAGACAATTTAAATAATCATGAGAACGTGTGTCAAGTGAATTGGGTGTGATGTCAATGTTTAAATCTCCTGTAATGATAACAGTTTTAAAATTACTTAGTGATGAAAGAATGTTATTAAGAACTAACAAAAAACTACTAATATTGTCAATTGAGGGTGAGCGATAAACGCACAGTATTACCAATTCAGAGCTAAATTTGATTAAAAGACCAGAAGCAGAATTGTTAAAGTCGGGTTCTTCGCATAAAGCCAATAGGCTGGCTTTAACATATACCACTACACCATCACTTTGGTTTATATGTTTGGTGGTATTAAATATAGTATAATCTTGTAATGTCGGGATAGTACTATTATTTAAGCAAGGTAACCAACATTCAGTCAATACAACAAGGTCACATTCGACCGTTATACGGTGCAACAGTGTTTGAAGGCTCAAGAAATTACGGTTGATAGATCTTATATTCTGCGATAGTATTTTTATAAACTTATTAGGTTGTTGTATAATATTATATGTTTCCTCTGGTGAACACGTATTACTTGAAGATATAGAAAGTTGATCAATATTGTTATTTATGTATTTAATGTTATTAGGCATACTTTAACTTTTATTAGGCATAGACTGGGTAAAATGGTATGATAAAAGAGGTAACTTTTAATTACGTTATAATTGAGGTATATTTGACAAGCGCTTATATGTACAAAATTAATAATAGAATATATATTTTCCAATTTGATATATATGTAATGTGGTGTACGTAGTGTATGAAACATGTTAAAGCATGACGGTAAGTTGTGATAGTAAATATAGACACTAATTATGATTGTATGTGTGATAAAGTTATGTTTGTGTAAATATGTATTAACAAAAAACTTATGTAAAACTAAGATAAACATTGTAATAGAAAATTTATGATAATTAATTAAAAGTATAAACATGAATAGTCACGCATTTATAATTTTTGGTAGCTGATTCAGTTGTTGTTCATTTTTGATAACGGTGGCCTGGCTTTCAGAATCCTTTTTCAATAGAACCCGACCATTTGAGGTCCAACAGTAAGTATAACCGTGTAATTTGGCATAATTTCTAGACAAATAAAAGAGTCTTTTAGTTTGCGAAGTCAACTGTTCGGTAATGTAAATAGGTGTTACTTGTGCCGCTGTTATGTTCAAGTGAGCAGAATTGATTTTACAATTGGGGTTTTTTTTGTTGAATTCTTTGACGGCAGTCAGGAATTTTGTCTTCATAAGTGTATTCGAGAACTCAACTGTTAAACTTGTAGTGGAATTTTCCTTCTTCGAAGGCTGTCTGAAGATGTCACGAATACTGACAGTATCCATATTTAGACCCAAGTGATGAGTTAGGTGCGAAATCATATCATATAAAATAATTTTTGTTTCGTTCGCTTTTTTAGGTACATTACGAAATTCTATAGAGGTTTTCACAAGACTGCGGTCAAATGATTCCACCCTTTCTTCTAGCGTTGACAATTTGGTTGCAAAAGTGTTCCGCTCTTTTTCGAGATTCATGATTTTATTTTCAAGTGAAAGTAATTGGTCAGAAACAGTTGTCATCGACTTTTCTAGCTCAATATTAGTTGCCTTTATCTCAGTATAATGGTTTTTAATTTCCATAATGTGGTTTTCCAATTTGTCGAGACGACAATTTTGAGAGGTATTCATCTCAAGAATCATTTTTTTAATTTCATATTTAAAGATATCTATGTCATCTTGCGTAACTTCATCGGACAAACATCTCCGTTTGGCTCGCTGCGTAGTAACTCCTTGTAAGTCTTCATCTGAATGCAGTGTCCGAAGGTCAGATTCCGACCGTGATGAGTGTTGACCTGGGGGCGTCTTAGGTGGCGTTTTAAACATGTTTTATTTTATTTATTTTTGAATTATTATTATTTTAATTTTCTTATTGAAATGTTTTACGCACACCATACATTGAGAAACAACCGCAATCGCTGTCGCTTATGGATTGTGGCAGGCGGCGTTGATGACGATACGGGTGACGTTTCAATGTACAAACGCGCCTGAGCTGCGGCCAGTTATCCGTTGCAGCTGTTGTTATCCTTTTTGCACTTGCACTCACACTATGCGTTTATGCGCGCCTAGTACTTTTAAGACTAATTTTATAAAATTATTGCCGAAATATTTTTAATATTTTAAATTATTTTTTTTTTTAATTTAGAAAGAGAAAAATAAAATACGTTGACACGTTTAACCACTTTCGTGGTCCGAGGGGAAGAGAGATGAGATTATTTTTCTATAATATATAGTACAATTGACTAAAATATAGTACGATACTATATAATATAGTACGGGTGGCAACCCTAACGATAATCATCTTCTGCCCTTATCCCACTCTTAAGTGGGGTCAGTGGACACATAACACAATATGTGTTAAACATATACTATGATTTGGCTATGAGTCCTAATATGATTTGATTAGTTATTTTACGACCGGCCGCCTGCCTGACGTAAACTAACCTTGGTCGCCTTTTACGGCACCTCGGTTAGAAATAAGGGTAGTCTATTCTACTGAGCCGGATACCACAAGGCGGGTAAACTTATCTTAAACGCTTTTTACGACACCACGGCAAAATCAGAAATGATCATGTTATTTTTTATTATCAAATGAAAGAAGTACATAATATTGATTGCGTCATATATTTATAACAACCGGCTTATGTGAAGACCTGTTTTATTTTTATTTTTTTTTTAAATACAGACTAATTACTGTTTCCTTGTTTTTATACAGAATAAGCTTCTAATAGGTTGTTGCTTTTACGGATCATTAATATATTTGTTTCACAATATATATTCTCCTGTCCTTATTCAACTCTAAGTGGGGTCGGCACAACATTCTTTTCCCTTCCATTCTGTCCTATCATTTGTCAGTTGCTTTTTTTTAATTTTTTAGCAATTAAAACTTTCAAGCCCATTTATCTCAAAACATGTTTTTTTTTTAGTTGTGCCACTATTGCAGCCCATGAGCGATGCATATATAAAAATTTAGCATTTAACACTTTTCCTACAACTATTAGCTGAAAATGACAATAAATTTAAATTTGATACAAACAAAGAGCGCATATTGTATAAAGTCGTAACATCGTACCTTAAAATGTTCAAATTTTTTCACAATATCAGCAGAGTTCATAGGTATTGATATGAAATGAGTAGGCCTTTGATTTATCCTTGACGACATGACTATTATATTTATTCTTCTTATAGCTGCCTTGATATTCTGCAATCAAATGAATTGTCATGTATCATTATTGCCTTAGTATAAAGTCATCTTTCTCAATCATACACATCTTTTTTTTATAATAATAATAAATATATGGGACACTTTTTTATCTACATCTTTTTCTGTTACTAATTATACATAACTTGCTCAATAATCTTCTAGCGTATAAGCAGTAAAAGTTCTAAAAAGAATGGGGATTATAAAGAAAAATAGTGTCTGAATACAATCTCTAAGTTAAATGGGATCTAAGATATGACAATATGAATATAAAATATGGTATATTGAATATTGTCTATTGTCATATTGAAAACTAAAATGACAGACAAAAAGTAATAATAAAATTATTTTAGTATAATCCTCTATAATATTTATCGCAGATTATAGGAAAATTATAGAAAAAAGCTGTGATGGCCTAGCGGTGCAACCATGTGAATCTCTAGAGACGATCATGGGTTCAAACCTGGGCAGACACCAATGAGTTTTTCTATTAAAACTTATGTGTCTAATTGATAATTGCAATTTATCACACGCTTTTCGGTGAAGGAAAACATCGTGAGGAAACCTGCATATCTCTAGAGAATTCTGGAGATATGTTTAACCTACCAATCCGCATTGGAGCAGCGTGGTAGGTCTTAGCTCCAATCATTCTCTCTTATAACGGAGAGAAGAGGCCTATTCCCAGCAGTGGGATAATAACAGGCCGCTTCTTTACTTTTTTTGTTTTATAGGAAAATAATTTTATTATTACATTTGTATTATGGATCTCGGCAAAGTAACACCTAATTGTATAAAACAATTAAAATGCTTGTAAAACAGCTTTCCGAACAAGCAGTAGAGTTGACGATTCAAAGCACTTGGTTACAAGTTTATTTGATTAAAAATAATTTGAATTTGAAAATGTCAGATTAAAACTACATCATTCTGTATCCCGTTAATTTAGCATTGGTAAAGTAAATAAAGTAAACTACATTCAAGAAAACTAATAATTAGATAAACTGAAAGGATTGGAAGTCTTACAGAAGCATTGGATCCAAAAATGCTGATATCGTTGTTTTCCCCTTGTCTTGGTATTTTAATATCAGTTTGTGTGTCATTTCGAATTCTTGCCAGTGTAGCACCTTTCTTTCCTATAATTAACCCAATATAATGTCTGTAAAATAAATAAACAATTAAAAAATTATTAATTTTTCAACATTTTATTTAACAGACCTATATGGAAATAAAAATTTTTGTTACAAATGTAAATGTATTAATATATAAACATTATATTATTATTATAGTATTTATAAATCACTTGATTACATCGTGACCCAATGTTTATAATAATAAGTATGAATCACAAAACTTTGCTATGTACTAAATTAACTCATATAAAAGATATAAGAAGATATACTCATATAAAAGACATAAAAAGATAAAACTCATTATTCTTTATATTAAGATGCCTGAACCATTTTTTTTTTAATTTATGTTTATCTCACTATGTTTTGTTAACCTAAGCTTGTAAGAAAGTTTTTCAGTGTACATTAGTTAGTATTTTAAACCAGTTTATAATTCCAAGCCATACATGACATGGAAAAATTTATATCTGGTGTCCTTTTAGAGATGAACCAGTGGTACAGAAGTAGAATAATTGTTCTAATTAACATATATCAGATGTTTCAAAATTATGATGATCTCATATCTAGACTCAAGCCAAACGAACTGACACAACTGTTTTAACTGCTTGATCCTCTCTGCCTAATATTTGAATACACAAGTGTTGTCATATGTACCATTTCCTACAAAAACGAAAAAAAATATTATTTTATTAGTTATAATGATGTTTAAGGTTTTTTTTAAATACACTTTTATATTATATTTTAATCATAGAAAACAAGTAAATTAAGAAATAAGTAATTAATTTTAAAAAATAATCAAGGAATGCAATATATCATTACTTGATACAACATACTTAGGAACATGTAAACTACTGTAGAATCTTCCTCCATTCACCTGTTGTATGTCATAGTGATTATCATCATCATCATCCTCATCATCAAATTCATTAAAAGGATCATCTGTAACATATTTATAAATTTCATAACCTATTTTAATTATTTTGACAAATAATTTGATCATTGCTATGATCAGTATTATTTACATGCAAAAAATTGAATAATACAAAAAAAGGTAACACTTATACCACTTTAACTTAACGTAACATAAATTAACCAAATACAATATTAAATCATTGAAATTAATAAAACAAATAATTTAAAAATATACATATTTTTTCACTTCTCTTTACACATTCTCGCAAACTCAATTTTAGATATTGTTAACAAATAAGGATACTAATAGGATACTAATTAAAACATCTCTTATGTTAGAAATCAAAACATAGTGATCTGATAAAAAGAAAATTAACTTTTATATCTCCTAGTTCTTCCATAAATAATGGCCCAAACAACAAACACGGTACTAATTATATGAAAGCATATTTTCTAATGTGGAATTTGTTACAAAACACTGCTATCTTTAACAAGTAGCTAAAGAAAAAAATGTACACAAACTCAAGTCTAGGCAGCCAAACAAAATGTGAAGTTGTACCGATAATTTACATATTCTAGTTTAAACTTTCTATTAAACGAAAGAGGTATTCTGAAACTTGTACAATTTTCAAACTAGACATGAATTACTATTACCATTTCCGTATAAATCATGCTCTTGATGTGTTAAGACATTGGTTGTAGAATCATTTAATCTGTAACATCTTCCTTCGACCCATATTAACTCCGGCCTAAGAATATGATTCATATTGTTTATTTTATTTATTACCTTCGCGAGTATATGACATCCTTTAAATTCTATAATTAAATGCTTTCCAAGGTTTTTAAATTCTATTTTGAAAATTGCAGATATTGGAATGGAAACTTTAAACATATAGTGACGTAGGCTTAGAACCCTAGATGAATTTAATATATTATATATAATTGATTTTTATATTAGTCGATTATTTTACGAAAATAAACGATTATTAATTTTTAAGAAATCTATTATATTCATTATTATTCTTAATCTTTCTTCTTTTTAGTTTTTTTTTTTTCTTGTTTTGCTAAGATGGATATACTTTTTTTGGATGAAACTAATGTTTTACTCTTTTAATTAGCCTTTACTCTAATTAATTATTGATATTAAAAAGGCAACTTTTCAAATAGGCATAAAAACAATTATTATTAATCGTTTTGTTAAATCGATTTATTTTAAAGGGGAAATAACACACCCCCTAGTAATCTATGATAAATATTATGACCATAGATTACTAACTATAAAATTATTTATTATGACTAATTCTTATCACGTACTCACAGACCAATATAGTTAGTAATCTATGCTCACAGACTACTTTAATACAGACGGTCGTCTGGCCATTGCCCGGCCCTGGACACAGGTTGGCTAGGCAAGTTAGAAACTGTCATTTTTTTTTAAATTTGAACAAGCACGGATTCTAGTCTTTATAATAGATTTATTTCCTTCTTTCACTTAATTAATTTGTACAAATAAAACATAATTTTTTTACATTTTATTTTTTTTAATTATGTTTATTGCATCAAAATTAATTATTTATAGGGGATTTCTGCATTTCTCAAAATACGTTTAAAATTTCAAGATGCAGATTACACCATTATTTATTACCAATTAAACCATTATGCTATTTTGGCAATAGTAATTATATTAGATTAACTGATGTATCAAGTAACATAATATCAACGTCACTGTGTGATACTGTAGTATTAAGTATATTTAATATTTTTCATCATTTTATAGAAAAGGTTTAAAATACCTGTGTTTGAGTTCTTAAAGTAGGTATTTTAATACATTACATCGAATAATATTTATATTTATCTGTTTAAAAGTTATTAAAATTGAGAAAAGCAATAGCGCCATAACAAAATAACGTTAATACAATCAATAATTTTAAATGCTTTGAAAAAAATTAGAAAAATATTTAATGGTAATTTAATTCATTGTTATCTGCCTTCTGAAATAACTTTTTTAAAATTTTGACATTTACATTTGTTAAGTACCTACAGCTATGGAGTGTAGTATATATATTATAACTCTATGGTCTAGTTAAGGTAGAGGTGTAACTGAAATTCATTATTCATATTGAGTATAAATAATAGGTACACGGGAAAAATCTCATATTAGCTAATACGAATTGTTTTATAGACATAATCTTAGTATTTGCTACATAGATACATCACTTTGTTACACGCATGACGCATAACTATTTTAACGTACACATGAAATTACTTTTAAATTATTCTTAAATCTAGCTTAATATTGAAAAGAAACATTTTATTGAATGTAACGGAGCATTTAATGAACTATATAAAATAAATATAAATAAACAAGCATTATTATTTTTTACATCTTAGATTGTTTAATAACGAAGAAAGAAGTAAGTTGTTTCGAATTAGCGTTTAAAAACCTCTTATGTGGTTCATTTAAACATATGTATTTCCACATTGTAATTATTGTTTATGTATGGGTTTGTGTTATATCTCTAAACAATGATAACATTATCATGCGTATTGTTGTTGATTTTGTAGGAAGTGCACAATATTGTAGTTACTTATTGAATTTATTGTAATATATTATTTCTCTAAAATTAAAATTAAAATGCCTTAGTATACTTCATCATAGTACATCATGAGTCAATCATATAAAAAATCTAGTAGTGCCTATTACAATGTGGATTATCAATATACATCTGTTCAAAACAAAGATGGCGGTAAGTACTTTAGTATTTATCATTAATTGTATTGAATATACATTGTACACGTACCTATATTAACTTATAAAGGTTAAGATTTTTTTTTAAGGTTTTCAAAGAACATATAATTATTAAATCTGACATTTATAATATAATATACTTAAACTATATAGTATCACTACATAGTATAAAACAAAGTCTTAAGTCACATTCTTTGTTTGTCCATATATCCCTATGTATGCTTATTTCTTTAAAACTACGCCATAGATTTTGATACGGTTTTTTAATAAATAGAGTGATTCAAGAGGAAGGTTTATATGTATAATACCATTCAATATGGAGTAGAGAAATACTGTAATTTTTGATGTTTCTAATAAATATTGTAAATAATTACATTTTTTTCCGCTTATATTGCAAACGCAGGCTAAACCTTACGAGATTTATCAAAATGATGTAATAAGTATTTGTACACCTTGAAAAGGTCTACAGAAAAGTCCACGATGGTATATGTCTATCTCTTATGGATAAACCACAATAGTATTTTTTGTCATTCAATAGTACTTTTTACGAAAAATAATGCTTTATTTTTGAAGAAATTTTTATACAATACAACATTAATCCTTATCCAATTAAATACCTTAAATACATTGTTAATTTAATATAGATCAATATGGCCTTTCACAGTATGTCATTTAAATGAACATTTTCGGAGATATCACAGATTTAAAATCCCGCGAGGGGGCCGTACTTCGCCCTAGAGCACTTCGAATTTAGCAGCGATCGGACGCGCAACTATCGCTCTTTCAAGAGTAACCTCTAAAGAAAACATGTTTGTATTGTCTAATAATGATAAGAAAGCTATGAATGTTGTATATAAAGACATTCTGTAATTAATTTTAAAAATAAAATACATAGGGAAAAATGTAAAAATAAATATGTAGTATATGAATTTAGATATTAGATATAGCAGGAAATCTTCTTGGTATAGGGAGACGACGATTGTTTTTCTCCAAATTTAACGCGTGCGGGCCACGGGCAGTAATGAATAAATCAAAACTACTGGATCGGTTTTAATCATTTTTTCACTGAGTGACAAACTATAGGTATATTTTATATAGCCCGTGCGAAGCAGGGGCAGGCCGCTAGTATATTATATAGTATTAAGTGTATTATATAGTATTAAGTGTATTATTATATTATGAATGTTAGATTAAATAATTATAAATTAACAGTTACTATGAAATTTCGCCGTGTGGCTGAATAGAATAGTACCACCCTCTTCTCTTGCCGAGGTGTAGTAAAAGGCGACTAAGGTAAGTTTACTCACCGTGTGGTATCCGGTTAAGTAGAATATACCACCCTCTTTCTTATCGAGGTGTCGTAAAATATGACTAAGATAAGTTGACGTCAGGCAGGCGGCCGGTCGTAAAATACGTAGCCAAATCATATGATAACATGTTTAACATGTTGAGCCGACCCTACTTAGAGTGGGATAAGGGCAGGAAGATGATGAGTTAAATTGAAATGTCGTGGGTTCAATGAGTAAAAACAATATATTTTTTTTTCAAAGTTTTAATAAGTATGAACGACTTACTAGACATACACACAAAATAATGTCACAGTATTGGAAACGAATGAGTTAGTTATATCTAACATGATAATGAAAACTTAATAAAAAAGTAGGTAAGTTACAAAAGTGTACTAATCGGCTTTTGCCGATTGTTTTTAATATTTTTGTTAATAAACGTTAAAATAAAGTTAATTTTTATTATAAATACCTATATAAATTAAAAACGTTTCAGTGAATATTTTCTCACAAACATTACAAAATGTAAAGAACAACATTTTATATGTAGGCGTTGATTCTTTACAATTTTGGACGATAACAAATGAATATAGCTTTACACAGTATTTTGCTCGACATAATAGTAATAATAAAATTATTTTGCTATAATCCGCGATGAAATCTTCATCGCGGATTATAGCAAAATAATTTTATTATTACTTTTGTATTCCATCTTGATTATTTGTTATGTTTGTTATTTACGGGTATGTTTAATTATAAATTCAAATTGAGTGAATCAATTATCCAACTGAAGTATGAGTGCAACACTTCGTTTTATCCAATGAGCTGATGGTTGATCTGATGGCAAGTAGAATGCTAATACGAAATTAGATGAATGGCCCGTTGTTGCTAACACTCCTTTCCGTTCTAAAGTTTTATATAATGGGCATTTGTATCGTGTACCTTCCTCAAATTCTTTTTTTAATTTGGGATATAGCCATATAGCAGGCATGTTATCGTTCAAAACTTTCGGAAATTGCTCGCCGATTGCAAACGTCTTTCGATCCCAGCGTGCACCATCCATAAAAAGTCCATGCACATATACTCCATATTCTGGTGCAATTTGTTCATAATCTACCCGGAGAACTTGGAAATCAAAGATTAACAAATCAATGGGAATTTTTTTTGCTCGAGCATAATTTTGAACTGATCCGGTAAGAAAGGCTTGAGTAAAGAAAAATCCAGAAAGCCAAAATGTTGGATGTTTGCCATTTTGATACCAACTCTCTAACATAGCTAAACGTTCAATAAAATCAGTTACATAACTGGGCAATGGTTTTAAACTTGGATAGGAAACTTTTGACCAATTGTCGGGTATTTTACCTAGTAACATAGCGTTAGATTGTAAATCTAAAGCAGGAGACATGACAATAACACCTTGAACAGCTCTTTGTAAATCTATTAAAGACGTTCGTATTTCATGCAGTAGCTTATTGAATCGTTGCATTTCTTGAATTAGAACGGTATTCATAGATTCATTATAATCCACTGGATATTTTTTTTGTGATAGTTCTATGTCAAATGCTGCTGGTAATTTGGATAATATTTCAGACGACATTTGTGTAAGTATAACTTCCGTGTTACCGCCTTCACCCCCACCGCTAGTTCCTTCTACTAAAACTAATGCCGTAGTTAACGCCATTGAAATAGAATAATCGCGAGTTATTCCTGCATTCATATGTAGGCCAAATACTTCGGGCGGGGGATTAACGGGCACCGTCTCAATGTGCTTAATATAGTCCTGATATTCACACCTACGTGGAAGTCCATACTGACTGCCTAAGTCACAAAATAGATGATTTGGGTCATTAACAACACCGGTATTAACGTAGTTATCTAAAATTGTAACTATTAATCTCCTGTCCCAGTCATCAGTTACACGACCACCGTAATTACACTCCCCTGTAAGGTATTTTATTGCGACATATTGTATTTCTTCATATTGATTCAAAAACATTTGTAACTGCATTACTGATATATGGAAATCAGAATCGTTGAAACCATACTGAATATTCCAACCTAATGGACCAAATTTTTTCCTTTCTTGTACGACTGCGTGGAAAAAGCTGATTCCATATAAAAGTTTACTAAATGGTTTATCTTTGTCTGGACATCCTTCATAAAATTCAGACTCTTTTAGTGGTTCCGACAAATAGGATCTTAACAAATTATGTTGAAGACCAGTCGGAGGTTCATTTGTCATTTTAACACCCACTTGCAAAACAGACTGTGGAAATTTTTCAGAAGGGTAACTCGTGAGCCACAATCTAAAACTCAAGTCTGTATTAGTCAAATCAAAGCCCTCAACTAGCTTCTCTAAGGTAGGTAGCCAGGAAACTGCTAGGTGGCAGTTTTGCAAACATACCCATCCACCTTCTAATTGTGCTTTTTCTATCATCGCCTTAGCAATTGGACCTTGACCTTGTCCCAAGGAAATAGAATTGAATCTGTGAGCATAACCCATTTTTTCACAATATTTAATTAAAGCTCCCATTGGATCCGAGCCTGGAGAGAGAATAAATATTAAAGGCGCTAAGCAGTTGGAGTCTCCAAAAGATTTCCCTATATCAAATGGTGGCGGTGTTATATATTTTAAGCCCATTTGTTTTTCTACGAAGTCTGATATTGCGAAAGTTAATTTGTCTGGTCTTAGAGCTCTTATTACTAACAATTTTTGAAATGGTGTAACATTTTCTTCCCAGCCACCTGGCAGAATTTTTCGATGAGGCTCTAATTCATCGTATACCTCTTTCCATTTATTTGTTATATTCATGAAACTATCTTTAAAGCCTTTGTAAGGTGGTAAATCATTTAATCGACATATTTCATCCCAACCTTTATCTGGCAACCAATCAACAGGTTTCTTATAGATATTTTCAACTGCTATGCCACCTGTTATGAGAAATATATATTCTTCATGACTCATTTCTCCAGTAGACAGCATCATTTTAGAACACATAATAAAAGAAAACATCAGCTTATCTTTATCAAATAATGATCTACATACATTGCTGTACAAATTGTAAGTAAACGTATCTTTCAGGAACTTTAATCTTTTTTCTAAGTCTTTAGATTTATTTGCATTTTCTATTGAAATTATATATAAGTTTATGAACCATGTTAAAGAATATTGATACATTGGATCAACATTTGGTAGCTCAGTAACACAGTAATAAAGCACAGCTGAATGAGACGCTATTGGCCTGTACCCAAGCCTAAATTTTTCAATTATAATTTCAGTTTCAACTGAAGCCTCTTGCTTTTTCATTATATCAATAGCTAGAAGTTTTGATGAATCTAAAACTTCAATTGCCGTTTCATCCTCCAATATATCTCCTTTAGACTCTTGAAGTGTACGTAATATATCATCTTCTACTTGCTTTAGAGCCGCACGGTTTGCTGCTCCTTGTACAATTAATTTTTCTCGTTTTTCTTGCAAATCTGGCCTTTCTTTCGCAACAACAATCCCTAGTAATTGATCTTCTAATCCATCTTTTGTCAATGCAAAGTTAATCAATGTGACTTTGTTGAAAACCTCAGGTAAATAATGTGGATTTCTTAACTTTGTAGTCATATACAATCTAAAATGTGGATGATATTCGATAACATTTTCTCCTAAAGCGATAAATTCTTTTCCACCTTGTGTGTAAGTATGCTTTAATAATACTGGATCTAATGGTGGTTCAACATCTTCCAAAATACAGTCTATTAATGCCGGTTTACCATATTCCAAGCATGTTTCTATCACTTTCATATAATTTCCATCAGTAAATTTCATGACTTGTAAATCGTTTAACTTTTCCATAGTTTTAATCCATTTATTAGCTTGCCCTTGAGGATCTACTAGTAATGACCAACGTAAGGAATTATCTTGTATAACAGCATTATCAATTGAAAAAGCATCCCACGGTAAACCAGCAATACACCAATTTTGGATTTTAATATCCGTTCCTAAAATATCTTTGAATATAAACTGTTCCGAGTGTGGCATTTCCAGTTTAATAATCAAATTTCGCCATTGTGTAATGACAGATATTCGAATCGGTGATGTGTATGGAGCTAAATATGCAATAATACCGCAGGACACGAGAATATCCCCAGCTAAATTGTCATATAGGCATTGCAAATTCTCAGCTGCCATAGTCCACCGAACTTTTTCACCTCCTAATCCACCGATCAATTTTTCAGCACGATATAATTTATCTATACACAACTGTACCTCATCTTCGAGCGCTTTTTTCTTTGCATTAGCTTCTTCCAATGCTTCATTCAATTCTGCTAATTTAGCTTCCAATCTAGCAACGGTGGCTTTCTTTTCTTCTAAGATCGCCATTGTTTCGGCAAATTCTTTCTCAGCAGCTTCTAGTTTTGCTTTTTTCGGTGCTACTACTTTGGCCACAGCGTCATACATATCCATTGCAATAATCCATTTACATAATCCTTCGGCAGCAGTAGAAGCTTTAGCAATGATATGTGGCTTGAAATCTTTATTACACAAGTACTCTTTTCTGATTTTTTGCATTGTTGCAACTGGTATATTATCTTTGTCAAAGTTTTTAAGAGAGTCTAAAAAGCTCATGTCACCTAGAATTCTTTTACTAGGACCCCAGTAATCAAACATTTTTTTTCCAGGATTATCAGGATCTGGTATTTTATCAGGAGGAATTCCTTTCATGACGCATACCGCTGCCATGACCAACTTTACAGTTGCTGGTGGATTTTTCATAGATTTGACTATAGTAATATCGCCGGGTTTGAGTGTATTTAAAGCTGCAATGGCGTCCTCCAAAATAGGTAAAGCCAAGGCTAAGTCAGCTTCACAATCTTTCTTAAGCTCTTGCGCAGCCGCTGCTTGAACGTTAGCTACCTTTTGATCTTCTCTCACTTGTGCAGCGGCTCTGTCAGCTGTAGCAGTTTCAACTGCGATTTCCTCCATCATCTTCGTGGATTTAGCTGCCATTACTATTAGCTGTGGTTTAAGGGCATTTAAATCACGTTGCATTATTGCAACTGCATCAGCCGCTTGACCAAGTTTGTCTAACCCATTTGTATATCTTAATTTAGCTGCCCTTAATTCTCTTTGCTTTTTATTCGTTAGTATAGTAAATGATTTAATTAAATTTAAATATGAAGCAGATGTAATGTAGGTCTTTCTTCCAAATTGAATATAAAAATCAGTGGAAACTATTCGTGCATCTACATGAAATTGTTTACAAGCTATAACTGCAGCTGCTTTAACTTTGTCAGATACATTAACTTTACCCATATAATGATGAGCAACCATTTCTAATGCGTCTTCGGGCCAACTGTCATACCAATCTATCGTACAACAGTTTACAAGGGAAGGATAGAGTCGCAGTCTTGTTCTAAAAGAACTGCCAATTGGACTGAAACATAGAACAATGTGCAGCTTTGCTTTACACCGGCCCACGAAAAAAGACATAATCTGTAATGGGCTTATATCCAGATTTCTATTGCCACCCTGAGCTGCTAAACGCACTAATTCAAGAACTTCTTGTATTTCATCTAATCCATATAAATTAGGTACTTCACCTGAATTTAATAAACTGTCTAAATTTTGGATGAAAACTTCTTCCTTGATTTGATTTTCGGTAAATAAGAATGTTGTATCTTTATTAAGACCACCTGACTCACGAAGAACTAATTTTATATCTTCATGCCAATCTTTAACACTATAACTTTTCGTGATCTCTGGTTGATAAACTTGCTGACCCAAAATCGTACTAGCCAATCTAGTGAGGGATTGTCTACCAGAACCACCTACGCCTACAAGTAAAGCATTACCTGATGGCATTGAAAGTAATCTACAAATTTTTGACAAATGTTCCAGCGCATAATCAAATAATACAATATTCATCTTCGCCTTATGCATTGTATTATATTCTGCCAACATAGCTACAGCGACATTTAAAAATATTTCTTTTGAAGGTAATTCCTCATACCTTCTCTCTCCTTCAACACTGTCAGTATCAAGATAACAACCAAACATCATCTGTCTAATATTTTCTTGAGTAACTTCTCCTTTGTCATTTTGATATGTATCTAAAGCGGAATCAAATGTATCTCTCATGAAATCTTGTGTTGATTTCCGTAAAAGCCTAAAAAACCAAATACGGTCTGAGTCATCAATGAGCCTATCATAAAAAACTCGCATGATTTCATGTACCCACACCCGTGTGAAAGTTTTTTTATTATCTGCTGATTCTTTCCTTAATAAAGCGCAACCTTGAATAACCCTGGAAAAGTCCCTTAAATTAAAAATATAATGGGACTTTGCTGGTGTAGGCCTTAAGCCTTCTGTAGCTTGATCATATATATTCATTGTAGCAGCTATGATATTAACAATTATTGGTTGAGTATCCTGACCAAACCCATTCCGCCTCCACCCAAGTTGCAATAAAGATGTAAAAATTTTTGTCATACTTTCTTTAGAAAATTCATTGATGGAATAAATATTATAATGTCTCAACATTCTGGGATAAATTAATTGTCTGCTACCTCCGACTGGTCCTATGGCACCGTAAAAAAATGTGTCGTAAATATAAAGATTTTCTGTCGTTTTCAAATCGTACCAATGCTTTTGATCAAAATACAACCTCAACAATTCAATAGCAGGCTGTGCGCCATATACTTCCTTGGCGGGCATATTCATATCATCAATAAAAATGATGGCCTGTTTTCCTTTAGTAGGGCCGTAATTGTTTTTTCTTCTTTTAACTAATTTGGAGAGAACCAAATCTTGAGTTTGATTTGCAGATGTTGTCGTAGTAAATGTTATAAAGCCTGGTGTATATTTATCTAAATTGACAGACATTAAAAAGTTCTGAACATAAAAACTTTTACCAGTTCCCGTTGGCCCAATCAACAATAAAGGTTTAGAAAATTTTGTGTGAATTTGTAAAAGAAATACATATTTTTCAGTTTCTAAAGTAGGAATGACTGTTTGTAAAAGATTAATTTGTTCTTTAACTTGGGCTGCTTTTACAGCATCTGGCCAAGGTTTCCAGCACCCTTTACTTTTATACATATAAAAGTGATCTATTATCATTCCTTCTGCGGGTATAGATACATCAATTCTTTCGATTTCAGTTGGAATTCCATGTTCTCCCTTGAAATAGTCTTTTACCAAGTCATCAAATCTTTCTCGCGAATCTGTATTTAATATTCCTCCAATTCCCCAAACCAATGCAGTCATAAATGACGCCAAAAACCATGATCTTGTGTATTTAGTATCTTCTTCTCCTTCAACAGCATTATCCATCAACATTTCTACAAGCCTCAAAGTACTCATTACTAAATTTACTTCACCTGCTGTGACAAGTTGTGAACAATGCTTACGAACATAATAAATCAACGGATCTATCAACCATGAACACATATTACAAATAAATTCTTCATTTTCTTCTAACCAAATAGGATTAAGTGTATTTAACCAGGATTTGCAAAATGGCATAAATCCAAAAGTTGCAGATTCCATATAAATCATTCCACAGCGCGACACTGTCGCAGGTGAAGCTTGAGAAAGATCCATGACTTCAAAAATCATTGACATAACATTTGACATAGCCATTACTTCACCAGATGTCAAACAAAGCTTTTTATTATCATCTAAAACTGTATTCATGTTTTCTATCCACACTGCATCTACTGGACCATCGAAAACTATCCATTTTCTGACAGGAGTATCTTCGGATGCAAAGTCCCTAAACATAGTTGCTACAATACCGTCTGTCCACTCATAAGATATAGGATCAAAAGCTCCATACAATTGACCCATAGTAACTGCTTTTGGGTTAAGAACTTTGTATGTGCACTCGCAACCTCCTGGTAATTTTTCTTCATACATTAGAGTTAAGGCTTGAGATAATATTTTTAATGTCATAGATTTACCTGAAAACGGATCTCCTACTAACATAAAACCGTGCCTAACGATCATCATTTCGTATGTCTGAATAACCTTAAATAAAAAACATTCTATTGGTTGTAAGTTATTTCTTTCACAAGTTACATTACAGGATAATAATAAATTGTCATAATCAGGCTTAGGCAATTTAATCCCTGGAAATAAATCTGATATGATACCCTCAAATAAGGGCACGTCAAATGATAGAAATTTTGGTAAATTAACATCTGTGATTGATCTAAGTAACAAAATACTTTCGCTTTCGTTTGGATAACTTCTTTTCAAGTTGCCTGCTGCAGATAAAACAGTTTTAACTGCTCGCATTCCATAATCGTAATGATTCTGTGAAGATAATTGTTCTGAGCACAAGCGGTATGTAGTCACAATTTTTACAGACAAACTTCTTGCGTCTATGAAACCGAACGAATACAATGAAATTTCACCTATCATTGCGTAATCAGGAACCATCATCGCTACTGTTCTAAATAATACTTTCAAATTATCTGGAAGCTCTGATCGTCCAGCATAACCTGGATTCATCGTTATACAAACATAACATGCAGGGTTTAAAGTTAAAATGGTACCTTCAAAATCAAATGTTTCTACATGCTGCCGAACAGCTTGTACTATACATAGAATTTGCTGAGCAATGACTGACAAAACTTCTACTTCAATACGATTGAATTCATCAAAGCAAACCCAAGCTCCACAAGATGCTAAGCCCTTAAAAAACTTGCCCATGGCCTTGTAATCTAAGCCGTCGGAACAATTAAAAACTACACATTGGACGGCTAGTGCTTTAGCCAAATCTTTTGTAGTTTCCGTTTTTCCAGTCCCTGCGGGACCTTCGGGAGCTCCATTTAAATGTAAATAATAAGCGCCAATCAGAGTACGGTAACAACGATCAGTTAAAGGTGTTATAACAAGACGATCAGAATTTCCTAAATATTCGTAAGCGTAATTGACTACGGCATTAATAATTTTAACAAAAACTCTCTCTTCTTCCCAATAATATCTTAATTGAGCTAGCCACTGGAAATCCGTCACCTCAGTAACATTTTTTTCCACGAGATCTTGTATAACATCTTTAGCATGTACATCTATTACAATAAGAGCTTTAACTGTGATACTACTTAGTTTAGATAAATCGGTTCTACGAATTATAGCTACCGTTTCATTAAGCTGTTTAGTTAGTCCTAAGTGAAAAGATCGCAATTCACTTAGTTTATGTGTATTAAGGCATTCGTGAACATCAACTGCCCAGTAAATTTGAGAAATTGCTAGTACTACCATACCCTCCCAAGATAATATCCAATCTGCACGACTTAAGTTGGGGTAGTCATAATACGATACCTCAGTTTCAGATTTCACAGCTTTTAACATTTGTTCTTCAACTTGAACTAACCATTTTTCAACAGAACCTCTTGCGGCTGCTACGCTGATGATTTCTAAGAATTCAATTTGCTCACCTTCCATTGATATCATTGCAGATATATTATAATCCGAATCAAACACCAACCTATTTATACCTTCAAAACATTTTTTTAAGTGAGGTTGTACTTTAAGAGGATTTTTAGTTTCGGACAAGATTTCTAACATCTCATCGTTTGATAGAAAGAAAAATCTGGGAAAGTACAAGCGCTTTTTCTCTAAATAATTATTAATTCCATCATTAATTTTTTCTAACATTCCGGAAGCAATTTTAAAGGATTCTAAAACACCAGCACCACCAGCAATTTCTAAAACATGTGGGTCTTTATCAACTGATCCCATGTAACGACGATAAATATTGTTTACCTCTACAAACATAACTCCTTCTTCTGGCATTTGAGCTACAATATCTTTAGACGAAAATATAGGTAACAAGTAAAGCCATTGGCTTTGAACTTTTCCCCATTCATCAATAGTTGAATTCACTCGTGTAATTTTCTCGTACCATGCTCTGACCTGACCTTCGAATGGCTTGACAAATGCAGAACCACGCATACCAATTGTTTTTACGATATGATCATCGAGTACACTTTGTATGTCATCAAGACCAGAAAGAATGAAAATACCTGTATCTTTATATGGACTTGTCTTAAAACATATATCAACCCATTCAGCCATCATTTTATTTAAATTAGTGATAAGTGCTAATTCCTTTGTTGCAGCGACGCTAACTATTTCATACTGATCTATATCAGCCCACAAATTAAAGCTAATAATTTTTCGTAGAGTCGTACCAGCCGTTGGTGTTAAATCAAATCCAGAGATATTTGACATTTCATCCCAATGCCTCTGTACCAATGCAGGATTACACATTATATGTGCCATTTGGACATTAGGTCGCCAATCTTTAATTTCAATAATTGCTTGAGCACATAGCTTCATAGGGGCAGGGAGATTATTAATATCAGGATCATCAACTAAACCTTGAAAACGTTTTTCAACCCCTTCTGCTATTTGTTGCTTAATTTTAGTTCTATATCCTTTGGATAGTTTTAAAAATTCTTTGTAATAAAAATCATGATCCTGCTCAATCTGTTCATGATCTAAATACTCAAATGGACCGTCCATCCATGTATAATAGCTTCGTTTCCATTTATGAACTAAATAAACTAGACAGTGAAATGGTTTTATATAATCCTTTAACTCCTCCAAATCTGGATAACTCGATAAAGGGAACTTAAAAGTGGTTTCTTCAGCGTTAATCCATATAACGACTTTATCACAATCATTAAGACGGTGTACAAGCTTTCGCAAATATTCTAAATATTCAAGTGTATGATTAATATCATCCATATTGTCTAACAATTCTAAATAAGGTGTTATTTCCAAAACTTCTTTATTTAAGTATGCAATTTTCGATAAGAGGCTTTCTTCCATTTCTGCCTTAAATGTTTCATAAGAAGCAGCGTTTTTTTCAAAAATTGGCTTGATATCCGTTATCCAGTTGACTGTTCTTGTATTTGACGCAACATGTTCAGCAGTAAGAGCTGTCATTTCTAACAAATTTGAAATAATATTTATCTGTCGTAAAATTCTTTCTTTTAATGCTTCCACCAACACAGTTTTAGCATGTAAGATGTACACTCCCTGTTCAACTAATTCAGCAGCATTTTCTGGTTCTTTAAGAGCCTTTCCAGCAATAATTTCAAATTCTTTACATATTTTTTCATTCTCATCGATATGAGCTCTAACTATTCCCGCAATAATATCATTGATAAATCCTAAGGCTTTGTCTTTCAAACCATTTATCATTCGCACTTGGGAAACTAAAGCGCAATTAAAATATTCATTTTCTATGACAGCTGTAATATCAGAATCAATAGCTTGAAAGTATTTAATTTTGTCCCGTGACTCTTCAAACTCTTTAGCTTCTTCGATAAATTTACTTAGATTTGATTTTGCTAATGTACCGTACAGCATGTTATAATCTTGCCTTAACTTTTCTACATATTCCAGGAGGGGAGTAAATACGATATTTAACTGTAGTTGTAATCTTTCATGACCATCCCTCTGTAGCCATTCATTATATTTAACAGGCAAAGCATCAAAGTTGTACTGTATTTTTAAATATTGTTCAATTGGCATTAGCCTTTGTGCAATGTTAGATATGGCATCACATATTGCATGATATACTTTGTACACTTCATCCAATGAGGGATCGAAACGAAATTCACCGTTAAAATCTAGATCCATGTTTAATATTGGAACGGATTCTGAATCTTTTAGCGCAGTTATTATTGCGTCAATTGATCTTCTCATTAATTCCTGTATTTGCATAGATATCATCTTTGTCGCACACTTTACAAATTCAGTTATTCGTGTAGGGCGCATACCTCTTAAACACCTTGGATTTTTTAGCCAATTAACGAGAATAGAATACCAAGTGCTGGAAACTAAATAGTCAGCCCGTTTTATTTCTTCCATTATTTTTATTTGAAAGTCTTCTAAGTTCATGGAGCCCTTTGCTCTGTATTTCGCTAAATCGATTATATGTTTAGGAAAACATTTTTCTGATGATTCAAGAACAAGTCTAATAAATGGATGCAAGCTCAATGAGCCTGATTTAAGTTTTTTACGAAATTTTATCATTTTATCATAATTTTGAGTTACGCCTTTAAATTTAAAATACGGCTCCTCATATCTTTTTCTGGACACTCCGGGAATATCCCGTATGACAGTTTTTACAGCTAAATCATGTAGATTACGATTCCATTCATTTTTACTTTCTTTTAAGAGCTCCTCTGTTAGAGCAGGATAAGCATTCCTTAATTTAGATGGAATCAAACTTTGTATTTTTCTTTCCCAAGATTTAAGCATCGGTGGTGGCTGTACGTTTTCAGCACATTCACGTAGTATCGCTATATATCTCTCTTGAGACATCTCTAATCTATCGCATTCCCGTTCTTCTTTCGAGCTACGAGATATATTTATTTTTCTATCTGTGGCTTTTTCTTCTAAGAGTTGGCGAAATTTTTTTTTTTTATCCTGAAACGTTTAATGACATTGTTATACTAATCTGAAATATGTGGTCCTTATTTAAGCAGTAATATTAAATTATTTAATGAATATAAATATGAGAAAAAACAGGCATTTTGATGCAGTGGACTTGATATATGCGACTCTATGGAATGTGCTTTAGCTGAATATGAAAAGGTTGTAACAGCAAATGTGAGCAACGCATTAAAAAAGTGCTGTTAAAATGTCCTTCTTCCATCAACCAACATTAGAACAATCCGCCAAGTAACGTAAGGACCTAGAAATAACAGACTATTATATAGAGACAAATGATGTGAGTAGAGTCCCTTGTCGGGAATTTAGCTCCGCGAGGTCCAGACTGAGATCTAGCCGTGATTTTAATTAAAAAATGACCCAAGGTAGATAGTTTGTGAAAGTTTCTAGTAAAACGAAAAATTTAATGATGAGTTATAAACTTCTTAAAACCGTTACCTAGATTCGTAAATACTCGCTTCATTAAATTTAAAGATAGACTCCTTACAGAGAAGCATTTTAAATTAACACTGGCAACCACACGTACGTACGTACACCGCTATAATCAAGATTTAAGAAGGTAAAGCACCACAGCTGACGAAGTCCACAGACGTATATTACTAATTGAACCATACCAACCAATATGCGTATATATACATTTGTGATTGAAGATTTTTTTTATTTAGGGTTTCATTTAACGAGGCAAATGCCACTAAGCGACGATAACGACACAGAAACGACTATGTAGGTCCTACCCCCATTGAACTGTATATTTACGTGCAAACATATCCGTAATACATACAATAGCATCACCTGTAATTTTAAATTGATATAGTCCTATATCACGAGGAGGAGCGGCATCTGCGCATAACTAAGTAGTGATTGGATTGTAGACTTATAAGTTATAATATTTAGCTACTTTCGTACATTGTGCTTAGTATCGGGGAAGTTTCAAGTGCAATTAATTTCAGCAACAGATAAAAACACGGCATAAACCACGCCAAGTCGGAATGGATCGCTAGTTTGAATGCTTTGCTAGCAAACGCTGATTTTCTTGATTGATTTTTTTCTAAATTTTCAACAATTATCCTCATATTTATGCTATTTTTGTATAATTTTGCTGGGCATTTCGATTTCTATACCATCTTCATTTTGAAGAAAATGGTTTGAACTAAGACCACGTTGCTCCAATGCAAATTGGTAGGTTATACATATCCCCAGAATTCTCTAGAGTAATTCGCTGGTTTCCCCATGATGTTTCCCTTCACCGAAAAAAGTGTGAGAACATAACAAAGTGTTTTTACAGAAAACCCTGGATTTTTGGAAAGCCCGGTGTTCAAACCGAACTAATAAAGCGCCATTTGCCTCAAAACATGCGGAATAAAAAAACAACGCCGAAAGTATCCACAAATGATTGTTGACTTTTTCCTAGCATACTTTATATATTAATATTAGAGAAAATTGTTACCTTAATTCTATTGTATGGTGGTAATGGTGTAAACGGCAATTTGTCTACTTGATGAATATCAGGAATAGGCAGCATAGGTGGAATCCGGCATCCATTTTTGGTTTGCAGCAGTTTCCTCAAGTCCCTTTCTTCCATTTTACAGTCGAAATCGGAGAGTCACAAACTAATATTAAGATTACGAATTATATCAAATTATATTAATTATCAATCAATTATTGTATGTTATCAAAGTATTGACACGTCTTTACAAAACGAAAATCGAATTCTGTAAATGTGCACCAAAAATATCAATGATTGTTGTCATAACAATTCTATAGAAACCTAGGCTAGCAACCTCATATTATAGTTTATCCTATATAGTGTATTATCTATGTTATAGTGTATTATCTAAGCTAGCAACCAAGCAGCAAATCGCTTTAGCGAATGCGGTCTAAGTACATTCAGGATAGATTAAGGAGTTAAAAAATAAAGGAAAGACACATGTTATATTGTTCAATATCTCAGTGCTATTGTGGCAATGTGGCCCTTAACCAGATACATAGATTTTTTATGACTGAATTTTCTGAGGACGTGTATTTTCGTAATCTTTTATCCACTAGTTTATAAATATACTAGCGGCCTGCCCCTGCTTCTCACGGGTAAAAAATATATAGCACATGTCACTCAGTGTAAAAAAATTATTAAAATCGATACAGTAGTTTTGTTTACATTATTTTTCGTAAAAAGTAAATGACAAAAGATGCTATTGTGGGTTATCCATAAGAGATAGACATATACCATCGCGGACTTTTCTGTAGACCTTTTCAAGGTGTACAAATACTTAGTTCATCGTTTTGATAAATCTCGTAGGGTTTAGCATGCGTTTGCAACGTAAGCGAAAAAAATGTAATTATTTACGAAATCTCAAAAATTACAGTATTTCTCTACTCCGTATTGAATGGTATTATACATATAAACCTTCCTCTTGAATCACTCTATTTATTAAAAAAAACCGCATTAAAGTCTGTTGCGTAGTTTTAAAGAAATAAGCATACATAGGGATATATGGACAAACAAAGAATGCTACTTTGTTTTATAATATGTAGTGATTACGTGCACAATATGTACTTTTACCTTTAATATTGAATTGTGTTAATCTTTTATATATGTATATAGGTATACATATAATATATTCTAAATTTTGGAAACAGCTCTAACGATTTTCATGAAATTCAGCATGTAGGGGGCTTTGGAGGAGAAAATCGATCTAGTTAGGTTTTATTTAAAAAAACATAAATTTTATCTCTTTTAGCACTAAGAAAACTGCTAAAATAGGAATAGAGAGCAAATGATAGTTCAGCTGTCAAATTCAAAGCTGTGATAGCCTAATGGTAACGAGCGGATCAAAAAAGTTCAAAACCTGGGATTGATTCCCACATGCCATCCGGCGCTTTTTTTATTTTTTTTATTTTAATTGCTTTTTTTACATCTTTTAAAAACATGTCGAGCCAGTCTCGGTCACCCAGGTACTATTTATTAATTATCAATTTACACGATAGATATAATATTAGATATAATATATTTAACGTGTCTAATATATAATATTGTGTTGAATATGGAAATCATATATAGAGTATCTCTTAGTGCAGTTAACAGTACTCCTACGACCAATAGCAACACAAGTCAAAGTTTCAGATTCTGCTAAAAGCAAGGTTCTTATAAGCTATTTTTTAATAAAAGATTATTGTTACTATTTAATAATATACTACTATTTGCTATACTATTTATTAATACATATTAAATACGTCCGCCTTCACATTTTTTGCCTTCGTCTATTCGCCATAATCTCAAAATTATTAAAGAAATTTTGATACGGTTTTCGCCAATAAGCAGAATGATTTATAAAGAAGGTTTAATATAATTTGTTAAGGTTTTGTTTTGTTATTGGTGATTAGTTAGTTATTGTCGAAAATGTCGGATAAAGTGAAGCTTTATTAGAAAATATTGCTTAATCTCTTTGAAGTATAAATAATAGTACCTGGGTGACCGAGCCTTGCTCGGTAATTTTATTGAAAGATTTAAAAAATATAATTAAAAAATAAAAGAAAGAAAGGGTCGTTGACATGTAGGACTTAAACCCGGGAATTTTCACTTGTTTAATCCGCCTATTTACCGTTGCGCTATTATAACTTGATAAATGATAGCAAATTTTAGCTTTACAATCTAAAACTATTTTGCCAGTTTTTAATATAAACAATTTTTTTTTTTTAAATTAAACCTAGCTCGATCGATTTTTTCCCCCTAAAACCCCCTATAAGCTGAATCATTCATCATCAATCATTACAATCGTTTGAACAGTTTCCAAAATTCAGAAAAATGTATATATCCAAGATTAACTCATTTAAATATTAAAGATTTGGATATTTCCCTGTTATAAGTCTACAGAAAAGTCCACGATGGTATATATTTGCCTTACAAGTGCGGCTTACTATATCCATTCTAAGGTCTAACAAAAATATCACGTTATTAGTCTTCATCAATTTTAGTATTTTATACTTTCATGCATATTGCATTCTCATTTAATACCTAACGTAATAGAATTTTAACGAATCTGTCAGGGGTTTTCACATCATAAAGTCTTAATAATATGATTTATCTACTACCCGTGCGTAGTCGGCGACTTGATATCATGGTATTTTTGATATCCAGCTGGTTGCAAAAGAGCACAACGATAAAATGATAGCACTCTTTCTGACCACAGAAATGTCGTTTTTTTTTATAATTTATAGATATACGAAGTATGGTAGTTAATAGATATATATAAGCCATAGCACTATTCATAGACTACTAAGTACCTATCTTATATCTAAGTACATTGTACAATTCAGGTACAAAATACAAATGTCATGGAGTCGCTACGCGAGAAGCCTTCCCGAATAATCTTCGTATTCTCGACCCAAAAGTTTTTCTTTTATATATATTAGGTAATTTAATTTCATGAATCTGAAATTTAAGTGTTTAATGCCTATGAAAAGTTGACATTACGGCTTGATTGAAGGTTTTTCAAACGTAAACGTTCAAATAAATATAAATAATATTTATAAATAAAACATATCGGGTTTAAGCAAAACAATAGTAAAATTTGGTGATTAAATTGCAAAAAAGGAGTTATCATTTTACTAAATCAAACTTGTAATCAAAAATGCTTTATATTAATTTCAATAATTAAAAATAATATTTTATATTACATAAAGACTAAATTACATAATCGAGATTAACTTTTCAATTTACCGTGACCGTTAATAATCGTATATTACAAATATAATTAGAACACTTTGTTTTATGCTACATTTTACTTAAAATAAATAGGACTTCTGTGAAAGTGTTTTTTTTTATCCTGAACTTAATTATAATGCACAATGTAATTAATGTGCGTATTTACTAATATTGATAATTCGTCATATGATTTTTTCATCTTAATTATATTAAAAGTAAATAAAGCGATTTTTTTGTTCCAGATGCAGGAAAAATGCGAGGAAGCCAAAGAGTTGTTATGTTTTGTCTACTAACAACTGTGTTACCGGCGATGTTAATAATATCACCATTATATTTAAGAAATATTAGATATGCAGATGTAATGTATAGAGTGTCAGACTCAGATGTCATACAAATCCACAAAGGGCAGTCATCAATATTTTGTGAAAAACATTCCATAAAGATGAATAGTAGTTTTAATGCATTCCAAATGAAAGGGAGACCAAAATTAACTAACAACAGAAGACACATAAGATTAAGGAAATCTATGACTTTACCTGATGACACTTTAGAGTACTGGGGTTTCTTCCTCTTTTCTGGAGCTATGGTTGAATTAAAAGCTTGTTCCAGGTATGATGGTTCAAAAATATTAGTTGTGAAAGGTGATAAAATATTTGATACATGTGCCATTTTAGATGGTAAGAACAGAAGAGATCCATTAGTAGTAGAAAAACATGAACATGTTTCTGTAACATTAGAGAATCCTAAAAATAAGAAAAGGGAAATTACAAGAAGCAATTACAATGAGCAGAATGAAGTTTGGCTTGAAGAGAATGTATCTGATGCTAAGAAAAGAACAAAACATAAAAAAAGGGAAGCTGTAGCCCCTCTGCATAACCCTAATACTGTTTTAGACGCAGGAGTTAATCATGGGGGAAATGCACATAACAGTACTATAGCTATTCCTGAAGATAAATCTGTGTCAAGTTTTGAAAATAGCTTATATGAATGTTATAATGATAACATATTGATGAATGACTTCTTCCCTTATTCTCTACAATGTAACAATACAAAATATTTAGAAGAAATTACTACCCTTAAAGTTGTCCATAAAGTAACTTCTGATGGATATTATTATTACATTTTTTATAGTGATAATGATTTTGTTAATAACGATATTCATGCTATATTTGATATCTATAAGCCAACATTCCAATACTCTAATATATCTAATTCTAAAATGTGTCTCAACAGTACTGAATGTGTATTTAATGTAGAAATATTTAGTGATGAATTAGTAATAGTAGAAGTTCCAACAAAAGATGGTTTGAATAATAATGATGAAAATTTCTTTATACTTACATCTGTATGTCATCCTAGAGTATCTGTTTACATTTTCTTTCCGGTATCTGTTTTACTGCTAATTCTGATTTTTGCCTTTTTATGATATTTATTGTTATTATTTCTTTACATTTTATTTATAAGGTTCAACATTACCAGAAGTGTGATATTTATTTATTAATAGGAAAAATGTTATCTATATCAATTTCTATTTATTATATCGTATAAGACTGCTTACATGTGATTTTTGTCTGGCATCTATTTCATGTTATAATTTTTAAATACTATTTAAAGAAAATATATAAATTAGTTAATTCATTTGTTTCACTAACAAATATAGCTCCATCCAAAGAATAAAGTTCTGTTACATTCATGTCATAGAACATGTCACTTTATTCTTTGGATGGAGCGATATATTCTAAAGAAATTTAGAAAACATATACTAATCTGCTAACTAAGTCTGCAGTTATAAACATTTTGTGTGTATAAAGAAAGCATGTGTTTGATTGATTATAAAAATGCACAATTTTTTTGGGTTTTGATCAGATAAAGCGAAGGGATTTTAATTTAAAAATGGATGAACATGTCCATTCATTCATTTATTTAACACTTTTTTAAGTTTGCAGACCGACAGAAGCAATAGCAATCCTTGGTCATTTGTTGCTCAATTTCACTCAAACTCAAACCTCAAATACATAAAGGAACATTGGTTGCATAGAATTGAAAAATGAATAAAAGCTTCTTAGTAAATGACAAAAATGATATTCGTCAATTACGAAGCCTATAGTAGCATTTAAGCGTCTTGTTGGACTTAAAAGTTAAATTAAGATATACCGATTCTTATAATTTATAGATCATTGCTAAAAGAGCTAAGACCCACCACGCTAATCCAATGCGGATTGGTAATGAATTCCAACTATCAAACATAAGTTTGAACAGAAAAACTCATTAGTGCCTGGTCCGGCTTTGAACCCGTGACTATCTCAAGAAAGCCGCACGGTCTTATCGCAATCACAGCTCTATAGAAATTCTAGAAATTATTTTTAATTAATTACCTACCGTTTTTAGTTACATCACTTGTTAAAAGACTTACTGTTTTGGCTGAGGCGACTAAAATTTTTACGCTAATAAACTACAGTTTATCTTCGATCTTATTATGAACTCAATAGCATAATATACCTACTTAAATATGTATCGCCATTGCACCGATTTCTACCAGTGTAGAGCGCCAGCCGCGAGGAAAACTTATTTATAAGAGGAGTGTTGATGAAGATTGCACATACGTATTCAAATCTTTAACAAACTATTTCCATTCGTCGAATATTGAGATCGTTTGGCACTATTTAATGAGTGTGTAACTGAAGTATAGTACGTACTACGTGACGTTGATCAGCTACAGTATTAACAATGCTGTCTGGTAGCCCCCTGCGGTGTCATCCAAACTATCGGGTAAGAGCGGTCGGCCCACTGTGGTGCCATCCGGAAACTCAGGTGACTGCGAGTGGCCCCACTTATGGTGCCATCCGAAAACTATCAGGTAACTGCGAGTAGCCCCACTTATGGTGCCATCCGAAAACTATCAGGTAACTGCGAGTGGCCCCACTTATGGTGCCATCCGAAAACTATCAGGTAACTGCGAGTTGGCCCACTTATGGTGCCATCCGAAAACTATAGAGTAAGTGCCGATTGCCCCACTGAAATCTATTGGGTTAGTGTCGGTGGTACCATGTTGGTACCAAGGGAAAACATCAGGCAAGAGAACTAATTTAATGTCTACTTTCATGGCCTAGCCGCTAGGCCCTAGCGCTTCACCACGCTGTTTTTTTCCACTTCATTTCAAATATAAGTATCTCATTTATAGAATTAGGCGCTACTTTGCGGAGCTCTATAATAAAAACTAATGAAAATATTATTTTGCTATAATCCACGAATTATAGCAAACCAATATTTTAATTACTTTTATACATAAGTATCTGGCAAATGTCAAACAGATTATTAAAAAAAAAAATGCATTTTTTTTCATATCCCCACACAATTTTGAGAAAATAAAAGGACAGATGGGAACTGACAATAAAATAAGTAAAGAAACCTCTGAAACATTGTCGGCGGTAAGCAATATTTAAGCAAACTCACTGGCGCGCCACAAGAAAATCTTAATTAGACGTGCTGACGAGTCCTAATATTTAAAAACAAACAAAATAATAAAATTATTTTGCTATAATCCTAATAAAGCTTCGGCTTTGTGATTTTGGTCGTGGAGTCTATCTCCTGATGATGCTTCGGTTGCGGGGCGAAACGATTGTTGAGTTTGTAATAGTGAACGTATGTAGTGCTTGTGTATTGTGGTGGCGGTGGTGGTTTGTGCATGTGTTTTTACGAATCCTGCATGTATCAGGTATGATAACCGATTGTCTACTCTACATTTAGCATTATATATATTTTCTATTTTACTTCATCGCGGATTATAGCAAAATAATTGTAGTATTACTTTTGTATTATGGATCTCCGCAAAGTAACGCCTAATTCTATAAATTATTTAAAAACAAAGTTTAAGTGACTTTTCAAAATAGTAGTATAGGCACCTCGTTATAGTACTGATAACGATTATCTACAAGTAATATCGTACTTAAAATTTCATATGCTAGTCTCAAAAAATTAACTCATTTTGATAAAGTAGGTACACCTTTTCCATTTTCTAAACGCGTCGAACTTGGACATTACTTTGGGCAAGGGAAATATCATAATAAATAAAAGAACCTTGTATCAGTAGCCTTTATGTAACATTTAGGGCAAATAGGTATGATAGTTGATTAAAGATATCTATCATATTTAAATTTAAGTGGTAAGTATACATGAGGTGTTTGATAATACGGATACCTAGTAAATTTAGTACCTATAGTGTACAAATAACATTTATTTCATAGTAATTAATGCAAATAGGTATGATAGTTGATTAAAGATACTATCATATTGAAATTTAAGTGGTAAGTATACATGAGGTGTTTGATAATACGGATACCTAGTAAATGTAGTACCTATAGTGTACAAATAACATTTATTTCATAGTAATTACGTGTGAAGATTTGTATTAGAAATTTAAAATGTTTTCGCACTTTTTAATAGGAACCTTAATTACCAAATTCGTGTATATCGAAGAAAATTTATTCCAAAAATATAAATAATACGAAATCAATATAAAAACCATGTAGAAAATTAAAAGTATTATGGGAACACAGGATACAAAAAGGACCTGTCAAAAGAAAGTAATGACTTAGAGGAAATTTTGATTTATTATTTCCACATAGTTGTGTCCAAAGTGTTTCAACAGCTCAGTTGGTAGATTGTCTGTAAACAAAATTTACACGATAAATACGAGGCCCGTGAAATTAAGGTTCCGATCGGGAATGGAGTGCTAAAATTTCGTTCCAATAACAATACAAAGAAATTATTTAATAATATTTATTCACCGAATTACAAAAACAGTTTACCATATTATGTACAACTGGAAAAGTTACAATACATTATTTCCTTCTAGAACGTTTGTGATTGAAATAGCCTCTCCAGTGCCCGATGAGACCTCTCCGCAAGACGCGGAGAGGTCTACGCGGAACGGGGGCCATCCGGCCGAGCCGGTCCTATGCCTATATATATTAAACTTATCTATTATAGTCTATTATAGTAGTAATTATTCATTAATTAAACTAAAACCAATATATTGGTCCAAAAAAAATGGGGTCAAATAAAAAATTCAGCTCAGTGGTTCTCAGGAGGCGCCCTCCTAATACTCACACCGTTTAAATATCGCAATAGAATGCAGGACACAAAATATAAATTGGAATGCACTGTTGCCTTAGATGAGGTTGGCCACGTCATTGGGCATTTCCGTAATAGTTGTATGGTAAAAGTCCTCAATATCCTTCAATGCTCTCTTATCTGCTTCAGTTACAAAATTAATGGCGATTCCTTTACGACCAAAACGACCACCCCTTCCGATCCTGAAATGAAATTGTTCAGTTTTAGAAAAATCTATATTGTATTTCATATATTGTCTCTTTTAAGTTACGGAACAAAATATAGTATGTATATATAATTGTCTTCTACAAACCGATGGATATAGTTCTCGCGGTTAGTGGGTAGATCATAATTAATGACACATGAGACTTGCTGCACATCAATACCGCGCGCCAGCAAATCCGTAGTAATAAGTACACGAGAAGAACCCGTACGGAACTGTCGCATGATCACTTCGCGTTCACGCTGGTCCATATCTCCATGCATAGCAGAGACTGTGAAGTCACGCTCATGCATAGACTCAGTCAGCCAATCGACCTGAAACATGATATTTAGTAATCTATACTAATTACTAATTATAAAGAGGAAAAATTTGTATGTATGTTTGTAATCTTTTCACAAAAACTAATGGACCAATTTCAAAAATTCTTTCACCATTACTAAGTAACATAGGCTATAATTACATTTTTTTTAAAAATAGGGATCCGTAATAAAAATATAATAAGGTGTATAATATTAGTCATGAAAATCTGTCATCGCATGCGCTGCAGAAACTATTGATGAAATATTTAACAAAATTAAATCTAGTCAGTTATATACACACAAAAATTATACCCATTGTAAAATCTTATGCATTTTCTAAGCTCAATACACTAACCTTGCAACATTATTCTACATGTATTGAAAAGTTGTGATTTAATTCAATTACACTAAATGTACTAGTACTAGTAGTAATCATGTTAAAAGACATTTTTCACATCTTCAACAACAGAAGTGTTTTATATTTTTCAATAAAAAAAATATTTACCTTACGACGAGTATTGCAGAAGATTACAGCCTGGGCAATAGAGAGTGTATCATACAAATCACACAGTGTATCTAATTTCCACTCTTCTAGTTCAATTGAGATGAAAAATTGTTTAATACCTTCCAATGTTAACTGGAAAAAAAATGCATTATTTTATAACAGGAAAACTCAAAGAACAAGTGCCAAGCTCTATTATTAAAAAATATATAGTGTAAAACCTCAAATTTCTAAAAATATATTTGAAACCCATTTTGTTCACAATATAGAAGGAATCTGATGTCTTTTTATCTTTAAATTAGCAAATCAAATTCATCTTGTCAACCTATAAACTGAATTTTGATTTGAATTTGATTTTACATATTCAAATCAAAGTTTCATATTATTCTTTTTATATAAAAATACTACATTGACACTAATGTTCTGATTTTATAGATAATTTGAAATTGATATTAAAACTGTTTATGTAAGGTAATATTAATAGAGAAAGTAGGATTTCTGTGCAAAAATTTGTGTGTGTAGTTGAGATAAAGGTTAACTTGTCATTGAATGCTGACATCAACTGTGTTCATATAAATTTTACATTAGCACCAATATTAAATTCCATTAACTAAATAAATAAAACATTAAATTCCATTAACTTAATGTTATATGTTATTATGTTCTATGTTTTATTAAATCTAAAATGTAACATTATTTTCTATTTTTGTAATCAGCTTTTGTTTAGTTTTACCTCTTCTTTTTGGACAAGAATGCGTACAGGCTCCCTCATGAAGCATCGAGACACCTCAAGCACATCGTCAGGCATTGTAGCTGATAATAAGATAACCTGCACATCAGCAGACAGCATCTTAAATACATCATGAATTTGATCTTTGAATCTGCAATCAAATTATGAATTACAAACAAAGGCTATATAACATCATTAATTAAGTATTAAAAACACAAACAAATTGAAATTAAGACATCTCAAATTAGAGCACATAGACAGGTAATAAAAAATACAAACTTACCCTCGTGATAACATTTCATCAGCTTCATCAAGTACAAACAACTTGATTGTATTGGCACGGAGGGCACGACGAGTAATCATATCATATACACGACCGGGAGTGCCCACAACCACATGGACACCACTTTCTAACTGCCGAATATCTTCTCGTACATTAGTGCCACCAATACAAGCATGACACTTAGCATTTAAGTGGTCACCAAGAGCTATCACCACCTAAAATAAATAATATAATGAAAACACATTTACTTAAAAACTTAAGCACAGCACAAGTCATAGTATAAAAAGAAACCTTCTGAATCTGTTGTGCCAACTCTCTGGTTGGAGCTAAAATAAGTGCTTGACACTCGCGAACGCTAGTATCAATTTGCTGAAGAATGGAAATGGAGAAAGTAGCTGTTTTCCCAGTTCCCGATTGCGCCTGAGCTATAACATCGCGGCCTTGGATGCAAGGCATAATTGCGCGTTGCTGTATAGCTGAAGGCTTTTCAAAACCATAGGCATAAATTCCTCTTAATAACTCTTCTTTCAGTTTCATGTCATCGAAGCTTTCCACGACTTCATGCCAGTTTGTATCGAGAGCGCCGCCAGGCTCCATTCCCGGTGGTCCATCATAACTGACTTGATCTTTTGATGGCCCATCTTTATCCTCCGGCCAATCCTCCGATCTAAAAATATATAGATAATGGATATAAGTAATACAACGTCAAAATGAATTGGCAAAAATCATTAAGTATAATTGTCAAGTGACATTTCAGTTGATGTTTTATTCCGCCCATAATTGTAATGAGGAAATTTATAACAGAAATTAAAATATAGACAGTACGCTATTCTGCGTAAGGGATACAGTTGTAAAGCCTAAAATACATTAGCAAAACACGTGCCCGAAGCCGGACTAGCAATACTATTCTGCCAGCGCCATGTTGGCAATCCGAGACCGTACAGAATACAGTATTTTAATAAAGGGATTAAATTAACACTTGGAAGAAACAGTAGTCAGCTTAGTTTTATAGCACATAATTTCTTTTACAAAGTTTAATTAAACATATCTCATAATAATTCAAAAATCGTATCTTACCTTCTTTCAGGTGAATAGGACATGTTCCAATCGCGGTAGCTGAACGGAAAAGAACTAGCAAGGTCAAGTTAAGTTTAGCTAAAGCTTTTTTTTGTAAGTACAAGAAATATGAAATAATAGGCTTCAACTATAATATATTAATTCTAAAATATTTTAACAAAATTATTAGACACTTCAAATTTTCTATGACCTCTTTTATTAAAAAAGATGAGTAATACTAAAATTATTGGAAATTTCACGACGGAAGTAGGTAACTACAGTTTTTCGGCAGAGTATAGTTTGCAATACAGATTATAACATATCATAGCCTCACTGACTATTTGAACGCGACGATTACGAATACTACATATTACAGTAAAGTTACATACAAATAATGTAAATAAATATAATTACTAGCAAATCGATATATTCTTGGTTTCTCTTTTATTTGGTTCGATTTTATTATCTAAATCGGTATTGTATTCATTAAAAACATTTTTTAAAGTCATCGGTGTCAAGCTTTTATAACTATTGCTTCATACTTCTGGTAGGTAGGTAAAAATATCCTTAATTGAAATTAATTCTTATACCTGAAAAAAATCAAAGGCTAATAGAAAGAAAGTTTGTTAATAACTAGCGGCCTGCCCCTGCTTCGCACGGGTATAAAATATATAGCCCATATCACTCAGTGAAAAATGATTAAAATCGATCCCGTAAGTTTGATTGATTCATTACTGCCCGTGGCCCGCAAGCGTTAAATTTGGAGAAAAACAATTTCCCTCTCCCTATACAAAGATTTCCTGCTATCTTTGGAATATTTAAATTCATATAGTACATATTTGCTTATTTATTTTTACATTTTTCCCTATGTTTTATATTTTTACAATTAATTACAGAATGTCTTTATATACAACATTCACAACTTTCTTGTCATTAAACAAACTTTTGAAAGAATGACATATAGCTGCTAAATGCGAAGTGCTATAGGGTGAAGCGCGGCCTCCTCACGGCATTTTAAATCTGTAATATCTCCGAAAATGTTCACTTAAATTACATGCTGTAAACGGCCATATTAATCTATATTAAATCAACAATTTATTTAAGGTACTTAATTGGATAAGGATTAATGCTGTATTGTATCAAAATTGCTTCAAAAATAAGGCATTATTTTTCGTAAAAAGTAAATGACAAATAATGATATTGTGGGTTATCCATAAGAGATAGACATATACCATCGCGGACTTTTAAGTATTTGTAGACCTTTTCAAGGTGTACAAATACTTAGTACATAATTTTGATAAATCTCGTAGGGTTTAGCCTGGGTTTGCAATGTAAGCGGAAAAAAATGTAATTATTTACGACATCACAGTAGAAACTTTAAAAATTACAGTTTTTCTCTACTCGGTATTGAATGTTATTATACGTATAAACCTTCCTCCTGTATCATTCTATCTATTAAAAAAAAACCCCATCAAAATCTGTTGCGTAGTTTTAAAGATTGAAGCATACATAGGGATATATGGACAAACAAAGAAAGCGACTTTGTTTTATGCTATGTAGTAATTATGTGATAGGGAACACTTAAAAAAGGAAGCAAAAACGTTAATTTGATTCCTTATTCTTCTACAAAAGTAATGAGAAGATATTCTCATTACTTTTGTATTATGGACCTCCGCAAAATAACACCTAATACTATTCAATTTATAGATGTCCGTAGATTGATAAATCAAAAGCTAATTTGCCACACATTTGTGAATCGCATATAATATTTAAGTCTTAAACTACATATTTGTTTAAGATTGTGCACGTTTGACACAATAAATGCTTTGATCTCTGCTCCAATGTATGAAAGATATTATTTATGATATTTATTTATACAACTTTGATGACAAAATCACATTACATGTGAGCCCATGTGACGTAGTGTATCATAAGTGCGATATTTGTTTGTGTATGTTTCAGTGTATGTTGTATATATTTACAAAATCAACCTATGCAGGTCAGGGAATCGTAAGGTCCCATAAGCCTCAAAATATAAAAAGATCGCGTAACTTGACTATTATATGTATTAACTTAGATTTTTAGCTTATGATATCAACGACGAATCTTATTGCTGTGTGTGCTGCTTTGTCTGAACATTAAAAGTATTAAACATTTAAAGTAAAGTAGGGATGGCAGAAGCAATAAATTTGGAAATTTGATTGGATAAGTATAGCTTTCTTTTTAAACAAGTCGTAGGATTAATAATGCAACGAAATTTGTCTAGTTTTGATAAGAAATAAATAGCTATTCCATTTTATTCAACTGTAGGGGACATGTTTGGTTTTGTTAAAAAAGTCAATTTTCGTTATTTTTTTAAGGTATGGTCTAACTGGTTTCTAATGAAAATATTCCGTGATTTCATAGATGTTAGCCTGAAAATATATTTACTGAAGACATATCTGGTTTTGTTTGCACAGCTCTTAATCATGGTAGCAATTAAGGGTCAGCTCTACTTACACACAAGATTGAACCTGTATGTGAGTTGCCCGCAATAACCTTAGTAAACTTTATTTTTTTTAAACTAAATACACACGTTATATTAATACTTTATAAACTTCGTAATAAACGAACGCATTGTTATCGCTAATAGGTTGGTAGTATAACACTTCCTGTTGTGTCTATGAGTACGAGGCCATTTTGAAACGGCAGTGCTTTTTGTTCGTGTGGAGCGTTAGCTCGTTGCGAGGTCTAGATTGTGGTTAAGAAAAGTTTAGTTTTAATTTATAAAGAACTCAGTCAATATGAGCTGGCAAGATTATGTAGACAAACAGTTAATTGCATCCAGATGTGTTTCTAAGGCTGCGATTGCCGGTCACGATGGAAATGTCTGGGCGAAGTCAGAAGGCTTCGATGTAAGTTTCTTGTTATCTCTTTAAGTTGCTAGTGCGATTATCAATTATGTTAAGAGTTGTTTAAATTTACGATTCTATGTGCATAAAGTGCTTTTTTTATTAGAAATACTTATAGATGACGAATCCAGTCAGTTGACAAGATGGCGACATGTGGTAGTAGTCTATTTAGATTGTAATCGAATTTTTTTCCTTACTTCGCCTCATTTGGCATAATTCATTTGTTCAGCGGTAATTAGTATTTTGTATCGGCTTAGATTCTTTTTTTGTTCGTAAACTTTGTACTTATCTTTCGTTACCATTATTGTGCCGGCCGGTACTTGGTTATAGCCACACGTCGCCGACGCCTACAACACTTGCAAGAAATCGCACTATAATTTATCGTAAATAGGTATTTTACTTGCCTTTCCTTTTATTTTTGAATGGATATTATGAGACTACGACCTATAATTTCTGTCATTTTTTTAAGTTTCGATCGTTCAGATACAATAGTAAAGTATGACTCATCGTAACAATTTACGTAAAATGAAATAACTCTATACTTAATTTTACATCAATCTTAGAACTTCTTCCTCGATAATATTTACCGATATAAAATAGTAAAAAAAAAGTTCCCATGTCTATTGGAGTTCTTTTTTATATGGCCACTAAAAGCTGTCGTAATGTTTTCCAATAATTTATAAATATGTACCATAATTAATAAACTATATTTTGAGTGATTACATTTTAGTCAAATAAAATGAATTTATTTTATATTTATTTTAAAACAGAGTTAATTTTACTATTTAAACATCTTTACAGATAGATGTAACTAATCTATTAGATTAGTGATTAGATTATTTTGAGATACTACAAAATAATTTAGAGTAAAATATTTTACTTTTATAATGAGTAAACTTTTATATAATGTAATTTAATGAAGTTTTTCTTTACCCTTTTTTCCATGATTTAGAAAATACTTTGTCATAAATATAGTATCTGATTTCTTAAAGTAATTGGAGATCAAAACTTATGGTAACTTATGGTAAATGATTTTTTGGATACATCATACTAGGCTGCAACATATTAATAACAGGTTGTGGGGTTTTTATTGTATTTATTTATCACTTCAATAAGGTACATGTCATTTTGTCCAATAAGTAAATAAGGTTCGTATGTTAGTCCATTACAGGCATAAATATTAATCTCAAACAATATCAAGACTAACTATATTTAAAAAAAAATATAGTGCCACAGCATCATAGGAAAAAAAAGAAATTTATAAGATAATTAATCAAAAAATTAAGGAAAAACTAACAAGCTATAAGAAAATAAAATAAAGTTATTTTTAGGGGTTCAGGCATATCATATGCTGTATAAAAGTTGGTTGTATGTCACTCATAAATAAGAAAAAGTTGCAACTATAACATTTCCTGCTTTAGAATAAAAAAAAATCCTATTCTTTAGACTTAATATTTGTATTAACATGACTTTTCTTCAAATAAAAGTATAATTGTTAGTAGCTCAAATTAAATATCATTTCTTTGTTTCGACATGAATGGTTGTGTTAGAAAACACACTAAATTCAGCTTAGCTTTTTGTATTTAATAAAAGATGATGCCAAATAACTGATGACTTCTGATCTTCATAACTTCTGGCTTTAACTGGACAGTTGTGGTGTACTTCAAAATAATAGGTTTAATTATTTGACAACACAATCTACAATGAGGAAAAAAATGTACTTCCAGAATGATTTAAATCAAACTACTTCCATAATGAGTTACATTATAGATTTCTTGAATTTTTTTTTTGATAGATTTAATGAGATAGCATTTCTTACCGAGGTGTCGTAAAAGGCGACTAAGGTAAGTCGACCCACCATGTGGTATCCCGCTGAGTAGAATAGACCAACCTCATTTCTTACCGAGGTGTTGTAAAAGGCGACTAAGGTAAGTTGACCGACCATGTGGTATCCGGTTTAGTAGAATAGACCACCCTCTTTCTTACCGAGGTGTCGTAAAATACGACTGTGATAAGTTGAAGTCAGGCAGGCGACCGGTCGTAATAACGCAGCCAAATCATGTGACAGCATGTTTATAACATGTTGTGCTGACCCCACTTAGAGTGGGATAAAGGCAGGAAGATAGATTTAATGAGATAGCACAATATAAAAAGTGATAATTACAGTTAAACTCCTTATCTCTGGTAATATTTATCCAATTTAGTGCTTATTAGTAATGGATAATAAAATTTGATATTTATAGTAAATAATTTTAACCCTTATTATTTTTATTTGGTTAATATTTTTTATATTTCATGTTGCCATGGGTCAGTTTGTTTTTAAAAGTTCCCTGTCATTTTATTTAAACTATCGTAAGTGGTTTTCACAGTTAATGCATAGAACCTGCTATATTCCTGTCTTATTTTATTGGGTGAACCCTACTACTTTTGAGCCCATATCTATCTAAATTCAGGGACGCCTGTCAGTGCAGGGCAGGTGGTCAGCTCCTATTCCAGACTATTCCACCTATTTCCCCATGTTGGGGCAATGGTTTCACTGCTGTCCCGACAGTGTCACCTGCTCTAGTCTACCCGTAGCTTTTAAGAACCTAATAATATCCCTGAAGGAGATGTTTATCAGATCCTCAACTTCAATTTCATCCTTACCTAGTATCTCCCATCTTACATACATAGTGAGTACATACGGCACTCAGCCATAAGATGAAAACTCGTTTCTTCCTCTCCATTTTTGAGTGTTATTGTGGTGTGAACTAGTCAAACTTCCCTGATTAAATAAAATGTGAGAATAGCTAGTTCTATACATTAACTAGAAATGGGTTTGGTGACAAAGACAGTTGTTTCAAATAGTAGTTATTTCAAAGTCAGTTCTAGCCAGTCAGTTGTCAGTGAAATATGCAGTATTTTTCTTTTTCCAAAAAAGAAGTGTTAAACTGTAAATATTCAATTGGGCAAATAAGTTTTGATAACAAATTTTTTGATGAATGTCGGTTTTAACGTGTGATTTGCTGAAATATGATTCTGTACTATTGATCTACAACAGAAATGTTGTTTGTTGCACAAAAATACATAAAAAAATAACAGATTTCTTTTAATCTAAATTGGAAAATAAGATAATTTAAATTGAACAAAAAAAATATTTAATAATTTGGATAAATAGAGGCCTTATTGCTAAATCTTTTCAATGCAACATTATTAATACACCAATATTTAATTTACATTACAATTACATTTAAATTAATATATTATATACAGTGTACAGCTTTTTTTATGATATCTACCCATGTGATAGATTTAATGTTCCATTCCTACAAAGTTAAGAATGGGCAGTGTGGTATTTAAATGTAACTTTTAGTGGCTATCCATTTTTTTTTTATAATTTATTAATGTCACATATTGATTAGCAAAATTAAAATTTGAAATGCTATTGTTTAAAATTAAATAATTTAAGGAAACTTATTTGTTTGGTCCTGAACGAAATTATACTGAAAGGTGTTATTACATCATCCTGGATTTTTGATTTTGCTTTTGCATAATAACTTGCAGCATAAATAATCAATATTTCTAGTTATTTAATACTTGATAAACCAGTTTAAGGAAAGGTAGTGGCAATGTTTGGGGCACATATAGCCCCCATCCAAAAAATAAAATTACATGTGATATGTATATACATAGGACATGTACCATTATTCTTCAAATGGGGCAATATATGTATAGTATGAAAAGCTGATGCAATGGCAAACAAGATTACTCCCCAATAACACCCCAAACCAGAATCAGAATTTTAGTTTAGGTATGAGAAAATTACTTACATCTTATTTGTTGTCTTATATGATATTTGTTATGTTAGCCGCCATATAGCGCGATAAAAAAAGGTGATTTTGAATATTTTTTTAAAAATAGTTTTTTCGTCCGCCGTGTGTTCCGGGAAAGTAGAAATAGACCCCACTTATGTCTAACCAAGGTGTCGTAAAAAGCGACTAAGGGAAGTTTAGGTTAGGCAGGCGGCCGGTCGTAAAATAACTAGCCAAAACATATAACAACATGTTTAAAATATGTTGTGCTGACTCCACTTAAAGTGGGAGCAGGAGAATGATGATAAAATAGTTTTGTATCAATACGTATTTTGGATTAGGATTTTGTTACACATATTTAATTTCAGCTTCTTTTTGGGCCATTAAGAGCAGAGTAAAGTAACAAAAAAATTAGTTTGGTTAATTTATACTGTAAACATTTTTTTTGTTTTTTGTCCTACAATGCAATAAATTTTTTGGACCATAAAATTCCTGGCTTTAAAGCGAAGTGTGTTTATTTAATGTATTATTTATTTTATTAGAATTAATAAGTGATTTAGATAAAACATATCTATAATCTTTCTATTTATTGTCAACAGATATCAAAAGAAGAAGTGGGGAAGATATTTGCCGGTTTTGATAACGAATCACTCCTTACGAGCGGCGGTATTACGATAGCGGGCACGCGGTACATCTACCTCAGTGGAACAGACCGCATCATACGCGCAAAACTCGGCAAGGTCGGCGTGCACTGCATGAAGACACAACAAGGTAAACGGACAACGCCTTCGCTATATGCACTTTGGCATTAATATACAGTAATCCCCCCTATATATATATAAGCTGTGATGGCCTAGCGGTGCGACCGTGTGAATCTCTAGAGACGATCATGGGTTCAAACCCGGGCAGACACCAATGAGTTTTTCTATTAAAACTTATGTGTCTAATTGATAATTGCAATTTATCACACGCTTTTCGGTGAAGGAAAACATCGTGAGGAAACCTGCATATCTCTAGAGAATTCCGGGGATATGTGTAACCTACCAATCCGCATTGGAGCAGCGTGGTAGGTCTTAGCTCCAACCCTTCTCTCCAAAAATGGAGAGAGGAGGCCTATGCCCAGCAGTGGGATAGTAACAGGCCGTTACTTAATCCCCCCTATAACGCGGTACTCTCATAACACTTCATATTAGGCGATTCCTGTCCGTCGTATTATTATATATTTAATCGTATTAATGTATATTTCGTCGTATTAATATATATTTCGTCGTATTAATATATATTTCCCACGGATTACCCGCGTTCCACGTGTTGTGAAATCAAATTATTTTTATGTTTTCAATTTGTGTGCCTAGTTATATGAATCCTAAAAATATTGGTTATGCATATGTATGCAATATACTAAATTAAATTTATAGGTTTAGAAATTTTATTTTAAATAAAAATATTTATTTCTCACGCCGTGTGGTATCCGGTTAAGTAGAATAGACCACCCTCTTTCTTATCGAGGTGTCGTAAAATACGACTAAGATAAGTTGACGTCAGGCAGGCGGCCGGTCGTAAAATATGTAGCCAAATCATGTGACAACATGTTTATAACATGTCGAGCCGACCCCACTTGAGTGGGATAAGGGCATGAAGATGATGATGATTTCTCAGCCATGTTTTATTAAATAAAACGCACATATTTCAATCATAACATAGTTTTATCTTAATAATCCCTTTAAACCCCCTTCAACGAGCTTCATACTAGCTCGGTATACGAGAATACTCTTACAATGCGTCGTCCTACAACGCCGAACCAGTCTTTAGACCGCGTTATAGAGGTGATAAGTTATTGATACTATGGCTAAATCTATTCCACAAGACATGCCTGTTTGCTAAACGTAACTAATTTTAGAGTTGCTTTAATATTTGTTTATTTTAGGAGTAGCTTATAGTGTATATACTTCTGTTTTATCATTGGAACTTGTTTTTTTTTTCATAGATTTTTATCTGTTATGCGGGGATGGTTAAATTGCGATCCCTGATTTTCTCTAAAATACCTACCAAGACCGCGGTTCCGCTGGCATATTATTTTAAGAGATATCCATAATGCAGAAGCATTGGGCTTGTCATAGCTGACATAGCTTGATCTTACCATCTTTTTGTTTCAAATATTTGCTTTAACTATGCTTTACTTGGCCTCGATCGCGTCAAATTACGGTGATATAATAGAATGTTTCACCTATTTATTTGAGACTACTTTTCTACCGATTTTTGTGGTATTGAGTATTATTGAAAAAATATTATCACATTATACTTTAATACTGTGAAATACTCTCATTTATGTACTACATATTTTTTCCTGTTACTGAAGGAAATATTGACTCCTTCAAGTCACAATTAGTAGAAGAAAATAATAATATGTACTTAATTTATCAATGTTATCAAATAGACAATGTTATGTACTTGAATTATTAATTTTGTCCATTAACCTGAAAGTTTATATGATGTCTATATCTTAGTATTTGATGAGTGAATAAATATTTAAGGTGAAAAGATTCTAGTAAGGGTCCAGGCCATGTTTGAACTAAATGAAAAGTTCAGAAACTAAGAATTGGTGTGATCTTGTTGACAGATGTTGTCCTGAAGCACCAAGTTTTTTACAACACTAAAATAGTATCTAAAATATGATTATGTTACTCGAGAAAACTTATATTACTGTTATTATAAATTCTTAAATAATGGCCCAATTTAAAAAAAGAATCTAAAGATCCTTACAATTGAATTGACCAAGTTATCCCATAGTGAAATCACCATCTAATAAGGGTCCCGGATGCTTGTTCTCATGAAATAAAATTATAAATTTTTACCTCGCTTATATTTCTTTTGTCATTCAAAAATTTTTTTTCACTGTACATTGAACTCCTGTGATAAAAAAATTTCAAAGGTAACCACAAAAGTTTACACATGTATAAATTTATTTTGTCACTAGCCAAATGATATAAACTATTATAACAAGAATGATATAGGCTATTTAAAAGTTTACTTTGAGGTTGGACATCCATTCTAACTTCTATGAAAATGCTAGTTGAGCGTTTCATACTTACTTTATAATAATTTACGTAATGTAATTGAACGAGATATATGAGGGGGTTAGAATCAAACCTAGCTATATCCAAAGTAATTAAATAGGATTTAGCTATTTTTGATTCTGATCCCCTCAATTATAACAAAAAATACGTGCTGGGTCTCACACAAGGCATAATGTGCTCATACCATTGCAAATCCGGGGCGGAACAGTTAGAATCGGATATAATTTAGCTTTATTTCTTATATACTACGATGATAAGCTTTTATAATTATAACGATTTTGGTAATTGCACCAAATAGTTGTGGTGGCGCGTAACTTTAAAAATGACTATTGATATATGATATAATATTGAAGTGTACGTTACATGTTGTGCTTAAACTAACTAATTAGAAGGAAAAGTGTGAAATCCTTAAATAAAGAAAGATGATGATACATACCCTATATGTTAACTGAAGAATTTTACTACATGTCAGAAAAATCGCGTACGCCGTGTGGTATCCGGCTGAATAGAATAGTACCACCCTCATTTCTTACCGAGGTGTCGTAAAAGGCGACTAAAGAAAGTCGAGCTGCCGTGTGGTATCCGGCTGAGTAGAATAGACCAACCTCATTTCTTACCTAGGTGTCGTAATATACGACTGAGGTAAGATGACGTCAGGCAGGCGGCCGGTCGTTAAAACGCAGCCAAATTATGTGACAGCATGTTTATAACATGTTGTGCCGACTCCACTTAGAGTGGGATAAGGGCAGAAAGATGAAGATGACAGGGAAAACAGCGTACCAATCGAAGCAGCGGGGTCCGAGATTTATGCGCGCAGACACCCATATCCAATCGTATCTAACCCGTTCCAAAGATTTTGTATATAACAGACAATGTAGAAATCAATTTTTGTCTCGAAATTAAAAAAGAATCAATCATTTAACACTTCTATCATGTGATCTATCATTTACGTTAGCGTGTCGCTTTTGATTTGGCGCTTAGTAACAATCCAATTAATAGTGTTTTGTGAGTCCTATTCTTAATTTCAGATCTTATAACAGTCTCGAGTTTATTCGTGTAAAATAGGAATACTGAAAATTGCGATAGTGTGCATAGACCGTTAAGTTCTCTCTTAGTTAATTGACCTACATTGTACTGGAACACGCAAATAAATTTAGTCTGAAATTTAATTATTTTCAACACAATTTTTTTGCACACTTGTTCATTAGTGATGGATAAGCCGTAGTTATTAATTACCATGTGAATTTTAAATATTTTAGTCCGGCGGCGGGAGTGGCTGTATAAATATGTATTTGGGTTATTTGTTAATGTCAATTGGTAATTTTAATTTTTATTACAACTGATCTTTTATTACAATTGAGCTCAACTTTATTTATTTCTTAATTTGCAAGTAAATTTTAATTATAATAATTCGAATTGACTTAAAAAAGGATTATGCCCCGGGTGTGCGTTTAACTTGCTACGTCACTGGGATCTTATTATGTTTATGGATTTCTGTTGTAGTAAAATGAGAGAATTTAGAGATTTATTACGTTTTTAAATACTCTCATCGGATCCACAAAGTATTTCGAATAGAAAAGTAATAAAACGACATTCTGCTTGATCACAAATCAGTTTTAAGTTATAGTATTAAGATAATAATGTTGAAAATTTTGTTGCAGCCGTCGTAATTTCTCTTTATGAAGAACCAATCCAACCACAACAAGCTGCATCTGTAGTGGAGAAGTTAGGAGATTATTTAATTACCTGTGGTTATTAAAGGTGAGTGAACATTGTAGTCTTGACACTTGACTCCAGGCTAGATAATTGAATGTAGCGATTATACTCTTCGGCTGTTTACGTTACTTTAATGGGAACGACAATTTATTTTCTTTTATTATACTCACGTTTCGTACATGTTAATCTTGTAGTGTTATTTTTTTATACGATCCGCAGTGATTTACTTTTGATTTGAGTTGTTGCCGGCATAATTATTTTTTGAAAGATTTTTTGTTTTAAAATATTTTGTACGGAAATAAATATCTAGTTATCATTTATTACATAGCGGAAGAGCCGTTTTGAAAATTTCATGTCCTTTTAATTTTACCTGCTCCTGTTATAACTTTTTGTGAGCAAGGCACGTGTATTAAAACTATTAATTGTACAATTATATTAATTTCTATAAAGAGTACAACTTATATTTATTATCCTGTTTCTAAAGAAAAAACATGAACTTTTTATCCTATATGTTAACCCGATCAATATTGCTCCGGTGTTATAGCTGTGAGACTTTCTCATTTATAATATTAGTGTGGTTGTATCTCAAAACACTACATTCTGGTCTGGAATACGTGTAAAGTAGTATCGTTTTCTCTTGTTACAGATCGAAGCGCGCCGTGATCTAAGAATACTATAAGATAATATTTTTTCCACAGGGAAATAAGTAACTGCATTTTGTATATTCTATAAAAGTGATAAGGACCGTCATTTGTTTTGATATTTGATAAATTATGGCGCCATCAGTGTCTGATGCGTTTAGTGGCCGCGTGCAGGCCCAATTGCTTTGCGGATTTTGGATTTTTTATACGCTCACCTGTTCCATGAAGTAATTGTGTCTGCAGTGTTGGTTTTAATTTTATATTTTTAAAATTAGCTTTTGTCGACCTGCACGGCGAAGCTACATTGTACGGCTTTGCGGAGAGGTCTTTAAAGCATGGTGTATAGAGATTTTTTTTAGATTTCTTTTCAAGCAGTCTGATACTTGACTCTTTACATCGCGTGAAACTTTTTATAAAGAGTTACTGTGGTTACGTGAATTAATTGCTATGAAATTTATTTATCAAACAAAACATTAGCGAAAACAGACGCTTGACAAGAAATTATAATAACCACGTAATGAAATTACTGTAACGATATACAACAATTATATATGTAATTACAAATAGGCATTTTTTGTAAGGGCTTGTTACAAATCGAAAGACACCGTAACCCCAGAAAGTAATGATTTTGATTGAAAATCTCTAGTCCCACTGGAACCATCGTGTGAGAAGTCGGGCCCGATCGGGGCAGGCACGTTCGCCCTTCGGCTCGTGTCACTTTCGCTAAGCTTCCCTTTTCATTGCTGCCTTTATTGAACTTGTGTAGTGAATAATAAACATTTGCATTCTGTTCTCATATACTATCTCTTAGCTGCAAAAACTAGAAGCGCTCAATTATAATCCTGTATCCTCAAAACAAGGCTTGCAGTAATCGAAGGGTGCATATTGTTTATATTTGATATTACTACTATAGCTTTGTACATTGTTTCTGATAAGCGATGGGAACTGTGTCTATCTAATAATAAATGATTTGTATTATAATTATTTCGTTTTCTTTTCGCCTTGCCGTAAAAAAATCAAACACATGATTGCTAATGAACATATTTTATTTCCTTTTGACAAAATCTACAATAATAAGAATTAAGTACACTCGAATACAAGGATTGGTATAAAATGTTAAAACTGGTAGTCTATAAGTGATTTTGGTTCTTTAATATATACCACGCAAGATCATTTTACATATCTAATCTATAAAGAAATAAATTTAAAAAACTTACAAAATACCGTGGAGTCTATTGTTAGCGTTAATATTACAGATTTAAAGGAATAATCTTTTATATTTGTTATAAATAATTTATAAAGAAAATTCGAAAACCAGATGTACATAACTTACTACGTGGGTTATCTACATTTCTACAAACTATTTATATAAAAGAAAAACGTTAGTCGTGTTCGTCGAATACAATCATAATTGTCTTAAAATAAACATGCTTTGTAATTACGATTGGTTACACATACAATCAAGTTTAAATAAAACATACCACTTTCAAAAGCCAAACTAAGGTTTATATGTTAATTTTCCAAGCCACATTCACGCACATGTTAATACAATAACTATATCTAACATTCACCAATATAGCAGTTTTTATGTCATCCTTTTTCCGTTACTTAACAGGATATTTATCATGATAAAAATCTGTAACAAAATTCACGGAAGAGATTTCAAGGTCATGTCGTCCAACCTATCGGTTTCTTGAAATGGTCACGGATGCTCCAAAGAGTAATGACGAGATTTCTTCCATAGACTTCTAAAGAAACCTTTTCTTTGTTTCTGGCCTGGATGGTCCTCGCCTGTTAACAAAAAAATTACCACCGATAAACTAACACCGTTACTGTTTGATTGTTCTAAGAAATACATAACATTCTTAACTTCTTATTAAATATAAATAAAGTTGTGTAGATAATGTAGTCAACTATTTAAATATAAGATAAAAAAATATTTATGTGATAAAGAAAAAAAATGTTCGGATTAAACTAATACCAAGAACTTAAGATGCTGAAAAGCTAGAGAAAATCAAATTTTAATGTGGAAACGAAATATTGCACTGCAGTTTTGAATACTTGTTCCTTTGTTAGGCAACCTCACATAAAGTAATGCGATAGTATAAAAATAAAATCAAATCTATGAAAATAATAAAGTTGTGGTGGTAAGTAAACTTGTTAAATTGAAATTGATTTTAATAAACGATATGTAAAGTACATAAAAAGGTTTGCAAGAATTCTATACATTAGAATAGAGGGTCGTGAACCCTCATTCGAGAGGGCCGTAATATGAATGTCAAGTGTACGAGTACGGCAGGCGAAAGGCCGCTGGATCGATATCGCAATGAGCCAGCTAAATTTTTCGGTTAATACCCGCTACCGAAAAATGCGGTAACATTTTAACGGCATTATTTTCCAATATTTCTACTACTATAGTCTACATAAATTATATAATTTATACTAAAATAGAGTCGAGTAATATAGACTATAGTAATATTCCATTGTAATATTAAAGCAACAACATTAATCGCTCTTTAAATTTTTTTAAAGACCTTGTCTGGTGGGCGAAGTCGAAAGTACCTGAGAAGTATTACAGGGGAGAGTCAAACAGACAACAAATTTTTCCGAGCCACCTGTTATGTGAAGTAGTCTATGACTTTGATGAAAGTTGAGGACATAATTTGAACTGCATCCAGAGATTGAGTGCTGTAAATTAAAATATGTCTGCCGACAAAAGGTTTATCTCTTTCTCTCTCTTTAATTATAGTGACAGAGTTAAAAATTTCGCAGTTAAATTTTGCTTTAATAACTACGTTCTTTAATTAATGGATATTCGCGGGTGAAACGAGTAGTATATCTTTTTTGCTTACTCTTTCTATTTGCAAGTGGGGGCAGTGAACTATTTCGGTAAAAAATTTCAATTAAGATCAAATTTATGAAAAATATAACGACCGTGAGGACGTATTTCTGTTGTTTTGATTTTTAACGTAGGCAATAAACAGAACTTTATTAAATATTGGGAAGTCGGAATTAGTTTTTTCATATATATGACTAGAGGGGGGGCTGGAGGAGTTGGATGGATTGTGTGAAGAAAATACACATATTAAAGGTTGTTGACAATAATAGAGGAGAATGCAAGATGAAGTCATTTTGCCAACCCCACCTAAAGTAGGATAAGAGTAAGAAAATGGTGATGCGAGTCTGAATTCGTCTGATTACGTTCTCTTCACCGTAGTATCTAAAGGTTATTTTTAAGTTTACTTAAAAATTCTTTCTTCACTCTCACATCGAATTTCGTGGACTCCATTAATCATCACCGCGTGAGGACCGGCCATTGATATCTAAGGTCGTGTTTGTTTATAACCGACCCAGACAAGATAAATAATGAGCTAACTGACACCAAGATAAATTTATCAATCTTGACACTCTCGCTCTATAATATCAATAATTAAAATGAGTAACGTATGTAAACTCTAGTTCGAACCATGACCTCAGTAACGTGTTCACGATAAGTCTTTTCTCTTTTATTGACACTAATACAATCACACGTAATTAAAATAACATTTATTCTGTTAAAATAACGATTAAATGTCCCTAAAATGTTCCCGTTTTTTCGGGAAGTTACGCAAGACCAATTCTTTTAATATATCTCACTGCCTGAAGATCAAAGTCTTTGACGAACAGCGCGTGTTGCCAGTGATAACATAGACCCATTACTTAGTCTCTGAGTATGGGACTCATAAGAAAGCTTAGTTGTTAATGGGGTGATGGAGCGAGCTGTGCTTATACCATCCCTACGTATTCACATCAGGAATGAGGATAGCCTCGGAAGAATCAAAATTGCCAATAGCTCAGCGTGGAAAGCTGAAGTAGCAATGGGCACGACGAAGAAACTATTAGCGTTGGGGTCCCCAAGTAATAGGAGACCCCGTAGCGGAAAACTTTGGAGTTTATTAACCCCCTAGGAGGTGGGCTGACGAGGGAAAAAAGCTGGGGTCGAAGGGTCAAAACATCGTGTGGCGTGGAAAAACCTTGATGGCACCTATATCCAGGAGTGGATGGTCCCTCGGATGATAAAGAATAAGGAGAAAAAGTAGGTGTTCTCAGTGTTCAAATACAACACTTTGCCTAATGCAAATTATGCTGGGTTCCTAGTACCTATAAAAATACTGCTCGTTGGATATTTATTGTCTTTGCTAAGGATTTATTGTGTACTAAAGGATTTAAAAAGGTATTTTTTTTCGTTAAAAATATATCATGTTTGGTAATATCTTACAATAGAGGTCAATCGTTTCAGACGTAATTTATAGAATTAGGCGTTACTTTGCGGAGATCCATAATACAAAAGTAATAATAAAATTATTTTGCTATAATCCGCGATGAAGTAAAATAGAAAATATATATAATGCTAAATGTAGAGTGGACAATCGGTTATCATACCTGATACATGCAGGAGTCGTAAAAAACACATGCACAAACCTCCACCGCCGCCACCGTGATACACAAGCACTATATACGTTCACTATCACAAACTCAACAATCGTTTCGCCCCGCAACCGAAGCATCGTCAGGAGATAGACTCCACGACCAAAATCGCAAAGCTTTGCGATTTTGGTCGTGGAGTCTATCTCCTGAGTTTGTGATAGTGAACGTATATAGTGCTTGTGTATCACGGTGGCGGTGGTGGAGGTTTGTGCATGTGTTTTTTACGACTCCTGCATGTATCAGGTATGATAACCGATTGTCCACTCTACATTTAGCATTATATATATTTTCTATTTTACTTCATCGCGGATTATAGCAAAATAATTTTATTATTACTTTCGTTTCAGACGTATTAAGCTTAATAGTTTTAATATGCTGTATCAATATTTAATAGCAATATTGGTATAAAAGCAAAATTTTATAATTTTTGATTTAGTGCAACAACCGTTACTAATTAAAAAGGTGAGTAAAAGTAAACCACATTAAAGAATCATTTATTTCGGCGATGAAGTAAGTGAGCGCACTGTTAGTAGGGCGCCCGAGAATAGACCGGTTAGTAGATATTTTCCAGCGCGCGTCCCAAATGCCTTTCATGTGGCCTAAAATAGCCCTCACGAAGCCGTTCCCGACATGACTCCGTTTGAAATTAATAACTATGCCCTGCTACTAATAAACTAATTAAGAATTCAAATTCAGTTTTATATTACATACAGTTTACTGGGTATAATAATCTAGTATATTTTGACATTTAATACTGACACCAATTTTTCTTAGACATAGCTTGAAGCCAATCCTTAAATAATATAATATAATCCCTACTATAATATTTATTCATGATTAATACGTCTAAATAACTTTCCAAATACAACATATTACGTAGCCATTTAAAAAATTTACTAAGTTATCCAATAGGAATCTTTTTATAGCCATATTAAAGGAAACATCACCATCTACGATCTATGGTTTGTAATGAAAGATTTTTCATTCTGTATTCAATTTCCACAAAAACTTGACAAATTATAAACTTTGTCTTAAATAAAATTATCTATTGAAATGATATTCGCATGAAATCAGTTCAGCAGTTTTAGTTTATCGCGATCAGACAGACAGACGCTGCGGGCTAAGCTTTATAATATGTAAGGATAAACATCTCCCTAGTTTTAAAAAGAGGGACATTAATATGAAATATATTCTAGAAAATTCTTTTGAAAATTCTCACGTTATCAATGACGAATACACACGATAAATTATATTTATCAATTCAGTTGGTAAAGAAATCCCATTGGTATCTGTCCGTATCTAGCATCCGCGAATTTTAATAGCTTGATTTACAATGAACTATCATAAAATAATATTTATTTATGCAATCGTAGGAGCTTAGGGTTGTCACATTACCAAAGGCAAAATATATTTTTTTAAATAATTTAAAGATATATACAATCGTTGTAACCATAAAATTATCACGTTACATAAATAATATGTGTATATAAAGCGTAATAAATATACAAAAGTTATCAGGGAAAATTGTTCAGAACAAATAATAAATAGCGCTAATGTACAATAAATTAGTGATATTATTTTGACATCAAACCAGCATCTCCATATTCCACAGATCACGGCCCTGGCTATTTATAGCTTGCGCAGTGGAGGCGCGTCTGATTCAAGTTCATTGGCTAGACTCCCCGCAAAGATTCTGCCGACTCAATGCTAAGAGACACTCAACGCTATATGTTCGTATTTAATGTCCATTAAACACTTGTCATTACAAGGACTTTGTACGCGGATCACTTTAAATTTAAACCTTTATCACAGCTATGTTTAACGTTAATTCACAACCATAAAACGTTGCTAGAGTGTTTAATCTACAGTAGGAAATGACTACCATGTCCGATTCAGCGCGAGTTTTGTGATAAGGTGCGTATTTCAACGGGCGTTATGGTCTTTATTCAATGCAAGATAAACTTCAGGCAACTTTGTTGCTAACTATGTTGTTGTCAATTATTGGCAATTGATACTGCACTTTTTGTTAGCAATCTTTGTTGTTTATGGAACACGAGTTTGCGAGTTTTTCTCCTTATATTCTGTGATGATACTATATATAGGAGAGTTTAAGTTATAAGTGGAACAGACTCATTATCCCGAATACGATCTGCGATGCCGCGGCTAGCGTCTATTAAAACAGTCTAACTTTGGATGAAACATAAACCTGTTGTTCCTTAAGAAGGGAGTAAACGCAACCCTCTTTTGATTAATTCCCAATTTAAATTTCTAATCTGTTCTTTTGTTCAGCTTATAAGAATTTTATTCTAATATTTGTCAGTTTTAAAAAATTCACTCAACTACAGATCACCGTTATAATATCAATTTTTTACGAAAAAGTTTTTATTCGATTATTCGATTGAATAACTAAAAATTATATAGCACTTATTCTGAGAGTCGATATGATGTATCGAATCATCGCAGCTTTGTACAATCGAAGTAGCAACTTACGCCTCTGGAATAATAACGAGAGCTTTATTGATCAGGTTTTTTAAATAAACAAGTTCGAGCGAATAGCAACAATGTGAACATTGCTCATGAAGGGAATCGAGCGTTTTATGTATTAATTGAAGACATCGAAGTGATTATTCTTTATGTCTATCTCAGAATCGCAGTGAGTCAGAATCCTTATTCTAATTTCTTTGTATGATGAATCACTGATGATGACTAAAGGTTCATTGAATCTGACTAAACTTGGAGACAATATATTTTTTAATACGTAGAAATTGAAGGCATCACGGTCGTGATACACGTGCATTACTGGCTAATAAGGTGCTTGAAGCGTCCTGCATAGATTCGATCCTATGATCAGACTGTAAATGAAGATGTTACTAGGTTTCCAAAGAACTTGAGTCTGCGAGTCCAGTATACTTGAAGGACTTTTTTTATTTGAAGAGGCCTTCAAAACTAGAAAACTTAAGTCTGTAAGAGCTGTTAAATGTGATATTAGACTTGAATCTCATTGAGCGCTCACATCTTTTTAATCCATCGAGTTCTTTGTATTTATATCTAGCAATCAATTTGTTCATTTATAGTGCGAGGATCTATAGTATTGTTATTGTTATAATTACAATATAATGAGTGTATTATACCGCATATTTGAAGCTTTTTTGAATGATGTTCAAAGTAGTATCTTTGTGCTTTGAGTTTTTGCAGATATGGATTAGTTTTTGTTACTGGTCTCGAGTCCTTTGAAGGGCCCCGAGTGAAATGATTCAGCTTGATTTGAAAATTTTTTGCGTAATAGGTCTAAATAATTATTAGAAAAATCGAGTCCTTCGCAAGTTTATGTGTGACCATTTAAATTATTATTAAAACATTGTTGATTTTGTGATTCTACGGCATGAATTGTTATTTTCATAATTTTTAGATTTTTTGGCTGGACTTTCACCTTGACTACAGTCAACGTAGTAATAAATAAAGGCTCGTCTTTCAATATTATGAAAAATGGGAAATAGTTTATATAAGGACAGTGGCGAATATTAATGAATAAATAGTATTCAATTTTTTATAATCCATTTCTACTATCTGTTATCCTATGGAGTTCTTCAAGATATTTTTGAGTGATTAATACAAGCGTAAATAATTTTACTACAGTTCACAACGAAAAGCAAAAAGCACTTGGGGCTATCCCTTACTTTTATACATGGAGATATGTTAAAAAAATATTCAGTAAGTATTATTGAGTAACTATAATAGTTACATTTTTTCTTATAATTATGATTCTTAAGCCACACTCTGAATGTTGTTTTTTGGTTTCTTATTTATAACATTGACTGAAAGTTCGCGATTTGATACGAACTTTTGAGCTTCATAGTTCGCAAGTTATGTTTTATTGATATAAATGTGAAATGTCTAATCGGGTCAGGAAGATCGCTTTGGGGAAGTGTGAAGGGATCGCACGAGGGTCGAGGGATAGGCGCGGGGTGCGGGTGCAGGGTTCGTCGACTCCGCGGTGAAGGGCAGCGAGGTCGGTGCGTTCGCTTTCGCCGGCGCGATGGCGTCGGGCGCGCCGTATTGATCGAGCTCACAGCCTCCGCACCGGAGTCTGTCCGTTATAGTTCTACGCTCGGCACATTGTGCCCTGTATCTCATTAAATATTTCGTAGCATGACAATCTATTTTGTCAATGTTAACCGGGTGTTGTTCTCTTTATTTTCTATACTTTTCTTTAATAGCCATATATCTTTAATATTTAAATTTAGTTAATCTTGTAAGTATATATATTTTCGAAATCTCGGAAACGGCTCCAACGATATTCCTGAAATTCAGCATGTAGGGTTTTGGGGGAGAAAAATCGATCTAGCTAGGTTTTATGTAAAAAAATCGGGGAACGGACATTCTAGAGAAATGTAAATACCTAGAATCGATCCTCAACTACATAATTTTTTTTTAAGTTTATTTTTTTTATTTTGTAAAAAATTACCGAGCAAGGCTCGGTCAGCTAGGTACTCTATGTTTATAAGAGATAATGTATGTTTGCATGTTCCATAAAGATTCAGAAACGGCGTGACGATTTTAATGAAATTTTCACGCCTTTTAAACCCTTTTTTCAAGCTAACTTTTACCCAGCCAACTTTTTGAGGTAATGGCGATGACCATTAAGCAAAATATAGTACGTCTAAACTGTCGAGTCATTCAAAACTATTACCCACCCCTGGGACATACAATGTACGACGTGGTTTTCATAAAGCTACCAATTCAAATTTAGTCCTTGTTACTACTACACCCTTATTTGAGTAAATATAATGATATACAATTTTACGTTTCATTGCATTGTAGAGAGTAAGGAAAGCTCAGTACTGGACAATATTGTTTTATATTCTGGTTTTCAAACTAGTTACAGACGTTCTTCGACGACGTTGAACATTTTCATTATCAGTCAATTATTTTTGCGAGAATAATTGATCTCCATCCTTTTTTTTGGTTATCAGTCCAGATGTCAACTTAAATTATCATATCAAATAGACAAGATTTCGACATTATAATTACTATAAATTTAATTAGACTACAAAATAAAAGTATTTATTTTTTAATTTATTTTAAATATCTAAAATTCGGTAACTCAATAATAGTATTAAGATTAGTATAACCACAATACAATTCTTGTCGCTTGTTGCGACTCTATATCGTGCACAGTTAATCTTCTTTTACCTTTTTACAAAAAATCCATATGAAATTTGTGAATAAAAAGCCGGGCAAACAAACAAATATTTGCGCATTTATATATTTTTTTGAAAATGCACGTATTAAAATCTGCATTATTTTTATCCAATTCTCAACATTTTTCTATGAAAATTTTTGTCACCACGCTCCTTTAGTTTGCTAACAAAAATGATAAGAGTTACATCATGCTATCTAATCTGATATTACCAATAGACAGTCAGATGACAAACGAGATTGCATATTCAATTTTCTTAATTACCTATATTTTTAATACTTGTTGGTGATTATTTGAAGCGGATGTTTGCTGGTTAAACTATTTTAAAACATAGATTTCTAGACGAAGTAACAAGGAATCCCTTTGTTGGTGAGCTAAATAATGGCGCCACAAATGTCGTTAGTCGTTACCAGGCTTATCTTCTCTAGCACTTACAATTTTCCGTTGTCTATGCCGATGATACATTTGTGGACAAAGCTCATCTGCTTGTATATTATACAACGATATCAAGTGTAAATATTATCGAACGTTGCGTTAATAATAGCATACTATGTAGATAATAACAATAGTTATACTCTATTTATTACTACAGAATGTTAATTGACAAACAGTCCAATGGGGCAAGCTGTTGGGTATAAGATTCTATAATATATCAATATTAGCTTTGCCATTACAGCAGTTTAAAAAACTGTTAAAAGGATGCTGATACAGAAATCCTACTTGAGGATTACTTCGATGATAAGAATGGTGGATATAGCTAATGTTCGACTCTGCATAAGATAGTAATGACTAAATGTAACTAGTTATAAGAATTATATTAAAAAGAGCAACCACAAAGTTTCTTGCTAGCTCTTCTTGGTACGATCAGCTTTCGTAACTAGCTAGTAGAGATGACGATTCAAAAACACTTGTTTTGTTTATGTAAATAAACTTTTATTTACATAAAGAATATTTTGAATTTAAATTTGTAATATGTATTTAACTAGAGAGTGTTCTGCGATTTTGCCCGCGCCAACTTAACTGTTTAATTACTCTCGATATTTTTTTTAACTTATATATTCCCAGGTACCTATATAAACTTAAATTCTTTCCAATTTCATCAATATTGGTCCAGTGAATTAGCCATTAAAGTGTAACAGAAAACAGAGCGACAGACTTTTGCATTTATAAAAGCATGGATATAGTTTTGTCAATCCGATATTTAATATTTGATCAAGCCGATATGTTCGGATCGCTTCAAACCTCGTACTATGTAAAACTCAGCATTTAACACCAAGTAATGATATGTACTTACAATTCATCATACGTTTGACACTGAGGAAAACACTATGAGCTGCATATCCTTAAACAATTCCTCGGATATGTGTTTCTTATCAAACCTTATTAGGGCGTTGTTGTGGTCTTACGTAACATTTATTGTTTCAAATTAGGATCTCAAAGTAGGAATGTTTTGGAATAGTACTAGTCACAAAATCTTGTAGTTATAGTATATACATTGTTCAGTATACACATATTTTTAACATGTTTAACATATTATTCAACTGCGAAGTAAAAATGCGTGCGCGATTTTCATCGAAACGCATTTTTGCATTATACTATTATAGAAAAGAAGTTATCTATTTAAAGTAACGTTACTGATAAACTGATATTATATTTAACTATTATGGACCGATTTAATATGGTACCATAATTTACGCTTCATTTTAAATGAATACCATCGAAATTAATTTAAAATCCTTTTGCCGTTAATAATAATTTTATTTTTATATGAACACGAATACAAATTACAACAGATAAAATTTAAGTTAAGAAATTTTAGAAGTCAAGTCTAATTTATAAAATTAAAATATAGAAAGTCTCAACATGTTCTCATTACAGCACAAAGCTTCAGCGCACAATGAGAAGGCAAACTTTGTGTTTCAGGCGAAAGTTACTCTCGAGAAATGAGACCTCTTTGAGTGGAAGTAGGCTTGTTTGAATAACTTATAAACAAAACACCGTCCGACGAGTTAGTTTAGCTGCATTAACATGCTATTCGTATTATGATAAATTTACAGACAACAGAATATGCCAAGAAAATTAAATTGGGATTTGATGGAAAATGAACGAACTTAAAAGCAAGCGATAAAACTACATGATATTTTTTCATCATATTATTTCATGGTACAAAGTAAATATGTGGTTTTTAGAAAGCCATTTAATACGGATGCTCTATTATTCCTTATCAAAAAACTTTAGTTACTTTAACTTTACCTTTAGTTAATATTACGATTTTCACACAATATATAAATTAATATCCCAAGGACTTAAAATTAAGCTTAATGCGAGTGAAAAAAATTTTTCGAGTCTTACGCCGAGTCGCTTGATACGACGACCCCAGAACCGCGCTCCCCACTCGCAATAACCCGTGCGATACAGGACAAGTCGCTAGTATTTTATATATCTAAGTAACAAGAAACTATTCCCCACAGTTCATACTACAATACATAAACTTACAATATAGTTCTAAATCCAATAGTGGTGTTCGTATAAGCTTTTGTACCGTTAGTAATAAATAATAAGGCGCCTGACATGGTCACCTCATCGTGTGACCTCTTATCGACCGGCTCATGTTTACGCTGTAGTATATTTAGGTACAAAGCACAGTGATATTTTTATCTGACTCTTGGCACTGACTCGTCGTGTAACAAATAAAGTAACGATAGGCTAATAATAACCCGGTTTAGTAAACAAAATAAATCTATCATGTTGACTTTACTCCTTTTTTATTTTTTAAACAATGGACGGTCACTGCTGGTCAAAGGTCTCGACAAGATTCTACCACGTCACATTCCTGTACCTCTTGAATACAACGGCTTCACGCGTCTTTTTTGAGTTTGTTGTCGTTGAGGTTATCCTTCTTGTTAGAGATCTACCAATACTGCGATTTCCTTTGCGCGGGCATTATTCAAAGAACCTTGGGTACCCGACGCTTATCGAACGGCAATCGGTTAAAGAATAAAAATATTTTTGAAAAGGATTGATATCGGGTTATGGGGTGTTAAATGAATTTGTTATTTTTATCCACTTGGCTAAATTTACTGCCGTATACAATATCTACCGTAAGTAAAATCGATTTATGTTTGTATTACAGTTTGCTGACAATATTGCAGGCGTCGTCGCCTATAAAATTCCTTATATAATCATTATTAATACATAAATAAAATATAGTGGTAAATAAAAATAGTAGGTATCAAAAATTTGACAATAATTTCGACAGTTGCGGGCTAATCTTTGCGTCAGCAAATGAGATCGAGACAAAACAGAGAAAATAAAACCGTAAACTTTTTACGCTCTCTAAATTTGCAGTAGGTGTGCCTATTTATTTATTCTTAATTTTATTCGAATATAAAAGTCTAGTAATAATTAAATTATTGACCCTGAGGCTTATGCTGTAAAATATTCAAACTCATATCAATATAATTAGTATTTATCATATGCTTTTACAAACACTTTTGAATTTTAAAAATCAGTTAGATTTTAATGAAGCTGCCATTGGTTGAAATATTGTAAACCTAGAAAAACTTTGAAGTAGTTCGTAAATTAGGTAATTTAATATGTCCATATAATATTTAACGGCATTAAGAGTAATGTAAAAATATAATAAGTAATAAAAAAAAAGGTTATAGTATGATCTTTCTGTATTTCCATGAGGTAGGCCATCTATGCGAGTAACGAGTAACTTAAGGCAAAACTTGTTTATTTAAAAGAAACTTGGGCAAGGTAAAGATTGGAAATCCAAAGTAATGAGTGAGGAATGTTGACAAAAAGTAATTAGTACGATAGGACAGTGACTCACATTCGTGGGCTAATGAGGACGTCAAGCGGAATCGACCTTCTCTCGCTAAGGAAGGGACCTTCGTACACATATAGTGGATGTGACGAATGACATAGAATAATAAACTGACGACATGTTTTGTCGGATGATTCATCGACAACCGTGATTTAAGCCGACTTACCCCTATAGCTTTTATAATTTTTATCTTTTAGCATTAATAGGTAGTTTAAATGAAATTATAATCTTAGTTAATAAAGTTGATCTTAATTCTTTGTTACTGGTTAAAGTCTTCGGCCTGACGTAGCTAGCTAGCTCACATGTTCGGGAAAATTATAATTCGCCTACTATGATGCATAGAAGCTTTTGTAGATAACTATTTCTATTAACAGATTTAAAGGTTCCAATAAGATCAAAAAATTTTTTTATATTATATAACCAAGTTTTGGTCGTGGTACGTTTGAGGAGTACCTATGTTACTATTTCTTTACAGTTTTGCGTATTTTGTTTGATTACAAAAGTTTGCCATGTAATGAGAAAGTTATAGCAGACTGAATTAAACCGGTATCCTATTTACCAATGTAACTGTATAACTTCTTAACTCTATATTTTTTGGTAAAGAGGTCCTTGTATTACTTACGACCACATTTTGGTTAATGGCTAAATACTATGTCATCATCGAGGCTTGAATCTCCGACATTCCATAGTGTGAATAACAAATATTTAAATACTAAAGCCATTATACTAAGTACGAAAAACGTACTACCGTAACTATCGTATGTAACTACTTAATTAAGTTAAAGAATCTAAAAATGAAAATAAAGAAATTGATCAAAAGAGAGAGGAATCTTCATCAGACATTTAAATTATTTATTGAGTGCGCCACGTTTAATACTAAAATATGTAAAAAGCAGATTAATTAAAAAATAATGCCGACGGTGCACAATTAGAGAATAATTATTACAAATTAGTGTAACCTAGAAGATCAATTAAAGATTAAATTTAAGGTCTAATTCGCAACTCGCATAATTGGCACCCCAAAATGATGATTTCAGTAGTTATACAGTCTGAAGCTGCTTTCAGAGATCATCAGTATTTACTAAGAAGTCAGTTTCATCTATTATAGGATAAGTAGGATTACTTAAAATAATGTGCTCAATACTGCTTTAATATAGATACTTATTTATTTAACATAGTACTTGAAAGTACTCACTTGTTGTTGTATAACGTACTATAAATGAAATTAATTATTTATATGTAACGTTTACGTATTTTTTATGTGACAATTACACGCAATGTCGTCCGTCGCTAAAATAAGTAACTTAATACTTGTGTATGGATAGGTAACAGACAACTGTTAAATATACTTCTTATATAATTTTAAATAAATAAACATAGCCAGACTCAAAGAACTAAGAAATGGTATTTAATTTTTAATTAATTTAGTATTTAACTTTTGTATTAATATTATAATGAAACCTTTTATTTGTTTGGTCATGCTTTAATTACTGATAACCCATGGTCTGTGTGCAAAATAAAAAATTTCGTTGACTGCATACAATACCTATTTGTAGCTTTTGGTATTCTTAAATTTCCTTAATTAAACAGAGTTAATAACAAATGTATCTTTGTTACTGAACCATCGTATTTGTTCTGAAATCGCGAACTTTATAATGCTACCTCAACTATATTTACTTAATAATGTACGAGTGTGATCGTTAGTAGTAGTACATAAGAAATAAAGTAATGTGCAATGATCGTCCATGTTATAGACAAATTGTCCCTATCATTCAAACTATAAGTAGGTTTTAAAACTATGAATAGCACAATACATCCTAAACGAAACATATTTGATTAATATTAAAATTAATAGACTTTTAACTGATATAGAAGAGATTAGAATAGACTATTATTTTCTTTATAAGATTATCAAAAAGAATCGCAGAACAAAAACTTTATAATAATTAAAAAAAAATAACATGTCGACGACCGCTAAGCAAACTATTCGGTAGTGTTCATGCAATCATCGTTACCGGATTTTTATTATACATTATATTACTCCAGATGAGTTAGAACGTATCTAAAGCAGAATTTAAAGGATACCTACTTATGTGATTGGAAATTTATTCTGTTGCATTATGACGGTAAATAATTGACGGTTCCATCGAAAAGGAACATTCTAAATGCAAAATGAATTATTAATTATTGTAGACAAACGGTTAAGTTCAACGAACTCGTTACCAAGTAGGTAGATACAGTATCGCTATTGAGCTTGCAGTCATTTACCCTTGCCAATATTTTTCAGGTCGCTAATTAAAAATAAGTTAATGAAAAATCAGCATTTGTAGTGTACTCGGAAAATTATCGAAATACTTTTTTGACTTATTAACATTATCGTTATTCTATATAACTTTACTAGATTTTATTGTATTATACATGAACAGTTTGTCATGCCGTGTAGTATCCGGATCAGTAGAATAGACCACCCTTTCTCTTACCGAGGTGCCGTAAATTACGATTAAGGTAAGCTGACGTCAGGCAGGCGGCCGGTCGTAAAATACGTAGCCAAGAAATGTGACAACATGTTTAGAACATGTTGTGCCGACCCCTATTAGAGTGAGATAAGGACAGGAGGATAAGGATATACATTAAGAGTTTGTTGTATATTTCAAATGTAGCTTTTACTATAGCTTAATGTCGTGAGTCCAATAATAGACTAATGTGTACAACGCGTAACTCTTACGAAGAGCTCTCAAAGAAAAACAATATGTAGGCAGTTTTCTTAGGACATCTTTACTTGCTTAAAAACCTATCACTATAACACATCTTGTTAAATGTATCCTGTCTTCTTTTAAAGTGTTAGAGCCTACATACAGCATGCTGGTCCAATGCAGATTGTCAGTTAATATTTGCAATTCATCAAACGAATTCGAGGATCTTACATCCTAACCTAGCTAGTGTCGTGTGATCAAGGTCTATGTTTCGGGCATAAGGCAAAAGGAGGACCACTAGGAGGACCGCATTAGCAATATTGCTAACTATGTTGACTTATATCTGGTTGTCCGTTGACTAGTATCTCGGTTTAATATCGAAGTATAATAGTAGTAGAAGTAGTAGTATAATATTCTTTTTTTCCTGAAAGTATGCACTTATTCTGTCATTGCAGTACCATCACTCATTTATGGTGTCCATTGGACATGACATAATACCGTTGTCAAGTATTACAATACCCTGCTAGTTTTCCTAAATCTTCTTCCTCCAGATACTCTTTAGGTTCCGTAGATACGTAGACTTATCGCATTCAGTTCATTCAGAAAATACATAGTTATTTATAGGGCCGTGTGTCTGTTGGGTAGGTAAATAATAGGTAGTGTTCCAAGCGGATACGAATGACAGATTAGTACGATGTAGAGGTGGAAATGGAATAAGATAAACAGTATTATGCTTTGCCAAAATTATATATTTGTCAAAAAGTAGTATTACGTAGTTAAAAAACTTTCGCGTAGGCAGTACTCGGTGATGTTATAAAATTTTGTGCCAGTTTTTAGCAGATTTTAGTAAAAAAATAACATTAACTGTTTTGTAATCATTATTTTAGTAATTATGTATTTATTTTTAGGTACCGGTTCGATTTTTAATCTGTTAATGAATTGAGTTGGTAGTGTATAGCCACATGTTTATTATCAGACTATTCATGAAGCATTTACTGGAATACATCCAAATGGTGTAAAACTGTGTAAACTTTTGCCAATAGTTGATCGAACCCAAAAATAAAGGGGCTTTGGAAATATTTTGTAAGAATCTATTTCTATACTTTGGTAATGAGTTTCTTGCAAAGCTTTTAAATAATATACGTAATACAAATTGTATTTTGACATAAACTACCTATAACAAAAAATTAAATACTTTCTATATATATAAAAATAAATGTTTGTCTGTATGTTCTTTATAAAATCCAAAACGGTTGGATCGATTTTAAGGAAATTTTCAGACAATCTTTTGAATGACTCAGCGGATGATCCTGTGAAATTTGGAGGCGATCGGAGCATTTTTTTAAAAACTGTCAACGTTCTTTTACTACCTACTGATATGTTTAAATTAAGCCCAACGAACTTGGCTATGTATGCTTGTATAAATATAATTTATACAGTGTGATCACAACACTAGTTTATAATAAAATGCTTATTATACTATTGTACAAAAACATAACAAATTTAAATTATTCCATAAATACAAGAATATAATTAACTTTGTTATAGTAATGGGAAGGAAAACTTCATTGAGTACAGGAAATATTCTCATTTAATTAAATTTACATAAACTAATAATACGAGAGCTATATGATAATAACAATTGTGTGCGTTTATTTATTGTTATTTAGTTTATTAATAATATTTTTGTTGTGAATAATTTTTTTGTGTGAAACAATGGGGCACAAATTTTATTTATACAAACAGGATAATCTATCTATACATTTTTATGGTAAATTTGTATGGTTGTAGTAAAAATGAGAAACCCGACGTGTGGTATCCGGTTGTGTAGAATAGACCTACCGAAGTGGCCTTGCCGAGGTGTCGTAAAATACGACCAAGGTAAGATGACGTCAGGCAGGCGGCCGGTCGTAAAATACGTAGCCAAATCATGTGATAACATGTCCCGACCCCTCTCAGAGTGGGATAAGGGCAGGAGGATGATGTAGTAAAAATGCGAGAGTCTGTATGTCTATTACGCTTTCACGGAAAATTATATAGAATAAAAACACCCAACTTAGGGAATTCGAAGAAGAACGAGCTAGACATTTGGCCTTGACATAGAGAAACTATATAAAATTTTGGTAGTATATTATGCTATAAATAAATAATTACATTATTTTTATCTAAGGAGTATTTTAAAATTAGAACATATTGTACATTATGAACTTTCCGTCTGTCCATATCTGTTTGGTGTAATACGAATGGTGCAACAATGTTATCGTACTGGCTGATAATAAACAGGCAGGACAATTAAGAAATACCGCGACACTGCCTCATACAAGTCTGGCTGTAGAAGACTTTAACCAATTATACAGTCGTTCCATGGAAAGATATGTTGTTTTTGACTTGGACTTATGATATCATCGAACACGATTATTCTTAAAATATAGCGTACACGTTGAATAGTGCAAAGCTACGATCTTATCAATTATATGTTATTGGTACTTCTTCTTCTTCTTCTTCAACCCATGGACGTCCACTGCTGGACATAGGCCTCTTCATGGGATCTCCAGAACACACGATTTTGTGCCGCTTGTATCCAGCGGCTCCCCGCGACCCTTTTGAGGTCGTCTGTCCATCTAGTAGGAGGTCTTCCAACACTGCACTTTCCGGTGCGGGGTCGCCATTCCAACACTTTGAGACCCCAACGTCCATCGGTTCTCCGCACTATGTGCCCCGCCCATCGCCACTTCAGCTTCGCGACCCGCTGAGCTATGTCGGTGACTCTGGTTCTTCTACGGATCTCCTCATTTCTGATTTGATCACGTAGAGAAACTCCGAGCATAGCTCGCTCCATCGCCTGCTGAGCGACTCTGAGCTTTCTTATGAGGCCCATAGTCAGCGACCAAGATTCAGAGCCATAGGTCATCACTGGCAACACGCACTGTTCGAAGACTTTAGTCTTCAGACACTGAGGAATATTGGACGAAATAGACGTTATTGGTACGTTATATATAAATTATAACTTTTTTATATAAAGTGATCTTGATATTTTTAAATTTGTTGACAAGAAAAAATTAGCAGAAACTATAATTGCTAAGTAATATATAGAATTAGGCGTTACTTTGCGGAGATCCATAATACAAAAGTAATAATATTTTTTTTTGTTATAATCCGCGATAAAGTAAAATATAAAATATATATATAATGCTAAATGAAGAGTGGACAATCCGTTTTCATACCTGATACTTGCAGGATTCGTAAAAACACATCCACAAACCTCCACTACCGTCACCACATTACACAAGCACTACATACGTTCACTATCACAAACTCAACAATCGTTTCGCCCCGCAACCGAAGCATCATCAGGAGATATACTCCACGACAAAATCGCAAAGCTTGTGTATTGTAGTCGCGGTGGTGGATGTTTGTGCATGTGTTTTTACGAATTCTGCATGTATCAGGTATGAAAACGGATTATTCACTCTACATTTAGCATGATATAATATTTTCTATTTTACTTCATCGCGGATCATAGCAAAATAATTTTATTATTACTTTTGTATAATTGCTAAGGTTTAGAATTTTCAAGGTCCTATTTTGATTTCTATTATACCAGTATTAATTAATAAACATTAATTATTAAAAAGTATGTCTATGCGTGAACGAATCAGCAACGTGGAGATCCGTAAAAAACTTAAGTGACCGACTCAATAGGTCGCAATTCAAGAGGCACAAGATAGTTTGGCGTGAAAATCCTTTGAAGAGACTTATTTCGTGCAAGGGTTTTAAAGGTGATCACGATAAAGTTAATATTATACAAACATAATACATACATCGTACATACCGAATATATTTTAGTAGACACATTTTTATTTTACATAACCTGATTATTTTAATGAACATATATGAACATTAGTGTAGTAATTAAATAATGACCATACGTTTTTGATAAGTTATGATATCGATAACACAGTTAATCACCAAAATGTTTCATGACTGAATTTTATCAAGGTGTGGTTACTTTGACTTATCGATACTATAAGTGAAAAGTAATAGCTATTTTTAAACTATGATACGAAATCAATATGAAATAATACATTTTTAATTGTAATTGTTTAAGTATTGTTCAGAATACTTCAGAGATTTTTGATATCTATATTACAGCCTATTGACTAAATTTTTTTATTTTAGATTTTTAATATTATGTTTATTAATAAATTAAATTAATAAATCAAACAATACAATCATACAAAATAGTGAAGTTAATTAAGGTTAAATAATTTATTTTGATGTTCGAAATGTTATAAATATTTTTATGCTTCAACAAATATTTTTGTTTTATAACAATTCCGGATTGAAACTGGGGCACATTATTTAAAAAAAGATTGCGATTTAAATGGTTATTGAACGTAATTTTATAAAATCATTAAAATAATTTAAATACACTAGTTATCTGTCTAATTATGTTCAAAAAATGTGAACAAAAGCATATACCACCCACTCATTCCCAGAGATGGAAGTCCCATTATCTAAACGTTTGTCCCATTGATATGTCATGTTTCGAGACAAGCTGACATTGTGTTTTCAAGTTTATTATCATATCTGTCGTTGGGACTCTTTTGTTTCCGGTTGAAATAATTACTTTTATTCAGAGAAAGGGGTGATAAATCTTTGGTATGAAAATAAATATTTAACTAAAAATTCTTTGGTATTATTCGGGACTTCCATTAGGCAATGATACACTATAAGAATTTTTTTGCAATCCACCATAGTGAATGTCAAAATTGATGGACAAGATTTTACGGGTAAATGGTCTATCTCACGGGAGTATGTGGATTTAAAATAATGTATGTCAAATTGAACCGCTATTCATATCGAAAAAAACTATGTAGTACTTCTATGACTATATATCAGAAAGGTATGGTCAATGAGATTTCAGGAATTGTTTTGTATAGAAAGCCGTGGTTGTTATATCACGTGATAATGATGCGAAGGGCACACAGGTTTTATTGTTATGTTTAATGTTATAATTGTCATAAATTTATTGAGTTCTTGACTTCTTCCTAGCACAATCGACACAAGCGATTAAGGATTTTGGTATTAAGTTCATCACTAAATTAAAAAGAATTAGTAACTACCGCATGTATATAATTTAGGCACACCTTTAATTAAAAAAAAACCTCATGTATAAATGGTATAAGGCATCATAACTAAAGAAATTATGATAAATTTCATCAGCAACCAATTTTTATTGCATTTATTAAATTATACTATTTCAATATTAAATGAATTAAAATATCATCATAAAATTATTGTAATTAATAATTAATTTGAAAATCATATACGTCACTGTCAAAAAATCTGACTTGTTTGGTTAAAACAAAAGATGATAAGATCCATAGATTTATCGCCTCATTTTATTATGTGTATACACTGTTATTTCATCGTGTTCAAAGGAATTATTTTCAATATCTGCAAATCAAACAGTGTGAATTGGCTATTACGCGCGAATCGTCTCGCAACGTGGTAATGACAGGCGTAGTAGTCGAGCTTTTGTACAAGCACTAGTTAATATCGAAGCAGAATTTCAATTTCCGCAAAAAGTGCGGTGACTTCTGGAGTCGTCGCCCCTGCAGAGCGGGGTGAAAACAGGGAGCGGGGTAAGCGGGAGGGGTTAGCGTGAACCGAGTCACATCGGCAGGGTGGCGGCCGCGGCTGCGCACTGCCCTCCGTTAGACGCAACCCCCCGGGACACCATGTGCGCGATGCACCCCACACCGCGTAAACTCGCGCACCCCAACGAACAACCCTCCGCTTACCAATAAAAAGCTCGATCATTACTCTCCCATTCATTCTGTTCAACATTATTGCTATAGCAACGGCTTAAGGAAGTTAAATATACTGACCGTTTGCAGAACGAGCCGCTGGTGAAGTCGCTTCCTTGCTTCGAGAATTTTCCTTCTCCTTCCCATTGTTACCTAAGAATAAAGAAAATTATGAAACGGCTTGCATAGATAATTATAAATGTAAAACGTGATTATTCTCACGTTTTGCTTTATTACTGCAATCCTCATTTACAAACAGATTATATTTAAGTGTTATATAATAAATTGAGAATCAAATATATTTATTAGTTTTATTTCCAAAAAAAAAAGTAAGTAAATAAACAGCCATGTCATCAATGTAGAAGCTATTTTATATATAGATAGAAAAAACTACTAACAAATTCTAACGTAAGACAATCTATTTCATCGTAATAATATCAAGTTACTAATTTTGAAAGAAGTGTTCTTTATTTAATATAAAAATCTACAAACAAAATCACTGTTACAATATTTAGTGACATTATAATAGTTATATTATTTCATTGAATAATATCAACTGGTTTACAAAGTCTTTCATCTCAGAGGGACTAATGGATAGAGCAAATTTCTCATAAAAGACTTTTTGGGAATACAACGTACTTTATTACATATTTTACATTTATGACATGATTACTAACATAGGTGTATGATTAATACTGATTTGAGTCATATTTTTAAGCAAAATTTATTGTCGATACAATCTTTCGTTGTACGGCGATTAAAATTGACGCATCAAGTTATTACACATTTTAAATTTATACTTATAATATGAATCAAAAATCGTCATTTCTAAACAAAAGTAATGATAATATTATTTTATTATAATTTTGCGGTAAAAAAAATTAATTCAAAGCACGCTTTGTGATTTTGTCGTGGAGTCTTTGTTTTATGATTATAGTAGTAAATGTGTGCAATGCTAGCGTGATATTGTGGTGATGATGGAAGTTGATATTGAATGCATATTTATGAATCCTGTATGTATCAGGTATACATTTAGCACTACATATATTTATATTTCTTTTAACTCTGATAATAGGAAAACAATATTATCATTACTTTCGTGTCGTGGATTTCCGCAAAGTAACGCCTAATTCTATAAATATAAATTATCGTCACTGGGATTAATAATATGCGTGTCATACGGGCGGGTTTAGTATTAAATAAAGTTATCAATTTAAACCGGAAATATCTTGGTGCAGATAGAGGGAGGGAGTCACCCTACGGAGGCACATTCCCGGGTAGATGCTGCGACCGCCCGTCTGACCGGTTCCGACGATCGTTCAACTCAACGTGCTCGCAAATATACGATGGATTTTCTTCTAGCAAATCTATGTCGTATGCGGAAAAGACTCCCTGAAGATAGTAATACGTAAAATTTAAACGGACCGCCATTAATATTTTCAAGTTCTATAACGCACTGTGTTGATTATTAATAACTTAAACTTGATTTATAGCTCTTAAAGAAATGTTCAATACCTCTATTCACATGAACGCTGTATAGGCATTTTGAATAAATGATTGCATTAAGACCACACCTGAGATGCATTCATAGTATTTAAATAACTCATATCAAAGCATATTTGATCAACACGAATACATAATTTTTTACAAGATTTTTTTGAAAAATCTCAGTAATCGTATGTTTAATTTTAAATTATATCTCACTGTACGACTTTAAAATGTATTACTTCAACAATCGATCAGGTCTTACTTATAATGGTAAATTACTTTAAGCAAGCCAGAAAGTAATAAGTTACTTTCAGCAAGAGGATGAACGATTTTAGGTTTCCTGAAAGGTATTAAATTTAAAACGTATTCAGATCGGCAGATATGTATAATGCTAATGTTACATCATTAGATGAGAAATTGTTCGACGTATATTGTTAGTAAAAAACCCTATATAGAAATATCGGGCGCCTATCTATTCAAGTGAAAAAGATAAGACTTAACGTCATATCGTGTTGATGATAAGGGCCTACACTTGTAGAAGTTCGATTGCAACAAATTCCTCCGATTGTTCGTCGGAGCCGGACGAGCTGACCTTGGCAATGGCGTTGACTTATGCGGCCTCAAATCGCAACCAACCGTCGCGTCGCATTGTACATCTTAAGGTTGCCATCAGTACGCACAACCTCGGATTTATCTTCAATTCTTGATAATCATGATCATGGTTTTTTGCAGTTACATTGTATATTGTACAGTTAAATTATGAAGTATTAGCAGATTCCAGCATCCCGTCTTTGTAAATATTTAAAATTAGTTATATCCGCGAATTCGCTTGCGTCAATTATAAAGTTGAAATACTCTTTTATATAGATGTTGAATTTTTTCCCGTTCCCAAAAAAAAAATTAGGGAATTCTTTTACCCTACAAACATTACACTAAAATATAAACACATATATAAACTAAAATAGTGGGTACCTAGTAAAGGCGGTAAAAACCACGTGTCATAGTTTTGTACAAATGTCCATTTTAAATAGGTACACAATCTTTAATACATAATTTTTATAGTCATACTATGTATACAAATATTAATTAAACGTTTCTTGGTAATTCTACATTTCACTAAATTTGTTTTGTTTATATGTAAAAACTTGTTTAAGTTATAGATTTATCGTGAATATCGGATACCAATTAACTACAGATGTGTGCCAAAGTAAATTTTGTGTAAAATAAGTTCCAAGTCATTATATATAAAGATAATTTGAAATAATAACGTGGGAGTTAAGTTCAGAAATGTGTTCTTAATTATCTTATTGTAATTTGGTGACCCTACACAAATCCAACATATGGTTCTAACTTACTGTATTATAAATGTTAGACTTTGATGCGATGAAACAACATATGCTGTCATTATGTCGTTCCGTTGTGTATTTGACTGCTCTGATAATTATATTTGTTGTAGACTTATAGGTACGTACCATATTGCACATGACCAGACGACAAAGAAAACGAATAACTAAATTTTTTAAAAATCTATCATCCTATTGTAATATGGGGCAGACGAATGTATACATCAAAATCCAAAATCATCCTTATTCTTCCTGCCCATATCCCACTCTAAGTGGGGTCGGCACAACATGTTATAAACATGCTTTCACATGATTTGGCTGCGTTTTTACGGCCGGCCGCCTGCCTGACGTCAACTTAACTCAGTCGTATTACGACACCTCGGTAAGAAAGAGGGTGATCTATTTTACTAAACCGGATACCACACGGTGGGTCAACTTACTTTAGTCGCCTTTTACGACACCTCGGTAAGAAATGAGGTTGGTCTATTCTACTCAGCCAGATACCACACGGCGGGTCGACTTACCTTAGTCGTCTTTTACGACACCTCGGTAAGAAATGAGGGTGGTACTATTCTATTCAGCCGGATACCACACAGCGTCAAATTTTCTTTAAAATCAACATCTATTGTAGTATGGAACAGACGAATGTCTACATCAAAATCCAAAATTCATAAAATGATTGTGGTCAACGTGTTTTTATATAATTCTATTCGAACAGAGTGATGTGTAAAAAGGTATTTATGGTAAAATTAGTTAACGTTTATTGCAGATACAGTTGCTCAATCAATATTTGATATACCTTAGGAAACATTTTTACAATTTCTGGAATACGCGTGATGCGGTAATTGGCACATTTGGTTGTGGGGTTGAGATAAGAGATAAGTGAGAGAGCTATGCTAAGTAATTAACACTTTTACTATACTTAATTGATTTAAGGCCGATGCATCAGCGCTTTCACGTCCTATTATATTACCGTTAAAGCTAACAGCATATTGTTTTTAGAAAAAATATGCTGATATGCTGCGATATGAGGGTGGTCTATTCTACTCAGGCGGATATTACACGGTAGGTCATCGTATCTTAGTCCCTTTTACAACGCCTCAGCAAGAAATGAGGGTTGTCTATTCTATTCAGCCGGATACCAAGATTTACATTTTCTAAAAAATCCAAACGATCTATTGTTATACCCTGGCTTTGTCTAAATTACAAGACACATGTTTTACATGTATTATAGCGTGTGTACACAGATGTACGAACATAAAGGCAAACAAAAAATATAGGTGGTATAGGTGTCGACGGTCGACCTTTAAAACTATTAATTACAATAAATATCGTTTTTAAAATTGATTACACTAATGTATCATTTCAATTACGTTTAAAATACCCGTTTCCATATAAAATGAGTCGGCTTTATAACTTAACGCTAATTTCTAGCTCTCATTATGTAAATGAAAGTGTAAAGTATTCGTGTGAGTCATATTTCATTAAGTGAAAGATATATAATTGGGTAGTTTGGAGCCATAAAGTAAAATCTATTTAAACCGTACAAATTTTATGCGGAATTATATATTCTCTAAAACTAAATATTCAACTATTCTTTAAATTGAGTGATTGTTGTGAGAGGGTTTTTGTATGTGACTTTAGATTCAGATAAAAAGTCTCACAACGTTTTCTTTGATTCGATAAAAGTTAGCGAATCACACCTTTCATCATATTAACTAAAATTCAAATAAAAATGTACTTGTTTACAGAAATGTGTACCGAATACACGCTTAATTTCCATTAAATTTTTCATTTATATTATTGAATTTTACATTTCAATTATACGTAGCAATAGCCTCTATTTATTGAACATAGTGGTGGCATTGATCATATTTTTTTCTTCAGGAATAAAAAGACAGTATTTCTGCATCTGTGTGTGTTGTCTATATATAGGTGGTTTGTTATTTTAAGTTTAAAGCTCTCGAGGTGTTAATTGAAGAAATAATATGGACGGTTTTGGTTGAAATTACACAAAAAGTTCTCAATTAACGCTTACCTATACTAAGGAAACTAAAAAGAGTGAATGTTTAAGTACCCTATTGATATGTCTTATCAGTTTTTCCACTATCGATTTGATATAGATTATATGACACTATAATCTATAAGAAACCAATACATCTGATGTAAACGAGTAAGCACTTTTAAGATCAAATTTATCAGCATCTGACGGTAGGATTCAGTTTTGTATAATCAACAATTACTATAGTGATATCTGAGAGCGTTATATAACTGAAATAATCTCAATAGTTTCCTAACTTTAGAATAGAACAAATCATTTAAATGCATTTGTTAGTGTTCAAAACGACAGATAAAGCTCAAAAAACCTATCAGGAAGCCGTTAGGAACGTGATATAAAATATTCATTTAAACATGTTTTTTGAATTCTATTTGGAAACATATGGTCAATAATTAAAATTTAAATATCAGTAAATGATTATCTTTTTAATGGGCATTAATTATTTTTGTTTGTATTTATAAGCATTTTTGTACATCTGCAAGCATTAAACTCTTCATTAACTTAAGTTTTAAGACTTAAAAGTCTTAACTTTCATTACCCTTATGAGTTTAATATATGTATAATTAATCAATAATTGTTTTCATGTCACCAAATTCATTTCGTAAGTTCCTAAACTTTTAACACTATCTTGATGATCAAGGTTACAACAGTTATCTGTATTATGGCGATGGTTATTGTAATTGAACTACAATTGCGTAAAGAAAAATGATCAATGAAAGCGAATTCTGTTATACTTTGTATATATTTACTTAATACGATTAGTTACAAAAGAGCAATCATGCTTTCGAGCGTTGCGTCTAGCCATATTGAATTACTATGAGGCCGTATTGAAGCGTTTGATACGAAAAAGACCCTAAGGTTAAGCAAAGTAATATCACGTACAGTATCATTTGCGTATTTTATGTACAGTTCCAGTCATTGCTATAATTGTAGTATCTGAATTTTGGAAAATAAGCTATATTTAGTAAACGGTTATTAGTCACTCGTTAATTGTTTTATAAAAAGTCGATTTAATATTTAAGTTACCAAGTAATTGGCGATAGTGGATAATTGTGTTTGCTTGTTATCAGTTTTCGACAAAAATCATTGAAATATTTATTTAAAATTATTAAACTCATTTAATTACTGTTTGATCTGTTAAGACATCTAATATACATAAATGTCCGTAAACCTTTTTAACCCGATAATGATTCAATGGTTTTCGACTTGATTTATCAATGTCCATTCGTGACGATTAGGTCACTGCCGCTTGAGTCGCTCTTGTAATTGGGTCTAATATTAAAATGCCATGAATTTTTCACGCGACAGTATTGCACCATATGGTCATGTTAGTCGACGACAGTCATGCCCATAAACGCTTTTAGGTTGGCGGTTGTTCGTCCATAAAACCTCGGTACCATACTCCTGTATAAACATACGTTCATAAAAATACAACTCCGTGACTAACCAATTTTTAACGTGTTGATTTTTAATAGCTTTACATTTCATTTCAACTTATCGGTGAAACGATTCAATAAAAATATAAATTATTGGAATGTGGATAAATATTATTTTCTGCTGTGTTTCAAAGCTGTGACATGAGACTGTATCATCGACCGGATATAGTCGTAGATTTGGTCGAAGCCGGATGTGTCGCCATTTGCATGCGCGCCGCGAACTGCCGACAATGCGCAGAAGGGACCAACACCAGAATATTGAATATAAGGGAAGACATTCATAAATATATTTTTATAAGAAAATGGAGAATCCTTATACTTGGGAGCATTTATTTAGTTATTTAAAAAAATCAAGTAAATTATTTAATACCTAAATGTGAAAAAAATTATACGAAACAGGAAACTATCTAGTAATAATATCAAAATAGAATATAATTGTTCTGTGCGTTTCCGTTTAAGATACAGTAACAAACTGCATTTGATTATAACATCCCTTGATAAGACATGTGACACATTTATAACTAGACTACAACAGCTAGGTGATTTAGAGCAAATGATTCCATATAACTATCGATCACTATAGGGCTGTTATCAACTTTATTATCGTTTTCGGATAAGAACAAAGGCAAGCTGATATTTTGTTATTGGTTAGTTAATATTTCGCATGTATAACATACATGAATATCGTATATGAAATTTAGAACTGTCATCATCATACTCTTGTCCTTATCCCACTTTAAGTGGGGCACAACATGTTTGTCTCTTCTAGTCTCTCCTATCATTCGTCAACTCTTTTGCTACTATATTTAAATGCATGTCATATTTTACACAATCCAACAATCTATAGTTATTTTTAGGGCTCTGTCTAGTCACAATTTCCATCCACATTAATCACATGATTTTCAGCCATATTAATATTTAAAAAAAATAGAAAATTAGAAAGGTAGCTATTAATATTAAAACTAAATCATTCGACTTCCCAGAAATAAATGAATGAGCGCTGGCTTCAATCCAAAGAATTCGCTCGTTCTGAAAAATATCTCGATGAAAGTATTCCGTCGAAGTCTTACAGAGAAAGTTGCACATTCGGATTAAAGATTGTACCTATCGTACTCTGAGTAATGAGCATTTCTATGAGAGAAGTAGGATCGCACTGTAAGTGGTTATATTATGTAGGGCGCCGGCGCGGCCGACCATCGGCCTCAAAGCCTGACCGGTTGCCATCTTTGGTGGCGACCGGTTTCGCGTCCATTGCGCTCATTGTATACAATATTTTAATTCACTAATCAAATTTTAATTTAATTATTATAAAAAAAGTCTTAACTCATTATTCTTTTTCGAGTTGTTAAAGAAACAATTATTTTAACATATATTTATGTTAAGTTCGACGCTGTGTTTGATGATTTTCGTTTTTGTGATTTTAGTTACCTAAAATCGAGAAAAAGGAACCACATTTATCTATTATTCCAATAATAGACCTTTTTAAAATGTCCAGATTCAAGACAAAATTTTAATATTAATATTATGTCCCAATGAATATTAGCAAATTAGTTGATCATTATTTGTAATTTTTTTTTACTAAAAGTATTTTTTATACAATTACAAAAAAAGGTAATCTATTCCTTAGAAAAAAAGCTAATATCAATAGATTAATATAATTCTTTAAATAAAATAATATACCTATCATATATACCATGTTTTTTAACTGCTTAAATCGCAGAATATGGGAGAGGGGAATATTTAAATACTTATCCGTATGTCACGGTTGAGTCAGAACTTGCCGACAGTCGACATTCGATAGGCAGGGCGACTGGCGACAGTTGATTCATCGCACGCGTACTATTATGTACATACTGATGCCACAGGTAACAGAAAAGCCATTGTATGCTGGATGCTATTGTAAAGCCAAACTTTTGAGGTTCCCTACTCGATTGTTAGCGCCTTGTATTGTGGTATTGTTCCACGGGACGGACGTGTAGGTTTATTATTTAGATTGGAACAATCACAATACCTATTTGAGCTAACAGACGTCTGGACAGTGATATAGCACTTAAGTCACTACTTAAACTAAATGCAAGGCACTTATATTATTACTGCTTTATTTTGTGTTAATCAAAAAGGTAATTGTACCTTAATAGGTACAATTACCTTATAGGTACCTTACCTTATAGGTTAAACAAAGATTTTTGTAATTGCTTTTAATAAATACAAAGGCGCCCGAATATTGAATATATTAATTAACGCGTCGATATAAATAATAAAATTATACTAGTCTCAAAGACTCACTACCTGCAGGATACAATGATACAAACAGGACGCCCTCTGTTATCTGTCTTAAAGTATTTTATAGTAATATCCAAATCAAATGTAGTTGTCTATCAAATACAAAGTTACCCAAAACTGTGTTGTAAATAGTTTAGCGGTAAATTTCTGATATGTATTAAAAAACGAAACTAAAAATAATCATGTTTATGGCATACATAATTCTGGTTTAAATTTAGTTAGTAAAATATCATCATCATCATCCTCCTGTCCTTATCCTACTCTAAGTGGGGTCGGCACAACATGTTATAAACATGTTGTCACATGATTTGGCTAAGTATTTTACGACTGGTCGCCTGTCGGACGTCAACTTACCTTAGTCGTATTTTACGACACCTCGGTAAGAGGGTATTGACACCACATCTCGAAGGAGTCAATGAGATCACGGTCGCCTTTTTTTAAGCATCCATGTCTCCAAGCCATAACTGAAAATGAAGAAGACCAGCCAATAGACCAGTGTTATCTTCGTCTTGCGCGATATGTTGCGATCTCTCCAAATTATGCTTAGCTGGGACATGGCATTTTGGGCCATACCGATTCGCCTTTTGACCTCTTTTTCGCAAGAGCCTGTTTTGTTGATATTTGCTCCCAAGTACACGATATTGTCAACCTTTTCTAAACCTTTAAATACATACCTTAATACAAATATACACCGAGGCTCCAAGAACGAACAAATTGTTTATAGAAAATGTTGGCCCTCGGTGGGAATCAAACCTGCGACCCGTGGAGCTGAAGGCAGGGTTACTACCACTGCGCCAACGGGCCAGTCAAAGATTAGGAAAATGGTAACAAAATACACGGAATCTACGAACCAAATAATACAGAAAATCAAAGAAGGCTCTTGAAGTAGAATTGACCACCCTCATTTCTTATCGAGGTGTCGTAAAAGGCGACTAAGGTAAGTCGACCCGCCGTGTGGTATCCAGCTGAGTAGAATAGACCAACCTCATTTCTTACCGAGGTGTCGTAAAAGGCGACTAAGATAAGTTGACACACCGGGTGGCTTTCGGTTGAGTAAAATAGACCAATCTCTTTCTTACCGAGGAGTCGTAAAATACGACTAAGGTAAGTTGACGTCAGGCAGGCGGCCGGTTGTATAATACGTAACCAAATCATACAACAACATGTTTGTAGCAGGTTGTGCCGACCCCACTTAGAGTGAGATAAGGACAGGAGGATGATGATGAAAATATACTTAGTAGTTTTTAAAACGTAAGTTCACGTATGTAGTAAGATTGTTGAAAGCGGATACTGATAATTACAAGCATTGTGGGCGATAGGTATTTAAATCTCGTATGCAAAGAATTCGATATCTACGCGTAACACCATGACGTGAGATCTTATTATAAAAATTGCCATCATTTTTAGTAAGTAAACAGATTGCGAGGTACTCCGTAGGTGGTAGTGATATGACGGTGTTAATAATTAATCATTTCAAAACTTCTTTATGATGTATTCATTTGATGTAGGTATAGAGGTGAAATATATATAAAAAAAAATAACTTATCTTCTCGACCTTTCATGCTCGTTATATATTCTCTAAAACCAATAAAAAATCTACTATATTACTTTATATGAAATTGATGATTACACTATATAAAAATCAGGTTTTGTGAAAAAACTATGAACTTTTAATACGCTTATAATTTATAAATTTTTTTAAAATATGATAATTGTTGAAAATTAAAAAATTAGTCATTTGGCAGTCAACTAATAATGCCTACTCCGTTTGAGATATAAAAACTACAAAGACCGTTATTATAAGGTTTTTTATATATAATTTTATTGACGGAATATTTAATTGATTTAGATAAATTAAGAACGTAGGCCTCAAATACCATGAGCGTAGATGCACGATGAGCATAATAATACTGGTAAGTAAAGATTCAAATCCCGAATACAATTTCGTATAAACACTAATATATGAAATTCCTAGTCATATACATTATTACTTAATAGACATAGACAAGTTCCACTATGAACAATTCGAAATCTACTTCAGACAAACTGCTCTCCTCTTTAGTTTCCTTTTCACGATTATAATATCAATGTATATAATATGCAAAAGTATATAATGTCAGCACATCAATGTACACACACATACCGATTTTCTGAGTACAAAATATTTGTTTTATCTAATAAAACAATTGGCTCCTCAGAAGAACAAGTTTTTGCATTATGACGAATTTGTCAATTTTCAAGTGTTAATTTTGTTACATATTAAGTCCAAAAGTTGTTTTTGTCAGATTATTTACTTACCCTTTCGTATTAATAGACTCGTAACTCGACGTAAGGCCTCTCTTGGAGATTTCTGAAAGAACTTAGGCGTCAAATTTGGAGGTAATGTTAGCGGCTTGCGTGCACCAGAACTCTCCCAGGGCACTGCGTGGTCCGTCGCTATCTTGGAGGATGTTGTTATTCTGTCAAGATGCTCTGTTGAAGCTGGCCTGTAACAAAGAGAAATTTCTAATAAGAAAACGACAATATTCCTATATTAAACTAATTCCTATTAATATACTCTATTCAAAAATCGTAAAGCGTGAGGATTTAAACAATACATTTAAGTTGATAAGAAAAATAACGGTAGCATTTTTCACGTCTATTTATAAAGGAGTATTGTGGAATTAAATACAATATAAAGTGTAAAGGTTGCGACTTCTTTTTGGTCGTGGCTTCTCGCCACACACCTGACAGTAAGAAGACTATTTTGTCATGCAACTTGCCTTACATTATAAGTCATACGAAACCGAATTTCAGAGGTAGGATACTTAGATAAAATATGCAGGTAATGCTGTTTTTGATCCCACAATATATTTGAAACAGTGTTTTATTTAATTATAAGATTTTATAACATAAGTTTAATTACAAAAACAGCTACATAACCGTAATAATCAATTTGAGAAACATTGCGATTGAGGAACAGAGAATGTTATTAAGTAATAACCGCTAATGATGTATAGCTGCAAAGTTAATTCTTTGAAACTCCAAGTTTAAACATTAAAATTAATAATTGGTAACGCCATCTATTGGTGAATTTTGTTTTGTACTTAACAATACAGTAGTCCCTAACAGATGATCCCAATACCTTCCTCGTTCTTTACGTGCACGTTGGCCTTAACAAAATACAGGTATTAGTTGTCGCCCCTCTAATTGTGAAGAAATCTTGGTCCCGAAATAACTTATGGGGTAATTAAGCTACATGTGTTAAGCTGTGGAATAAACTTCCTCGTGATATTCGTCATTCGGAGTCACTCATGATTTTTAAATCTCGCTTGTATAATTATTATTTGTCCTTATAACCTATATCAATCTAGTAGTTTATGTATGTATATTTATTATATTATATTTATCTTATTTGTATATAAGTAGTATATTTCAAATGCTTTATTTATTTACTTTTATTTTTGATTATTTAAGTATATTCGTATTTAGTATATGTATATATACTAATATTGTTTATGCACCCTCCCACGCTCCTGCGAATAACTACTCTATAAAGGTTGCCTGTAAGAGATTGCTTATAGCAATAAGGCCGCCTTTGCACGCCTTAAATGTTTGATATCCCCATTTTGTTTCTGTTTTTATATTTTATTGTGGAATGTGCAATAAAGTTTTATAAATAAATAAATAAAATAAATAAGATAATTCTCCAGGTAACGTTATAACTGCTATACTGCGTCCATCATATTATCAGTCTTTTGACAGCTCACGCTCATTAAGTTTTGTATTGCTTACGTACAAATATCATACAAATAATATTTGTACTTTATGGATGGGTACCGCCCACTTAGTGATGTCACACATAATGGTTACTACGATTATGCCACAGATTAAAAATAATCGGTAGAAATCGATGTTACGAGTATTAAAAGACATTTAATAACATTATATAAAGTTTTACTTTCTTCTTAGTTAATACATGAATACAAATAAAACAATCAGGATATTTTAATTTATTTTATTAGCACGAGTCGTCGGAATGATAATCAACACTAGACTCCTCCGATGAGGAGTCTTCAGTAGCAGTTATTATTAGCTCTTGTGTAGATAATATATTATCAAACGCAATATCACGTTCCCAATCAGAGAATATTACTCTTTTAGTTCTTTCCATCACACTTGCCCAGTTCTCGGCCGTTACGTGGGTGCAAGCATTTTTTAGCAATTGCAACATTTTATTCGCTGTGAATGGGGGGCTTGTATTGCATCTCGCAGCATGCCCTTTTACTTGTGCCCATATAAGTTCTATTGCGTTGTACTGGCAGTGGTATGGAGGAATCCGAAGAACAGTATGGCCATATTCTGCTGCCATTTCATTGATTACATAGCGTTTTGCTCTCTTTTTGGTTTTTAATATTTTTATTAATTCAACTTTTAACATTGAGTCGTCCACATTTTCTCCATTGTCCCGAAGCCAATTAATTATTTCATGCTTTTTATTAGCCTGTGTTGGCATTTTGTCAATTTGACGGGAGTGGTAGGGCGCATTATCAATAAAAATTATTGATGGTTCTTCCAATGAAATGAGCATTTTTTTGAACCACTAATACGATAAATACACATTTGCATTCATCTCTTCGTGGTAGTCATTTGATTTCTTCGATTTAAATGCCAACAGTGCGTCTTGTACAAATCCTTTTGCTGTACCTGCATGGCAAATGATTAGGCGCTCACCTTTTCCCATTGGTACTGAGGAAGTGGAATCAGCAGTATCATCAGTCCAGAAACGAGATAGTGTGTGGTTAGCGTTGAGCCATGTTTCATCCGTGAAAACAATATTTGCCCAATCTTGTATTTTCTTTGCCTCTCTTAAAAAATCACAACGTGCTATAGCTATATCTGTGCGTTCCATTAATAATTTTCTTTTATTTAACTTTTTATATGAAAAGCCAATTGTGTTCAAAACTTTGACCAAAGAAGATTTTTCACCATGAAATAGACCACTTCTTTTCAAAGAAACAATAAGTTTTCTCAAAGTTGGAATTTCTTTTCTCAAGTAGTAATCATATACATGACGACGAATAGCGTCAGCGTCAAAGTCATCAACAGCTGTCACCTTATGAGCCCGGCGCTTTCTTTTTGGTGTAGATGGTTTGTTTTGCTCCAAGCCGCTCCTGCCGTAGGCATCAGTAGTGATTTTAGTCACAGTTGATAGACTGATCCCCAACGCGGCTGCAACACGATTTCGGACTTGCGTGATAGGTATAAGAGGTCCGCCATTTTGATTTTCTTGCTCAAAATACTCATGAAGTTTTAACACTAACTGTCTCGATTGTGCTTTCAACACACGTCCTTTCGGCATTTTCACGATCAATTAATATAAGTTTCACAAAAGTTTTTCCGAGGAATAAAGCTACTTAACTCAAGGTGTAATAGATGCGAGAGAACACTCAGCGAACGTAAATGCGTGTGACTATCACGGGCGTTTCGTTGAGAGTGACAGATCACGTCAAAATGGCGGCCGAGCGGAAGGTCTGTTGATGTTGCCAGTTGATGTATAATATATTTTTTATGATTATAATAAATACACACGGATTAACATTTATTTTCAAAAAACTAAGGCAATATTAAATCAAAATGTTGATTTCTATATCTGTTATTAGTTTACGTAGGTTATCATTAATCGAATTACTTAGGTACGTAATTCGATTAATGATAGTAGGTACTATAATCGGAATGGTATCGCATACGAGAATCTTTAGGACATCACTAAATATGTAAATCGTCAATCTGTCAAAAGATGGTTAATATAATGGACAGTGTATAAATAATCTATATTAACTTAAAAGGAAAATGCCATAACAAACATTAACTGCGGAATACAATGCTCACAAAACAAAAAAATATTTGTTTTATCATTGCATACACAGTGTTACCAAACTAACTTAAAACTTGTGTAATGGGTGACAGACAACTGCTAAATATAAACATAGGTTACACATATCTCTAGAATTCTCTAGATATATACAGGTTTTCCTTCGGCAAAAAGCGTAAGATAAATTGCAATTATCAATTAGACACATTTAAACTCTAACAGAAAACTCTTTAGTCTCTGCCCGGGGTTTGAACCTGTGACCCCTCTAAAGAGTCGCACGGTCTCACGGCTGGGTTATCGAAGTTTTTTATAATATAATTCTAAATAAATGCATATATAACAAACTCAAAGAAATAACAGATTTTTGTTAGAAATTGTACCCCCTGGCGAGAATCAAAACCACGGCTCTCGGAGCTGAAGACAGGGTCACTTTCATCTGCGCCAACGGGAAATGGGACAGAATTAAAATGAAACCTATAAGTATTAAGACAAAAACTAAACCAGCCAACAATAATTGTTGCGAAAGCTTTAGACAGTGTATTTCATATATGTCTTTATGTGATTAAAACCAAACCTGTAATCCTAAAGAACTTACAAATGCGTAGGACACGTAATAGTAGAGGTTTATTTACGCTAAATTACTAACTCAATTTGACATTATCTATTGACAACGATTTATCGGTTTAAGACCTTTTAATTAAATATAAACAGCTACAAGTGGGGAAAACATACTTTTATCAAAGATATAATTGCTATTGATATTATTATAGTACAAAAGTTTAATACAATACTCAATTATATCGTCCTCCTTTAATTTTTTAGTAAATAATCTCATTGTATTTATCCCAGTCCTAGAGAGAAAACAGGTATTTTTATATCCTATATTTTAGCCTGATATTTTAGCTTCAATTGTACCAAATTTCATAAATAAATATATTATATAAATATTGCTTAAGCAGATACCATGCGAAAGCGTAAAAGATAGACAGACAGTTTTCCATTTACAATATTAGTATGATGTGCGTAATTAAATTCGGTTATTGAACGATGGTCAGCATGCACTATTTGCTCTTCAAAAATTGGCTTAATTTCCTAATCGGACTTATCTGGATATTCAAAAACGCTATGACATAATCCTATCCTACTTATATTATAAATGCGCAAGTTTATGAATATGGATGTATGTTTGTAACTCTTTCACGGCAAATCCGCTACCCCAATATCGATGATATTTGGCGCGATTATTCCTTATACAACGGGGTAACATATAGGCTATAGAAATCTTGTAAATTGAACAGGAGTAGGATGACATTGCGAAACTCCATCTATTATCAATCTATCACGCGACAATAGTCCGAGCGAACGAATTTGCGGGTAAAATCTAGTTATATAATAGTCGCATTACCTATGTCTTTGACGAGGATACCAGCCCCGCGGAGGCCCGCCCATGCGAAGAAGATCTGCTCCAGTGCATACTGATGTGCCCATAACAGAACCACGTCCGTAGCCTCCTAATGTTGCACTGCTCCCTGTATTTAAGAATAAGAAAGTCTGTAAAATTTTACTTCATTGAGATTTATATAAACATATGTTTATAGAATGATAAGGATGAATCGTGACAGTTTAAATCTAACATTCATTGTGATTATTATGCCTGAGCTTATTTAAATCAAAGTGCAAGTCCTTTCATACTCATAATAAAACGAAGTTCCACGACGCGTCAAAAGATCATCAGTAATTCACGAGAAAGATTTAAGTGTATAATTCGTTAACGTGTCAATGAATCAATATAATTAAAAATGACCCTATATTAGATTGCTTAAATACAAATGCAAATAATAGGAGAAAATCTAAAAAAAACGAACCTATTGAGTTAACAGTATTGTTTCTCTGTGGTCCCGTAGAATTCCTTGGCGGAGTTCGCGGTACATCACAGCCGCGTGCGAATACCGGTGTTTCGGGTAGACTAGCAGATGTTTGCAGTTGACCACGCATGTTGGATGAACTTTCTCGATTTTGCCGCTGCAGTGTTCTTCGCCTGGCGCCGCTAGCACCAGTATCTACAAGTACCATTCATGATTATTACGAGTATTTTTACAGCTTACAAGAATAGTCATTATTACTTGACTTTAACTTTTTACCTAAATTGTGTATTCAGTAGTTTTAGGAATCAGTAAGACATTAACACAAGTAGAAGCGGCCACAAATTCCCGTTTCCTATCTCCTATATCTTTTAATACGAACACATTCGTCCCACTTGCTCCTATCATGATCCTGATGGTGGGCCGTCAGTCATATCGTCTGCTTGCCAGGATTTTGAGCAACTTCAATCTCATTGTCTTACGCGCTACCAATGAGTTGAGTGCGTTTGGTAATATTTTGAGATGCTAGTCTAGAGGAGAGCTGCATGTCCGGATCAAATAGACTAAAGCAGGAGACGGATTATAAGACTTTTTGACAAAGTCCATCCCTAAACCTAAAGTGAAGCGGAACGCAACATCTTTAGATTTCCATGTAGCAAAGGATGGATTATGACAGTAATCTAAAAGTGGAAAGTGAGTGTGTGAGCGAAAGTAAATGGAAAGAATATATAAAGTATTCAGTTTGACCTCGATACGCGTGATTACGGGCAACGTGATCCGACACGCCGTCTTCAAGATCCGCCCCCCACTCCTAGACTGCGATTCTTATATTTAAGAAATCTAATTGCATCTTTTGGGAGTGAAAGGTTTGAAGACCGGGAGAATATATTTAAGCAATTTTGTATCTAAAGACATCTGCGTGGGATGGCGAAATGTAATGCTTTTGTCAATGGATTCAAATTGGAATGTTATGAAATTCAAGCACGCGTATGACTTTAAGAATAACTAAGTTAGAGAGTTTTTTCTTTTACGTTCAGTATTTTTTAGTCAAGCAGAATGTAATCCAATTAAGAAGATGTTAGTTTATCTGATTAATTTATCCTTCAACTAAATTTTGTTGGTCACAGCTAGTAACCTATTGTAACCTAATGACACGGACTGATAGCATTCTCGAGGAGATTCAGCTATACGTGGCTCATCAACATCGTCACCCCTTCTCGTAAGATTAACGAAATTTTACTTAACTATGTATCGATATCGATCTTAAGAAATTTTGTTTAATTAGTAGTATAAAAACGAATATCTATTAATACTTGTACCAGTAGGTAATGTTCTCCTGTCTGTTGAGCCACTTTTAAAGTTGCTATTTCTTCTATTCTTATTGTAGCTTGTCTCCATCGATCTCGTTTTAAGGCTGTTAGTTGTATCGCGATGTGGAGGTACCGCTGGTGGTTCCGATGGCCTGAAAAACATATTCTTTTATGTCCTAATGTATTCCTAAGTCCTTAAAATAATTCTCAAATGTGAAATTTAAGGGTATCAAAGACATGTTTCGTTAGATTGTTCAATTCAATAATTGCGTATATGTGTGCGTTTATTCAAATTACTTTGACTGTATCCCTATTAACAGCTTATTCATTGGTTATGCAAATTGAGATCTCTACCTCTACTAAATATTTCTTTACGTTTTGTGCTGTGCGTAGATCTAATAGCGAACAGCCAGTATAACTCTTTTTTCTCTTTAATATTTAGTTAATAGCAAGGCAATTACTAAATATAATTCAAAACATCTATAATAATTACTTAATGTTGTGATAATTTAATATACCTTCTTCTAGATTCCAATGTTGGCGTCGGTAGGGTGTCGGCTTTTTTGGCGTGTCGCCTGTCCGTGGGCTGCATAATTTCTGTGTATTCATCTTCCACTTCTTGAACAGGTGAGGGCGGTAAAGGCGGGAATTTTGGTGACTCTGGTGTCTGTGGTAGCGGTCCCATCTCGTGGACCATACTCGGTGATGGAGGTAACTGATTATGTCTATAAGAGTGCTCCACAATTTGAACATTAAGCGGGAAATCTCCACCGCTGGATACCGCAGAATCTGATGAAGAAGGTTGCCGCATTAAGCCGACCGGCACATCTTTGGCACTTGTTGACTTATGCATACTATTTGATCTTCTACTCGACGATCGCTCCCGTCGCTCAATTGATCTCTGATTTTGAATTTCATTGTGACTTGATGATTTCTGAATATCGTGTCTTTTTTGTTTATCCCTAGAGCTATAACGAAAATGATTTTCTAAAATATCTTTAGATATATCATCACAGTATTCATCCTTATGAATATTCCAGTCTTTAGGTATGTATGGGGTAAAATGCTTTTGGTCCCGACCTTGATTCAATATAGCAGTAATATTATTTTCAATTTTTCGTAGCGGTGACGTCTCACCGCTGGATCCTGGTTCGCCACTTTCTTGGTCTTCTTCTTCCTCAACGGTAGTTATAAGAGCTTGACGACTTGCGCTATTGCTGTCTCCTTCAGCTCCAAGGCTTGGAAGTGATATAACACGCACCATATTGGGAGGAACGGTTGTAAGCTCCCCAACAGTTTCATTACATTCGGACTGAGACGTTTCCTCCACTTTTCCCTCTTTTATTAAAGACTGAATGTTATCAAAAGTAGAAGAATATTTTTTAAAATCTGTAAATCTAGCTTGCGGTGACAATTTGTTTTGAACACTACTATTCTTGGTTCCGAAAGCATTTTTATCACTATTTACTTGTTTACTTTTAGGGCTATGTGCATAATATTCTGGATTTATGTACCTATCTTGGCTATTATTGAGATCCAAACTTAATCTTGACTTGGGTGACGTGATTTCTTTACTTAATCTAGAATTCGGAGTACAAAGATCAATACTATATCTAGAGTTGGGAGTGTTTAATTCACGACTCAATCGTGAGTTTAGATCGGCGCTATACCGAGATTGAGGTAAACTTAAATCTGAACTTGGCCTGGAGTTATAGGAACCGACGGATCCAGAGCCGCTAATGGAAATGCTCGAACCATCTATGGATTTTTCAATACTTCTGTTCAAACTATGGCTTTGTGAAAGATTATTTGTATTGATTTGAATTTTATTATTGTTTGTTTTATTAAAAGCTGGTAACTGTTTTCGATTTTTGCCTTTTCTAATAACATAAGTGCCAGATGCTAGGTCTTGAATGCGGCGATGTTCTGTTTCTGCATCTGAAGTAGGTGAAGCGAGAGGTTCAACATGAGATACTGGTGGCGGTGGAGGCCAATATTCTTCTCCCCAGTCATCATCTAATCTTTGCGGAATCGAACTTGTACTCGAGTGTGATTGATCGCCAGATTTTCTACGTCGCCTTCCTATAACCTAGAAATAATTGTAAACGATAAAAGAAATCCTTCTAGTTTAAAGTTTTAAAATATTAAATGGTTATTTGTATAACTTAGGACCCATATATTATATTCTATTTACTTAAAAAAATTAAAAATTCTTTCAGTGTCCTTGTAATAAAAGATAAGAATAATGAATAGAATGCAATATATTATATTCCATTCCACAAACAAAATTTCTAAGTACAGGAATCACATTTAACTTTATTTTGATTTATGAGAAATAAGCTTCTTATTATTATTTTTTTTAAATGATTAACATACATTACGGTATATAGAAATACATACACTGCAAAAAAAATTGTGCATATTCTTAAACTCATTAGGTTTATAATACTGATTGCGCTTACAAACCTTTGTACTTCCTGGTGTTAGTAAGGGATCGTCGCCATCGAGAGAGACTTCCCAGGCTATGGAATTTCGTTTCGAAGGTGTGCTAACTGCAGGCGGCGGAGGCGGGAACGACTCTTCTAACGAATCGTCTGAAAAATGATCATCATCGTTGCTCCTGCTTGTACCTCGCAATTTGCAACTCTCCATCATGTCCTCCGATGATCCTCTACACACTTCTCTATGTCTTTCCATAGAACTAGCGAGAGTCCGCGGAGGTAATTTACTCTTTGGCGACAACATTTCTCCATCCGATCTACTGTCCCTTTTACCGCTCTTTTTGTCAATGCCCTTATTATTGGAGGGAGAAATTTTATAAGTTGGTGAGTGCGATTGACGACTGTACTGGATGTTGGGTCCAGGATAAATTGTGACCGGATGTTCATTATATGGCTTGTCATTAAATTCACTAGAGAATCCCATGAAAGGGAATACTGGTGGATTCTCGAAACTAGGCGATTTTTTAATATTGATCGGTGGAGCTGAATGCCTCGGCGGAAGCCACGTCGGGATACTCTCGGGATGTGGCGGCCGTGCACCGTGCTGCAGTGAAGAAAATTTAAAGGGAGGCACTGGCGGCGGTTGCAATTGAAAACCATTAGAATCTACGTCTTTGTCCCATCCGTATGGGCGTTGGTGTCTGGTCTTCGGCTGAAAAGTAAAAGCAATAATTAATTGTTAAAATAATAAATTATTTTCCAAAACCTTATTTGAAGCAAGATTTTAATTACAGAGCTTTATAATATTGACAATAAAAATAAAAGATAAAAATATTTTTATGCGATGATCTGAGTTTAAAACATTTATTTTGAATTTATGCTACACGTCGAACTTAGACGTGGTCCAGCCTTACAAACTACTATTAAAAGACATTCCACGACTCAAATAGAAGTCTGCGCCCGACTCAAGTAGAATTCTGCGCCCGACTCAAGTAGAATTCTGCGCCCGACTCAAGTAGAAATCTTCAATTCGAAAAAGAATTTTAATTTCATGTGTACTCCATAGGTTTAGGTATTTAACTAAATGTAAACAAACAAAACCATATAATTCAGGAGAGGCAAATATTTTATTTGCAATAATATGATCTACAAATAAAGAAATTGAAATAAAACTGCATATCTCAAAATAATTTATTTGTTTCAAAGTTTTCTAAATTAGTGATAGCAATCGGGCCATACTAAAATGTCGCAAACACAATCGATGGTAAATAATTGGAAAAATTAAATAAGAATTATATTTATATTTACCTTTAGTTAAGTACCTAAACCAACGGAGTACTGTCTGTAGTACATATTTTTGAAAAACCGCTGAGTTCAAGCACAATATCTAAATTTTTATATTTATGTCATACTTATTTCACTTACAAAAGTAGTTTGAGTCGCAGTTGTAATTCCATTGACGCTAATGATAGAGTCTAATTTATCCTCAGCTCCGCAATTTTCTACAGAATTTGTACGTTTTGCTGAATTTGCAGGCGACACTCTGTAAATTAAAAAAAAGAAGTTATGTAAAACAAAGTGTTACTATCCCAGTGCTGTGCAAAGGCCTCCTCCCTACGTTGGAAGAAACATTGACACGAAGACCAATTAAGCTTATATAACTTTTAGATATCTCAGAAACTATCAAGAGATATGCTAGTTTCTTCACAATCTTTCACTGTAAAATGTACGATTATTTCTAAATTTGAAATGAGTATTTTTTTTTTATGGACGATAAAGCTTAATATAATAATATTTAAACCGCGTTAATAATAGTTAAACGTTAATAAAAGTATTATATTACAAATCATACACACGAATATTTAAAGTATATATGTAGGGGGAAGTATGAAAGTTCCACCAATCACAGAAAAGACGAGAAGTGCAAGAATAAGATGGTCTTCTTCTTCTTTCTCAAGCGATAGACGTCCACTGCTGGATATAGGTCTTCACACACAACGATTTTGTGCCGCTTGGAACCAGCGGCTCCCCGCGACCTTTTTGGAGTCGTCAGTCCACCACGTCTACCAACGCTGCGCTTAAGATTAGATGGTGTGGACATATAACGAGGGAAGAAAATCATATGACCAAACGAGTGTTAAGTATGAAGTACCTGGGTGACCGAGCCTTGCTCGGTAATTTTTGAAAAGATATAAAAAATTTATATTTAAAAAAAATATTTAAAAAAAAAGAAAGTAGGCGCCGATGATATGTGGGATTCAAACCCGGGTTATGTACATTTTCGATCCGCGCGTTACCCATCGGCTATCGCAACATTACGTTTAACAGCTAAAAAAATCCTTTGTTTTCAACAGAGATAAAACGATTTTTTTTAAAATAAAACTTAGCTAGATCAATTTTTCTCCCCTACATGCTGAATTTCAGGAAAATCGTTGGAGCCGTTTCCGAGATTCAGAAAATATATTTATATATATACATACAGGATTAACTCATTTAAATATTAAAGATATGGATGGATATGTGATAAGATGGGCACTTAGAAGAGATGGTTGGATTGTGTGAAGTATGGACATGCATATATAAGGAGTATTGCCAGAGTTTTACAAATGTAAGAAGAGAATGGAAGAGAAAAGCGTTGTGCCGGCCCCACTTAGAGTGAGATAAGGGCAGGAGAATAATTACACGGACAATGTCTTAATTGAGTTCTTTATATAAGCTAGACAAAAAAAAATGTTTTAAGTAAATTGAGACAGAATAAAAAGCTATCATGAGCAGTCTTCTTAGTTTATGTATAAATATATTTTTTTCGAGTTGACTGTATGCTGTTAGCCCTAACGGCTTTTACAGTGTCACCTTAGTTTATGTATAGAAACTGGCAACACTGACATCGTGATGACGACTCACAACGTGAGTGTAGCCGGTTTCTATATATCAACTATCAATAAAAAGCTATTGATTCTCTTACTTTGGCAATAAAGTAGATATGATCCTTTGTGCTTCTTCAGGCGGTGGCGGGGAGTGCGGCGATGGTGGGTCTGGTAGCGATCCCTCTTCGCGCTCCTCCGTTGGTCGAAAGCCCAGTGCGAACTTCGCTCTGAAAGTATATTGAAAAATATCATAAGAAATTGTTTTAGAACAGTGATTCTCAACCTTTTTTTTTGTTGCGGCACATATTTAACGATATCAAAATTTGGCGGCACACAAAGAAAAAGATAAAAATTATTTACTTATTACAACACACTGCATAAATAGTTTATGAAATTTTTTTTAAATATACGAAATAAACTAATATATACTACAATAATAACTAAACGTTTATTAAGGGATTAATTATAAGCTAATAATAAAAATATTTTTCTTTTTAAATGATATAATTTAATAATATTAACATTATTATATATTTGCAAAATTTGGCGGCACACTTTTGAAATTTAGCGGCACACAAAAGTGCCGCGGCACAGCGATTGAGAATCACTGTTTTAGAAGATAATAAACATAATTATGATAATTGTGTATTGACAACCATGACAAAGTATTTTATAGAGAAAACAATTAAGTATGTAGGTTTACTAGTGGTGATTTGTTAGTACGATTTTGATGCCTTTTGAAATTACACGTATCACTATTGGTACATGCATTACGATTTCTGTGATGTGCAGGGATCAGTAACCTGCGGCTCTTTAGATGTAAGATTACAAATGTATGTATGATGAGATGTAAATACAAATTTATAAAATAAATTGATACAAAAAAAAATATTAATAATAACAGTAATAATTTATTTTAATCCCAGACATTACATCTCTTTTGTTAGTAAAAAATCTTAATAATATTGGCTCTTTTAAATTGCCGCTTATGTCTCTTTATCCTTAGAATGTCGCAAGCCCCTGAATGTGTATTTTTATTTTGTTTCCCATGGAAAACAATTTTTCTATCCTATATGTGTTCTATAGGTATAATTTCATCAATATTGGTCCAGCGGATTAGTCGTAACAGACAGACATACTTTCGTATTTATAATATTAGAATAGAAGTATAGACTAAAAGATATATATTTTTACAAAAAATAGTGAATGGAGATATTGATTGTCCTAATTTATTGCAGAAAATAAAATTTATCGCGCCGAGACACAATGCACGGTCTCACATGAATATAAAACAAACTTTTAAGCCTAGAAACACTAAAAGTAATTTGGGATCTGCTGCACCACCGAACAGGGCTGCTGTAACATATAATATTATTTTCGAAAAGGCTAATATAGACTCTAATGTCCCTAAAAATGTTTTTAAAATTTTAAACAAAAAAATCATGAAATACATACTTCATAAAAGTATATTCTCTTTATGAAGTATTCTATATATCTTTAATGTTAATTTTTAATATTACTGTTTTTATTTTTGATTATTTCCCCCACATTTTAATTGTCAAAGTAGACTAGTTTTTATTTTATTTATTGTAATAACTCTTTTTTTCTTCTTTCTTTTATTATTTTTTTGTATTTGATTTAGTGAGCAGAACGTTATTTAGCTTTTTTTATTTAATTATACATGCTGAGTTAGCCTTTAAGTGAGATATATAATAGAATACTATAACTTAGAAATTTATGTAAGTCTTAAATTCCGCCGTGTGGTATCCGGCTGAGTAAAATAGACCACCCTCATTTCTTACCAAGGTATCGTCAAAGGCGACTAAGGTAAGTTGACCCACCGTGTGGTATCCGGTTTAGTAAAATAGACCACCCTCTTTCTTACCGAGGTGTCGTAAAATACGACTAAGGTAAGTTCAAGCAGGCGGTCGTAAAAATGCAGCCAAATCATGTGACAGAATGTTTATAACATGTTGTGCCGACCCCACTTAGATTGGGATAATAATGATATATGTGTTATATATATAAGTTCATCTATATTGCTCCAGCAGATTTGTCGTCGTAGAACAGACAGACAGACTTTCGTATTTATAATATTAGTATAGAAGTATAGACTAAAATATATAAATGGTCTTACCGTCTGCCGTTCATGCTCATGTATCCATCGTCTTCAGAGGTGTGTCCGGCGAGCGGCGAGTCGTCGTCGGTGGCGGGCGTCGCGGGCGTCGCCGGAGTGGCCGGCGTCGGCGGCGCGCGCGCCTCTAGCGACCTTGGTTCAGCTTCGTCGTATTCACTTAACACCTGGTCCAGCAGCTCCAAAGAACGCTGCACGTCGTCGCACCCACTGGAATAAAAAGATTTTTTTTTATAGAATATAGGCGTTATTTTGCGAAGGTCATAACAAAAGTAGAGAGCGACACTGGTGTTCATACTTTATGCATGTAGGATTAATCACCGCATGCACTATAAACTAACACTGCATAAATAGTGTTAAAATACTCTATATCTCTATATTTATATCTGTGACTGTGGCTTCGCACGCGTGGAAATATATGTGTTTAATGAAAATTTTGGACATTAAAGTAGTCATTGTGAGCGGCACACGCGACTAAAGCTCCCATTAGGCGACTTTTCTTACGACTGGGCGACCTCTCCAATACAATTTTCAATAAAACCGTACCTTCTGTAAACATTCGCGAAGAATGTCACTACCTATTAGTAAAAACCTTAGAAAAATACGTTCAGTAGATTTCGAGAAAATTTATCATATACAAGACAGCTTTTGAGGACTTTCTTTTATAATAAGTATAGATAAAGATGTTTCTATTCCAGGCCTTAAGGAAAACGGGAATTTTTATCCTATATGTTATCATCATCATCATCATCCTCCTGCCCTTATCCCACTCTAAGTGGGGTCGGCACAACATGTTATAAACATGTCACATAATTTGGATACGTATTTTACGTCTGACTGATGTCAACTTACCGTAGTCGTATTTTACGACACCTTAAATAATATATATGTCCAAATCCAAAAGTCACACGTCAAAACAGTTTTAGTTAATCGTGCGGTACAAGGTTTGAATATTTCTTTATTTCCAAGAATATGTGTAAATATATGCAAAACAAATTACAATATACGAAGATAAAAAACACACTAAACGTGTAAGTTTCACAATTTTATTACTAATTTATTACCGTGAACTAGTAAATAAGTAAGCGGTCTACTAAGGTTTAAACTGCAGATTAGCACCTCAAATTTTCTTGACATTCTTCCATAGTTAAACTAACATACTTAACTGATATTTAGCAGTCATTAAATGCTTTACTGTGAAGGAAAAGCATAACGAGTGAAAAAAAAATTTCATCTCATTTCAATAACAAAATGGACATTTCTTAATTTATTTCTACTAAAACAGTAAGCTTTTTTAACCAATGACTCCATAAGTTTATATTTAAATAATGTATCATCATTTAACATAAGATAATTAAGAGAATTTTAATCAAATTACTAAGTTAGGCAAAAGTGACGTGTTATGTTAGATGTGTTGTAAAAGTGATGTGTTTGACAAAAAATTACTAATACGTTAATACGTTGCTGCAATGTAATAATTTAACGTTACTTCAAGAGGTTGCCTGACCAATTGTTCGAGATAATTTTAAACTGAATAGATTTCCTCTTTAACTTAAGAGTCTATGCCTTTTCCGCCCCATTTGAATTGAATTATAGGACAACTATCTAGGCTCACTGGGTTCTATACTTACAATTAGCTTTACATTTTGAATAAGCTTTTCTATTAAGATATAACTGCTACTAAGTTTAAAAATTGTAACAAAGAAAATCAATGCACATGAAACATCAGAAAGATTAGCAAACTTTGTTTGGTATACAAAAACTCTATAGTCATTACAGCCTTGATGGCCGAAAGGTGACTACATGACCTTTACCAGTGTAGTTCAAACCCCAGCTATCAGTTTTTCTATGAAAAATTCAACCTAAAACTAAGGTTTTACAATTGCTATTTTACATAGTTTTGTAGCTATAGACAACTATAAAACTACTACATTATGTTTGAGTGCTCGCTATATTATTTTATGATATCATACAAAACTGAACCTGCCAACGCAGACAGCCTCGATTAGACATGAAAATAATGAGCACTAGAAATTTGAAAACAAATTTTTTAATAGAGCCTTCTCTTTTTATTCGTAATATTCCGACACCTTTAAAATGAACACGAGCTTCATTAAAAGATATAACAACTTCCATTTAAATTAACGTTTAAGTACGAGAATTTATTTCATTCATATTTACCTAAGTTTTACCGATAATTCAAATAGTATTTATTATTTTTATAGTTTAATTTTATATTAAAAATTAATACTAAAATTCGAAAAAGTCTCAACTATAGATGTTAAGGTTTTACGTGTTTTAACAATAGAGATACAATTCTGTTCATTAATATGAATTTATGCTAAAAATTATACATTTTACTTTCAATAAAATTTTTGTTAAGAAATCTGCAAATCTATGGGGAACTAATTGAATGGCCAAAGATTTAAGTATAAAGATGTTGTTACTTTGCTCTACTTTTAATTGAATTTTAGTACAAAAAAAAGATAAATATCATCTAATTCGACCTCACTAGTAAGTGAGGTCAACACAATACGTTTCTATTTTTTTACATTCCTTTTATTGCATCAGCTTTGATGTTTCTCATTACTTTTGTATCATTTAATAAAGTAGCCATTTAAAAAAAGAAGATAATATCATATACTTAAAAATAAATTAACGATTATGATAACAATAATTCGGGTAAATTAACGGTAAAAACAGTTTTAAAATCTTAGCTTGTAGACCAACAACACAACTTTAAGCCAAACTACTTAATTGACAAAGTTTTGTCCAATTTAAACCTAGTCGGATCCCAGTCAAGCTCTTCAATTTAATTATACTCCACAGTTTAAAAACTTTAAATCAATAATGTTAAATTGATTTTATAAAAATATATTTATTAAAATTGGTAAACAATTAGAATTCACTTTTAAAAAATGGAAAATACTGTCTATGTTTATATCTGTGTTTATTTTTCTAATCCGTGTTTAATATGCGTAGTTCTATACAAAAACTTTATTAACCCTCTATGCATCTAGGAACCATGTGTAGTGTTCATATTTTTAAGGGGACAAATTAATGATTTGTCATAATTGCGATCTTCGCTTGTTTGTATTTTCGGAAAATAAAGGTAAACAAACAATAACTAATGGCAACCCCAATAATACGTATAGCAAGCTTGAAGATTAATATCTACAAACGGGTTAGGGAGAAAGTATAACCTACATTGACTAACTTTCTAATATTTTTTAACAGCGATAGTTATCCTCGCTCATTATCTATTATGCTTGTTGATATTGCATTATCTATTATGCTTGTTGATGATAATGAAGTTTAATATGACAACTTGTTAAAAATTATCCTGACATAACAAGAAGTTCTTAACACTTTTCAAAGACTTTTACACAGTTCGTCACGGATTGCTGAGGAGGACTGCTCGGGTAGATAATCAACTTTAGTATAGCAATTGAAATTTTAAAGAAACTTCTGTTACATGCCATTTAAAACAGAGCTTCGCATATGAACACGTTATGACTAATTTATAATAATTTTCCAATAATTTGTGCAATCTACGCTTAATTAATCTATGGCAAGTTTTTTGCGTATTGTCTGTGTTGAGAAGACGCTGTTCTATCTCGGCGCGCGTACACGCTCGCTCGTCATCGCCGGGGGTCGACGCCCGGGGGTGTACCGGGGGGCGTTTTGCGCTTCCGCCTCACTGCACTCATTTCCGCATAAACAGTGCCTACCTGCCTTACTTCACCAAGAAATAGACTTGCGGATTATTATGACAATAAACTATGGAATTAACATGTCGTCGACATGGTTCCTAATTACGGCAAATATCTTATGTACCGATATACGACAATTAAAACGCAATTTAGGTTTTAAATATCAGTATACTTAATTTGCAGTTAGGACGATAATTACATGGGAATTTTCAATTTCAGACAACTAATTATCGAACTAAGCGGGTTAAAGCGAACGCCATTCGAAGTCCTCCTATGAAGTTTTGAAAGTGGAGGAGTGTGGGTGAAATAAAACAAAGGCACGCGCCCGCCGCTGCACTCATGCTGAGTGCTGCTTTGTGCAAGGCTGGGCGATACAATGTAGTACGTACACCAACACGTAAGCCGTAAGCCTATCCGACGTATAAACTCCCGAGTTAAAGCTTATTACTCCTGTGGGTTGCACTTATTTTTTAAATATTTTGCCAACTGTGAACGGTTTATTGCCTGTGCCGCAATTAGAAAATTTTATCGCGATATTTCAAAGTTGAATAACTATATAATGTATATACTACGTTGTATATACTATGTTGAAATAAAATTATTAAAAAAAATAATAGCCTCAATAGGTAAATGGGTTAACATCAGGGTAGGTCCATGTAAAAGCATGCAAAGGCCACACAAAAAAGAGCACACAAGAATTCGAAACCCGTTCAGAAATATTTATACTAGGTATCAAAAAATACAAAAATATTTTTCATTGTATAAGAGAATATATATCTGTATATGTGACAGTAGATATTTGATAAATATTTGCTAAACATAAAATACGTTATTTTAGTTGAAGGCAAAATTAATAGTGCATATTATGTAATCTAAATTGTATTGACAGATACAAAAGCTGTATTTTAAGGAAAAAAATACGAAGTATTTTTGGTAAATTTGACCGCACCAGATCACAGCTGTTTACCTTGTGAGTACACAAAAAATTTTGTTTGTCTTATTTTTAATTTTTTTTATAAGATTTATTTTGAGTAAGAGTAAAATCACATTGCAATCGTTTCAAAATAAGATTAAAGTTATACTCTCCTCATAGCTTGAGTGAAAGATTTGTTTAAAATTGTCTTAAAATAGTATATTATTCTAAACTGCAGAATACACGAAAAATATAAATATGACGAAGTTATTAGATCCTTAAATAAAAATAGCATTGAATATTATAATATAATAATATATACGAAAATAGGTTAATATTAAACTTCTATTGGCATAAGCATTTGAAGCATATATTATTACATACAATAGAAAAGAATAAAAGCAGGATGGATGAAGTGGCGGCAGGTCTCAGGAACAATATGTTATCCTCGAACGCCTCTTGAAGTTTATAAAAGGGAAAAAATTACAAAATTATATATCAGGAATGAATCAATGAAAAAATTACAACATTATAGGTCATAAGACCTGTCGTATTGTATTGATCAGAATGTTTGGCAATGAAAGAGACGGATGAAAGAAGAGTACATGCAAATGAGATGAGAATGTTAAGATTAAAATGCTGAATAAAATACGAAAATCACGTAACCAAATGAGTGTTACATGTGAATTTGGATGGGTATATGACTAGAAAGGGAGGCCTAAAAAGAGATGGTTGGCTTGTGTGAAGTATGAGATGCAAGAAAAAGAAGTAGCGCCAGATAATAGGAGAGAATTGACAAGAAAAACATGTTATGCCGACCACACTTAGAGTGGGATAAGGACAGAAGAATGAATGATACATAACGTTATCATAGCAAAATTATGGAAAGTAGTAAATCATTAAAATGTCGATTAAGTTGTCGTAATGATACATGATCAGACAAATACGAGTAAATCTAGCTATATGTTATTATCTATAAGATTGTATCAGCTTCGTGTCGGTGATGTTTTGTAATGTTGCTAACATTACAATACATCACTGACTCTCAATGTTTACAACAAAATCTGCCTATCAATTATAAGTTAGTTGCCTTACTTAAATTATCATATTCTGGTATTGCGACCGAAAATTTTAATGTTTCGTAAGTAAAAACACCTTGATGGTGAACTGTGTTTACAGAAGGGCCGCTCGTCATTTTCATTTTAGTTCATTTAAATGTTATATAATATTAGTTGGTTTCATACATCTACATAGAGTAAACATATTGTCTGTTAAAAGGGTTTGGCGTGAAGGTTGGAAGAAGGTAGAAATGAACACTAATCAATCTATTCCGTATAAAAGCGTTGAAGGGTTATACGTATTTGGACATCTAGATTCAAAATATTCTTTATTCAAGTCCTCTTGAATCGTCAAAGATTTTTAAGAAGCTACCAATGATACGGAAATATGCTCCTACCAAAAAGAAAGCGGCGATATTCTTTAAAAAATATACATTGATTTATTGATGACATGTTAATCTGCATACCTGTTAGTCTGCATTGCTGACTGCAGTTAAATTATGTTAGCATCACTCAAGTAATCTTCAATTGTATAATATGCTTAATGCAGGAGTATCGTTTAAAGATATTTGTAAGTATATTTGTAAGCAAGTAATTGAAATTTTGAAAGATGTCTTGGAGATGTCTGACATATTTCTTGTTTCCATCCGAGTTCAGAGACATAATACATCAGGGATAGAAATGTACATAATAATGAAATTACTGTAACGGAACGATCGTATGTAGCGGATGAACTGGTTTTTTAGTTGGTAAAAACAGCTTGAGCACGGCGGAGATCATTAGAGCCGAACGCTAATGAAGCTCTCGATTGCTGCAGATGTAAGGTGCTTCGACAATGTTATCAGAGTTCGCCTTGGGAAGTTCACATACATTCAACCTAAGGCTCATTTTTTTCTATTAACTAAAAAAAAAAAGATTATAATTTTGTTGGTAATACACAATGGTTTAGAGTTTAAGAAATGATTTTTTTTTAAATAAGTACTTTAAAAGATGTTTGTTTTGTTACATTTATCAATTTACGATTTGTGATATTTTTGCGTGATTGTTGAACTTAGACGTTATTTCTTCTTAAATAATTTTCCAAACTACACAGGTTAAAAATTGAGTTTGAGAGGAGATTTACGAAGGTTAGATAAATGATAATGATCAGTTTGTAGGAACTAAAGATACATTATCATTTTTTTATTAATAGAAACTTATCGCGGCATTTGCTTCACTACAAGTCTGCAAATGTCAAATTTAAACATTTCTTGTGGAAAACTCATGGATAGCAAAATAGCAAGTCGCAATCTGTGCTTCTTAATCAATCTCTTAAGTGATTTCTATTAATATTTTAGAAGTCTATATTAACCTAGTTCATTCATTTTAGTGTTAGCGACTTTGTTACCATGATCATTGATTGCATCATTAAAAAAAATGTAAAACAATATATGTATGAATATTTTTCTGCGGTATTTGATTGAGAAAGTATGGCGTAGAACTCTGTGCAGCTTCGAGGACTTATCGAGAGCTGGCGTGAAAGCGGCTCTTCTTTCAGAGGGGCGCTTTGTGCTTGCCACTAGAACCACTTCGTACCGTACATACATCCTTTAATATGAATAGTTATAATGAATGCTGCACCAGACGTCGACAGGGTGCTATTTGATGTGACAAATACTTTTCGTGCATGACGTGGCACGTTATAAAAGCTAGTCACGTGTACACTTTAAAGATTGTTCTGTCTTGTGAAAAGTATATACAGTATGCTCGCAGTTTCAAACCTTCTAAAATATAAAAATGGTGTGAAGTGAGTGAGATGTTGTGAGTGATGATGAAAAATAGAAAATATATATAGGATTATTTATGTGTTTTGGTAAATATTAGTAAAGAAATAAAAAAATAATTATGATTATTTAGTAGTTCATAGTAGATATTGTTATAGTTGTCATTTACAAAATTTGTTTCGCACATGCAATTGTAACTCCTGAAAAAATTAGTCCTTACTATTTTAGTAAATGCAGCGTGTATTAGGTATAGTAAAGTTAGTATGGAGCTTATAAAACTTTATGAGTATGAGATTTAAAATTTTATTTTTTGGTTATTAAATTTGTATTGTTTCATGTTTCATTTATATTTTATCTAGTTTTCTTGAAGGATTTTATTATTACATGTCATTAGTAGCTATTTGCAAAACTCCACTGCTTTCTATTGTAAAGAAGGATTGGGGCTTAGACCAACAGCGCTGCTATTATGTGAGTTGACACTTAGGGGGACACAAGGCCCCCGACCATAAAAGCAAATTATTTTAGAACCCAATCAATTTTGTACTATCCCATTTCTAGACGAAAGATTCATTAATAAATTAGCTTTTATCCGCAACATCGTGTGGACTGTTAATCGCGTGATAGGTTGATAATTAATGGCGCTTTTCAATATCATCGTTTTCGTGTAGGATCAACAGGATTTCCTATAGCCTCTATGTTATTTCCGTCTATAAGGAATAACTATGCCAAATTTCATCGAAATAGGTTCAGCGGATTCGCCGTGAAAGAGCCATACTCACAAACTTTCGCTTTTATAATATTAGTAGGATTTAATTGATTTATATATCAAGAACGTAGACCTTAGATACCATGAACATATTAACTAACACTACTAAGTATAAATTTAAATACTGAATACAATTTACGTACGTATCATGTACGAGTAATAGACATAGACAAGTTCCACTGAAAACAATTCGGAATCTACCATAGTCAAACTATTATAATATTAGTAGAATTGCATCGTTAACAATTTGAATTTAACGAAATTGAGCTATTTAGAGACTTTTAGTGAAATCTTATTGGGTCGCGTGCCGGTCGGAAGGAAGCGTCGAGGACATGCCAATAAGCGCGGCGACTATAACAACACCTCGCTCAAACAACTGCCGGAAGCGATTTCGCCCTTTAGGAGTGTGTTGTAAGGTTGACATTTCAAATAAGCACTTTATATTATCGGCTGCAGCGGCTTAAAGCAATTTTGCGAGTCAATATTGAACTTTCCAACTCTTGGGAACGATGTGTCCCTTTCAAATAAATCAACTACCGGATTACTTGGCCAATTCCAAGAGGTTTATGGGGCTCTTAAATATAAAATAACTTTACATTTACGGAACTCCAATTACCATTGATTTTGGAACTATGAACAGTAAAGTTTGACTCAAGTATAAACATAATCGGGATAATACCAATAACGGCTATGTAAATCTGTTTCTATGATTAAAATCAATATAACTGTAGCTATTTTGACCAAGGATTTCTGTTGGTAGTTCTATGGAATAAATAAATAAATTAGTCTTCCCTCAATGCTCAATTCTCAACGTAAATATAATACTTTGATACTTACGAAATTTACGGATTATTTTTTTATTTGAAGTATATTCTTAGCACAAAAGTTATGATAATATTATTTTGTTTTTATCCGAGATTAGACAAAAATTACAAGGTATATCTGTGCAAGGTGTCAATGATTATTAACGGCCGCTAATATATTGTACAGAGAAGAAAGTTTTCAATATCGAACAATTGGTTCTTTACCTTATTAATAGTTAAAAAAAAATGAATATTGTTTTTTCTTTTTTGTAGTTTAATTTTGCGCAATAAAGATGATTATTTATTTATCTATCTATAAATTGTAATCAGAATTTCATTTTAAATATTTTTAACGTTCGATTAAAAAGCGTAGACCTTATTCTGGAATAATTGCCGACTATGCATTGGGTAAATTAATTATGAATGGGTGCAGGTTTACTATAAATTTAGGTTAAAGCGTCAAGCAAAAGCTAGTTTGAAATAAACTTATTTAAGTACCATTAGATGAAAACGCTGAAAAAGTCTTCACCTTTAAAAGACCGCTAGCCCGCTATAATTTCATGACGAGTGTTCCGTCGCGCCTTGCAACGAGTCGAGTCGAGATCTCAGCTAATTGCCTAGTTAACACCAATCCGAGGCCTAACGTCGACTTGCATCTATTTATACTATGTTCTAAACTTGCATTTAAATTATTCATGTCGGTTGCTAACTTAACCCGAATTTAATAATAAACATAAATGGTCATATAAATTAAAACAAAATTAATAGAGTTGACGATTCAAAAAATCTCACAATATAAATGAATGTTTGTCTGTATGTCTTTATAAAACTCTGAAAAGGCTGGACCGATTGTAATTAAATTGTAAGACGTTCTTTAGAACGACCCAACGGATGTACCTGTAAAGTTTGGTAGCGATCGGAGCATTTTTTGTTATTGTTAAGGTTTCTTTCGATAGCCGTGTCGTATCCGGCTGAGTAGAGTAGACCACCCTCATTTTTTACCGAGGTGTCGTAAAAGGTGACTAAGGTAAGTCGACCCGCCGTGTGGTATCCGGTTGAGTAGAATAGATCACTATCTTTCTTACCGAGGTGTCGTAAAATACGAGTAAGGTAAATTGATGTCAGTCAATTATCATGTGACAATATGTTTATAACATGTTGTGCCGACCACACTTAGAGCGAGATAAGAGCAAGAGAATGATGATGTTGAGTTCTGTTCCCAAGGTTGCTTCAGAAAAATCATCGACGCGCCAGAAGCATCTGGTATACCGGTCTCGATCAGAAGATGGTACAGATAGCAACGCCAGAAATGCTGCCAGCTTACAATTTTTTATTTTAACAGAGTATAACGGGTATACAGTATAATGAAATTCTTCGACCCCTTTGTGATAGTGCAAGATAAGCTGCATAAGAACCAAACTACAAATGATTGAGTGTTGCTTCCTAAAATTTACAGTAAGTAGTCCACTGGAAGGCTAAACCTTCTTGAGGTACAGCTTTGTCCAAAGTTTAGTAACTATCTACAGACGTAACTTACTCTCATTACAAGATCTGAGTCGATATTTCAAAATAAAATCATTTGACGTAACCAGACAACTCCCGGTTAGGTAAAACCAGTATTTCTGGCTTTTAAAGCGAGTTAATTTCCACCCTGCTTCACAAAGGTTGTTGATATCGACTTTCATATCATTATAGGAATGTTTTTAAAAACCACATTACGCAAAATATAATATTTACAATCTCGTAATACGTTCCCCATGTGATTTGTTATTATGTGACAATATTTATGGTCGATGGTGCCACGGGAGAGTTTAATTTTTGCCCTAAATCATTAAAGGTGTCACTGAAATTTCGTATGCGAGACTGCGAAGGGCCGTATAATTTTAAATTTTTGTTATATCACGGTGACATTTTCATTTGACGTTGTTGAATCATTTATGTGTAAAATTGTCGTTTTCCTCGCTTTCTTACGCCTTGTAATAGTAATAATGCTGAGTATACCATTGCTATAATTACAATATGATAAAGTTTTACATACAATTATGATATAATATTACAATATAATTGCTATAATTACAATAATAAAAGTTATAGTTTTCAAGTTAATTAGGCTAGATAGAGTTTTATATTTAGCCGGGTGGTATACGGCTGAGTAGAATTGACCACCCTCATTTCTTACCGAGGTGTCGTAAAAGGCGACTAAGGTAAGTTGATCCACTGTGTGGTATCCGGTTGAGCAAAATAGACTACCTTCTTTCTTACCGAGGTGTCCTAAAATACGACTAAGGTAAGTTGACGTCAGATAGGCGGCCGGTCGTTAAATATGCCATTCATTATTGCCAAATCATGTGACATGTTTATAACATGTGCCGACCCCACTTAGAGTGGGATAGTGGGATGCGAAGGGCAGGAGAATGATGAGAGTTCCGTATTTAAAGGTTTTTAGTAAATTACTTGTATTGATAGTAATTTATAACTACGTTTTGGAATGCTGTCGCCACCATATCGATCTGAAACCGTGCCAGACGACGCGCCGATGAAAAACTATACTTTTTGTTCGCTAACTTTTGCATCACGTACAGCTATTCATGAACTGCCAACTCTTGAGTGTGCTAACTCGACAATGAACGTTTTCAAACTAAAATGGTATATTGATTGATAATACTTACAAATACACTGACTGGATATTATTTATCTGTTTGATGTATTTCTAAGTTTTAAGATTTAGTGTATTTGAATTTGTGTGCAAAGTATTTCCCAATTCAAATGAAGAAAAAATAATATAGAAGAAGAAAAATAAAAGCAAATAAAACATGCAGTTACTAATACTTAGAATTATTTATTTATTTATTTATGTACCATAAAAAATGTTGGAAAAAAACATTATTGGTAAAAAAGTGAACAAAGGTCAACTTATCCCTATGACAGAGATCTCTGCCAGCTAACCTACGAAGTGAGACAATTTATATTAAAGAAAAAGGTACGCAAATATCAAACATTATGAATTAGAATTACCTACTAATAATTTCCTAATTTAACAATAAAAATAAAATAAATATATAATATATTTATATATAAATAAATATATATACATACACACTATATATAATACAAAGTATAATATATAAATGTCAACAATTACATTATGATGGTAAAGATGTGTAATGTTTCTTTAGTCTTAGTGACTCGTCAAAGTATCCTTGCATAGATATGACAAGCTCATATTTAAATTGATTGCTCATAGCATTGTTTCAGCTTTTTTTTTAACAAAGAAAAGCTAGCGCCTGGCTGCGATCTCGCCTAATGGTAAGCGAAAGATGCAGCCTAAGGTGGACTGCGCTTGCCACTATAGTGCCTATTCACTCTTTTTTTTTTCTTTTCTATCCGTGCTATCCGTGAAGAAAATGTGTTACATATATACAATTACATATACGCTATTAGATGTACACAATTTTTTGAATCGAATAAAATTCTTATCACATTCTAGAAATTGTAGTTTAAGTTGAATAATTCACTATTAAATGTTTGATTATTTTCACCGTGTGGTATCCGGATGAGTAGAGTAGACCACCCTCATTTCTTACCGAGGTGTCGTAAAAGGGTGACTAAGGTAAGTCAACCCACCGTGTGGTATCCAGCTGAGTAGAATAGACCACCCTCATTTATTACCGAGGTGTCGTAAAAGGCGACTAAGGCTACTTATTAAGGTATTTTTAGAGTGTATGATAAACCTGTTCGAGTGTCCTGGTATTTTTAAATTATTAATTAATCAATAACATGTCAAGGTAAACTGTTTCCATAAGTTTTGGTTAAAGCTTAACTAACATAAATAAAAAAATAATCATTTATTTTTGTAAAGATTTACTATAAGAATACTGCTACTATGTTTGATGTTCATTATATTAAGGTAATAATACACCTTGCCTCTCTTAATTAATTTTGCCTATTTTCATTTTAGTGTTTGCGAAAGATTGGTTTCGAAATTTATTTTATTTGTTCTATTTCCATTTAAAAATTAAAAATAACATAACAACAAAAAGAAGATATTTTAAAAAATAATATAAAATATTTAAAATAATTAGACCTTCAAAAAAAATTTTTGTTACTCAACTTCAAAACTCGATTTCAGCTTAAATTTAGTTTGGTTGCATTAGATACAATCAGTATCAGATACATTTTAGACTATTTTTTTATTACTATAGTATATTAGAGAATTGTTTGGATGTTTTGGCAATTCGTAGCAGCACAAATCAATAGTTAACAACTTTTAATTGGCCTTATTTTTTAATCTATTTTAATATCTATTCAAATGTATTAGCTGTAAGTTTTCCTTATAAAATAAAATAAAATAAAATACTCGGTTCTTAAGATATTTAAATATTGACTATAGTTCGAATGTCTTCCCTTAATATTTGAAGGCCATGAATATAGGGCAGGCATTATACAGATAAATATATTAACTAAAAGGCAAAATATAATTATGACATCGACAAAGATTGACGGATTCAAAACGTTGTTTAGGCAACGACGTCACCAATCAATAGCCAGGAGGTTAAAGGTATGTCGACGTGATTTGTAGTAGGGTTGGTTTATTAAGAGGGGTTACTTGAAAATCTGACAGTAGCTACTGCCGTGCAATCTCATATATTTATAATATAGATGTGCAATTTCGAATGTTTATTGCTTGAATATTACTGTACTGAGTGTTATAGTTATTGCCTGCTTGAAGCGTAAATAAATAACATTAAGAAAATATTTTGAATGCTCTTATATCTTCTAAGTATATTTATTGACTATTTCGCATCAGTTTTGATTTTCACGAATTCTAGCAAAGGCCTAAATATAACTGTAAATATGATTCGGGATTTCGAAACATATTTACAGTTAAAAATTATTTTTTGGTATGATTATATGATATTATATTAACAGATACAGTACGTTTTAAGTAACAATTAATAGATTGCTTAATAAATTTGTAGTAGAATTAAATTTAAATTGTTATAATGAGTACAATTAGCAAATAGGAGTGAGTAAAAGCTGGAAAAAAACAATAAAATAGTAATAGTTCTTAAATACATACTTAATACATAGTTTAAAAATACGGGTAATACCAAACACAATGCTTTGCAAGGCCAACCGAGACATACTTGAGATGTTGAATCCAAATATATATCAATATAAACTTATTTAAGTGCTTGTTAAATGGCATTTGTTTTGCCCAGCTAAAATATCGTTTAATTTTAACGGAAAGTAACGGAAAAACGCTTGAAATTCAGACGAGTAGTTCAAGTTTTTCTATAAAACCAAACCATTCATGTTTATTCGATATTTACAAATTATCGTGGTGTCCCGTGGGGATTTTTTCTACTTTACTCCTTGTCCTTTTCTCATCGGGGAGTAGGCCTTTATCTAAAGTTGTATATTAAGATATTAAGCGACTCCTTATTTTTCCTTATTTATACTATACCAATTTTAAAACCCTTTTTTTATTTTTTGCCTTTATAAACGAAAACCGTGAGTAATTTTGTAAGTATTTATCAGCATAAGCACTGTTAAAAGGCTTGTATTGACTTTCGAAAGTGAAAATAACGGGCGACGCGGGTTTTGTCAAACGGCAGCGATACATAAAAACTCATCAGGAGGTCTACTACAATATAACCATGGCTGCTTTGATTCGCTTGTACAAATGCTGTATGGTAACTGCTTTCGTGTATTTACGAGCCATTCACTGTACAGCTTGGGGAAAAACAATAAGTGAGTATTAATAAATAATGTCGTCGCCCTTGTCCCTGCAGTTGCCAGGCAGGGGTGTCGCTGATAGGGATGTAACCAAGCTTTTCGCAAAATCGAAAGTTGGCATTTATAATAATACGTTTCTACAAATTGCTTTATAAAGTATCTTTAAAATATATCAAAAAGAAATTTTAATAAAAAAAACACAAGTTTTACTAATATTGTTCATGTAACAATGTACATATATTGGTTTGATAATCGTGCAAATATCGGTAAATAAATTTGTAGTAAAATCTGACTTGGTGTAAAACATACCTTTTTTTTACCCCTATCGTGAGTTAGATATCGCACTGCAATCCTTTCGATTACGCTACTGTCCATTAATCTTAAGTTGGCTTTGTCGGCATTATGCTGCAAGCGATTTTGATTGGCATTAAGCGACACCAACTGTGAAGAAATCTTTTTGACCATACTCGAGAGCATTGTTTAGTGAGGAGATAAAGATGAGATTATTTCGATATTAAACAAGTAACGAAATACTAACAATAAACTGACAAAACAGAAATACGGCATATCTTATTGAGGGATAATAGTTCACGTCACTTAAATATTACTCATTTATATAGATATTTAATATTCCGCGGCAACGCTTAAAAACATAACAAAGGAAAGTTACTTTTAGGACTTTAAAGGAAGTTAACTCCTTCAAATCGGAAGTTTTAACTTGTTGAATTCGGAAGCGTAGCTTGGTCACATCTCTATTGTAGGGTAACAAACATTAGGCAAACGCTTCTCGGCGATACGCGGAGACTTCCCGGATGCTGTAGCATTAGTATCGTGATTTATTCGTCTGGCGTCGTGTGTACTTGTCTGTGTTAATTCCCCACACTGAATGGGGCGCAGTGACCATGCACCATTGAGGTCTTTAGTGGAAGACTATAAAAGTGTCGAAAGTCATAAATAAGGATAAATGGGTTGATATCCCATATATGAGATTAAGCGAATGTGATCATTTAATTCTGGAGGGTTCTTAACGTATTACTAAGTTAGTTACAAGATAACCATATAAAGTATATGATTTTATTCTTTCAAATAACGATAATGCACGATTCTTCCCATGTATTATGAGGCAAAATTAGGTCATTATTATAACTAATTTAAGGGGTGTACCCAATTTATTTTACGTATTACTAATAATCGTATCCTGAAAATCTTTCATTCGATATTTGCTTAACTTTCGAAAACATAAAAGATTAATTTTTCAATAGTATTAAGGTTGTAATAAATAATTTTACTATTCCAGTGTATTTCCGACGAATAGACATAGATCAAAAGCTCTTAGGGGAAGTTAAAGAGCGACGTTAGAAATCAATAATCACAGCAGCTTAGTAACCCTAACAAATTGTATGGACCCCATTAAAATTGCGGTGTCGTGGTCCTGGTGGCACTCGCCGCTCTTTAAAAAGCGTTGTACAAAATTTCATCGCACCCCTGATATATCTGCAGTTAATTATCTGTGTGAGGATTTGGTTGGGGAAAGACGTCGCTAACTCCGATTCTCCCCCTCGTCAGTCAGTCCCAAGATTCGTAGCTATCTAAACGTGGAGCCCTCGCAATTAGTTTTAATTAAACTCAACGGGGGAAACTGAATCAATATTCCGTAAACATTGCGATGTTACAATTTAATGTCGATTTAATTGAACATAAGTAACAAGTTATAAATAGATTTGCATAATCTTATCTAGTAGTCCAAAATATCGTCCTATTTATAATTTCAATTACTTATATGAACTAGGGTGCTGCTGAGTCTCTGCTGGGTTTCCAGCATTTGCATAGGTGTTTCAGGCACTTACTTTAAGCAGGGTTGCTACTGCTGCTGAAGATATTTTCACCTCTGGAGCCTGTTTCTTTCTACTTTCTAAGAGATGGGAAATAAGCAGTGACGGGGATAGACAGGAGAGTTGGGATATGTGTAAGCTATATCATTAGATTAGGTTGTTCGAGGTTTAGATGATATAAGGATTGTTATATACTACAGATTCCCATTCGGTCATTTTCATAAAGTAACGTTTTTTAAATACTTATTTAGAAATGTATTGTATTTTATTGTGTTTAAATAGATAGCTCACGTTTTTATAGAATTATTTACTTTTTTCTTCTAGCTTTACTTAAATAAAGGTACTATTGCTTTACGACCCGTAAAAATGCTATAAGCTCTTTTACTACAGAAATTGCAATTAAAATTCCGATTTATTTTATCCAACTTTAACACAATGTACCTACATTAAATATATTAAAGTTTAATAAAATAACTATGTAGTTTTAGATATATTTTCAAGAACTTATAGTGGCATATCATAAAAAATTAACATCATTATGTCTACGACCTTTCTCTTGCATTCTACACTTTATTACGTGAATAACGAAAAAACTAAAAATGTAAAACTGTTTATTTTATTGTATTTCTTTCTTCTTTGTGACATATTTCTTCATCTATTGTATTCATTACAGTAGTGCTGTATGTTATACTGTACCATATATCTACACGGTAGAACGAGGGTCACTAATTAGGATTTTGAGTTAGAAAGTTCCAGACAAATGCTGAAAACCATTTATAGCGACATTCGTATAGCTATCAACATATATCAAATGATCCGCTTCGAGTAAGACTTTTAAGGATTTCAGGAGCTTAAAATCTCAATTATACAATAGAATAACGTCAATTTAATAGCCTAAGAGGTTAATAAGTCAGCAAGTCAAAAATTTTATTCATCTATTTTATTTCGTAATAATGGACCAATTTCTAAAATAATAAGAAAGCGCAGGAAGATAGGTTAAATTGACAACTTGAAAGACTCCGTGAAGGTATTTTAAGTAGAAAATCCTAAAAGCGGTGTAAACCATTACGCTAAGAGCGAGGTGACGTCATGCGCTAAGAGTTGCTCTGTATGTGCCAAGAGCGGTTCCTGTCTTAAACGAATGAATTAAATTAATCTTAGCCGCTTGATGGCCGCTAGTAATGGAGACAAGTTGCGACGTTTAAAATTATTTTTGACGAGAAAGTCGTAAGCCGCGTCTTATGAATGACATTGTGACACTAGCGTCTAGCGACGTTTATTTAGCTTGTTCTTTTAATAATGATGTTTTATTAAGAAATTGCAAGAAGCGCATATTTTAAACTTCTTCTCCGTGGATGCTATGAAAATAAAATTCTGCTAAGTACCTCTCAATAAGTGTACCATAAAATTTGTGTATAAATCGATTGTTTGCTCTTTCAACTATACAAACTTTATAATTTAAAAAAAGGTAAAAGTGTACGTTTCTTTAATCTATTATATAAAACCGAAAAGTATAATTTGTGCTCCACTTAAGGATTTTTGTTAAGAAACCTTTCCGTAAGCTTTAGTTTTTGTGATTTTTCTGTAGCTTTATTTAAGCTGACCATACTTAATATATTTTTATTACGGGAATAAGGAGTTAATATGAGTTCGGGTACGTAAGAGGAGCGGCGGTAGCAGAATGGTTAACGGCCTTGCGATCGAGAGGTCGAGGGTTCGAATCCCGGCCATTGTACTACCGACCCACCCACTCCTAACACAAGCATTTTAGCTTAGCTGAAGGGTTAACAAGTTTACTAGTAATTTGTAACCCAAATTGCTAGTAACCTTTGTAACAAAAAAAAAACCTGGATAAAATAAATTTGCTAAAATTACTGCCTTAGATTAAACATGTTACCTTTGGTGAGAATTCAAACAGGCTGAAGTTGGCTGAAGGCTGAGTTTTCGCAATTATATTTACAGGTAATTTATATTTACAGTTTAGCAGACGGTTTACGGTATACATCGGAGGAAACTTGAATATTTTTAGAGAATTCCTTAACTATGTGATATGTGCAATAGCTCTTTGCTTAAGTATAACTTTTATATATAGAGTTGATTTAAGTACTTAATAGGAAATACTTTTTTAACTCATGAATGGGTTTGAGGAAGCTTTATTTATAAAATTGATTAAAAAACGCAAATGTCATTGCCGCGTTGATATCAAATGATCTGTCAATATACACCTACGTACACTTGTTGAGATGTTAATGTGTTATAGTGGTTTTTTATGTGTAGGCGTAGGAGGAAACGTAAGTTTTAACAAAAATAGTATGTTGTATCAACTAATTAGGAAAGACTTCTATTGGTATTTTCTTAAATTTACACGTTAAGATCTACTACGGTATATATTTCCCTTTATGAAATCAGTTTCTGACCGTAAATGGTGTGACATTAACTTTTGTGATTTGATACAACGCCCACTTTCTTGCACTGTTTTATGGTTATAACTAAAAATATGGCTATATTTGTTAGTGTCTGTTTATATAACGCATTATATTCGCATATATTATTTTTCATGTGATACGAATATAATGAATATATCTATAATTTATCAAAAATGTTTACACAACTATATATACGTTCTCTATAACAATAACAAATGTTTTGAAACTTAAAATAAAATATATAAAACTAACTGGTTTAACTTCTTTTTATATAAAAGACTTGATTGGTCTTGAAAAAAGACTTGACTTAATAGTCTTACGTTTATCTGTTTCCATAAAATTTAGGGTTCAACAATAATGTTTTTTAAAAATAATCTTTTCCGAACGCGTATACATTTTTTAAAATTCAAAATAAGGCTAATAAACAAATTGTTTTCGACTTTCCAAAATTGAAATTTTCGTTTGTCTTTTTTTCAAAGCCTTTACATGGGTAGCATGAAATAGTACTATTTTACTCATACAATAATAGTCTCCTTTTGCATGTTGTGGCAAGCTATACGTAACCTTACTTAGTAAATTACTCAAAAAGTATTTTATATCTAGCATGTAAATCTTGTTGGTGCTCTTTAAATATTATTTTTTATTTTAAAGAACTCATCTTTTACGAACTCAATAGAATTGAATATCTCCTACATTGTAACGAAATAACAATAGCTCATGTAAAAAGTTTCAACGATGCACGGTGTTTCAAAATTCACAGCGCGATGTAAACAATAAGCTCACAATCTAACAATATCTAGACGAAGTACTGCAATAAACGAGAGGAAAGCTTCACTTGAGTGTCAGCTCGTTAGGGAGGGAGCTTAAATTATGCCACAAGTCTATGGCCACTCACATATGCGTAACTAGCTTAAATTGCTTATGGTAACTATATAATGTTTCACTAAATTTTAGGTCAAAATATTTTTCCTTCAAACTTTCAATTCAACCCTGAAATTTGTTTTGCATACAAATCGATTTTACCTTTTTGTTAGGTTCTCTCAATTAATTGAAATTTTTAGTATTTTTAAATTTTGTTTTATTGGCGTGGCAAAAAACGTTTGTAATAAAATGTTTATAGTTGTTCACACAGCTCGTTTGTAGTTTGCGCAATTTAAGGCCATTACTTTCTTTTATTTGGGTTCTTTTAGGGATTTATGGATACTGATAAAACCATAAAATTACCTATTTTTGTACGAGTTTATCTTTTTCGTATTATGCATAGCTTATAAAAATTAATAATTTTGATATTTTTTCATCAAAATTAGATTTTCTTACAAAAGCCCATTATAGCAACATAATTTTACCATTACTTTAATACTAAGTGTGTAAATATTAGTATATTAGCGCTGTGGTATCCGGCTGAGCAGAATAGACCATCCTCATTTCTCACCGAGGTGTCGTAAAGGGAGACTAAAGTAAGTTGACGTTAGGTAGGCGGCCGGCTGTAAAATAACTAACCAAAACATGTATCAACGCGTTTAAAACATGTCGTGCCGACCCCACTTAGAGTGAGTTACTAGTAGCAAATCGATCATGATGTAAATATTAGTAAATAATTCTATCGTATTTTTAACATGACTACAATTATAGCCGTAGCTAGAATATATTATATTCAATTGCATCATAAGACCAAACTGGTAAGAGTAATATTATTCGGATCATCCAATTTCGCTACGTAATCCATTTTACGTAAGAGGTACATAGATATTCCGTAAGAATTCCCTCCCGAACTTTCCCCGATGTCTGCGGCTATGTCTGGGGCGCGAGGAGGGCGTGGGAGGTACCTTCACTTTCGTTGCGAACAACGACGCCCGTCGACCTATCTTGTTATAATATTTTCTTAATCGATACTTGTACAAAAAGTTTTTTTTTCCTGTCTGTCTCTCAATTGAACATTAAACTGAAATCAAACCAATATAGCAAAATAAATGTTCGTTATAGTTCTATAATATTTATTATATAAAAGTGCGAGATTAAGTAGGTATGGACATGTAATGAGGAGGGATGAAAATCTTGTGACGAAAAGAGTATTAAATATTAGGTAAAAAAAATGGACGGATTGCTATAAATGTATGAAAATTTGATGCTATGATTGATAAGAATATGATAAAAGGAGTAGCGTTAAAATTGACGAATGATAGAAGAACACGATTTATGAAAACATATTGTGATGACTCCAGCCTGCTTGCATTGGACGCTACCGATAAACTGACAAGACCTCAGCGACCGAATAATGGCCATCTTTTGACAAACTGGGCTAAATAGTAGGACTAATGGCAACCAGCAATGGTTAATGGTTTTGTAAAAAACGAATACTTTCATAAATAAAAACTAAAATATTTATAGAAAAATTGACATGTTATCCTTTAAATATATTAGTTTTGTTACATATTGCATTATATACTATGTTATACATGACCTCAAAGCAACATATCAAAAATAAAGCTTACTAAATCTTTTACGTCTCAGTTACTAATTAATTATCTGCTATTGAGTAATATAACAAATTCCTAAACAATTTGGTAAAATAATTAAATTAGTCAATTTAATATTAAATTTAATTTAGTTTTTATTTTCGCCGTTAGAGTGTCTGACTAAAACCTATAATTTCGAACATTTGTTTGTGAATGTCTCGTGTATTTTGGACAAATCAATATCCATTTACAGCATTAATTCACTTTCCAATCGGATACACAGATCATTTATGCCCCGGAGCTCTTTAACCTTTGTGTCAGCGATATTAAAGGTTTCGCAGCTATAACATAATGGTGTCTGGTCAGCGACAGACCCGCCGTTCCATTATGAAAATTGACAAGGGAGTGTTATGTATACGCTATGATTATTTTTAAACGCGTGTTTTCGTAATCTAAGTTTATATGTACTCTTTTTATACGTGAATAAAAATATAGGCGTGAGAACTATGCCAATCAAAATTTGATTCAGATGTCGATTAAACGTTTCGAGTTTTCTATAAAATACTTATTTCACTACTTTTTATGTGATATACGAGTACATTAAAAAAAAAGTTCAGGTATGAACGTAAACCACACAGAAATATGAAGGAAGTATTTTTTGATATTTTTTGCATATAACAGGTTTTTTTTCATTTAAATATATTGAAACGTTATCAAGATCTAACTATTTTTATCTTAAAGCTTAAAAATTTCAGTGCTAAAGTCAAATATGAGGTAATTAAAAACCTTCACCTAACTATCATTACAGGATTTTGCAGTTTTAATACAAGATGTTATTAAATATTGTTCTCAATTACCAAATAACTATTGTTAGTCAGATTTGAAAATAACTTTAAATATCATACCAATATGTTTATAGTTACAGCTTTCAGTATGTAATATTTGTAACACTATTTCTGATTGAGGAAGCAGCTAGTAAATCATAACACGCCCTAAAATGAATAGGGAGGGTTAGAGGGTCGACATGTTATAAGCATAATGTAAGTTTCCAAATTTTTTTATGCGGTTTTCCTTTCATGGCTGCAGTTAAATATAATTCATATTATTAAAGCATATATGTACTGCATTTAGCATATATTTAGTTTTTTTTAAATGAATGACATAGTAATGAATGTAAGCCGCGGTAGCGGAATGATTAGGGTAACGGACTTGCGATTGAGAGGTCGTAAGTTCGAATCCCGGCCATTATACTACCAACTTGAACCTACTCCAAACACAAGCATTTAGCTTAGTTGGAGGGGTTAACAAGTTTACTAGTAATTTGTAACCCAAATTTCTAGTAACCACTTATAAAAAAAATAAAATTTAGATCTGGTATCTGGAAGTGTTGTAATCAGTATCTATGAGGGATATATGTAATATATAAGGCGATTGATGCGCGTAGTACGCTCAATGCATAGATAAGTGAAAGGATAAACTGCGGTACGGACCTGAGAGATGAGCTCTCCAGGTTGCGAAGCCGCTGCTACTGAAGTTGCGAAAACGCGTACACCGTATTCGCGTCCTTCCCAAGAACAGCGAAGTAGAAAATCAGGTTTTAGCTCGCGTGATGATGCTAAATTCCGTTAGGACTAACAATATATTGTCAGTATGAAAAAAATTCCCGGTGGAAGTTTAGCAGTACCGTATAACGGCTCACCTCGACACTTGTATACGGTATGGGTTTGTCTTGAAAAGATTGTATACGTTTAGAATGCTTAAACATTTTAACATTTTAACCAAATTAATACTTTGTACCGGCAGTAATTGTAGTTGATGATTGCAATTTATCACCCGCTTTTCGGTGAAGGAAAACATCGTGAGGAAACCTGCATATCTCTAGAAAATTCTGAAGATATGTGTAACCTACCCTTCCGCATTGGAACAGCGTGGTAGGTTCTCAGCGTGGAAGGCTCTAATCCTTCTCTCCAAAAACGGAGAGAAGACGCCTATTTACCACCGGCCTAAGGACTAAGAAGCCTGTTCTTAAGGTAGATCACTCGTATTCATCAACACAAACAAAATTAGTCTGATCATTGCGATTAATATTTATCAAGTTAATCGCTGAAATCAGAATTTCTTGTGTGCTGGAAACACGAAACACTTTGCCTAAAGAGACTGTTAAAACAATATAAAAGTTAACTTTTATTACAAGCATGTATATTTACTTAACCGTTCTTAAAACTTCTTATCGCAATATATGCGGACAAAATGGATTTAGTTTGAAGATTTAAGTGAGCGAATAAGATACATTCCGTAAAGGGGTTAACATCTGAGATCCTAAACAAATTGACCGAACCCTCGCCGGTACCGATTCGATCTTGTTGGCCTTTTCTTTCACCAGTAAACAGATTTCCTTTTACAAGTACGTTCTTTCAATATCGACAACTTTGTCGATACAGGCTGGGTTTTAATTTGTCAGCGATGTTTATTTTAGGTTAATATGTTTGAGATTAATGTAGCTCTTGAAAAGTTGCTGATCCTATAAGATTCATCAGATAATCCGATAAATATACGATTGAGGTAGAAAATATTTGCATATCGTCTTTTCATCAATTGATGTTTTAAGGAAAGTTATATGCAGTAAATAAAGCCGTTTGTATACCTATGTTGAGTGAAAGGCTTTTGTTCCTCTTATTTGTTGAAGAGAAGTATTGCACCTTGTATCCACCAATATGCTTCTACGTAACGTGTTTTAAGATACTAAAAAAGATATTAACTGATATCGGAGAATAAAAAGCTTAATATTAGAATAAGAAATTTACATCAAATGTAAGAATAAAATAAATATAAATTGCGACTCTAGGGCTATGAAGTCAAAGTGCAATTTTTTTTATCCGTTTTAACACTTCGGTTAATTGCCTCTTCAGGTGACTAGAGGGCTGGCTCCTTTTTCGGACAAAGAATCAGCTTAGCGATTCAACGCGGAAAAGCTGCTAGCATATTCGGGACTATTCCACGTTGGCATGTAAGTTATTTTAAATAGATATAACTTAATACATTTTTGCTGTAACTAAAAAAAATAGATTAAAATTATTTAGCTATAATTCGCGATAAAGTTAATAGAAAATATATATAATGATAAATATAGAATCGACTATCCCTTTTCATACCTGATACACGTCAAGGGTCATCTACAGGGCCCTCAAGAACTTTTGTATTATCGTTCTCCGCAAAGTAACGCGTAGTTCTATAAATTTACTTCAGTTAAATCTTATATACAATATTTTGCTAACTTTAAATACAGTCATCATCCTCCTCATCCTCCTGCCCTTATCCCACTCTAAGTGGGGTCGGCACAACTTGTTATAAACATGCTGTCACATGATTTGGCTGCGTTTTTACGACCGGCCGCCACACGGCGAGTCGTCTTACCTTAGTCGCCTTTTACGAAACCTCGGTAAGAAATGAGGGTGGTACTATTCTATTCAGCCGGATACCACAAGGCGGGTTAACTTTAAATACAGTATACATCAATAACCTTATTAACAGTTAACACATCGTGAATAAAATTCCGTAATGTCCGCTAAGATTAATCTAACGGTACTTCATAACCATACTAAAACGTATCTACAATCTAAATCAATAATAACTGCTTGAGTACATGGTAACATAAATTGCCATCAGACATCGGAAATTACACCGTATGCAATCGGCAAAATTGAAAGCCCCTAATCTTGATTCCCTCTAACTGTGGATATTACATTTCATTTCTATATAAAATTTTATCTTGCGTTCGAAGCTACATGAAAAATATGAATATTCAAATTAGAATATGATGAAATTTTACGTCATGTTGAAATTACCGTATCTCGCTGCGGCCATCAATTTGATAAAAACAATTTGTTGTGAATGTTATAAATAAATAGATTTTTTTCTCTTTATATTTAACTAGCTGTGCTTGTGGCTTCTCTTGCGTGAAAATCAGTGAATTTAATTGAAATTTTGAACATACAAGTTGTTACTGTAAGTTAACCATAATAGATAGAGATATGTTGTCATATTATTTAGTCACATTATTTTAGTGTATATCTGTTTATTTATGCGACGCACTCGACTGAAGCTCCCAGTAGGCGAATTTTTTACACAACACGATCTCTTCAATAAAATTAACATAAAACCATAATGCAATATTAAACTTAAACTTTGTGAGGAATCGCACTATCTTTTAGTAAAAACCGTACATAAATACGCTCAACAGATTTTGAGAAAATTCATCACATACAGACAGAAAGTTTGCGGGGACTTTGTTTTATAATAAATATAGATTTTTACAAAAAGAGCGAGATGTTACTTCTTGCTATACTTGCTATTCTACTCGGCCGGATACCACACGGTGGGTCAACTTACCCAAGTCGCCTTTTCGTCTAGAAATGGGGGTGGTCTAGACAGCAGGATACCACACAGCTAACTCTCATTTCTTACCGAGGTATCGTAAAAGACGACCAAAGTTGACGTCAGGCAGGCGGCTGGTCGTATAATAACTTATCAAAATATGTACCAACATATTTAAAACATTTTGTGCCGACCCCACTTACAGCAGGATAAGGGCAGGAGAATGATGATATAGTTTAACTACCTTTGACAAACAACACATGAGCTCTTTTGCTAATTATATGCATGAACGGTAAGTGTAGCCGTTCAAACATATTCTCTCTATAAAATAATTTAGATGTTTCGTATCTGTATGGCCCTCCCTAAGGGTTCTTGTTTTTTATTTATAAATCGAATGAAATTAAATATTTCATACATCCTAGCATTTTAAATTCACCCCGACTGACAAGGGTAAGATACTTAAGCTTTAAGTTTTCAACTAACGTTGGGAAGTGCGATATAGTTTAGTGTAATTCTTATATCCATACTTATATTATAAATGCGAAAGTCTATATAGAACGCTTAGTGTTAAAGTGACCTAATTAAAAAAAATATTAATTTTTTAAGAGTTCATAGCGTGTTGTCATAAATAGCATTGAAATGAGAATTACAGTGTATCTAACTCAATTAAGCCTTATTTTGAATTAGGTCACTTTAATACTAAGCGACATGTCTACGAACTGTACCCTACGATAGTATAGTAACAAAGAATACATAATTTATGCTGCATCTTCATGTGAAGTATTCATAGAATTCTTAAATTAAAATAATTTTACACTTGATTCCCGCAAACAAGTGGATTTTTATCAGAATTCTTTTATTTTTTCATTTAATGTCACCCTTGCGTTTCATATTGTCTAATTTGTGGGTAATTTGGGTGTTGGTCTGGACAACACAATATCGAAACCTAAGCAAATCGCTAGAACGTGCCCAATGCGCGCATTACTTACTTTTATTGCGAAATTACGAACAATGTATTGGGGAAAAGCTGTCCCAATGTGAGATAGTATATTTGTATCGTATAGAATATATTATAGATAGTTACGTGACGTATTATAGGTAGTGGTTTAAATATTGTTGATCTTTTAATTCTTTTCGCCGTGTGGTATCCGGCTGAATAGAATAGTACCATCCTCTTTTCTTACCGAGGTATCGTAAAAGGCGTCTAAGGTAAGTTGACCTACCGTGTGGTATCTGTTTAAGTAGAATAGACCACCCTCTTTCTTATCGAGGTGTCGTAAAATACGACTAAGATAAGTTGACGTCAGGCAGGCGGCCGGTCGTAAAATACATAGCCAAATCATGTGACAACATGTTTATAACATGTTGTGCCGACCCCACTTAGAGTGGGATAAGGGCGGGAAGATGATGAACAATATTTTTCTTACCGATGTGTCGTAAAAGACTACTAAGGTAAGTTGACGTCAGACAGGTGTGTGTGTGTACAACAACATGATTAATACGTGTTGTGCCGACCCCACTTTGAGTGGGATAAGGGCAGGAGAATGATGAAATAGGTCAATATATGTTAATTAACACTTTTTTATAACTTTTAAAATAGTATTGTTCGAGTAAGAATAAAATTTAAGATTTAAAAAAATATAAGAACGGCTTTAATAAATAGGTAAAGATTATAAAAAAATAAAATTCAAGTTGGTATATTTAGCTCCGGACGGCGGCTGATATTCGTATCTACTTATAAGGGTGAAATTAAATTTTCTAGATATCATAATCGCTAAGCGAATGCTCTTAAGCTTTACGCAACAGGAAACCGTAAAATTACGCAAAAGCCTTTAAAGATTTAGCCAGCAAGAAAGCTGTAACTGAGCTGGCGGCAGATGTTAATGAGGGCAAATACTGTTTATAATTATGCTGCTATACCGTTTAAAACATAGGACTAACTTGAGGCAAATTCTGCCTAATTTTTATGCGGAAACATTGCAGTAGAGAGATTGAATATTTTTGTTTGACATACATCATTGGCTGATGGAATGTTCCCGATTTGACTCGGCTCAGAATTCTATGTTAAATTCAGTGAGCATGAACAAATTGCAAGTTGGTGTCTTCCATAGTATACTGTCAAAACCTGATTCGGAAGAAGCATGCAATTTATTCAAGCTCTTCTTGATAAGCTCCTTATAATTTGATAAGTCTAGTTTTAGGGTTATAATAGGGCTAACATACAGATACATCTGTGTAAAAAAATAAAAAAAATTTGTTTGGCGTGACTGGTGTTTAATTTAAAACTGTTGTAAAGCGTCAGGTGAGTTTTCAACAGCTTTAATTTGATCATTGATAGGTTTTTTTGAAATTTGTAAGGTATGTCCCTTCAATAAGCTCTGCATTTAAAGAGAAGTAAAAATAAAACCCAACTCGTGGTTCTAATGCCGTTCTGCAGGTTTCATATTTATCCTAAGTATTCTCTAGATATATGCATATGTCTAGATCACGATACTTGCCTTCACCAAGGCCTTGGAAAAAATGACACCACCTTATATGAAAAATAAAAGAGCTAATATAATCGAGTACCAATTGTTTGCTTTATCGGGTACCAACAAAAAAAAATATGAAGCTCTATCTTTTTATCCGTAAAACGTAATTGATATCTCATAATTAAGTCTGAAGTTGTTTGCTTCTACGTTTGTACGCGTACAGTTAAGCTATGCGAAAGTTTTAAAGCTTCAATATTTTCTACTTATCCTCATATCAAGATGATATAGGTCACACGTGTGCACACACACAATTTCAATATATAAAAAGTCAGTTTTACTTTTTTCTTATTTATTAACCTATGATGTTAAAAAGTTCGATAGACACAATAAACTTACAACACATTACAGATTTCACATCGTTTATTGCTATATTTTTCTAAATACTCACAGATTTCTACACGCAATAAACAAATAAAATTGGTTATTATGAAACATATAAATTTTTAAAATAATATAAGGTTCAATTTATGTAAATTGACATTTTATATTCTGGTATTCCGTAAAAGGTATTAAAATAAAATTAGATCTATGTTGGTAAAATATCATAGCATCATAGATCGTAATGACTAAAGAAATTTGCATGAAAGGTATATGTTGTTAAAGGGCCGGAACGATTTTGGGTCAGTTCATGAGAGGTTCTGCTTAAGGATTTTTAGGGAAGGAGCCTTTGATCGGTAACGGTAATGGGCTCTATGTCCGCGGAAACTTTCACGGGACACTGATCTACATCTAAACAATCATAAATGACCTCAAATCCTTATTCATATGAGACATCCCTTACGCTAGACCGGGCTAGACTAGACCTAAAAGCTACTGGAGAATGTTTTTATAGTGTTCTTTATTAATAATAGATTACCTAATGTTTGGAATAGTTGGGAAGATTACTTCAAAGAATCGACAATACTCCGGAATATTTCATTTCCGTAGGATCATCAAAATAAAAAAGCATTTATACACTTACATACATTACATCTTTGTATAATAAAGTACATTTCTATCTTCTTGTATATTTGTATGTAAATTTATAAATAACTATTTTAGTTTTTTGGCCGCAGACATGCGGAAATAATATATTCATACTTAAACATAACACTAATTTCGCGATTTCTTATTCGAATACAGAATTGGCGGAATAATGAAATTAAATTAATATAAATAGTATCTACTCGGATTGCATGAAAATTGGCTCAGGCTTCAAAAGTAGCACCTCTATTCTCTACTTCATCCTTAATTTCTTTTATTACCAAACAATTTCAAGTCATATTATTTAAAGAGAAGAACTTTTTTTAAGTAAACATCAACATTGTATAATATCTCTCAGAATCTCTATCGATCTCATAAAGCTTAAATTTCGCCCCAGATATGCGGGTTTTCCCGGTGTTTTCAATTATTGCGCTCGAAGAACTTTAAACATGAATTAAGCATAATAATGAACTTTTGATAATTTAACGTACAAAAGACCACTTCCAAATTATGCATAAATTTGTTTTAGATCTCCTAAATTTTATTAATAGAAGTCTCAAAGGCGTAGAAGACGAAGATGATTCAAATGTAGCGTGTGATAATGTTTGGAATCATTATCATTGGATAGCATGAAATAGTACTATTTTACTCATACAATAATAGTCTCCTTTTGCATGTTCTGGCAAGCTATACGTAACCTTACTTAGTAAATTACTCAAAAAGTATTTTATTCTATCTAGCATGTAAATCTTGTTGGTGCTCTTTAAATATTTTTTTTAATTTTAAAGTACTCATCTTTTAACTCAATAGATTTGAATACCTCCTACATTGTAACGAAATAACAATAGCTCATGTAAAAAGTTTCAACGATGCACGGTGTTTCAAAATTCACAGCGCGATGTAAACAATAAGCTCACAATCTAACAATATCTAGACGAAGTACTGCAATAAACGAGAGGAAAGCTTCACTTGAGTGTCAGCTCGTTAGGGAGGGAGCTTAAATTATGCCACAAGTCTATGGCCACTCACATATGCGTAACTAGCTTAAATTGCTTATGGTTACTATATAATGTTTCACTAAATTTTAGGTCAAAATATTTTTCCTTCAAACTTTCAATTCAACCCTGAAATTTGTTTTGCAGACAAATCGATTTTACCTTTTTGTTAGGTTCTCTCAATTTATTGAAATTTTTAGTATTTTTACATTTTGTTTTATTGGCGTGGCAAAAACGTTTGTAATAAAATGTTTATAGTTGTTCACACAGCTCGTTTGTAGCTCGCGCAATTTAAAGTCATTACTTGCGTTATTTCTTTCTTTTATTTCGGTTGCTTTAGTGATTTTTGGATACTGATAAAACCATAAAATTACCTATTTTTGTACGAGTTTATCTTTTTCGGTATCATAGCCTATAAAAATTAATAATTTTGATATTTTTTCATCAAAATTACATTTTGTTACAAAAACCCATTAAATCAAAATATTTTTATTATTACTTTAATACTATGTAAATATTAGTATATTAGCCCTGTGGTATCCGGCTGAGCAGAATAGACCATCCTCATTTCTCACCGAGGTGTCATAAAAGGCGACTAAGATAAGTTGACGTCAGGTAGGCGGCCGGTCGTAAAATAACTAGCCAAATCATGTATCAACACGTTTAAAACATGTCATGCCGACTCTACTTAGATAGCAAAAGGATCATGATGTATATGTTAGTAAATAATTCCGTCGTATTTTTTATACATGACTACAATTATAGCCGTAGCTAGAATATATTATATTCAATTGCATCATAAGACCAAACTGGTAAGAGTAATATTATTCGGATCATCCAATTTCGCTACGTAATCCATTTTACGTAAGAGGTACATAGATATTCCGTAAGAATTCCCTCCCGAACTTTCCCCGATGTCTGCGGCTATGTCTGGGGCGCGAGGAGGGCGTGGGAGGTACCTTCACTTTCGTTGCGAACAACGACGCCCGTCGACCTATCTTGTTATAATATTTTCTTAATCGATACTTGTACAAAAAGTTTTTTTGTCCTGTCTGTCTCTCAATTGAACATTAAAATGAAGTCAAACCAATATAGCGAAATAAATGTTATAGTTCTATAATATTTATTATAGAAAAGTGCGAGATTAAGTTGGTATGGACATGTAATGAGGAGGGATGAAAATCTTGTGACTAAATGAGTTTAAATATAAGGTAAAAAAAAATGGACGGATAGCTTACAATATGATATGCTAATTTGATGATATGATTGATAAAAATACGATAAAAGGAGTAGCGCTTAAGTTGACGAATGATAGAAGAACACGATTTATGAAAACATATTGTGATGACTCCAGCCTGCTTGCATTGGACGCTACAGATAAACTGACAAGACCTCAGCGACCGAATAATGCTATCTTTTGACAAACTGAGCTAAATAGTAGGTTACTGAAAATGGCAACCACCAGCACTTTACTTGTCTTGCCAAGTTAGATGGTTAATGGTTTTGTAAAAAACAAATACTTTCATACTAAACTAAAATATTTATAGTAAAATTGACATGTTATCCTTTAAATATATTAGTTTTGTTACATATTGCATTATATACTGTTATACATGACCTCAAAGCAACATATCAAAACTAAAGTTTACTAAATCTTTTACGTCTCAGTTACTAATTAATTATCTGCTATTGAGTAATATAACTTTCTTAAACAGTTCGGCAAAATAATTAAATTAGTCAATTTAATGTTCAATTTAATTTAGTTTTATTTTCGCCGTTAGAGCGTCTGACTAAAACCGAACATTTGTTTGAGAATGTCTGGTATATTTTGGACAAATCAATATCCATTTACAGCATTAATTCACTTTCCAATCGGATACACAGATCATTTATGCCCCGGAGCTCTTTAACCTTTGTGTCAGCGATATTAAAGGTTTCGCAGCTATAACATAATGGTGTCTGGTCAGCGACAGACCCGCCGTTCCATTATGAAAATTGACAAGGGAGTGTTATGTATACGCTATGATTATTTTTAAACGCGTGTTTTCATATCTAAGTTTATATGTACTCTTTTTATACGTGAATAAAAATATAGGCGTGAGAACTATACCAATCATAATTTGATCCAGATATCCACTCAACCTTTGGAGTTTAATGTAAAAATACTTATCCTACCAGTCTAATTGATATCAATGTAACATGGATTAAACAGACAAAGAAGTAAGTTCGGTTATTACAATAAATCACACAGAAATGTGAAGGAGGTATTTTTTGATTTTTTTTTGCATAGGACAGGTTTTTTTCATTGAAACATTATATTTAAACAATATCAAGATGTAACTATTTTTAACTTAAAGGTTTAGAATTTCACGTGGTAAAGTCAAATATGACATAATTAAAAACCTTCACCCAACTATCATTATAAGATTTTGGAGTTTTAATACAAGACGTTATTAAATATTGTTGTCAATTATTAAATAGGTTTATTGTTAGTTTAATTTGAAAATAACTTTAAATATCATACCAATATGTTTATAGTTACAGCTTTCAGTATGTAATATTTGTAACACTATTTCTGATTGAGGAAGCAGCTAGTAAATCATAACACGCCCTAAAATGAATAGGGAGGGTTAGAGGGTCAACATGTTATAAGCATAATGTAAGTTTCCAAATTTTTTTATGCGGTTTTCCTTTCATGGCTGCAGTTAAATATAATTCATATTATTAAAGCATATATGTACTGCATATATATTTTTTTTTAATACAGTTCGCAGATGCATGATATAGTAATGAATGTAAGCGGCGGTAGCGGAATGGTTAGGGTAACGGTTGCGATCGAGAGGTCGTAGGTTCGAATCCCATTATACTACCGACCTGAACCCACTCCTAATACAAGCATTTTGCTTAGCTAGGGGGTTAACAAGTTTCTAGAAATTTGGGCTACAAATTTCTAGTAACCACTTATAAAAAAAATAAAATTTAGATCTGGAATCTGGAAGTGTTGTAATCAGTATCTATGAGGGATATATGTAATATATAAGGCGATTGATGCGCGTAGTACGCTCAATGCATAGATAAGTGAAAGGAAGGATAAACTGCGGTACGGACCTGAGAGATGAGCTCTCCGGGTTGCGAAGCCGCTGGTACTGAAGTTGCGAAAACGCGTACACCGTATTCGCGTCCTTCCCAAGAACAGCGAAGTAGAAAATCAGGTTTTAGCTCGCGTGATGATGCTAAATTCCGTTAGGACTAACAATATATTGTCAGTATGAAAAAAAATCCCGATGGAAGTTTAACAGTACCGTATAACGGCTCACCTCGACACTTGTATACGGTATGGGTTTGTCTTGAAAAGATTGTATACGTTTAGAATGCTTAAACATTTTAACATGTTAACCAATTTAATACTTTGTACCACCGGCAGTAATTGTAATTGATAATTGCAATTTATCACCCGCTTTTCGGTGAAGGAAAACATCGTGAGGAAACCTGCATATCTCTAGGGAATTCTAGAGATATGTGTTACCTACCCTTCCGCATTGGAACAGCGTGGTAGGTCTTAGCTCTAATCCTTCTCTCCAAAAACGGAGAGAAGACGCCTATTTACCACCGGCCTAAGGACTAAGAAGCCTGTTCTTAAGGTAGATCACTCGTATTCATCAACACAAACAAAATTTTACCAACCAAGTTAATTGCTGAAATCAGAATTTCTTGTGTGCTGGAAACACGAAACACTTTGCCTAAAGAGACTGTTAAAACAATACAAAAGTTAACTTTTATTACAAGCATGTATATTTACTTAAACGTTCTTAAAACTTCTTATCGCAATATATGCGGACAAAATGGATTTAGTTTGAAGATTTAAGTGAGCGAATAAGATACATTCCGTAAAGGGGTTAACATCTGAGATCCTAAACAAATTGACCGAACCCTCGCCGGTACCGATTCGATCTTGTTGGCCTTTTCTTTCACCAGTAAACAGATTTCCTTTTACAAGTACGTTCTTTCAATATCGACAACTTTGTCGATACAGGCTGGGTTTTAATTTGTCAGCGATGTTTATTTTAGGTTAATATGTTTGTGATTAATGTAGCTCTTGAAAAGTTGCTGATCCTATAAGATTCATCAGATAAACCGATAAATATACGATTGAGGTAGAAAATCTTTGCATATCGTCTTTTCATCAATTGATGTTTTAAGGAAAGTTATATGCAGTAAATAAAGCCGTTTGTATACCTATGTTGAGTGAAAGGCTTTTGTTCCTCTTATTTGTTGAAGAGAAGAATTGAACCTTGTACCTACCAATATGCTTCTACGTAACGTGTTTTAAGATACTAAAAAAGATATTAACTGATATCGGAGAATAAAAATCTTAATATTAGAGTAAGAAATTTACATCAAATGTAAGAATAAAATAAATATAAATTGCAACCCTAGGGCAATGAAGTCAAAGTGCAATTTTTTTTTATCCGTTTTAACACTTCGGTTAATTGCCTCTTTAGGTGACTAGAGGGCTGGCTCCTTTTTCGGACAAAGAATCAGCTTAGCGATTTAACGCGGAAAAGCTGCAAGCATATTTGGGACTATTCCACGTTGGCATGTAACTAATTTTAGATAGATATAACTTAATACATTTTTGCTGTAAACAAAAAAAATAGATTAAAAATATTTAACTATAATTCGCGATAAAGTTAATAGAAAATATATATAATGCTAAATATAGAGTCGACTATCCCTTTTCATACCTGATACACGTCAAGGGTCATGTACAGGGTCCCCAAGAACTTTTGTATTATCGTTCTCCGCAAAGGAACGCGTTATATCTATAACTTTACTTCAGTTAAATCTTAAATACAATATTTTGCTAACTTTAAATACAGTCATCATCCTCCTCATCCTCCTGCCCTTATCCCACTCTAAGTGGGGTCGGCACAACATGTTATAAACATGCTGTCACATGATTTGGCTGCGTTTTTACGACCGGCCGCCACACGGCGAGTCGTCTTACCTTAGTCGCCTTTTACGAAACCTCGGTAAGAAATGAGGGTGGTACTATTCTATTCAGCCGGATACCACAAGGCGGGTTAACTTTAAATACAGTATACATCAATAACCTTGTTAACAGTTAACACATCGTGAATAAAATTCCTAATTCCTAAGATTAATCTAACGGTACTTCATAAACATACTAAAACGTATCTACAATCTAAATCAATAATAACTGCTTGAGTACATGGTAACATAAATTGCCATCAGACATCGGAAATTACACCGTATGCAATCGGCAAAATTGAAAGCCCCTAATCTTGATTCCCTCTAACTGTGGATATTACATTTCATTTCTATATAAAATTTTATCTTGCGTTCGAAGCTACATGAAAAATATGAATATTCAAATTAGAATATGATGAAATTTTACGTCATGTTGAAATTACCGTATCTCGCTGCGGCCATCAATTTGATAAAAACAATTTGCTGTGAATGTTATAAATAAATAAATAGATTTTTTTCTCTCTATATTTAACTAGCTGTGCTTGTGGCTTCTCTTGCGTGAAAATCAGTGAATTTAATTGAAATTTAAAACACACAAGTTGTTATTGTAAGTTGACCATAACAAATAGAGATATGCTGTCACATGGATTTTTTTGTAGTATTTTTGTAGATCTACATTATTTTAGTGTCGTTTATCTATGCGACGCACTCGACTGAAGCTCTCAGTAGCAATTTTTTTACAACAACGCGATCTCTTCAATACAATTAACATAAAACCGTAATGCAATATTAAACTAAATCTTCCTGAAGAATCGCACTATCTTTTAGTAAAAACTGTACAGAAATACGCTCAATAGATTTTGAGAAAATTGATCACATACAGACAGAAAGTTTGCGGGGACTTTGTTTTATAATATGTATAGATTTTTACGTAAAGAGCGAGATGTTACTGCTTGCTTACATGCTATTCTACTCAGCCGGATACCACACGGTGGGTCAACTTACCCAAGTCGCCTTTTCGTCTAGAAATGGGGGTGGTCTATTCTACTCAGCCGGACACCACACAGCTAACTCTCATTTCTTACCGAGGTATCGTAAAAGACGACCAAAGTTGACGTCAGGCAGGCGGCTGGTCGTAAAATAATTTACCAAAACATGTACCAACATGTTTAAAAAATTTGTGCGACCCCACTTAGAGCGGGATAAGGGCAGGAGAACAATGATATAGTTTAACTACCTTTGACAAACAACACATGAGCTCTTTTGCTAATTATATGCATGAACGGTAAGTGTAGCCGTTCAAACATATTCTCTCTATAAAATAATTTAGATGTTTCGTATCTGTATGGCCCTCCCTAAGGGTTCACGTTTTTTTATTTATAAATCGAATGAAATTAAATATTTCAAAGATCCTAGCATTTTAAATTCACCGGCTGACAAGGGTAAGGTATATAAGCTTTAAGTTTCGTACCGTTACTAACGTTGGGAAGTGCGATATAGTTTAGTGTAATTCTTATATTCATCATTATATTATAAATGCGAAAGTCTATATAGAACGCTTAGTGTTAAAGTGGCCTAATTCAAAAAAGTTGTTTTGTCGTAAATTGCAATAAAGAGTAGCGTAGCGCCTACAAAACTCGTGACTTCTTAAGAGACCCATAACTTAGGAAAGCATGAAAATATTAGTTTTTTAAGAGTCCATAGCGTGTTGTCATAAATGGCATTGAAATGAGGATTACAATGTATCTAACACAATTAAGACTTATTTTGAATTAGGTCACTTTAATACTAAGCGATATGTCTTCGAACTGTACCCTACGACAGTATAGTAACAAAGAATACATAATTTATGCTGCATCTTCATATGAAGTATTCATAGAATTCTTAATTTAAAAATATCTTATCGCCTGATTCCAGCATACAAGTGGATTTTTATCAGAATTCTTTTATTTTTTCATTTAATGTCACCCTTGCGTTTCATATTGTCTAATTTGTGGGTAATTTGGGTGTTGGTCTGGACAACACAATATCGAAACCTAAGCAAATCGCTAGAACGTGCCCAATGCGCGCATTACTTACTTTAATTGCGAAATTACGAACAATGTATTGGGGAAAAGCTGTCCCAATGTGAGATAGTATATTTGTATCGTATAGTGACGTGAGGTTTAAATATTGTTGATTTTTATTTTTATGGAGAGGTTACTGATGGTGTACTATTTTGATTTGTTATAATTAATAGTTTAGATATTAATATTTTGGTGACCGAGCCTTGCTCGGAAATTTTATAAAAAAAAGAAACTTCAAAAAAAAAAGAATCGTTGGAGCCGTTTCCGAGATGCCGAATATATATACATACAAGATTAACTCATTTAAATATTAAAGATTATTTAATAGTTTCTACCGCATTGTACTGACACAATCTAAGGCTAGATGGTACCGGTTTGATAGTAACTAACTGCGACCAAATCGTTACCTGCACGAGGCTCGTGTGAATATTATCGAGAAGATATAACCTTACTGAGAACCAAACTAAGATCTGTCTTGTCAAGCTAGTGATGATGCCCAAAGCCACAACAGTAATCAACTAATATATTTCATATAACAATATTTTTCTTACCGATGTGTCGTAAAAGGCGACTAAGGCAAGTTGACGTTAGGCTGGCTGCCTGTTATAAAATACCAGCATAATCATGCAACAACATGGTTAATACATGTTGTTTCCACCCACTTAAAGTGGGCTTAGTGAAGGACAATGCACTTTTTTATGTCTTTTAAAATAGTATTGTTCGAGTAAGATTAAAAAATACAAGAACGGCTTTAATAAATAGGTAAAGATTATAAAAAAATTGAATTCAAGTTGGTATATTTAGCTCCGGACGGCGGCTGATACTCGTATCTACTTATAAGGGTGAAATTAAATTTTCTAGATATCATAATCGCTAAGCGAATGCTCTTAAGCTTTACGCAACAGGAAACCGTAAAATTACGCAAAAGCCTTTACAGATTTAGCCAGCAAGAAAGCTATAACTGAGCTGGCGGCAGATGTTAATGAGGGCAAATACTGTTTATAATTATGCTGCTATACCGTTTAAAACATAGGACTAACTTGAGGCAAATTCTGCTTAATATTTGAGCGGAAACATTGCAGTGGAGAGATTGAATATTTTTGTTTGACATACATCATTGGCTGATGGAATGTTCCCGATTTGACTCGGCTCAGAATTCTATGTTAAATTCAGTGAGCTCGAACAAATTGCAAGTTGGTGTCTTGCATAGTTACTGTCAAAACCTGATTCGGAGGAAGCATGCAATTTATTCAAGCTCTTCTTGATAAGCTCCTTATAATTTGATAAGTCTAGTTTTAGGGTTATAATAGGGCTAACATACAGATACATCTGTGTAAAAAAAAAAAAAAAATTGTTTGGCGTGACTGGTGTTTAATTTAAAACTGTTGTAAAGCGTCAGGTGAGTTTTCAACAGCTTTAATTTGTTCATTGATAGGTTTTTTGAAATTTGTAAGGTATGTCCCTTCAATAAGCTCTGCCCTTAAAGAGAAGTAAAAATAACACCCAACTCGTTGTTCTAATGCCGTTCTGCAGGTTTCATATTTATCCTAAGTATTCTCTAGATATATGCATATGTCTAGATCACGATACTTGCCTTCACCAAGGCCTTGGAAAAAATGACACCACCTTATATGAAAAATAAAAGAGCTAATATAATCGAGTACCAATTGTTTGCAACTTTATCGGGTACCAACAAAAAAAAAAATGAAGCTCTATCTTTTTATCCGTAAAACGTAATTGATATCTCATAATTAAGTCTGAAGTTGTTTGCTTCTACGTTTGTACGCGTACAGTTAAGCTATGCGAAAGTTTTAAAGCTTCAATATTTTCTACTTATCCTCATATCAAGATGATATAGGTCACACGTGTGCACACACACAATTTCAATATATAAAAAGTCAGTTTTACTTTTTTCTTATTTAACCTATCATGTTAAAAAGTTCGATGGATACAATAAACTTAAAACACATTACAGATTTTACATCGTTTATTGCTATATTTTCCTAGATAATCAAAGATTTCTACACGCAATAAACAAATAAAATTGATTATTATGAAACTTACATTTTTAAAATTATTTAAAGTTCAATTTATGTAAATTGACATTTTATATTCTGGTATTCCGTAAAAGGTATTAAAATAAAATTAGATCTATGTTGGTAAAATACCATAGCATCATAGATCGTAATGACTAAAGAAATTTGCATGAAAGGTATATGTTGTTAAAGGGCCGGAACGATTTTGGGTCAGTTCACGAGAGGTTCTGCTTAAGGATTTTTAGGGAAGGAGCCTTTGATCGGTAACGGTAATGGGTTCTATGTCCGCGGAAACTTTCACGGGACACTGATCTACATCTAAACAATCATAAATGACCTCAAATCCTTATTCATATGAGACATCCCTTACGCTAGACCGGGCTAGACTAGGACTAAAAGCTACAGGAGAATGTTTTTATAGTGTTCTTTATAATAATAGATTACCTAATGTTTGGAATAGTTGGGAAGATTAGTTAAAAGAATCGACGATACTCCGGAATATTTCATTTCCGTAGGAACATCAAAATAAAAAAGCATATATGCACTTATATACACATATCTTTGTATAATAAAGTACATTTCTATCTTCTTATATATTTGAATGCCAATTCATAAATAACTGTTTTAGTTTTTTGGCCGCAGACATACGGAAATAATATATTCATACTTAAACATAACACTAATTTCGCGATTTCTTATTCGAATACAGAATTGGCGGAATAATGAAATTAAATTAATATAAATAGTATTTACTCGGATTGCATGAAAATTGGCTCAGGCTTCAAAAGTAGCACCTCTATTCTCTACTTCATCCTTAATTTCTTTTATTACCAAACAATTTCAAGTCATATTATTTAAAGAGAAGAACTTTTTTTAAGTAAACATCAACATTGTATAATATCTCTCAGAATCTCTATCGATCTCATAAAGCTTAAATTTCGCCCCAGATATGCGGGTTTTCCCGGTGTTTTCAATTATTGCGCTCGAAGAACTTTAAACATGAATTAAGCATAATAATGAACTTTTGATAATTTAACGTACAAAAGACTACTTCCAAATTATGCATAAATTTGTTTTAGATCTCCTAAGTTTTATTAATAGAAGTCTCAAAGGCGTAGAAGACGAAGATGATTCACAGGTAGCGTGTGATAATGTTTGAAATCATTCATTCATTTTAAGTGGCTAAATACTTTGTTTCCTTAAATCTGCTTTAATAATGCAGAAACTCTATCTAGCAATATTTTGTTTATAGTAAGTACACTGGGTCCGCGTGTTAAAGATTATGGTCGTAGATAAAATCAAATATTATCCTCCCCACGGACTAGTCAAATATATATGCACGCATATAGTACATGATATACGGGTGTTATGAATCCCCCAAAAGACGCCCGCATTCGCAGAACATTGCCAAAACATCAGCCTTATTCTCGCACTCTTCATTTGTTATTAAAATATTGCATCCGCTACACGATATGACTTATATATGGAACACTTGTGTTTTTACATACTCTTCATAATTTAAATAAATGTTGTTATATAGTGTTCTAGAATTGTGTAACAATTAAATTCAAACACAACAATAGACTGAAGAGATGTTTAAACATTGAATCCTGATTGAGTATGGATGTACTTTTGTTACTCTTTCACGCCGAATCAGCATAACCAATATATATGAAGTTTGGCACAATTATTATTTATACACCGGGGTAACATATAGGCTATAGAAATCCTGTTAATTCTATAGGAATAGAATGATATTGAAAAGCGCCATCTATTATCAAATCTTCACGCAACAACAGTCCACGCAAACGAAGTTGCGGGTAAAAGCTAGTAAACTTTATATGATTTCTACAGCGTAGTTGTGCAATGAGTCTCTGTTTGAGGAACTAAAGTTATATTATATATTTTGTTAAAGATCTTGATAGGGATTACGAATATCACAGTAAAGGGCCAGACGCCCATGCCGCTTATCGATTCAAGAGATAAACGTGATATTAGGCGGGGCTTGTAGTAGTAAAAAGCAGAGGATAAGTTTACCTGAAATTTGTGTAATTTGGAAATGTTACCATATTTAGTGCTGTAATTTTGATTTAGTTACACAATGTACCAAGTTTATTTGTCTTTGCAAGAACCTTTTTATAACATTTATCCACTATAACTTTCACCGTTTATTGAACGCATGCAAGGAAAGGTTTAAATTTTAGGCAATTTTCGCAACACTTTTTAGCGCTGCTCTTCTCCTATTCATCTTAGCGTAATGTTATATAGTTTATAAATGGTTGATTAATGGTCAATTTTACACTCAAAGAATTTTTCAAATCGGTCCAGTAGTTCCTGAAATTAACAGGTTCAACCAAAGAAACAAACAAACTCGTCAGCTTTATATATTAGTATAGATTTTTACCTCTTTTACACCGCACTCGTTTTTAAAAATAAAAAAATTAAAATATTGAATAAAATTGATAAAAATTACAACGAAATTTTTTAAGGCGATAACAAAAATTTTGAAAATATTGGTTTATAAGACTAGAGAAATAAAAGTTAAAGTTGGAGCGAACAAATAACTCTGCTATAAGTGGCGAGTAAACTTTCAGCTGACAATTTAAACTTGGCCTAGGGGGTAATAGAAGAGGTGAGAAATCGCAGGCGAGGTTTGGGGAGGCTCTGGACACTAACTGTATGACTACACCCGACATTGATAAAGTTGCATCGAACCAGAAATAAGTGACTTAACCAAGCGCGGCCTAACTTCGAGATAGCCTTTAATATTAGATGGAAGAGCGTATTGTCGAGTTATGTGAATGCTCAAGTTAGTAGGAATTCCGGAAGCCGCGTTGTTTTCACGTAGTAGACAGACAATAAATATGCACAGGTGTAGGGGACAAGTTTTGATCAAACTAAAAGTAGTTGTTTTAGTTTTCATACAAATATCAATGTTTTATCTCTATAATAAGTCAGGCTTTTGCAGGAAACATTCTAAGGACGATTATATGTTTTATACATAGGTATTTTTGTTGTATAGTGAGTTAAGGCAATTCTGGAAGGAAATCATAACTTCAATAGTATCCGGAATTTTTGAGATCCAAAAAGATGTTTTTCGTCTTATATATATATGAAGAAAAAAATATATTTGTTAGAAATATATTTATATTGCTAACAAATATATATAACACATAGACGGTAATTTTTTGTATAAAAAATAAAAAAGTAAAAATGCCCGCCCGTTTACCATTGAGCTATCACAACCTTACAAATGACAGCTAATGACAGCATGCATATATAGTAAGTATAGAATAGTAAGTAACAGAATCTAACACAATGAAAAACATCGAAGAATACGCCACGATGTTTCTTAAATGTTTACGTTCCTTTTCGTATTTTGTTTTATTATATCTTCTGCAAAAGGGTTGCCTGGAAGATATTGTTGTTTTAACGATAAGGGTGCTTAATTTACTCCATTACTTTATGTCACTGTTGATTTTCACTGTCACATTTTATATATAATACATACTTATTTTGTAATAGATACTAACTTGAATTGGTACAAAACTTAAATCAATATAACTTTTAAAACGTTTTATCTAATAAAAAGAATATTACTTCTATTGACTATGGAAATAGGGCATCTACTTCCTGGAAACATTAAAAATATTAAAATAAGTAATAGCTCTATCAGGCTTGCACCTGCCGCTCTTCGATGCGAACGATGCCGCCCGCCCTTACCACCCTCCCTTGCCGCCCTTAACGCTCAAGTACTTTATGATAAGGGCAGTTTTGTCCCCACTACGTCTCGTCAACAGCGTAAGCGTATTTCAGTCTCTATGGAAATACCAAATAACGTAGTGGAATAATGTAAAAATGCTACAATATTCTTTCTTATACATACATTTTCAAACAGTTAAAGTTTCTTAAGATTTAAATTTGAATATACTCGTACCATACATACAGTATATTTCAATTTGAATAAAATAACTGATCTCGAAGTTGAACGTGATCATAACGAAAACGGTAATCTCATGTGACGTGCCCCGGAAAGTATCTTTGAGTAAATAATGCATATTTACAATGTTTACCTGATTATAAATTACACCTAGTTATTGCAAAAGAATTTTAGCTGAGTTAAAAACAGCGCTAGAGTTAATTTATTAAAACCTTGAGTATATTTTAATGTTTTAGAAGTTAATATATTTTAAAAAACATTTTGTAGACAATTAGACCACGCGGGAATATATTAAGGACTTGATATACAAGTAAATATAAATGTAATACAAGAAAATATACATGTTGTTGTAGAACATGTTGTCGTAGCCATATATTTTTTATAATCAGAATTATAAATTATTTAAACCATACCATATATTTACCATAATTATTTATTTATTTGAATTACAATATTTACACGTACGTGATGTGTTTTGACGCTATCGTAAATCATAAATATTTTATTTCATTTAACATAACTATTGTAACTATCATTACACTATAGTTTTACAATCTCAGATTTGTATACGCAATTTGCTTAAAAAAATTGATGTTTACCAATAGATATTGGAATATATATATATCATTCAAGTATTTGTGCGACTAAGTTTCGATATATTGATTGTCTGGCTAATAATACGAATGTGACAAAACAGTAGCAGTTGTAATAAGTAAACGTAAACGAAATTTATGTATGAGAAGGGTACTTACTCAGCTCCATTTTTTCCTCCCCTGTGCAGCATACCCGCGCGTGCCATCTCACGCCCACGCTCTAGAAAAAACAAACCATCCATTAACGTCGAGACTCAACCTTTTTCCGCATCTTCCTATACTAAATACTACTAAGACAGCCTTTATCTTATATTAGACAGACGATACAGAGGATCAAATCGAGCGTGTTTTCGACTTAATTTATCCGTTCCGCATTTTTCTCTTGTTAAACTATTCCTTTTCTAGTCTGTTAACGTTCTCATATATAAAGTACTAGTTTTTCACGAGTTCGTTCGCCTGATTTGTTATGGCGTGATAGGTTGATAATAGATTGCACTTTTTGGTGTCATCCTATTCCTGTAGAATTAACAGAATTTCCATAGCGTATATGTTATTCCAGTGTATAAGGATTAATTGTGCCAAATTTCATCGACATTTGTTCAGCGGATTCTCCGTGAAAGAGTAACAAACATACATCCATACTCACAAACTTTCGCATTTATAATATTAGTAGGATACAGTTCTCTAGAAGATATATAAGAGTATATAGTTATATATAAGAGACAATTTTTTAATTACATATTAAATTGTCTAACTTGGACAAGTAAAAAAAATTATTTACACTTAATTAATTTATTAATATTGCTACTTTAGTAACATACGTTCAAACCAAATACAACTCTATCCAAACACATCATTTTAGAAATAAATAAAATAATATTGGTATTTTCGACTAAGTAAAATTCCCACGACCTTTAAGACACCTCGCTAAGAAATGAGGGTGGTCTATTCTACTTAGCCGGATACCACACGGCTTAATATAATAAGATCAACCTATATTTAAATTAATTTCAAATGTATTTACGGACTCTACTAAAGCACATCGATCTGTAAATTTCCGATACCATTCCTGAGAGGTAAATTAAGTTATATCCGCAGCGGTAGCTCAACTATCCACTTTGAATCATTTCTCTTCTAGATAAAAGCTGTAATTTAGCAGTTTAATCAGCAATCAATTCCGGAGAGCTTGATGGATTGCCACTGGGGAATATTTTAGTGTCGAAACCCTGCATTTAAGCGACATCTTTAACTAAAGGTATACATCGGACTATAGTGAGTAATTAATTATTCAACCTCACCAGTGTTTGTTTAAGTTGAATTTTCGTATTATCTACTGCAGCGAGTCCTTCATTGTCTGATATAACACGTTCTTGTTTTAAAGTAGTTCGTATAAAATACAAAACTTGAAATGCATTTTCATAATTATGCTTTATGTATGTATACATTTTCGACATTTAAACATGTTTTTGCTTTATGGAATGCATGTAATTTGTTTCATTGTAGGAATATATAACGAAATACCTCAAACTATAACAAAATTAACCTAAAAGTTTTAGCTCGCTTACTTCCAACAAAAAACCAACCATCCATATGACATTGAGGATTTTTTTGTAGTCATACATCTAAGAGAATAAGTTTTTGCGTCAATTGAAAACAGATATGTTCGTTTATTACTAGATGTATATATGTAAAAATAGTAAAGCTTTACTTTGATTCTGTGGACTAGACATATTTGTCAATAAAATTTTATATCTTTAATTATCCCAAATAGCTGTCCTGTTTGTCCGTATGTGATCGATTTTATCAAAATCTACTGAACCGACTTTTTTACGGTTTTTACTAAAAGGTAGTGCAGTTTTTCAGAAAAGTTTTGGTTAAGGGCCCATTACGATTTTATGTCATTTGCGTTGAAGAGGTCGCGCAGTTGTAAAAAACTCGCCTGTAGAGAGCTTTAGTGTATTTCGCGTTAACCAAAGTAGTTACACTAAAGTAGTATACTACAAAAAAGTCCGGGACATCATGGCTCTATCTCTTATGGCTAAGTCACAATATCTACTTTTATGTTCAAAATTAAGCCGCAAGCACATCTAGTATTTATTTATTTATTTGAAGGAGTATAATATAAGATAGGTTCACTAAATACTATATTGTATTTAACGAAAGAAACTAAAAACTTTTTATTTAATGCTGAGTTATTTTTTTTTTCTTTTCAAACCACAGACTAATAATAAAATTCTTAATTAACGAGTAAAATTAGACTACAGTAATGAGCCGCCTTTGGTGCTTCTATTTTGCGTAATTACCAAACTAGGATAACCAGATCATTCATTTCTTCTCCTTTTTAGTTGGTATCTCATTACTGGGGATCGTAAAGATCTCGGGTAAGTGTGAATTAGGGACTTTCAAGCTCCTCTATTAGAAGCAGTGCAAAGAGTTTCGTACAGATATAATTGCAATGCGTTTTGAGCAGTCACTATAATTATATATTAAATACACTTTTTTTAAGCACTACGTTTCATAAATAAAGCTTACCTGGACGGTTGATCTGGTGGTAGGTAAATTATGCTTTTGCTTTGGATCATTCCAAATACCTGAAACAAATAAGTTTATATTTAGATAATTTGAAAACTTGTCAATAATTCAACATCATTAATATAATGCTAAGTGAGATTCCATGATAATTATTTTGGATTTATTACAAAAATATTATTCGCTTTCATTACTTTACAAATAGAAATCGTGTCAAAGAAAATTGAAAAAAAATGAGAAAGAAAACTAGCTTATGTGCGAGTTATATATTTAATAAAATTAAATAAACCGTATTTTTTTCTTTTGGCTATACAGAGAGAAGCTTCCGACTGGTGAATTTGTGATTTTATTTCTTTTAAACCCTTTTATAACTTAGCTGGTTAAGTTAGTGATAAATTTTAGCTTCGTTTTTCTAAAGAAGTTGATGTGCGATGCAAAAATGAATTTAAAAAACTCTACTTAGATAAGTGATCTTTTTTCCCATATACAACTTAATTTACGCTCGAGTATATCGGTCATGTTTGTTCATTCAGCAATATGGAACAAGTACATTTGTGTGAAATGGATAAAATATGCAAGCTGGACCTATTTCGGTCAGTTACAGTTATGAGTCAAACATACTGTTACGAGCGACGTTTGTAGGTTTCATAAATAGTTTTATTTATACTAGCTTCATACACAAGTATGTGTAAAAATATTTTGTTATAATTCGCTTCTTTCAAGAAAAATCTTTAAAGTGTAGAAAGCACAATCCGTTCTCATACCTTGCATTGATTCTAACGTGGAGTCTATCTGCTAATGGGCTTTAGTTACCGGGCGCGAAGATTGTTAATTTTGTCTTTGTGAATATGTGCAGTGCTTGTGTAGTGTGATAGTGATGATTTGTGGTTTGTGGGATTACTAATCCTGCATCTATGACGTAAGGAATGGATTGTGCATTACGTACATTCATTTCTTTTAAAAAACGTAGATTATAATAAAATTAATCTATAAATATATATACTATGTAATAATATATAATACAATCTATTATGGAATTTATATTGGCATACAATTTATACGAAATAACCTCTAATATAAATCACTTCCTTTATAACCTCTATTTTCAAAAAACCGAGTACGTTACGTAACGTTTGTATTATAATTTTTAAATATTATAGACTACGCAATAAAATAGTGTCATTTTAAGCATTTCCAAACAAAGCAATACCACATTATTATAAAAGATGAATTAAAATATAATTCCACAGCATGTTAGAAATAGGATACCAATTAACGTTTCTATGGGTTTTATCACTAAAATAGGTGAACAAAGCATTCGTGGATAAGTACATATTACAATGTGCTGATTATTTTTCTCTTTTATCAGATTACTGAGTAAACCAGATGCCTCTTTACTGATACAGATGCAAAGAATGCTATACCATCAAGCCTTTTACTAAAATTTATAAAGATATTTTTTAGAAGATAAGACTAATTTATAGAATTAGCCGTTTCTTTGCGGAGATCCATAATACAAAAGTAATGAGAATATTATTTTGCTATAATCCGCGATAAAAGAAAATATATGTTGTGGTGTCAGTAGTAGGGAATAGCCGGTTCTAACTCACTCCCAGCACCTTGAAATCCTTGAAATAGGCTAACTTAGCGGATTCTAAAAAAAGCTCGCCAAAGCAGATTCCAATCAGACTAAATTCCAATTGACCGTCGGAGGTCTCTTCGGATTTTCCAATTGGATCCTGGGTTGCAAAAGGAATTTCCTTACTTACCCTCGTATCGAATCGTTTTTTCTCGTATTTTATTAGATTAACTTATCGGACTCCTTGACCAATTGGATTTTCCATTTGATCCACGACTTTCCTTTCCTTGATTAATTAATCAAATTAACTGAATTCTCATTACAGTATGAATGTCTGATATTTAATGGCCGATTCTGACTCATTGGCTTGGTTTTATCAAACTTGATTAGGTTTCCAATCTAAGATTTTTCTTAATAAATAACATTAATCGTTCAATTTTGTTTTTATCATTAATTTGATATCAAACTGATAATAATTGAATTGGATGTGTGTCAGATATAAATTCAATATGAAAATGTAAATAAAAAAAAAGTCTCGTACAAATAACTCAAAAGTTTTATTTTTTCGAAGAAACGCTTTGACTTTTTGCTGCTATTTCAAAGAAAGTGTCTCATAAAATAATATTTTAAATTAGACAGGGTCGTAGTAATTTATTATAATAGACCCTAATAAATCAATGGAAATAATGGGCATCGACCATTCGCCCTCTTCCTTATAATATTCTTTTATCCAGCCTAAACGTTGTATTCTGTGGCGACAAGTTTAGACACGATCTCGCAAAAAGCAGATGTAAAAGGATCACATGGCATCATGTATATCATAATTTATTATAATAGACCTTAATAAATCAATGGAAATAATGGGCATCGAACATCCGCTCCTTTTTTATAATATCCTTTTATCCAACCTAAACGTTGTATTTTGTGGCGACACGTTCAGACACGATCTCAAAAAGCAGATATAAAAGGATCACATGCATCATGTATATCACAAGATATTTTAATACCACGCGGCTAGTATCCAGGCTGACGTAGTGTTCAAGTGAAGGCAGTAACTAGGCAATTATTAATCATGGAGGTAAGATTACGTACTTATATAGTATAATTTCATGATATATATGAATATTCGTATTAAATTTTAATCCCTGTTGACCAAGTGACAAGAATACGTGTTACAACGATATCTTTGTTACTAGTAAAGTTAAATTAATAAGACCAAGATTAATATTTTTTATAATTAAAATCTTATGTTTCTAACCTAACCTAACCTATAACGGTCACAAAAATCTATAGATTCATTCTGCAATAAAAATAATATTAATGTATTAGATTTTAATAATAATAAAGGTTCTTACTGTATATGAATAATTTTGATGACACTAGTGATTATATTTACTTATTTCTATTTTTTTTTTCAGATCTCACCGAATCTCGATGAATTCAATGTAAAAAACTATTATTATCCTATTAACTTAAGCGATGACGAAAATGCAAGCAATTCTTGCATATTGAAAAATAAAAAAATCGCAACGAAAAGAGCTGGTAACAATATCGACATATTCTTTGAAAAGCCTAAGAAAAAGAAAAAAACCATTCCGTCTTCATGTGTGGCTCAAGCGTGTGATGGAGGTGTATCATTTATTTCTTCCAATGATAATGACGGAGCGAATGCTTCATACCTCATGAAAATAGAAATTTATGACATGAAGAATCTGAAAGAGGTTTCGCCTGTAGACTATTGGAAACATGCAGACTTGCGATTAAAGTACTACATACAATCCAATACTGATAAACATTATCAGAACACACGAGATATAATATACAACATTACAAAGCAGATCGCCTGCAAGGAAGACTGTAAAAAATATTTCATTGATAGAGACAGTAAGAAACAATAGAACTTTCTCTAACTCATCACAAATCAAACCCATAATATAACTTTACTTACAAAAACCTTTTAAAAAAATACAACCCCCACTGCCGCTCTCGCCTCGCAAACAAATTATAAAGAGATCAGTCATTCGCTACAAGCGTTCATACTAAGCACAACGAAACACAATGGCTGAGCTTGACAACTCTGTATACGACGAAGAAATGGTCGCGATATGTGAAGAAATTGAAGACAACTTTTTGCACCTATGTAAAAAAATTGAAAAGGACCATGCAGAGATGTGAGTGATCAATCTTGTTTAAACTTGACTTGTATGGAGGGGTTGATTTTGTATATAAATATACGGACATCTAGAACGTTTTATTCAGTCACGAGTACGCAGTGAATATATAAAAGTTACTATGGAATTCTTAACCAGTGATGATATTAGTTCATTTACAAAACAGTTTTTGATCGATAAGATGCATAAATTCATACGTTTGTGGTATATCAGTGATAGACTTCCAGGGTGGATGTTACAGGATCCTGATATAAAACCCTATTTTACTCCTTGTAGTGGACATTTTCAAACGTGTTCTGTATTTGATGATATATATGATGAAATTGATGGAGTATTCCCGATGGAAGCTTATTGTACTTTATGCAAAAAGTCTGAAAAATAAATAGTTTACGTAAGTTGAATATTTATTAACATCAACTTAAAACGTAACACGGAATATTATTTGAATTTTATATATTTATTGGTTTACTTCATTCCAGTACGGATCAGTTTGGAGCAGGAGTGAGACAAGTTGGAGAAGCAGTCAAAAGAAATGCCACAGAACATGGAACTCCTCAATATTCAAGGAAGCGTTTATACGCACAAAAGTCTACATCACCTGGGAAGGCAACAGCTTCACCACCGAACACAGAAACAGAGCCATCTGTAAGTTCTGCAAACTTAAATAGCATTAAATGCCCAACTTGTGAAATATTTGTTAACAAAAGGTACTTTACCAATCATCTTAAAAGTAATAGGCATAAAAATAATGTTTTCACGTTGATACCGAACTTAAATAATGTTCAGTTAATAGAAAAAGCGTTCGGTCAGAGATTAGTAACATACAGAGTATTCTCTAACTCTGCTACAACTGATACCGACTTTAAAACTCCTGAATCATTTCTTGGTTCAATTCGAAGCACTGTTCAAACATTACTGGAAAAAGTCTTGAAAGAAAATACCACAGTTAAAGTTAATTTTATTTTAAATGGGGATTTTGTTCAGGCAACGAAAAATTTAGAAAACTCCTTTGACTTTCAAACTTTTAATTACATGTTCTGTTTAGGTGATGAATTTGATGATATTTACTCAAATATAAGTTCTGAAATTTCAAACAAAATAAGTAATTTTGAAAAGAAAGATAGTGGTTGGAGTCTTAAAGAAATGAGATATGTCGATCTAAACATTAACAAATTCAACCCATTAAAAGGATCTTCATACATAGACCTACCGATAGATATCAAACGTAAACGAGCAGTAGTTAATGTTAAAAACAATGATTATCAATGTTTTCTATGGGCTGTTCTATCCGCTTTATATCCTGTGAATAGAAATGCAGACAGAGTTTCCTCATATTTATCTAAACAAAACTTGCTAAATTTCAAGGGTATTGCTTTTCCAGTAAGACTAAAAGATATTATAAAATTTGAACGCTTAAATAATATTAGTATTAACGTTTTTGGAATAGAAAAATCTAATAATAAATCTACGAAGATAATTGGGCCTCTCCATTTTACCAAATGTCGTAAATTAGTTCATGTAAATTTATTATATTTAGATAATGGTTCTAACGGTCATTATTGTTATATTAAAAACCTTTCTAGACTAGTCAGTCGTCAATTAACTTCACATGAACATGCAGTCTATATCTGTGATGGCTGCTTGCTTTATTTTCAAACATATGATAAATTGATTTCTCATAGACAATTTGATTGTAATCACGTTAGAACAGATTTGCCTGATATCAGTAAGGCAAAAATTTCATTTAACAAATTTGAACGTGAACTAAGAGTACCTTTTGTGATATACGCAGATTTTGAAGCATTTTTAAAGCCAATACAAGGGTGTGATAATAATCCATCTCTATCGTATACCAGTAATTTTCAAAAACATGATGTGTATAGTTTTGGATATTATATCAAATGTGCGTATAACGATAGCCTCTCCAAATATATAACTTATACAGGTAGTGATTGTGCAAAAGTGTTTATGGAAAGTTTGAATGAAGATTTAAAATATATATCTAAAGAGTATTATGTCAAAGTTGATCCTCATCCGCTTACAGATGAAGCTAGGAGAAGAATATCTTTGACAACTACTTGTTGCATATGCAAAGACACTCTGAAATTAGATAGTAGCTTAAATTTTGATAAATATACTGGAATCTTTACAGGTGTTAGTCATAAAGCTTGTTGTAAAAAGTTAGAAACCCCTCGATTTATACCGATTATTTTGCATAATCTTAGTAATTATGATGCTCATTTCATAGTGCGCGCATTAAATTTTGCTGAAGGTGACATTAAAGTTATACCACAGAATAAAGAACGTTACATTTCCTTCTCAAAGATATTAAAAATCGAGAATCAAAATTTTGAGTTAAGATTTATTGACTCTTTTAAATTTTTATCATGCGGCTTGGAATCTTTATCAAATAATTTGAATGATGAGGATTTTATCGAGCTGCGTAAAAATTTTCAGCACCCTGACGATTTTTATTTTTTAAAACGCAAAGGCATTTATCCATATGATTACATGACCTCATTTGAGTCATTAAAGTTAACTTCACTTCCCACACAAGATCAGTTTTACAATATACTAACTAATAGCGATGTTACAAATGAAAATTATAACCACGCTAAAGATGTGTGGCATCATTTTAAGTGTCGCAATATGGCTGATTATTCTGATTTATACCTGAAAACTGACGTGTTACTTCTAACTGATATCTTTGAAAATTTTAGAAACGTTTGTATCAAAACTTACGATTTAGATCCTGCACAATATTACACTGCACCTGGCCTAAGTTGGGATGCAATGTTGAAGCACACAAAAATAACATTAGATCTATTGACAGATTTTGATAAAATTGCTTTCATAAAGTCTGGTATACGTGGTGGTATTTCTCAATGCAGTAACCGTTATGCTCATGCTAATAATAAATATATGTTCAATTTTAGTGAGAAAACTCCTACATCTTACCTTACTTACTTAGACGCGAATAATTTGTATGGCTGGGCTATGTCTCAATATCTTCCTACGGGTGAATTTCAATGGGTAAATTGTGACACAAATTTTATGGTTCCAATTGACTCAGAAATAGGTTATATTCTTGAAGTGGATTTAGAATATCCACAAACTTTGCATGAATCACATTCAGACTTTCCACTATGCCCAGAAAATATATGTATTGGTGGTAGCAGAGAAACAAAATTAGTTCCAAATTTATATGATAAAACTAAATACGTTATTCACTACAGAAACCTCATACAGTGCATAGAAATGGGATTAAAGTTGAAAAAAGTTCATAGGATTTTAAAATTTCGTCAAAGTCCATGGTTACAAAACTATATAGATTTAAATACACAATTACGTATGTCTGCAACATCTGATTTTGAAAAGGATTTTTATAAATTAATGAATAATTCAATATTTGGGAAGACTATGGAAAATGTAGAAAAACGTGTGGATGTCAAACTTTGTACTTATTGGGAAAATAGGGGTAAATGTCAAGGTGCTCAAAATCTAGTAGCACGACCTGAATTTCATAGTCTGTCTATATTTTCAGAAAACTTAGTGGCCGTTCAACTTAAAAAAACAAAAATACTCTATAATAAACCCATCTATCTAGGACTTTGCATATTAGACATATCCAAAACGCTCATGTACGATTTTCACTATAATTATATGAAAAATAAATACGGTTCACGCTGTAAAATGATGTATACCGACACTGACAGCTTCATATATCAGATTTTTACTGATGATTTCTATGAAGATATTAAACCGGACTTGAACAAATACTTTGATACCTCTGACTATCCTTTTGATAATCTTTTTGGTTACCCTCAGATAAACAAAAAAAAGATTGGTTTTTTCAAAGATGAAAATAACGGTAAGATCTTTACAGAATTTGTCGGTTTAAGGTCAAAAATGTATGCGATGAACGTACAGAATAAATTTATAGCTAAAGCAAAGGGAGTTAATAAGTCCGCTACAAAAAAGTTTAATATGCGAAATTACAAAAACGTCTTATTTAAGAAAAATAATCAAATATGTGAAATGTACAGATTTAGATCGATAAAGCATGTTATTTTTACTCAAAAGGCTAACAAAATTTCTTTATCGCATTCTGATACTAAACGATTTTTAATTAGTAACTGTACTGATACTCTGGCTTGGGGTCATTATAAAATAAAATCATATAAAAGTGATGAATAAACTAACATACACTATTAAAATGACTTTATGTTTAAGAATTGCTAAGTATTATTATTATTTCGTCAATAGTACCTAAGAATGTAAATATGTAATTATAATATAAAATACGAACTTGTTGAGTTTTTTTTAATTGGATTCCTACCTCTTCCAAAAACACACGTATTCAAAAAATGTATCACTTTCTTCATCCATTTACTGCAATCGTGGCAGGTCCGAGTGGTTGTGGTAAATCAAACTTTGTTACTAATTTTCTAAAATATTGTAATGATATATGTAATACAAGTTTTGCACAAATTTTATGGTGCTATGACGAAATGCAGCCACTCTACAACCTAGAAAATGTATCTTATGTTCAAGGGTTACCAGATATGAGTATGTTCGACGGCATACAGCCACGATTAGTTATAATTGATGATCTTATGAGAGAGTCCGATGGTCGTATTGTTGACATTTTTACTAAAGGTAGTCACCACAGAAATTTAAGTGTGTTTTATATTACGCAGAACTTGTTTCACCAAGGTAGAGGACAACGAGATATATCTCTCAATACAAGCTATATTATTTACTTCAAAAATCCTCGAGATCGAACACAAATACGTTACTTAGCACGTCAAGTGTTTCCAGATAATTGTAAATTTGTTGAAGAAGCTTATAAAGATGCTACTGTCGAACCACATGGTTATCTAATGATCGACTTAAAGCAGAATACACATGATCTCTGTCGCTTTAAAACCAAAATCGATCCAATAAAAAATCTATGTGTTGTCTATGTACCAAAGAAGGGACTTAAATACAATATACATCAACCAATTATAGTTAGTGATAAATAATGGTCGAAGATAGCACAACGTTAGATGAAAAATCGTTAAGGTGTGCATTACAAACTTTCAAACCAAAATATCGTAAAATATTGCTAAAGTCGCTTAGTAAAAAAGAGATAGATCTGGTTTGTAAATATATTCAAGAAATTTTCAAAGATAAAACCCCAACAGAAAGAGTTAAACGATCGTCTATTGTTAAATTGAACTGTTTTCTTTCAACTAATATTATATAAATATTAAGTTATTTTAAAAATCGCTATCAGTCGGATATAATGCCTGGACGAGTGACAACTCATAAGGATTTATTAAAATCGTTACACACTCTCAAACCTAAATACCGCACAGCTTTATTAAAAGCTTGTAACGAGGAAGAAATAAATTGTATTTGCGAATGCATTTATAACACCTTAAATGGTAAAGTGGTTTTAAAAGAAAACGAGAAATCAAAATTAAGAAAACATAAAAATATTCTCAGAAAACTAATAGGTAAAGGTAAAAATAAAATAAGAAAAAGAATTATCATTCAAAAAGGAGGAGCATTTCTGCCTATCATTCTAGGAGCTGTGTTGAGCGGATTATTAAAAAAAATTTTATGATCAATTATTTTAATTTAAAAAAATGGATAATACTAAGAAAATGATTCTCATTGAACAAGATGTTATTGATAGACTTAAATCAAGAGACACAACGCCTGAAAGTAATTTATCTAGATTAGATAAAGAAATGCAAAATATATTAAGTAGTAAAATGGACGATCGCGAAAAATGGTCACTGTACATGCAAATCTTACAAAGATATCTCCATTTCGCTAATGAAAATCGAAAACCAATAAAACTACCCGTGACCGTTGAAGGTGAGCATAAATATTCAGAAGATTTGACTCCTCATAAAAAGACAATTAAAGACGAGGACGCACCAGTTAACGAAAACTCCGTACATGATAAGGACGCACGAGATGTATCAAATGAAACATTGTATACGCCTATTTACATAAATAAATTCATTCCAAAGACGTATCGGAGAAGAAGTGAATTATTATTGGACACTATTCTCAATCATAAAGATAAAATTAGTTGGAACGAGGAGGGGTTGGTGTTCATCGATAATGAAGTTGTAGACGACAGCAACATTGTTGATCTCGTGAATTATACTCTTAGGCCTTTAAAGCGCCCGAAACCTAATGGATGGAAAAAGTTTACAGAAACTATTAAAGATATAAGGGTTCCTCTCACTTGTATTGGTAATCCGCAAACTCTTGAGTATATTAATAATCTTTCTCTGAAAGGACAACAACATCTAACACCAAGTGATGATAGTAATCCAAAAATCAAAACATCATATAAACTGAGAAAGAGAAAAGACATTTGGGAAAGATGGAATCCGTACTAGACATTAAAGATATATATTACGACGTATCGAATCCAGCGGGATACAGCAGTGTTGACAAGTTAACTCGAGCGTTAAAAGGTAAAATGAACAAAAAACAAGTAAAGGACTGGTTGCAATCCCAGGAAACTTATACACTACATAAACCGGTACATAGAAAATTTCAACGAAATAGATACATATTGTCAAATTTTAATGAACTGTGGCAAGCTGATTTGAGTGATATGCGGACTTATTCTCAATATAATGATGGTTTTAAATATATACTTTGTGTTATTGATGTTTTTAGTAAATTCGCTTTCGCTAGACCGTTAAAAAAGAAAAATTCAGAAAGTATAAAGGAAGCGTTTGAAAGTATATTTACTGAAGCTAACGCGACCCCCACACACATACAATCGGATAAAGGAACAGAGTTCGTATCAAAGAATGTTGCACAATATTTTAAAACTAAAAATGTAAACTACTATACTACAAATAACCCAGATATTAAAGCTAGTATTGTCGAGAGATTTCAACGAACTCTAAAAACTAAAATGTGGCGTTATTTTACACATAAAAATACATACACTTATATTGATATTTTGGATGATTTGCTTTATTCTTATAACCATAGTTTTCATTCAAGCATTAAGATGTGTCCATTTGAAGTTAGTTCTAGTAACATCATGAACGTTTGGAATAATTTATATGAGAATAAAAAATATAGATTGGATGTTATACAAAAAAATAAGTTTGAAGTTGGTGATCACGTAAGAATAACTAGACATAAGCATATTTTTCAAAAAGGCTATGAAACTAATTGGAGTGATGAAATTTTTATCATAACAGCTATAAAAAATAACATGCCTAAAGTAGTCTATACACTCAAAGATCTTCAGCATGAGCCCATTATAGGAACATTTTACGAGAATGAATTACAAAAAGTAATTTATAACCCCACTACTCATTATAAAATAGATAAAATACTGCGTTCTCGTAACTCAGGAAACAGAAAAGAGGTTCTTGTTAAGTGGAGAGGTTATCCCAACAAGTTTAATAGTTGGATCTCTGTATCAGAACTTGAAAAAATATGAGAGAAGACAGCTTTTATCTCACTTTGCTAAGTAACAGTTCCATGACATACTTTGCTGAAAACACTACAGCAAATTTTTTTACCAAGTTACCAAAGACTATGAAATTAGAAGGCGAATGGGAAGTCGCTATTGTGGAATTTCATTACCCATGTAGTATGTTTAATCTGGAAGAAAATGAAAATATTATTTACATCACGTCTAAAGGCGATAAATCGCAGTTATTCACGCATCTGGAATACATGACACCAACCAACTATATTAGTGTGGATCAATTCGTTATCGATTTTAATGAAAAATTAAAGGATAAAGTTAAGCTTAGATATGATACATTATCGAAACTCGTTACAGTGAGTAGTTGGGCAATCGACGTTACATCTGTGGTATGTAGTCCTAGACTGAGTGTGCAGTTAGGCTTTGCACCATTTACTAATTTAATAAAACATAACTTCGGAAAATATCCCGCGAATCTAAACTTGGGTCTACCTTCACAACTTTTAATATATTGTGATATAGTAGAACCACAAGTAGTGGGTGATGTCATGACACCTTTATTGAGAATTGTTTCGTTGGATCCCACCAAATATGTATATGGCGCTTCTAAAATAAATATCTTTTCGTCCCCTCATTATGTACCTGTTATGCGCAGGGAATTTGACGTTATAGAAATAGATATAAGAACAAGTACAGGTCAAAGAGTACCATTCCAGTTTGGAACTACGTGTATAAAGGTACATTTTAAAAAAGTCAAGTGAAAATATCAATCATGTCTTGTCCATATTTACATTATTATACTCATCAAGCTGGTTCTGGTATGGGGGTAATTTACAAAGGTGCACCACATCAGCGAGGTCATGGTATAGGGAGCTTTTTGGGGGGTTTGTTCCGATCGGTTCTTCCACTTTTAAAAAATGGTGCGAGATTTGTAGGCAAAGAAGCTTTAAATGCAGGTGTAGGTCTTCTATCTGACATGTTAAATGTTCAACCAATGGGTGAATCTGTCAAATCACGCTTGAAAACGGCAACTTCAAATTTGAAAAGGAAAGCTGATGAAAAAATAGATTCAGTAATGTCTGGATCCGGATATAAAATAAGAAAGCTAAAAAGGAAGATCATCACTTCTAAAAAACCTTCCAAACGGAACGGTACTAAAAGAAATAAACGACAAAATATTCAAGATATATTTTCTTAAATTACTTCTCGTAATTCAAAAATGGCGTTTTTACATCATCATTCCTGTGAATGCGTAAAATCAGAGTTGGATTTATTTGCTCTACCATCTACGCAAACGAGTATTGAGAGTGGTCAATGGATACATTACAATCCCATTTCATCATTGACTGACGATGGACCGATTGAGTTTTTAGTACCGGGCAATGGAGACGATTACATTGACTTGTCCCACACTTTACTTCATATAAAAGCTAAAATACAGAATGGTGATTCAAGCAAACTTTTAGCAGGAATTCATGTCGCTCCAGTTAATAATTGGTTGCATTCTCTTTTTAGTCAGTGTGATATTTATCTTAATCAAAAGTTAGTGTCTCCTCCAAATAATACCTATGGATATCGCGCATACATTGAAACGTTACTCAATTATGGAAAAGCTGCTAAGGAAAGCCATCTTACTTGTGGACTTTGGTACAAAGACACTGCTTCGAGCATGGATTCATGTGATGTTTCAAATCGAGGATACGTTCAAAGAGAAGAACTGGCAAAGGAAAGTCACACTATTGAAATGATAGGTCACATACATGCTGATATTTTCAATCAAGATAAGTTTTTAATCAATGGTGTTGAAATGCGCTTAAAACTAGTTCGTTCAAAAGATACTTTTAATTTAATGTGTTCATCTGTAGATAAAAAATTCAAAGTCCATATTTCAAGTGCTAGTCTCATTATGCGTAAAGTTCGTATCAATCCTTCAGTATTAATTGCTCATGAAAAAGTATTAGCAACCACTCCTGCAAAATATCCAGTTACGCGTGCCGAGGTTAAGGTTTTGACTATCCCATCAGGAATCCAGGGTAAAATGCTCGACAATGTATTTTTAGGTCAAATACCTAAAAGATGTATTGTTGGGTTCGTTAGTAATGCTGCATTTAATGGTGCTCTTAATGTGAATCCGTTTAATTTTGGTAACTATGGTCTCAACTTATTTGGTTTGTATGTCGACGGTCAATCTATACCATCGAAAACGTTGGTTCCATCTTTTCATGATAATACATATATAAGTGCATATCATACCTTGTTTTCGGGAACGGGAATTCATTTCCTGAACGAAGGAAACGATATTTCCAAGGCAGAGTACAGTCATGGTTATTGCTTGTATGCATTTGATTTAACTCCAGATCTATCCGCTAACTCAAACTCTCATTGGAATCTTATAAAGCGGGGTAGTGTAAGGTTTGAAGTTCGATTCGATAAAGCTCTAACTACAACACTTAATTGCATTGTGTATGCAGAGTTTGATAATGTAATTGAAGTCAATAAAAATCGAGAAGTCAGCTTAGATTATAATAGTTAAGATAAATATAAGTGGAGATTTCTAATGTTTAATTCATTCTTTGTTAGGTCATGCTATTACAAAGATATGGATACAAAAGAGATAGAAAATTATTTAAAACAAATAGATAAAAATATTGAGTTCAATGTGTTTGCGGCGAATCAAATGCCTGTGTATTTTACTAAGCCAGTATATCTCATTTCAAATTTAGATCCTGATACAAGACCGGGATCACATTGGGTTGCTATATATGTAGATATTTACGGATTTGGAGAATATTTTGATTCGTTTGGCCGTAAACCAGAAGGATATCATGAAATGTTTTTAAAAACCAACTGTAAAAAGTGGATTTCTAATAATAAAATACTTCAAAATTATTTCAGTGCGCAATGTGGACTCTATTGTTTAGTTTATATTTATTTTAAGTATAATCATGTTTCAATGTCTAACTTTATTGATTTTTTTTCTAATGACACTGTAACAAACGATAAACTTGTACAACAAATGTTTATTTCTTTATTTAAAACTTGAATAAACAATAACTATGTGAAATGAGGTTGTTTTATTTATTTCAATTATCTATTAAATTCTAAGCGTAATAAATAAAAACTTAATATAAATTTAAAGAAATTTATTACAAAAAATTAAAGTAAAAGAACATATTTGACTTAAAATTATAACACAATTATTATTTAATCTCCCATCGATTCCCAATCTATCTCCAGAGTACTCGATAGATTCTCCTGAAGAATCACGAATGGAATTGGGACTTCGTAATCTCTGTAGTCAGACACATGGAATGAATCAGGGCTATATAAACTTGGACTTGGAGACAGGATCACTAGTTCATCCGTTTCGTCTTCTTCAAATAATGGTTGAGACATTGGTTGGTACTCAACCATGTACTCGAAGTTTAATGGAGCTATTGGATTGGAATAACCCCTTTTAATTTCGTCCTCCACGTCCTCACATATTAACACTAATTGTTCTTCAATATCACTCTCTTCGTTCTTATCCAGGACACGACACATATCATTTTCTAATTCAATTTCTTCACATATCGCGACCATTTCTTCGTCGTATACAGAGTTGTCAAGCTCAGCCATTGTGTTTCGTTGTGCTTAGTATGAACGCTTGTAGCGAATGACTGATCTCTTTATAATTTGTTTGCGAGGCGAGAGCGGCAGTGGGGGTTGTATTTTTTTAAAAGGTTTTTGTAAGTAAAGTTATATTATGGGTTTGATTTGTGATGAGTTAGAGAAAGTTCTATTGTTTCTTACTGTCTCTATCAATGAAATATTTTTTACAGTCTTCCTTGCAGGCGATCTGCTTTGTAATGTTGTATATTATATCTCGTGTGTTCTGATAATGTTTATCAGTATTGGATTGTATGTAGTACTTTAATCGCAAGTCTGCATGTTTCCAATAGTCTACAGGCGAAACCTCTTTCAGATTCTTCATGTCATAAATTTCTATTTTCATGAGGTATGAAGCATTCGCTCCGTCATTATCATTGGAAGAAATAAATGATACACCTCCATCACACGCTTGAGCCACACATGAAGACGGAATGGTTTTTTTCTTTTTCTTAGGCTTTTCAAAGAATATGTCGATATTGTTACCAGCTCTTTTCGTTGCGATTTTTTTATTTTTCAATATGCAAGAATTGCTTGCATTTTCGTCATCGCTTAAGTTAATAGGATAATAATAGTTTTTTACATTGAATTCATCGAGATTCGGTGAGATCTGAAAAAAAAAATAGAAATAAGTAAATATAATCACTAGTGTCATCAAAATTATTCATATACAGTAAGAACCTTTATTATTATTAAAATCTAATACATTAATATTATTTTTATTGCAGAATGAATCTATAGATTTTTGTGACCGTTATAGGTTAGGTTAGGTTAGAAACATAAGATTTTAATTATAAAAAATATTAATCTTGGTCTTATTAATTTAACTTTACTAGTAACAAAGATATCGTTGTAACACGTATTCTTGTCACTTGGTCAACAGGGATTAAAATTTAATACGAATATTCATATATATCATGAAATTATACTATATAAGTACGTAATCTTACCTCCATGATTAATAATTGCCTAGTTACTGCCTTCACTTGAACACTACGTCAGCCTGGATACTAGCCGCGTGGTATTAAAATATCTTGTGATATACATGATGCATGTGATCCTTTTATATCTGCTTTTTGAGATCGTGTCTGAACGTGTCGCCACAAAATACAACGTTTAGGTTGGATAAAAGGATATTATAAAAAAGGAGCGGATGTTCGATGCCCATTATTTCCATTGATTTATTAAGGTCTATTATAATAAATTATGATATACATGATGCCATGTGATCCTTTTACATCTGCTTTTTGCGAGATCGTGTCTAAACTTGTCGCCACAGAATACAACGTTTAGGCTGGATAAAAGAATATTATAAGGAAGAGGGCGAATGGTCGATGCCCATTATTTCCATTGATTTATTAGGGTCTATTATAATAAATTACTACGACCCTGTCTAATTTAAAATATTATTTTATGAGACACTTTCTTTGAAATAGCAGCAAAAAGTCAAAGCGTTTCTTCGAAAAAATAAAACTTTTGAGTTATTTGTACGAGACTTTTTTTTTATTTACATTTTCATATTGAATTTATATCTGACACACATCCAATTCAATTATTATCAGTTTGATATCAAATTAATGATAAAAACAAAATTGAACGATTAATGTTATTTATTAAGAAAAATCTTAGATTGGAAACCTAATCAAGTTTGATAAAACCAAGCCAATGAGTCAGAATCGGCCATTAAATATCAGACATTCATACTGTAATGAGAATTCAGTTAATTTGATTAATTAATCAAGGAAAGGAAAGTCGTGGATCAAATGGAAAATCCAATTGGTCAAGGAGTCCGATAAGTTAATCTAATAAAATACGAGAAAAAACGATTCGATACGAGGGTAAGTAAGGAAATTCCTTTTGCAACCCAGGATCCAATTGGAAAATCCGAAGAGACCTCCGACGGTCAATTGGAATTTAGTCTGATTGGAATCTGCTTTGGCGAGCTTTTTTTAGAATCCGCTAAGTTAGCCTATTTCAAGGATTTCAAGGTGCTGGGAGTGAGTTAGAACCGGCTATTCCCTACTACTGGTGTCTATCTCTTGACGATGCTTTGGTTACTGTGCAAAACAATTGTTGAGATTGTGGTGGTGAATGTGTGCAGTGCTTGTATATTGTTGTGTTATCGGTGTCGGGTAGTGCATGAGTTCTTACAAATACTGCATGTATCAGGTATGAGAACGAATAGTACACTCTACATTTAGCATTACATATATTTTCTTTTTATATATTTTTTTACTTACTTTATATTTTCTTTTATCGGGGATTATAGGAAAATAACATTCTCATTAGTTTTGTAAGATAAGACTAAAAAATAATTTGACTATATCATAACTACTATACATATTAGAAAACAGTTCCCAAAGTTGTTTGTATGTGTATGATCGATTTTCTCAAAATCTACTGACCGGATTTTTGTACGGTTTTCACTGAAAGATAGTGCAAGCGTTGAGAAAGGTTTAGATTACAATTACATAATATTAGAAATTCCATGGGATCGGGATTTCTGATGTTATATACACTGGAAAAAAATTTGTGACACCGATTTCCATCCGGGCGAAACCTCAGACGCGGCTAATAATGTCTATTCTTGATATTATATGTGATAATGAAGTTTATTTTCAACGTTAAAAAATAATAATTCTAGAGATGTAATAATTTAAAAAATCAATTTATAGTCTAAAGAAATATCACACCATTTTACGATATCCGATTGAGTAAAGAAAGAGGGTGGCTCTTTCTTACTGAGGTGTCGTAAAATACGACTAATGTAAGTTGACCAGTCGTAAAATACGTAGCCAAATCCTGTGATAACATTTTTATAACATAGTGTGTCGACCCCACTTAGAGTGGGATAAGGGCAGGAGAATGATATGTATATAAAAAAATCGCTAATACTTGATTGTATACTTTTTGAGTAACATTCCCTTAGACATTAAGGGAATTCGGAAATTCTCATAGGTACTTAGACATCAATTAGCCATAATCCTTCTAATCGATCCAATTAATTGCCAGTACTACGGCGTAGACTGTAAGGCTACATACACACGAATATTTAGTTAACAAATTCAAAATTGTACAAGATGTTACGAAGCACAGACTAATATTAACGAGACTTATTGGTAAATAAATGCATTTCAGTAGTTTTTATAATTTATTAGTGTGCTCTCTACCTTTGGATTGGATTTTATCTCAGAAACTCTGTCGAGTCATACATTTATGTGAATTTTATCAGATTTTTTTATGTTAAGTGTTAAATCAAAAAATGTCAGGAAACCGGGCTTGAAAATGATCACGTTCGTAAACTACTAAATCAAAATATTGACAAAGATTTGTTTCTGGTCAATGTTGATATCTCCTTATATTTTGATTTTCTAGGGTCTGTAGTACTAACGACATACAATTTAAAACATTATGCTTAGAAATTTACCTATATAACCTACCTTACTCTATACTAAATTATAGTACCGTTAAGTAACGAAGTTTTTTTTGAAGTTGTAATTTTACAAATTAAAAACAAAAAATGCAGCATCCCTTGCCACATCAATAGCCATGTCCCAATGACCCCAATGCAAGATTGACCGATTTGTGCATTCAGACATATGATATACTGATATAAAACTTTAGTTTTTAAATTTTCCTACTATTCGAAAATTGTTATGATTATAATTTATTTTGTGACAGGTTTATGGTTGTATTTTCTCTGTTAACTAAGTCAAGAATATTTTGTCCAGCTGTTAAAATCAAATACATTAACAAACCTTTGCTTTGTATTTAAAATCAAGCAGCATTTATTTACATCCAATACTCTACTGCACGAAAACAATTTAATATTATGAAATTGGAGTAGCAAAAAATAAAAAGAATATAAAAATAAATAAATAAAGAGGGAAAAAAAAAAATTGTCTTGAGTATAATATCTATAATATTTTAATGTATTTTATATCAGGCGTGCGAAAATTTTTGCGTCACCCCAATTGTTACATTTAACTATCTTAAACATATGTACATAAACGAACGTTTACGATCCCCTATGGTTTCCTCCTTCACACCTGTGCCTACTATAAAAAACTTTATGATCTACCGAGTGCTACACAAGAACGAATCTCACTGATTCGAATTTTGAAAATCGTAAGTAGCTTCAAGTATGTTGTTATTGGTCTGTACATTAATATTAAATGCGCTACATCGAAATTAATGGCTATATTTTTTATTAACACTATTTATAATTAATTAATTTGTAAATTCGTACAAATTACTATTTTAAATAACTATTTGCCAGTTGCATCTTTAAATTTCATCATGATGCATGCTTGATGCTTAAAAAAATGTAAGTATAATTTCAGAAGCAAATATTTGCATAATATAGCATATAAATTTTATAAAAGTTGTCATAAACGTTATTATTATTGATATTTCTTTCGTCTCTCGACAGACAAGCGTCAGCATTTTCGCTGGCTTGTCGCCAATTGAAAAACTGAGTTTTATTTATCGCTTTAATGGAAGTTATTTGGAATAACGATAGTTATTGTAACTGAGATGCGTGGTGAGTGTAAGATTGAATCTTCTTCTCGAAGAACTTTTCTTTAAGAGAACGCTTTTCCCCAATAGTGGTATAGTAAGGATCGGCTAAAAATTGATATGATAAATGATTTCGTAATTTTTTTGTCCCTATTGAAAATTGCTTTTCCTGTTATAAAGGAACATCTAAATCAAACATATATTAATTCTAACTTAACTTGATAAATAAATAACTGCACAAAGAGAATGATATCCACTACTTAATCGGTATCAAACAGGAATACATATGCAAAAAAATTTCAATATATTCTCACCAAATTTTCGGTGGAGTCAGCAACTACATAGATTCTAGGCTAGGCATTTCAATATTCAAGTAGAGATATGCATGAAAAGGACCAGAAATGCAGTTAATATATTGTAGCACCTGTGAACAAAGGAATCCTGTTAACCGACCTATTTCCCACAGACCTACTTTATTGAAGTTCCAGCGCAGCATCCGCACATAAATAGTAGTTCAATAAATATTACTGTGTTATTCTGTAAAACTTATTGTAGTATTGTGTAGGCGAATGATCATAATACGCCGTTATGACAGAACAAGCTATTTCGTAACTACGAGTATAACTATAACTGGAGTATATTTGGCCTTTTGGAAATGGGATGGAAAGCGAGAAAAAGTTGACTTCTATAATAACATTTCATGTGTAAACTAGGTCTTGCCTGGAATTTATCTGAAGTCAGTAGGAACAGACACAAAAAGTATCCTAAATCAACATTTATATTATAAGTATATATCCAATACAGATCCAGAATAGTGTACTCGCATATAATAATAGATAATAGATTTAAAACGTAAATTATATGTAATATTTCAAGTTATTTCCTCATTACTAAAAGGATACGATTACTAATTATCACAAGATGTCGAAACGCGATTGAACACATAAAATCGTGCTGGATAGAACACCCGCTCAATAGTCAATACTTATCGACTGTCGAGATAAGCTCTATCGACGGTAAAAGATTCTGTCGCCGATAACAACTTAAAAGCAAGGCTTTTGCTTCATTTTTGAAGCTAATCTCTGTGAAAGATTTCTATACTAGTAAACTAAAAGCTTAATTATTACGAACACTACTTAATTAACTGGAAATTTATGCTAGTTCGAAACAGTGAAAACCAATAAACATATTTATTACTTAAACAAACTTTTTTATATTAATGATTTACTATTAGCACTACGCCGTGTGGTATCCGGCTGAATAGAATAGTACCACCCTCATTTTCTTACCGAGGTGTCGTAAAAGGCGACTAAGGTAAGTCGACTCGCCGTGTGATATCCGGCGGAATAGAATAGACCAACCTCATTTCTTACCGAGATGTCGTGAAAGGCGACTAAGGTAAGTTGACCTACCGTGTGGTAGCCGGTTTAGTAGAATAGACCATCCTCTTTCTTACCGTGGGGTCGTAAAATACGACTGATGTAAGTTGACGTCAGGCAGGCGGCCGGTCGTAAAAACGCAGCCAAATCATGTGACACCATGTTTATAACATGTTGTGCTGACCCCACTTAGAGTAGGATAAGGGCAGGAAGATGATGATTTACGATTAGAACTCTGAGTATCTGAGTTACAGTATTCAACATGTAAATAGAAAGATAATACACTTTAATGCACACTATAATACATGTACGAGTAAATAGTCGAAAGAAGTATTGGTAGGCGGCCATATCGCTAAAAGCGATGTGTTCCAGGTAATCTGAGGGCAGGGGACTTAATAATATATCAGCGGTGGGGGTCTACAAAATAATCAGGTACTAAATATTTATTATAAAAGCTGTGATGGCCTAGCGGTGCGACCGTGTGAATCTCTAGAGACGATCATGGGTTCAAACCCGGGCAGACACCAATGAGTTTTTCTATTAAAACTTATGTGTCTAATTGATAATTGCAATTTATCACACGCTTTTCGGTGAAGGAAAACATCGTGAGGAAACCTGCATATCTCTAGAGAATTCCGGGGATATGTGTAACCTACCAATCCGCATTGGAGCAACGTGGTAGGTCTCCAACCCTTCTCTCCAAAAATGGAGAGAGGAGGCCTATGCCCAGCAGTGGGATAGTAACAGGCCGTTACTTACATAAATATTTATTATGCTATAAATGTCTCTATCTATTCACAAATAGCGCTGAAAGATCTAGGTAAGCAAGGTAGATTGTATCATTATCTTAAAATAAATATTATAGTAAATTTCAAAAATCAGTTTTTTTTTGGATTCCTACACTTATATAATGAGACGAGATAATGACTTAGATAATGAGACCTCACAAATATAATGAGTCATCCAGTTTTGTTATATGAAACTGAACATGCAACCAACACAAGTTAATTTAAAACTAAAAGTGCTATTTTGCTGTTGTGTCCCAGTTAACTATTAACAATGGAAAGGCTATTAAAGTCGTCCATGTGTGTTGAATAGTTCAAACCTGCTGCTTGTTAACGTGTAGTAACTGACACCATAACACAAATAGAAATTGGGACGATGGCATATATATACAATACATACATACCATCTCAGTGTAATCTCGTCATTTCAATTCTGCATAGATTTTTACATAAATGTTTATTAGGTTTAACGTTGTTGTCAATTATAACTATTTTTGGGTGATCTCAGTGCGGCCTTCTCTTCACTAAATGAATGATTATATTACCTTTAGTCGGTTACCAAAGTATAGGTATCTGATACGTTAGGATTGTACATTTAATGGACATACAGAACACTCGAGCTTTCACTCTACACATGTTATGACAATCATAACAAGGATAATTGTAATTTTTTGAAATAAAATGCGTTAGAAAAATAATAATAAGTTTTCTTTACGACTCGTTTAAAACAGAGTTACACTCCGTAACTCCGTTTAAAACGAGTCGACATAATCAAGAAGGATTTTTTTTACAAATACAGTTTTTTTGTATTAATATATATTAAAAAGTGTACTGTCTGCGCAAATTAAGCAAATTATGGACAATTAAGTGTGTGGCCTTAGCATAATTAAGGTTCAAATAGATAAGTAGAAGAAAACATGAAATAAAAGAAAAAAAACGTTATTTACGTTTGTTGATGTCAAACACAAATAAGTTTGTAATTTATGTTTCGCCGTAATATATTGTCGGAAAAAGAAAGGATTAGAGAAGCGTAAGAACTTAATGGAAATTTTAAATATTGTGAATAGTATGAAATAATCTTGAAGAATACGTTCCATATAATTCTAGGAAGTTTTTTTGGACCAATTAGTTAATAACTTTTAATTTAGTTTATATTTTAATTATTGGATTCTCAAGTCACTTGAGGTGATAGCAGTGCATTCACTTTTAATTACGAAGAAATAAGTTTTGAGTATTGCTAATATTACAGTCTAAGTTAGGTCTTTTTCGTTCCATAGATTCGATTTGCAAAGATGCAGTGATGTAGCTCGCTGCAGGTCAGTGCGCGCGGTCGCCTTTGCTACTCCGATTCTCTCAATAAAGAAAAACGGGAATGCTTACAATAGACGCTTTTAACCGTCGGAATGAAAAAATATTTGTATTTTTTATACGGCTAAACGATGTTGGCAGTAAGAATTACGTTTTAACGACGCTTTAGAATGTTTTCTTAGCAAAATCGATTAAGAAAACTCTTCGGTATGTTGAAGTTCATTTTATTGGGACTAAAATGCTTTATTAGTAAAAAGATGTTTTCCTTTTGAAAAAACTTAAGGTACTGTAGAGAAATAGAAAATACTTAAGGTAATGTAAGCTGTCCATGGGTGCATGCCCATGGTGTCACCGTGCAATTTTATCGAGGAAGTCACGGGTTCAAACCCCGGGCAGGCACCAATGAGTTTTTGTATTAGCTTATATGTCTAATTGATAATTGCAATTTATCACACGCTTTTCGGTGAAGGAAAACATCGTGAGAAAACCAGCATTTTTCTACAGAAGTTTAGGAATATGTGTAACCTTCCAATTCGCATTGGAGCAGCGTAGTAGGTCTTAGCTCCAACCCTTCTCTCCAAAATCGGAGAGAGGAGGCCTATGCCCAGCAGTGGGATTTTTACAGGACTTTACTTTGCTTTCAGGTAATGTTTGAAAAGTAAGAAGAAAAATAAAATAGCGGCCTGTTACTATCGCGTCGCACTTGCCTACTCTTGTCGTCTTTGAGAGATTGACGAATAGACTCGCGACGGCATTCCAATGCGGATTACTGACAGTTTACAGATATCCCAAGAATTTTCTATGCAGGTTTCAGCACGATGTTTCCTTTACCGTTAAGCAAATGATGAATTATAAATATGAACCGCGAACCCGTATTTAATGTTACCTTGCTGAGCTATCACTGAGCATGATATCAAAAAGCTTAATAATAGAAGAAGAATTAAAAAGAATTATGAATTTTGAAGTAGATGAAGTATTTGATAGCGATGTTATGTTTGTTTCTTTCTCTAATAATGAAAATGACAATCATAAAGCATTTCTATCAAAAATATTGTGGCGGACCCAAAGTTTAGTTGTCACTTCGTCCCCAGTGCATTAGATAAATAATGAATATTATTCATGCAAAATACTTGTAAGCTGCTAGAGTAGATTTCTTTGTTAATGAACTGTCTGATTGAAAGTATATTGTTATTTATAATGTAATAAACATAGTGATTTGAATATTCACAAACAAATTTTAAGATATTAAATTAGGTTTTAAAGCTCAGTTGGGATCGAGAGGTGCTACAGATTTGAAGTTTAAAAATATATGATAAAAAATACACTTATATGAGCAATATGTTGTTTGTTAACTTGACTAAGTACCACCTATTGAATGGTGATGGCTGATACAGCCCGAAAGCTTTATGAGGTATATCTTCTTTCGGGTATCTTATTATCACGTAGTCTCTTCTCAATTACGTGGATATGTAATTTATAGAATTAGGTGTTACTTTTCAATTCGCAATTAGGGTAATCGCAGATTATAGCAACGCAATAGTGAACTTATGAATAAGACGACCTCCGTTACATTAAAACTTCTCATAAAATTATTTATGTCACTTTTGCTATCTTTTCTGCGAAGCATAATTTGTAAAGATTGGTTGATGGATTTTATAAATTTTTGGTTATCTTTATGACCTCAGAATTATATTTGATAAGGATTTCTGTAATATCAAATATCACGTTTACATTAACAGCAATTTTTTTATCCTGCCGTTATTATGACTTCCTCAGATATAGAGTACCCTTCAATAATCATTCACCGCAGACCAAGGGACCGCGAAGCCCGGGGGCAATTTTCGCATTATGGTTGGTGTCACTTCTGATATAATATAATAGAGAGCTATTTTTAGGAAGGGCTCTGTAGTCGTCAAAGTTCATAATCAACCCTTCGTCAATGGGTTTAACATTCTTAATTAACTGACGTACTATTTAGCACTAATAATTTTGACATTGCGTATACGTCTACGTTTATGACCCAATAATGTATTTAAAGGTAGATATTTATGTTGTTTAAATTTAATCTTCAATATTTTCATCATTTTTAATGGCATTTTCTTTAACGTTCACGTGTTTATGAATATCAATAGACGCACTATGGTATTTTGTTCATTAATTGGATTCGAGAACTTTAGATGTTTTTTTTTAATATATGATGTATATTGGCCTTTTTCATTAAAATATCCTTAAAACAAAAATGGCTTTTTAGTAAAGAATTGTTAATATTAACAATACATTCTGACTTATTCTAAAAGATAAAAATATATAAAAATATTGGTATAGACTAATAAAGATTAACTTTACTCTAATTCTTTATACAATCCGAAAGCTATATTAAGTAGCCACTCAAGTTAAGCGCTTTATCAGTCCGGCAACGCCGCTATCTGATTGTAGGCTAATTGACATCAGCGTAGAAAATATAAGGGCCAATACATCATGGGCGTGAATAAAGAAAAAAAATTTCTTACCTAATAATCAAACAGTATCTGCACGTGATCAATAGTTACTCGTTATTATATATCCAGCCTCTGAAATTAAATAAAAGCTTATCATCATCATCATCACCCTCCTGCCCTTATCCCTCTCTAAGTGGGGTCAGCACAATACGTTATAAACATGCTGTCACATAATTTGGCTGCGTTTTTACGACCGGCCGCCTGCCTGATGTCAACTTACCTTAGTCGATTTTACGACACCTCGGTAAGAAAGAGGGTGGTCTATTCTACTAAATCAGGTACCACACGGTGGGTTAACTTACCTTAGTCGCCTTTTAAGACACCTCGGTAAGAAATGAGGTTGCTCTATTCTACTCAGCCGGATACCACACGGCGGGTCGACTTACCTTAGTCACCTTTTACGACACCTCACTAAGAAATGAGGGTGGTACTATTCTATTCCGCCGGATACCACACGGCTGACAGCTTATCTATTTTAGTAATTGATGGTAAATAAGGATATCAAGGAAAAACTTATAGGCGGCTCCTATTTAATATTTATACTACCATTTGTTTATACTAACTTATATGTATCATACCCAAATTTTAACATGGTGTTACTCTACAGGGAGAGAACTTGTCTAACTTTGTAATAACCATACCTCACATAATTAAAAAGCCTATATTAACTTGGACGAGACCGCCGTTTGGTATCCGGCAGAGTAGAATAGACCACCCTCTACCTTTTACCGAGGTGTCGCAAAAGACAACTAAGGTAGGTCGACCCGCAGTGTGGTACCCAGCTGCGTAGAATAGACCACCCTCCTTACTTACCGAGGTGTCGTAAAAGGCGACTAAGGTAAGTTGACCCACCGTGTGGTATCCGGCTGAATTAAAAAGACCGCCCTCATTTCTCACCGAGGTGTCGTAAAAAGCGACTAAGGTAAGTTGAACTGCTAAATAGAAAAGATCGCCTTCACTTCGTAATATTAAAAGCAGTTATAATTACGAGACTCAGTATTTACGTAATTTCCATAGTTAAAGGTTGCAGTGTTTAATAATATGGGCAATCTACCTTCTTTAATTATACTCTTCGAGTTTGTATGCAGTTTTCTTGAGAAAAATATTTAAATGCAATTTAACGAAGTTCGCAACTTTTATCTGATAAGAGACGACAGCATCAAAAATATTCTCTCGCGTCGTCTGCTATAGAGGTTCGTTCATTTTATCGTGGACTCTGAAAGTAGAAGTCAAATCTTTTAAAAAGTTTTGAATGTTCATTAAAATGTTCTTCTGCATGATTCTTATATCGCAAAATATGATGACATCAGTCTATGTTTGTAGAATACAAATCTAGCAATGACATATAGTATGAAGTGGGACTTTGAGAGCGTTGACTTATTACACCTTTGAATTATTAAATCCTATTCGGATTGATAACTGAAATAATTCCTAATATGCTAAATTTAACCTGTAATAATCCAGTGGTAAGGTAGTGGTGTGACTCTTTCGAGAAGATCACGGGTTTAAACCCGGGCAGGCACGAATGGGTTTGTCAGTGAAAACTTATGTGACTAATTGACAAATGCAATTAATGAAATGCTTTTCGGTGAAGGAAAACATCGTGAGGAAACCTGTATATTTCTCGAGAATTTTCGTTATGTTTAGCCTACCAATGCGCATAGGAGTTGCTACGTGGGTATTTACTCTAACCCTTCACTCAAAAAGAAGGAGAGATGAGGCTTATGTCCAATTTGTAGGATAGTAGCAAGCCGTTACTTTTGTTTTTTATGCAAAATTTTGGGAAAAGGCTTTATTCGTTTATTTGATACGCAGAAAGAAATGAAAGAAGAAAAGAATATAATAATTTATTTTTCACCAAATATATTGTATTTTACAGAGCCAAACAAATACTAAATAAGGCTACGCTGGTCGTCAGTTCTTCTATGCTAAAATAACTATTTCTAAACCAGGTTTCTCGTGAGTTCCTATTTTTGGAACAAGATACGGAAGTTTACAGGAAAGATATACAACATCTTGAATAACTAACATCATGAAATACGTGAACACAGCACAAGTAAATTTAAGAAAAAATGTATCAAGATGTTAACACACGAGGGGATTACGTTTCTTTTGATAATCATCTATCATTCTCCATTTGAGTCATAAACTGAGACTTTTATCTGAAAGGCGGCACGTTAAATGAGATAGTAAAACTTTTTATAGCACGATCAGAGTTTTAATGTGCATGTGTGGCAGGTAATATTTGACTTTCGCATGCGATTGTTTCATTATTAACATCCAATGAATCAATAAATATATAGTGAGGTAGTAATAACTAAGTAATGCATGAATTTAGTAAGAGTTAGCGGGTTTAAACTTTGAGTAGGCAAATGTATAATTTACCTCTATAAAACTTTGTGCTTAATTATATTCGCATTTAAAAAGAGATTTGTAATGAAGAAAAACAGTGATATAACCCGCATGTTTCTATAGGATTATTGAAACATATATAACCTGCCAATCAACATGGGACCAGCCTGATGCTGATTCAAAAATGTTTGTAAGAGCCAATTAAGAATTTAAATTTGATGGGTCTTACATCCGAAGCTTTGCCTAGCAGTGGTATAATAAGACCTCACTCTTCACCTTAAAACGAATAAAACTTAAGTTGTAATAATTATTTGATTACATATAACCAAGACCTTAATGAATACATCTTTACAATTGCATTGTCCTTTGTAAAATAAATTACAACTAAACAAAAAAGAAGTAAATACCACAGAGAAAACTAATTAACAAAATAGCTTTGTTCATGGTTTGCATTGAATGTCGCCAGTCAATGATATCAACGTAGTTGTTAAATAATCTTATATATAAAAATGGAAGTTCGTCTGTATGTCTTTTATAGAGTACAAAACGGCTTAACTGATTTTAATAAAATTGACAGATAATTTTAGAATGCGATGCGGAAAGTATCCTAGTATCGGAGTAAGAAAGTATCCTAGTAAGTATCGGAAAAATCCTGTAAAGTTTGGTGGCGGTCAGAGCATTTTTTAACCATTGAGTTCTGTTCGAGGGCAACATCAAAGCGTGGCCGGACATCTAGTAGTTATATAATATTTAAGAAACATATTAAATAATCAAGCATCAGTAACAGCGACATTGATTCAGAATAACAAGTAAATTCGTAGCATCAACACACAAATTTCAAATGAAATAATTACTTTCACCCTCCTTTAACGAAGCACGGATTATGCTAATAGTCTTTACGTGGATATAGAACATTTTCAAAAGCTTCGAAGAACCGTTAACTAAGAGAGCACGCATAATGCAAGCCCCTAAATTATCCTCATTGCCAGAAAAAGCTCTACATAAAAATGCAATTTTATAGTCAAAAGAAAGTTATTTTCGGTGGAGATATGAAAGTAGCATTGTACAATGCAGACATCAAAAGGCACGTTATCAAAGAGTGTTGGCATGTAGGGTAGCGTGAGGCGCCCCCTTCAATATAAGTTCCTGGTAGTTCGAATTTTACATTAAGCCAATCCCCCGCGCGAATATTCTTTGTGTTGGAAAGGGTATGGTGTAAATATTTTTCGTCAGGTATAAGATATAAGGCACGTACAAAACATTAATAAGTTGATAATCAATAGTGGTATAAATTAATATTGTTTACTATAATCAAAACAAATAATCTTTATTTTAATAAGCTCTTTCAATCATTTTGAATCGCCACAGATCAATATGATTAATGAAACTATAACTGGTTCGGAATTTTGCTCTTACCAAAGAACCAGCGAGTAACTCGGTGGTCAATCTGTTAAATATTTTCAATTACATTTACATTTATAAACCGCTTGTATGAAGCTGAAAAGATTTTTATATTCAGGCATTATTATAAATCAAATAATATAAAATTTTGTACAATGCTTTACTTATAAGCATATTTCTTATACTTAATTTAAACTATTCTTATAATAATTTAAAAATTAAAATAATACAATTCAAGGCAATAAGTTTACTTTGATTTTGTTAACGGTTTTATTTAGTTCGGCCTCCTGCTGCAACTTTATTTTCAAGCACTGAAGAAATTACTAACTATTAACTGATTGAACTGAAATGTTGAAGACAATACTGTATATCGAATATTACAATATACTACGAGTACATTTAATATTACATATATTATATGGAATATATATTATTATTATAGACGTAAAAAAAACTATTACAAAGTATCTTTTACTATATGAGTATCAAATAAAAGCAGACGGCTATAAAAATATGCATGAATAAGGTATAATTTTCACTTCCTACCCTTAGCATTACATATACCGTCTTAAGAAACATGGATTATACCAAATAATTCTATCATAACTTTTGTACTATAGAATTCCACAAAGCAAGTGTTATACTCAATATAATTACTAATTTAATGTTATTTCTTGCGTTACTTCCAAAAAGTATTTTAAAAAATTGTTGTTAAATCTACCATTTTGCTGGCGAAAAAAATTACTGACAACAAAAAGTATAGTTTTTTATTCATAATTTAATTTTCAGAATTATTTTTTAAATAGATATGAACTACAAATTTTTTAAAAATATATACTCATACCCAGTTGTTCAATCAAATTGATCCTTGTGATTGAGCTAACTGAGCTCGTTGCACGATTGGTACTACAGGACTCTGAATTAACCCAATATTTGTAGCATGAATAAAGCTGGATATTTTTTTTTTATTAATTCACATACGCTTCAATTTCAATAAGTTTCGAATATATTGATGACTAGTTTCGATATTTTCTTTATCACCGTATATATCGGGTATATATGGTGTATTTAGATGTTTGGCCGTTTTTTTATTTCTACCATCTCTAAATTAGTAGCCCTTTTTAAGCGTACGTGCTTAATTCCGTACTAGGCGTTAATAACTTAACAAGTCTAAATGCACACCTTTCAGGGCAGCCATAAATAGGTTTACGTTTAGTATACGTTTAAGAGAGTTATTTAAATATTTCCAAGTTTGTTTGTAAAAGACTTATCCACTTCACTGAAACATTCACCATATAAATTAGGCAATCTTAATGCCTAGTATAATTAAACATATAAAATGACGTAAGTCGACTTAACAACATATTCACGCCTGATACGAATCTAATATCAAAAGTTTAATGTAAGGCAAAGACTTTCTGAAGTATATTAGCAATGGGCGAGGTATATAGTACACTAGCAAACGCCAGCGGCTCCGCCCGCGTGGAAAGATTAAAACCGTAATATAGTTTTTGATAATCATAAAAATGGTTGAAGTGGGTCAACCTTAAAAGCTAGACATATGCTGTCGCGGACTTTTATTTAGACATTTTAGACGGGAAAATTTTTGTAATACATGATTTTTGAATAACTATTACCGTTTACCCAGCGTACGCAAGGAAAGCTTTAAATTTTGCCATTTTCGTACAATTTTTTTATTGCTGCTCCTCTCCTATTCATCTTATCGTGATGTTATATATGGACTAACTTACACTGAAAGAATTTTTCAAATCAGTCCATCAGTTCCCGAGATTAGCGCGTTCAATCAACCAAACAATCAAACAAACAAACTCTTCAGCTTTATATATTAGTATAGATAATCACAAACAATTTTTGTTAATATTTTCAAATTCACCAAATAAGGTTCTATGATTTCATAACATAATGTATCTTTATTGCATTTAGAAGTCGTAATGGAATAACATTTAGAAAAGTTTTTTGAAAATTTAATGTACATTTCTATTAATTTTTAAAATAAGAAAAATAAAGGAAGAGTTTGAAAATATGAATTGATTAATAAACATTTGTCAATAATATTAACACTATATACCTGATCTTTAAACTCGGCTTAAAGAAATTAAACTGACAAAGTACAAATAGTTCATTAATACAGAAAGTGATAAGAAATCGTTTCTTAGATTTATACATGAATATCCTTTATGTCAAAGAAAACAACAGCTGGCTTTAATATTATAGTGCTGTCGAGTCTAGTTGTCATAGAAATGTGGTTCACAACACAAATTTGGGGTCCCCAATAACACGTCTATAATAATAAGCCTAATTCAATAACCTTGTAACAGCCGTCAACTTCAGCAAGTCTGTAAGCGATCAATACTCGTTTGTCTAAATTAATCAGATATGTTACACTGATGAAGGCCTGTAGAGATTTATTTCCAATTATCTTGAGGCGAAGATGTTGAGGGCGACTAAGTATAAATAATAAATTGTTATAAAATTAAATTAAGCTCAAAGAATTGGTAGAGAACTGTACCAAACATTCTATGGTAACAACACTTTATCTTTTAACTTTCAGAAGATTCCTTTTACGCTGTTGTAAACTAGTCTCATTTTACATCCTTTTTTTTCATTTAAACTAGTTTCATTTACTTATTTTTTCTAAATTTGCATATTTTGCCAAAGGAAGTGATGAGCAGTGATACAGCTTTTCCTAGCCCACTTCCCTAACATTTATCTATGATCCCCCGCGAACATGAACTTACTTAAAAGGCTCCTTCGACTAATTTATAGTTCCTAGTTCTCAGTTATAAGAGTAAGCTTACGCAAGTTATTGGTCTATAATGGTCAATGATATCTATGTATCGGTACTCCTGAGATTTTATGATAGACTTAAAGTAAATTAAAATAGTAATGTTGGTATATATTAAAAAAAAACAACTTCTTGAGGAGAAAAAGAGGTAGACGCTTCATTTCGAAAAATCTCTATTTAACATATTAATTTCCTGTTTTTGGATGTGGTTTAAAATAAAAATATAAATAAACAAAACGTGTTTGACGATACCTCTTTTACAAAATTTCAACCCTTCCCTGTTAATCAATAACGAAACATTTTTATATACATAGAATAGATAGAACACAATTCAACATTCGTGTAGGTCAAAGTATCTGAATAAATGAAAGGAAGTGCGAGTATCAACGGGGCGAGTAATTCATTGTGAATAATAAATGAAGTGTCTCAAGATGGAATTGTTGCTCGAGGAAGTGGCACTGACAAGAGCGGATCCCATTACGCTGGCTGCATATGATCTCTTTAATTAAAACTTACCCTTCCTAGATACAATCGTGTAACAATAACAATAAGGACTGCTTAAGAATTTCAATGTCCTGATTACGTCACAGAATTAGAATAAAAAGTTAAAATATATGTTTATAAATTAAATATAGTAGACAATATGTCAAAAATTGGCAATTTGAAAACAAGTTGTTTCGTAACGTGCAACAATGCAGATGAAGAGGTTAATTTTATTTGCTAACAGTGCTAAACAGTACCTTACCTTATACAGTACTTTATAGCCTAATTGCCTAAGTGCCTAATAGCTCTAGCTATATAATAAGTACTAGATTTGATTTCTCTTTGAATATAAATGTTTTTTTTAATATGTCAATATCACTAAAATATTTGATGAAGTAGGATGGATAACCGTCAAAACAAATCCTGATGATTAAAAAGAGTCGTATATAACGAAATGTAGACAGTTCTTAACAGCTTTTAAAAGTTACAGAGCGTATAGCGTATCTGAGTTTGAAATGTTATAATTTATTCATAAAGTTCAAAGGAAAATGTTTAAGAAAATTTTATTTTTTAACAATTGCTGACCGATACAGATCTAAGTGTAAACGAAAGTTCGTTTCGACGTGAGAGCGGCCTCTAAATAAGTCATACTTTAGAAACAATACACGTTTTGTTGGCCTGTGAAGCACGACATAATTTAGTGCACTCTTGTCAAATACACGTCCGAAAAAAAAAACTTGCTACTAAAGCTTTACACCGTTTTTTAGTTTTTTACTTTGATTGTGGTTACGGCAAAATTACATCTGTCATGGTCACAAGTGGATTTATTAGTCATATGAAACGACAGATTTCATATGTACAGGGCAAAAATTCGAGATATGCGATAGTGCGTTTCTAAATTTATCCGCAAATTCACTTACAGTCGAGTGAGAAATTTTAAGTGCTTAATTATTATTAACCAGCAAATTTCTCTCATAAAACATCAGCGCAATTAAGAAATGAAAGTTATAGCCAAATGAAATTTCGCATAAGGGAACATTTAAATTTGGAATATTACAGAAACGTTTAACAGTTTCGGTGTTTTCGTTTAATATGCATCGTGTATACTTTGTTTGGGAAATTGGACCATTGTTGCATATTGATTGGACAATAGCAAACCGTGCCCGTATGACCTAGATATCGCCTGTGACCTAACACCAAACGTGTTTCGATCGGATCTCACTAGACTAACGATACTGTGGAGCTTACAATCAAATAACTGGGGATCGGACCTAGTTAGACTACTGTGATTGGAGATAAATTTGTGTTACATCTTCTCTTACATAACATTTACAGTAGCCTGTAAACTATGTTTGTATTTATGAGTGAATATTAATTATTATTGACAACTGTTATAAGGTGATTGCGTTAATAAACACGATGATGACTTCAATCGGAGGCTCCATTTTTAAACATGTGGCATTAATTTTTCTACGAGATTCCGAGGACTCCTTAATATTTTTTTAATATTAAGTTCAATCTCCTTACTTACACTGTTCATACTGCTGCAAAGGTAAGATAACATTAGCTCATATAGAGATTTATTACATAGAGATAACAATCAAGGTCGATTCACCTAAATTGATTTTTGCAGGCCTTTTAAAATATGGGAAATATTTTTGGTCTCCCAAGTTAAAGGATCTGTTTGATTCCTTAGCAATTTAATTGTTAATTCTAAATTTTAAAAATACATTAAGATCTGATTCCCGTTTCAGGAATGAAATCGATAATTCGGACCCTTTGCTGGACAAAGGAAACTTGAGTTAGGAGAAGGAGTAAGGAACATAAGAAATCTACTCTCTATATCTAATAGAGGTCTAAAATTGCAAAACTATGCTAAAGATTAGCATGGCTTTTATAAACTTTTTAGTGAGTATTTTATAAAGGCATTCAATGTGGGTATCCAAAGTCTAGTTTTGGTTTTCATTTTTCACTTGAGCTTCAAATTCCCATTTTTGTGATATATCTTTTTATCGTTGTGTTGCAAATATAATCCAGACCAGTGTTTCTCAACCTTTTTTGTGCCCACCCTAGCTTTTTAAAATTCAAATGTCGCCTCTACCATGTATGTATATATGTGCAAAACATAACTTTTAATATTAAAAAAATTGTTCACTTAAAAACTTAAATGATAGATTTTAGGAAGAAGAATTTCGATTTTTGGTTATAATTTTGTAACGAAATCTAGTGTTGCTTTAACATTTTAAAGCAATTTTAAAGCCCGGAGCGGAAGGACTAAACTCGTGTCTAGTACATCTTTAAATTTCCTCCCCTTAACAATCAAATCGCCCGCTGTGAGGCGTGGGCCCAATTTTGGGAAACACTGATCTAGACTAACATAATATCACACACCTATTACTGTACTTTAATACTTTGTATTCTTTATTCTAAATTTTAAATAAATCAAATTGCGTGAATGTGTCACCCTTTATAGACGTTTGGCCTAAAATGAGCTGAGAAGTTATTTCACTAAATAAAATGATTTAATGTTTATGGCTTCTTAAATAATAGTAAATCTCAATTGAGCGCATTAACCGATTTAAAACGATGTATAGTTCGATTAAACGCTCGCTAAGTAATACAAATAATTTATTACTGTATCCGTAATGTTTTTTAACTTTATTTATAAGCGAAGTATTTTAAGCGTAGTCATTTAATTTTAATTATAACTTTTGAATCTTGAAATATAATATCTATCGATTTCTTTGATGGACTAAAAATATATTAATATTTTCTAATAATATGATGTTTTAAATTAATTGGTAGATGGTATATTTGAATTTGTATTGTATCAGAATTATATATGCTATACTTAACTATTTCACATTTATTGTTTATATTAATCGAGAGCGAGTCGTCGTCTTATGAAGTTTTAAACATAATCAAGTAGTCAGGACAATCAGTTATTTGATCTTAAATATCTCTTCTGAACTATCCAATATTATACTAAATATAAAAAGCAGCATTTGTAGCGTTGGAAGTCGCTGGATGCACCTGATGATCCTGATGATGCATCGGTTGAAAAAACAGAAATCTACTTACTATACGCGGTATCAACCGCGTTGGAAAAGTTGTGTTAAATGCCTGATGGTTAGAAATAGGTGCCCAGTTATAAACTAAAGTCGGGTTTTCACTGGGAACATGAAATTCATTGGAATAGAAAGTTTCCAGAAAAGACTTAGTTTTTAGTGTATGCAAAATTTCGTAGTCATCCGTTCACCTGTTTGAGTGCTAAAGCACTGCAAAGCCACAAACTTTTCCTGTATAATAATAGTAGGTTTATATTTAATAAGCCTCTATTAGCATAATAAAACAGAAAAAAATTTATTCCATGCCTTATCTTAATTTTTAATATGAGTATTAATTTCTACGAAAAATTTTCAAACTTTTTTTAAATATTTTATTCTCTTGAAACCAATTCTTATCAAAACTCCATTGTTGAACCAAAATGAAATCACTGCGATACATGTTAAGAAAATATTTTTAACAATCGCGCGTTATAAAGCAAAATAAACACTCCAAAGCTTTGTGCGTTTGTGTGAAAGTCAAGTGGCGTGAAATATCCGGGCAAGACCTAGTTTCCAGAATGTTTTACGTGGCAGCGTATGAGAAGAATTAGCATAAAGAAATGGCGCAGTTTTAATTTTGTACTTTAAATCGTATACACGAGATACGACTAAGGCTTTATTGGTATACATTAACATTTAACAGACATGTGACAAAATAGGATCACGCCGACACAATGAAAAAGAAAGTTCTCCTTAAACAGATATTTATGTTTATAATTATCGTTATGCTGTTACCGTTGGTAAAGTATCAATACTGAAATACTGAAAATGGTATTTTTGGACTACGGATTTAAGCCCGTAGCCCACCGTAGTTAGCGTCATAGTGGACAGGAAAAAATCGTGGGGAGCGATGACCTCGTTTTGCAAGGAGTGGATCATTTATAATCTACAAATTTTATAAAACAATGTCTTAAATCTATCTTATTTATCTAATGCGATAGGCACTAGACTATAAATAAACATACGGTTTTAATAGAAAGTATAATTATTCAGCACAATATAAACGGTATAAATTTCATAAGTCAAAGCGTATTTAGGTATACGGGCCTATATTGGATGCCGAATACAAATTAGCATCTCACAGGCACGTGACAAAATACACTCGTACCGTAGACTTAATAAACGGCGAACATTGTCATTAAACGGCTTTAGATGTACCTGTGAAGGTTTAGGATGGAGTCACTGACTACATTAGGCAGTTTCACGGCAGCTTCGGGCTCATTGATAAGGATTATCGACGTGTAACGGACGCGCCGCCCAAATTGTAATCTTGCTAAGCTTGAACGTGTGGGATGTTTAGTTAGGTAGGGAATTCACCGTATGTATATAAGATACGTTGTGTTATACATGTAATAACAGTTAGTTTTATTCTATGACTATCTGGTAGTAGGAAAGTTTGGTTCGTTCACATCAATCGGGAATATCATGAAAATTGTACCTAAAGTTTCGTTCACGCCACCTTAATCGTTAAATTCAATTGCTTTCAATTATGCAAAATGTGTCTTTTTCCGTTCCCGGAAGAAAAACGTAATTATTTTATCCGATATGTTACTTTGTATATAGCTTTAATTGTACCAAATTTCATTAATATTGATTGCTAATTTTCCCAAACGTACCAAGCTTATATAATTATGTAATATATATAAGTATGGATTGCTTTTTCTTATGCGTCTTTCTACGGTTGCTGTTTTAACTCCTCTTTGGACAAACCTGTAATATTATTATGTTTTTCTTTAACTGTGCAAAACATCATGTTTAATACTGTTTAGTGAAGATTAATTACTTGAAGCAACTTCTTTATCCTATGACTATGTTTATAAATAATATGTACATATATATTATAAATAAAAAAAGATGTTTATTTACAATCATAAGCTTATGTTTGTTTGGAAGTTCGAAGAAGTTTGGAGTTAGCAAGTGAACGCAATTCGTCGCGGACGGTCTCAAGCTTCCAATAAAAACTAATGGAGATCCGCTTAGCTACTCCACTTTGCTCAACAAAGCGAACAAAAATAGACATTTGTTTATAAAACATCTATTAGGTTTATTCCACTCTTTTGTTTGATCTTCTAATTTGTGTAAGAGAAAGTGGGAATTTAATTAATGTATATACAACACTAAAGCCTTTGATCGTTAAGTGACTAAAAACTTTTAAATATTTTTTCTAATGAAGAGAGAAGTCAATGAGAGCGTAAGCACATTTCAATATTTATGATTACGAAATCCATGTTATAAGCTATTCGTAAAAAATACGTAAATATTGCTAAAAAAGATTTATTTTAAGTATATCAAGTTTTACTCCAAATATTGTACAAAAATCTGCGTATAAATAACTAAGAAGATCTTAATAGAAATTAGAATTATATAAAAAATGCTAACGAGAACCGCGATTTGTGAAAGATTAGTATTCTAATTACTACATCCCGTAATATATAGTTGATAACGACTCTAGCATATAAAAATAAAATTTTGCACCTTTACTTATATTCATTAACGTCATAAAGGTTCTTACCATGAGTCTTATCCCAAAAACAATTGATAGGCTCTCTCATTGTACGATTAGTTTTGACTATTTTACTACTATAGATTTTTAGTTAAAAAATAACATTCGGAAATATCAGATTATTATTTTTTCATCCAAACAGTGACAAAGTATCAATTAAAGAGTTGTACGTGTAAAAATGCATATTATCTTTTCATTCTGTATATTTAAATAAGCTTAAAGGTATAATACGCATGCACTCGCGCAAAAGCGCAATCGAAATCCACTTTGAACAGAAAGCAGCCGCGAAATCGATTCAATTGAAGTAGAATCTTGCTGGAAGATAAAGCGAGTGGTATCAAAATGTCCTGACTCCGCGCCAGGATTCCCTCTGGCATTTTGCCAAGCTTCAAGTTACATTTCAGTATACGATAGAGTAACACGCAGGGAATATTTATTACTACAATTATATTACTATCGGTATAGAGTGAGTTATGTTCTGTTATAAATGGGATATATTTTAAATAAACCCAAAAGCAAAGCTGGAAAGTTTAAAAATTTATATGACCTTAAACAGAACGTTTTGTAAGCCGTTAGGTATCCGGCTGAGAATAGAATAGAATAGACCACTCACTTTTTTACCGAGGTGTCGTAAAAGGCGACTAAGGTAGGTCTATCCGCCGTGTAGTATTCGGCTGATAAGAATAGACCACCCGCTTCCTTACCGAGGTGTCGTAAAAGGCGACTAAGGTAAGTTGACGTTAGGCAGGTGGCCGGTCATACGTAGTACATAGCCAAATCATGTGACAATATGTTTATATCATGTTCTGCCGCCCCACTTAGAGTGCGATAAGGGCAGAAGAATGATGAAACACAACGTTTTGTCCGGAAATTCCAGACTGCCAGTTTACTCATATCATAAAAATCTGTAGGACCATAGAAAACATGACAAATTGTTAGTGTCAACTAAGTATACAAGCTTTTTATAGCAATTTTAAAGGAAAGTTAAAGTCGTAACTATTTTGATTATATCGTTATTTTTATTTCATTCCGCAATCTTATATATTTTATACTATTTTAGGTAGTTAGATCATTTGGTGCATTATCTTCGAGGCAAATTCTAAACTCCCTTACTCGTGTGTTTGCCATTTTACGTGACACTGGCAGAGTGATAAGCGTCCAATTTGCGCTGTACAGGCCATAAAGCAAGATAATATCAATAATCTCAATGGATCGTGTTAGGAACCCATGATAAAAATCAAGTATTTTAATCGTTATTCCATTCATTTGCGTTTATTAAAACTCAAAATGTACAACTACGATTACAGCATTCTCAACATTTTCAATTTGTTTCTACAAATATGTTATTAGCGGTGGTATCCTTATAATAAGGTTAAAAATTAATATATATTGTTGCAGTTTAATATTTGACTATCAAAATTCAGGAACATTTATGGTATTTGAATGCTTTGTAGAGCTCTCCAACAACGACGGCAAGCTCTTGAATGTTTTGAGCATTCTCAATGTTTGTCAATTGATGTGCTGTCATTCCGCTTCATCTTCGCTTCGCTTCAAGATTCATCAAAGGATATAGTGCAGTCACATCAAGCTTGAAACGTCTATTGTTACAATAAACGGTATTATTCGTTCATCTTTATTGTTTAATAAAACAAGGCGTTGGTTTTCTGCGTTTATTGTAGGAAAATTTCACATAACTCTTATTTTTTTTTATAAATATATTTGACACACACACGGTCGTTCGTCCCCAAAGTAAGTAACTTAATACTTGTGTTATGATAGACGCACAACCGGTGAATATATACTTACTTAAATAAATACTTAAATACGAATATACACCCAGGCTCAAAGACCAACAAATTCATTTTTAGTAAATGTTGGCCCTCGGCGGGAATCGAACCCACAACCCACGGAGCTGAAGGCAGGGTCACTACCCACTGCGCCAACGGGCCATATTATTTATAGACTTGTTATATTGAACTAACAAAATTTGTCTCTTTTGATTAGTGGTATTTCCATTAACATGTCTTTCTTTTAGTTCACAAAACTGACTTGCAATAGAGGATATCAAAATTCAACATAATTGGTCGCTTATAATAATTGTTGTCTTCTTGATGTAACTCGGAGACGTGACGATGAGATGTGACGGTTGAGTAGAATAGACCACCCTCATTTCTTACCAAGGTGTCGTAAAATACGACTAAAGTAAGTTGACGTCAGGCAGGCTGCCAGTCGTAAAATACGTACAAATTTTGTGACATGTTTATAACAAGTTGTGCTGACCACACATTGTGTGGGATAAAGGCAGGAGGATAATGATAATAATTATTTCCTATTGTATTTTACATAAATTTTTGTCTATGATAAAAATATTTGTGGGACAATGTGTTTTTTACTAAAATAGTGCAATATCATCCATATTTTTAAATTAACTGTGACATCATTTATTGTATATTCAAAGCTGCCAAAAATTCCCATACACTACATTTTATGTTTTAGTTTGTTATTAAATTTAATCAACAATTGTAATTTTGTATTATAGTTTACTTAAATTCAAAAAGCGAAATGTAATAAATAGTACAAACGCTTTCACATAGAGTTTTGAAATACTCAATATACAAATAGCTACTTCGAATTATGGATATTTTAACCTCAAACAATTCATTAAACAAGTACATTAAACAACATACATTAAACAACAACTCTATGTCGGCTAATGTGGTACAATGAATCCACACAATTAGATGGACGCTCTTTCATGAATAAACAGAATATATGTTAATGATATGTATTTGTTCGTGCTTCATTAGATACGTAAAAGTAAATAATGGGAAAATTGTGATTCATGAGAAGCGATAGTAAAGAAATTAAAATCTTTGTTAGTCCTATCACTATTGTTTCTCTCAATTTAATAAATAATGTACGTTTTTTTAAATCAATTACAGATTTTCTGTTATTCTTTTAATTTCATAATATGACCTCAACTATCAAGCACATTCATTTTAACTGATTGAGTGTATATGGTGTTTTGTAAATCTAATATATAAAAATGAAAGTTGGTCTGTCTGTCCTTTGTAGATGGCTTATATCCGAAACGGCTGGACCGATTCTAATGAAATTTTCAGACAAACTTTAGTATTGACACAGCGGATGATCCTGTAAAGTTTGGTGGCGGTCGGATAGGATTCCGTGACGTTAATCAAACGGCGTTTACCAAATTAAACAATTTTGTTATGTGTAAACATTGGCAGCTGAAATATTTTTCTGTATTACGTTTTTATCGTTTATGACGTTTTATATTTAATAACATATTTTTTATGAATAGTAAGTTAAATGGAAGTAATTTATAATGAAATAAATACATAAAAGTCTTTTATATCGAATTGTATACATACTGTTAGCCATAACAACTTTTGCAGCGTCACAGGGTGGAAGCAGGAACAATCTGACAGTATCGTTTACACGCAAGTTTCTAATGTTCACTGACAGAACTACATCTTACTATTACCATCTTCTCTTAACGTCAGATCATGTCATCTCATAACATTCTCAGTCCTGTAGCGGAATATGCATGTGTGCTCGTGAAATATCATGTAAGTTTCGAGTGAAAGTCTTGCATATACTGCAAGTACACTTTCGAATGATGACAAGTGATTAATGACTCATTTATCACTTGTTAATTTGTCTATTAGACCACAAATACAGCCTTACTTTTAATGAAAAGACGAAGTAACCGAATTTAATATTAAGTTATATCTCTGCCTGCCCTTATCCCACTCTAAGTGGGGTCGGCACAACATGTTATTAACATACTGTCATATGATTTGGCTGCGTTTTTACGACCGGCCACCTGACTGACGTCAACTTACCTCTGTCGTATTTTACGACATCTCGGTAAGAAAGAGGGTGGTCTATTCTACTAAACCGGATACCACACGGTGGGTTAACTTACCTTAATCGCCTTTTACGACACCTCGGTAAGAAATGAGGGTTGTACTATTCTATTCAGCCGGATACCACACGGCGTGTAATATTAAGTTATAAGGATGGGTATAACAGTCCAAAATTTGTTTAAAAGATTAGTGGTAAATATCAACGTTAAAGACCTGTTTACTATTTTAATAATCACACTAAGCAAACGGACCGTCCACTTTTGAGTTCAAATACTAATAATAATATGGAATAAAATTTAATGTAATTTTATAAAAAAATATCAAGTCATGGAGTGCTATTTGATCACAAATACAGATAGATAACAGATGCATTAGCAACACTTATTTAAAAATTAATGGATTTAATTCGTGTGTTTCTTTTTTTGTTTTTGTTTCATGCACAGTCAACTGATACTGTATCTTATAATTTCAAACATTGGTGCAGATAGCTATGAAACATCACTTCAGAATTCTACTGCTAATAGTAATGATTGATATGGGCTATAAACCGTGGAGGCATTAAATTAATCACTTACCATACATCTGTGGTACACGCTATTTACATGTCTAGTTCGCACATGGGCGAAATTTCTTGCTTTCTATTAAAGACGGCTTTGTTAAGTATGTATGTTTGCTTATTTTACTTATAATAAGGAGCTATTAAATTATGCTCGTTATATTAAAAGGGGTTTCACTAAATATTTTAACTCGTTGAAAACTGCAACCAATCAGTTTAGGAAGTAAGCGTAACTGTCAATCACATTTATAAGACATTTGTTTCTAATTCGAGCATCATCATCTAAATATATATAATACAAATAAAACGACTATTCACTATTATTCTATTTTAAATATGAGATATCTACGGACCTGGTTACAACTACTATCATATAGTTCTACCTATAGTATAATATAGCAAAATTTTGCGCTCAGAAAGTCTTTATTCGGAATAATTTTATTTCGGAAAAATCAAACGAAACCATAAAAGGACTTTTAAGGTCCTAAACCTATAGGGGAATCTCTTGAATTTTACACAGCGGGATTTAAAAACTTGCTTAAACTAGCACTACTAGTATGAAGTCAAATTTATCCAATGTCCATCTGTAAAATCGCAGAAGTACGAAGATACTTGCTCCGTGTAAATACTAGGTTACACGCATGGCTTAACACTATGATAAACAAACCCATGTCAAATATATTACGGAAGATTGAAGCCATATTGAATCTTATAACTATTTTAATTATTAATGTACCAACACCGTTGGAAAATATGAAAGCGTAACTACATAATTTATTGTTCGTGGTTGTTGGATAAATGTCGACTTATAAGCATTGTAACGAATAACTTAACATTTGAATTTAGTACTACTATAATGTTGAAGCCGTGTGGTATCCAGCTGAGTAGAATAGACCACCCTCATTTCTTACCGAGATGTCGTAAAAGATGACTAAGGTAAGTTGCCCGCCGTGTGGTATCCGGTTGAGTAGAATATAGAGTGGTCCCCTCTTTCTTACATCGGCGTCAGGCATGTGACAACATGTTTTAAACATGTTGTCACATGCCTGACGTCGCATGTTTTAAACATGTTGTCACATGTATTGGCTACGTTACGTTTGGTTATGTTTTTTTCCTTTCACCAAAAAGCGTGTAATAAATTGCAATTATAAATTAGACACAAGTTTGTAACAAAATAACTCATTAGTGCCTGGTCGGAATTTAAGCCCCTGACCTCCTCGAATGAGTCGCATTGTTTCACCACTGAGCTAACATTTATATACATAACATAAATTTAAAAAAATAATATTGTAACGGACACTGTGAGCGGTCAAATAAACTTGCAAAACAATGATGAGTAAGCTATATATACCTAAATTGGTTTCGATGATTGGATCTTTCTTACAAAGGAGAAAGTTAGTTTCAAGAGTCTATGTGCAAGTTGGATACGATTTCAAAACGAAATTGATTCAAGTGTGTGGCTGTTATTGTAGTACAAGTGTTTTGTTACACAATAATAATAAAGCAATCACTATTCGATCTCTGTGGTAGCTAATAAAGGTAATTTAAAAAAGGTCCTTTTTATTCTATCAAGAAAATAAGATTATTTTCTTCGATCAGAACAAAAAAGAGAAAAAAACAATTCAACAATTAAAAGTTCTTGAAGATTACTTTAAAATTGAGCTAATTAAATAGATCGCTAAAAATAAAAGTGATCTAATGTTGTCGCATTTTATAGTAATCTAAGATTACCCGAGATGAAAAATAAAAGTATTAATTAGTATATGACATTTAAAGTTTATATTATATTCCTTTTATTTTCACAGCTTGTTTTTTTGTAAAGGAAATCCTCAATAGTGACGTCAAGCCCCCCGGATGCAGCTGGGAGCTCTGCCTGGGAAAGCGCGGCCCTCTTCGCAGACGCGTCCCAACACTGACATTGAACGACAATTATTATGAACTTGACTTACTTAGAGCTACGATAAAAACATTTAATATTTTGTAGAACCGAAAGATATAACATAAAATGAAAGTGACTATATTTGTTTTCAATGTTATTTGATTAATGATTTAGCAGCTTTGAAGAGTATTACAATATGTAATTTTTTTTAATGCAACGTAATGTATAAAGTAAAAGCGATGAAAAAGCGAAATATTCAATACAACTAATATTACGTAATATATGTAGCTACCAGCAAACTAATTTTGCCTGCGGTTTAGAACAACTAATAAAAATAAATATGTATAATATCTGTTATTTCCCATCTATTATTAATATTTATCAGAGAATTTGAATGTTGTTCTATATCTGTAGTTTTTGAAAAAAAAATTAGTAAATTATTTTAAGAGTTGTATCGTAATTTAAACCTATTTTTTGTTTCATGAGAAGCTAAAAAAGTAATACTTAATATAACAAACCATTAAATATGTAAAAAAAAATGTTCATATTATACCGTAATTAAAATTTTATTCATGAGAAAGGAATATTATTCATAGAAAATTAAATAACTTGTCCTCGAATTTATCCTCCTGCCTTTATCCCACTCTAAGTGGGATCGGCACAACATATTGTAAACATCTTGTCACATGATTTGGCTACGTATTTTACGACCACATGCATGAAGTAAACTTACCTTAGTCGTAATTTACGACACCTCGGTACGAAAGAGGGTGGTCTGTTCTACTCAACGGAATACCACACGGCATAACTCGTCCTCGAATATACACACTTTTTTGATAGCGAAACAATATATATTTTTTTTAATTTTGTCGATGTCGACAGGTGTACTGTCGTTTCTTATTTTTTATATAACACGCCCAAATGCGTTGTATTCATCAATGTGTTAATAACATTTTGATTTAAAAAAAGATGATTGTTAGCTTAATTAAATACGTTTTTGTAAACGAGTATCTTTTAGCCTTAAAAGTACATTTTTATAGCACTTAACATTTTTAAGCGATATTATATTTTGAACACGGAATTTTGAAATTATAAATGTAAAGCCTTGTGCATCAAGGTTAAAGAAAACTAGTGAAAGCGTATGATTGCAATTGCAAATCGATATGCGGTAACATTCTTAGTATCTTTCGAAAATCTTTAGACTGACTTTCATGCTAACGCGCATATCAATATTACGTTACAATTACATGCAACCTGCCTATAAAAATCGAAGTTAATATTTCTGCTGCAAAATTAGAATACACCTAATAAATTTTGTTTCATATATCACTTTAAGTCAAGAATACAAGCACTACTGATACTGATTTGAATGAAAACTGAGATCGAAGTGTGCTGTTTAAGAATCTTGTCCTAAATTTCCTTGCACGTTTTTTGTAAATAGAAATTTGAAGGTTTCTATAGGTTGTCTCGCCTGATGAATTGTCTAATAAATACAAGAATGCCTTACACTTGCATTATTACTTATTAGGCTTACTACTAATTTTAGATTTTATACGTTTGTTCTGAATTTTAGGTATTATACAAAAATGTATGTAGTCTCTTTATAAATTGGTCGTATTTCTGATAAGATTTTTCCTTGTTGAAATATGCGAATACAAAGTGTTAAGTTTTATTCTTTTATTAAAACAATTTTTGAATAATTTGTTTTTTCCTTGTGTGCCTTCAGTTCGCAGGGTCGCGGGTCCCATTATGACAGTGTGTGTAATTGTACAAAAAAATATTAGAAACTAGAAAAAAATTTTGGAGTTCATAGGCAGCAGCGTTAAAAATTAGATTTTACTACCAAATGTGCTTTTTTAGTGATAAACCGCGGATCCGCGTATTGTCATTATTTTCTTTATATTCATGAAAGTTATGAAATATACGTTAAACTAATTAATAATAATAAAATATAAAAAATTTTAGGTCCCATAATATAAAAAACAAATACCCACACCTATGTCACCTCTAACGCTATTAGAGACACACTAATATTGTGACGCGTCGAGGTTACAACATGGATGATCTAATGAATTCACGACTCGTCTCTGCAACAACCACAAATTGTATATACTTAACACATTAAATAGTAAATGGGACGCGGTTTCCGATACTGTCATCGTTATTTTTACTCCGCTATGGAAAAACTGAAATAGCTGTTTACTACTTACTTACTGTGTTAATCGTTTTATGTATTTGATTTAATACGTTTGTATTTGTTTAAGGAATATTTGTGTTTAATTATTATTTTGTTTATTATTATTTCGACTATATTCCAAAATGTGTTTTACCGATAAAAGAAAGCCCGCTTTACTGATGATTACATAGATGATAAGAATGCCTAGATATAGCTACTCTTCGATCCTGTACAAGAAAGTAATGACTGAATGTGCCTAGTTATAAGAAATACATTTTCTAAAACAGCAACCGCCGAGCTTTTTGCTTGCTCTTCTCAGTAGGAACAGCTTTCTGAACCAGCAATAGAGTTGTCCATTAAAAAGCACTTGTTTACAAGTTTATTTGAATAAAGAATAATTTAAATTTAAATTTGGAGCGTTCCTACAAAAACTTTTTAAAAATGTTTTATACATAGAATTGTGCTTTTTAAATCTCTGAATATAATTCCAGAAAGTTTTGGTTTTAAAGCTTGTAACATAGACAGTGCATATAACATAAGCATTAAAATCGTATCCTATTCTTAACGTCGAAAGCCTAAAGACATCTTTACAACAAATTGATACATTACTTACTTAAAATTGTACGTGAAAACAACTAATGATTCTATTATTTGTTTCTAATAACAATTTATCCGAAGCTATAATATGTTCCATGATATCTTAAGATTTTGTTTTCAATGACGCTTCGTAGAAAATTAATCAGTAAGTAAATTAATCGAAATATTCAATTATTTATACAAAAATCATTACACGTACATGTTTATTGTGATATTATATTGTAAAACTGCTTTTTGCGCTTCAAGTAGTTTTTGTAGTTTTATAATTTTAATTTTTCTATATTTAGTTACCTACTAGACACATTGAAAGATCGTTCTGTTAGGACTTTAGGTCCCATCTCATTTCGTTCTGCTAAATTTAAGCCTACATTTTCGGTTTATGTAGTTAAATCCCATTTATGTTAAATCCGATGTTGCTCTATTGCAATATAAAGTGTGTCGAGCACATAGTACACAGTATCCTCTAAGACGGTGCACTCAATGTGTCAATATAGATGCCGCAAATTCTCAGCACACTTACTGTGTGGTAAGAAGCTGTCACTATTGCTACCAGCTCTCGACTTCGATCGAGAACCTTACTTTAGCGCCAATTCTTAAATCAGATTTGTTGGTAGACAAATCGGGAAGTAGGTAAAATCTGTCTCGCGTTTAAAGTAACGGTCGTATGACTAGTCTAGCGGGATTGTCGGGTCTAGACGGCGCGTCGGATCCCTATCGGTCTCCGTAGAATTATGTGACGTAAGCGAAAATATGTATAGCCAGTTAATGTATAAATAAAGATCGAAAGATATTTGTGCCATCACCGTTCGAAGTAACAGTCCCTGATAGGAAGCCGAGATTATGGGGTGTCGTACGTATTACTGTACTTTGTGTATGGTAAATCCTACTAATATTATAAATGCGAAAGTTTGTGAGGATGGATGTATATTTGATACACTTTCACGGCGAATCCGTTGAACCAATATCTATGACATTTGGCACAATTATTCGTTATACACCGGGGTAATATATATACTATAGAAATCGTATTAATTTTACAGGAATAGGATGACATTGAAAAGCGTTATCTAATATCATCCTCATTCGACACTCACGCCCTAAAATCAATCACGCGAAAACAGTCCACGCGAACGAAGTTGATGGTAAAAGCGTTTATGTGCACTTAAATACAAATATACAAAATTACTAAAATTTCGGGCCAGCTGCACCAAGAAGATGTAAGCAAAAAGCACTATTTATATTTCGGTGCTTTTTCCTTCCGTTTTTAACTTGCTTATCGCCAATTTAGAAGGTTTAACACTGAATATTCATGTACACGTTATGATACTAATGTGATTCTTTTCGTACATTTGTATTGTTTGAGTATAGACTTGTGATGTATGAATATAGCACAGTCTCAAGCACGCACCGACATCACTACACGTCCACTCTCACTTAGGGGTCTGGTGTTACTGACGTGGTGCGTTTTGAGACAATGAAATGTTGCCTAATACTAATAAAATTTCTAAGTATACAACAAAAAGCGAGTTTTTTTAAAGCAAAGATTCAATAAATAAATATTCATACTTCTAATACGTAATAAAATTTTAAAATAAATTGTTTTATGAAATAGATATTAATTTCAATTCTATTTCTAATTTAGATTTATTTTATAATAATTAAATAGTTATGAAATTATGAACGTAAATTCTACAGCTATATGAAATTATTAAGTCACTAAAAAAGCATTGCTAATGCGTTAAGATCCTGAAACATAGGCCACATTACTATCGCCCACTGCACAAGAGAGGTTTTAGCCTGCAATGCGACATTAAGTGAGCCTATATTATACAGGGCCTTTGTTTCAATAACATAATTGCAGTTCATAAAAATATTAATACACTAAAATCCATACTAATTTTATAAATGTAAAAGTCTGTTGAGCTTTCACAGCTGATTTAATGATATCAAATTTAGAATAATTGAAGCTTATATACTAATAACATATGTATAGTACACAAAATTTCCATTTTTGCTTCGGAAGTAGGAAAAATGACATAAACGTACTTTTACATTTAAGTTTCGAACGAAGTCACGGGTACAGGTTGTAATTCATAAATTTAAAAGTCCCCTAGAATGTCAAATGTCAGTCAAAGGGAACTCTACCGAGTTTTATCCGGGACGTCGTCTATACCGTGCGTACGCAATGATTAATTATATTAATTACCAAATATTAAAAAAACACGACGGAACGAGAAACTGAATATGCCTTCGAAAAATAATTAAACTCCGACATCCTACGAATATCCTATCCTACTAATTCTACTATCCTATCCTACTTATATTATAAATGTGAAAGTTTGTGAGTATGGATGTACGTTTTTACTCTTTCACGGCGAATCCGCTAAACCAATATTTAAGAAATTTGGCATAAATGTTATGCAACGGGGTAGCATATAGAAATCCTGTTATTTCTACATGAATAGCATGACATTGAAAAGCGCCATCAATTATTTTAGGCTTTACGATTTTGTCGTGGAGCCTATCTCCTGACGATGCTTCGGTTACGGGGCGTAACTTGTTGAGATTGTGGTGGTGAATGTGTGCAGTGTTTGTGTATTGTTGTGCCATCGGTGTCGGGTAGTGCATGAGTTCTTACAAAATCTGCATGTATCAGGTATGAGAACGAATAGTACACTTTACATTTAGCATTACATATATTTTCTTTTATCGCGGATTATAGCAAAATAATATTCTCATTACTTTTATAACTTTTCACGCGACAACAGTCCACACAAACGAAGTTGCGGGTAAAAGCTAATATATATCTAAATTTAAAAACATTCCGCAATGTATTATTGCTTAATAGAGTACTTAGTGGAATATACGATCGTCAAGTTATTAAAGTTTATATACCTATGTATTTAAAGCTAATTGCGCAATTAATCGCATAGGCAACATAACAAAACAAGCAGACAACTCGACTAACTAGCTGATTTTAACTATAATAGACGCTGTACCTAAGAAATTTTCATTACAAAAGACTATAAAAACGTTGGTAATCACATTACGCCAACAATTCAACAACTAACAATGGATACTGATGATCTAAGAAGCATATTCGAGCATGATCTAGATCAAACACAATACATTCTTTACGAAACTCGTTAGTACTTGGCGATGTTGCCGGTGAGAGTGGTGTTAAGTGGCGAAACCGCAGTTCCACAATGAAACAGCGTCTGCTATCGGGCGGCTGTGAACGCATATCGGTCGCGGGTCATCGCGCAACCTTTCACCGGCAAAGTCTGTTGTTCTATTCGTTCACAAACTGAGCCATAAATATTGTTTATACGGTGCTGGCCCCAGCGATAAAATAGTTAACAGGCATTAAGAGTACGACGCCGAGTGGTATCCGGCTGAAAAGAATAGTACCAACCTTTCTTTTTACCGAGGTGTCGTAAAAGGCGGCTAAGGTGAGTCTACCCGCTGCGTGGCATCCGGCTGAGTAGAATAGAACGCCCTCATTTCTTACCGAGGTGTCGTAAAATAAGACTTAATTGTGTTGATGTCAGTCAGGCAGCCGGTCGTAAAATACGTACCCAAATTATGTGACATGTTTATAACATGTTGTGCCGACCCCACTTAGAGTGGGATAAGGGCAGCAGAATGATGAGTACAAGATTATCCTATTGATGGGCAAAGACTTTATTATTAATAGAATAATCTGTACAATGTAAGACTCAGGTTATAGAGAAATTCTGTAGATAATAGTTAACGATTTTCCGCACTTGATGAATATTCAAGGAGAGTTAAAGAGAAAAGACGACACTTAAAATCGGAAACTTTAATAAAAATCATACACGCTAACAAAAAGGTCATTACGGCTTATGCAGAACAAAATTTTAATTCAGAATTTGTTTATTTCGTTTCACGTTGAAAACAGACGCGGTATTATAATACTGAAGTAAAATAAATGATAAAATATAAATAGACTTTTGGTTAAAAAGCAAACTTCATGCTATTTGCAATTTATTAACTCTGTTAATTGGATTTTCAGTTAATAGTGTTCAGCACAATCTTCCTATTGATTTTGTAAAATGAACTGTATGCTCGTTAGATTTTATTTGTTTGCAGCCATTTTAAATTGTGTAAGTTTCTTTGTTTTCTGATGCAATCAATGAATAAATAATAAAATAATGGAACAGAATGAAAATCATGTGACCAAATGAGTGTTAAGTATGAATGTGAATAGATACGTGATGAAGGGCGAAAAAGTGATGTATTGAATATCACTAATGCGCCTGAAGAGGGTGGAAACGCTAAACATATTGTTCTGACCATAGAGTGGGATAAAGGCAAGACAATAGTGATGTAAATAATGAATTATTTTCGTAATTTTTTATACAATATAAAATCCTATAAGAGAAATCCTTGAATTAAATTTATATAAAAACATAACCAATAACCTCGAAGCTACATTTAAATGAGAATGTTCGATTCAGATTGCTTCGAAGTTAACATTTATTTTCACAAAAGGTAACTGGTAAAAGATCACTATGGCACGGTAACTATTTTATGAAATTTTTCCTAATTCAGATTATTGTTTCATATTTTTAATATCGTTTTTTTGCAATTTTATTATGCGCGTTAAGTATTATCATTGTTTAATTTTTGAATACTCTAAAGGTTAATATTTTTTGTTTTATTTCAGATAATGGCAACTCTACAAAGGCGTCCAAATAAACAAAATCCTACTTCTCAAAAAAGTAAGACTAAAATAAATACAAATGTAAGAGTAACGTTACTCGTTCATCTCTAAATTTTAACTCTAAGAAGTAAATAAGTTCAAAAAATACAGGCCATTTTCGTATTCATTGATTTTTCTATTGTATTTCATAGGAACGTATTTCTTAGCAGTAATAAAGACATACTCGTAGCTGTCCTTATCCTAAATAATAGCATACCTTGCAAGTTAAGATTGATCCAAATAAAAGTAACAGTTAATATTTTTCTATGAATTTGTCACTTATATATATGTATATACTTATAATTTTAATATAAAGTGCAATTAAATTGCTCAATTTTAGTCTATAATTTTTTAAAATATTTATGGGTTACCAAAATGAGCAATAAGTTTGTTACCTCATATTTTATGAAACAGTTTAATAACACTGACCCAAGGTATTCAAGTGGTGATTGTCAATTATATCAACTAATTTGTTCATTCCAAACATTCAAACATTCAAAAGATAGTAAGTAACACCAAAGCAATTTCCCATTTTTCTTCCACTTTCCTGAAAATTTAGTTATATTGTGGTGATTTTATCAATATACTAAAATAAGAACATTGCTACAAACAATTATACACATATATGGTAAGTAGTTGCATAGATAAATGAATTGAAACAGAATTCATTTAACAATTTTTTACTGATATGTTTCAGAGCACATTTCCAATTTGGGCCATATCTTAGAAAACATAACCGAGAGGGAAAAAAGCCAAGAAGACGATTCAAGACTTAATGGTAAAGTCGAAAATTAATTAGTAAATTGATTTGAAATGCATGAAATTTATCTTGAAATTTTAGTAATTGATAATTAACTGTCAGTTTTTCTATCCCACTTAAACAGTATCATGACATATTCAAAGGCTTAAATATTAAAACTAAAACGTATATAATTATTGTAAAATGTTTAAGATGTATTGTTAATTGTACTACATGATTATGGTATTTGTTAACTTACCTTCTTAACTTTCAAAAAAAAAATGATTGAAAAAATCTATGTATATCAAGAAATATGTATACAATCCGAATTACTATTACTCAGTGATAGTTAAAAACTGCCAGCCGCTGTAGTTACTTCATTAATATCTAACAATAAATGTGAGAAAAAACTACATGTTATGCTGATGATACCATTTTAATTTACGGTAAAATTCGTTACAGGAAAATATTTGACTGTTGGTAAGAATAAAATTATAGACACAATAATCTACAGTAATTATTTGAATTATAATGATAAATAGTTGTCGGAATTATTCGGCGCTTTAAAAAGATTCCATATTATTTTTAACTGAAAAATTGATATTTTCAAAATTGACCTCGGTTACGTCAACACCAATTATAAAGTGAAATCGCGAAATGTAACGGTGGCAATCGCTTAAATTTGAAAATAGAAAAACGATGAACAGAGTCATTACTAAGTCGAGGATTGCTTAATCAGAGTTAATATGTCAAACTGTATAAAAGATATATTTTATTTTTATTTCCGACTACGATTTTGCACATTAAATAAAAAAGTAACCCAGTTTAAATAACTGTCTTGTATATGTTACATGTTATAAATAAGAATTCATAAAATTTAATTTATAAATGACTTTAAATACTTTCAGGTGATACATTTACACCCACTGAAATGTTGCCTATAGCTAAAAAATTATTAAAAAAAGGTATGTTGTTTCATGTTTTTAATTCGACCATATTTATTATCTGCATTGCCAAATGACTTACTTTGAAATGTTTATTAAATTGTCAATCAGTTTAAAATTTAATATTTCGTTTTAATATACACAATTTCAAAGAGAATATCAAAGGCATTTCTAATATGAATTCCGAAATAGAGTTACTCGCTATTTCTCAATACAATAGTGTATGAAATAGAAAGAATAAAGATTTTTTCAAATATTTTTTCATTGTGTGATAAGATTTGAATTATATTTAATAACAACAAAATCAAAGTTATCAGACAAAATACGGCGTACTTTAACCCCTTTTTAGCAAGACTGTGCAACACAAGAATAAAGACCTAGATTTGTGTGCAACACTAATAAAATTAACCATCTTAATTTTATTTGTGTTGTACACAAATCTAGTTCTTTATTCTTTTTATTATAACGATTAAGCTTTTGGGAACCCCTTTATCTATGATAAACAAAATTAACACATACGCGTTTATATTAAAAATCCTTACGCACGTATTAAAAAATAGTAATGGCGTTTGCATCCTATTCTTTTAATGACTACAGATTATTAATTTGAATAGAGGAAAAGAGGCCTGAACGCGCTGATGCTAAAGGATTCGTTTCAATGCCCTCCGTTCATTCACTGGCGACTTTTTTAATATGTAATTTCCGTTGGGATTTATAATAGTAAAAGGAGTTTTGATATTGGTTTCCTACTTTAGTTTATTATTTATTTAATAAAGCGTACTATTTTATGAATAAAAAAATACTGTAGGTACATGAGTATAGTGAAGTGTGAGTACCTATAAACCAATAAACTTTAAAGATATCTGTTATAATTTGACAGAATTTTCTGTTTGGTTGATCTATCAAGTATTAATATTATCAAAAATTAATATAATACCCTTATAATAAATTATAAAGGCATAGACAATTATAATGTTGTTTGTGAAGGGGCTATAGTTTATATTTTAATATCAAGTTCAAAATTTAACATTAATGTATATTGTAATTAATGATTACCTGATAAATATTACATAAAATATACTTTTGATGTATATTAAGTGTACACTCATGCCACAATCATTCTTAATCGTGTGGGATTAATATACAACAAATGTATATTTGTCACGAACATATATTTATCACTTATATTTCTTTTAGTGGGCGAACCAGGAAGTACGTACTGTGTTTAATTATTTTACATTACTCCTTACATATTATATAACAGCGACCCCTGTCCTTATGTCTATCTATCCATAAACTCTAACTAATTTCGAATTTTCATCAATAGATAAGACTGACTCCGACTAAAGTATTCGGAAAAATTCAAGCCTCCTAGAAACTTTCAACGCCAAATATGTTTGAGACATAACAAACAATGTTTATTGACAATATACATTGTTAGTTATGTCAAACATATTTGGCGCTGAAAGTTCAATCAATGGGTTTACAAAGTTATCATTAAAAGGTTGAATCAACCTTTTAATGATAACTTAGTAAACCCATTTTTTTTAATAGTCACGTAAAATGCGGTAATTGGACAACTATTTAGATGAATACATTATCATTCTTATCAACTTGAACAGGTTAGGTACTTTAAGAATTTAATGCTAACATTATGATATTTAACACTATAATTTAAATACACATGTTAAAAGTCGTAAAATGATAAATAAACACGTTCCAAGATATTAGGTGAGAGGAAATCAAAAAATGAGTAAGCTACAGCCACGCGTAGCAATTTAATAATCAGTTTTATTTTATCGAATAATGTTGTTCTAACGTAACCACAGGTGGCAAAGGCTTTGTAAGTTCCACATACAGCCCTGAAGAGCTAGCGGATAAACTATTTGAAGCTTTCTGTACGTAATTCGTTTATTATCACCAATTTACTATTCTAGTTATTCCTTGACAATCAACATGTATGACAGTATGTAATCATATAAGTGTAAATTAATTTGCTATTCATTGATTTATTAATCATTTTTTCTATATCTATTAAGAACCAAGGAAAATTGTACAGCAGGTAAAATATAAATATCTAGGCGATGATTCACAAAACTTTAAGGTTAATTTGTTAATCGGAACGTAAGAAACGTAAATGAAAGTAAATTTTTGAATTGATTATAATTATTTTAGAATTTCGTAACTAAAACAATAATTTACGTCATCAAGGCTATTAGTAGAGGTCTTTGTTGAGTAATAATCTTTTTAGCACATTGGTACATACAATACAGTGTAAGTCGAACCTATTTCAAGAAACACAACAGGTCGACCAGTGCATTAAAGTTTATAAGAAAAATAATAATAATTAGTTGGTGACATTTTATATTGCAAAATTTTGTAAGTTACTTATTTTTCATATTTTTTTTATGAAAATTGAAAATTTATACTTTTCAGTCCTAACCACAAAACGCATAATCGTACTCAAGGGTAAGGTTTTCATAAAAAAAAATAAAAAATGATGAAATAACTCATAGCACGACTAATTAGTTTTGTTTCTATTTTAGATATTGATATATCTGGAATTGACGCTCTACAAGCTCTTGCATTAAGCGGTGAACGTAAGAACGTTAATTCATTTTAAAAGTTCATAATAAAAGTTGTTAAAAACCACCACGAACCTGAGGTTGAGATATTCGAAAATACTATTACGATATTCCCTCTTATAACTCCAAATAATATATAAAATAACTTCTATATAAGCTTTTTTATCTACTGTCGAAATCTTATTAAAATTAACCCACTTCTGATACAGAATCATCAGTATCATGGCAGTTCTTAGACATTAATAGGAGTGATTAGGGTATCGTTCATATAAAAGAACAACTCTTATCGTCTAATTGCTGTCTTCATCTTACATATAAGCAGTTCGCAATGTGTCACCACTGCGCTTTCTATTTTCAATGGTAGAATGATGGTTGCCGGGATGCGACATACATATATATTTTTGCATATTACTTTATAATATTTGGGTGACCAAGCCTTGCTCGGTAGTTTTTAGAAAAAGACAAAAAAAAAGAAAAAAAATATTATTTAGTTATTTTAGGCAACGGGCAGTCTCGAGAGTTGTAAATACCTAGAATCGATCCCCTAAAATAACTATTTTAGGGAATCGATCCTACGTATTTACATTTCTCGAGACTGCCCGTTCCCCGAATAAGCTACGCTGACTTGACAGTTAATGGCAAAAAATCAATTCAATATAAATTTCAGTATTTTTTTTTACATAAAACCTGGCTAGATCGATTTTTCTCCCCCAAAACCCTCTTGCTGAATTTTAAGAAAATCGTTGGAGCCGTTTTAGAGATTCCGAAAATATATATATGTATATACATATAAGATTGACTCATTTAAATATTAAGGATATTTTGTTCAACTTTTAGATGTCAATGATTTGCAAATGGATGCTACAACCGAAGCAGGACAGACTATGTATTTAAGAGGTGAATTACATTTATAGTATATAAATAAACAAAATCCATCTATTTTCGATTGATCGATATTAATTTCTTTATAACAATCTCTCTATAAGCTATATATTTTTTAGGGCAATATATAAAAGTGAAACCTAAAAGGAGCAAATATAAGCGTGAGTATCCAGTAATATATGATGACAACATTTATATAACCTCTAATATAAAAATGAATCTTTGTCTGTATAGAATCTTAAACGGCTGGATCGATTTTAATTAAATTTTCAGACAGACTTTAGAATGACCCAGCGGATGGTCCGGTAAAGTTTGGTGACGATTAGAGTATTTTTTTAACTGTTGAGATCTGTGGCGAGGAGAATTCGAAACCGGACTGAGCCGCAGCAACGCGTGTCCGGACAGCTAGTTAACAATAAAACATTTAAACAGATTGCAAATATTATAAATAATTAATGGATCTTGTTTTTTCAGTGGTGACAAAAATCGATATAGATAAAAAAGATGGATTGAAATCTAAACGAAGAGGTATGTGGTATTTAAAACAAGATCGATAAAAGTAACAATTTACTCTAGCGATTATCGATCGTCCAATGTATTGGAATAGATTCTAAAGAAAATATTGTGATGAATAAATATTAGTTGCCTTTTACGACACCTCGCGTTTTTATGGGTGATTAAACATTCTTGTTTTTATAATTACGGACTTAAAACTGTTAAAGGACAGTTTAATATCACTGATTTCTCTTATACTAAATATTCTTGCAGTTCAGTCATATTACACAAGACAGAAGAGCTTTTTATATTTTTTTGTATTTTGAAGGAATTCCACTAGCCAAGAAATTAAAAAAGAAAAGGTATTTAATTATCAACGAGCGGCGTGACAACAGGGAAAATCAAGAAAAAAGTAAGCGTCCAAGTAAAAAATCTAAAAGTAAAAATTCACCAGATTTAATCGAAGCCGAGAAAGTACCTAATATCATCTTTTTATAAATCCTTAACTGAGCCTTATTAACAATTTATTTTGAAATAATTTTTGCAAATACATTAAAATATTCTACGTTGTTAAAAATTGTTGGGTTGCTGCACTATTTTGATCTTGTTAAAATTGTTAGTTACAAATTTATATTATTACTTATTGATTCTCTATTTATATGGCGGCGCGAGCATGACTCAACGGAACTTAACTAATCAAAAGTGTTGATTGAGCCTATTCTGTAAGATAGAGAATAGCCAATTTGGCTCTTTCTTAGAGAATAAGAGAATTCATTTTAGTTACTAAAATCTACTCGTGTTATAAAGAATATATGAATGAGATCACAGATAACTAACTGCAATGTAAATGTAATAAATGTAGCAGAAAAAATTAAAGTTTAGAACTCTATTACAAACAATATGATAACAAAATTAATAATGAGAAGAGTTTACCTATACTCATGGATGCAAAATCGTAGTCTTTAGTCTAACTGATCTCTTAAGGCAATAATGGATAACACTAAATCTTATCACCTGCTTGTAAAAGTTCATTGTTACCAAAATGGTCCTTACATATTTTTGAGTGTCAAAAAATATAACTTCATAACCTAAGCTAAAGCAATGTTCAATTTATCAATTAAGTGAAATAAATTTATATGTTCAATTGTTTTTTTAAATTCTGTTTTAGTTTATTCTGTTCTATGAGATGGAAAATCATTATAGTTTTTATTTTTGGACAGATAACTCAGACATAGCTAAGGCACCAACTTGTCGCTGGAACTACGAGTGCAGTAACCCAGGTGATCTTGATACTTGTCGACTACATTCACAATGCACAAAAGACTCGACTGCATCGTTTGATGGTACGTTGTATGTTAATAAACTTTTCTTCTCATAATATATTCTTCTTTTTGTCAGACGAAGACGGAGCTAAATTTAATCTACATTTTTTAAATGTCTGCAGTTGTTTCTCAGTCTCCCGGGAAGTGTTCTATTTTCAAAGTAATATATACATTTTCAGAAATACCCCTAAAACATAAAAGCGATGAACACACTTTGGCAATTATACAATTTCGGAAAATGTGTAAGTTAGCTTTTTGATAGTTTATACTAATTATATTATTAATTGCGACGACTATAAATAAACTATTTAATTAACTTATTATTTTGTACTACCTAGTAGGAATAACTGCATTGGACGAAGAAGTAGAAAAAATATGTGAGTTGTTTTCAATTTTTCTAAGAATATCATAAAGATGTTATTTTATTAATAAAGATAAAACCTTATGCTTATTTATTTTAGTGGAGTCCCGAAATATGAAATTTAAAACCTCAAATGCAGGTAAGTTTTTAATTTTCGTTGCTCATAAGTTATAAGTGCAATAGAAATACTGAAAATCTTTCTAAGAGTATGTCCCTCTTCTTATTGATTATACAAAAATATTTTATAAAATTTAGTGCTAAGAAAACGGCTATTTAAATGTAATGTAGTTATAGTTTCTCTTCTTATTTCTATGTATTCATTAAGGTGTAAAAGTAAAAAATTTTACACTTTAATGAAGTGTAAAATTAAAAAGATTTACACTTTTCTTACTAAAAGAAATATATATTTTTTAAGATATCGATTCTTTTATATGAGTGGAATAAGCACATATTTGCATTTCGACAGTTAATTTAATCATTTTCTATATTTCTGTTTTGATTTTTTTATATTAGGTGCAGTGGAAAGAGCAGAAAATTTAGCTGAACATTTTAATAACATAATTCTAGACGAGAATTTAGGTAAGAATTTTTAAAATTAACAATTAAGACCTAATTGTAAAAGTGAGATTCTTACATGGGTTCTTTTCCAAATCACTAGTTTTTAATTTTCTTTTTATTGAAAGTAAAATTGATATGGTATAATAAAATAAACCGAAATAATTACTGTTAGTACAAAATCATATTTTTGATAATTTTAGTCATATTATAACCGTTGGCGTAAAAAAAGGTGTGAAATAATATTTGTTTCAATGAACGAGTATCTTTTGACTTTTTACGAATATCTTTATTGATACGCCCTGTAGTATACGGCTGAGCAGAATAGACTACCCACTTTCTTCCTGAGATGTCGTAAAAGCCGAATCATGTGACAACATATTTATAGAATGTTGTTCCGACCCCACTCAGATTGGGATAAGAAAGGAAGGAAGGAATTAACGAACATCTTCATTATTATTATATATTTTATTAATGTTATTTATGTCATATGGTCGGGGGATTTTAATTAAAAAAATATATTTTAAAGCGACTACAACTGCTGCGATGCCAGATCATCTTGCTGTATACAATTCAACAGAAAAATAAACAAAAAATAGAAATAAAGGACATGGATAACGGCAACCATAAGTTAATAAATGAATATATAAGGTATTATATCTTTAATATTTAAATGATTACTGAGCAAGGCTCGGACAACCAGGTACTATATTTAATTTGGATTACATGTTAAAATGCATATATCAAAAATGACCGAGACACTATGGGAATTAATCTAAACAAAAAATATGTCAAGTTAAATAGGAATATAAAAGTAGGTACTCAAAACGATGAAAATGAACATTACTTAATCTATACTAATACTAATATATAAAGCTAAAGAGTTTGTTTAATTGATTGATTGTTTGAACGCGCTAATCTCAGGAATTACTGGACCGATTTGAAAAATTCTTTGAGTATAAGATAGCTCATTTATCGAGGAAGGCTATAAGCTATATATACAACATCACGCTAAGATGAATAGAAGAGGAGCAGCAATAAAGAATATTATTATAACAAATAATAAACTGGAATGACTTTCTATTTTTGATTGAGGACATTGTTTTTTGTAAATCCATAAAGAATAAATATTTGACAGTTAATATTAACACATTGTTAAATTAGACTAATATTCTATAAGATTGAATATATTACTTAAATTAATCGAAGTTGATGTTGTTACTTACATAAAAAGTTGTGGTAAATGTAAAACCAGACCTATGAATATTTATGAAAGATATAAAGAAATGAATTTATATTGTTTGCATGAAACTGTTTTATGTCCATAGATCAGTAATAGGCAAATATACTAAAAGGTTACACAGTACATAGGAGGCTTCTATTTAGTGAATGTCGGACAAGGCCAGTATAGACACGACCATTCAGTTCTGCGAGATGCCGGAATCAGCTGACACTATCCATTCACTGCTTATTCAGAAACTACAAAGCTCAATAGTATTGTTTGCATTGTCAAACGCTACTCAAGAGTGACCTTTAATTTTATATCGATTAAAACATAGAAGACGCAAGATCCACATAAATCCATAAACATAAAAAAAATTAATTAAAGTACCTTAAACACTACTATAGAATTTCAAAAATAGTATTACAATTATGAAAAAAAATATATAACTTCATAGGACTTCATTAAACTAACAACATCGAAGCACCTATTTTTTTATATTAATTATCACGTAGTAAAGCCCTGTATCATTTACTTTTTTTATCGTCCATTTTGCTTAAAAAACAGGTCTAGTGCACTTTTAAAACGAATGTTTAAGCTAAGTTGACTAATATTACATTACCCATGGTAGGGGAGCTAAATTTTCTTTGATTTCTTTAGAAATCTCTCAAAAAATTCTATTGCAATATTATCTAACACTCGTCATCGATCTGAGCATCTACTTGTCTCTGGGTAATACATTTACTTACTTTTATTTTGTATATTATCGTTTTGTGAACTTTAAAGTCTCCGGATAAAGTACACTTATAAAAGTTTAAAAAAATGTGTGTAAAAACGTCTGTAACTTGGAACAACTTTTCTTGAAACGTTTTATATTAGTTGGTATAGACAACTAATAACCTAGGTCTAACTTTGCGCTATAAAATGTCACTGGAGAGGACCCGCTAAGCTAATGACGCAAAATATCGAAGCCTGTGTTTATGCCGCACTCTGTCAGTAGAAAGTGCCTGCTTCCATATCCCCCTCTTATGTTGCTATGAGGGTTTTTCTCAACAGTAAGGTATTAATAGATGATGTTATAATACCACATGCATAATATTACCATAATGAAACTCCAGGAGTTTATGTTCTGAGAGAATTTGTAGCAGAGTTCAATGTGATTATGACATTGTAGTTATATATTTAGTTACGGGTGTAAATGAAGTCTGCAGTCGGGCGGGCGTCGGGAACGTTAAACACTGGTTGACGTTTCAATTTGACTTGCACTCGAGTTTGTTACTGCTGTGTGGTTTTGATCTCAGGTATGTTTGTGACAGCTGCAAGAAGGAAATTATGAATGGTTGTAACTACTGTATTTAAATGAGGCACTACATTTTACGGAATAACTGCTTTGTAACGAAACTTGGCTCGAACTTGGCTCGACAATAACTTTTAGAATTTAAAAACAAAGAGTTTCGACAAAGCAAAAAGTCCAAATATTAATTGATTTCATGTCATTTACATTTAAAGTTTTGAATGAGATTAATATAAATATAAATAAAAATTCTCATAATTTCACTCCACTGGTTACTGACTAGAAGTTTTTTGAGGCCGGTATGTATATGAAGTATATATCTGTCTCATCTTTTGGTATAGCATATTGCTTAAACAGTTATTTCATAATCTACATAGCATCAAGTGAGTACACCCAATTACGTTTCGATCAGGCAGGCGGCGAAGCGCGCGGCTTGCCAACGGCGGCGCGTGCGGTCGCCCTAACTAGATTACTGGCCGGTGGCAGTTCCATGAACCTCCCAGACCCTAACACAGTTTTCTAATTAAATTGTTTAACGCATCTATAACTTTTTAAGGTTAGGAAGGTAAGGTTAGTATTGGATTCATTAAATCGGCAAATGAGTTATCCCATCGCTTAGACCCTTAAAATTTCAATCGAGCTTCCTACTTGAAAAATTGCTTTAATAAACGACTTCAAAATACCATAAACAGTGAATAAAAGCATACATTTGGGTAATATCAATAAAATAAGAATAGTCCCAGTCCCAGGTAATGTAAAATGAGTCAAATTCTCAAATCAATATATAAATTTAATATTCGTTTTAAATCGGTATACGAGTATATATAGAACTTAGGTACAAATGTTATGCAAACTACCAAATTTAAATTTCAAACTTTTTAATTTAAAAGTCAAGAAAGATAAACAATTTCATAAACTGGAAAGTAATTTGGCGTCTGTACAGTCTACGTTGCGGGTTTAGCCGCCAAGATGCCGCCACGCAAATAATTTGATACAGATTCATCAGGGTCTACACGACATTAGGGCTGAACCCTCATGTCATTAACCAAAGTTAATTTGAAAACGACAATAACGAGAAAAATAATTTCATCATAAAATGTGTTTCGACTTCGCCATATGCCAATTTTTGCAATAAATATAATTTTTTACTCTCCCCTCCTGTAATGTGGCGTTAACAATTTAAAAATTCATCTTTGGTAGTCTTATAAATAATTCATATAGTATAATATATACTCTAGTATAATAGTCTAGCCTAGTATATATATAGTATAATAATCTAGTAAAAATAAAGTAACGGGCTGTTACTATCCCACTACTGAGCATAGGTCTCCTCTCACCGTTTTTGAGAGAACGATTGGAGCTAAGACCTAACACGCTGCACCAATGCGCATTGGTATGTGGCACATATACCTGGAATTCTCTAAACTATGCAGGTTTCCTTACGATGTTTTACTTTACCGAAAAGCGCGTGATTGCAATTATAAATTAGATACGAGTTTTAAAGAAAAAATCATTGGTGCCTGCTCGAGGATTAAACCCGTGACCGCCTCGATACAATGGCACTGTGTCACAGCTGGACTATCACAGCTTTTAGTTTATAGCATAGTCTTAGTCTATAGTCATCTACTGATAAGGTACCTACATAGGCAGTGAGAGCCATTTCAATACGCGATATTATAATAACTATACTGCAAAAAAATGCTAGTCAACTTTTTATATTATTTGTCTGTAACAAGAAGTTATCGACATGCCTTATAGTGAAAAAAGATGATGTACTAATTTAAATTATGTGCTAACAACAGATCATCGCAATAATGTCGCAACCGCACTATCAAAGTAAATCCCGACCAGCTCTGACAAATGAGAAAAAGAATTTAATTATAAATTTCCGCTATAGTGTATTGATTCTATAAGAATCGAATGCCCATTCAATTTCTCTGACTGAAAGGGTCTTTTCGTGGCGCACAACGAAAGCCGCTTGCCTATTGTAGAAATAAGGCGCATTATACTTTGAGAATGTTGCAGGCGTGTCGTCGATCCCACCTTCATTATTGAAGTATTTCTATATGCTTCAGGATTATGCTCTTTCAATACTTTTATTAAAGTACGGTTGTGTGGCCTACTTACGTCAGCTTATATTATATAGGTATGATATTTGAGCAATAGTGATTTAAAAGTTTTATTTAAATGAATTTTGATAATTTATTTTTTATTAATAAGTCTCGTAAAACATGTTTGCTGTTAGTATGGTTAACATCTATTATACCTGAGCGTTAACGGTAATTTAGTCGTGGTGATTGTTCTGACAAAACTTATGAGTCGTTATGGTTGAACGGTGAAAACGAATAAACCGGACCAAATGTTTGCGGGGTCAAATCCCAGCACTATATGAGTTTGATTTATTTACTAAACGATTAATAATTTTGAAAAGGAGCTTAAGTGATATTTATAAAACGTCATCAGCTTTGGTGAAGAAAAACATTGTGAAAAATTTTGCATGTTCCTAGAGCATGGGTCGAAGCTACTAATCTGCTCACCAGGACACTTGCCTAGCAGGGACAGTGAAAAGCCACTACAGTTAGCCATAACAGGATACGGATTCTTACATAGTTTAGATAGAAGCATTTCCATGAAACTGTGAAATAACGATAACACCGTAGTAAATGCATAGTTACAATACAAAGTAAATAAGTAGAGTAAATATTAAATAATAATAACTACTATCAATAAAATTGAGTACAATACTACAAATGTTTATATAAAAAAAACCATTCTATTAAAAACATCGCATATAAATGGTCTCAGAAGTGAAAACATCTACAATGAAAGAAATATTTGCTTATCATTACAAAAACGCAATATGTTAGTTTGATTTATGTAGATTCAAGTTTCATTTACTATTAAGTTAAATACAAAAAGTAATAGAAACTATATTGGCAATCGCTATTGGATGTAAACACGACAAAGAAAAACTTCAATGCAAGCCTGTTGCAGCTCCGATTATTTTCATTTGAAAAAAAAAAACACCTAGCGTTCCACTTTGATACGTGGAAGTTCTGATAGCCGAGCAAATATTGAAATGTTTTTGTGTTGTATTGTGTTACATACGAGATACGTGAAATATAACTAAAATATTTTAGATGATGGAAGTGTTCGGTGACTGATACGATACAACACAAAGTTCGACGAAAACATTACAATATTTTTGTTCTTTTGTAACAAATATTTTTCCAAAAATATTGAAGATAAATTTTACTCGAAAATTAGTTATCTTCATATTTTGATGATACTTGACATGACATGATAAGAATTTAAAAAAGGGTTTCATATTTAGCTTGAGCTTTCTAATCTTGAGTGTGATCTTTACCAATGTCTTGTGGATTCGAACCTCGGGTATGGCATTTATTATTACTTCCCCTTTTAAATAAGCAAATTTCTGCGATCATGTTTACGTGGACTTTATACATGTGTAAAATGTTTTTCTGTTACTTTAGGTTATAAACAGTATCATATATTTTTCAAAATTATTTCAGCCATGCGTGTTTGAAATTCAAACAGCTATAATTTAATACTATAAAATTTATTTCTAGAATAAATATGAATAAGAAATATGAAGAAAATTTCATATATATTTTAAGAATAGAATTGCCTAAAATTCAAATTAAATGAACATACTTTGAATTTCCAACAAATCATAAGCTTTTCTAAAATTGAACAACATTTATTTAAAATGTCAAACAAGCGGCGAAGCTGCCTCCTAACAATTTTAATAAGTAACTTAGTAGGTTGTTTATGACAACTTGAAAGGGTTCAGTCAACCTAAATAAACTTAATATATTTAATATAACTTGAAATATAACGCTGTAAATATACTTTATTATTTATTAAAGACACCAGCGTTAATGATAATTGTATAGTATTTGTAAATAACCGCTACAAGTGTTTCATTTAAGATTGTCTATGTTGTTCGCTGTTTAATTATTAGATACTTAGATTATTTCGTTGCTGCAATATTTTCACATTAATCATATTTAAAATTTACGATATAAATCGGTTGTTATATTTAGTTAAATTTTTCCGGAACATCATATTTTAGTGTTATCACGTTCACTTAATTACTAAAACAAAACAAAAAGAAATATTTTTAATATAATTAAGTTACGCAAAAACAACAAAATAATTATGTACATGTATTTCAATTATTTCTATAATGTTTTTTCTGCATCCACACATTGGTTAAAAGTATACTCAGCAAGTTGTTTCAAATATGAATAAAAATAGATTTACAGGTAAAAAGAAATGTATGATACCAATATGAATATTACAATCATATTTCCTCAATACGAATTCTTAAATCGAGGTAAAGCTGGGATTTGAACATATCAAAAGGGGAAAATTGAAAATATTTTCCCGAACATCATTTTTATGTAACACCGAAAAGGGTAACTTCTTTCTTTTGTTTATTACCGCAAGTATGGAATAACGTTGATTTAAGCAGAAGACAAAGATTTGTATATAATGCAATTGCAATTGACTTAAACCATTATGGTTGAACTAGCAGTATTTCTATAATTTTTTTAGATTAATATAAATGGCGATAATGACCAAAGCTAATAATGTTTTGTGAAGTTTTGTGAGAAAAAAAGTTAAAAAATGTTTAGTAGATAGATTTGAGTAAAGGACAGAGCTTTTTTTATCTAAAAGTTACTAACTTGAGTCATCATGTCTTAATAACTTTTCACTTAACTTACGCTGTCGCTACACAGTCATGCCTCTTGTAAAAGACGGATCGTGGGCAAAATACAGCGATTAATTATGATTTATTTACTAAACGTCCATCTTTGGAAAGCTCGGGTAACTTTTAGAAACATTAATAAATAATTTGTGTATTAAAACATTATTTTGCAACAGATATAACAATAATACACAATATAATATAGTTAATTTAGATAAACTGAGTGAACCAATCAGGTTTAGTAAAACAAAACATTCAACGACATTTAAAATTTCTATTGCAATCTTTCCTATCGCATCTTCAATTAAATTATAATAACAATCAGATAACCTTTTACATTTATTGTTGACATTTTTTTATCTTTTAATATAAATACAAATAATTCTGATTGTAAACTCTATTACGTATATCTGATATGTATCTCTTTCGAGATTATTCTCGAAAGCGCGGGGAGCCGCGCGGGGATTCTTCGTCGCGGGGAACCGCTGGATCCAAGCGGCACAAAATCGTGGATTGTGGCGATCCCTTAAGGAGACCTATGTTCAGCAGTGGACGTACACCGGTTGAGAAAGAAGAAGAAGAAGAACGCTCTTGTCAGCTAGCAGATAATGGTATAATCAATTTCTGTGCGGGATATATCGCACATAGGTAAGTTTGATAATTGTAATGAGCATGGTATTTAAGGTTCAATCTGACACTTATATTAATTCTAGATAATAAAAAAAATTAACTGTTACTAATTTCTTGGAACTACATTGGAATTGAAATATTGAGAGCAAAATCTATTATAAACATTCATTTCAATTATCTTCAAGTAAAGCAATCTAACCCACAGGGAGGTTCGACGTGAAAATGAACCAACGTTAATTAAAAACTGAATCAGACTAAAAGCAAACTCCGCTCGGACGTTGGGCCTAATTGCACGAGCCAATTGGTGATCGGGTTATTTACTTAGCCCATTTTATGGAGACAAAGACCGTGTTGACATTGATATCTACCGGTGCGGATGCGGAAAAATGAATAATACTGGAAAAACGATGACCATTGCGAGATACAATCCTACTTTTATATTAGGATTCGCGCTTTCAACAGACAATAGCATTCAACAACCTTCTGTTTCAATTACATATCTTAAAAAATAATTTGCTTTCATTACTTGGGTATCGTCTGCTAAAATTTCACGAAAATCATAATAAAATTCATAAAAAAATTCATATTAAAATTCATAAAATCATAAAAAAATCATAATAAAATCATAAATAAATAAATAATAAAATTTTGTCTCACTCAATTCAAGCAGCACTTTATATCTTTACTTCTTGCAAAGATGTTTGAATTATATTTAATAGAGATGAGTTATAATTTGTACCTTTTTTTTATTAATAACTAGCAATCGCCAAAGTTTACACTGTGTATCGGAAGTTCTTAGACGTTATTTACAATGTAAAATATAATATTAATAACATATCATTCACATATTTGCAACGCATCTCAAAAATTCAAAGAATTTAAATATTATATAAATTCCGTGATATATTTGATAATTTTAATATATTATAAAATATAAATTTAAAATATGTCATTGTTATTTATACTTATAATGTACGAGTATATTAATGGAATTAAAAAAAATCTACTTTTGGTAAAAAGTATAATACATTATTGTTTATCTGTATAAATTATATATAGGTATAGATATTTTCAATATACGAGTATGTAAACAAATAGTGAATAAAATAGAAACTGATTTTGCTGTTGTTAAGCTTAGGTAACTTCCTCATGATACTTTAATTAAAACATATAAACCGTTTGAATTATGTAGGGACGCACTTTCTGTCCTAGTTATGAAATATTCAGTTCTCTAGGGTGACTTTCCTCGCGTAAATGCAAAATAAGGAAGTTTCGTCCTAAATGAAGCAAGCCTCCCTTATGTGCCTCAGGCTTCATGAGATGCCCAAGTTAAAACAAACTTCCTTAAGAAACTTTTAAAAAGCCGGTGAGCGAAATTTTTAACTCAACTTTCAAAAATATCTCGTAAAGCAACAAAAATAACCGTATACGTGTATAATGAACTCGCTCGCTCGGTTTTCTTTAAACACGAAACTTTGAAGACAGTAACAGGATATTGCCAGATTCGTCTTTTTCCGTTTATTATAAAATAGAATACTTGAAGTTAAGTTTATTTTATACAAGGGCGTTGAGAACTATATATAAATTATATGTATTTTATACTAAAAGTTTTTTGATTAAGTAAAATTATGTCACGTTTTCTATACATTTTTACATTATCTATACTAATATATAAAGCTGAAGAGTTGGTTTGTTTGATTGTTTGAACGCGCTTATCTCTGGAACTACTGGACCGATTTGAAAAATTCATGGAGTATCATTTATCGAGAAAGGCTATAGCAATAGCAATAGGAGAGGACCAGCAATAAAAAATATTATAAAAAAGGCAAAATTTAAAGCTTTCCTTGCGTACGCTAAGTAAACAGTGAAAGTTATTTAATAATCATGTATTGCAAAATTGTTCCCCTCTAAAAGTTTTAAATAAAAGTCCGCGACAGCATATGTCTAGCTTTTAAGGTTAACCCACTTTAACCATTTTATGGTTATCAAAATACTATATTACGGTTTAAATTTTTCCACTCGGGCGGAGCCGCTGGCGATTAGTAGTATAATATAAGTTTTCGACATATCCATACTAATATTATAAATGGGAAAGTCTATCTGTCTTTCAGTCAGTCTGTTTGTCTGTAAGCCCCTCATGGATTATCTGCATCAGCCATATTAATGAAATTTGGTACATTAGAACCTTATATACCGGGCTATATATTAACATATAGGTTAAAAATTCCCATTCTTCCTATGGAAACAGAAAAAAGTACATAATTGTTAGTATTTTAACAGTAAAGTCGAAGAGAACGAAGTCGCAGAACCAGACGAAGCAATTCATCGCGAGACTATAACAGTACTATGACTTGTATCGGACATATTCTCCCAACCACACAGTTGACCAAGCCGCGATATGGACAGTATCGTTTACCGATACACTTATTTCCTGTCGTCTGACAAAGTATATTCAAGGGAAATAATTACGTGAATTTGTTGTTGTTTTATTGTATGGAAGAGGAAAATATAAATTCCATTGTGTAATGTCTTGATGTTAATTATCTGTGAAATCCTTGCTAAAAAAACATATTTATCTGAACTCTTCAAATATCCATAAATTTTATCTTAATCGAGTTCTAATATAATCAACAAAAAATGAGATAATTTTTGTATAATTAAGTAAACAATATTCACGGCAAGGCTATATATAGCTTATAAAAATATGACAATGCTATGAATTTTTAAAATATTAATATTGTAATAGAATTTGATTCATAAGCTAATCTACCTGCAATTATAGCATTGCACAATTAATTTACCTATCTGTACATATCTTACGTAGCTGTTTTAATTTGTAACATTCTTGTTACACATTTCCATATTACTTTAACATTTACAATGTATTTCATATCAACTATTTATTAATGGATGTATCGTACTGATATTAATATTAATCATTTGATGTAATAAAAAAACTGAGCTATGGGAACCAATTAAACTCCTAATAACTTTCATTTCTATTTAATAGAATCAGGCGTTACTTTTATGAATTTCATAGTACAGAAGAGTTCCAAGTTTCATCTCATCATGTTTTTCTCAACCACTATTGTATCGAGTCCACTTTGTTGAGTCATGAATGAAAAATTTCGATAGAATTGAGCACATTGCTGAGCGTTGCATAAGTTTCGGGAATAAAAATTGTTGAACAACTACAATAGAGGCAACAGAACGCAAAGCATTTAAACAGTGAGAAAAAACTATATCCGTACACTCAAAGAACTTTTTTCGATAAATTGAACGCTGTACAGAATTGAAACAACAACGAAACAAGCAACCCGTACTAGAAACTATTATCTCAATATAACCCAGTTTCACGTGATGAACGAGTCTAAATTGCCGGAAAGTTATTTTACAATCAAACTGATAAAAAAGCGAGAGGTGCAAGTTATGCAGAAACGCTTAGTGCATTCAATGATTTACGATTAATTTATTACAATGTTTTTACGGTTTTGTTTTTCTTTATATTACAACTGATTACTTCTTACAACAACGAAATTCAAGCAATGAAATCTTAAGAAAGATATGACTATTAATCTAGTCTTATTTCCTAAAAAAAACGATAGTTTAAATTTATATTTATTCGAAAATTTTATTCCGATACCGCTTTATATTAATGGATCTATAAATATAGAGAATAATATTATACATTTTTTTGCCTTTGTAGTAAATTAATATAAAACATACCTTTGAAACCACAGGTATTCAAAAGACTGGGAGATCTGTAACAAAATACAAAGCTGTAAAATAACAGAACATATTTGTGAAACAATATAATATTTTCGTATAAAGCAAACATATGCGTCATTTATACATTGTATGTTGCAAAGTAGCATAAAGAATTCATTAAATAACAAATTTCTTTGCTCCATATCATCGAATAATGGTTTTGTTGCGTTAATACATTTTATAATTTTTTAATTGCTGATAATGTGCTTACGAGTAAGTTGATTTTCCAATACTGATGACGTATAACGGAAATGAAACCTGTCTGCTAGACAAATTTTGAGTTTTTAAATCATTTGTAACAAAAATAATTCACTTTTTAACGAATTTTAAACTATAAAAATGAAATATTCTTATCATTGAGCTGAGAGCTGATTCTCATCTTAAGAGCATGTTAAATTATGTACATAGCACACATGAAATGAAATGGACGTATTTTTATATGCATATATAACTTATGCAGCCAATAAGAAGTTTAACTTTATATAACTTTGCATGTTTTCGTTTGTGAAGTGAAATAAATCTCCCTGAGTTATAATTAGGAGAAGCTGGCCCGTCGTATTTCCTGAGAGCACTGATATTACACGCACTCCCCAGCACAATAGGCACTCAGCCGCCTTCACTTTTTCGCCTACTGAAGTGTCTTGAGTAAGTACAATGTATTTACATGTACCCAGTCTGTAAGCGGCAACACAATGGTTATGACTCCATACATTGCCGCGCACGTGTTCAAGTGTCTCCCATTCGCCGGAGTACATTGATCGTTTGGTGTAAAACTTTTACGACTCACGTAACAGACGTTCATCTATAAAATCACTATGACAAAACAGAATGGGAACTTTGTAGGTAGCCAGAATTAACAATATTTGCAATATTATAATTAAAACAGAAAAAAGGAGTTAAAAAGATTTAAATAGTTTTTTTTATTATTACATGTAAGGTCGGGTAATATAAATGAAATCAAAAATGTGGAATAAAAAATATATTGAGCTAAGAATTCGTTCCAAAGCAGAAATTCTTTTACTACGCGATATTGCACAAAAATCATTGAATCACTATTATGACCAGCATAGGTAGTTTAATTTTCAAAGCTAACATAGAATACTACAACATGTGAAATATATCAATTATTCTTTCAATCCCGATGGTCATATTTTTTGTTCACGAATTTGAGTAAACCCCAAAATCTTCCCAAAATTCCAAAATCAAAACTTTCTTATTATCCCTACTTAAGACTTTGTAACAGTAAAATATCATATAAATAACTTATATAAAGATAAAGTTGTAAATAAAGAGCGCTGGATACATTGTAAGAATCAATGATATTATAATTTTTTAAAGCTTTTATTTAACTTGCTATGTATGTATGTGAAGGAGGAATCTTACAAGTTAAATTTGACCCATTTCTCGGTGTCCCATTCAACTGAAATTTTACAGACTGGTCCAGTACCAGACAATGCATGTTTATGATAAGCATGACCTGATGCTGCTGCCAGGATTGGCTCCTCCTCCTCAACGGTTAACAGTAGGGTATTTAAATTTTGTTAAAAGCTTTTCTAACAGATTTTTAACTTGACTTATTTTATAATAAAACTATGCGCTGTTACATTAGCTCACGAATTGTTTAGCTAGTTAACTAAATCATAGGGGAATAAATTAATATTACAAATGTATTATATAAGTATCTATAATATAAGTGTCCCATATATTTATTTATTTATTTATATTACGTTAAAACTATCACGCCTTCAAATAAATAATAAATAAATATATGGGACACTTACACACACAGTCGTCTGTCCCAAAAGTAAGTACCTAACTTACTACTTGTGTTATGGTAGACAGACAACTGGTGAATATATACTAATATAATTTTCAAATACTTAAATACAAATATACACCCAGACTCAAAGACCCACAAATTGATTTATAGAAAATGTTGGCCCTCGGGAGGAATAGAATTCGCGATCCACGAAGCTGAAGGCAGGATCACTACCCATCGCGCCAACGGGTCAGTCAAGTTATTCTTCTATAACCGTATTTACAAATCTATAACGACTTGTATCGGCTGAGGAATGTGTGTTTATTTCCTATCACATTATCACGATAGCCTTTATGATGCTGCCACATAAATAAACCAGCCCGCCCATTAAGCTACGACTACAGCCATATGAGCCTGCAAAATATCCGAGGGGAGGATGAAACTAACGTCGAACCTATCAATATCTGTCAACGGCCGAGTAGCCAAATAAAATTATCATGTATAGCCTCCCGATGCTCATATGACGTAAAGGTTTTTGTTTGCTCCCTCATATTACACGAGATGACCTAATTCGATATTATTCCCATCAAGGGAAAATTTATCCGTAACGAAACGAATTTCATTTAACACTATAGATACAAAAATGTTAAAGTCTATCTTAAATTACTTACACGCTAGGACTATACAAATCATGCCCACGTGGAATGGTCGCAAGAATGCAGGTAGCGTTTCCGCGCTGAATCGCTAAGCTGATTCTTTGTACGAAAAAGGAGCCAGCCCTGTTTTCACGTGAAGAGGCAATTAACCGAGATGTTAAAACGGATAAATGTTTTTGTTACTATTTAAAATTCAGAATAAAAGCGAACCGGTTTTTAAGTATTCGCTATGGTAAGTTGACCCGCCCTTTGATATCCGGTCGAGTAGAATAGACCACCCTTATTTCTTACCGAGCTGTCGTAAAAGGCGAATAAGGTAAGTTGACACGCCGTATGGTATCCGGTCGAATAGAATGGACCACCCTCATTTCTTACCGAGGTGCCGTAAAAGGTGACTAAGGTAAGTTGACATCAGGCGGCCGGTCGTAAAATAACTAGCCAAAACATATTAAAACAGCTATGTGCCTATCCCCTTAAAGTTGGATAAGTGCCGAAAAATGATGATAGGATAATTAAAAAAATAAGAATTAAAGTTAAAATGGCCTACGGCTTATTTTATTGCCTTAACAATAACAAAGAAATAAAATATGAAACAGGAATATCAATAAATAACATACTCGGAACTTAAAAAGGGGTCTTTATAAATTGCATTTAAAGTGGCACAATTCACATTTTTAACTTCATATGTTTGCGAAATTTTAATACTGTAATGAAACGATAATCCAGCATATACGATCCCGTCTCTAGCGGGCTTTACAATTACGTCATGGGTGATAAGCGGAAAAATTCTTTTCAGACACGAACAGCGGCTGTACGTCGCTATATAAATTGTTCTCACAGTTATATCTTATGATGTATCTGCCGACTAGAATAATGATGAAACAAAGCTTCTTACCAACAGTATTGTGTGAATAAAAATGGAATGAAATAACAGAATGGAAACATGTCCGGTTTTTGAATTCAAAAAATACATTACGGCGAAAGTCTGTAAAGATGTAGAAAATTGTTACAGGACATGAAAATAACACGGATACTGGTTAGGCTTTTAGAAGCACTTTATGACAAAAATAATAAAACATGCTCTTTAAGCAGTCAGCGTCGTTGCATCAGCCTTAAACGCACTGATTAGAGAAAGTACACTGGTTTAGCTAATTATTTATTTTTATATATCCGATAAAATAAGACTTGAGTATAGCCGGTTTTTATACATTAATTATAAATAAAACCCACGTTAGTTTAAATTAAAAATAACATGTATTTTATGACAACGAAAAATGAAAATCAGAAAAGCCGTTACAAAGAGTTGGATCAAAACAGAACGACCTTGTGGCGTTAAAGCTCATTAAAAATACATGTACCTAACTCTGGATTCCCATCATCTGTATTGCTATAATGTATATTATATATAAGCTATAGTGTAATGATAGCACGTGATATGTCTTCATTAAGTCAAAATATGATACTTAGAATGCCGAAAATAAATCGTTAACTACATATTGGATAGGCTGATTTCATTAAGTTCAATTCCTACTCGTGTTTATCATATATGCTGTATACATATCATGTAAAGAATATCTTATCTACCTCTCTAAGCAATGATATAGTCTAAAAAGGAAACGTTAACCTGTAACAGATATGACAGTTAACTCTCTTATCGGTTTCTAGGCGGGACATCGCGATACCAAACAAATTATAGACCGCTGTTGATGTATTTAAATTTCAGGTCACGACTGCAAAATTAATGAACACATACACATTTAAAGAAGTTTCTTATGAAAACACATTTTTCTCCTTATCCCGCTCTAAGAGGAGTCGGCACAACATGTTATAAACATAGTAGATTTTAAACTTTCGCGATTCATACTGATTATTATATAAACATACGATAATAATACGGATAATATCAGTATGGTGTGCAACAGACTTTACATGGATTGTGCGGTTCAAGTGCGGGTAGATGAACAAAATAATGACTGTAGTACTCGGGAATGAAGACGCAGCGGCGCTCCAGTCAGTTCGTGACCACGGTGGATCCAACTCTGCCGAAACGTTGAACCTTATACAAAGGTAATCGATTATAACGCGATGTGACCCGTATGTTTATATAATAATGTTATAAACATGTAGTCACATGATTTGGCTTTGTATTTTACGACCCGCCTGCCTGAAGTCAACTTTCCTTAGTCGTATTTTACGACACCTCGGTAAAAAAGAGGTTGGTCTACTCAATCGGATACCACACGGTGGTTCAAATTACTTTAGTCAATAGGCGACTAAGGTAAGTTGACCCACCGTCGACTTACTTTAGTTGCCTTTTACAACACCTCGGTAAGAAATAATGAGGGTCTATTCTACTCAGCTGTACCACACAGCTTTTTCTTGAAAACGCAATGTTTATATTAATATAATAATATAAACATTGCGTCTTCCTTAATATATAGTCCATCCTTCATCCATCCTTCCATCCATCCTTAATAATATAGGATTGTAACTGGTCTCTTTGAAGTTATCAATAAAAATAAATAAATCATTGAGTATTTATGAATAATTCATTACCCAATGGCATGGAGCCAACAATCATGGTTCAAGATATGCTGAGCGAAGCACATGGCTGCCATATCTTACTTTATGCACGCCGCTTAATTATGGAAATAGCTCATGTATTAAAAATAAATTGGAGTAATACTTTTGGATTTTGAAAATTTAACAAACACCAGTAATCGTATTAAGAGCAATGAGCTGATTAACGTCCAATTAAAATAAATTAAACACCAATTAATTCGTACATATAATATTTTGATGTATCTTTTTTATAATATGTATTTTTAATATGAAAAGCTCTTATGAAATTATAAGCTAGGTATAATTTTTTTTGATTGACATGCAGTCCAGTTAGCCAAAATGGCTTTTATACCGACACGCAGAGATTTTAGGCGAGCGCAGAAGCATCGCAAGAAACTAGCTATAATACTTGTATGTATTCTTAATTTATAATTAACAAGCGGTACCCGCAACTTTGTTCGCTCTAGCTTAAACGTTCCTTTGTCCCGAAAGAATAACATGTTTTTTTTTATACTATGTATACCCTGTGTATAAGATCTAGCGGATTAAATTTGAAAGCCTTACAAACAGACAGACAGACTTTCGCATTTATAATTTTGATCTGGATTAGTCATTCACTATCTGACTTTTTATAATAAGTAGTTACGCGCTTGTAAGTAATACCTGCAAAGATAATTAATTATTCTTGTATCAGATATGGAAACGTATAATACACTCTACATTGAGCATTACATTTATTTTGTTTTATTGGGAATTATAGTAAAATAATATTATTACTTTTATGTTATGGACTTCAGCAAAGTAACGCCTAATTCTATAAATTATTCGATACGGTAAAGTAGAAAGAATATTTTATAGCTTTCTATTAAAATTGAAAGCTAAAATAGAAGGTCGGGATTAGCCATCCATGTAAAACCCATTAAATGCCACCATAAAATTAATGTACCGCGACCGCGTGAGTTTCGTAATAAAAATAAATTACTAATTAGCAAATCCCCGCTATTTTTTCTTTTACGGTAGGTACATTGTTTTGATCGTAATTTTTTAAGCTGCTTTACATTATTTTAAACTTCTATTTCCGTATTATTTTTTTCATAATTTAAATACATTGTATAATATGAATATATGATAATATAGTATATGAAAGTCAGGTAAAACGAGCTATTACAAAATGTATGAGAGATTAAAAGCCTGAAGATTATATAAAATAACAGATGATACAAAACTTTTAAATTTTCATCACCTACTCCTAGAAATTTCACCACATAAATATATGTATGTTGGTTATTATGATTTATTATAATGAATTACCCATATTTGGTAAACTTATAACATAGCAATTTATAGTTTTATACATTTGCAAATGAAAATACATATTGCATTTTCATAGAACAGAAATTGTAAGCTCAACTCATTTTTTCACAAAAATAGACTGGAAAGTGTAAGTGAAAGCTACTTTATTTAATTATTAATTTAAGTATAAACTTTGATGTATAATACATAACTTACAAGTAACACCTAACGAAAGCTAAACATTTCCTGTCATTGATTTAATGTTATGAATTATACAATATCGCGTAATGCAAGAACACGTGGTGATGCGGGGTCGGTCATTGACCTGCAATTTCAGGGTACCGTTAATCGCTTTTGCGAGTAACCACGGCGTTCACGAGAATACTTTCGAAGTTTAGATATTGTTTCCTTTCGACCGTTTTGAACTTTACTGCGCGAAAATGTCATTAGCTGAAACCAAGTTAGCTGGTGTATATTTATATAACAACGCTTGTTATGAACAAGCTTGAATGCATTGTGAATTAATGAACATTTTCTACATTTAAATTTACTATATCGAAGAAATAAAAGTTTCTTTCACTGTGATCATGTATTTTCCCGAAATAAAAAAAAAAAATATTATAGGAGGCCTATGCGTTAAACTTATATTATGAAAGCCACATAACACACACACACACATACCCACAAACCCACATCCGCACCCCCACACACACACACACACACACAGACGCACACACACACACAGACGCGCACACACACACACACACACACGAGGATCTCTACGGCACAATCAACCTATTTACTAACTTGTATGGCATAGAATTAAAACATGAGACATTGTACTAGGTATTTACTGATTTAATATAAAAATAAATGCATACAGCGCGGCAAATCTCAATTGCTATGATTTATCTTAACAAAACAAGAACCAGAAGAATTTATTGTGAATATTGATAGTAAATGTATCTGCTTTCATTCTTTATTAAATACGCGATTTCTATAGGGCTGCTATACATAAGAATTTCATTAGCATTGTTCCGATTCCGAAGTGTGAAGACTACACCCGATATACTATTTTTATGTATACGTTCCCTTTATAATAACTGTTGTTGACTTTCGTTATAAGGTTTTCCTTTCATTGATAACATTTTGCTTAGCATTTATTTTAAACAGAAACTTTAAATAAATGTTAAGCAAAATCTTTGTTTCTTTAAAAAAACAGAAAGCAATAATGATTATGAGACCGCGAGTTCAATCTTCGTATGATGAAATTATTTTTAAAATCTTTCATTGAAAATAAACAACGATCTATTTTTCATTCATTTTATCATTTTTGATGTTCTCTTAAGAACAACGGCATAATATAACTTGTGTATGAATTTGATTGATTAATAAAACAAAAACAATCTTGAGTGATTGTAATAAATTATGAACCAACCTTGGCGAAGACAGATGTAAGACGGAACATCGTAACCGAAAACTTGTATGAAAGTTATACAAAGCTTATAGGTTCCGAATACCGCAGGTATGTTAAAAATTGCCACTACGCTACGAATACAAAGAAATCGAAACTTCTGAGTGATTCGCATTAGTGCAAAATTGTGTGATTTTGACAACCCTACGCTACACTAATATTCAATACGCACGATGATAAATATTTCATCTGACACAACCATAAATCTACCATCTATCAAAGAAACTACTATTTCTTATATTGTTATGAAAATCTATCAGAATTTGCCGAGAAACTATTTTAAAATTTGTTCTTTTTTTTATATTTATAAACTTAATTTTATTTTTACGATTCGAGGTATAATTATATTTCTTATGTTGCTGTTGATCGTTTAATTTCATATAATTTTTCCGCTTTCTTTAATACATCTCACGATTTGAATTATAAATTGCTTCCTATATTATATAAAAACGAGAAATATAGTAGTTTAAGCCGAGTAACAACTTTCTATTACCTTTATTTAGAACAGGATTGGTCTCACTTTACTTTGGTTAATGATGTTGTTTAAAATGAAATGCGTAAAAAATTAGGGTAAATCCATGCTCCCAGTTAGCTTGTGGTAGTAAATTGAGAGAATAAAATATAGATATAGGTACAATAGAGAATAGAAATAGGTTACAATAAACTAACTAAGCTATTTCAAAATTTGTTTAATATCTAATTGAACCAAAATAAATTGAATACATGAAAGTGGACGTTAATGGGTTTTTAAAGAAGAAACTGAAATATAGGATACAAATAAGGTTGTGAAGCCAGCTGGATTGAGTTCAATGTTATTTTACAGCCTGTAATAGGTGCGTGGACTTAACGACTATGTATGATGCTATTTAGATGGTATTTGTGTCAATAACTTAAGCTATACTAAGACATGGAGTTGAAAGACTTTAATTTAGCGCACTACGTTAATTTCTAGCAAAATGTTGATTTTATGGAACATTACAGAGTTTAATGTAAAATAGTCTTCTCGTAGAGTCGGAAAACATGTTATAAACATGTTGCCACATGATTTGGCTAGGTATTTTCCGACCGGCCGCCTGCCTGACTTCTACTCCTTTTGCGACACATCGGTAAGAAATGATGGTAGTCTATTCTACTCAGCCGGATTATGTTCTCTATACAGGAATCAAAGCCTCGTCCATAACGTCCAATGAAATAACTATAAATAGAAGTTACCTATTTCAATATTTTAGGTACACGGTAACTACGGCGATGACCGTGAAGTCAGTTTATATCTAAAAATAAAGATTGGTATTAATCCGAGCGAATGTTTGCTCGTAAGTATTCGAGATGTACAGACGCTATATAACCCAGTTACAAGCAAATGTTTCCAATTTCTTACCCAATATAACAATGCGTTCACAATAGTAACTGCAGTGCTTCGACTTAGCTTACAAAAATAGCTATATGGCACATTAAAAAACCTCACTGCTTTATATAGTTACAGCATCTTGAGCACTAATATTTAATGCACTCAAAATAAGATCTAATATCCAAACTAAGACTAGATATAACTTCAATTTATTAAGTTAAATTTTTAAGTTTCTAATGCCACTATCCTAGTCGAAATTCTCACGTCACATATTACTTGGTAAGTACATAAATAAGTTTCCAGAAAGTGCCTATTACATAATCACCATATATAATATATTTTTCACCATAGTTTCTTATATTATATATTCTTTTATTAGCTTTTGCCTTTTGGCTTGGAATTAGGTCTGCCACATTAGGTTTTATGATAAATCATAAAAAATAAATTTTTATTGTACAAAAATGTGCATTGTAAACTAGTATCTAATTTTATTAAATTTGAGGGTCACAATATTTATAAAGGTAGGTAGAAATATGCTGACAAACAATCCTACAGTACATCATCTTTATGTAACGGCATTGGTTTAGGGAGCGAATGCTAAGAGAGCTCTCATGACAGAGACATGTATGTAATTAATATGTATATATTACACAAAATCATTACAAATTGTAGCCTATATGATATACCGATGTATACCAATGTGTACCTATGTTATTGTAAAGTTTCATCCAAATCCGTGCAATACTTTTTTGGTGAAAAAGTAACAAATATACATCCATACTCACAGACTTTCGACTTTATAATATTAGTAGGATGAGAATAACCGCCGTGTGGTATCCGGCTGAATAGAATAGTACCACCCTCTTTTCTTACCGAGGTGTCGTAAAAGGCGACTAAGGTAAGTCGACCCGCCGTGTGGTATCCGGCTGAGTAGAACAGACCACCCTCATGTCTTACTAAGGTAAGTTGACTCACCGTGTGGTATCCGGTTAAGTAGAGTAGACCACTCTCTTTCCTATCGAGGTGTCGTAAAATACGACTAAGATAAGTTGACGTCAGGCAGGCGACCGGTCGTAAAATACGTAGCCAAATCATGTGACAACATGTTTATAACATGTTGTGCCGACCCCACTTAGATTAGGATAAGGGCAGGAAGATGATGAGGATTAATCGATAAATGAGGATTTTTTTTTTCTGATAAAATAAACAAAGTAAAAAGAACTAATACAGATATTTTTTTTCTGATAAAATAAACAAAGTAAAAAGAACTAATACAATATATGTATTTTTTTTTTTTAGTTTAACTAGGGCTTCTAAATGTTACTAAGCGGAGATTCGGCTTGCCTCTGACGATATGGAAACGATGTGCGGGCTCAGCATCAAATATGAATAGAATGAGGTGTGAACCGGAGGCGGGGGCGGGGCCCGTAGTTCCTGATTATCCACATTTTACATCCGTGTCACGTTCACCGTCTTCCTTCTCAACTAAGATATCGCTAGAAAAGGAAAAGTCTGGGGAAACCATCCGATATTTACTTACATACCTTTCTACACTTTCTATCAATTATATATATTTGAGAACCTTTGTGAGCCAATGACACAATACAACAAATATTTACCATAGTTTAATGGTATCGGATTCGATAGCTGAATATTTTGCTCATTGTAGCAGGCTAACCTAATTACCAACTCAGCATTAAATACACTGCGATTTACTACTGATTAAGACTATGTTAAAGGAGGAACTAAGACAAGAGAGTAATATATAGATCCATATCTCCATATCTTAGTATCTAAAAGATATGTGTCTGATAGTGGAAGTCCCTAATAAAACTAAGAAGTTCAATTAATGATAAGTTAATTTAAAGATTGTTCAAACATCTCTTACAAAGTTAATATTCCATAATTTTGGCACTGTTAAATCATAGCCGTGTGGTATCCGGCTGAATAGAATAGTACCATCCTCATTTTCTTACCGAGGTGTCGTAAAAGGCGACTAAGGTAAGTCGACCCACCGTGTGGTATCCGGCTGAGTAGAATAGACCAACCTCATTCCTTACCGAGGTTTCGTAAAAGGCGACTAAGGTAAGTTGACCCACCGTGTGATATCCGGTTTAGTAGAATAGACCACCCTCTTTTTTACCGAGGGGTCGTAAAATACAACTGAGGCAAGTTGACGTCAGGCAGGCGGCCGGTCGTAAAAACGCAGCCAAATCATGTGACAGCATGTTTATAACATGTTGTGCCGACACAGCCGCTGGGTCGAAGCGGCGCAAGATCGTCTATGGTGGAGATCCCATGAAGAGACCTATGTCCAGCAGTGGACGTCCATCGGTTGATGAAGAAGAAGAAGTGCCGACCCCACTTAAAGTGGGATAAGGGCAGGAGGATATATATGGCACTGTTAAATCACTATCAGTGGAAACGAAAATATAAAAATGTAGATAATGAAGCCTACGGAAATACAAATGTATTAGGTGTTATGAATATATGTCTGGGTATTAATTCTGTTTTTATGACAATCACTACAAAAACTTTCTATCTTCATAGTATCAAACCTTCACCATGTTCAGCTCTACAAAAAGGCACGTACACCACAAAGCTGTTATGAGTTGTGGGTCACGTACGTCGCGAATTGTATAAACGGTCAAAGGCAATGAAAATACAAATTGTCGGTTATGTCAGTGACAATATCGCAATCTTCCTTTTACCGCTTGTTGTAATAAAAGTACTGTTTTGAAAATAATACCTAAAAATAATACTTTATCAAAGGAAATCATAAAAATAATAGTGTTACCTCACGACTGTAAATTTCAAAACGACCTTAGTTTTACATTATTACTGCCCGTTACCAAAAATTATTTCAGATTTTGAAACTTATGCATAATTAATACTTTAATGACTTAACTATTATAATTGTTTGCTTGAATATATTTCTATACGTATTATGAAATAAAGTCCCCAAAAGCTGTCTGTCTATATATAATCGATTTTTTCCATATCTTCTGAACGGATCTTTCTACGGTTTTTTCTATGTACTGTACACTACACGTATACGTATATAAAATACGTAGCCTAATCATGTGACAACAACATGTTTAAAATATGTTGTGCCTGCTCCATTTAGAGTGGGATAAGAACAGGAGGATGATGAATGAATGAATGAAATAAATATAAGTAAAATATTAAGTCACAAAACTCTAATAACCCAAAAAATATATTGTATATATGCTAGATTTGGTTGTGCATAAAAATATAATCATATACGCCATCTAAGATATACCTACAACACATTAAACCCATTAGAATAGATGTTTAAAAATTGTTAATACGACGTACGCTTTAAGAATAGTTATTCAGTGCATATAAAAACTTTCGTTATTATCTAACTACATAAAAGTAATTCCGCTCTCATTATTTAAAACACTATTTTGAACGCTTAAAATATTTGAATGCACTGAAATCTATACTAATATAATGCTGTTTGTTGGTTTGAACGCGCTCGGAACTAGTGAACCGATTTGAAAAATTCATTGAGTGTAAGACAGTCCATTTATCGAGGAAGGCTAGACTAACATAACATAAGAATAGCAGCAATAAAAAATATTACAAAATTTAAAGCTTTCTTTGTGTGCGCTAAGTAAACGGTGAAAGTTATTCATAAATCTCTTATAATTAACTCGCCATGACTATTTTTATGTTCAAAAATTGAACTCTGGAAAAAAATTGTGATACAGAGATTTCCATGCGGGCGAAGCTGCTGCCACAGCTAGTATTAAATAAAAGTATAGTTTATTTTGTTTACCTGTGGTAGCCAAATAGTGCGACCATCTGACTCTTTTCAAGGGGTCACGGGTTCAAACCCCACGCAGGCACTAATTAGTTTTTCTGTTAAAACTTATGTGCCTAATTAATATTTGCAATAGAAAACATCGTGAGGAAAGCTGCATATCTCTAGAGAATTCTGGGGATATATGTAACCTTCCAATCCACATTGGAGAGCAACATACAGCTTTGGTAACTTATATTATTAATATACTCTTCCGCCGTGTGGTATCCGGCTGAATAGAATAGTGCCACCCTCATTTCTTACCGAGGTGTCGTAAAAGGCGACTAAGGTAAGTCGACCCGCCGTGTGGTATTCGGCTGAGTAGAATAGACCACCCTCATTTCTTACCGAGGTGTCGTAAAATACGACTGAGGTAAGTTGACGTCAGGCAGGCGGCCGGTCGTAAAAACGCAGCCAAATCATGTGACAGCATGTTTATAACATGTTGTGCCGACCCCACTTATAGTGGGATAAGGGCAGGAGGATGATGATTATTAATATACTCTTGTCGAGTGTAGTAATAGTTCAGGAGAATATGCAGGTAAATTTAGTCTGCATATTCTCTGTAACTCTTTTGTGTTTATATTTGATGTAACATCGAATTTCTCAGAAAAATCTCGACTCAATCTTAATTGTCACGCTAATTACGCTAATTATTACGGTAGAAAGGTACTTTTTTTGTTTACACTTGCCACGCTACTTTTGTCCTCACGCTACTTAGTAATTTTAATAAATCTTATAAATTGCTGTAAAAAGTAAGTAAGTAACTAATGTATCAAACGTTACAAAATTCTCAGGAATTATCAAAGGATACATGTTTCCCCACAATATTTTCCGTTCACGAAAATTGTGTGATAATTGTCAAACTTAAATAAGTCGTGAAAATATTAGAAAATAATTAAATTTTATATTAATAATTATGTATTTAAATAAAGCAAATTTTATATCTCCAGCTCTTTCAAACTATCCTTTTGTCAGTTTAAACCAAATCGGTCCAATAGTTTAGCAGTGAAAGCGCACCAAATCGTAAGACTCACTTTCGCAGTAATAATATTAGTAAAAACGTTTACTAAACTACATAGTGTAAACTGTATGCAATTTAAACATACGTAAAAACTTCATACATATATATTAGTGTACTGCAGGGTATTTTATCAGTCGGTATTGCCACTAATGATATCGAAACTTTTATTTAGAGCTCGCTATCCCATCCCATAGAACAATTTTGTATTATTCCTTTTGATAAAACATATTATATTTTAATATATGGACATGTGGGACGCAACATGCGTTGATGCGTTAGCCTCGGCCCATATCGGGGAAACGGCGTCAAGACCTGGAGGTGCGGCGGAAATGGCCGAATCCGGTAAGCGGCTAAAGTATGCATCTCTTATCGGGAGTTATATATTTGTGCCGTTTGCAGTTGAGATCTTAGAACCATGGTGTCAAAGAGCAAATATTTATCCGCTTTAACACCGCGTTTAATTGCCTTTTCAGGTGCCAAGAGGACTGGCTCCATTTTCGTACAAAAAATGAGCTTAGCGATTCAACGCAGAAACGCTGTCAGCATTCTTGGGATCATTTCACGTAGGCATTATTTGTATAGTATTTGTATAGCGTGTAAGTAATTTAAGACAGACATAACTTATACAATTTGATTGTAAATAATAGTAAGATGTATATTTTATACTGTTTTAGTAGTCTTTATTTAAAACACATTATTTTGCTATAATAAAATAGTATATAAAATATACAAAGATGCATCAAAATGTAATATTACGTGTTAAGTAAAAAATATGCGTATTAACAATATTTTATTACATAAAATATTACGACATTTTAGAAACTTATTTAAAAGGAATTTTAAAATGGTTAAATCACGTCACGTTTATAATTGCCTTACTTACGCTCTTACTTCAATTCTTTGATTTGTTGTTGGCCTGTAACTTTAATATAAAAACCAAATTTCCTAATTCACGAGACACAAATTTAGTAAACGATAAGGAGGGCTAGATTCATTTAATTGATTTTTGTCTTCTATATAGAAAAAAAAAAATTCTTTGCTGCATACATGAAGTTCACAAAATATATATCAGTTAAGATATAAGTCCAACCATAATGACTTAAAGTTAACTTCAATATACAAAATAATTTATTATTAACTTACGTAGTAAGTTGCAATTTAAAAATCATTGAAAGATTTATATAAAAATTATGAAAAAAAAACAACCAATAGCTTTCTGTTATAAAATTTTAAAATACATAATAAATGAAATTTACATAAAGCAACTTTTTGTTCGGGTGAGACTTATCAAGTCATAGCAAAAAAGGACGTAGACTTTTAAAATTCGAGTACTTCTGGAGACTAGTATTAATGACCCGGGAGGCCGTTTTGGAGACCCTTAAAGAAAAAAAACCTAAATTCCCTCCTCGCCCTCGGAGGGGAAGTAATGCATTTTCTTTTATCACCCCGCGAACAGTTTGCGCGTTTCAACAAAGGGCCCCTTTTACGATTATTGTATTCACATTGTTACATGCAATCCGAAATACAAGTTTACAAAGCCAAAAACGTTCTGGGTTATGCACTCACAATAGCATATAAAACACAATAGTATTACATTAAAATAAAACTTTACTGGCGTCTGAAGTCTGAACAGTATGAGCTCTACGTTCAGTCAGTCATGAACACAGTGAGACAAAGTAAAAATTCAATGAATCATGAAGATCATTCAATAAAAGTCGTTTATGTTTTCGAAAATAGTTTAATATTACATTAATAAATATACATACATTAATTAAATATACACTAATTAATTTATAGAAAAAAAATCGATACTGATCCTTTCTAAAGTGTTTACCTAACGTAGATTTCATCTATTGGTACGTCCTATTTCTGCCATCTAACGTGGAAATAACGTGGTGTTTGAGTTATTCTAGACTTAATACTATAACAGGATTTCTAAAAATGTACTTTATAGTAAAGCATATCACAATATAATATTGCAACATACGCCAGACACCGACATTTCGAGAATGAATGACGCAAACCAAGTGCAAGTAAATGTCAAAATCGTGGACACATTTCGCCTTGGGAACGGTTTTATCACTATGCAAGCTACACCAGAAAATTGACACCCACATGGAGCTTTGAATAATGCACCACATGTTAAATAACATCGGTAATTAAATGCATCAAGGGAAAGCGCAAGTGTTCTCATGCGAGTTTGAAGCAAAAACTGCATAATATCAGATAATGGTAAATTGACGAGTAACGTACGGTGGGGAGCGCTGTTTATAATTACAAAGGTGGTGGGAGGGAGGTTATGACCTCCCGTTCCCGCCACTCGAGCCGCATGACTGCGTACCGGCATGCGGCATGCATGCACATGTTGCAGCTTTCGAGTACCCTTCGCGGGATTTACAACCTGACCTGGTAATCGTTCAGAATCAAAAATACACACTGGAAAGGTGAATCGTGATTCAATTATATCTATTACAATCGCAGTCGCAGTCATTGTTTGTGATATCTCACGTCAAAGTTCAATGACATATTTGCTTAAAAGATAAAGCCATTCCCGTCGTTGTCAACGAAATGTCCACAAACAAACAGACTTTTTATAACTCTTTCCATGTTCGGAACATAGAAAGCGACGCTGCGTGTCACCGTTTCCTGGGAATATTTATAAACAGCGACTATAATAGTACCGTGCCGTTAGTTTCGTTCTTTAACGCGTAAACGCTATCGATGGCAACGGTTTAATAGATGTTGAAAGTTTTGTTTAGGTTTTGTTATAGGGCAGTCGTGCTAGAAAGTGCAACGGCGCTTTCGATTTGAGACGTGCTGATAAACAAAATGGATCGGTTAGCAAACCGTTCACTTGATACTTAATAACGAAATCGTTCTTCAATACTTTAACAAGAAACATTATAATATATTACACTAAAATCCTAAATCCAATTGCGTCACATAATTTTCATGAATATCAATGCGAGGTCACGAATGTCGGGTGACTGTTAAAGGATTTCATTAGAAAGCTTCGTATGACACCAGATACCGCTAATCCTATATGAGAATGTAAATCTAAGTGCACAAACAAACGTTTTCTATTCATTTTAAATAAATACGTTCTATTTTAAGTATGATGAAATCAGTAATGGATGTCATGATTAATGGCGTACTAATTAATTTATAGAAGTAGGCGTTACTTTGCGGAGATCCATAATACAAAAAGTTATTAATATATTCTTTTTTTATTTGGCTTATACCAAAATAATATATTTATTACTTTTTAGCATACTAATTTATTTATGAATTAATCCGATTATAGAAGTGATCCATACTAATATGAAAAATGCGTAAGTCTGTCTGTAATACTCTTGCGGCTAATCCACTGGACTAATATTAATAAAATTCGATAATATTAAAGCTAATACACCGAGGTAACATATAGGATAAATCAATTTTTCTTTAGGAAGCAGAGAAGAACACATATTCCATTATTGAAATTAAGCTTGGTTAGCACTTATTTGTTTAATATGAATTTTTGCTTACAATAAAATTATACATTTGTATAATTGCGAAAACACATAAAATAGGAAGCGAAAGTTTTAGAATTAAGTATATTCTGGAAGAGGTAGTAACTGATAATTTCCATAGAAATAATATGTAAACTAATTTTACGAGTTAGGAGGTACTAGCATATCTTCTCATATATTTCATAGTAAAATTCCATTTTCTTTCATTATAACATTCCACAATAATTATGTCTTGTAACATACGTACTAATTATAAAGATCAAGATCAGATAGAAAACACATTTCATCTATACACAACCATTCACCGTGCTAAAGATATAATTAACAATGGACTTGAAATAGAACGGATAGGAACATCCGGCAGACAAGGCAATAAACAATCGAATCGAATCTACGTATTGAGATAATTGCCACTGCATCTTGTTGTCTTAAAGGAACAATGCAAGTGGATACTCTGTTACTTAAACATGTTATTTTTGAATTTAAACTATTGTGAGTGGTATTCATAATTTATGTATAGAAACTGGCTAAACTCACGTCTTATTTTATCCGACTAGTTTCAAGCCCAAATAAGTTCTATGAATAAAAAATTGAACGTATAACTTTATTCTTGGAATGGGGCGATCTACCCAGGAAATATAAAGAATAAAATAATGTTGGAAATATGCTTTATCTGCAATGTGACCGTGCTTTATATAAAATCGGGTAAAAATAAAGAAATAGCTTTTACCATTTTTGAAAATTCCTTGTATTCAAAATCAGAAACGGACACCGATCTATATATAAGACATTATATGTAATGCTCTTACCTGATATGAACATTAATGCAATATAAAAAGCAATGCGTTGGCCAAATTTCTCTTTCGACATTACCTAGATTGTAAGCTTCACGTAAATATCGATTTAATGAATTGCTTTAATAAATGTCATTTATCGTATTGCAGCTTAAAATAGACTATAGATTGAAATAATAAAATTATATTGTTATAAGCGCGTAACCATAATAATAAAAATACTATAACTAGTTGTTAGACAGCTTGATATGTTCCGGTTCGCACACCACCAGTCAAGCGGCTGTTATACATCTATGTAATCATAGCAGAATAATAAATAACTTCCAAGACGCATCTACACGTGTTAGGATTACAAACATTAGGTATATTGTTTTTGTAATAAATCATCATTAATTGAATTTATTTTACTATAATTACGCATTGAGATTTTGTTCCAAATGATCAAATAAAAGTTTCATAAAATGTATAAATATATAAACATACGGGTAACATCGCGTTATAATCGATTACCTTTGTATAACGCGATGTGAACCGTATGTTTATATAATAATCAGTATGAATCGCGAAAGTTTAAAATCTACTATTCATAAAATGTGTTTCTTTTTGCACATGTCGTCAATGTATTTCATTTTACCAAACCTAATTTGAGAGTTATATTAAAACATTCTCAAAATTCATATTATAATTCGAATATTCATATTCAAAGTATTAATACTCAAAGAAAAGGTAAGTTTTTTCGCTACGTCGAATTCATTCACCGCATTCTTAAAGTTAATTGTCCTCATTTCATATAACGAACATTATTTGCATCTTGCAAAGAATATAACGAATTTTATTATTCGGTATCCAAAGAATGTTATGCTGCTAAGTCTAACTATATGAGTTGCAATTCGTATTTGATATCTCAAATTGCTGTGATATTTTATTTCCGCTACAGCCAAATATTTATTTAGATACAACGTTTCGTTAAATTTTTTACTCAACAAATGCGGCGGATGCAAAATATTTCCAACTTTTTACGTTTCCCTTCGTGAAAATTGGTGCTCGTAGCCTTAAATCAATTTCCACGCTCAACCGCAGACTAGCTTGTACCAGTTTTCCGGTTTCCGTTCTATACACTGTTATCCCAATGTACAAACAACATTTTAGAATTCAAATATTTTCCTTATCGATTGTACTTACTTGCATATAGAATATTTTGTATAAATAATTATTTCCAAGTAAATAACCTAGGATTATATTGACGGACAATTTAATACAGGCAAAATATTGTGTGGTCAAAAGCATAAATTGACTATGTGTATATAATAACTGGTGTGATATTATCGCATTTTTAAAAAATTAATATCATATTTAATCATATAATATTTAAACAATAACAAAATATCACGACATAAATTATCCAGCACGTAATGGGAACATTTTTTATTACATAGTTAACGAGATGATATGCATTAAGTATACAAACGGCACTTCGTCAATCACCAAATTTCCTTTAATAGCTTTTTAAAGTTCACGTCTACCTTAATTAATGGATGCATGATGATGAATCCCACCACACCCTCTTTGAGAAAATATGGGTGTCATAATTTTTTTTTTATCCAGCAATCACCCTCAATAAGATAGTAATAATCCTTAAGATAGTAGTAGTCTTACTTTTTGTCAATAATAATTTTTATTTGCCTTTGTATTCGATATCTTTTAGTGGCATTTTATGTGTGTATAAAAGACAAAAATATTATTTTTTAAAGATAACTTACCGTAAAATGTTACGATAATGAAAACCAGTGTGTAAGTGGATTGATTGTAGTTACTTCATCATAACAATTTTTCGTCTGTGTAAATTTTTACGAGACGCTCTTGACTCCCTTTAAATTTGTTTATGTTATGTTTAGTGTTTGTTGAATTTCTATCCGAGAAATATAACGTTGATTCATCAAAACGCAAAAACTATGAAGATTTTAAATTGTAAAGTGAAACTATTCGATATTTTTGTATGGTCAATGCAATCTATGAACTGAGCTGTTTTTATATAACCGATCGATTCCGATTCTCGACCGGCGAGAACAAAGAAAGATAAGGCTGATTCTTTTTAAGAAGCAACCTAACAGTACCCAAATATACCAGTATAAAAATATTAAATTAGTTTTCTATTATCTGGAACGAGTTTCTAATTAATATTAACATTAGAATTTCAATTATTAATTGATAGTATAATTTAATATTTCACGGTACTGTAGTGCAAAAAAATGGATCTCTTAACTTGAAATTTTCAGGTATCTGTTAACTATAATACAGTGACTTGTTAATTAATAATTACTGGTACAGTTTAACTTAACGAGGGACAATACTTTAAAAATTGGAAAATACGTATGCTCGCAATACTAAATAAAATATGGCAATTAATTAACTCTCAGTTATATTATCAGGACAAAATCTATATATTCATTGATTGACAAACAATATTTGTTAAGAAATTTAAATAAGGCACATTTATTAATTTTCGTTTCGATTATTCCTTTAATGGTTTCATTTATGTAAAACCAAATTGTAAAAAATATTACCTATATTTTATATTTACATTAGCTTTTTATATTAATTTATAAAAATATTTAACTGAAATTCAACTTAATGTATTTAAATGCAAATTATGTCACATAAGATACTTGCATTTTTGCGTTCAATTATGTAAAAAATAAAGAAATCGGGACGTGCAATTATATTTAAACGAAGTAATTATTATAATCTCATAAAAGATTATCTTAATAGATTAAATATTCTTACATAATTAAATAAAAATTATACAACTGTATGCACGTATATAAATAACATATTGTTTATATAATAAAATTAGATTTAATACTCTATTATACAATTGCTTCCGCGGTACAATGTATCACTATTATATTTTTTTAATATTTCAGTTGAATAGAATGTAAAAATTAGTTCTCATTGAAATAATTTAAAGTTCAAAAATTTGTTACCATTAATAATTTGTTACCATAACCAAATACCCGTAACTTTATCTGCTAGGACTTCAATACTAGGATAAAAATCAACTGAATCCGTTGCTCTGTTATGACGTGAAAGTAAAAATAATCATACGCATAATATGAGTACGGATTAGATAATAATTAAATAGTAATAAATCCAGTTACAGCGTATATAATGTTTACGATAAAAGCAATGAAGAAATATAATCTCATAGCCTTACAAGCGCATAAATTCTTCCATAATCTAACGTAAACGCGTTTTAATGTTGAAATTAATGATTCAATAAATATAAAATGCTTTTCTTACTTGTTTTACGGTCGTGTTATGAGAAACTGTCCATCAACCGCATGTTGATGGTTATTACGATGATGGTAATGCAAAGAACGTTAATTAAATGTAAATTAGAATATATACGAATACATTCGTGATTTATTTATAAAAAACATTTATTTTGAACATCAATCAGCTAATGTTATTTATTACAGGTTTTTATTGAACTTCTGTCTGACCTAAATGACAGACGATGCAGTATTTGACGAAAACGCGGTAACCTGGAAGGAGTTAAGTGAAAGTATTTTGTCTACGTGTGTTTCTCAACCTTTTTTGTGTGGGTTATAGACCCTTAGTGTTTTTTAAATTCTTATGCCCACTATGTTACATGCATAGGCTTTGAACATAAAAAAATTGAATTGTTCACTTAAGAAACTTAAATGATCTGTTAATTTAAAGTTATATCTAATATTATTTACTAAATTTAAAAGGAATTTTCCGTTTTCGTCGTTGAGTCAATTTATCAATTTTTTTTATTTCCCACTTTAATAATCAAATTGGCCCTCTGTGGGACGTAGGCCCGTTGGAAAATACTGTATGGTTGGACATACTCTTCTCTTTTAAGTAACTTATTATTAAATACAAGCTCAGTATGTTTAAATTAGCAAATACCGTTAATACGACATTGTAATGGAGGCTTACTCTAGAAAATGGTCCAGTGGGGCAGCGAAACGTGGAAAGCATACCTTAAACGGTTAGAGCAGTGCTGGCGTAGTAATATCGGGAAAGGTGTATGTCCTTGCGTATAGGTTATACATACTAATGGAGGCCCATCTCAGCAAGAGCAATTGTGCAGTATCATAATTACTCATAAGTAGTGTACTACTCTACATTCTCTTCCTTTTTTGGTTATCAACCCAAAGAACATATTGCATCTGTTTAATTCTCTTTCTTTATTATTAGGTCAGTCAGTCGAACCGACGTGTGGTATCCGGCTGAGTAGAATAGAAGAGGGTGGCCTCTTTCTTACCAAAGAGTCGAAAAATACGACTAGGGTCAGTTAATTTGAATTAAGAATTATATGCATTTGAAATTATGTTATATCAAAATTAAACGCCGGATACCACCGGCGGAATAAAATAGTACCACACTCATTTCTTACCGAGGTGTCGTAAAAAGCGACTAAGGTAAGTCGACCCGCCGTGTGGTGTCCGGCTGAGTAGAATAGACCACCCTCATTTCTTACCGACGTGTCGTAAAAGGCGAATATGGTAAGTTGATGTCAGGCAGGCGGCCGGTCGTGAAATACGTAGCCAAAGTCATGTGAAAACTTGTTTATAACATGTTGTGCCGACCCCTCTTAGTGTGATAAGGGCAGGAAGATGATAATTTATTGATTTGAACATAATCTCTAAATTTCATTTTTTGTATTTTTTTTATATGTATGATATGTATTTTAGTCAAAGCAATATTTCACCGTACAACAATAACACAGGCATTATCTCTATTAATCAGGTCAAATCGCTGAAGCGCCATTTATTGTATAATCGGTTTTATATTTCAACGTTAAGTGATTCACTCATAAGTCGCAGCAATTATCATGAGATTTACAATTCTCAGTGGATGATTTCATTGGTCGTGACCTTGGCGCGCATTGTAATGACTTGTGAAGTGTCATTACTTCTGCACATAAGATTTTGAACACTAATATATTCTGATTTTATGATTCTCTAAATGTCAATGTTTTCATTTCATTAATTTTTCGTAACAAGAAGAACATCTTCTTAAAAATTAATGAAATAAAATGATAAAATTATTTTGCTTTAAACAGCGTTTGTCAACAAAGAAATAAACAACAACAAATAAAAAAACAAACGCGAATTATAGCAAAGTGATTCTATCATTACTTTAACACTATGGAAATCCACAAAGTTACGCTTACTTCTATAAATTTATAAAAATATTATGTTGTATTTCGTTAAGTTGTACAGTTCGAAAACCTTAATACATATTCGGTAGTGTAATTTTTTATAGTTGAATATTATAACTTTATATTACCAATTATCTATTTATTCCCGTGAAGACTAAATTGTTAAGAGCACATGATCCCAGCGATAGGTCCGTGGGTTCAATAACCTGAGCAGACACCTATGAATTTCTTCTATAAACACTTATGAGCTTCATTGAGTCATCATACTCCTTACGGTGATGGACATCACCATGAAGAAATATACATATTTCCAGAGTATAACTAAAATATGTGTAAGCTAGTGTGAGCAGCTTGATTGATCTGAGCTTATATACTTCTTTCTAAAAGTCTGTAACTTTGCGGAGGTCCATAATACAAAAGTAATGAGAATATTATTTTGCTATAATCTGCGATATATTTTTTTGTTTTTTTTTTTAAATATACTCTCATTTAAGAATAACGCACTTCTTGAACTAAGAATTCTTTATTCATTGATTGCCATACGTAATTTGATAGTATCAGTGACAGTCAAAGTCACCGATTTCGTTTCGAATTCACTGATACCATCGAAACGCAAAATGACCAGCTGATAAACAATCAATAAGATAAGTTGTATAAAAAACGGCATTGGTCACGACAAAGCATTCAACAATAATTTGGCGCTACACTTTCTTCTAAATAACAATGACGGTCGATATTATCCGAATTGTCTCAATAGAAACGAGGATCACGACCGCTCAGGATCGATTTCAATTAAAAGAGCAAACAATAAAGCGCCGCCGCTCCACTAGAGCCGGCAAGGCCGATGGAATTGGCTATACGTGTCACATCCCAAACTATCACGATCGTGCGATTTTATGTTTTATCTTTACTTTTCATATTGCATAGTTTTATTGTAGCGAATATGGTATTTTTTTTAATTACATAAATTATATTCCCAGACTTGAAATTTATTTATTTATTAGCCCAGTGTAAATAATAGTAATAGACTTACAATCGTACAGTATAATACATTTTCTTTTCATAGGCCGTTTGGACTTGTCTTATCCTTATCGTCACTATTCTTGTCGGAATATTAGTGCATGGTGCGAACACACGATTCTTAAACTCCATACATGCATGATTAATTTTCAAGGACACACGTTGCACAATTTATTTCAGTTTTATAAGTTAATTTTATTTTCAGATATTATTTTAAAGCCCTCTTATCTAGTGATTTTCTGCTGCTCTACTGCTGGTTCGGAAAATTGTTCCTACCGACAAGAGAGAGAAAAAACCTCGCCGGTTGCTCTTTTCGAAATATAATACTATAACTACTTACATTTAGTTATTACTATCTTGTGCAGGGTAGCGGAGTGGCTATATCCACCTATATAATTCTCTTAATATTATAGTAGGCTTTCTGTATCAGGCTACCTTTAACAGCCTTGCCTTTGCCTTTAAACGGCTGCTTTAGCAAAGCTAAAATTGATTGCCGAATTTTATTATAGAATCTTATACCCAAACAGAAGAACGACTTACGTACTTTTGCAAGGCGCAGAACAGAAGCCGCTAGCTTATGTCGGTTCCTACTTTGCCTGTTATATACATCACCAGTTTCTTTGTAATTCTTATATTTTATGTATATAAATTATTAAAATTACCCAACTGATAATCTAAATATTTCAGAAATAGGTCAACAAGCAAGCAAAATCAAGAAAGACAAATATTAACACTACGTTTAAAATATGAAGATTATATCACTCTCATTCATATATTTTTTTATTGCACATATACTTATTTACATTTACTAAAAGGTGTATTCACCTTCTCATTATAAGTGAAATCTCCGGTACGCCGTATCAATAAAATTGGAGAGAAACTACAAGCTCAATAGCATTACCATGATTTATAATTTATTAATCACGCAATAACAAGAAATAAGAAATTAAGAATAATAAAAATTTGGAATTAAAACAAGGCTTATAAATAAGGTTTAAATGTTGAAATAAAAACAAGAAGACTTCAGTTCAAAATCAAAATTGGGTTCAAAGATACAATTTTTGAATTAAAACAGTCAAATGTGGAAAATAAATGCAATTTCACGTTGCAGAAATATCGGCTCTTGGGCAAGTTCCATTACACCGACTGAGCAAAGTTGAAAGTGTAAGTGTCTTCAAAGGATACCACTGAGGTGTTAAAAACAAAAAGCATGTTGAAGTTACACAGTCATTAGTGACAGCGCGCTTACGCCATTAACACGCCGGTTAATTTTTTTTGACATAAAAAAATGACAACTTTTATAAATATATTTCTTTCTAATTTAGATTAACATGTAGTTATAAATACCATTGTCAAACGTTATATTTTGCATGTAAAGGCATTTCTGCTTAAACGAAATACGTGACCCAACAATACCTGAGTCCACATATTCTAAGCAATTAACATTGTGCGGTGACGTTGTTAACATAAACACTGAAATGTAATTCTAACTTGATACTAAATTACAATAAGCCAACCTTTGGTTTTTTTCATATTTGAAACTGATATGTATTTCCACAGAATAAGTTAACAAACAAATAGATCTATGATCTCATCATCACTTTTTAGTCTCGAAAGAGGCTGTCTTGCTGTCGAAATATCTAGAAATATAGGTAAAGTGACACCGTATTATCCTTACAGCCACATATTTATTACATAGAACAGAAACAATTTCTAATTAATTACTAAACACGACTTCAAGACAGATCATTTTGAAATCATTGGACAAGGTTTAAATTCATTCAGTGAATTACAATTTTATCCTATCCTTAATAAGGCTTATATCACTGTACAAAGTATAAAATATAAATTACGTAAAAAAGCAATTACGGACCTAGACTATTATAGTTTAATTAAAATAAGGTATGCACAAATCTGAAATGTATAAGTACTGTATAATAATTTGGTAACTACACTTTTTTGTGTCTAACACTCTTATTAGTTACAATTACCTATTTATCTAAATAAAATTCATCATTTTAACAATAAGTGCCTTCGGAGTATATCAATAAATTATACTTGGTACAATATAAAGGTTGAAATAAATGTTGATTTAGAATCTGAAAGAACTAATAGATTATGTATAAGACATAGCAATCGTTGTGTAAATACTTCTACTTTCATAGTGAAAGAGAGCTTAGTCGTCGTATCGCAAATAACGACGTCTAGAGCTGTTGCAATGTCATGATAGACAGAACTTCTAATTAGCGTATACAGAAACTATCTCGATATTAGATGAAAGCTTGTTGTGATGTTCATGTAAGAAACAATTGCTAGTTTTATCGTTTACTAACGACCTCTTGTCACTTTGGCTCAGTCTAAATTCTAAGTTCTGTTATGAAATGCGTTACTAAACTTGAAGATAACGCTTGTATATTATTTACCTGCCAGAAATCTTGCATACGTATTATATACCACCTTATTTGCGAGCTATATTCACTCCAATAAAACTGTAAACGATAAAATAACAATTTTACAGATTAAATTTAACTTCACAATTTAAGCTGTCATGTGTTGTTGCGTTTAGACTATTATTTTTTATTACTACTATATTATCATATTTTTGTTGTATTCAAATAATTTTATGAGTGCAAGTTTACGAAACTGTGCTGTAGCCACCTGATTATAAATAAATTCATATGAAATACAACATAAAAACTGTTTTTTAGTAGCCTGTAATCAGCACGTCAATATTATCTTTTCTCTTAGAAAACTGTTTGTTTTATGCAATGACGTGAAGTAATCGCAAAAAGTGTAAAATACAAAAAAAAGCCGTTTAAATTATAGTGGTAATAATAATTGTGGCAACAGTGCAACTAACAATACTAATTATTTATAAGTATGAAGCATGAAAATTTAATGATGTTACGTGTCGTTATGTTAATATACTTATATTCATTCTTTTTATTCATTGCATCGGTTCAATGATCCAAATCATCAATACAACACGTACAAGCGTTACTAATTTCATTCTAAGAATTAAATTTTATCACAGTACTAGATTTTGGAATTTTGAAATATATATTTTTAATTCCAAGACAAATCCAGAAAAAAACTATTATGTCTATAAAACTAGGTTCTTATTAGTAACCGTCTTACTTGTTGTAAATGTAAATAAAAATAAATCAGAATTACGACTTATACAGACTTAACTTATCATACGATATCTATAAATGACGGGTTACGGCTTATATTGAAGCAGCCCCTTTCTTAGTGATAGGTGAACGACAATATGGCGAAACAGCTGACGTCACATCCGTTTCATTTTGGCGGTGCAATAACAAGGTGCATCACTGGGCCCGCACGGCTTTCGCTGTTAGTAATGGCGCCAAATGGCGTAACTTGGCTTGACTTTGGCTTGGCTGACGTGGCACACGGGACGCCTTACACTTTAAAAAAAGCCACGGTAAAACAACGTGGTGCAGCTATGAGTCTGTTAAGTCGAAAACACACTCATTTCATTGTTTTTTCCTATAAAATAAGAAACGAGTTGTGTAAGTCAAACGACATTTGCATTGGTACTATATTGCAACTTTATACAAAATAACATAGAAAAAAGGTAACATTTTTGTGGAATAGAGAAAAGATACCGACAGTGCATGATTTACGTTGAGCAATGGTGTATTCATGTCGATAGCATAACAGTAAATTGTCGGTGATGTAACTAACTACAAATATAAAATATGTCTTTAAAGTTTCTCACATCAACATAAATATTCTAAATTATCAATCATTATTGGAATAGCCTTACTTATTCTTCCTGAGTTACACGCACCGTAAATTGTAATGGCAGAAACGCGTATTATACTACAGAGGTGAAAGTAGACACTTATTTAATATAAATATTTATTGTGTGCATTATCTATGCATTCCCACGAAATAAGGCAGGTGGAGGATATTTCCCACACAGATAAGCTTTCCTTTATACACGTTTTTACAAAGCAGATATTATTACGCATATTATAAATGCGCAGGTTTATCTAACATATAAGATATTTAAATGTCTCTTTTATTATTTAAGAACAGGATAAAATATATAGTACTGAAATGAAGTAGTATAAGTTAAACAATACAAAGTCATGTAAGTAACAAATTACCTTTTGCCGATGATTTATTCTGCGTGGTCTTTCTGAATACCAAAAATAAAATCAATCTGTCCCAAACATGAAGGAAAAACAAACTCCCAAAAAGAGCATACTTTAGTCTTTATAATGTGGATAAAGAAAAAATTTACAGGTCTAACATAGATAGTTATTAATTTATTAGAAGCCTCAGAATATAATATTGAATAATGCTGAGGTCAAACTAAACTAAAATACTAAGTGAACAAAAACTCAGTAAACTACTAACAAACTATATCTAATTTTATTGATAAATAGATAACAAATAAGAACATTTTTCATCAAATCGAAATAGTTGTAAATATATAAAAAATATAATAAATAGTGAACTTTCAGAGAAGATTAAACATTAAATAACTTTTACGAACAACTCCAGCTGTAAAGATTACATTTGGTTATATATGATATTTTTTTTCAGTACAATCTTGCTTTCATATACTATATAACTATTCTATATATTTCAGGACGTGTGCCAGCTATGTGTACTTTGTATAGCGTGATAAACTTTTATTTCGTCGCTCTATCTAAATCTGTTTCTGCTCTTTCCTATTTTGGCAACACTTGGTTGCAAAGTTGTGGTATTGCTTTATTTATCTGGACACATGCTGTAATAAAATGTATAACAGATATAATAAACAAAATATAATACCAGCTGTATTACAAATGTAAAAATTTCATTAAATTCGAGATTTTTTAATTAAATTACCATGAATCAATATTTATATTACAAGTAATCATATATGAAACTTCACATGGCAAAAGCAATCAAATAAATGGATTGATGGAAAAAACTACCGTATGAAAATATCATTTACGCAAATGGATTTTATGATTAATGATCATAATTCTTAACTCTAGGCAATGAATAACCTACAAAATTACTACAGTAAGCTAACAAATCTACTAAACTGAATATCTATTGAATATCCTAATAGACGTTAATGATCCCATTTAGAAATAATCAATTATAATTGAATCTTTTAAAAATCCTGGAGAAGTAAATTCAGATAATTATTCGTATAGAGTGAAATCAAATATTTTACTATAGACGTAAATAAGAGTATAGATCCGTATCAAATTATTATGGCTGACAGTTTGGAGAAATTTGGTAGTATTAAAAAACCAAGTTACTGATACATAACTAGGCAATGCAATCAATATATCAATCGCAGAAGTAAGAGCTCAGATGTGTTCTTTTAATTTGGTACTATATCGGACATAAGTTTTTAGTGACCTGAACAATTTAGTTGTAAAAAACCATCGTATACATGTGCAGATTATACAAGATATAATTAGTCTAAAAATTCCAACAAAACATTAACAATTCTGTTCCATAAAGATATATAGATAGGTTATACTAAAAATGTAACTTTGTAGCAGTTAAAATTTCTCCGCCTTGTATCAGTGTCTGTATATAAACTGCTTTTTTGCTACATAACTGATTGTTCACGTAATATCAGCAAATTACGGTTCTTGACACAATATCAAACGTAAATTTAGCAGTAATTAGAGTTATTGTGGTCACTAACAATAGAGAGCTTAGCTAGCGTTAGATGACACCTACGTTGTTGAGTTAGCAAACATCTGGTGTTGTATAAACCGCAATTAAGTCGCCGCGACACTAAAATAGAGGAATTATGGATACGGCAAAACTAGAATATAAACGCTATTACAATTCATTATGGTCTTCGTGGTATTAAAATTGTAATAAGAAAATCTCAGGTGTTATGGGCAGAATTTGTGGCACATTGTAGGAACAACCATTTATGATTGTCTTCACTTCGTCCTAATTTTTTTACCTTGTTGTGTATATGAAATGCTTAAATATATACATGTAGAATATCAACTAAAATGTGTATTTAATAAAATAATATATTAAAAACAGATTAAGTAAATTGAGGAAGTAACTTAGGAGTAACTATGTACAAATCGCATGTCAAAATGACGTTTTCTCTCGACAATAACCTAGAGCTAATACAAAAAGAACATTTCGGCATTCAACGCGTAATATCCGTGATTAGAAACAATCTCAATTTTTTTTCTTAATCCGTATAGAGAAATCTCATTGGAATCGTCAACAGTCACGCAACTGTCATAACTATCAATTTGTACAATTGTGTTTGGCAGTGTTTCATAATATTATTAATATACTTTTTTGCTGATAACTCTAATCCGAAGTAGGCAACATTGGATTAAAAGCATTTCATATTTATTAAAAACAATATAACAAAAGACTTCTGGCAATATGTAATTTCAAATTACTTATTTTAGAATTAAAAAAATTTCAAGTTATAGACGCATTTACTTTTTTACTGGTTACGACTTAAACAGAAGCGTTTATCTTTTGAGCGATTGATATCATCAATTGAATTAAAATGCCTGTTTTACGAGTCCCTTTAAAAATAAGCTTTATTTTTAATACATAACTAAATATCACGGCATTCATACCGTGGCTTATAATTTTATCTGAAACAATTGTTGTCTATCGTTATAGACAAACATAATCATAACAATAAAATTAACTACTTCCGGAACGACACTCAGGTCATCCATTATAAGACTTACGTCTCTTTCTTCAATTTAGAACATATGTATATAACAAATAAAAAATTATTACTACCTGAAATATCTATCGCAATTAATTTTCTTTGGTTCGATTAAATCACAATTTGTTGTACCATCAGCTATGGTCTTTAATTACTAAACAGTTAACACTATTGCATGCCTCATAATATTAATTCGTATCGTGTTAGTAGGTGGGCAACTTTATTGTTACTTAGAAAAACAATTGTTCAAATACTCTTCGAAACGACTAAAATAACGATCGAAGTATAGTGCTAACAAATAAAAAATATGACAAAGTTATAACAAACGAAATTTGAAAGGAGATACCATCTGATACATTTTAGACCTGAGTCTAAAATACACTGACAATTTTGAACCAGTTTGGTCCAAAATATGGGTGCGTTCTTTGAAGATTTCCTGGGATATACAATCTGCATTGAAACAGCTTGGTGAATGCAAGCTCAGACTCTTGTCTCCAGCATTAGTGAGGAACCCTATGCCCAGCAGTGGGATAGAAATACGTCGCTACATTAAAATATATTTATGAATAGCGTTATATTATATATATATATTCACGCGCTACGAATGCACGACCTCGGCATATGCCTTTAATACTTTACGAAATCTCAGATATTGGAAATAAACAATCATTTTTGTATTTTTTTAATAAATGACAATATCGTCATTCTCCTGCCCTTATTCCACTCTAAGTAGGGTTGGCAAAACATGTTATAACCATCTTTTGGCTAGATTTAGGTTACGACCTGCCGCCTGACTGACGTCAACTCTCCTTAGTCGCCTTTTAGGATACCTCGGTGAGAAATGAGGGTGGTCTATTCTACTAAGCGGGATACCACACAACAGAAATAAATGACAAAATATAGACATGTAAATAGCTCCCAATAGGGAAGCTGAATTATCGATAGGCTGGATTGATAGTAGGTACAAGGATGGGCAAGGATGGCAATGGTAGCCCAATAGACTGGTGATCTTTAAAAGGCAGGGTCCGGCACAAGATCGTATCACACTAAAATCTCTTGAAAATATATTTTAAAGGTCGGTATAAGAAGTAGGGTAAATAGTGTCAATCAATACAAAAACACAGATATGCAAATATAATAATAAAATCATTTGTACTATAATTTGGTTGACGAGTCATGATAAACCGATTTCCATAATAAATAGTCTCACTAAGAACAATAGACCTACCCGTTATGCGTCACGCTTCATTTGTTCAACGAACAACTGGGTTGGTAAAACGGTTCGTATTTATTATTTCACTTTTAGAGAAAACTATAAATTTACACTTAATAATGTAAAATTGTAGAAATAAAGCGATTTTACTGGTCAGTTAAGGTTTTTTTTATAAATCAAAACAAAAAGAACTTAAAAGTAAAACTAAAATTAAGTTTAAAATCCTGACACAATACTTATTTTAATCAAAGATTCTAATTTAATCCAAATGTAATTTTATTTTTCAGGCTATATATGGAATATTTAATATTTACATCAAAAAATTATAACGTTTTATATGCGGAAACATGTGAAGAAACAATTTGCATACAACTGTAAACAACCCTATGTTTGAAACCCCTTGAAAAAGTGTACATAGGTTGTATCGTAAATGTCAATCCATCTATATAGCTATAGTGGATTAGCAGTGAAAACATACAGACGTAAAATATCGCTTTGTATGTCTAGTTTTCACGGCAGACTTACACACTTATAATATTAGTATAGACTAGTAATATCCGCGGTTTCATCCGCGCACGCTATGACAGCTTTTTATGACTAATTTTGTACACCTTATTACATTTTTATTACGGATCCCTATGTTTTTTTAATATAATATAGCCTATATTGCTCAGCATAGATGCAGCTTTCCAATGGTGAAAGAATTTTTGAAATCGGTCTAGTAGTTTTTGTGTGAAAACATTACAAACATACAAACAATTTTTTCTTCTAATCTCTATTCTATTCTAATCTATCTGATAATATCAGTAAAAATGAACAATGCTTGTGTTAAATCTATTTTATGTTTACTTGTGTAATGTAATAGCCTGTAACTATACCACTCCTGGGCTCTTTTTGAAGAGAAGGGGTGGAGCTAATTAATACCTACCACGCTGCTCCAATGCGGATTGGTAGGTTACACATATTCCCAGAATTCTCTGGAGATATACAGGTTTTCTCACAATGTTTTCCTTTAACGAAAAGCAATTACCAATTAAACATTAGTTTTAACAGAAAAACTCGTTGGCCTGCACAGGGTTTGAACCCGTGTCCGTCGAAAGAGTCAGACTGTCTCGTCGCTAAGCTATCATAGCTCGATTGCTTGAAAATATATTAGTTATATATTTCAAAATTCGTGACATTGAAAAATAAAATGATGCATTACTATTAAACAAAAGTAAGATATGGTAGAGTGATAATAACTTATTGCAAAACATTCATAATTTTTGCATTTAAGTCTTAATTTGACACGGGCAATTCAATCCGCTTGCAAAAATTAATTAACGTTCACAGTTTACGTAAGAATCGACAATGAAGAAATTACATCATACATGAATATTATTAAATAGTACTAGAATAGTTGTTTCTTGAACATCAATATAAGTGTGAGTGGCCTTGAAATAATCGCTTGGATGCACCTAGCGGTTCCGGTTTATCTGAGACAAAAAATATACGACAGATACGATAAATCGTATTCAGCTAACAGTCACTCAAAATCGATTTATATTTTGCTGAAGACAATTCTCATGCGATTTATTCATCGAAAATATATAATGCGGCGTAGTAGAGTAACCTTGTATTGTAGGAAAGGAGCGGTAAAAATCTGTTAGTAAAATTGTTCAGTGTTTTTATTATGTTGCTTTTGTATTTGTATGATATTGATTCCGTATATTTGGAAACAATAGACACTACCAAAGATATAAAAGAAGCTAAAACAAAAAGCTTAATATACTATCGAGGACTATTTAGATGATAATAATGCATGGATATAGCTACTGTTCGACCCTGTACAAGATAATATGACTTAATGTAAGTAGTTATAAGCATTATTGTGAAAAGAGCCATCACCGAGTTTCTTGCTGGCTCTTCTCGGTAGGAACAGCTTTCCAAACCAGCAGTAGAGTATATGATTCAAAAGCACTTGTTAACAAGCACCTGTTATTTGAAGAAAATTATGAATTTGAATATAAAAAGATATAGAGGACATTTGAATTGGAGGTGAAAAAAATAATAACTCTTTTATATAAAACTAGCGGCCTGCCCCTGCTTCGCACGGGTATAAAATATATATCCCATGTCAGTCAGTGTAAAAAAAATGATTAAAATCGATCCAGTTGTTTTGATTTATTTATTAAGCGTAGCGTTAAATTTGGTGAAAAACAATTTCCTTTCCCTATACCAAGAAGATTTCCTGCTATCTTTGGAATATCTAAATTCATATAGTACATTATTACTTATTTACTTTTATATTTTACCTTTGTATTTTATTTTTACAATTAATTACAGAATGTCTTTAAACAAACTCTTGAAAGAACGACATCGCTGCTAAAGTCGAAGTGTTATAGGGCGAAGCGCGGCCTCCTCACGGCATTTTAAATCTGTAATATCTCCGAAAATGTTTATTAATGTATTTAATATATTAAATCAACAATTTATTTAAGGTACTCAATTGGATAAGGATTAATGCTGTATTGTATAAGAATCGCTTCAAAAATAAGGCATTATTTTTCGTAAAAAGTGAACGACAAAAAATGCTTTAGTGGGTTATCCATAAAAATTAGACATATACCATCGCGGACTTTTCTGTAGACCTTTTCAAGATGTACCAATACTTAGTACATTATTTTGATAAATCTCGTAGGGTTTACAGTTTAATTATTTACAGAAACCTCAAAAATTACAGTATTTCTCTACTCCGTATTGAATGTTATTATACGTACAAACCTTCCTCTGGAATCACTCTATCTATTAAAAAAAACCGCATCAAAATCTGTTGCATAATTTTAAAGTTTTATGCATACATAGGGAAATATGGACTTTGTTTTATAATATGTAGTGATTGTTATTTTCCTCGCTAGAGAGCTCCGATCATAAATGCGTCCGATCGCTGCTAAATTCAAATGGTTAAAGGGCGAACCACGTTTTTTTTTTCGAATTTGACTAATGCTGTTAGCCCTACTGGCTTTGACAGCGTCACCGATAAGACGGGCGAGCGCGGAAGCATCGCCGAGAGGCGAACCGCGACCTCCGACGCGCTATTTATAGGCTCGCGGCGCGGCCCCTGCATTTTAAATCTGTAATATCTTCGAAACTGTTTATTTAAATGACATGCTGTAAAGGGTCATATTGATCAATATTAAATAAACAATATATTTAAGGTTCTTAATTGGATAAGGATTAATGCTGTATTGTATAAAAATTGCTTTGAACATAAGGCATCATTTTTCGTAAAAAGTAAATGATAAAAACTGCTATTGTGGGTTATCCATAAGAGATAGAGATACATATACTATCGCGGACTTTTCTGTAGACCTTTTCATGGTGTACAAATACTTAGTACATCATTTTGATAAATCTCGTAGGGTTTACCCTGCGTTTGCAATGCAAGCGGAAAAAAATGTAATTATTTACGACATCACATTAGAAACCTCAAAAATTACAGTATTTCTCTAATCCATATTGAATGTTATTAGACATGTAAACCTTCCTCTAAAATCACTCTATCTATTAAAAAAAAAACCGCATCAAAATCTGTTGCATAGTTTTAAAGATTGAAGCATACATAGGGATATACGGACATAGGGACAGACAGAGAATGCGACTTTGTTTAATACTATGTAGTGATATTATTTATTTTTACAATTGATTAGACAAAGTCTTTACATACAACATTCATAGCTTTCTTATCATTAGACAATATAAACTTGAAAGAAGGACAAATAGTTGCGCCTCCGGTTGCTGCTAAATTCGAAGTGCTTATAGGTCTAAGCGCGGCCTCCTCGCGGGATTTTAAATCTGCAATATCTCCGAAAATGTTCACTTAAATTACATGCTGTAAACGGCAATATTGATCTATATTAAATCAACAATTTATTTAAGGTACTCAATTGGATAAGGATTAATGCTGTATTGTATAAAAATTGCTTTGAACATAAGGCATCATTTTTCGTAAAAAGTAAATAAAAAAAACTGCTATTGTGGGTTATCCATAAGAGATAGATATATACCATAGCGGACTTTTCCGTAGACCTTTTTAAGGTGTACAAATACTTAGTACATCATTTTGATAAATCTCGTAGGGTTTAGCCTGCGTTTGCAATGTAAGCGGAAAAAAATGTAATTATTTACAGAAACCTCAATAATTACATTATTTCTCTACTTCGTATTGAATGTTATTATACGTACAAACCTTCCTCTGGAATCACTCTATCTATGAAAAAAAACCGCATCAAAATCGGTTGCGTAGTTTTAAAGTTTTATGCGTACATACGGAAATATGGACTTTGTTTTATAATATGTAGTGATTATTAAATCAAGTTTCTTAGTTGAATCTTAAACTCCTCGGTATCGGTTAGTAAAAAACTCGGAGTAATTCTTAACACATTACCACGATGTAATTTTTGTTTACATATTCACCAGCCTCTTTAGTTATAAACTTTAAGATACATATGAATCTAATAATGAACTATTACTTTCCGTTTCTATGGAAACATAATCTATATCGAGGTAATTCACTTATTCTTTCTTTAACATATTTTTATTGTTATGTAGTTATTACATACGAAGCACTTATATCACTGTATGTAACAACTGCACTTTAATTTTTATTCCGCAGTCTCTTAATGTGTGAATAAATGATGAGACTTCAACGACACGCTTTCATTGCGTATCCAAAAATTTTACGCTCGCTTTCTAATATAAAATACGTTATATATTCTTTGATGTTTCATTTTCATTTTAAAAATTTATAGTACCAACCAGTACCGACGGCTATTGTTCGCGACATTATCTGCGTTGACTTCAGCATTGCTAAATCCTGTATCAGTGAAGATCTTTTTTGTTGTATAAGTAGAATAAATAGAATACAAACAAACATCCTTATAGATTTATAATTTTAGTATAGAATATAATCGTTTTGAGATAAATGGGTTTAATTTTTTTATTGCTAAGGAAAATGCTTAAGAAATGGTTTAATTTGCTTATACGAACTGCCTTAAATTAAATTATAAGTCCTGCCGGTACTTCTACGAAGATTGTGTATTGTAACATTTACACATACTCCAAGGCTTTAGTGTTTTTTGAGTTGTGACACTATTGCAGCTATATAATATACGTGTGTATGCAAAGAAAATTTATTTATTCCATACAATAGAATGTGAATAAAAAAAATACAAAATCGTATATAAGTAAATTTATGAACCTTTACATAAACTTATTACAGAAAAATAAGACACACTTAAAGTTGTCAAGATGTTAGTGCGATCTTGTAATGAACCATAAATTACTTTGAAGAAATTTTAGAGAATTTGCAGACAAGATATAGTTGATATAAAGTGTGGTATTGATAATACAATAGTTTTAATTTTAGTTACCTGCACACCTCAGCACCCTACATAACAAAAAACAGTTAATTGAGCAAAATATTTTAGCCACAGAAAATATTTTATAGAGATCAATGACCATACTCTATTACGACACACGAAACGAAAAACCTTGACCTAAAAACTATATAGTACTGGTGCGAGGAAGAGATGACAATAATGTTATTGTTTTCTCCTTATTTTGAACAGCGCGCTGCTCCAGGTCAGTCAATGCAGTTTTTCGAAAATACATTTCTTTTAATCGATATTTAAAAATATTGAATTATGTTTATCTATTACGTACAAATGATCAATGGATTCATTTAATGTATCGTTGGTACCACCCTGTATAATCAGATCAGTTACCGGTAACATTACACTAGTTCTACCTCCGCACGCCGCATTTGGTCCAGACAAGTCATGCATTAACGAAAGTAATCAGTCTAACCTCGACCTCGTTTTAAGAGTGAAACCCGGTATTAGAAATATAAAGTCGCATGAAAACTAATTAATCTCTGACCTACTCCCATTACGTTATTACTGCTCGTAACATGTGCATTTTACTATTATACTATAAAAAAATGTAAATGTATTAAAACTAAATACCTAACAAAATATATAGCAAATAAATTAAAAGCTTTCGGTCACTGCCCATTCGAGTCTTTTGCATCAATTGCATCAATATGTCAATCTATGAAATATATATTTAAGATAAATTAAAACCTATCATCGTCCTCCTACCCTTATCCCACTCTAAGTGGGATCGGCACAACATGTTACAAACATGTTGTCACATGATTTAGCTACGTATTTTATGATCGGCCGACTGCCTGACGTCAACTTACCTTAGACGTATGTTACGACACCTCGGTAAGAAACAGGATGGTCTTTTTTACTCAACCGGATACCACACGGTGGGTCAATTACCTTAGGCCCCTTTTACGACACCTCTATAAAAAATGAGATAAATTAAAACCTATATGTATTTAAAATAGCTATTTCATATTCATTAGTTATTCGTAACCCAGTAAGATTGCAACTTTTATAAACAAGAAAAACAAAGAGGGTCATAGAACTATTTTAATGCACAACTTTCACTAAATAAATCTAAGTTCTTCGATTTTAAAAGGTGTTGTAAAGTAACAGTGATTAAAATTACAAAAGGTATCGCTCCCACCGTCCTGTTTTATGGTACAATAAAGTTTATTATCATTTCAAATGGTCTATATATCCGAATATAAAAAAGATTCCTTTCAGAGAGTTCACAACAGTTTGTAAAGAATATTTCATTGCGTCTCAAACAATTGTCGAACTTTTATGGTGAGATACGATAATAGGGTTTATTTTAAAGTTGTCGAAAACAAATCCAGCATATAACTGATGAATTGATAATCATCGGCTTTATACAGTTAGTAAGTAAGATTTATGTGTTTCATTGTTTAAAGGTGATATATGTGATATATATAATTTTCTACTTTGCCTCTCTTATCATATAGGTACACTTAATTCTATATTAATAATTATAAATATCAATAAAGATTATTAATTGTTATTAAATTTTGCTTGTTTATTTTCTACAAATGCACAATTACACATTTGTAATTAATACACAAATGTAATAAAGTACATACGAGTTAAATATACCTAAGCGTAGCTCCGTTGCGTATAAAAATATTACTGCAGAGTAATTTCTAAATGAGTTCGCTTTTCTAAAATTAGATAGATGCAGATAATCTTTTTAACTTACTCATTAAGAAGCAAAATCATGTTATTTATTCCCCAAAGTTATTTATTTTACTCGTAACTTATTAGATTAGTTATTATCAGTAGAATCACTACATAAATTTGTTTTACGATAGTTATAGAAAATAGAACATAGATTTATGACTTGTATAACTTGTACTAATATATAAAGCTGAAGAGTTTGTATGAACGCGCTAATCTGAGATTGGCGCGTTCTACTACTACGTTCTACTACTGGACTGATTTGAAATATGCTTTGAATGTAAGGCAGCCCATTCACCGAGAACGTCTATAGACTATATATATAACATCACGCTAAAACGAATAGGAGAGGAGTAGCAAAAATATAACGAAAACGCCAAAACTTTAAGCTTTCCTTGCGTGCGCTAAGTAAACGGTGAAAGTTATTAAATATCTCTTATAATTAACTACGAGAAGTACTTTTATGTTCAAAATTTCAATTGCAGAAAAAATTTTACACACTGATATCTACACGAGCGAAACTGCTGGCATAGCTAGTATTGTATAAAATAGAACATTATAAATCCCATTAGGAGTTGTAAGTAAAAAAATGTACATACAACAAAGAACATCGAACGAACATCGGGCGCAGACCTACCCGACTACAATGAAAATAGAACAGGTCTCTCTCTACTGATAAATGTGACTGATATCACTCACCTATTCGAGTCATCAAAGACTAGTCTAGATTTAACTGCTTAAGTGTAGAGCATCTAATAGTTGTATTCAAC